>OX422213.1:380975823-383475823 GCA_949130495.1 Sambucus nigra | reverse complement strand
TATGACTTGACACTGGATCAAGAAGAGAAATAATTCCACACTCTCATTCAACATAGCACTGCTTTAAGGTGGACCATTTCTGACATTCAAGGTGTCAGCCTCAATGTCTGTAGCCATCGTATTCGTTTAGAGGATAATGCCAAGACTTATTGTGAGCCACAACGCTGACTCAATCTGACAATGAAAGAGGTCATTCGAGATGAAATTTTAAAACTACTTGATGCTGGTATTATCTACCCCATTTCAGACAGCCAATGGGTCAGTCCCAATCATATGGTGCCTAAAAAGTCTGAAGTCACTGTTGTAAAAATAATGACGATGAGCTTGTGCCTACTAGCATACAAACCGATTGGCGTGTTTGTATTGAATATAGAAAGATCAATGATATCACTTGCAAAGACCACTTCCCTCTCCCATACATTGATCAGATGCTTAAACGCTTGGCAGGCCATGCTTACTACTGCTTCCTTAATGGATATTCAGGGTACAACCAAATACCTATTGCCCCTGAAGACCAAGAAAAAACTAACTTTACCTATCCATTTAGCATATTTGCGTACTCTCGTATGCCCTTTGGCCTTTGCAATGAACCTGCGACTTTTTAAAGGTGTATGATTAGTATTTTCAGTGACATGGTGGAACATTTTCTCGAAGTCTTTATGGACGATTTTTTAGTGTTTGGTTCAACCTTTGAAGAATGCCTATCTCACCTCACTATGGTCCTTCAGCGTTGTCAAGAAAAGAAGTTGGTCCTAAATTAGGAAAAATGCCATTTCATGGTAAAAAAAAAGGGTATTATTTTAGGTCATGTTATCTCCAGCTCCGATATTGAGGTCGATAAAGAAAAAGTCAACTTGATTTCCTCACTTCCCATTCCTAAGTCTGTTAAGGACAGTTGTTCCTTCTTAGGACATGCGGGCTTCTACCGATGCTTTATTAAGGACTTTTCTAAAATCGCGCGACCTTTAACAACCCTTTTATCCAAATATGTCCCTTTTATCTTTGATGAAGCATGTGTTGCCTCCTTTGAACTCCTAAAAGCTGAGATCACTTCCACTCCTATCATGCAGCCTCCCAACTGGTCTCTCCCATTTGAGCTCATGTGTGATGCTTCTGATTTTTCACTTGGTTCCACGCTTGGCCAGAGAGTTGACAAGCACCCACATGTCATCTATTATGCTAGCAAAACCCTGCATGATGCTCAACTTCATTACACGACCACCAAAAAGGAGTTATTAGCGGTTGTGTTTACTCTTGATAAAATTTTCTCGTATTTCATAGGTCCCCTATCATTGTGTATACTAACCATGCTACCCTTAAGCACCTTTTTCATAAGAAGGATTCCAAACCACTATTGATATGGTGGATTATCTTACTCCAAGAGTTTAACCTTGAAATTCGCGATAGAAAGGTTGTGAAAATGTTGTTGCTGACCATCTCTCTCACAATACTGTCACGTTTGACTGTGATCCTGTTCCCATTTCTGAGTCATTAACCGACGAACAACGTTTTTCCATCTCCACCTCGCCTTGGCATGCTAATATTGTTAATTTCCTCATTACCAACCAACTTCCTAATCATTGGTCGAAACAGGATCGATCCAAATTCATGGCGAATGTGAAGTTTCACTCTTGGGATGACCCGTTTCTCTACAAGTATTTCCCCGATCAAGTCATTCATCGTTGTGTTCCTAAATGTGAACAACTTAGTATTCTATCCTTCTGCCATAATAGTGCTTGTGGAGGCCACTTTGGCTCAAAGAAAACTGCCGCTAAAATTTTGCAAAGTGGTTTCTATTAGCCTACCCTTTTCCGCGATTCCCATCAATATTGTTAGGCTTGTTCCAATTGCCAATAGTTTGGTCGTCTCTCTCGTCGTCATATGATGACTCTCACACCCATCCTCATAGTTGAAATTTTTGATGTGTGGGGTATCTATTTCATGGAACCATTTCCCTCCTCTCATGGTTTTCAGTATATTCTAGTTGTTGTTGACTATGTTTCTAAATGGATCGAAGCAATTTCTTATCGCACTAATGACCACGAGTTGTGGTCCAATTTCTCAAAGAGCACGTCTTCACGCATTTTGGAACCCCCAAAGCTATCATTAGTAATAGGGGTAAACATTTTTGTAATCGAGTCTTTTAACACCTCTCAAAAAGTATGGTGTTACCCACAAGGTTGGTCTCTCTTACCACTCACAGACTAGTTGTCAAGTTGAGGTCTCCAACCGCGAAATCAAGCAAATTATTGAAAAAACCGTCAATACTAATAGGAAAGATTGGTCCTTATGCTTGAACGACGCATTGTGGGCATACCGTACTGCTTACAAGACTCCAATTAGAATGTCTCCTTATCGGTTGGTCTTCGACAAGCCTTGCCACCTTCCTATCAAGCTTGAACATCATGCATATTGGTCTGTTAAAATCTTTAATTTAGATATTGATGAGGCGGATGTCCATAGGAAGCTGCAACTCAATGAATTAGAGGAAATCAGAAATGATTCCTATGATTTGTCCAAGAAGTATAAAGACAAGATGAAATGGATCCATGACCAAAGAATCATGTGCAAAGAATTCTACCCTAGTTAAAAAGTTTTGTTGTATAATTCTCGATTGCATCTATTTCCCGAGAAATTGAAAACCAGGTGGTCTGGACCCTTCATTGTTGAGTCAGTCACTCCTTATGGTTCCACCACCGTGAAAAATCCAAAGGATGGTAGCCTCTTTCAGGTCAGTGGTCAACACTTGAAGACTTTCTTGGATCTAGGCTCCACTCACATAGAACAAATTGACCTTGTTGACCCCATTTATGAAGACTGACCTTTCAATCTTATTTGGGGGTGATTATAATCCTCCTGATTTTTCTGCCACCCCATTCTCTCCTCGCTTATCATTTATTTTTTGGTGAATTTCGATCGGTCTGGCTGAAGAAGTTAAACTTAGCACTACCGGGAGGCAACTCGCTTTTTCTGAGTATGAGTCTTATCATGTTTGGGGGTGGGGTTGCACACCACCCAGTGTTTTACAATGTTTGTAGACTTGTACATATTTTTCTATATCATTCCTTTATTCAGGTTTCATATTAGCTTCACATGTCCCCTTCATTAGTGGTTGCTTCTGGTACTCTCTTTCCTCCCTTCTGCTCTCAATTTAAAAAAATAGTTTTACTTAACATCGAGGATGATGTTCCTTTTTATTTGGGGGTGGGGAATTATATCAAAATCGTACCTTTTTTGAAAAAAATAATAATTTTTGAACCTGATTTTTTTAAAATTTCATGCAGTTTCTTTCATATCATTTATTGACGTGAATTTTCAATCATCCATCTTAAAAAATCTAAGAATCAAGCTAGATGATTCATATCGAATATTACATATTTTCGCCCTATATCTTTATGCATTCTAGCACCTTTACGCTCCTTAATGCCTATATTTATGCTCATTAACCAGACAACCTTGGATTTGGATATATACATTTTTTGCATGGGTTAATTTTGCTTTTGTAGGCATTAAAGAGCGTAAAAGTGCTAGAATGCATAAAGATATAGGGAGAAAATTATGCTTTTGTAGGTATTGGAACGCTAAAAGTGAGGATCCGTTGTATTTCGGAGAAGTTTCACCTCCAGAATCTACTTCAAGGGAATTTTAGTCAATTCACATTTCATCTTCGGCTCATGTAAATTCCACGGATGCATAGTTCGTCGAGTTAGCATCGCGTGGCCACAAACGGCGCGTCGTTTGGAGTTCGGATGAGGATGATATGGCCGTTTCCGTTTGCAACCATTTCCCCCCTCTTCATGGACCAAGAAGCCCAAGAAACAGAGTGTCGGTCGACCGCGGTTCGCATTTTTCTGTGGAAAGGAGTCAGTGCACTTTTACAAAAAGGCACGGTCGACCGCGATTTGAGGCCCGGTCGACTGCGTATACCAGATATTTTGAGATCTTTTGTTTTTCTTTTGTTTTTCTTTTGTTTTTCCTTTATTTCTTTTGCAACTTACTATAAATACCAATTTTGTTGTAAATATCAGATATCTAGTTATATTTAGATTTTTGAGAGTTTTAGGTTAGGGTTTGGGTTTTTGAAGAGTTCTTCTTCATTTCTTCTTGGATTAACGCCCTTTTGGGTCTGTAAGTTGACTATTCATTCACCCTCTCCATTAATATAGCTTGTATTTCATTAATTCTTTCTTTGTAGTTAGTTTACTTACTTTTTAATTTAGGTTTACATGCTTTGTAGTGTAGGTTTATTGTGTTTATTTACCGCTGTCCTTTACTGCGTTTTTAATATGCTTTCTAGCTAAGTTAGTCTAGGCTGTGCCGGATCGAACTCATTCGGAGTTGACATGTTGCTTTGCTTTGGTGATGGAGTTTACGGATCTATTACGGGTGCGTTGTCCTAGTTATTAAGCCTAGGGGATTTGACGGGGCATATCCTGTATGTTTCGTTCTTACGGCCTTACGTGAGTAATTTACGGGGTATTTGTTGACGCAAAAATCGGATTAGGCTTTTATGCGAATTTAGGGGCGTGACAGCCCTTGATTTAATTAACTGTCGAAACGAGATGCATTCGTAATAACTCGTCGACCCATGTAACCATTTTATACTAATTAACTCAGATGAGGGATATTCGACGCAACTTATAGTTTTTACCCACTTTATTAGTCTAGCTTTAATTTCCCTCGCCTAGATTAATCTTTCCCTTTTTAGTTTGTAATTCACCTTTTTACACTTTTATTTCACGAGTGTTAAATCTTATAAATTCTAGCAACCCGTCTTTGTGGATTTTTGATACCTGGACTTGGCCGCTATACTCACTCGTTGAGTGTAGTCATAAGTTTAGGTTTTTGTATAATTCAGGTGAGCCGAATTCAAAACGACCGGTGTGTAAGTGACTTTCGTGCCGCGACAAAACCCTGACTATCACTAGAGAATATTTTTTCTAAATAGCTTATGTAATATGTAACAAGGCATGTTGCACTATGAATTTCTAGACTCAGCAAAATTTGTGCACTTATCACGTCACTACGGTTTAGAGTTGAAGAATACTACAATTCTCAAGAAAACCTTAAGGATCACTAGTAGAGACTTTAGCTTGTGAGATTTGTGCCTTTCACACTTTCAGAGTGCTTTACGCAATCTCTGAGTCACAAGTTGATTCAACTTCTATTGGGTTTGTACTTAAATTGTTGTATGATCTCATTATTCTTCACTAAATTTTTGGCTTAATCACTGAGAACGACATGACTTTCGAGTTGTAAGAAACATGTATCTTTAAGTTTGTCCCGATCACTAGGTTTTCATCTATACACCTACTACTTTTCCATTCACTCACTCATTACCTTTCCATATTCCCCACACCATCCATATGCATACCCCATCTCTATTCACATTTCATCCTTCATTTTTGAGAAAAAAGAGTGTTATTTCAAATATTAAATGTCTTCAGTGTTGAGAGTATTAAAAAAAAAACAAAAAAAATATATAGAAAAATAGCAAAAGAAAAGAAAAAGAAAAAAAATCGAAAAAAAGGCAAAAAGAAAAAAAAATAAAGGAAAAAAGAGAGTTTGTAGTTAGTAGATTAGTCCATGTTAAATAAAGACAATTGGTTCTTCATGTATAGAACACTACTTTCTTTCTTATATGTGTGTGAGACGTTTGAACTTGCTTACATTTACTCACCTCCTCACACACAAGAGCGATACACTAACCCTAATCTCGAGAGTTCGTTTGAGAGAGCTATATCTAGTGAGATTTGGAGTTAAAGCGTTGATTCCAAGAGGCAATCTAGGAATTGCTCTTTTGATGCTCGACCCGTTTTGAATGATTCACACTACACACATTGAGTTCTAGGAAGGATGTGCCTTGAGTATTTACTTAGCTAAACTTTTTACAAATTCTAGCTTGTATTTCTGAAATAATTTCTCTCATGATGGACTGTGCGATTATTCTATGTATAATAAGAGATAGACTGCCATTTGCAAATAAAGAATTTTGTGGGTATATTCCATGCAAACCCTCACGAGACACAACTCGTCCTGTAGGGCAACCTATAGGTTTAAAGGCTTGTTTCACATTCTAAGTACAATCGCAAGTGCCCGCGAAAGTGGTATACTTTTGGTTTCTTATCTTTCTCTTTCTCTCTACCTTTTTTCTCTAGGACTAGTAATGTTTTGTTTCGGGGTGGTGTGATAGGCACCCAAAAGTGTACATTTTATACCCCGAATAGACGTTTTTTCGTTGCTAATTCTCGACAATAATGGTCTTATGCACGTAAATGTTTAATGTGCAAGCTTGATTGCAGTTACGGTGTCAAAAGCATTATTTTGACGCAATTTGCAGTCAAATGGAGCTAATTACGCTTGTCTCGTACCCTAGCCTACCCTAAAACTACCAAAACCTTTCCCGAACCGTGTGTGTTTAGTTTGTCCCATTTTATTTTATTTGTGTCATTTTATTTTTAGGGTTTATTTTATTATTTTATTTCATTGAGTCATGTATATATTTTTAGGATTTTTATATTTTAAATTTTAGCGCGTCGTGTATTAGTTTTTATATTTTCTTTTATTTTCTTAGTTTTTAGTTAGTTTATTATTATTTCATTTTGTTTTTATTTTTTTTATTTTTTATTTTAGTCGTGTTTAGTTTTTTTAGAGTTTGTACAGTGTGTCGTGTCGTGTCATTTTTATTTTTAGTTGATTTTTATTTTTTAGTTTAGTTAAATTTTTATTTTAGGTTAATTTTGTTTTATTTTATTTTATTTTTATTTTTAGTTTATTCTTTTAGGCTCACTAACACACACACAACACTCATACACCTAAACACACTCAAACAAATCCCATACACAAATCACATCGAAACAACCCCTCACACACACTAACACTCTACACCCTCACCACACCAAATCAACCCCACTTCTTCTTCCCCACCAAATCTTTCTCTCTCTCCTCCATCCTCCATTAACACCATTAATCCCACCTCTCTCTCTCTCATCACCTCAATAACCCGTAACACCATCCAACCCGCCTACCTAAAAATCGAAACCCAGCAGCAAAACTCGTGACCCAAATTAGGCCATGTCCCGACCATCTCGAAACCCGTGCCAAACCTCCGGCATCTGGAACCCCGAAATCGACCCCATTTCGTCCATGAGCCCCCTACTCAGGTCGGACCTACTAGCGAAACAAAAACCACACCCAAAACCGAAACCCCTAACCCGAGGTCAGCCCCTGCTACCCAAACCAAATCGGAGCCGACCCTGCTCCGTCCACCTCCAGCCCCAACCCATCTCCGACCGGTTCTAAGCCGAACCAACCTTCCACTCCGAACCAGCGAGCCGCCAACTCTCACCTACCACCAGCCAACCCGATTCAATTCTTGAACCTACCCAATGCCACCATGAAACCTAACCCCCTACCCATTTTCAAAATCCAAACACGATTTTTCTTCCATCTGCTAAACAAACCAACCAAAGCCAAAATAACAAATTAAAACCTCACTAACCCCACATGACATATATCCCATTTAAACATATTTTAAACCCACTTTCGAAAATACCCCCAACTCATCCTAACAACCACATCTTCAACTTGCACCCTTTTAAACCCCAAAATACCATCCTACGCCATAACCACATGCTCACCCCTACCATTTTCCCGATTTACCCCTAGCTACATGTGCCCAATATAAAATGAAGGAGAAGACCAATATTGGAGAGGCTAGAAGTAGAGAAAAATTTAGAGTTTAGAGGAAAAAAAATTGTAGAGAGTAGAATTTCAATTTTAGGAATTCATTTTAGTTTTTTTTAGAGTGATTGTAAACAATTGAGAAGAATTGTTGAATTAAAGTGAAGATCAATTATCATTCTCCTCAAATTTGGTTCGATTTCCCTTTCTCTAATTTTTCATTGCCATATTTTTAATTTTTAGTATCTTGTTATTAATTGAATGATGATCATGCTTGTCTAATCACTCCATTCAAGGAGTGAAATGAAGCCCCATGAATTCATTTAAACGAATTAATTATTCTTATTTACTTTGTTCCATTTAGTTAATCATTTGTCATTCCTGCACGTGTTTATGCATCGAGAGATGGTAAACCATCCTAGAGAAAGGATTGAAATCTAATATACTTTTAATTTTTGGATTCAAACTAGAGATAGGATGATCCATTAATTAGAGTATATTATATTTTGTTATGCTCATACATTATTTTTTGGGATTTAAAGTTAATTATATGAATTTGCTCAAGCGAGTGATTTATATAATTTCTCTAAATCATCTCTTCACTTGAGTAGTGGGAACTGAAAATGAATTAACCAAATCTATGTTAGTTTATTTTGTCCAATGATGATGAGAATCAATTGATGAAATAAATTAATATTTGGGAACTTAGTAAACTTGAATAATCTAATTCATTTAATTCATGAATTGGAGGTGGATTTTCATTCCTTGAATTTTTCTCACTCAATCTTATCTCAAATTAGTTATATCTCATTTTAGTTACTTAGTCTTATTTTAGCACACTCTTTTTAGTACTGTTTTATATCTCTCACTTAGTGTAGATACTTAATTTTCACCATCTTAAATATTGTTTTAGTATTTGAAAAAAAAAATATAAAAACCAAAAAGTCTAAAAAGAAAAATAATCAGGTCAATGATATTCATTATCTTCTCATTTTAGCATGTTCACACTTTATATTAGGATTGACATCCTTACTTACCTCTATTATAGTTTGTTATATTTTTATGTAGGTGATAAAGGTTTTGATTGAAGAGCTTTCACAACAACAACACACTAAAGCTCTTTCCATCACCTAGTCCTCAAATAGTCATGGCAAAAACCTAACAAGCTTTACCCAAATTGGCGTGGCCCATATAGGTTCACCGATGAAGTTGTCCCAGGAACCTATAGGCTGGAAAACCTTGAAGGGGAACCCTTTTTCAAATCCATGGAATGCAAATCATTTGAAGAAATATTACCAATAATGTTGTAGTTGTTGTCCCATTTGTTCACAATTGTAATGGATGTATTGTTTCATAAAACACTTGGAATGTTAATGAGAATATTCTATTGGCCCCTCATCTTATTATTTGTCAATTTAGATATTTGTTGGGGTAATTCATGTTAAGCTACAAAACACCATTCATGGTGAAGTGGGACTAAATGCTCTTCGGTGATATGACAACATGAATGGGGAAAACATCTATATATCGTCAATAACATCGAGGGGCATTTTGTTTCGAAAACATCATTAATTTGGTGGATAATCTCCCTCGGCTAGGATGAGGGTGAATGGTAAGGACGACCCTCCACTCACTCCCAAGAAAAACGAGGGAGGACTTTATGTTTGAAAACATCATTAATTTGGTGGATAATTTGCCTCGTCTAGGATGACGGTGAATGGTAGGGACAACCCTCCACTCACTCCCAAGAAAGACAAGGGAGGACTTTATGTTTCGAAAACATCATTAATTTGGTGGATAATCTTCCTCGGCTAGGATGAGGGTGAATGGCAGGGACGACCCTCCACTCGCTCCCAAGAAAGATGAGTGAGGAATTTATGTTTGAAAACATCTTTAATTTGGTGGATAATCTCCCTCGGCTAGGATGAGGGTGAATGGTAGGGACGACCCTCCACTCACTCCTAAGAAAGACGAGGGAGGACTTTATGTTTGAAAACATCATTAATTTGGTGGATAATATCCCTCGGCTAGGATGAGGGTGAATGGTAGGGATGACCCTCCACTCACTCCCAAGAAAGATGAGGGAGGACAAATTATAAAAATGTTGAAATTAATGATGTTTTTGTTAAAAAAAACAGAACGAGTTATAGTACATCATGTTCAAAAGATGGCATAAAACAAAATTACATCAAGAGGGTATAGGTCATAGACGACCACCCTAATGAGTTGTCTCAGAGGGTAAAGTCTTAACATCATCAGTAGGCAAAGCAGTTTCAGCAGCATTGACAGGAGGCCAACTCTCCGATGTCCCAGTTCCCTCAACAGCCATCTAAGACTCCACATGGGACGAATCCTCATCCATCAAGGGATCCTCCAAATATGCAGCTTCCAGAGAGAGATAAATGGATGACACTGCGTTAGTAAAAACTTCAAGATAACCCACCGACAGACCGTCTTGATTCCTCTCTCCAAATTTTCAAGGCCAAAACCTTGGAATTCATCAGAGATTTTGTATGCCTCCATAGCATCAGTCCTAACCCTTTGAAAAGCTGCATTAAGGTCTGACTTAAATTGTGTTTCCTGACTAGTCAAAGCCTTGTCTTTAGCCTTGATAAGGTTATCCTTTTGCTTTAGCTACTGAACATTCTCCTTTCCAAGCTCACCAAGAACCCTAGAGTGATCGGCCTTCACACCCTCCATCTCTTTCTGAAGATTCTCCAGCTCGGTCTTCAAGTTGGACTCACTTTGAATAGCTCTCTCAGCCTCTTGAAATTTTGGATAATTCTCAGTTATCCATTTCATGGCCGAGGTAAAGGCACAAACAGACTGAAAAGACAAGAGAAAAGTTAGCGATGAAGGGACGAGGGTCTAGTTGATATTGGTGAATTAAAAGTGAAGGGATGAGAGAAATACCTAGGCCAGACTGTGAATCCTAAAATCATAGACTCTGGGTGGGGGCATCTTAGCCAAGAAGTCATAATCAGAGGATGACGGAGCAGAGAACATGGAGACCTTGGCAGACTTCATGTGGGCAATTAGAGAAGAGGGGTTAGTCTTCAATGTGGTCAGATTGGTCGACCAAAAGGCATCGAGAGATGAAGAAGAACTCATCCCCTCAGTATGTGTATCTGGGACCTCCGTCCTCACCCTCATAGGGGAATCATACCGACCATCAATAGGAGTTTCCCTCTTCTTCCTCTTTTGAAAATCCCCATGGGTTGGACCCACATTAGTTGTTTTATTTTGGATTTATTGAGGCTGTTTGCCTTTCTTTTTTAGACTAGCAAATAGACTGGGAGCAGATATCTCCCAAAGTGAATCAGATGTGTTTAAAGGTCGATCTGAAAAATTAAGACGACAGGTCAGATGATAAAAGTAAGGAGGGAACACTAAGAAATTGAAATTAAAAGCAACTCACATAATTCTGTCAAAGGGCCGATCCTTAGACCAGCTTCTCTAAGGAGACGAGGGGTCATTAAATCTTCAAATTGGGGAATGGCACCATCCTTGCCCTGCTCCCTCAGATAGTCAGCTATAGCTCTTTCGTTTAAGATGAGTCAAGGGTCTGACCTTGCTTTCATGGAGGGGTTAGACCACGCTCTAGGGACTCTCTGGCTATCTTCTGGAGGATCAGCCTTGGTGGGGAATTCCCAATCCCCGAAGACGAAGAAAAATCTCTTCTTCTAGTCGTGGTTTGAAGTTTGTGCAACATGAAGAAGTTTCTTGTGAGACCTCCTAGCCCCTAGATGGATTGCCCAAGTTATTTGGACAAGGAAGTTATGTTATAACAGGTAAGGAATAGACCCGCCGATGGGTCATCAGTGAATGTGTTATTCCAGAGAGAAATGTAGCCGAGGATGATCCTCCACGAGTTAGGAGGAAGTTGGGTACGAGCAACCCTAAGTTCAGGGTTAACTGTTCCCTCGGCTTGACAATTGCAGGATGAAGAGGCAACCTGACATTGACCCTAAACTTCTTCTCGTACATAGAAATTTCTCCCTCTCGCCCTTAGAAGACCTTCTCATATTTATCCAGGATCCTCATAGTAATATTGGGTTTAACACCGAGGAGTTTCTACATAGTAAGAGATCATGATCCTTAACGAACGAGATGAAAGACGAGGCTGCAGAGGTGTCAACCTCATTATTTAAATTCTCACTCTCGTCCTCGGCCCCACTACCCTCATACTCACTTCTCTCGTCCCCATCTCCATCTACCCCATCATTGTCAAGGGGTGGGGGCCATCTGGGAAGATGGTTTGAAATTTAAGAGGAGACATTGCAGTCATAGGGATAACTTCAGGGTTAACTGTTCCCTCGGCTTGTTCATGAGGGTTAAGGTTTGAGGGGTCGTCTCTTCCAGAGGTCCTGACACCAAAAAAAAAGTCGACGCCCTGGCTCGTTTATCCATAACTTCTTCTTAGCTCTGACTCTCAGAAGGACGATAAGACCACCCGAAAGGCTCAAAGGGTGGCAGTAAAATTGTAGGTAATGGAATTGGGAAAATGGGTCATTCCGAGATAGGGTCGGCCCTACGTCTAGAATCGTTCTCTTCTTTTATCTTTCTAATCTCTGTAAAAGACCTCTCCCTCAAAGTTGGAAACTCTTCGGCTAACTTGTAAATCCTTTTGGAGCATTAAGGGGAAGACCCTACACTAAAGGATTTTCTCAAACAATTTACAAACAAGTTAAATAGTTGACCAAGTTGACTTCGAGATCGAACTTAGAGAAATGAAAAGTTTATGGACGAACAGGCAAGAATAGGAGGAGTAAAGTTCACCGGAGAAGAAGACCAGAGGGTTATCAGGAAACCTAAAAAAGCTAAAAATCAATACTAAACCACCACAAAACGGTAGGGGAGGAACCTGGGAAAGCCTATCAGTCAATTTTTAGCCCTACAACCACCGATGAATGGCAGATACACACGCCGAAAAAATGAAAAACCAGCCAAGAAAATGTGTAGAAGCTATTCAAAGCAGAAACCAGAGAAAACTTGGAAAAAGAGAAGGAAAATAGGAAGAATGGTGAAGATATTACCTGGAAAAGAATACTAAAGGTGGGAAAAACTCGAAGCTCTCGCAAAAATCCAGAGATAAAGGTTAACTGCTAAAGCTAGAGAGAGAGAGATTGCACGCGAAGAAGAAGGTAGAAAAAAGGAGATAATTATTTGAAAAGGTTTAAATACCTTATCATTATTAGGCTCAATAACCTAGTCGGCACACAAACCACGAGGAAAAACATTCATTAGGGCACAATGTTCAAAGTGTAATATGCAGTTGTCATTCTTAGGGAACACAATATGATGATTGACACCTAATAAACATCGATCAACCTGACAAGTGTAACTCGTCAACCCGAACACTCATCAACTCAACATACAAAGACAATATTACCCCTCAGCCACCTCAATAACATCGATGACTAAGGTCTAGGGGTGATTGATAATATACCCTCGGTCTGGCAGACGGTAGCCTCGCCTAGGATGAGGGATCAACTCTGCTTTTACCCCCAGGGGGTCATACTGAAGATAGGGGTCCGCCAGGCCGACCTTACTATTGTCAATATAAGTATGCTGGATGACCCAAATTAGCCCAAGCCCATACATATTGAAGCCTCGGCTTGGGGATAGTTCATACGACCATACGACCGATCGACCCTATATACACCAACAGTACACATCCTGCGTTTAGTAATCAGAGCTCCCACAAGGTTAGCATCAGCCTCGGCCTATCACTATAGGCCAAGGGTGATACCTTCATATCGCATGGTTTTAGAGATGGGTGGAACAGTGCGCGTGGGACTTATGTAGCATGTGAACTAAACCGTTATAATAAGATCATTCCCTCCCGTAAGGGAATATTATGTCATCATTACCTACAAGTGGCCCATCCTAGTGTCAACATGGTATTAGCTAGATCATAATTCACATGATCAACGCATGCTTAGAGGATACACTACACCCCAAGCCCTATATATAGTTGTCTCCTTCAACCTTGTAAGGGGATCGATAATTGTAACCCTAGCAGAAACTCTGTGTGTACACACAGTAGAGAGAGAGAAAGCTTGTGCATTATACCCAAGGCCTTTAGTGTCAATAGTTAGTGGATCACATACTCACAGTGGATATAGGCCTGATTGGCTAAACCACTATACATCATTGTGTTCATACCGCTTTTACTCACCTCCTTATTTATACATACATATATATATAACTTTATTGTTGCCATTGTTGTTATTGTTTGAGCTCTATCACCTCTTTATCTAGTGGTGTTGTTCTAAGCATCATCAGTAGTATTGATCGAACTCTATTTGTTAAACATTTTAACAAAACTATTGTTATAGCCCAAGTCTACGTTGATGATATCATTTTTGGATCTACATCCTTAACAGAACTTAAAAATTTCTCCAAAGTTATACATGGATAATTTCAAATGTCTCTCATGGGGGAGTTACAATTCTTTTTACGACTTCAAGTCAAATATAATTCAGAAGGTTTATTCATTTTACAATCCAAATGTGCTTTAGAGATTGTTAAGAAATTTGGCTTTTGAGAAAATCCGACTTCAATCTAGTTGAAGATCTTAAGACATTTGTGCTTTCAAAGTTCATATTTCACATTTTGTGAAATAGAAGTGTATATAAATAAAGAGAAAGCATATTGGACCTTGGCTATTTTAAAAGGAAAGGTTGTTACTCGATCTGTGGTAAAGAATAAAGATCAAAAGTCTAAGATTTTCAACGAGCTGAGATTCATAAATCCATATTTATATTAGATATTATCTGTAATTTGTAGAAAAATTTGTCTGTATAAGTGTGTGTGTTACATGCATGTGTTAGGCACTTCACCACTTTCACTTTTAACACTACAACACTACAGAAGTGTTGGTAGAGAGATTCTTAACTTTTAGAGATAATGTAAAGCTAAAGGAGGAGGAGTTACAAAGTTGGGAGAACAACTACAACATCAGAGCCTTCAGAGAAGCCATAATTACTTAACGGAGTTGGGAAAAATTCTTGACTTAGATTAGGTCTGATTGTGTGTTTCGTTTGTTATATAGCTTGTAATTTGTTTACTTTGTTTTAGTGGATTTTGCTTTTGAGGTGTAGAGACCTCCGTGGATGTTTCCTTAATTGGGTGCCACGTTAAAATCTTGTGTTCTTACATGTTTAATCTTACTCCCATCCCCTTCTGATTGCTTGCTAATTTAGAATTTATTTAGTTTTGTTTTTCAAAACTTGGTCACGTAACTGAAATATCTCGTTCATAATTTTTTATACACATCTTGTGTTAGTATTTGCTTTGTAAAAAAAAGGAGTTTCTCAAACAAATTGTTCGGAGCCATTAAAACTGCTTAAACCTTTTAAACAACTTAAGTGGCATTATTTTTTTCATTTTCAAATAAAAGAGGGTGTTTGAGGGTGCATGGGGGAAATAAGGAAGGAGTGCTGAAATTCAGAGTAAAAATTTTATTTCAATAAAAGTAGTGATCAGAACATAAATGGTCGTTCGCACCACCCTTTGCTAATTGACCTTAGGAGTATAAACAACTCAGTTTGTCAACCAAGTATAAAAAACTTGTTTAGCATAACTTGGTTCATCAACCGAATATAACAGACTAATTCAAGCATAACACGATTCGTCAACCGTGTATAAACAATTTGTTCGGTAGAACAACAATTCGATTTTCAGCGATTAAGTAGTCAGGGCACATTCAATAACAACAATTCAACTAGATAATGGCAAAGCACAAATCAACACTTGGGTAAGCAACTTACCACCACATGTCGAAGACCTTAATTAGACATCTACATCGATTTTCATCGATCACTCTCTCGATAATAAATCATCTACGTCGATTTTCACCGAATGTTTTCTCGAATGGAGTCCAAATCGGTATTCACACCATCATCTATATTATATGAATACCATTACACCGATTTTCACCACCTCTTTACATGAAGATTTATCTATCTATATGGATGGTTTTCACCATCTTTTTACATGAAGACCTATAAATGTATATGGTCGATTTTCACCATCTCTTTACATGAATATTAATTTATCTAATTGGTTGGTTTTCACCACCTTTTTACATGAAGATATATTTATATATGTCGTCGGTTTTTACCACCTCTTTACATGAAGATTTATTTATCTTTATAGTCGATTTTTACCACCTCGATCATCTTCACTCGAAGATTTATTTTCCCATATTAAAATAAGGCTCGATTTTCATCGAACACCTCAACTAGGTTATTTTAGAAGGTTATTTGATTTATTAAAGGTCGGTTAATCGACCACCTCCCTTAGTTGTTCAAACTCAATAACTCAGATAATTGTGAAATCTCAACTTATTCCCGTTAAGGGCTTAGGGGCTAAAGCCTCGATCTGGAATCCTCTCATATTCATAAACTTTCGATTACTTCAGAAGTTCCACACCTGCATTATATGAAGGGGACCGATTTTCACCGACCAATCCACCCTCGGTCATTCAAAGCCAATAATTGAATAATTCACGCATTTCCTCTAACTATGGGATTGGGGCTCAAGCCCCTATCACTTCATCTAATCATTCAACTACTTTCATAATCCGAAAGAGACGAGGACCAGTTTTCAAGAAAGAAATCAAAATATTTAAAGTCTTAACATTATTTATCTTTGTACACCCTCTAATTGCCTCAATGAAAGCTTGATGAATCAAAACTCACAACTTATCATGGGCCCACTTTAAGAAGCAACACACTTACATCTCGATTATATCTGAAGTCGACGTTCCCGAGATAATCTTTTATCATCCCTTCTACCATTATTTAAAGAGGGAAGTTAGACACACATCATCAGCCGAATACACGTTTTAGTTCTCATTATACAATAAAAAAAACCTTACTATGACTACGGACGAATGACCGAACAGATGAACGAGATGAACGCTCGACCGTATCGAATATAAGGACCCCAAAGGTTGAATGCCATAATAGATTATTTTAGTCATATATTACATATATGTGTGGACTAATTAAAATTTTATAAGCACATGTCCTATTTAGGTGGGAACTTTAATGTTATATTTGGCTTATATAAAGGCGTGTATCCATTGTAAAGGGGAACTAAGCTCTCCCCTCATAATATATCCATTGTAGACACTCCAAGAGACTATACTAAATAGTGGGAGGAACCCCATCGTGGACATATGCCATTCACGGTCGAACCACGTAAAAATTCGGTGTTTTGTGTATGTTTGATTCATTTATTATTTATTTATTGTGTTGTATATGAGAATTACATTTTTGCACCAACAGTTATACTCATCATTAGTTAATGTTCCTATTATAATCAACACGAATAACTATTAAGCTTCATGGAGTAACTACAAATACCAACCTATTGTTATAGCATAATATTATGATCACTAGTCATATGCTAGACCACACACATACGCAGTACCTGTATATTACATCGTACACTTACTCTTATAAATCAAACTTATTCCATTGCTCATAAGTATATATTTTTAATATTCTCTTATAAATGTGCCTGTCGTAGGACTAGCAATAAATATAAGCACATCTCGAAGGCATTAATCCTAGTCACTATACAGACACCCCCAATGCATAAACAATGGACTATATTTTATTACATATCATCTTCATATGTCTCTGAGATGCGAGATGGTTTACAAACAACACGTAGGATTTGGGACATAGGACTACACGCAACCTCCATCACCAGCTAGAGGCGTGGTACCTGGTCCCACAAACCATCACATCTATATATTCCCCACGAGTCCACTCACACACGTATGGTATGTACACAAATAACACGCAAAGCATATATAAAACAATGTGCTTAACCGAATACAATATACCAACCTAATTGTACAAAATGTTCCATATATGCTCCAAATATATCCTTAATCTCGAAACCATAGTCACCCAAAATATATACACAGGGTCATCGACCAAGTGAAGTCTGAGGATGTGTGTTTATATAGCAAGTGTTGTCAAATTTTAAATGTTAAAATTACCGCAAGTACACGGGCTATTAAAATATAGCGGGTGTAAGTTCGGGTCGAACCCACAGAGATTTGGTCAACGTTTATAAAATATCTTCTGTCCAACTAGATATATGAGTGTATAAATGTGATTTAAGTTCTAAAATAAAAATAAAAATTAAAGAAGAATAAATGAACAAGTAGAGATATTGTCAAATGTGGAAGAAAATAGGACGTCAGATCAGTTTGTCAATTTTAATTAAATTTACACATTAATTTAATTCCGTAATTCCGAATTTATAACACAAAATATATCAACTCTTGTCGCGTACATTTCGGGGAATATAACATTACATGCGCTTAAAATATTTTAACGCTTCCTAATTTACACACCATAAATCTCTATTCCCTCGAAAACATCACGTTTTAAATTTTTAATGTGTATTTAAGAATGAGGTATCAAAACTTGTAAGTGCAAGCAGAACCCATAAAAAATGAACTCTTTAAATTTTTAAAACATGAATTTATAATTAATTCTTAAGGTTTAAAAATACACTCTCATGTAATTTTAAGCGAATACCGAATTATTTTATTTCAAATTAAACCACGTCGAAATATGTACGAAATTAAATTAACATGCATAATTTAATCAATCATGACAAACACCACCTATGTCCTAGTAATTAAACTACTTACACATCATATTTGACACACAAATATTGCAAGATGAAATAATAATTTTCATTAATAAATGTCAACTTACAAAAATCGAGTCCAAGACGTGAGTTATAATACACAATATGCTCCTCCAAAGTCTTCCTCAATAATATTCTATACATAGATTTTTTTATCTCTCAAAGTGTGTTTTTTTCTAATCCAAAAGTGTCTCCTCTAAATCAAAAGCTGGCCCATAATTTATACCCCAAAAATTTGACATAGCACGAAAATCGAATAGTTAATTGGGTGAGGGGTAAGTGTAGGATTAGGGATGTGTGGTTGAGTTAGTTTGTAAGTAGAAGGTGGAAAAGGTTAGTGGGGAGGTGAGTGGGTTTAAGTTTTTGGTCGTGAGTTATGGAGAGAGAATGAGAATGATGAGGTGGGTTGTTTAGGTGTGTGTGTGTGTATATGGTAGATAGGTGTGAGTGGGTTTGGTTTATAGTGTGAGTGTGTGTAGGATAATATGTGTGTGTATAATTATACACCTAATAAAACTTAACCAAATTATTTATAACTCAATTAAAAATTACGAAAACAATAAAAATAAAAATAATTAAATTTAACCTATAAAATAATAAGGCAGTAAAAAAAAAGAATGAAAATAAATTAATAAAACTAAAAGAATAAATCTAGAAACAATAATAAATAATGACATAAAAAATGTACAATGAGTCAAATAAATCATACTAAAATAGCACTACGACATATAAAATGACACAGTCTAAATAATAATTGAACAGTCAAAGTGACAATAAAGACTCTAAAAAATAAAAAAATAAATTAAATATGATACGCCCATAAATAAAACATAAAAAAAATATGTACATGACTCAAATAAAAATATAAAATATATAAATACAAACTAAATACGCACATAAGGTGTAGGTATGGTTGGGCTCAGTTTAAGGGTTAGTTTGGATTAGGGGAACGATTTTGATTTCAGGAATAACTTTTTGACTTCTTTTTTTCAGTTTCGAACTTTGCATGGCCATAATTTCTTCGTTTAAACTCTAATTGATACGCCGTTTGAACCCAAGCGTCCCTTGATTCAAGGCCTTCAATTTCTGTATTTGGTCCGAGCCCAAATTAAGTCATCTGAATTTATAATATTGCCCATGAAGGTGTGTAAGTGACATTTTCATGCTGAAATTGCGTCTGGACTTCGCCGTTTTCTTTATAGAGATGTCAATACTAAAAAAAACTTGCATAAGAGATTAGAAATAAATATTAGATGTGAGCGTGAAGTTCTCAAAATTGCATTATTAACCCCATTTATTCTAAAATTCGTATTTTTCTTTTAAATGATAAAAATTACTCTAAAAGTATTTTATTTATGATGCAAGGGACCTTACAAGACCTAGACTTGGGTATAAATAATAAAAAATAATGCACTCATCAAATACCACCAAACCTAAACTTTGCTAGTCCTCGAGCAAAAATTAAAATCTAACTCACATTCCTAGGAATCACGGTTGCACTTAGCATGTGCAACAACTTGTTACACCCCTAGGTTACCCTAGTGGACGATCATTGTCTCGTGAGGTTTTGCAACGAATATACCCACAAAATTCAATAACTTGACCCTATTTACAAAAGACACAAATGTAATATAACCAAGTTTGAATGCAAACTTCATAAATATAGTAGAACTTCACTTTTCACCCTCAACTTATCGTGTGTGTGTGCATAGCCAATATAACCGCCCATTTCAAAATATTTGATCGTTACATTTCTTATTCGAAAGTTCGTTTTGATTTCAAAATCTCACGGAATGCACTCACAATCGAACACTCGAAAACGGTTAATTTCTCTCGATATATGTGAATAAAAGAGTAAATTTAATGAGCAACTTCACATATACATCATGAAAGATGGACATTTTATAATGGATGATTATGATCTCGTGAATGGAAAATCGATTACTTTTTGAAAACATTGAATCACACAATAAATCTTATTCATCTTCTCTCCACACTATAACTAACTTTCCTTGAGATTAATTTAGGACTTCATTCGGTTGTATTGTAGGCTCGGTTTTGGCTAGAAAGAACCAATTTTGGAGTTTCAAAATTTTTTAAGAATATAGAGATTTTTTTAGTATTTTGACTTTTAGGCACTTTTTCTTCTAACCTCCATTTTCTTTTTCTTTCGCTTTTTCTTTTCGAACTCACACAATTTTTTTTATCTTTTTTTCTTTCTTCCTCCTTTTTTTTACACATTATTGTTGCAACCTCCTTTTCTTTTGACCTTTTTCCTACCGTAATTTTACTCTAGTATTCTCATAAAATGGGTATGGATTTTTGAGCTTTCAATAAAAGGTTCATTTTCATTTTGGCACAAATGGGTTTGCAACGAAATAATGTACAAATGTGGGAGTTTGTGCTGAATTTTTGGGCTTTCAAATGATGGCCTAATCTCATTTTTCAGGTTTTATTAAGTTGATTTGTGTCTCAAGATGACTTATTAAGACTTGTAGTGCTTAAGATTCACATTTTGAGTTTTTATTTTAAGTAATCGAACCAAACAAAGATTTAGAGATCATCAACGAATTTATTACTGAAGGAAAATTTGAGTTATTTTAACTCGGATTGATTTAAATCTCTCGAAAATGATGAATGGCACAATATCTCACTTGGTTATAATCTCCACATTTATTCGTTAAGAATATTAACTTTCGCCCTAATATCCTTTTTCGATCATATTATATGGCTAAGTGTCAAAAAATTTAAAAGTTGAGAGATTTGTGAATTAATTCAATATTAAGAAATTGTTTCAAAACTCACTTATATTGAAAATATTCTCTTTGTTTTTAGATTTTTGAAAAATTTCTGCTTTTTTTTAAATACCAACCATACCCCCAAACCTAAATTTTACCTTGTCCTCAATATATGTTCAAATAAAAATATGGACAAAGAAAATAAAGTAAAGAAGTAAAAGGAAGATATTACCTGTGGCTTTCCACTTTTGTCACCTACTTTCGAACTATACAAATGTATGTTATCCATAAAATAAAGCTAAACAACCTTTAAAAAAAATCTAACAAGAAAAGAAAAAAAATCTATTTATATACAAGGTCGTGACAATTATCACCATCACGTAAATTAATAATCAAAATAGTTGTGGATCATTTCAATTAATAATCTTCATAGTACTAAGTAAAAAAGTACTATAAACTAGAGAATATGAAAGCACAACATAAATCCAAAAATTAAGTCACGGTCATAATGGTGATCACCGACATCATTAAAAATAAAGAATTTCAAAGCACATGAATCATGTATCGATGCATCACATTGGGGTAACAAATCACAATAAGGATCCACATATTTACAATCCCTATTTCTAAAATAGTCATGAAAAATTGGAGATGCATACTCCACACCTAGATGTGAGACTTTGCAAAAAGTACGAGACGAAATGTATCGCAAGGGGATACAATTTCATCATAAAAAATTGGAGGACCGACATAATTACTAGAATTATCAATAAAATCGGGTGAAGAATCGTCAATTAATCTTTCCATATTTAAGGTAAAGTAGCATTTTTCTCAATACAATTATAAGAAAATTCTTGACAAAAATCAACATTCAAATCATCAAAAGTATTACAAGTGTCAATTTTGTCAATTTTCTTCTCACAAAATTGATTATCCTCAATTTTTTCATGAATATTTTCAAAAATATCATTATTACAACGGTTATTTACCTCTTCCCAATTGATACATTGTGGTGGACAAATAGTAATTAAAGGAGTTGGACTCTCGTCCATGTCATCTTTAACTTCTTTAAAAAGTATTACTGATCCATCCAACTCAAATCGAAATATGTAGTCATTCGAATTTTCAGTATTTTCTAGCCACACATCCAAATGATCAATATAGGACTCCGAAAAATATGACGGGATAACAATATTGGAATCACCCAATGTAATTTATTACGTCAATATCTCTTTTTTTTTAATTATTTTTTTTGGTGTGCTACTGAAAAATAACACAAAAATAAATGCATCAATTGTAAAGTGCAACACAAAAATATTAATTACAAATATAACTACACAGGCACTTTCGGTGTATTTTGAAAAGAAAAAAAATTACAACAAAAAGCACGTTACTGGATTTTTTTTTTGAAAAAAAATTGATATGCTACTAGATTGTTTTTATATATATTCTAATTTTATTTATATATATATACACACTAGGGCATGCCCGTACGTGAAGGCACGATGCAAGTTTTTAAAATATACGTCGTTGATAGGACCATACTTCGTATTAAGTTTGCAACATATAAATGTTTTTAAAAATAATCTATGTTACGACGAAAATTTCTAAAGTACGTAATCATAAAACGACGAAAATTTTCAAACTACGTAAAGAAAAGTGAGTTTTACAAACCTTAATATTTATGTCATGTGTGATACAAACAAACCTTAAACAATATAAACCTTAAACTCACATACAATAGTTCTTAAATTTTGTAGCCAAAGGACAACATGAAATAGTTGAATGCCATAAATTAATACTGATTAGTACAATAATTTGAATGTGCGCTCTACCAATAACACTGATTAGAAGACTCTGTAGTTTGTAGACCTAAAAAAAATCAATATGCAAAAATTATAATTTTTAATATTAAAAAACTCAAACATAGACATAATGACTATTAAAAAGTAAATATTGGCAAAATTACTACTCATGTATTGAGTCAATTCTCTATTTGTTGCCCACTTAGTGGGATTACATTCTATTAATTTGTATACTCCTTATATACGAGTTTCGCTCCCTAGCGTTTGTTTTAATGCATCATTTGTCTATAAAAAAAATGCATTGAGTCATCAACTTTGGTTTATAAAAATATATTTAACAACTCAAACGTACAAACTAATGAAAAACGTAATAGTAACAGAAAATAGGCATAGTTCAAAACACGTATTTTCAAATCTCATGTTGTGCAAAAAGTATGTCATGACCATATCAAAATTATATGCAAATCTCTCGACATTGAGTATTTTGTACTCTAACAGAAACCAAATAGATGCCAAATAGTTTCATGTGAATAAAAACATTACCAAAAATAAAAAAATCTATACTAACAACAAACTCAAAGGTTTTTAATCGAGCCAAGCACAAAAGTACTTTTTTTACAAAACTAATAGAAAATAGTGTTTGCAAAACTCAAATAAAATTGATGATGATAAAAATGAGCATGTGTTCTTTGAAATCAGTCAAAATATCCGCCCAAATCAATCACATGTGTTCTCTGAAATCGAGGCATAAGCATCCACCAAGTAACATGTCATTCTGTCCTTATTGATATGGCAGTTGGAAAATCTTCATATCATCTTGAGAACCTATGTGATGACTCCACTGCAGCTTTCGTAATGTTGCAGCTCAAGAAGATGTTTTCTCGTGCTACTGATCCTGTTCAATATCTTGTATCTCGCTGGGGAACAGATTGAGACTCCCTAGGATGCTATTCATATGACTTAGTAGGCTCCGAGCACCGCTTGGTAATCTTCTCTTTGGAGGTAAAGGTGTTATAATCTGAAAAGTAATACACTACTTTTCAGTGGAACATCTAAAAAAAGTAACGGATATAGCAAAAGTTACATACCATGAATATTTGAGAGTTGCAAGATAAATTTATCGATGGTTATGCTATAAATAGACCATGACGATCTGAGAGTTGTAAGATAAATTTCCTTATAAAATCCTTAAAAGGTGAAAAACACAGATGTGTGCTGCTAATGTAAGTCTCATTTTATAAACTTTCCACGTAAAATATAGCAATATGAAAATAACATCATGTGAAGAACACATGAAGAACAGTGCTTCTACGCACTGCTTCAAACAAAACGAATAGGAAAAGAAGATCACGTGAGATACTTAATGATGAGGTGATTAAGTGAGAACATCAAATGTTTCGTAAAAACTATAAAAATCAATAATCTACAAAATGTTTCATGTAAAGAATAGCAATATGTGAAGAACCGTGCTTATACGCACTACTTCAAAACAAAATGAATAGGAAAAGGAGATCATGCTTCTACGCTCTGCTTCCACCAATAATAAAGTTAATAGGTGATCCATCTTATATGAAAAATATCCAAAATTCAGCCAGTAGAATTTGAGATACCAAAAATCAAAGATTTAAATTCGAGATAGCCACATTTGTATATCAACAAGTAGCATTTTTATACCCAAATATTGTGTATAACAGCAACGATGTAATACCACTAATGTAGATCAACAGGAAGATTTAAAATAGTATGTATATCAGCATCAATGTATATCAATGGGTAGATTTAAATCTGAGATAGCATGAGATATCAACAATATAATACCCAAACAGTGTGCATATCATCTCGGGATAGGAAAAAAAAGAGCATACCACGGGATAAAAAAAATCATACCATATGTAGCATACCATGGTTGTAGAAATACAATTGATGTAGATGTTGATAGAATATGAAAAAAACTGTTGAGCAATATGTGTTTATATATAGATTAATAACGGGTGAAATATCTTTGTGGTGTTTGTGGTGATTAATGTATATCACCTCCAGATAAAAAAAATCATACCACAATGGGTGTCATTGCCTTGTATATCGCAGCTTGAGAGGATGGAGAGGTAAAGTATATAACACTGAAATAGAGATGTTCGATTTCAAATGCAAAATACTCACTCTAGGCTTTCTACACCGGCTATTACCGATCGCCAAAACTCTATTTCTCCAGTTCTTAATAAACTTGAGCTTGAGCTGGCTCGTGAATCTTGGGGCTCCACCTCATTTTTCCCTTTATCGTGGTTGCGAGAACTCGGACGGTGGCTTTACGGATGGCTTTTCCACGTAGCAACGGGGTCGGAGATGAGTTGAGATGAACATTCTGTTGAGCTTGAAGGAGTTTTGAAGCCATTGTACTATTACCTGCAACTTTAAAACAATTTAGATATAAAAATTATCGCGGCACACAAATAGTTTAGATATAAAAAATATAACAAAATATCGGGACATTGAATCATCAAACCGTCTGCACTTTATAAACATATAGAGTGTCTCAACCTCAATGATTTCATAATTTCAATGTGAGGATTGTTAATAATACTCAGTTTCGATGTCAAAACATGTCAATAATCTTCTAATTCCAGATGCTTTATATTCTTCCAAAAATATCCTCAGTTCCTTGAGTAACTTGATTCTAGGTAAATTCATAACAGTCGTGTCATCTTTCTCTTCCAGTAAACACAAAATATCGTTTTCATCTTTTTCTTGCATTGAAGAATCACTGGTCTTCTTTTCTTCATGCATTTTTGGTCCATTTTCTGGTAAATATGAAACAAACTCTTCATCTTTCTCCTCGTCAAGTAAAGTATCAGACATTCTTAGATCTGATAAAAGAAAGGAAAGTCACATATTGATAAAACGATAAGGCTAATAAAAAATAAAGAAAATAAAATATTTATAGCAGTATATTTATATCAATACTGCTATAGTTTATTCCTGGAGAACAAACAGAAAAATATGTACAACAAAAAGAAGGAGTATCATTCTAACTTCTATAATCAGCAATGGGTTCAAGATGCCATTATTCATTACTTGAACCACAATCCTGCTGCTGGAGGTGACCTTCCTGGAAGTACATAGCAAGGGGAATATTAAAAGTTTTGTTAAACAATCCATAGCATGTCGGTACCCTTTTTTCACAAACAAACTGTTGGTATATTGTATCGATATAATTCTAGTTTGTGTAATTGGTCTAAGATGATTGAATACTGTACTCATAGAGCATATCAAGCGAATGTCGGAGCAGTATCATAATATAATCAAACATAGTTAGAAGTTCAAAAAAAATATGTATAACGGAGGAATATGTTCACTAAATTTAACTGTTGTGTTGGAAATACTTCAAGTAGTTATTACCACAGAGGAATATGTATGTATATACGAAAATGTTATAGAGGAAAATCCGAACCAGTTAGTATATTTAAGGATATTATATCCTTAAAAAATGTTATAGAGGAAACTCTGTCTAGTGCACCCAACTAAATATGTTTATCAAGCGACGATGTGTTAGGTTAGATATCTTGAAATTTCTATCTATTTGCTTATCTCGTACAAACCAAGGAAATATAAAGCATACAACATCTAACACTCAAGGAAATAGAAAGCATACATTAACTCTGTCTATTAACTAAAAAAAGTGCATCTGAAAAACTAAAAAGTAAAGGGAGCAACTGCATCATATATTAATATACGTAGTTCAGTGATAAAATTAATGTTTTAAACTAAAGAAGAGAACATGTTATACAAAACCTAATTTGCAATACTAAGTTGGAAATATTATTTGACTGACGCAAATAAAAAGCCTAATTTCACCGACTTAACTTAAATATAAATCTTAATTTCACCAACTTAACTTAAATACAAAACCTAAAAGTCCAAAACAAATCCAAACATAACTGAAGTCATAATATTAAAGCGTGAATGTGTAGAAATGAAACATTGGGAAAGGCACCAAGAATACCTGACTTCGCAATGCCACAAAACCTTCGAGAAACTCGTGTTTGTAATGTAAATAAGTAAAAAAACCTTAAAACATGGAAGAATCTACCTGTCTCAAAGAGAATACACTTCGTTTAAGGTCATTCATGCCTTGATCGGCAGTTTTGTAGGAAAAAATCATAACATGAAAACTCATATACCAAAACCCTACAAAAAAATACCAATGACGATGAAATGAGTTTGAACCCAAGCTAATGAAACTGAAATTCCATTATATTCTTTTTGTACAATCAAACACAAAAATAATGTTAAGGTACCACCCAACTGACTTGAACCAAAAATGCCTTCGACTCATTGTGCCCATCCAAGTTGGAGGGAGCAGGCAGAACGTGAAGCCATTGGGGTGGCGTTGGTGGGAACGGGAAGTTTGCCTATGTATAGTGCTTCATTCATTAAGCCAGTTTGCCCATGTATCAGTGCTCCATTGGCTCTTGTAAAGAGGGAACGGGCTGGACTTGAAGCTCTAGAATCTTTTCCCCGGTATCAATGCACCATTCGTTAAGCCAACTTATTTTTTTGTCCCTGTATCAACGCTCCACTATTCCATAAAGTAGGTGATGCATTCAACAATGAAACCTTATGATCGCATTTGAGAGGCACTTGCCTAGAAAAGGTACTTTAAAATATTAAACCATGGAACCATAGTCAATTGCATATGTAAAATAACGCCAAAGTTGAGTAATAAAAACACCAGGTATGCCTAAGAAGATCCTTACTGAATTAAAGCAGTGATGTTTTGGTCAATGTTTCTTTGCAATGTGTACCTGCAAAATAAGAGTGATTTGGTGGGTTTCATATCTTATAAATCATGTTTAAATCCTTGTAGTGAGCATCTCTACTTTTATGAACATAGCCTTGTGGATACAGATTCGTTTCTAACCTCCTATTTTGTTATATATCAATTTCACAAACAATAATTAAGTTCATATAAATTCGATTTATTTTGGTGTACCACGTCTTTCATAATACATCGAGTGTCATGTGAATATAAGTAGATATAATAGAAAAATAGAATAATAACTAAACTAATCTTAAATAAATAAAGTCCAATCAAAGGCAGACGTGATACTTACCTAAATAAACTGGTTTCCCACAATACCTGTAGATGACACTATGGTACAACAACAAAATTAAACCCTCTTATATGCATATCATAACTTCAAAAGAAGACCCATTATATCCCTGATTAAGCTCAAGAAAAATGCAAGAATAGTAAAACATATATAAAATAGTGCATAATACATTCAAGGAATAAATAAGTAACAGATGTATAGGAAATCACACCAGGCTTAAAATAATAAAAGTAAAACTTACTTTGATAAGCCTATTTATAGACTTACTCTGAAATCACATTAGGCATAGAATAACAACAGTTAATGATATTGTGCTAAGCTTATTTGTATAAACTCAACTTGTTATTTCCAGGAAGCTTCTTGCTTCTTCCAAATATAATCACCCACAACACGAAAATTGATGAAGCAAGTTGAGTTATCCGCCTATGCATCATGGTTTCTACTAAAACATAAGAATAACCACAGTAACAAAATGAACCTGCAATTGATCTTGCTTATTACTCGCCTATTCATCATGTTTCTACTAAAACATAAGAATAACTGGAGTCGTACACCTAAACACTACATATTCGACTCGTGTACCAATAACACGTTAAATTTAAGAGCGCACCAAACATAAAGCAACACAAAAGCATAAATAAAATAGGGAAAGTAAATAAAAAAAACATTAAAGTAAAATAGCCATGAATTAATGAACAAACACTATGAGTCTTAGTACACCCCTGGGTCAATAAAAAAAATTGTATGAATAAATAGATGAAATTCAATTCCTCTTTAACAGCATGTAAAATAGACAAAACTCTTAGAAGAAATCGATAAGGGTAACAGTAGCAACATGTTAAATGTAGAAGAATGTTGGAACCCAAAAAATTGCAAAATGTCTAATTTAAGAGAAAAAATATTAGAACCTAAAAAATGCACTTGTGCGTAACTGGAAAAAAAACACCATTTTGGAGTCATATTTACCTATGTGTGAGAGAACCATTGCTAGATAGAAAATTTCTGAAACACTGAAAGAAAAAACATCCACAAATTAAGATGATGTTTCACAAATTTGAACTAAAAGATACAAAATTAGAGTTTGAGTACAAAAGAGATTCAAGGCAATATGAGTACTTGAGAATGATAGAGAAGAAGAAACCTTTAAAATATTTGGTCTCAAGTATAGGATAGAAAATATGATATACCCTTTCTTCTCCCCAAAAATCGTTATTTTCAATCAACTACCCAAATCACACCAAAAATTTAGATCCAACTATGTTATGCCCGAAACAAAACTCTTTAGGCATGTATTAAAACAATAATCTAATGCTATAATTATACACATTAGATTTTTCAGTAACTTTCCCAGACATGATACTCAAATCAATAAAAGAACACCTGAAATTCATTGAGGATCAAAATTCGAATACATACAAACCGCATAAACATTAACCCTGCATCTATTATGAAAAAGTTAATGTCACATGTCTTCAACACTAAATAACTCTACATCTCTGCATCATTATCTAATCGTGTGACTTTGACACACTAATTGCATTTAGATGTAGATTAAACGTATTAATTTTCTCCAATATTGAATAATATTAAACTTTGCATAGCTTTGGGTATAACCGAACATTCCATCGGTACTAACATCATTCTAACAGCTTTAAAAACAATTTTCATGCACACCTCTCGAGCATTAAAAGACTGCAATGAAGGAGAAGTGGAAAACAACACAAAAAAACTTTAATTAATATACTTGCACAGTCAAAAGAGATATATATTTTCATAGCATATATGACTCTCCTTTATAGAAATTCACCAAACAGTTAGTATGCAGTATGGAAAATTCATAAGAACATATTAATAAATTAATCTAAAAGATCCAAACAACTTAAAGAATATAAATCAGCCACACAACTATTGAAATGTTTGAAGTTAACTCGTTAAAATGTGTGTATAGAAGCAGGTATATATCACCATCCACACAACTAAAATTTATAGTCAATACTAAACATCAAATCAGCCAGTAAATATCACCATCGACACAACTAAATCCATTTGAAACCCTTTAAATCACAAAGCTCCAAAAACTAACACCCAAAAATCGATTAGGGGGAGACAAAACTAAGCTAGATAACAATGGTTGTCAAAATAAATTTTAAATCAGCAAAAAATCTGAGATATGCAAAATGTAAACCAAATATCAATTTTTCACATATAGATTCGAAAATTGAACCTAGAAAGTGAAACCCATCGATAAAACTTTATGGTATTGATAAACCTAACCCATTGATGAACCCATTACCTACTGATAAAAAAAATCTGGTCGGGAGATATAGGAGTGTAAAGAACAAATGGAGAGAGAGGGAGACTTGTCCCCATGATTGATATATATATATATATATATATATATATATATATATATATATATATATATAGAGAGAGAGAGAGAGAGAGAGAGAGAGAGAGAGAGAGAGGAGTGTACTTGGTTGGTGTAAAAAAGTTTCCAAAGTATTAATTTCCTATTTTATCCGTGTATTTGAATTTTGGGTAGGGGGAGCAAAGGAAATAAAGGGTTAAAAAAGAGTGGGAACTCAAATACTTTAGGGGCAAAAATGGTAAGAGGTGTATTTTAATCTCAACCTTTGGATTCATGCCTTGTTGACTTCGATCTGAACCGTGAAGTGTCTCCCTATCTTATGAATAGTGAAAACACCATTGTAACTTAATATATATATATATATATATATATATATATATATATATATATATATATATATGTATATAAGGAAAGAAAATTAATCCGACTTAAGACCACAAAATTCCTAAACTAACACAAAACAATTTTAGTTTATGTGAATTAGGTGAGGAGACGTTCAATTTTTAAGATTTAATTTCCCGAGATTATTCGACGACAATGGGTCTCCAAAATAATCTCCCTAATTAAAGAGATCCTAATTCTTGACGAGGGAGAATTTAAAAGACGATTAACTCCGGACTATCACCTCAATTACTAATTTTTTCCTCCAGGTAGGTGGTCGGTACTAAGACTCATTAAAAACCACCAATCCTAGTCAAGGTCAAAATGGCATCGATTTAAAAATTACGTGTTTGGATTAGCTTTGAATCCTAGCCTTGAAAAGAATATGCCTACGAGCTATGTGACACCTTATGGCCAATGTTTAATAAGTTTTAAATTAAAATTATTGATGATGCTAAGATTTAGCACCACCGGATAAGTGATAGTGAGCTCAAACAGTAGCAGCCATGGCAGCCATAAAGTTGTGTAAGTGTATAAGTATGTAGAAGGGGATGAGTATAAGAGGAGATAAGACAATGATGTATAGTGGTTCAGCCAATTTGGCCTACATCCACTGTAAGTGTGTGATCCACTAAGTATGGGCACTAATGGCCTTGGATACAATGCACATAATCCTCTCTCTCTCTCTCTAAACTGTGTGTACAAGCAGATTTTTGGCTAGGGATACAATTAATGGATCGATCCCCTGTAGGGTTGTAGGTGACAAGTATATATAGGTCTTGGGGGGTGTAGTGTACCCCCCAAGTATGCATGGTGCATGTGAATGATGATCTAGCCAATCTCCTGTTGACACCTGTAGATGCCAAATGATGACATAATATTCCCTCACGTGAGGGGGTGATTTGGTTGTAACGGTCTTCCATGTGCCATGTGAGCCTCACGCGCACTGTTCCACGCGTCTCCCAAACCACGCACTGTCATGATGTCACCCCCGGCCTATGAGCCGAGGCCGAGGGCAAAGTTTCTTCCAGTAGTGAGCCTGACCCAATTCTACCCTCGTACTGTCGTACCCTCGTAGGGTCGTCTAAAGCCTGGTGAAGGGTCGGCCCCTCTTAGGGTCGGCTGGAACCTGGTGGAGGGTCGGCCCCTCGTACTGTCTTCTGAAGCCAGGTGGAGGGTCGGCCCTCTGAGGGGTTGTATGGAGCCTGTAAGAGGGGTCGGCTCCTCGTAAGGTCGTCCGTTTGGAGGTTATCATCATCCAAGCCGAGGATATAAACGGGTATATCAATCACCCCCCAGCCCTTAGCCATAGGTGCTGTTGAGATGGCTGAGGGATAGTGTTGTAAATGAGATGCATGTATGATCAGTTAGGTGAGTGACACCTGGGCAGATACTCATTGTTGTTTCAGTTTCCAAGGCATGGCGGCTGCGCAGTGCACTTGGGGCCTTGTGCCCTAATTATACCTTTCTTGGTAAATGGGTCCACTCATTACCAAAGTATTTAAGAGATTTTCAAACTCTCTCTCTTCCTTCTTCTTCTTCGCGCCTAAGCATTCTCTCTCTAGAATTTTATCAGCCTACATCGCCATTTTATGCAGCCTTCGAGCTTAGCGACCTGGGCAGTTCTTGCTCTCTTCATCAGGGAATCCTTTCTCCCCAGCGTTCTCTTTTTCTTTCACTTTTGTTTATTTTTTAGGCTCGTAGGCAGCCATTTTCTTTCAGTTGTGCCATAACCTTTTCCGGTGTCTTTTCCGGTGTCTTCTCCGGTAACTGATTCTTGGATGTTCTTGACCAAACCCATTGAGTTCCTTTGTTTTGATCCAAAAGTCCAACCTGGTCAATTTCCCACTTGTTTGTAGCTAAGTTAGCTAAGTTTGGTGTAATAGCTAAGTGTAGAGCCTTCCCTTTAATGCCTAGAAGGCTTTATAGCTTAATATCTGAGTTCCCATCCTTAAGAGAGAAGCTCTTCGCCGAGATCAGACGAATAGAGGAAGAGGAAGAGAGAAGACGAGGGGCCGACCCTAATTGGGTACGACCTATCTTTCCCGTTCCTCTTGCCATTATAAAACCATTTGAACCGTCTGAGTCTTGTGGGTCGTTCGTTCGTCCAGCCGAGACTACCAAACTAAGTGAGATGGACGAGAGAGCATCCTCTCCAAATGGTGCTGAAACTTCTAATAGGAGGGAGATGTCTGACCTAAGCCCAGGCCGAGAGGCTGAGGGTACGGTCCCCTCTGAGGTTGTCCCCATGTCAACCCTGTCTCCCCATGCCTTCCAAGTGGCTTTTCCACAGGGCCCTCCGGCCGAGGGGGAGGGGACTGAGGACGAGGACGATGACACAGATGACGAAGTTGATACCTCCCATGCCTCGTCCTTTATCTCCTCTGTTAGGGATCGCGACCTCCTGATATGGAGGCATGCCTATAGAGTGCCTCTCAGCATAACTATGAGGATTCCCTCTGAGTCTGAGAGGGTTTTTGATTGTGGAGAGGGAGAGGTTGCAGTTTACAAGCAAATGCTCAAGTTCGGAGTCAGATTCCCTCTGCATACTGCCATTGTAGACATCCTTTCTGCCCTTGGTGTTGCTCCCTCTCAACTTCCCCCCAACTCCTGGAGGAAGATCCTGGGCTATATTTCCTTGTGGAAGAATGCCTTCACCGACGAGCCCTCGGCTGACCTATTTTTGGGTTGTTACAACATTACCTCTTCGTCCAAACAGCCTGGGTATTATCATCTGGGGGCAAGGAGGTCTGAGAAGAAACTCCTCCATGTGGCGCAAACTTCCAACCATGATTGGAAAAAGAGGTTTTTCTTCATCTCCGGGGAGTGGGAGCCCATTGCCGATAGTCCGAGGGTCCCCAGGAAGTGGTTTAACCCCTCCATGAAGGCCAGATCAGACCCTGGGCTTAGCCTGGAGGAGAAGGACATTGTTGATTACCTTAGAGGATGAGGGAGAGAGGGTGAACTTGCAAAATTCGAAGACTTGATGACCCCTAGGTTCCTCAAAAAAGCTGGTCTGAGGGTCGGCCCTCTGACAGAACTATGTGAGTTACACTGCATATTTTCCATTCTTTACTTATTTTTGAAGTGTTTTCTCTTTATCTCTGCATTTTTCTGACGTGTCATCTTCTTATCAAGTCGTCCTGCAGGTATATCGGATTATCTTTAGGAAATGACTGCTCCCAGCTTACTATCTGGACTGGCCAAGAAGAAGGGGAAGGAGCCTCAGCAGGCTCCGAGGAAGACAAAGGCCACTGGGCCGACGGTGGTGGAGCCGACCACTGACAGCAATAAAAGGAAGGAGCCTGAGGCCCCTGTTGACCCTCGGCCTGATTTTCGGACGAGGGCCAGGGTCAAAGCCTCTGAGGGGACGACCTCTTCGTCCAGTATGGGGGCCTTCTGGTCTCAGAACCTGGCGCATCTGAGAGCCGAGCCCTCGTCGCTCATTGCAAATCTGAGGGCTGCCAAGGCCTCAATGTTCTCTGCACCCTCGGTTGCTGACTATGACTTCTTATCAAAGATGCCTCCAGCCAAGGTGTACGACTATGGTCTGCACTCCCTTGCACAGGTATTGGTTCTGACCCACATCTTAAATTTCATTCTTTCACCAACTGTTCCCTCGGCCCCTCTTGATATCTGTTCATTTTTCGTGCAGTCTGTTTGTGCCCTCACCTCAGCCACAAAGTGGATGGCCGAGAATAAGGTGAAGTTCCATGAGGCCGAAAGGGCTATTCAGCATGAGGCTGATCTTCAGTCTGAGCTTGACACTGCAAGGGCCGAGTTGGAAATTTCTAGGACTGAGCATGCAAGGATCCTGGACGAGATGACAAGGCAGCACGACGAGGACATTAAGGCCAGGGACGAGGACATTAAGGCCAGGGACTTGTTTCTCAAGGAAAACGATGAGGCCTTGACCAACATGGAGGCCAAGTACAAAGCTGACCTTGAAGCAGCCATTATGAAAGCCGAGGCCGATGCTGTTGAGGCTTACAAAGTTTCTGACGAGTTTCAGGGCTTCGGCCTTGAATATTTGGAAAGAGGAATCAGGACTGCCTACCGATGGGTCGTCCTCAGGTTTGGCGACGTCGTGTCCTCAGTGCGTCCTTCACTGGAGGGTGTTCAACTGGACGACCCCTTAATTGCCGAGGCTCTCAACCAAGTGGAATCCCAAGTTCAAGTCGAGGGGGTCGGCACTTCTGAAGATCACCCAGTTCTGGTTATTGAGGAGACCACTCCTGTAGACGTTGAGGCTCTGCCCTCTGACATCGTCCCTTAGGGTGGGTGGCTGTAGCCCATACCCTCATAGTGTACTTATTATTTTTGTGCTCTATTTTGTAAAACACTTGGATATTTTGTGTAACACTTTAATCAATATCATCGTCTTCTTCTACTGTCTTCCATATTTACTGCTTTTATGGTTTGCTCTTTGTTGGTTTTCTGTCTTTGTTAATGCCACTAACCTTTTCCTCGTCTTTCTTGAGGACAGTGGTGGGGTCGTCCCCTCCACTGGCCCTCATTATAGCCGAGGGTTCAACTAATAAAGTCTACCCTCGTCTTCCTTGAGGATAGTGGTGGGGTTGTCCACTCCACTGGCCCTCATTATAGCCGAGGGTTCAACTTACCAAATTAATGGTTTTTAACATAGTCTACCCTCGTCTTTCTTGAGGACACTGGTGGGGTCGTCCCCTCCACTGGCCCTCATTATAGCCGAGGGATTAACTTACCAGATTAACGGTTTTTACAAAGTCTACCCTCGTCTTTCTTGAGGACAGTGGTGGGGTCGTCCCCTCCACTGGCCCTCATTATAACCGAGGTATTAACTTACCAATTTAATAGTTTTCAACAAAGCCTACCCTCATCTTTTTTGAGGACAGTGGTGGGGTCGTCCCCTCCACTGTCCCTCATTATAGCCGAGGTATTAACTTACCAATTTAATGGTTTTCAACAAAGCCTACCCTCATCTTTTTTTAGGACAGTGGTAGGGTCGTCCCCTCCACTGGCCCTCATTATAGCCGAGGGATTAACTTACCAATTTAATGGTTTTGACAAAGTCTACCCTCGTCTTTCTTGAGGACAGTGGTGGGGTCGTCCCCTCCATTGGCCCTCATTATAGCCGAGGGATTAACTTACCAATTTAATGGTTTTCAACAAAGCCTACCCTCGTCTTTTTTTAGGACAGTGGTGGGGTCGTCCCCTCCACTGGCCCTCGTTATAGCCGAGGGATTAACTTACCAATTTAATGGTTTTCTACAAAGCCTACCCTCGTCTTTTTTTAGGATAGTGGTGGGGTCGTCCCCTCCACTGGCCCTCATTATAGCCGAGGGTTCAACTCACCAATTTAATGGTTTTCAACAAAGCCTACCCTCGTCTTTTTTTAGGACAGTGGTGGGGTCGTCCCCTCCACTGGCCCTCATTATAGCCGAGGTTTCAACTCACCAATTTAATGGTTTTAATGAAGTCTACCCTCGTCTCTCTTGAGGACAGTGGCGGGGTCGTCCCCTCCACCGGCCCTCATTATAGCCGAGGTTTCAACTCACCAAATTAATGGTTTTCAACAAAGTCTACCCTCGTCTTTCTTGAGGACAGTGGTGGGGTCGTCCCCTCCACTGGCCCTCATTATAGCCGAGGGTTCAACTCACCAATTTAATAGTTTTAAACAAAGCCTACCCTCATCTTTTTTGAGGACAGTGGTGGGGTCGTCCCCTCCACTGTCCCTCATTATAGCCGACGTATTAACTTACCAATTTAATGGTTTTCAACAAAGCCTACCCTCATCTTTTTTTAGGACAGTGGTGGGGTCGTCCCCTCCACTGGCCCTCATTATAGCCGAGGGATTAACTTACCAATTTAATGGTTTTGACAAAGTCTACCCTCGTCTTTCTTGAGGACAGTGGTGGGGTCGTCCCCTCCATTGACCCTCATTATAGCCGAGGGATTAACTTACCAATTTAATGGTTTTCAACAAAGCCTACCCTCGTCTTTTTTTAGGACAGTGGTGGGGTCGTCCCCTCCACTGGCCCTCGTTATAGCCGAGGGATTAACTTACCAATTTAATGGTTTTCTACAAAGCCTACCCTCGTCTTTTTTTAGGATAGTGGTGGGGTTGTCCCCTCCACTGGCCCTCATTATAGCCGAGGGTTCAACTCACCAATTTAATGGTTTTCAACAAAGCCTACCCTCGTCTTTTTTGAGGACAGTGGTGGGGTCGTCCCCTCCACTGGCCCTCGTTATAGCCGAGGGATTAACTTACCAATTTAATGGTTTTCTACAAAGCCTACCCTCGTCTTTTTTTAGGATAGTGGTGGGGTCGTCCCCTCCACTGGCCCTCATTATAGCCGAGGGTTCAACTCACCAATTTAATGGTTTTCAACAAAGTCTACCCTCGTCTTTCTTGAGGACAGTGGTGGGGTCGTCCCCTCCACTGGCCCTCATTATAGCCGAGGGTTCAACTCACCAATTTAATGGTTTTAATGAAGTCTACCCTCGTCTTTCTTGAGGACAGTGGTGGGGTCGTCCCCTCCACTGGCCCTCATTATAGCCGAGGGTGGTTTTCTATAGATGTTTCCATGCGTGCTAGAACTGACAACCACAGGATGAGGGAAACACTGATATTTCTTATTAATTTTCCAAAGTGTTCTGTTGAAGCAACTCTCATTACAATTATGGCCTTTCAAGACCTTACAACACTACTGATAGTATTTCTTCAAATGGTCTGCATTCCAGGGATTGGAAAAAGGTTCCCCTTCTAGGTTTTCTAGTCTATAGGTCCCACGAACAACTTCATCGATGACCCTATATGGGCCATGCCAATTAGGATGGAGCTTGTTGGGCTTTTGCCAAGTCTTCTTGAGGACCAAGTCCCCACTGCAATAGGCCTCTGTTTCACCCTCTGATTGTAAAACCTTGCGGTCCTCTGCTGGTATGCGGCCTGCCTTAACTCCGCATCCTCCCTCCTTTCCTCGATCAGGTCCAAGTCGAGTCTTTTCTCTTCTGCATTTCCCTGGGGTTCGTACATTTGGACCCTATGAGTAGGAAACTCAATTTCAGTGGGGATGACGGCTTCTGAGCCATAAGCTAGCATGAATGGGGTCTCCCCGGTAGAAGTCCTCACTGTCGTCCTGTATGCCCACAGTACAGCATATAACTCCTCGACCCATCTTCCTTTTGCCTCCTCAAGCCTCTTCTTGATTCCATCTAGGATTGTCCTGTTTGTTACTTCAGTTTGCCCATTGGCCTGAGGTCGGCCTGGGGTGGAGAAAAATTGCTTTATATTTACCCTCTCACAGTACTTCTGCAGAGAGGCATTCTTGAACTGCGTCCCGTTATCTGAAATAAGGGTGTTGGGCAGACCATATATGCATATCACATTTTTCTAGATGAACTGGAAGGTCTTCTGCTCTGTAATTGTGACCATCGCTTCGGCCTCTACCCACTTTAAGAAGTAGTCAATCGCTACAATGAGAAACCGATAGTTATTGACTGCTCTTGGTAAGGGCCCTACCAGGTCAATCCCCCACACTGCGAACGGCCACAGAGATGTAATGGAGGTAAGAGGCTGATGGGGTTGATGAGGGATGGTAGCAAATCTTTGGCATTTATCACACTTTTTTACGTATGCTGCGGCGTCTTTCCCCAAGGTCGGCCACCAGTAGCCTTGGGTGATCACCCTCTTCGCTAAGGATCTGCCCCCGATGTGGCTTGAGCACGATCCTTCGTGCACATCTTGCAAAATGGAAGGGACTTCTGAGGGATGCACACACCTAAGTAAGGGGAGAAAAAACCCCTTTTGTACAAGGTGTCTCTGATGACAGTGAGTTTTGCAGCCCTGTACCTCAGCTTCTTCCTTTCCTGCCTTGCTTCTGGAATCTCACCCTCTTTAATGTATCTGATCAGGGGGTCCATCCACGAAGCTTCTTGAGAAACATTTAAGCAATTACTGAGTGTTCCCTCAGCGCCCTCAATAGTTGGCTGAAGCAAAATTTTCACTGGGACCGTCCTCCTGATGTCTGTCCTAGTCGCCGAGGCCAATCTCGCAAGGGCATCAGCACGGCCGTTGTCTAGCCTAGGTATCCTCTTTAATTTTACTTCTCTGAAGCCTTTCAGTAGTGACCTCACCTTCTCGAGGTATCTAGCCATTCTCTCGTCCTTAGCCTCGTAGGCCCCTAGTATCTGATTCACCACTAGCCTTGAATCACTATGGACCAGAATCTGGCTGACACTAAGAGACTTGGCTAAGGAGAGGCCTGCTACTAAGGCCTCATATTCAGCCTCGTTGTTGGAGGCTTTGAAGTTGAACCTCAGGGCGTATTCGACGTCTGTGCCATCGGGTGCTGAGAGTATCAGTCCAGCCCCACTTCCACTGTCACAGGAGGACCTGTCAATGAAGATGCTCCACAGAGTCTTTTCCTTTGAAAAATTTCCCTCAGAGAGGGACCCCTGTCTAAAGATGTATTTTCCCTCTTCGTTTTCAGTCGCTTTCTTTCTAGAAGTGCTTGTCTCGGCCCTATCTGCGGGTGTGTCAGCGGGTCTGTCTTCTGTATCCGTCATCCCAAGGGTCTCACCTTCGACCTCATCATCTTCCCAAGTGAACTCAGCCACGAAGTCTGCCAATGCCTTCCCCTTAATGGCAGTCCTAGGTTGATACACAATGTCAAACTCCCCCAGCTCTATAGCCCAGGCCATTAACCTACCTGATTTTTCTGGCTTGTGTAGGACCTGCCTAAGAGGAGAGTCGGTGAGGATGACCATTGTATGGGACTGAAAGTACGACTTCATCTTCCTCGAGGCATGGATCAAGGCGTAGGCTAACTTCTCCATCCTCGGGTATCTTTGCTCTGCCCCCTGGAGTGCCTTGCTGTTAAAATACACAGGCTTCTGTATTCTGTCTTTGTCTCTCACAATGGCTGCGCTGATGGCCGACTCTGAGACGGCGAGGTACACATAAAGTCGTTCACCCTGCACGGGTCGTGACAGCAGCAAGGGAGACCCTAAGTATGATTTTAGCTCCTTGAAAGCCTCATCACACTCTTCACTCCATTCAAAGGCCTTACTGAGGATCTTGAAGAATGGTAAACACCTGTCTGTGGCCCTTGACACAAATCTGTTCAGGGCAGCCACTCTCCCTGTAAGCCTCTGTACGTCTTTAATGGATTTGGGGGTCTTCATCTCAATGAGGGCCTTTATCTTTTCAGGATTGGCCTCGATGCCTCTTTGGTTGACAATGAACCCCAAGAACTTCCCCGCTCCGACTCCGAAGACACACTTGGCCGGATTAAGCTTCATTTGGTACTTGTCCATCGTATTAAAGGTCCTCTCCAGGTCTGCCACATGATCCTCTGCCTTCAAACTCTTGGTCAACATGTCATCCACGTAGACCTCCATGGACTTCTCAATTTGGTCTTCGAACATTTTGTTTACGAGGCGCTGGTACGTTGCCCCCGCATTTTTTAGACCAAAGGGCATGACCCTATAGCAGTATGTCCCCTTATCAGTGATGAAGGCAGTCCTCTCCGAGTCTTCAAGGTTCATGAAGATCTGGTTGTACCCTGAGTAGGCATCCATAAAACTCATGAGCTCATGGCCTGCAGTAGCGTCTACCATCTGGTCAATGCGGGGGAGAGGGAAGCTGTCTTTGGGGCAGTGCTTGTTGAAATCTGTGAAGTCCACACACATTCGCCACTTCCCGTTGGCCTTTGGGACAATGACTGCATTGGACAACCATTCAGGGTAGATGACCTCTCTGATAAATTCAGCGTCTTCTAATTTTTTGACCTCATCCCTGATGACCTCGTACTTCTCTCTAGAGTAAATCCTCCTTTTCTGCTTTACCGGCTTCACTCCCTCTACCACATTGAGCTTGTGGCACATGATTTCAGGGTCGATCCCCGGCATATCTACATGACTCCACGCAAAGACGCTTCGTCTTCTACTTAACAGTTTGATGAGGTCTTCCTTGATATTGGGCTTTAGAGACTTGCCAACTTGGACAGTTTTTCCCGGGTCATCCTCATCGAGGATGATGGGTTTTACCTCCTTGGCGGCCTCCCCTTTTTTGAGCTTCGTCTCGTCCCTGAGGTCTAGGGTATCAATGTTGTAAGTGGATGTAGCCCTCTTGTGTGCCTCCCTTTCTTCAGCGGAGTTGTAGTAACATTCTCTCGCTGCCGTCTGGTCTCCCTGAACTTCCCCCACCCCGTAAGGGGTTGGAAATTTGATCATCTGATGGACCGTAGAGGGCACGGCTTCAAACCCCTTGAGGGCCACACGCCCCAGTATGATGTTGTAGGCCGAAAACACCTGCTCATCCATCACAAAGAAACTGACCTTCTTGGTGAGCCATCTCGGCCACTCGTCCCCCATCCTCACATCGGCCTCATATACCCCAAGGGGTTGAACCTTTTCCCCACTGAACCCAATCAATGGATGATGGTAGGGGATGAGTCTATCACGGCTGAGACCCAAGGCTTTGAAGCATGGACAAAACATCACATCTGCAGAACTACCCCCATCTACCAAGATCCTCGGCACTTCTCATACGTGCACCCTGGTAGTGATGACGAGAGGGTCATCGTGTGGGTCCAAGAAGTCTTTGAAGTCCATTCTTGAAAATCCCACTATCACTGTGTCCATATCAACCTTCTTCCTTTTTTCTGACTTGACCTCCAGGGAAGTCGCGTGTACCGTCTTTGTCACTGCCTTGGCCTCAGCCACATGGGCCTTCCTGTCGGCGACCTCAGACCCTCCTCCTGCAAGACCCCCGGAGATCATTCCCACTCCGAGCGAGATCATATTAAGCCTCTTGACAGGGCCGTGGTCGTCTCTCGGCGGGAGGTCAGGGTCGTCCTCATCATCAGAAGGGTCGTCCCCTCTTTTTTGAGGACCTTCTCTGCATGCATCTCCTCGCTTCTTTCTGGGGTCGTCCCCTCGGCCCCTCTTGAAGGAACCTTTGTCGACGTACTTTCTGAGCTTCCCTTCCTTCAGCATCTTCTCAATCTCGTCTTTCAGAGCAAAGCATTTGTCCGTTACGTGGCCGTGGTCTTGGTGAAACTCGCACCACAGGTTCTTATTCCTCTTGCCGGGGGATGCCCTCAGCTTCTCAGGCCACTTCAGAGACCGGTCACTCTTAATCTCATTGAGAATCTGTTCACAGGTGACCGTCAGTGGGGTGTACCCCGCTAACTTGTCATCCGAGGACCTCTTCTTCCCCTCCTTGTTCTTATTAGGGTATTTACTCCCACTAGCACCTCCTCTTTCGTCTTCATATTTTGCAACCATCGCCTCTTCGGCGTTCATCACCTTTCCTGCTGTTGACAACAGTTCGGCCATCGTCCTCGGAGGGTCTTCAGCAAGCTTCCATAACAGCTTCCCCTTTTGGAGTCCTCCAATCAGGGCTGTCATAGCTATGCTCTCCTCATAGTCTTCCACCTCCAGCTTCTCCTTGTTAAATCTGGCTATATAGTCCCTCAGACTCTCACTCTTCCCCTGCTTAACATAGAGCAGGTGGGTGGTCTTCTTCTGTGGCCTCACCCCAAAGCAGAAATTATGGATGAACAGGTCGGCCATCTGCTTAAAGTTTTCAATGGAATTTTCTGGAAGTGACGTGTACCAGACATACGCAGCCCCTGTCAAGGTACCAGAGAAGGCACGACACCTCATCTCATCTGAGATAGAGTATATGTCTACCGCCGACTGATATATCTCCACGTGGTGGACGGGGTTGGTGCTCCCGTCATACCTTGGGGTGACCATAGGTGGCTTGAACTTTAACGGCGTGGTGAAGTTGACTATCTTTGCCATGAAGGGTGAGCCTATGGTGTATCCCCTCTGAAGAGGGTCTCGGCTCTTCAATATATCACCAATCTTATCCTCTAACCGCTGGATTGAGTCATTCCAGGGCCTCACAGGGTCGGCCTGGCCGATGTTATCCCCTGCTGCCTCTCCGAGGTGGACGGAGGGTTCTGCTACAACAGGCCTGTGTCGACTGTTCACTTCCCTTTGGCCGTCATCTCATCCTCGGGGTCGTCCATCTGCTGCCTCCCTCCTGGATCTCGCGGTGCTTCTTGGCCTGAACAACTGTTCCCGCAGGTCATTTACTGGGCCTAGCCTCTCAAAGGCCGACCCCTACTCAAGCGATCAAAATCAGAGCCTCTTGGGCGATCATCAGGGTTTGGTCTCCCGCACTTTCCCCTACTGTCCTGGAGGGGTCGCACAGTGTTGTTGGAGACCTCGTAAGGTTCCCAGCACTCTATAGGAGCCTCCTCTCCCTCCAGATCTCCATACCTATCCTCAGGGCAAGGGTTCTCTTGCCTCCCCAGGCGTAGAAGCCGGGGGTCAGCAACATCCCTATGCCGTTGAGGGGGTGGCAGGTCTTTGCGTGGTGCCTGGGGTGGTCCCCTGGCCTCATGATGCCCTGGAGCTGCTGCCGGAGTAATCATCTCAGGTGAGACCCCTGGTTCTCTTAGTATGTTCTGGCTTAGAGTTGTGAACTGCTCTTGCATCATCCGCTGGCTTGCTACCAGAGACTTTAGGGTTGCCGCCACATCAGCCATCTCAGACTGAGGCGGCGGCTGACTGGAGCTGGGTCTTCCCCCCTCATCCGGCGGGGGAAGTGGTGGCGGTGGCATCTCAGGTGCCATGTGCTTGAGCTATGAAAAGTTGAACTGAAAAAAATACTAGTGAGCTTGGGAACCTTAGTGGGTCTCTTTCAATGGTGAAACACCTCCTCTCAGGGGGAGTGTTGGTTCACCACCAGAGTGCCCAGTGAGGTCAAGCTGTACAAAGGAAGAGATGTCTTCTCGTTCCCACAGACGGCGCCAAACTGATGATGCTAAGATTTAGCACCACCGGATAAGTGATAGTGAGCTCAAACAGTAGCAACCATGGCAGCCATAAAGTTGTGTAAGTGTATAAGTATGTAAAAGGGGATGAGTATAAGAGGAGATAAGACAATGATGTATAGTGGTTCAGCCAATTTGGCCTACATCCACTGTGAGTGTGTGATCCACTAAGTATGGGCACTAATGGCCTTGGATACAATGCACATAATCCTCTCTCTCTCTCTCTACTGTGTGTACAAGCAGAGTTTTGGCTAGGGCTATAGTTAATGGATCGATCACCTGTAGGGTTGTAGGTGACAAGTATATATAGGTCTTGGGGGGTGTAGTGTACCCCCCAAGTATGCATGGTGCATGTGAATGATGATCTAGCCAATCTCCTGTTGACACCTGTAGATGCCAAATGATGACATAATATTCCCTCACGTGAGGGGGTGATTTGGTTGTAACGGTCTTCCACGTGCCATGTGAGCCTCACGCGCACTGTTCCACGCGTCTCCCAAACCACGCGCTGTCATGATGTCACCCCCGGCCTATGAGCCGAGGCCGAGGGCAAAGTTTCTTTCAGTAGTGAGCCTGACCCAATTCTGCCCTCGTACTGTCGTACCCTCGTAGGGTCGTCTAAAGCCTGGTGAAGGGTCGGCCCCTCGTAGGGTCGGCTGGAACCTGGTGGAGGGTCGGCCCCTCGTACTATCGTCTGAAGCCAGGTGGAGGGTCGGCCCTCTGAGGGGTTGTATGGAGCCTGTAAGAGGGGTCGGCTCCTCGTAAGGTCGTCCGTTTGGAGGTTATCATCAGCCAAGCCGAGGATATAAACGGGTATATCAATTATGGCTCGGGTAATGCACATGCTCGGGGAGCTTAAAGATTTGTGGGCCAAGGAAGGGGTGATGAAATCCCCACCTTATATTAAAATTAGGATTTGTCCTTAAGTAAAATTATGCAACGTGATTATTGATATTTGCGAAAATAGTTTCATGTAGGAACACACAAGACTTACCTCCAGCGTGGACTTTTTACGGTCACTTATTTACGCCGGGCCGAAGATTTATTTGACATCGATCGGAGGAAAACGTCGCCTCCGTTTCAGTCGTCTCTGAGAGTACCTTGTGCGCGTGGCAAGATTGCACAAGTAACTTTAACGCTTTTCTCACGGTTGTTTTCTTTTTCGTGTTTTTTTTCTCCTTTCTTACTCTTTTTTAATCTCTTCTTTTTGTTTTTTATCGAAAAAATAACACAAAAACCATACCAAGTGTAAAGTGCAACAAAAATTATTAAATACAAAATAACTACATATGCACTTACAATGTATTTTTTGTTTTAAAAAGGAAAAAAAATATAAAAGAACATTATAAGATTGGGAATATATATATATATATATATATATATATTAGAAAAAATTGCAATTAGAACTAAATAAACAATTTTTTTTTCTCGATATTTTTTTTGTTTGGTTTTTGTGTTTTTGAGTATTTTATGACAAAACTAGTGTTAAAAACAACTAGTATAAAATACTTTAAATCCGATTTTTGTTATAACTTAAAACAGCGTGATTCTGAAGATTTTCAGGAAAAAAAATATCGAATTTTTCAAATTTTTAGATAGTTTATGACAAAACTAGTGTAAAAAACAACTATGTAATCACAAAAGAGTTAAATCATGTATTTTTTATTTTAATTTTTTTTAAATAATAAAAAAAAAGGCTGCTGGAAATTTAAATGTTGGGATTTTTTTTTTTGCGATTTTTTTTTACATTGGATTTTTCGAATTTTTTTTTCCAGAATGTAAGAAATCTTTACAGGAAAAAAAATATTTTTGTCTTGGAGTTTTTCAAAATTTTAAGTTCTTTTATGACAACCTAGTGTCAAAAACAACTGTTTAATCACAAAAGACTTTAAATTTGTTTTTTTTTTAATTTTAATTATGAAAATATATATATATGAAGTCCCGCTCTTATGCGGGCTAGTTCGCATTTTAAGAATGCGGACTGGACATGTGTCACCTGGTGGTGAGCCCAGAAAAGAGATAGAGTGTGCTATAATTTAGGTAATAATTTTTAGGCGCACCGTTAGGTGGCACGTGTCCAGTTCGCATTCTTAAAATGCGGACTAGTCTGCACAAGAGCATTATATATATATACAGCTGGAATTTTGGGGATTTTTTGAATTTTTGGATTTTATGATTTTTTTTTCTGTTTTTGAGTACTTTTATGCAAAACTAGTGTTAAAAACAACTAGTTATTCACAAAAGACTTTAAATGTATTTTTTTAATTCTGAAAATAAAAAAATATCTGCAGGAATATTTAATTTTTTTTTTTTAAAACTAGTCCGAAAATTAATATTCTTAAAATCGATGGCAACGGCGCCAAAAAAATTTTTGTCAAATTTTAAATGTTAAAATATAAGTGCACGGGCTATTGAAATATAGTGGGTGTAAGTACGGATCGAATCCACAAAGATTTGATCAACTTTTATAAAATATCGATTGTCCAACTAGATATATGAGTGTATAAATGTGATTTAAATTCTAAAATAAAAATTAAAGCAGAATAAATTAAGAAGTAGAGATAATATCAAATGTGAAAGAAAATAGGTCGTCGGATCAGTTTGTCAATTTTAATTAAATTTACACATTAATTTAATTTTGTAATTTCGAATTTATAACACAAAAATATACCAACTCTCATCTCGTACATTTCGGGGAATATAACATTACATGCGTTCAAAATATTTTAACGCCTCTTAATTTAGACACCATAAATTCCTATTCCCTCGAAAATATCACGTTCTAAATTTTTAATGTGTATTTAAGCATGATGTATCAAAACATCTAAGTGCAAGCATAACCCAACAAAAATGACAACTTTAAATTTTTAAAACATGAATTTATAATTAATTCTTGAGGTTTAAAAATACACTCTCATGTAATTTTAAGGGAATACCGAATTTTTTTATTTCAAATTAGAACATGTTGGAATATGTACGAAATTAAATTAACATGCTTAATTTAATCAATCATGACAAACATCACCCAAGTCCTAGTAATTAAACTATTCACACATCATATTTGACACACAAATATTGCAAGATGAAAAAATAATTTTCATTAATAGATGTTAACTTAGAAAAATCTCGTCTAAAACGTGAGTTATAATAAACAGTATGCTCCTCCAAAGTCTTCCTCAAAAATATTCTATACGCAGATTTTTTTTTCTCTCAAAGTGTTTTTTTTTATCCAAAAGTGTCTCTTCTAAATCAAACGTTGACCCATAATTTAGGACAAACTGGTGTACAAAAAGTGGGGGAGAGGCTGTGTAGGCTTAGGCATGTGTGGTTGAGTTAGTTTGTAAGTAGAAGGTGGGAAAGGTTGGTGGTGAGGTGAGTGGGTTTAAGTTTTTGGTCGTGAGTTATGGAGAGAGAATGAGAATGGTGAGGTGGGTTGTTTAGGGGGGTGAGTGGGTTTGGTTTATGGTGTGAGTGTGTGTAGGATAATATGTGTGTATCTAATTGTACACCTAATAAAACTTAACCAAATTATTTACAATTCAATTAAAAATTATAAAAATAATAAAAATAAAAATAATAAAAATAAAAATAATTAAATTTAACCTATAAAATAATAAGACACTAAAAAAAGAATGAAAATAAATTAATAAAACTAAAAGAATAAATCTAGAAACAATAATAAATAATGACATAAAAAATGTACAATGAGTCAAATAAATCACACTAAAACAACACTACGACATATAAAATGACACAGTCAAAGTGACAATAAAGACTCTAAAAAATTAAAAATAAATTAAATATGATACGCACACAAATAAAACATCAAAAAAATATGTACATGACTCAAATAAAAATCTAAAAATATATAAATACAAACTAAACACACACACACACATAAGGTGCAGGTGTGGGTTGGGCTCGGTTTAAGGGTTGGTTTGGATTAGGTGAATGATTTGACTTCAGGAATGACTTTTTGACTTATTTTTTCAGTTTTGAACTTTGCATGGCCATAATTTCTTCGTTTAAACTCCGATTGATATGTCGTTTGAACCCAAGCATTCCTTAATTCAAGGCCTTCAATTTCTGTGTTTGGTCTGAGCCCGAATTAAGTTATCTGAATTTACAATATTGCCATGAAAGGGTGTAAGTGACCTTTTCATGCTCAATTTGCATCCAGACTTCGCCACTTTCTTTATAAACCTGTCAATACTAAAAAAAACTTGCAAAAGAGATTAGAAATGAATATAAGATGTGAGCGTGAAGTTCTCAAAATTACATTATTAACCCCATTTATTCTAAAATTTGTATTTTTCTTTTAAATGAAAAAAATGACTCTAAAAGTATTTTATTTATGATGCAAGGGGCCGAACAAGACCTAGATTTGGGTATAAATAATACAAAATAATGCACTCATCAACAAGTTTTCAACCTAGAACAAACCTAGAATGAGGTGAATAGGTTTGATCAAATACCATGGCTATTTTTTATTTTAAACAAGATTGCATGAAAATTAAATTATCCTAGCACATGAATTAACTAGGTGAGTGATATATGCATTGAATCAACCACGCAACAAGATTAATTAGGTAAATATAGAGAGAATAACTAGAATTCAAAACCTAATTCCAATGTTAACTGATTACACTAGATCTAGATGTGATTAACATGTAGTGTGTGATAAAAGTGTGAAATTGAATGAATAAAAATCACAAACATTCCATAGGACATATTTATAAGGAGAAAAAAACCCACTATTGGGTAAAAAATCACGATGCACTCCAATTTCTATTACTACTTGAAAAGGGTTTTATACAAAGCAATAAGGTACCTTTCACTCATTCCCTCACGAGTATTTACCTATGGATTTTGAACTTTCCCCCATAAACAAATAGAAATCCACTCTGAGCTCTATGAAGCAAATGAGCAAATCTAATATTCTCCTTGGAATCATGCCATGCTACAATTCCTCCAATGAAGCAAAGCACCTTCAATTTCAGATCTAGGGATGATAGATCATGCAATTCAAAAAGTAGTTGATTGAATTGAATAGGCTAATGTGGATCTAAATCAAAACACTCTCAATTCTCTCTCAAAAGAACAGATCAAGTGTTTATTGGTTTTCTCAATTGGAGGGAACAAGTGAAATTTGAAATACAGAAGCAAAGGAAAAAATCCTCTCAACCTCAAAAATACTCTCAGATATGTATTTGAGTTATGAGATTTTCACATTCTTTCAAATGGGAGGGAAAATGACCGATTTATAGGAATTTTTAAAATGCTGATTTGTCGTGTGCATGGCTGAGTTTGTCGTACGCATGATTTCGTGCAATGTTGAGATCATGGTGCAACCATGAACATGGTGTGACATCCCACTTATAAAATACCGGGTGATCAATCCTATACCAGATTACAACAAGAATCTCATATGGTTCATTCTTAGCATCACAGTCGAAAACTAATTTAATTACCAATAACTTATTAGGTTGGCGTCAAATTTTATTTAACAAATATTTTTAACCAAACCAACTAAATAAAATATTCACACAGTTTATATACATGAAAATGAAAGGAAATAAAATAACCGAACACTCGGTACAACATAATACAACCAAATCGAATACCGCACAAAAAGGCGGTAAAATAATAAATGAATACAATTGGGCTATCAGCCCGAGTGTTTCTACGGTACCTCTTATCTAGATCACAAGGATAGAAGCGTCTAAAATAAATCTTCTTGCATCCACATCTGCTGCAGCGAACGTCTAACTCGAAGGAATCATCATCCAGGCATCCATGTGTCTGGACACCTATATATACATATATAGTAAGATAGGGAAAAATAGAGAAACGGGTCAGAGCCCGAGTTTTGAAAATATTTTAGCAAGTTCTTAACATACTTTAATATTTAAAATATGATACTCTCCATATTTAAACTGGTATCGCACTCACATGAGATACCCTTCACCTCTCATCTATAGTGCACGCCTAACGTTTTATACTTAGTCTATTTTAGCTACAACTACCCAAGCTATTTAGACTATAGTACTCGTTTGAACTTATCTACATATCTAAGTTCCCGTATCGCCCATACAGTACTAAGTTTCATTAACACCTCTCATATTGTTAATAAATTTTCAAGTAACATTTCACATATGTTAGTTTTTTATTTGAATGTTAAGTCTGACCACTTAACCTTATTCATTAGATGCTCACTATCTAATATTATGTTTTGCCCATTAAGCTTTCTCTACCTAAGTTAATAGTTAGATGTATCCACTTCATCTAATTATCTACTACTTCATCCTAGTAGATTATTCATATAGTATATATTTCACACACAATATAGACTCTAAGGATAATTGGCCCGGTCTAATCGTCGACTCCAATTATCTCAAATTAATCATCTTTTAGTTGTATGAACATTATATAATCATCTACCATTCTACCCAAGTGGATTATTTATATAGTATGTATTTCACACACAATAATTATCTACTACTTCATCCTAGTAGATTATTCATATAGTCTATATTTCACACACAATATAGACTATAAGGATAATTGGCCGGGTCCAATCATCGACTCCAATTAGCCCAATTTATTTATCTTTTAGATGTATGAACATCATATAATCATCTATCATTCTACCCAAGTAGATTATTTATATAGTATATATTTCACACACAATAATTATCTACTACTTCATCCTAGTAGATTATTCATATAGTATATATTTCACACACAATATAGACTATAAGGATAATTGGCCCGGTCCAATCATCGACTCAAATTATCCCAATTTATTTATCTTTTAGATGTATGAACATCATATAATCATCTACCATTCTACCCAAGTAGATTATTTATATAGTATATATTTCACACACAATATATACTATAAGGAGTATTACCCCGGTCTAATCATCGACTCCAATTCTCCTATCAACTACATTGGCCCGGTTTAATCCTCGACTCCAAATGTAAATGAATTAATATAATATTAGCTTGGTCTAATCCTCGACTCCAATATCATATAGGCACTGTAGGTATTCAGCCAACCTAAGTACAAAATTTATGGGTATTCACACAACCAAATCATTCATACATGTACGTAATATATTTATCTCTAATATTCACTGTACTTGTTTGATTTACGAATTTATTTCACCTTCGTATTTTTTCGAGTGTTCCCTCTACTCTTTATTAGATCGGATTCATACTTCGATCGCCAATTTTTATTTAGTATACTATAGGTATTCACACAACCTATATATTACTGTGCATCAATATGTGTTCACTCAACCCGATAATACGCATTAGTATGTAGTTTATATCTCTCACGTATATATCGTACTATTTGTCTTACGATTTATCTCACTATCGTATATATAGGAGTGTTCACACAACTCTAAGGGTCCTAGTTACCCCTTATTATATCAACTCAGTAGTTACCCTTTTTAACCTACTGACCCAACAAATGTAAGCTCGCTCACGCTTTTTTCGTAATTATATTCTTATCATCTTAAATTAGAATACGTCACAATCAAGCCTATGAATTTCCACTTTAATTATTTCACAAAATTAAAGTCCAACACTCAGTCATATACCTGCTTCCATCATTATTCTAGAAATATATTTAATTAAGTGCCAAACACTTCCCCGATAAATTTTTTTAGCCATTTGAGGCTTAAAAAGAAAATTCTCACATTTTCTGGTAGCCGAAAACGAATCATAAATTTTCTGGCAGATTAAACACCCTCTAGTAAAATTTAGATTTCCCCCTTTATAGAACTCCAATTGACCTGATTCAAAACTGATTAGAAAGATAACTTCAATACATTTCTTTTCATCCATAAATGATCTTTTAATTCAAATCATACAGAAAATGGCTTGTATTTGAATTATCTCAAAAATTTATGTAACTCAACTGTTCTAGCAGCTTAAACACCTTACATTAAAACCGCTCTAACTCACTATAAATAAATGCAATTGATCTCATTCAAAGATCATTAGAGAGATAACTTCAATACCTTTCTTTTCATCTATAAATGAGCATCTAATTCAAATCATACAGAAAATGGCATGCATTTGAATTCTCTCAAAAAATTTCGTAACTCATCTATTTTGGAAGCTTAAACACCTTGCACTAAAATAGATATAACTCACTCTACATAAGTCCAATTGACCTTATTAAAATCTCATTATAAATATAACTTCAATACCTTTCCGTTCATTCATTAATGAGAATCTAATTCGAATCATACCGAAAATGGCATGCATTTGAAGTCATGCTAAAATTTCTGGCAGATTAAAAAATTATCTTAATTCAATTTCATGGTTCTTTAATCCTCAAAAGAACCATTCAAGATCACATCTTTTCTGTCAATTAATTTAAGATTTCTTTATCAAGATTCTATACATAATATGGGGTTTAATTTTTCAGATTTCATATGGTATAAATATCACATCCAATTTCTATGAAATCATTTCACAAAAACCCATTTTCCCTCATAAATCCAACCCAAAAATTTATATTTCTCACCAACTATAATATGAATTATAAACACAAATAAATTATTAAAGCAAGTTAAACACTTGCCTTGATGGATAAATCTGACGACTTCGTCCCGAAATTTGTCGGAGCTTGGCCGGATTTCTCTTCTTCTCCTCCCTTTCTTCTTCCTTTCTTTATTTTCTTTCTTCTCTTTCTCTCCCTTGGGGCTTTTAATTGGGGAAATAAGGCTTCTCACCTTTTTAAACCCGAAATTGGGTGTATACCCAATTGTAAAATGACTCGTGTACTTAAATCCGAGTCTCGACTAGTCCAAAAAGCCCCCCAAACCCAAACATTACCCCCGGGTACTTCATTTTGACTATTTCGGCCCATTCGGGATCAACAGTGCACTCGAAATTATCTTTCGAGTCACTTAAAGTATACTTCTCATTTCTCACCTCAAAATGTTCTACACGCGACTCCCAGTGAGATAAAATAAAATACGCACATATCACTCGCTATGTCGTATATCAAAATCCACCATTATTTACTATTCACGCACATAGTAAATCTTGTAACATAATATTAATCAGTCTCTATCTCTCGATTAATATTTAATAATTACTTTTATTATTTAATCACATTAAATTACGTCACACATGTAATTTAACTAAAACATAGTTATCCAATTAATTTTCTGATTTAATTAAATCATAAATACGTAGGAATACGGGGTATCACACATGGGGAAAAATATAATCATGCACACGGGTCAGACTATAACTGTGTGAATAGTTAAAGGTTGCAAACACAAGAATCCTTTAACTTTGTAAACAAACACAAGGTCAACTCCAAAAAAGGTTTTCACAATACTCTGTGTAAAATAATCACTTGTCCATCCATTTTTTAAAACACACATTTTGAAAAATAATATTCATGTGTGTATCCATATGTCAATACACAAACCTACCAAAAAGGATGTAATATTCCAAGCATACGACAACAAAAGTCTTGTGATTGTTGAGCGGATTACATGATTTTCAAATTCAAAAGTTCATTTAAACAAATGAATGCGACCCACTCAAATGTATCAAGCCTATGTGGCTCGAATGACTCAATGAATCAAATGTTTTGTCATAGAATTTAGATAACTTTTACATATGGTAAATACAATACAAAATTACATTGTCAATCTCCCCATTTGGCTTTTTTGTGGAAAAATTTAAAAAACCAAAATACTCTTGATTACTCATGTCAAACCCACTCCACATTAGCCATAGTAGGAAGTAATGCACATATGAGTGCAAATGACCAACGATGCATCCAAGTCGAGCCTGAACCGATGGACTAGAGTTAGAGTAATAATTAATCACGGAAATACCTAAAATAACATGAAATAACAAATAGAATCAGGCAGGCCAACATGCACGAAGAGAAACTCCCCCTGCTTGGGAATCCTCCGAAAAATATAAAGTGTGATATAGATTAAATAAAACATGTAAACATGTGAGATATAACAAAAACATCCAATATAAATGAGTAACACAAGTAGTATATCTCTTCGTACAAATAATCTCCCCAAACAATTAATCATCCCCTATCTTAGATATTTCTCACCCTTTCTGACAAAAGGATAGGCAAATTATCTTCCCCTTTTTGTTATAAAGGATAAGAGAAATAAAACAAATTATCCCCCATTTTGACATGAATAATTAAAGAGAATAAATAATCATAGACAACCGGTATATCATGGTAACATAGCAATATCACAATGACAAATAGAACTAGCGAAGCAAAATCTAGTAAATCATGTGAAATACCAAAGATATAAAGGGAATAAGAAATGAGCATATATGATTGGGTAAAAAAACGAGCGTTGTGTAAGTACGCTTGTCGTTGTCGTCGATTTTGCACCTCAATACAAAAAATCTAAAATTTGACTACACATATTTTATATGTATACCTAAGAGTTCGGTTATCGAATCCATAAGTAATGTCGTTTAAATTTTAATTTATTTATTATTTTTGAAAGAAAGTGTAAAAGATGATTTTTGTTTTTTTAATATTTTAACACTACAATTATTCTAGGTGAATATTTAAACTAAATTAATTTATACTATAAAAAACATAAGTTGAGAATCAAATCCCTCACTTCGGAATACGTAGCATAATTAGTTACATGGTTAGGCATGTTTAAAATGCGATTGATACTTATTTAAACCCGTAGTGTCACTCTCAAAATTTCTATAAAATTCCAAATACGAGTTAGGCGCCAACAATAATCCCAACTTTACACACGTAGTGTCGCATATATGGTGCATGCGTGATATACTCCATTAAGGTCCTTAGGTAATTTTGAAAATAATCACCCCGTTAAAACTGGTCTATTCCATTATACCATAGCGAAGCAATTACGTCCCTAAATGAGTTCATTAATCTCAACCTAAATAAAATTACCTAGAAAGAACTTTTAATTAGTTAAATAAAAAAGTGTATGTGAATAGATAATTTTAAAAGGAAGAAAAATGATTTTAATATGAGTAACTAATTATGAAAGCATTAAACTAATTATAGAAAATGAAATAAATAAGAGAACAACTTATTCATGTCTAGAACTACAAATTACAAAACTAAAGATAGACTAAAACTACAATGCTCTAAATAATTTTGTCTAAAAACAGATATGAGGTATGTCCCAAATGATGATGCTCGAGTCCCTATTTATAGCTGAGAAGAGGAAAGGGCAAAGAATGGTGAAAATTATCAAATTCGTGTAATGATGAAAGTCCTATGCAAATTATTCCCTCTTTATCGAAAGTAGACTCAATTATATGGGTAATGGGCAATTTGTTTATAACACAAAAGGAAGAAGCCACAAGTGGAGTTGATGGTGGGAACATTGTTTGGAATCTTGAACACATGGGACAAAATGAATTGGTCTTCTGGGCATTTGAACCAAATGGAAACAAGTTAGTGGAAAGAAGAGAAACATTTTTTTATTATCTTTTTGAAAGAAAACAATTAAGAAGTGATGGAAGTGGAATTTGTAGGAACAAAAACAAAAAGGGATTCTCGTTATAATCAAAAGGGAAAAGGGGAAGGATAAAAAAGAAAAAGAATTAAACCATAGAAACATAATCTGGCAAAAGAAATCATGGGAAGAAAACAAAAAATTGAAGGAATTGAGGGGAGAGGTTGGCCTATGTGTGGGAAAAGGAGAAGGGGAAGGTGAGGACGTCATGCTCACATGGCGTGTGGCTAGGATAAGGTATATCCATGCATAGCACAATATGGGAAAGGGAGAAGATGAGGGTGCCATGTGGCGCTTGTGGGTCATACAATCAGTGTCTAAAATTGAGAATAAAAATAGGGCTGAAGGGTTTCGAACCAACCCCCCCCCCCCCCCTTGCTTAAAAATAGTCTCCCCTACCACTAAGCCAACTGTCTCCTCATTTAATATATTACAACAACAAATACTTAACCCCTAATTGAAAACTAGATTTCTAAAATTATAATGAATCCCCCATACTCCTAACTTCTTCATATGACCACCGATCAGTTCCCTGCAAGAATCGACGTGACCCACATTTCGAGACCAATAATATTTCAATAGTGTCTATCTCACGAATTTGACTTCGAGTTTGATAAGGGGCTTTGACTTTGACTTTCTTTCAATTTTGAACTTTGCACGGTCATAATTTCTTTGTTTGAGATCAAATTGACATGTCGTTTGAACCCGGGCGTTCTATGATTTGAGGCCTACGAATTTGGTGAGTAGTCCTGTAATACCCCGTACTTTTGACTATATTTATTTTTGGGATTAATTAATTAAAGGCGTATTAATTGGAAATTAATCCGGGTTATAAATACTAACGAGATGCGAGTTGGTATTTGATTATGTGCATATATGTTTTGATATATGTATTTAGTATTATAAAATTTGTCGTGAGATCGATAGACGGCATTTTAGAAATTTTGTTGAGACGCGTGGGACCGTCGCGTCACGGTGTAATATTTTGATAATAAAAGTGAATTTAAAATCTATAAACCGTATGGTCGTTTTGAGTGCGCCAACGCGTCCGGAAGGGTCGAGATAGTCAGAAAACACTACCCGGGGGTGTAGTTTGGGTCCCGGGGTATTTTTAGGCCTTACCGGCAACTTAAAGGGTATTTTGGTAATTTTACATTTTGAAGAATTAAAAGTGACGAAAATTAGAGATGTAAATCTGATGTGGATTAAACCCACTAATCCCATTAACCAAACCACATTAACCTAGAAGGCTACGTAGGTTATTAGGAGAGTTTTCTAAAAATTCCCAAATCAAAACCCTAGCCACCTTAAGCCACTATTGGAGGAGAGCTTGGAGAAAGGAAAAATCTGCAGAAATCTTCACCAAGCCAACACCAAAATCAAAAATCCAATCAAGGCAAGTGTTTTAATCATATTTAAATTCTTAGAATGTTTCTTCCATGTTAGAAAATTGATGAATTACAACTGTTCTTGAAAATTTATGAAAACCCATGTAGTTTGGAGCTTAGAACTTGAAATTATTAAGGAGAATTGCATGTAGAATGATAGGTAGATAATGATTCGCATGATATCTGTGTTAGGAAGGAATTAAAACGGATTTATAGTGAGTTAATTCATGATTCAAAAGTTAGGGTTCATGTTCTTGAAATAATTGGGGAAAAAGTGTAGAGATTTATATTTTGATTGATGTTAAAGAGATTTAATCCTTGAAAACATGTTAGGAGTTGACTTGAATATGTTTAGGATGAATTAGAGACCCTAAAACGTTGTTGAGATGAACTTTGGAAGAGATTAGGAGTGATAAAATTGGATAAAAACGAGATGGGAAAAATCTGGGACGAATCTGGTAGCTCGTTAGAAGCCCCTACCCAGGTCGTTCGAACGAACTCGTTCGAACGAGCTTCTAACGAGTTGACCAGTCGCTGCTAACGAAAAGGGGATTTCGTTCGATATCTCGTTCGAACGAGATATCGTTAGAAGTTACAGTTCGTTCGAACAAACTGGAATCTCGTTCGAACAGCCTCGTTCGAACGAGACTTCTAACGAGTTGACAGAGGGATCTCGTTCGAACAGTCTCGTTCGAACGAGACTTCTAACGAGCTGACAGTTTGGGCTATTTTGAACTGTTTTGAATTTTGGAGTCCCGTAAACTTGTTCGAGGATATAGTTAACCTTCCAATGATGATGTAGTGATAGGTTTGGGACATTTGTGTATTTATGAGAAGGAAATTATATACAAGTGAGTTAAATTAGAATGAACCGTTTGGGTTGAGACGTGAGTGTCTATTACGACGTGAGAAAATTATGGCGCGTATGATTATAAACCGGAGTAGTATAAATTGTGATAATTATAGTTAGTACGAGAATGCGATATGTACTACGATTAAAATACGGTATTACTAAGACGTGTGTTTACTTAGTATTGGTATATGAATTGTGTGTATGACATACCTACCATACTTGCTATCACGGGAGGTTGCGTTCGCTTAGGACCCTCTAATCCTTGTGTGCCTATGGGGGGGATATAGACTGGTACCTCGATGAACATAGGTCAGAGAAAGACTTATTGGGATGTTAATAAGTCCGCTGATCGTGGGAGCGTAGGTATGTACGTGACCCATGTGATGTGACTGTGTTCGCCTCCACTATTTGTGATTTGTGTTATCTGAACTATTCCTGAGAGATTCGGAATATGTGATCCTTATGTACGTGATGTACCGGGATGGATAGCAGAGTATGTGTGCACCGCAGCTTAGTTCTCGGGGTGCTCGTATTGTATATTTATGATGTGAATAATATACACTTAATTAATGACAACCTTCATGTTAATGATGTGAATATAATTACGGTATTGTTTCGAGAAATATAACGAGTTAACTGATAGTTATATGTATTGCATATTGAACATCTGAGTCACGTTAAACCCCTACTTAATTACGGGCGTTATTATGTTAATAGAACCGAGTAATAAGGGTAAGACCTATGATAGTCTAGCTAGATATGTTGTTACTTAGCTAGTAGTTTTTATCACTCTAGATGGGTACTTACGTTAGGAGTGCACAGTTAGACGAGAGGTGAGAATATCATGTGAGTGCACGTCCTAACATGTACTTTGCATTTAATGTTTTAAATGTTTTTAAAGAACTTGCAGGTTTTTAAAATATAACTCCACATTCGGGCTCTGACCCGTTTGCTTTTCAAATCTCTTTTTCTTGTAAAACCATTTTAGGTGCCCAGCCACAGGGACACCAAGCATAGGATTCTCATTCAGGTGACGAGCTGTAGCTGTTTGTGGAAGCTACAGGGATTTGCTTGTAGACGCTTCTATCTTTTGGATTCCAGAGTCACTATCTATCAGTTGTAGGGCATGTTGCCCATTTCTATTAGAGACATCTTTTACATTACAGTTTTCATACTTTGATTTGTATTGTTTTAGCATTCGGTTATTTATTTCAGTATGGGATTGTAGTGAGGAGTTTCCTCCAGACTTTATTTACTCTATTGTGATGGTTATTCGTTTTACTTCAGTATGGTGAATGGTGTTATTTATTTCTTCATTATACTTGTTGCATGTTAATCAGGCTTAAATTAAAATTTGGCAACTTACTTTTTAAATACTAGGTGGTTAGTAATAATAAAATGTTTTCGACAGTGATGCTATTAAATGAGCCAACTTGGCATTTTGAATTAATTTAATAAAGGAGTAGCTACCCGGTATTTAATTAGTCGGGGTGTCACAGGTTGTATCAGAGCATCAGGTTCTAGTGTCCTTTAGGATCTGTACGGCTATTATGTTTCCGCTACGTTTCTTTGATATAGAGCCCTATATTTTAGGACTGTTGTACTCTTTTTGTGTATGCTTCGTTCTTCATCCATATTAAGTTTATAACCGTGAACTTATAAACTTTATTCTTATTTCAGATGCCTCCACGACGTGCACGACGAGTTCCCAGGGATGCAACGCCCGAACCCCAGCCCGCTCCAGTTCAGGGCATGATGAACGCCGCTGAGGTTGCAGCTATAGTAGCTCAAGCGGTAAATGACGCCATTGCTGTTGTTCAGCAGGCACCACCCCAGGCGCCGGTTGCCGCGCCAGTACAGGTTAATGCATTCCCGTCTGCTTGGGAGCGTGTACGTGACGCTTTTCAGAAAGCGCATCCGCCAGAGTTTGCAGGTAGCTCAGATGTGGTAGTCTCGAGCCAATGGAGGAAGGATATGCAGAGGCACTTACGGATGTATGAGTGCACGGATGTTCAGAAGCAGGTGCTAGCTACTTTCAAGCTAGTTGGATCTGCACTGCAGTGGTGGGAGTCTATTACCACCATGGAGGAGAGGGATACTCTCACGATTCAGGAGTTCTGGGTGCGGTTCGACCGCAAGTACTTTCCGTCAGCTATTTATACGGAAATGAGGAGGAGATTGATGAGTCTGAAGCAGGAGGGCAAGACAGTGGCCGAGTATGAGGCCGAGTTCACGAATCTGTTGAACATCGTTCCAGACGAGATACCAACAGAGAAGAAGAAAATTAAGAAGTTCACCGACGGGTTGACTTGGAGGATCCGTCAGCATCTGCTAGGGAACCTATCGTTGGCCACTTATTCTGACGTGGTTAACGCTGCACTATTGCACTGCCAGGACCACCGTTTTCATATGGCCGAGGGTAAGAGGTCGGGGGAGTCTAGCCATCAGGGCAGGACTGGAGTATATGGTGCCAGCGGGGCACAATCTGGTCAGGGGCAGAGACAGAATGAGCAGGGCTCCCAGCAGGGGGATAATAAGAGGTTTCGGTCAGGGAACTACAGACAGGGACAGGGAGGTTTCCGTCAGGGCCATCAGGGTCCAAATGGCCATCAGGGCCAGCAGGGGCAGAATGGGCAGCAGTTTCACCAGGGCCAAGGAAGGAACGGTAACGGCCACCAGGGCCGGGGACAGCAGGGGCAGAGAGGGGGGAACTTCCCAGGGAAGTGCTTTGTTTGTGGCAAGACTAGCCATAAATGACAGGATTGTCCTGATAGGGGCAGGGCCCCACAGCAGCAGCAGCAGGGTGCTCGCCAGGAGCCACAGAGGCCTATGTTTCCGGCCGCTCTTCCTGCACCGCCACAGATGGCAGCATTGCCACCCATTCCAGCAGTCCCAGCTCAGCAGGGGCAGCTACAGTATGGACGTGTCTACAACGTCCACCAGGCTGTAGTTCCACAGGCACCGCCCGCGATCGAGGGTACGTTTCCTATCCATGGCACTATGGGTCGGGTATTATTCGATACGGGTGCTACACACTGTTTTATAGCTACACACTTCGCGAAAGCTTTAGGATTGTTAGCTACGGTAGAGAGCACAGTGACGTGTGTCGACTCACCATTGGGGAGTGGGTCACTTATTTTCTTTATATGCCGGGGAGTGGGGGTAGAGATTGGTGGTTTGGTATTGCCTGCAGACATGTTAGTGTTAGACATGCATGTTCACTATGTGATCATCGGTATGGATTGGCTCGTAGCATATAGGGCCATGATTGATTGCTTCAGCTGGAGCATTATTTTTGCCATTCCGGGGCAAGAGATGTATGTAGTGGCGATGCCTCGCCCAGAGGGAGGATCGACTGCTCATCTGTACTACATTGAGGAGGATACCTCTAAGGAGGTTGTGATTCCTTTAGACTCTATCCCAGTCGTCAGGGAGTATTCAGATGTGTTTCAGGAGATACCAGGCTTACCACCCAGTCGAGAGATAGACTTTGTTATAGATTTGCTACCGGGTACGAGACCTATAGCACGCGCACCATACCGTATGGCTCCAGCCGAGATGAGGGAGTTACGGGATCAGATAGAGCAGCTGTTAGGCCAGGGCTTTATTCGCAGGAGTACCTCACCTTGGGGCGCTCCAGTTTTGTTTGTGAAGAAGAGGGACGATTCACTGAGATTGTGTGTGGACTACCGAGAGTTGAATAAGGTCACGATACGGAATAAGTATCCGTTGCCTCGAATCGATGACTTATTCGACCAGTTGAGAGGAGCTTCTTTCTTCTCGAAGATTGACTTGAGATCGGGATACCATCAGTTGCGTATCAGGGAGGAGGATGTCTCGAAGACCGCATTCCTGTCGAGATATGGTTCTTACGAGTTTCGAGTTATGCCTTTTGGTTTGACCAACGCTCCAGCTGTGTTTATGGACTTGATGAACAGAGTGTTTAGGGATTTCCTAGATCAGTTTGTCATTGTCTTCATTGATGACATTCTGGTTTACTCTCAGACAGAGGAGGAGCACGCCGAGCATTTGAGGCAGGTTTTGCAGACACTTCGTCAGAACGAGTTGTATGCAAAATATGAGAAGTGCGGGTTTTGGCTGAAGGAAGTCCAGTTTTTGGGGCATATCATTTCCGACCGGGGAATATCTGTTGATCCGGGGAAGGTATCAGCGGTGAGGGAGTGGGGACAACCCACGACACCAACGGAGATTCGTAGTTTCTTGGGTCTAGCAGGATACTACAGGAGGTTTATTCGGGGTTTCTAGGAGATAGCAGGTCCTTTGACACATCTTACTCGTAAGGGTGTGCCCTACATCTGGAGTGATGCCTGTCAGTTGGCATTCGATGAATTGAAGGACAAATTGACCTCAGCACCTGTGTTAGCATTGCCGAGACCGGGAGTTGAGTATTTGGTTTACACCGATGCGTCTTTGCAAGGACTGGGAGGTGTATTACAGCAGGAGAGACAGGTCATAGCTTATGCTTCCCGTAAGCTTAAGCCTCATGAGAAGAATTACCCCACGCATGATTTGGAGTTGGCAGCAGTGGTATTTGCCCTACGAATTTGGAGGCACTATCTTTTGGGGGAGAAGTTCCAACTGTTCACGTACCACAAGTCTCTACAGTACTTGTTCACGCAGAAAGAGTTGAATATGCGGCAACGTAGGTGGCTTGAGTTTGTGAAAGGCTACCAGTTCGACATCTAGTACCACCCAGGTAAGGCTAACGTGGTAGCAGACGCGTTGAGCCGTAGACTAGCAGATGAGGTGGCAGAGGTGTGGAAAGCAAAGTGGAAGGAATTGGGACACCAGGATGCAGTGGCCCGATCTTTCATGTCTGTGATGACCGTTACACCGCAGATTGTCACGAAGGTAGTACGGGCACAGGCTAATGACTCGTTCTGTCAAGAGCAGATAGTTCGATTACTAGCAGAGGGAGCCGAGTCCTATACCATTAGCTCAGACGGGGGATTACGCTTCAATGGAAGATTGGTAGTTCCGGAAGGAGAGGAATTGCGGCACGATGTGATGGCAGAGTCGCACGGCTCACGGTTCGCGGTACATCCCGGAGGGGACAAAATGTACCAAGACATGAAACGGCAGTATTGGTGGAGCGGTATGAAGAAAGATATCGTTGAGTTTGTTTCGAAATGCGCCACTTGTCAGCTTGTAAAAGTGGATCATCAGAGACCGGCAGGATTGCTACAGCCATTGGAAGTCCCGATGTGGATATGGGAGAGCATATCCATGGACTTTATCACGGGGTTGCCTATGTCGCAGAGGGGTCACGACTCCGTTTGGGTAATTGTGGACAGGTTGTCCAAGGTCGCTCACTTTTTACCCGTAAGGACTGACTACACTACGGGACAGTATGCCCAGCTCTTCATTTCGGAGATTATGAGACTTCACGGTGTGCCCCTAAATATCGTGTCTGACAGAGACAAGATATTTGTTTCGCGGTTTTGGGAGAGTTTCCAGGAGGCCATGGGCACGGAATTGCGGTTGAGTACGGCTTATCATCCGCAGACTGATGGGCAGACAGAGCGCACCAATCAGATGTTGGAGGACATGCTACGCATGTGCATTATTGACTTCGGGGGTGGATGGGAGCAGTACCTTCCACTGGTGGAGTTTGCTTACAACAACTCCTACCAGTTCACTATTGGCATGGCTCCGTTTGAGGCATTGTACGGTAGGCCTTGTCGTTCCCCAGCATGTTGGTTAGAGGTGGGGGACAACAAACTACTTAGGCCAGAAGTAATTCAGGATACTTCGGCAAGGATTGAGTTGATTCGGAGTCGCATTCGGGTAGCTCAAGATAGGCAGAAGAGTTATGCTGATGCGAAGAGGTTTTTCAGGGAGTTCCAAGTGGGGGACCAGGTTCTTCTCAGAGTATCTCCTATGAAGGGGATTATGCGTTTTGGGAAGAAGGGGAAGTTGGCACCGAGGTATGTGGGGCCGTTTCCTATTATTGAGCGGATCGGACCGGTTGCGTATAGACTCGGGCTACCGGAGCGATTGCATCGGATTCGCGATGTGTTCCATATTTCCTCGCTGAGGAAATACCTTAGAGATAATTTGGCTCATTCTCACATTGCTATGGAGGACATCGATCTCCAGCCGGATAGCTCCTACGAGGAGGGGTCGATTGCTATTTTGGACCGAAGCGAGAGGAAACTGCGGTCAAAGATAGTTCCATTAGTGCGTGTTCAGTGGCGACATCACAATGTCGAGGAGTCCACATGGGAGCGCGAGGATGAGATGGCGATCGTTATCCAGAGTTGTTTTTAGCAGGTACTTTCAAGTTTTGAATTTCGGGACGAAATTCAGTTATTAGGGGGGAAGTATGTAATACCCCGTACTTTTGACTATATTTATTTTTGGGATTAATTAATTAAAGGCGTATTAATTGGAAATTAATCCGGGTTATAAATACTAACGAGATGCGAGTTGGTATTTGATTATGTGCATATATGTTTTGATATATGTATTTAGTATTATAAAATTTATCGTGAGATCGATAGACGGCATTTTAGAAATTTTGTTGAGACGCGTGGGACCGCCGCGTCACGGTGTAATATTTTGATAATAAAAGTGAATTTAAAATCTATAAACCGTATGGTCATTTTGAGTACGCCAACGCATCCGGAAGGGTCGAGATAGTCAAAAAACACTACCCGGGGGTGTAGTTTGGGTCCCGGGGTATTTTTAGGCCTTACCAGCAACTTAAAGGGTATTTTGGTAATTTTACATTTTGAGGAATTAAAAGTGACGAAAATTAGAGATGTAAATCTGATGTGGATTAAACCCACTAAGCCCATTAACCAAACCACATTAACCTAGAAGGCTACGTAGGTTATTAGGAGAGTTTTCTAAAAATTCCCAAATCAAAACCCTAGCCACCTTAAGCCACCATTGGAGGAGAGCTTGGAGAAAGGAAAAATCTGCAGAAATCTTCACCAAGACAACACCAAAATCAGAAATCCAATCAAGGCAAGTGTTTTAATCATATTTAAATTCGTAGAATGTTTCTTCCATGTTAGAAAATTGATGAATTACAACTGTTCTTGAAAGATTATGAAAACCCATGTAGTTTGGAGCTTAGAACTTGAAATTATTAAGGAGAATTGCATGTAGAATAATAGGTAGATAATGATTCGCATGATATCTGTGTTAGGAAGGAATTAAAACGGATTTATAGTGAGTTAATTCATGATTCAAAAGTTAGGGTTCATGTTCTTGAAATAATTGGGGAAAAAGTGTAGAGATTTATATTTTGATTGATGTTAAAGAGATTTAATCCTTGAAAACATGTTAGGAGTTGACTTGAATATGTTTAGGATGAATTAGAGACCCTAAAACGTTGTTGGGATGAACTTTGGAAGAGATTAGGAGTGATAAAATTGGATAAAAACGAGATGGGAAAAATCTGGGACGAATTTGGTAGCTCGTTAGAAGCCCCTACCCAGGTCGTTCGAACGAACTCGTTCGAACGAGCTTCTAATGAGTTGACCAGTCACTGCTAACGAAAAGGGGATTTCGTTCGATATCTCGTTCGAACGAGATATCGTTAGAAGGTACAGTTCGTTCGAACGAACTGGAATCTCGTTCGAACAGCCTCGTTCGAACGAGACTTCTAACGAGTTGACAGAGGGATCTTGTTCGAACAGTCTCGTTCGAACGAGACTTCTAACGAGCTGACAGTTTGGGCTATTTTGAACTGTTTTGAATTTTGGAGTCCCGTAAACTTGTTCGAGGATATAGTTAACCTTCCAATGATGATGTAGTGATAGGTTTGGGACATTTGGGTATTTATGAGAAGGAAATTATATACAAGTGAGTTAAATTAGAATGAACCGTTTGGGTTGAGACGTGAGTGTCTATTACGACGTGAGAAAATTATAGCGCGTATGATTATAAACCGGAGTAGTATAAATTGTGATAATTATAGTTAGTACGAGAATGTGATATGTACTACGATTAAAATACGGTATTACTAAGACGTGTGTTTACTTAGTATTGGTATATGAATTGTGTGTATGACATACCTACCATACTTGCTATCACGGGAGGTTGCGTTCGCTTAGGACCCTCTAATCCTTGTGTGCCTATGGGGGGGATATAGACTGGTACCTCGATGAACATAGGTCAGAGAAAGACTTATTGGGATGTTAATAAGTCCGCTGATCGTGGGAGCGTAGGTATGTACGTGACCCATGTGATGTGACTGTGTTCGCCTCCACTATTTGTGATTTGTGTTATCTGAACTATTCCTGAGAGATTCGGAATATGTGATCCTTATGTACGTGATGTACCGGGATGGATAGCAGAGTATGTGTGCACCGCAGCTTAGTTCTCGGGGTGCTCGTATTGTATATTTATGATGTGAATAATATACACTTAATTAATGAGAACCTTCATGTTAATGATGTAAATATAATTACGGTATTGTTTCGAGAAATATAACGAGTTAACTGATAGTTATATGTATTGCATATTGAACATCTGAGTCACGTTAAACCCCTACTTAATTACGAGCGTTATTATGTTAATAGAACCGAGTAATAAGGGTAAGACCTATGATAGTCTAGCTAGATATGTTGTTACTTAGCTAGTAGTTTGTATCACTCTAGATGGGTACTTACGTTAGGAGTGCACAGTTAGACGAGAGGTGAGAATATCATGTGAGTGCACGTCCTAACATGTACTTTGCATTTAATGTTTTAAATGTTTTTAAAGCACTTGCAGGTTTTTAAAATATAACTCCACATTCGGGCTCTGACCCGTTTGCTTTTCAAATCTCTTTTTCTTGTAAAACCATTTTAGGTGCCCAGCCACAGGGACACCAAGCATAGGATTCTCATTCAGGTGACGAGCTGTAGCTGTTTGTGGAAGCTACAGGGATTTGCTTGTAGACGCTTCTATCTTTTGGATTCCAGAGTCACTATCTATCAGTTGTAGGGCATGTTGCCCATTTCTATTAGAGACATCTTTTACATTACAGTTTTCATACTTTGATTTGTATTGTTTTAGCATTCGGTTATTTATTTCAGTATAGGATTGTAGTGAGGAGTTTCCTCCAGACTTTATTTACTCTATTGTGATGGTTATTCGTTTTACTTCAGTATGGTGAATGGTGTTATTTATTTCTTCATTATACTTGTTGCATGTTAATCAGGCTTAAATTAAAATTTGGCAACTTACTTTTTAAATACTAGGTGGTTAGTAATAATAAAATGTTTTCGACAGTGATGCTATTAACTGAGCCAACTTGGCATTTTGAATTAATTTAATAAAGGAGTAGCTACCCGGTTTTTAATTAGTCGGGGTGTCACAAGTCCGAGTCCAAAATTTTTCATCTGAATTTTCTATTTTGTCCCTAAAGGTGCATATGTGATTGTTTATTACTGAGATTCCTTCCAGACTTCGCCATTAGTATCGTAAACCCTGTAAATACTCAAATAAACCTTGCAAAAGTAATTTTACATGAATATTTAAGATTTTATAGTAAATGAGTATAAAACGTGAGTTTAAAAAGCATGGGGTTGCAATAATGTATGGTAAAAGGGGTAATAACATGTAATATTTGACACTAATCAATGTACATGTGTATTTTCTTATGACTCACAAAAGAAAGAACTAGAAGATGAATGATATTAATCAATAAGTACAACATTAGGAATGTAATATGAAAATAATCTTACAGCAAAATGAGATTATGAGGAGCATAAGAATATGGATAAAGAAAGATAATTCATAAAAACAACAAAATATACATACAACCAAAAGTATCCAAAATACCAAAGTACCAACAGAGTGGTACAAATACCAATACAGACATAACATGTCAAAGTACTAAAGGTGGTATTGTCAAATATATGCAAGATTGAATAGATATATAAAGAAAATCTCTAATCATCATTTGTCATCTCATCATCAAGCTCGGAATCATCAGTCTCATCATCATCATAATCATCCTCATCATCAATATCCGTTAGAGGGACATAAGCTATATAGGGGAAACTGGTGGTTGCACAAGAGCAGAAACCTTGGGAACAAGTCCAGATCTCCTCAAATAATTTGAAATAAATGCAATGTTTGTGCATAAGTTGGCATACTTATGGCTAATGGTGTCTAACCGTTGTCCGTAGTGAGCACATGAATCCACCTTCTAAGCTCAAATCTTCCTAAACTTTCCTCTCTAATAAGTGAATTGAAACTCCACAAACTAACGTGTACCTTGATGAGATCATGGTTCTAGAATAGGTGCAGACTAATGAATGGGGGTAAGAGCGGGTGCCCATGTCGGTACCCATGCATTTGAATCAAAAGGTTGTCTAAGAGGTCTACGAGTAGTCTGGCCCGTAGAATGTGAAGAACTAATTCTTAAAATAGCTCCAATAATGGTAGTGGCCTTATACGTAAGCAAACGTGGACCCCCATACTGATATAAATAACCTTTAATCAAATGCCCAAAAGGTAAATCCTCCCTTCCAGTATCTGTGCACACTCTTGTCATCACCTGAAGAACTAGCTCAGTTTCATCTATCACAAGCCTATGCGCTAAAGCATACATTAACCTACCAATGTGATAAGGTAAGTTTTGGATGCGATGTATAGACATAAGGTTGTAAACAACTAAGAAGTTAATTAACGATTATCTCTTATCCATTCAACCTGTCTAAATAGACAACCTACCCAATGCGTCGAATATCCCACAAAGAAAGAAGCAACCTAGTCATATGAAATGTTTCCCTCATAATATTCATTGAGATGAGTCTCAAGACATAAATGAGTAGCAAGGGCTTCACAAGGGAGCTCAATGATAATGAAAAAATGAAGATATTAAATGCGTGGTTAAGGAAGGCACATTCATGTTCGGATAGAACTCGCGAACAAAAGTAGCATTGGTCGATTGATATGTCCTAATCAATGGAGAATCATGAATAATCCCAATCAAAGACAAAAAATACTAACCCTCCTTACACCTATCAAGATGCTCTAAATTCATATATCTCTCGGTGATGACATCTCTCGTTATAAAACTCATTATCAGTGTCGAACTATCTCTAGTGACTAGAATCCTAAAGGCATCAGTTGTGGTAGCAAGAATGGGAACTGAGACACACAAGGCCTGTCTGCAATGTGTCATGGATGGTGGTGAAGATGGTGACTCTCTCGTACATGATGTCTCGTCGGGACCACTCGAGGGTCTGACCTTCTTCCTAGCTTGTGTTTTTCCTCTCACTAAAGCAAAAAAAAAAATACAGGATAAAACAAGGAACAAATGTAACTAAGGTAGAAAGATACAAATGAATGATAATCCCCAAATGTACAATACCTAACAATCCACCAAAACTCGAAATTCAGATACTAAATAGATATATCTAACCTATAATCACTTTAAAAGAAGTAAATCAACGACGAGGAACAAGTACTGAAGACTTAGCAAAGTAAAATCAGATCAAATGACATTAAACTAAAAATTAACGTTTTTATCAACTAGCACCAAATCCTCTCTCAAGTCACTTCTAAACGACATGTAACCATAAAAAATCTATCTTGGGGAAATTTGGGCTAGGGTTTATTCTATGTAAGTGAAATGGTTTTAAAATGAGAATTGAATAAATAAAAACCCTTTTATTAACCTGACAGTCATGCAAACATACAACACATCTGGGCGAACTGCATCCGTGTGAATGGCATCTGTGCGATCAATGGAATTTTAGCCGTTCAAACAATTTCTAGCAAAAAATCAGTTGAGGAAAAATGTTCAAAAAATACTAAGTAAATCAGAAAATAGTTTTGTGTTCCAAAAATTATTAAACCCGAAATGATATTTATAGGCAAAAGTGCACACTTTAATCGGCTTAAACCTCTTTTTGATTGGTCAAAATTGAGTTAATAATTACCCAAAACAATTAGTTTGTGATATAGAGCCAAAATTTGTTGTTTACAATATTGGGGTATTTTTTTATTGACAAAAATTTGAATTGAATTCATCCTTAAAAGTGTTTGATAGCACATGGAATTTGACGCCTTTATTTTTCCTCGATTTTTAACTTTTTCTCTAATTGAGATTGGATGTAACTTTATAGGAACCGAATGGAATTGACGGTTGGAATTTTTTATGTAGCCACGTGAAAAGCTCCGATTGGTGGTCTGGGGAGGATTTAGGAGAGGCTGCGTATTGTACCTCGGACCTCTAGCGCTACTACACATGCTTTTTGACAAGAAGCTTTTTGGGTATAGTCGTTGTCTTCAAAAGCCACTCTCAAAATTCCTTTGAGTACCTACAAAACTTGTCTAAAAATAACTTGTATTGCGGTAAGTACGGATATCAATCCAACTTTCAAGGTGAAACAATTAATGTGAAAACGTGCAATTCAATTTTTTTATGAAAATCTTTTTTTTTTACTTTTTATTTTTAAAATAGTTTCAAGAGAAAAATTAACTAATTAAATGCTAAAATTATAAAATGACTAAATCATAAAAAAGAATGTGCAACCGAGTGTGAAATAATGTGAGAAAGTCAAGAGATGAGACTATATTGCATTTTCAATCATTTTAATTTCTCAATTTATTAATTTTGAAATATTTCGAGATAATATTAAATCGATAATCTAACTCTCGTTAAAATTATAAATTTAATAAAATCTTTTTCAGAAAATTAATTTAAAAATGTCACATAATGAAAAATTAGAACTTATACTATTTTCAGAAAATTACCCGCTATGATCAATTTAAAGAAAATAATATCAATCATCAAATTTCAATACAAAATCAATATTCAAATATCAGAAAAACCTATCTCTAGTTCGATTCCTAAATTCAAACAATAATTCATTCAATTAATTTACTAACTCTCATTACATAAATTAATTGGTGACACTTTAAAAATTAATTTACCTAGAAATATAAAATTAATGAAACCAAGTAATTAAATTAACATCATACACAGTACATCCCACTCCTTGAACGGGGTGTTTAGCCAAGCATTCTCATGTGTGCATAAACAACAATAGATAGATACTATGTCAAGAAGAAATTAAATTGAAAAGAGAATGTAGAAATACAATACGCAATTTTTTTTCCAAATTTGTCTTGAAATGCGCCTTGACACGCGTCCAACTTCGTCACAATTTTCAGTACTTGATTACACCAAAAAGAATAAAAAACAAACCTAAAAATTTATTCTAAAGCTAAAGTAATTTTTTTATATTTTTCTAGAATTTTTTTTAAAGAACCTACTATGTACATAATATACCCTCTCTATTTCTCTATCTGCGTCCCTACCTTTTCTATTCTGTGAGAGTCCTATTTAAAATAAGCTTCCCTTCTTCTCTTTAATAAGCCACGAAGTGTGTTTTGGATTGGAGAGAGATTCTTGAGATTTGATTTTAGCGTAGAGGAGGGTTTGTTCCATTAAAATAGGAGTTAGGTTTAATGCAAATGGGTCTTCCGATTTTGATGGAGATATGGCAATTTTCTGTGGTTGGTTCGTGGGTATGTTGGCTTCGAGTTGGATCAGGCAGGTCGGGTCGGGGTTTGGTTCGACCGGGATCGGGTTTTCCAATTTGCAGGTGGCTGGTGCGCCGTCGGGTCGCCCGCGGTTATGGGCGTCTCCGGGCAGGTTCGGAGTTGGTCGCCGTAGATGGAGGGCTCGCGGGTTTTGGTGTCAGTGGCTCGGGGCAGAGGTCGGGGGTGGAGTTGGATTGGCAGGTTGCCGGAGATGGAGGGGTGCGACGGAGGTTCAGGCCGCCGGATTTGGGGCAGGTCAGCGGCGTCTAGAGCGCCAAGGGTAGGGGCGACTGGTCACGTTTTGAGGGTTGTGACTGGTTTAATGGAGATGGGAAACAGGTTTGTGTTTATTTTATTTTATTTTTTCTTTGGTTTAATTTGGTTTAGGAATGGGCTAGTTGAGTTCGATTTGGGTTTTGTTGGATGATTTGGTTATGGGCGTAAGAGGATGGTAATGGTGGTTTGGGTTTTGGGTTGATGATGGAGGAGAGAGAAAGGGGTGATGGGGGGTGAGGTTGAAGGTGATGAATAGTAGTGTAAGGGTGTATTTGGGTGTAGGTAGATTAGTGTGTGAGTGATTTGTGCGCGTTTAATTTGTACTCTTAAAAATTAACACGCCTAAAAAAAATATAAAAACTTAAATTCTAGTAGAACTAAAAACCAACATCTCAACTAAAAAAGGAAAATTAAAAGAGATAAAATAAAACTCTATTAATTCTAAAAATATAATCCTAATAAAATAAAATTAAAATTAAAATATATATAAAATAAAATCTAATAAAATTAAAAAAATTAAATTTCTAAAAACTAATCCTAATAAAAATAAAATAAAATAAAGATTAAAAATCAAAAACTAATAAAAGTCAAAATCAAGAAATAGAAAAATAAAAAATAAATTCTAAAAAAATCTAAATAAATCCTAAAAAGAAAATGACTAAAAATAAAAATCTAAAAAAATATAATAAAGGTACAAACTCAACACACACGAGCTTGGGAAATGGTCAGGGCTCGGTGTAGGCTCAGGTTAGGGTTACGGGACTGGTTCGGGGCATCAGATCGCATCGGGGCAAGCTCAGAATTGACTTCTCACTTCACGATCTCCTTTGATTTCTTCGTTGCACGCTTTTGACCGCTATTGAGTCGATGTAACTTGATTTAGCACTTTTGATACCACAACTGCGTATTGACCTGAAAAATAAATAAATACGAACATAAGGTCATTTTTATTAAAAACGAGCGACTAAAATGCATCTATTCAGGGGATAAAATAGACACTTTTGGGTACTTATCACTTTTTACCACTGGGCGAGCCATTGTTTTTTTAAATATAGCACTTATATCAAATTAAAAGACTTCCCAATAGGTTTAATTTCCTTCGCAACACAATAGTAAAAATGCTCCCATAATGAGAAGAACCTACCACCTCAAATTCAACATATAAGCTCCACATCCACTGAGCCAAGACGCTCCTTTTCTCTTTTTATACTTTACCTCTAATATTTACAATATTTTTAGGATACTTGGAAAATCAAAAAATAAAAATAATTAATTATAATTTTTGTTCATGAAAATTAGAAAATTATCATTTTACCCTTATTTGCGTCTTAGCGTCACACTTCATTTTTCAACCATTTTAACTCGGAATTCAACCAAATTTTAGAGAGAACCTTATTTTTCCCAGATAAGCACTATAAAATTACTTTAAGGTACATAAGGTTTTTACAACTATAGTTTTACCCCTTAGGGTTGCTAAAATTGCATTTTTAACTCGAATTTATCCAAGCTTGCATTTTCTTTCTATATTACTAAAATGACTCTAAAAACTTACTAATTACATAACATGCGCCTAACAAGGCCCAGATTTTGGTAAAAAAATATACAAAATAATGAACCTATTGGTAAATGTATTAAGACAATTCGATTTGATCGAGGTGGTTAATACATCCTAGGTGAGTTTATGAGTCATTTATTGTGTATAGGGATTACCCCCCAATCGTTTGATCTTGGTATGCCTTAAAAGAACAATATAGTAGAGAGAATAAATAGGACTCCTTTAGATATGGTTAGGTCCATGATGAGTTATTCAAAGCTAGTGAATTATTTTATGGTTTCGTATTAAGGACAGCTATGTACATTCTGTATATAGTTCCAGCTTAATCGTTATCTTCAACTCCCATGGAATTGTGGAATTGGCACAAGTCTAGTCTAGGACATGGGAGTTCCTATCACATGTGATGGGAAGGGAGTTACAGAAGTTAGAACTGGGGATATATGGATGCTTATTTATGGGCTATCCCAAAGGTATAGGTTGTTGACACGACTAAGAATGTGTCTCTAAAGTGCATTCTCTCTAGGCTCAAGTGCAAGCTTGTCATGTTAGTAATAAACTCGGTAAGTTGGGATCGTCTCCACAGGGAAATAGGATGAGAAAATCGTGACGACGAAAGGACAGACGGTCAACCTAAATTCAACTCTAAGAAAAATGAAAAAATGATTGGTTTGCAATTAATCCTACCCAGTAAAAGGAAACTAGATTAAGACTATGGAACTAATGAACTAAGAAGGGATTAATACCTAAGAATGGAGTAATAAGTATGAAGAGAAAAATAGGTCGGGAATACAATCCCTCAACCCTAGTGTATTGCTAGTATAAAACTAATCGTAAATTTTAGTAATTAATTAGACCTAGAATTTAGTACTCCCAAAGATTACGTATATGAGGTTCAAGCCCGCACCATACATAATCGGAGGACGAGTAAAGCGGTAACGCGATAGCTACACTCACAGTGCATTCTAAAGCATCCCGGTTACCCTGAAGCAAATGAGAACCAAAGATGTACAGTGTTTGTGTTCGCTACGCAATACGGTCTCATAAATCCTTCAATTTAGAGGATTAATTTTATACATATGCAACTCTCACATCGGGTTGAGTTCATGCATCCTAACCATAAAGAATCTAGCTGGACATATTGAACCTAACTATGCATAAATTAACTACGTTGCATGTGAAAGAAATCATGATGAAAATATATGGAAACATGCAAGAACAATAATAGAGAGAACGAAAATTAAATTAAAACTTCCAATTAAACCCGGAAATAATTGGTATTGAGAGCACCAAATCAAAACTATGTTCCTAGGGTATTCTCCTGCTTGTATCTCTATCAAAAAGAATTCAAAACTATGTTCCTAAGTCAATACAAAGACACAAATGCATTTTAGAAGAGTTTGCAACATAATAGGACTCTTTGGACTAATCAGCATTTAAGGAGAATTTCGCGCATCAGGCACCTCGAACCGGTTCACAGGTACCCCGAACTGGTTCGCCCCCAAATCGGTTCACACTGTGGTTCGAGAAATCTTGCTGGTTTGGCCCTTTTTTCCTTCCTTTCCAACACTTAGAAAATTTTCAAGCTTTCTTCTTTTCTTTCTAAGATTTTTCTTCAACTTCAAGGGATCATAACTCTTTCACTGTAGCTCGGATTTGGGTGATATTTTTTCCAATGTTATCGTTGTTCTGAGATCTTCAACTTTACAGTTGGCTCCTCCTCCTGGATCAGGCTGCAAAATTATGAAAATGACCTTGAACTTGCCTTCCTAGTCTTTCTTTCATTGTTTCGATTTCTCTTTTGCACCGCTTGCATACTTTACCTATAAAACACATAAGAGAAACACAAAACACGAAATACTTGGCAATGAAGGTTATTAGCATAATTACGAGTTAAATTCATATCAATTGCACGACTCGGGTTCACAAAGGTATCAAAATTAAGGGGATAAATATACAATATTTATGCCCGGTCAAACCCCCCTAACTGAGAACTTTGTGCGTGACGAGCAATGTAAAAGAAAAAGAATAACATCACAACTCTTCTAAATACTTTACTGGGATAGAATACCTTTTTTGCAGGCAAGCGATTGCATTTAGCGTATGCAACAAGCCGTTGAACCCCTAGATTACCCTAATAGGACGAGTGTTGTCTCGTGAGGGTTTGCAGCGAATACACCCACAAAATTCGTCTTAGACTCAATGGAAAATCAAAATACTTAAAAATTGTACAATTTAAACCTTCCAAAAATCGTCACCATAAATTCATATTCAAAAGAGTCTCCAGTTGTCGTGTGTGTGTGCAAAGCCAAAAATCAAACTACTAATTTTTACCGATTGATCATTACGTTACTTTCTGAAAATTCACTTTGATTTCAAAATCTCACCAAATACACTCACAAATGAATCACTCGGAAGTGTGGCTATTCTCTCGGTATATGTGATTTATAAGAGTAAATGTACTGGAACACAAGTTCACGCACACAATTATGAAAGACGGAATCATTTAGTTAAATGATCTCTTCATCGGATTACGGTAATTGGAAAACGGGAAACATCGCCTCAATATTCACACCATTTAATCTCTCATATTATCTTTTTTATATCTTAGCTCTCCACGCGGTAATCAATTTCGTAATTCGAACTCGGTAAGGCTTTTCAGGTTAAAGGTGTAATGGGTAACATGGGAATGGTTGGGACTTCGAAATTGGAAATTTTTTCTTATGATGTCCCTTAGTGCTTGTTCGGGCATTTGCTCATTTTCTCTTCTTTTTCTCTTCTTTTTCTATTTTTTTCACACTTTTCTTTTCTTGCTATTTTTTTGTGACACCCCCCCCCCCTAATTAAATACCGAGCGATCACTCCTTTATTAAATTAAAATCAAGGTGAACAGTTGGTTCATTCTTAGCATCACTGTCGTAAAAAGAACTTTTCCAAATTTAACACCCTATTTAATTAAGCTAAGTGTCAAAACCATTTTTTAACATTACTTTCCAAATTTTATTTTGAAAATAAAGATTTAATTATCTACAACAATTCAATATTTAAAGAATCACACCACAATAATCCTGGAACATATAATCCAATTAATTTAAACATTCAACAACTAAACCCCAGCATTTAAAACTTAAAGTAAAACATACATGCTGAATAAATCCCAAAGTAACAGTACTAGAAATAACTGAAATACAAATGTCCCAATAAAACAGATAAATAGTGGAAAGGGCAACACATACCCAATAAGGAGAATGATAGAAATGGAATGAAGTAAATGAAATCGTCTAAGCAAGTGGCCTGCAACTCCCACCTAAGCTGCAGCACGTTCCTTCCAAGGGATCCTAAACAAGACGTCCCATGTGGCTGGGCACCTGTAATATATATATATATATATATATATATATATACAAGAGAGAAAGAGGAATAGAAACAGGTCAGAGCCCGATAGTGTATATGATTTAAAAATTCGTTTAGTAAGTATTTAAATTGATACAGGCCAATGCAACAACATATTAGTGCGACACTCTCTTGAGAAATTCTTGCCTCTCTTCTAATGTGCACTCCTATCGCACTAACCTTCCCAATGGATTATCTCATCATATATCACACTATCCTTCCCCAAGGATTTAACTTATCTTAGGTGACTCTCAAAATTTAAGATTTAACAACATCATGGTTTAAAAAGGATAATTTCATTTAGTACAAAACGCTCATTTTAACTTTATTGATTCATAAAGTTTTTCAATATCATATTATACTTTTCAAAACAAGTATTTCCAATTTGAGCCATTATACATGTCTTACTTACCATAACACAGTAGGCAGTTTCCCATATTTCAAAAGTTCATATATATATATATTAAATACTCGTATAATATATATATTCTAACAGCACCCCACATAAAATTTTATGGTGCGGGCATACTCTGCTATCCAATCCCCGTATCAATCGTACTAAAGGGAGTACAAGTTCGGAATCACTCTCGAATTGTATAAATACATACACAAACAATATTGAGGCGAAGCATAGTTTCCAAGTCCAATAGGTCAGTACATACCCTCACGTCTCTTAGGACCGTGACTACCGATTCGATAGCCTGTACCTAGGATTTCTATCTTCTAGGGTACGAGTCAATATCCCCCATAAGGCACACGAGATAAGATCGTCCCAGCGCGGAAACCTCAGGGATAGCAAGTAGCGCGGCCATGATTTTCACAAATATATAATATATGCATACACAATCATATAAATATACCACTTTTATTATATCAATTTAGGTTTATCCAATAACCCACATTCACAACATTTATCCTTATTTTCCCATTATTATTTATCAAGTATAATGGTTCGTTTCTAACTTTAATTCGAAGGGTTTTTCCAACTTACTACGTAACCCTCATGGACTCTATTCTTCCAAATGTACAATTCAGTAGATATCCATGTATGTTCCAACGTAACTCTCTCTTACGTGTCTCTCCCCTTTAATATATACTTACATTGTCCCTTATGCAAAATATCCCAAAAATATAGATTTCGCCTTACATTAAAGGATTTTGAATTTTATTTTTAAAGATGAGAATTTCAAACGGTTTCGAAATCGGAATTAAAATGGAGTTTTAATTGAATTTTTTTTATTATCTAGAAGATTTCTCGAAACATAAAACTCTATAGTAAAAAATATATTTAATAATATTGAACGGTCCGATCAAGCTGAATTTTTTTCTGTAGCTTCCTCTCGTCTTAATCTAATTCTCTGTAAAATTTCATCCAATTCCAACGGTCCGATCGTCCGGAATAAATTTTTTTTTTAGTGTTTGTATCTGATTAGAACTCTTTTCTTAATCAAACTCTTAATCCTTTACATGACAAAGGGTTTCCAGAATATCATATAAATCATCACTACATGAAAATTTCCCATCTCAAATTGGGGTTTTCTTCCATAAATCTCATCCTAATAACTCCTAAACTAATATGGATGATGCATCAACGAAATAAGCAAGAAAAACACTTGCCTGGGATTTTTAGAAATCTGGTTTGGTGTTGAATTTGGTGTGGTTGCGTTCCCCGTCTCGTGATCTACGCATTGGCGGTGGCGGCGGTGCAAACGGGTGAGTTTTGAGCCTTGGAATGCCTTGAGAGCTCTCTCCTCTCCTCTCCACTCCAATGGCCGTTCTAGTGTTTTGAGTTATCTAACCCTAGGAGATAACCTAAACATCTGATATAACCCCTTTAATTTTCGTGGGTTTAATTACCCAAAAATACAAAATGACTAAAATGCCCTCCCGGGGTACTAATTAGGCCTAAAAACGCCCCGAGACCCAAATCAAACTCTCCGGTATACTTTTATGACTATCTCGACCCTTCTGGACGCGTTGGTGCACTCAAAACGACCATACAAATCACTTATAAAATATTTACTTTTATTTATCAATATTTAGTTCCGACGCGACACGGGCGCGTCCCGACTCAAATTTCTAAAATTGTCATTTTATTCACTCGTGACATTTAATATGGACACTATTATATATTACTTTGCTCATTAGTAATATTCAACAAATTTTCCCATAATTACTAACTCTCATCACGTTAATAATTATAACATAATTAATTTCCGAATTTTTATTAAATAATTAATTCACATTAAATTTAATAAATCCCCAAATTAATATAGCATAAAAATACGGGGTATTACATACTTCCCCCCTAATAACGAAATTTCATCCCGAAATTCGGAAAATAAGGCATACCTGGTAAGAACAAATCTGGATATCTCTCGCCCATTGATTCCTCCACATTATGATGCTCCCACTGGACCAGTACAAGTGGAACTATCTTCGATCTCAATATCCTCTCACTATAGTCTAGGATAGCCACCGGTCTCTCCTCGTAAGAGTTGTCAGGCTGCAAGTCTATCTCATCTATCGCGATGTGAGTATGGGCCATATCATCCCGAAGATACCATCTCAACGACAAGAAGTGCAATACATCGTGAATGCGATGTAAATGCTCTGGTAGTCCCAATCTGTATGCTACCGACCCAATCCTCTCGATAATGAAAAATGGTCCCACGTACCGCGAGGCCAATTTCCCTTTCTTCCCGAACCTCATCACTCCCATCATAGGAGATACACGCAGTAACACTTGGTCCCCCACATTAAACTTTCGGAAGAACCGTTTCGCATCGGCATAGCTCTTCTGCCTGTCCTGGGCTACTCGAAATGCGACTCCTAATCATCTCAATCCTCGCGGAGGTTTCCTGAATCACCTCTGGTCCTAGCAACTTGTTATCCCCCACCTCGAGCCAACAAGTTGGAGAACGACAAGGCCTGCCATACAAAGCCTCAAATGGAGCCATACCAATCATAAACTGATAAGAGTTATTATAAGCAAACTCTACTAGTGGAAGATGTGGCTCCCAACCTCCTCCAAAATCAAGAACACACATGCGTAGCATATCCTCTAACATCTGATTAGTACGCTCTGTCTGTCCATCTGTCTGTGGGTGATAAGCTGAACTCAACTTCAACTCAGTACCCATAGCCTTCTGAAAGCTTTCCCAGAAACGTGACACGAAAATCTTATCTCTATCTGACACAATATTCAGGGGCACCCCATGTAATCTGACAATCTCAGTAATGAACAACTGAGCATACTAACCTGTGGTATAATCCGTCCGCACCGGCAGAAAATGAGCCACCTTGGTCAAACGGTCTACAATCACCCAGATGGAGTCGTGGCCCCGCTGTGATGTAGGCAACCCTGTAATAAAATCTATGGAAATACTCTCCCACTTCCACGCGGGTACTTCCAATGGCTGAAGAAATCCTGACGGTTTCTGATGGTCCACCTTCACCAGCTGGCAGGTGGAACACTTGGACACGAACTCAGCAATGTCCTTCTTCATCCCACTCCACCAGTATTGCCTCCTCATATCCTGGTACATCTTATCTCCTCCAGGATGTACTGCAAATTTGGACCCGTGAGATTGGGTCATCACTGCATGACGCAATTCTTCCCCTTCTGGAACCACTAATCTCCCATTAAACCTCAAACCCCCATCAGAACTAACAGAATAGGACTCAGCACCCTCGGTTAAAAGTCGTACAATCTGTTCCTGGCAAAACGGGTCTATGGTTTGGGCCTGTATTACCCTCGTAACAATCTCGAGTGTGATTGTCATAACAGATATGAAGGAACGGGTTACTGCGTCCTGATGACCCAACTCCTTCCACTTCGCTTTCCAGACGTCCGCTACCTCATTTACCGGTCTACGGCTCAACGCATCAGCAACTACGTTGGCTTTCCCCGGATGATACTGTATGTCGAACTGATAGTCCTTCACAAATTCTAACCATTTGCGCTGACGCATATTCAGCTCTCGCTGAGTGAACAGGTACTACAGTGACTTGTGGTCTATGAACAAACGGAACTTCTCCCCCAATAAATAGTGTCTCCATATCCGCAGTGCAAAAATGACCGCTGCTAACTCCAGGTCGTGGGTGGGGTAATTATTCTCATACGGATAAAGCTTGCGGGAGGCAAAAGCTATAGCCTTCTCTTCCTGTTGAAGTACTCCCCCAAGTCCCTGTAAAGAGGCATCGGTGTAAACCAGGTACTCCACACCCGACTTCGGTAAAGCAAGGACTGGTGCTGAAGTAAGCTTGTCTTTCAGCTCGTCGAAAGCCAATTGACAAGCATCATCCCACACATATGGTACCCCTTTGTGAGTCAGGTTCATCAATGGACCCGCTATTTTGGAGAATCCCCGAATGAATCTCCTGTAGTATCTGACTAACCCCAAGAAACTATGCACTTCCGTCAGTGTCATGGGCTCCCCACTCCCTCACCGCTGACACTTTACTCGGGTCAACTGCTATCCCCTATTCAGAAACAACATGCCCCAAGAACTGTACCTCTTGCAACCAGAATCTACACTTCTCGTACTTTGCATACAACTAATGCTCTCGTAAAGTCTGAAGAACCTGCCTCAAGTGCTCGGCATGCTCCTCCTCGGAGTGTGAATATATCAAAATGTCATCTATGAAGACGATGAAAAACTGATCCAAGAACTCTCTGAATACTCAGTTCATTAAGTCCATGAATACGGCTGGAGCATTTGTGAGACCAAATGGCATCACTCTGAACTCGTAAGACCCATATCTCGTCAAGAAGGCAGTCTTTGAAATGTCTTGCTCTCTAATACGTAGCTGATGGTACCCCGACCTCAGATCTATCTTCGAAAAGAAAGTTGCTCCCCTCAGCTGGTCGAACAGATCATCGATTCGAGGCAACGGATACTTATTTCGTATCGTGACCTTTTTCAACTCCCGGTAGTCCACACATAACCTCAGTGAACCATCTCTCTTATTCACAAACAAGACTGGAGCGCCCCAAGGTGAGGTACTCCTGTGAATGAAGCCCTGACCTAACAGCTGCTCTATCTGATCTTGTAACTCTCGCATCTCCGCCGGAGCCATACGGTATGGAGAGCGTGCTATAGGTCTCGTATCTGGCAATAAATTTATGACAAAGTCTATCTCTCGACTGGGGGGTAGGCATGGTATCTCCTGAAATACATCGGAATACTCACGAACGACTGGGATCGAGTCTAAAGGAATCACAACCTCCTTAGAGGCATCCTCCTCTATATAATACAAATGAGCGGTCGAACCTCCCTCTGGGTGAGGCATCGCCACTACAAACATCTCTTGCCCCGGAATGGCAAAAACAATGCTCCCACCAAAGCAATCAATTATGGCTCTATAAGATGTGAGCCAATCCATACCGATAATAACATCATGCTCATGCATATTTAAGACTAACATGTTTGCAGGTAATACCAAACTACCAATCTCTACCCCCACTCCCCGGCATATAAAGAAGATAAGCGACCCACTCCCCAGTGGTGAGTCTACACACATCACTGTGCTCTCTGCTATGGCTAACAATCCTAAGGCCTTCACAAAATGAGTAGCTATAAAATAATGCGTCGCCCCAGTATCAAACAAAACCCGACCCATAGTACCATGGATAGGAAACATACCCTCAATCGCGGGTGGCGCCTGTGGAGCTGCTGCCTGGTGGACGTTATCGACACGTCCGTACTGTAACTGCCCCTGCTGCACTGGATGGTAGGGTTGGCACCTGGGCTAGAGCTGGGAGTGCAGCTGGAAAAGTGGTCTCTGTGGCTCATTACGGGCACCTTGCTGCTGTGAGGCCCTATTACCCTCTGGGCAATCCTGGCGCTTATGACCATGATTACCGTATACAAAACATCGGCCTCTGAAGTTACCTCCCCTCTGACCCTACTGACCACGGCCCTACTGGCCGTTACCTCCCCTCCACTGGCCCTGTTGGCCCTGATTAGCACGCTGTTGGCCCTGTTGATTAGGCTGGCCCTGCCTATAACCCCCAAATCCCTGCCTAGAATCATCTGAACGGAATCGCTTAGCAGGGTCCCCCTGATAGGAACTCTGCTCGTGTTGATGAGTCTGTCCATGAGATGGTGCCCCACTAGCACTACTACCCCCGGTCATACCCTGCTGGCTGGACTCTCCTGCTCTCCTGCTTCCCTGCAGATGGAAGTGGTGATACTGGAAATGTAGTAACGCAACATTGCGTACATCAGTGAAAGTACTCATAGATAGATTCCCTATAAGATGCTGACGGATCCTCCAAGCTAACCCGTCCACAAACAACAGTATCTTCTTACTATCAGTAGGTGCCTCATCTGGCACTATGGTGAGAAGTCTCATGAACTCCTCCTCATACTCAGCAACGGTAGAGTTCTCCTGTTTCAAATTCAGTAATTTCCGCCTCATCTCAGTCTGCACGGCAGGTGGAAAGTACTTGAGGTCAAACCGCTCCCAAAATGACTGAATAGGGATCGTGTCCCTCTCCTCCAAGGTGGTAGTGGACTCCCACCACTGCAAAGCGGCCCCCACCAGCTTAAAGGAAGCCAATAACTGCCTTTGCACGTCAGTGCACTCATACATACGAAGATGCCGCTGGATGTCTTTCTTCCATTGGCTGACTGTGATGATATCTGAGTTACCAGAGAACTTAGGGGGATGTGCCTTCTGAAAAGCGTCCCTAACCCTCTCCCATGCAGATGGAAGTTGTGCTGGTACTGGCACCACTGCCTGAATATGGGGTGGAGCCTGCTGAACCACCGCTAGCGCGGCATTCACCGCCTGAGCAACAATGGCGGCTACTTCATTAGCATTCATAGTGCCTTATGCCGGAGCTGCTAGCTGCTCGGCCTGGGCACGCCTATCCTTCGGTGCACGTCTCGGAGGCATCTGAAACGTGAAGAAGTTTATTAGTCTCCAGTCATTATCAAATCCCAAATGGCTGGAGACGTAAACGTAAAACCAGGAATACAACAATCTTAAAAATAGGGCTCTATAGCAAAAATGTTAAGGTGAAAGCGAAAATAAGCCGTACAGATACTATGGACACTAGAACCTGGCTCTCATACCACCTGTGACACCCCGCCTAATTAAATACCGGGCAATCACTCCTTTATTAAATTAAAATCAAGGTGAACAGTTAGTTCATTCTTAGCATCACTTTCGTAAAAATAACTTTTCCAAATTTAACACCCTATTTAATTAAGCTAAGAGTCAAAACCATTTTTTAACATTACTTTCCAAATTTTATTTTGAAAATAAAGATTTAATTATCTACAACAATTCAATATTTAAAGAATCACACCACAATAATCCTGGAACATATAATTCAATTAATTTAAACATTCAACAACTAAACCCCATCATTTAAAACTTAAAGTAAAACATACATGCTGAATAAATCCCAAAGAAACAGTACTAGAAATAACTGAAATTCAAATGTCTCAATAAAACAGATAAATAGTGGAAAGGGCAACACATTCCCAATAAGGAGAATGATAGAAGTGGAATCAACTAAATGAAATCGTCTAAGCAAGTGGCCTGCAACTCCCACCTAAGCTGCAGCACGTTCCTTCCAAGGGATACTAAACAAGACGCCTCTGTGGCTGGGCACCTGTAATATATACATATATATACAAGAGAGAAAGAGGAATAGAAATGGGTCAGAGCTCGATAGTGTATATGATTTAAAAATTCGTTTAGCAAGAATTTAAATTGATACAGGCCAATGCAACAACATATTAGTGCGACACTCTCTTGAGAAATTCTTGCCTCTCTTCTAATGTGCACTCCTATCGCACTAACCTTCCCAATGGTTTATCTCATCATATATCACACTATCCTTCCCCAAGGATTTAACTTATCTTAGGTGACTCTCAAAATTTAAGATTTAACAACATTATGGTTTAAAAAGGATAATTTCATTTAGTACAAAACGCTCATTTTAACTTTATTGATTCATAAAGTTTTTCAATATCATATTATACTTTTCAAAACAAGTATTTCCAATTTGAGTCATTATACATATCTTACTTACCATAACACAGTAGGCAGTTTCCCATATTTCATAAGTTCATATATATATATATATTAAATACTCGTATAATATATATATTCTAACAGCACCCCACATAAAATTTTATGGTGCGGGCATACTCTGCTATCCAATCCCCGTATCAATCGTACTAAAGGGAATACAAGTTCGGAATCACTCTCGAATTGTATAAATACATACACAAACAATATTGAGGCGAAGCATAGTTTCCAAGTCCAAGAGGTCAGTACATACACTCACGTCTCTTAGGACCATGACTACCGATTCGATAGCCTGTACCTAGGATTTCTATCTTCTAGGGTACGAGTCAATATCCCCCATAAGGCACACGAGATAAGATCGTCCCAGCGTGGAAACCTCAGGGATAGCAAGTAGCGCGGGCATGATTTTCACAAGTATATAATATATGCATACACAATCATATAAATATACCACTTTTATTATATCAATTTAGGTTTATCCAATAACCCACATTCACAACATTTATCCTTATTTTCCCATTATTATTTATCAAGTATAATGGTTCGTTTCTAACTTTAATTCGAAGGGTTTTTCCAACTTACTACGTAACCCTCATGGACTCTATTCTTCCAAATGTACAATTCAATAGATATCCATTTATGTTCCAACGTAACTCTCTCTTACGTGTCTCTCCCCTTTAATATATACTTACATTGTCCCTTATGCAAAATATCCCAAAAATATAGATTTCGCCTTACATTAAAGGATTTTGAATTTTATTTTTAAAGATGATAATTTCAAACGGTTTCGAAATCGGAATTAAAATGGAGTTTTAATTGAATTTTTTTTTATTATCTAGATGATTCCTCGAAACATAAAACTCTATAGTAAAAAATATATTTAATAATATTGAACGGTCCGATCGAGCTGAATTTTTTTCTATAGCTTCCTCTCGTCTTCAGCTAATTCTCTGTAAAATTTCATCCAATTCCAACGGTTCGATCGTCCGGAATAAATTTTTTTTAGTGTTTGTATCTGATTAGAACTCTTTTCTTAATCAAACTCTTAATCCTTTACATGACAAAGGGTTTCCAGAATATCATATAAATCATCACTACATGAAAATTTCCCATCTCAAATTGGGTTTTTCTTCCATAAATCTCATCCTAATAACTCCTAAACTAATATGGATGATGCATCAACGAAATAAGTAAGATAAACATTTGCCTGGGATTTTTAAAAATCTGGTTTGGTGTTGAATTTGGTGTGGTTGCGTTCCCTGTCTCGCGATCTACGCGTTGGCGGTGGCGGCGGTGCAAATGGGTGAGTTTTGAGCCTTTGAATGCCTTGAGCGCTCTCTCCTCTCCAATGGCCGTTCTAGTGTTTTGAGTTATCAAACCCTAGGAGATAACCTAAACATCTGATATAACCCCTTTAATTTTCGTGGGTTTAATTACCCAAAAATATAAAATGACTAAAATGCCCTCACGGGGTACTAATTAGGCCTAAAAACGCCCCGAGACCCAAATCAAACTCCCGGGTGTACTTTTCGGACTATCTAAACCATTCCGGACGCGTTGGCACACTCAAAATGACCATACAAACGACTTATAAAATATTTACTTTTATTTATCAATATTTAGTCCCGGCGAGACACGGGCCCGTCCCGACTCAAATTTCTAAAATTGTCATTTTATTCACTCGTGTCATTTAATATGGCCACTATTATATATTACTTTGCTCATTAGTAATATTCAACAAATTTTCCCATAATTACTAACTCTCATCACGTTAATAATTATAACATAATTAATTTCCGGAATTTTATTAAATAATTAATTCACATTAAATTTAATAAATTCCCAAATTAATATAGCATAAAAATACGGGGTATTACATACTTCCACCCTAATAACGAAATTTCGTCCCGAAATTCAGAAAATAAAGCATACCTGGTAAGAACAAATCTGGATATCTCCCGCGCATATCGGCCTCGCGCTCCCAAGTGGATTCCACCATATTATGATGCTCCCACTGGACCCGTACAAGTGGAACTATCTTCGATCTCAATATCCTCTCACTATAGTCTAGGATAGCCACCGGTCTCTCCTCGTAAGAGCTGTCAACCTGCAAGTCTATCTCATCTATCGCGATGTGAGTATGGGCCATGTCATCCCGAAGATACCGTCTCAACGATGAGATGTGGAATACATCGTGAATGCGGTGTAAATTCTCTGGTAGTCCGAATCTGTATGGTACCGGCCCAATCGCCTCGATAATGGGAAATGGTCCCACGTACCTCGTGGCCAATTTCCCTTTCTTCCCGAACCTCATCACTCTCTTCATAGGAGATACACGCAGTAACCCTTGGTCCCCCACATTAAACTTCCGGAAGAACCGTTTCGCATCGGCATAGCTCTTCTGCCTATCCTGGGCTACTCGAATGCGACTCCTAATCATCTCAATCCTCGCGGAGGTTTCCTGAATCACCTCTGGTCCTAGCAACTTGTTATTCCCCACCTCGAGCCAACAAGTTGGAGAACGACAAGGCCTGCCATACAAAGCCTCAAATGGAGCCATACCAATCATAAACTGATAAGAGTTATTATAAGAAAACTCTACCAGTGGAAGATGTGGCTCCCAACCCCCTCCAAAATCAAGAACACACATGCGTAGCATATCCTCTAACATCTGATTAGTACGCTCTGTCTGTCCATCTGTCTGTGGGTGATAAGCTAAACTCAACTTCAACTCAGTACCCATAGCCTTCTGAAAGCTTTCCCAGCAACATGACACGAAAATATTGTCTCTATTTGACACAATATTCAGGGGCACCCCATGTAATCAGACAATCTCAGTAATGAACAATTGAGCATACTGACCTGTGGTATAATCTGTCCGCACCGGCAGAAAATGAGCCACCTTGGTCAAACGTTCTACAATCACACAGATGGAGTCGTGGTCCCACTGTGATGTAGGCAACCCTGTAATAAAATCTATGGAAATACTCTCCCACTTCCACGCGGGTACTTCCAATGGCTGAAGAAATCCTGACGGTTTCTGATGGTCCACCTTCACCAGCTGGCAGGTAGAACACTTGGACACGAACTCAGCAATGTACTTCTTCATCCCACTCCACCAGTATTGCCTCCTCATATCCTGGTACATCTTATCTCCTCCAGGATGTACTGCAAATTTGGACCCGTGAGATTGGGTCATCACTGCATGACGCAATTCTTCCCCTTCTGGAACCACTAATCTCCCATTAAACCTCAAACCCCCATCAGAACTAACAGAATAGGACTCAGCACCCTCGGCTAAAAGTCGTGCAATCTGTTCCTGGAAAAACGGGTCTATGGTTTGGGCCTGTATTACCCTCGTAACAATATCGAGTGTGATTGTCATAACAGATATGAAGGAACGGGCTACTGCGTCCTGGTGACACAACTCCTTCCACTTCGCTTTCCAGACATCCGTTACCTCATTTACCGGTCTACGACTCAACGCATCAGCAACTACGTTGGCTTTCCCCGGATGATACTGTATGTTGAACTGATAGTCCTTCACAAATTCTAACCATTTGCGCTAACGCATATTCAGCTCTCGCTGAGTGAACAGGTACTGCAGTGACTTGTGGTCTGTGAACAAACGGAACTTCTCCCCAAATAAATTGTGTCTCCATATCCGCAGTGCAAAAATGACCGCTGCTAACTCCAGGTCGTGGGTGGGGTAATTCTTCTCATGCGGCTTAAGCTTGCGGGAGGCAAAAGCTATAGCCTTCTCTTCCTGCTGAAGTATTCCCCCAAGTCCCTGTAAAGAGGCATCGATGTAAACCAGGTACTCCACACCCGGCTTCGGTAAAGCAAGGACTGGTGCTGAAGTAAGCTTGTCTTTCAGCTCGTCGAAAGCCAATTGACAAGCATCATCCCAAACATATGGTACCCCTTTGTGAGTCAAGTTCATCAATGGACCCGCTATTTTGGAGAATCCTCGAATGAATCTCCTGTAGTATCTGGCTAACCCCAAAAAACTACGCACTTTCGTCAGTGTCGTGGGCTGTCCCCACTCCCTCACCGCTGACACTTTACTCGGGTCAACTGCTATCCCCTGTTCATAAATAACATGCCCCAAGAATTGTACCTCTTGCACCCAGAATCCACACTTCTCGTACTTAGCGTACAACTGATGCTCTCATAAAGTCTGAAGAATCTACCTCAAGTGCTCGGCATGCTCCTCCTCGGAGTGTGAATATATCAAAATGTCATCTATGAAGACGATGACAAACTGATCCAAGAACTCTCTGAATACTCAGTTCATTAAGTCCATGAATACGGCTGGAGCATTTGTAAGACCAAATAGCATCACTCTGAACTCGTAAGACCCATATCTCGTCAAGAAGGCAGTCTTTGAAACGTCTTGCTCTCTAATACGTAGCTGATGGTACCCCGACCTCAGATCTATCTTCAAAAAGAAAGTTGCACCCCTCAGCTGGTCGAACAGATCATCGATTCGAGGCAACGGATACTTATTTCGTATTGTGATCTTGTTCAACTCCCGGTAGTCCACACATAACCTCAGTGAACCATCTCTCTTCTTCACGAACAAGTCTGGAGCGCCCCAAGGTGAGGTACTCCTGTGAATGAAGCCCTGACCTAACAGCTGCTCTATCTGATCTCGTAACTCTCGCATCTCCGCCGGATCCATACGGTATGGAGAGCGTGCTATAGGTCTCGTATCTGGCAATAAATCTATGACAAAGTCTATCTCTCGACTGGGGGATAGGCATGGTATCTCCTGGAATACATCGGAATACTCACGAACGACTGGGATCGAGTCTAAAGGAATCACAACCTCCTTAGAGGCATCCTCCTCTATATAATACAAATGAGCGGTCGAACCTCCCTCTGGGCGAGGCATCGCCACTACAAACATCTCTTACCCCGGAATGGCAAAAATAATGCTCCCACCAAAGCAATCAATCATGGCTCTATAAGCTGCGAGCCAATCCATACCGATAATAACATCATGCTCATGCATATTTAAGACTAACATGTCTGCAGGTAATACCAAACTACCAATATCTACCCCCACTCCCCGGCATATGAAGAAGATAAGCGACCCACTCCCCAGTGGTGAGTCTACACACGTCACTGTGCTTTCTGCTATGGCTAACAACCCTAAGGCCTTCGCAAAATGCGTAGCTATAAAACAATGCGCCGCCCCAGTATCAAACAAAACCCGACCCATAGTACCATGGATAGGAAACATACCCTCAATCGCGGGTGGTGCCTGTGGAGATGCTGCCTGGTGGACATTATAGACACGTCCGTACTGTAACTGCTCCTGCTGCACTGGAGCTGCTGGATTGGCTGGTAGGGATGGCACCTGGGATGGAGCTAGGAGGGAAGCTTGAAAAAGTGGTATATGTGGCTCATTACGGGCACCTTGCTGCTGTGGGGCCCTATTACCCTCTGGGCAATCCTGGCGCTTATGACCATGCTTACCGCATACAAAACATCGGCCTCTGAAGTTACCTCCCCTCTGACCCTGCTGACTACGGCCCTATTGGTCGTTACCTCCCCTCCACTGGCCCTGTTAGCCCTGATTAGCACGCTGTTGGCCCTGTTGATTAGGCTGAACCTGCCTATAACCCCCAAATCCCTGCCTGGAATCACCTGAACGGAATCTCTTAGCAGGGTCCCCCTGATAGGAACTCTGCTCCTGTTGACGAGTCTTCCCTTAGATGGTGCCCCACTAGCTCTACTACCCCCGGTCATGCCCTGCTGGCTGGACTCTCCTGCTCTCCTTCTTCCCTGTAGATGGAAGCGGTGATACTGGCAATGTAGTAACGGAGCATTGAGTACATCAGTGAAAGTACTAAGAGATAGATTCCCTATAAGATGTTGACGGATGCTCCAAGCCAACCCGTCCACAAACAACATTATCTTCTTACTATCAGTAGGTGCCTCATCTGGCACTATGCTTAGAAGTCTCGTGAACTCCTCCTCATACTCAGCAACGGTAGAGTCCTCCTGTTTCAAATTCAGTAATTTTTGCCTCATCTCAGTCTGCACGACGGGTGGAAAGTACTTGAGGTCAAATCGCTCCCAAAATGACTGAATAGGGACCGTGTCCCTCTCCTCCAAGGTGGTAGTGGACTCCCACCACTGCAAAGCGTCCCCCACCAGCTTAAAGGAAGCTAATAATTGCCTTTGCACGTCAGTTCACTCATACATACGAAGATGCCGCTGGATGTCTTTCTTCCATTGGATGACTATGATGATATCTGAGTTACCAGAGAACTTAGGGGGATGAGCCTTCGGAAAAGCGTCCCTAACCCTCTCCCATGCAGATGGAAGATATGCTGGTACTGGCGCCACTGCCTGAATCTGGGGTGGAGCCTGCAGAACCACCGCTAGCGCGGCATTCACCGATTGAGAAACAATGGCGGCTACTTCATTAGCATTCATAGTGCCTTGTGCCGGAGCTGCTGGCTGCTCGGCCTGGGCACGCCTATCCTTCGGTGCACCTCTCGGAGGCATCTGAAACGTGAAGAAGTTTATTAGTCTCCAGTCATTATCAAATCCCAAATGGCTGGAGACGTAAACGTAAAAGCAAGAATACAACAATCCTAAAAATAGGGCTCTATAGCAAAAACGTTAAGCTGAAAGCAAAAATAAGCCGTAAAGATCCTATGGACACTAGAACCTGGCTCTGATACCACCTGTGACACCCCGCCTAATTAAATACCGGGCGATCACTCCTTTACTAAATTAAAATAAAGGTGAACAGTTGGTCCATTCTTAGCATCACTGTCGTAAAAATAACTTTTCCAAATTTAACACCCTATTTAATTAAGCTAAGTGTCAAAACCATTTTTTAACATTACTTTCCAAATTTTATTTTGAAAATAAAGATTTAATTATCTACAACAATTCAATATTTAAAGAATCACACCACAATAATCCTAGAACATATAATTCAATTAATTTAAACATTCAACAACTAAACCCCATCATTTAAAACTTAAATTAAAACATACATGCTGAATAAATCCCAAAGTAACAGTACTAGAAATAACTGAAATACAAATGTCCCAATAAAACAGATAAATAGTGGAAAGGGCAACACATGCCCAATAAGGAGAATGATAAAAGTGGAATCAAGTAAATGAAATCGTATAAGCAAGTGGCCTGCAACTCCCACCTAAGCCGCAACACGTTCCTTCCAAGGGATCCTAAACAAGACGCCCCTGTGGCTGGGCACCTGTAATATATACATATATATACAAGAGAGAAAGAGGAATAGAAACGGGTCAGAGCCCGATAGTGTATATAATTTAAAAATTGGTTTAGCAAGTATTTAAATTGATACAGGCCAATGCAACAACATATTAGTGCGACACTCTCTTGAGAAATTCTTGTCTCTCTTCTAATGTTCACTCCTATCGCACTAACCTTACCAATGGATTATCTCATCATATATCACACTATCCTTCCCCAAGGATTTAACTTATCTTAGGTGACTCTCAAAATTTAAGATTTAACAACATCATGGTTTAAAAAGGATAATTTCATTTAGTACAAAACGCTCATTTTAACTTTATTGATTCATAAAGTTTTTCAATATCATATTATACTTTTCAAAACAAGTATTTCCAATTTGAGCCATTATACATGTCTTACTTACCATAACACAGTAGGCATTTTCCCATATTTCAGAAGTTCATATATATATATTAAATACTCGTATAATATATATATTCTAACAGCACCCCACATAAAATTTTATGGTGCGGGCATACTCTGCTATCCAATCCCCGTATCAATCGTACTAAAGGGAATTCAAGTTCGGAATCACTCTCGAACTGTATAAATACATACACAAACAATATTGAGGCGAAGCATAGTTTCCAAGTCCAAGAGGTCAGTACATACACTCACGTCTCTTAGGACCGTGACTACCGATTCGATAGCCTGTACCTAGGATTTCTATCTTCTAGGGTACGAGTCAATATCCCCCATAAGGCACACGGGATAAGATCGTCCCAGCGCGGAAACCTCAGGGATAGCAAGTTGCGCGGGCATGATTTTCACAAGTATATAATATATGCATACACAATCATATAAATATACCACTTTTATTATATCAATTTAGGTTTATCCAATAACCCACATTCACAACATTTATCCTTATTTTCCCATTATTATTCATCAAGTATAATGGTTCGTTTCTAACTTTAATTCAAAGGGTTTTTCCAACTTACTACGTAACCCTCATGGACTCTATTCTTCCAAATGTACAATTCAGTAGATATCCATGTATGTTCCAACGTAACTCTCTCTTACGTGTCTCTCTGCTTTAATATATACTTACATTGTCCCTTATGCAAAATATCCCAAAAATATAGATTTTGCCTTACATTAAAGGATTTTGAATTTTATTTTTAAAGATGAGAATTTCAAACGGTTTCGAAATCGGAATTAAAATGGAGTTTTAATTGAATTTTTTTTATTATCTAGAAGATTTATCGAAACATAAAACTCTATAGTAAAAAATATATTTAATAACATTGAACCGTCCGATCGAGCTGAATTTTTTTCTATAGCTTCCTCTCGTCTTCAGCTAATTCTCTGTAAAATTTCATCCAATTCCAACGATCCGATCGTCCGGAATAATTTTTTTTTTAGAGTTTGTATCTGATTAGAACTCTTTTCTTAATCAAACTCTTAATCCTTTACATGACAAAGGGTTTCCAGAATATCATATAAATCATCACTACATGAAAATTTCCCATCTCAAATTGGTGTTTTCTTCCATAAATCTCATCCTAATAACTCCTAAACTAATATGGATGATGCATCAACGAAATAAGAAAGATAAACACTTGCCTGGGATTTTTAGAAATCTGGTTTGGTGTTGAATTTGGTGTGGTTGCGTTCCCCGTCTCGTGATCTACGCGTTGGCGGTGGCGGCGGTGCAAACGGGTGAGTTTTGAGCCTTGGAATGCCTTGAGAGCTCTCTCCTCTCCTCTCCACTCCAATGGCCGTTCTAGTGATTTGAGTTATCTAACCCTAGGAGATAACCTAAACATCTGATATAACCCCTTTAATTTTCGTGGGTTTAATTACCCAAAAATACAAAATGACTAAAATGCCCTCCCGGGGTACTAATTAGGCCTAAAAACTCCCCGAGACCCAAATCAAACTCTCGGGTATACTTTTCTAACTATCTCGACCCTTCTGGACGCGTTGGCGTACTCAAAACGACCATACAAACAACTTATAAAATATTTACTTTTATTTATCAATATTTAGTTCCGACGCGACACGGGCGCGTCCCGACTCAAATTTCTAAAATTATCATTTTATTCACTCGTGACATTTAATATGGTCACTATTATATATTACTTTGTTCATTAGTAATATTCAACAAATTTTCCCATAATTACTAACTCTCATCACGTTAATAATTATAACATAATTAATTTCCGGATTTTTATTAAATAATTAATTCACATTAAATTTAATAAATTCCCAAATTAATATAGCATAAAAATACGGGGTATTACATACTTCCCCCCTAATAACGAAATTTCATCCCGAAATTCGAAAAATAAGGCATACCTGGTAAGAACAAATCTGGATATCTCTCACGCATATCGGCCTCGCGTTCCCAAGTGGATTCCTCCACATTATGATGCTCCCACTGGACCCATACAAGTGGAACTATCTTCAATCTCAATATCATCTCACTATAGTCTAGGATAGCCACCGGTCTCTCCTCGTAAGAGTTGTCAGGCTGCAAGTCTATCTCATCTATCGCGATGTGAGTATGGGCCATATCATCCCGAATATACCGTCTCAACGACGAGATGTGGAATACATCGTGAATGCGATGTAAATGCTCTGGTAGTCCCAATCTGTATGCTACCGGCCCAATCCTCTCGATAATGGTAAATGGTCCAACGTACCTCGGGGCCAATTTCCCTTTCTTCCCTAACCTCATCACTCTCTTCATAGGAGATACACGCAGTAACACTTGGTCCCCAACATTAAACTTTCGGAAGAACCGTTTCGCATCGGCATAGCTCTTCTGCCTGTCCTGGGCTACTCGAATGCGACTTCTAATCATCTCAATCCTCGTGGAGGTTTCCTGATTTACCTCTGGTCCTAGCAACTTGTTATCCCCCACCTCGAGCCAACAAGTTGGAGAACGACAAGGCCTGCCATACAAAGCCTCAAATGGAGCCATACCAATCATAAACTGATAAGAGTTATTATAAGCAAACTCTACCAGTGGAAGATGTGGCTCCCAACCTACTCCAAAATCAAGAACACACATGCTTAGCATATCCTCTAACATCTGATTAGTACGCTCTGTCTGTCCATCTGTCTGTGGGTGATAACCTGAACTCAACTTCAACTCAGTACACATAGCCTTCTGAAAGCTTTCCCAGAAACGTGACACAAAAATCTTGTCTCTATCTGACACAATATTCAGGGGCACCTCATGTAATCTGACAATCTCAGTAATGAACAACTGAGCATACTGACCTGTGGTATAATTTGTCCGCACCGGCAGAAAATGAGCCACCTTGGTCAAACGGTCTACAATCACCCAGATGGAGTCGTGGCCCCGCTGTGATGTAGGCAACCCTGTAATAAAATCCATGGAAATACTCTCCCACTTCCACGTGGGTACTTCCAATGGCTGAAGAAATCCTGACGATTTTCTGATGGTCCACCTTCACCAGCTGGCAGGTAGAACACTTGGACACGAACTCAGCAATGTCCTTCTTCATCCCACTCCACCAGTATTACCTCCTCATATCCTGGTACATCTTATCTCCTCCAGGATTTACTGCAAATTTGGACCCGTGAGATTGGGTCATCACTGCATAACGCAATTCTTCCCCTTCTGGAACCACTAATCTCCCATTAAACCTCAAACCCCCATCAGAACTAACAAAATAGGACTCAGCACCCTCGGCTAAAAGTCGTACAATCAGTTCCTGGCAAAACGGGTCTATGGTTTGGGCCTGTATTACCCTCGTAACAATCTCGAGTGTGATTGTCATAACAGATATGAAGGAACGGGCTACTGCGTCCTGGTGACCCAACTCCTTCCACTTCTCTTTCCAGAGGTCCACTACCTCATTTACCAGTCTACGGCTCAATGCATCAGCAACTACGTTGGCTTTCCCCGGATGATACTGTATGTCGAACTGATAGTCCTTCACAAATTCTAACCATTTGCGCTGACGCATATTCAGCTCTCGCTAAGTGAACAGGTACTGCAGTGACTTGTGGTCTGTGAACAAACGGAACTTCTCCCCCAATAAATAGTGTCTTCATATCCGCAGTGCAAAAATGACCGCTGCTAACTCCAGGTCGTGGGTGGGTTAATTATTCTCATACGGCTTAAGCTTACGGGAGGCAAAAGTTATAGCCTTCTCTTCCTGCTGAAGTACTCCCCCAAGTCCCTGTAAATTGGCATCGGTGTAAACCAGGTACTCCACACCCGGCTTCGGTAAAGCAAGGATTGGTGCTGAAGTAAGCTTGTCTTTCAGATCGTCAAAAGCCAGTTGACAAGCATCATCCCAAACATATGGTACCCCTTTGTGAGTCAGGTTCATCAATGGACCCGCTATTTTGGAGAATCCCCGAATGAATCTCCTTTAGTATCTGTCTAACCCCAAGAAACTACGCACTTCCGTCAGTGTCGTGGGATGTCCCCACTCCCTCACCGCTGACACTTTACTCGGGTCAACTATTATCCCCTGTTCAGAAACAACATGCCCCAAGAACTGTACCTCTTGCAACCAGAATCCACACATCTCGTACTTAGCATACAACTGATGCTCTCGTAAAGTCTGAAAAACTGCCTCAAGTGATCGACATGCTCCTCCTCGGAGTGTGAATATATCAAAATGTCATCTATGAAGACGATGACAAAATGATCCAATAACTCTCTGAATACTCAGTTCATTAAGTCCATGAATATGGCTGGAGCATTTGTGAGGCCAAATGGCATCACTCTGAACTCGTAAGACCCATATCTCGTCAAGAAGGCAGTCTGTGAAACGTCTTGCTCTCTAATACGTAGCTGATGGTACCCCGACCTCAGATCTATCTTCGAAAAGAAAGTTTCTCCCCTCAGCTGGTCGAACAGATCATCAATTCGAGGCAACAGATACTTATTCCGTATCGTGTCCTTTTTCAACTCCCGGTAGTCCACACATAACCTCAGTTAACCATCTCTCTTATTCACAAACAAGACTGGAGCGCCCCAAGGTGAGGTACTCCTGTGAATGAAGCCCTGACCTAACAGCTGCTCTATCTGATCTTGTAACTCTCGCATCTCCGCCGAAGCCATACGGTATGGAGCGCGTGCTATAGGTCTCGTATCTGGCAATAAATCAATGAAAAAGTCTATCTTTCGACTGGGGGGTAGGCATGGTATCTCTTGGAATACATCGGAATACTCACGAACGACTGGGATCGAGTCTAAAGGAATCACAACCTCTTTAGAGGCATCCTCCTCTATATAATACAAATGAGCGGTCGAACCTCCCTCTGGGCGAGCCATCGCCACTACAAACATCTCTTGCCCCGGAATGGCAAAAACAATGCTCCCACCAAAGAAATCAATTGTGGCTCTATAAGCTGTGAGCCAATGCATACCGATAATAAAATCATGCTCATGCATATTTAAGACTAACATTTCTGCAGGTAATACCAAACTACCAATCTCTACCCCCACTCCCCGGCATATAAAGCAGATAAGCGACCCACTCCCCAGTGGTGAGTCTACACACGTCACTGTGCTCTCTGCTATGGCTAACAACCCTACGGCCTTCGCAAAATGCGTAGCTATAAAACAATGTGTCGCCCCAGTATAAAAAAAAACCCGACCATTAGTACCATGGATAGGAAACATACCCTCAATCGCTGGTGGTGCCTGTGGAGCTGCTGCTTGGTGGACGTTATAGACACGTCCGTACTGTAACTACCCCTGCTGCACTGGAGCTGCTGGAATGGCTGGTAGGGTTGGCACTTGGGCTGGAGTTGGGAGGGCAGCTGGAAAAAGTGGTCTTTGTGGCTCATTACGGGCACCTTGCTGCTGTGGGGCCCTATTACCCTCTGGGCAATCCTGATGCTTATGACCATGCTTACCGCATACAAAACATCAGCCTCTGAAGTTACCTCCCCTCTGACCCTGCTGACCACGGCCCTACTGGCAGTTACCTCCCCTCCACTGGCCCTGTTGGCCCTGATTAGCACGCTGTTGGCCCTGTTGATTAGGCTGGCCCTTCCTATAACCCCCAAATCCTTGCCTGGAATCACCTGAACGGAATCGCTTAGCAGGGTCCCCCTGATAGGAAATCTGCTCGTGTTGACGAGTCTGTCCACGAGATGGTGCCCCGCTAGCACTTTTACCCCCGGTCATGCCCTGCTGGCTGGACTCTCCTGCTCTCCTGCTTCCATGCAGATGGAAGCGGTGATACTGGCAATGTAGTAATGCAGCATTGAGTACATCAGTGAAAGTACTCAGAGATAGATTCCCTATAAGATGCTGACGGATCCTCCAAGCTCACCCGTCCACAAACAACATTATCTTCTTACTATCAGTAGGTGCCTCATCTGTCACTATGGTGAGAAGTCTGGTGAACTCCTCCTCATACTCAGCAACGGTAGAGTTCTCCTGTTTCAAATTCAGTAATTTCCGCATCATCTCAGTCTGCACGGCGGGTGGAAATTACTTGAGGTTAAACCGTTCCCAAAATGACTGAATAGGGATCGTGTCCCTCTCCTCCAAGGTGGTAGTGGACTCCCACCACTGCAAAGCGGCCCCCACCAGCTTAAAGGAAGCCAATAACTGCCTTTGCACATTAGTGCACTCATAAATACAAAGATGCCGCTGGATGTATTTCTTCCATTGGCTGACTGTGATGATATATGAGTTTCCAGAGAACTTAGGGGGATGCGCGTTCTGAAAAGCGTCCCTAACCCTCTCCCATGCAGATGGAAGCTGTGCTGGTACAGGCTCCACTACCTGAATCAGGGGTGGAGCCTGCTGAACCACCGCTAGCGCGGCATTCACCGCATGAGCAACAATGGCGGCTACTTCATTAGCATTCATAGTGCCTTGTGCCGGAGCTGCTGGCTGCTCAGCCTGGGCACGCCTATCCTTTGGTGCACGTCTCGGAGGCATCTGAAACGTGAAGAATTTTATTAGTCTCCAGTCATTATCAAATCCCAAATGGCTGGAGACGTAAACGTAAAAGCAGGAATACAACAATCCTAAAAATAGGGCTCTATAGCAAAAACGTTAAGCGAAAAGCAAAAATAAGCCATACAGATCCTATGGACACTAGAACCTGGCTCTGATACCACCTGTGACACCCCGCCTAATTAAATACCGGGCGATCACTCTTTTATTAAATTAAAATCAAGGTGAACAGTTGGTTCATTCTTAGCATCACTTTCCTAAAAATAACTTTTCCAAATTTAACACCCTATTTAATTAAGCTAAGTGTCAAAACCATTTTTTAACATTACTTTCCAAATTTTATTTTGAAAATAAAGATTTAATTATCTACAACAATTCAATATTTAAAGAATCACACCACAATAATCCTGGAACATATAATCCAATTAATTTAAACATTCAACAACTAAACCCCAGCATTTAAAACTTAAAGTAAAACATACATGCTGAATAAATTCCAAAGAAACAGTACTAGAAATAACTGAAATTCAAATGTCCCAATAAAACAGTTAAATAGTGGAAATGGCGACACATGCCCAATAAGGAGAATGATAGAAGTGGAATCAAGTAAATGAAATCGTCTAAGCAAGTGGCCTGCAACTCCCACATAAGCCGCAACACGTTCCTTCCAAGGGATCCTAAACAAGGCGCCCCTGTGGCTGGGCACCTGTAATGTATACATATATATATAAGAGAGAAAGAGGAATAGAAACGGGTCAGAGCCCGATAGTGTATATGATTTAAAAATTCGTTTAGCAAGTATTTAAATTGATACAGGGCAATGCAACAACATATTAGTGCGACACTCTCTTGAGAAATTCTTGCCTCTCTTCTAATGTGCACTCCTATCGCACTAACCTTCCCAATGGTTTATCTCATCATATATCACACTATCCTTCCCCAAGGATTTAACTTATCTTAGGTGACTCTCAAAATTTAAGATTTAACAACATCATGGTTTAAAAAGGATAATTTCATTTAGTACAAAACGCTCATTTTAACTTTATTGATTCATAAAGTTTTTCAATATCATATTATACTTTTCAAAACAAGTATTTCCAATTTGAGTCATTATACATGTCTTACTTACCATAACACAGTAGGCAGTTTCCCATATTTCATAAGTTCATATATATATATATATATATATTAAATACTCGTATAATATATATATTCTAACAGCACCCCACATAAAATTTTATGGTGCGGGCATACTCTGCTATCCAATCCCCGTATCAATCGTACTAAAGGGAATTCAAGTTCGAAATCACTCTCGAACTGTATAAATACATACACAAACAATATTGAGGTGAAGCATAGTTTCCAAGTCCAATAGGTCAGTACATACCCTCACGTCTCTTAGGACCGTGACTACCGATTCGATAGCCTGTACCTAGGATTTCTATCTTCTAGGGTACGAGTCAATATCCCCCATAAGGCACACGAGATAAGATCGTCCCAGCGCGGAAACCTTAGGGATAGCAAGTAGCGCGGGCATGATTTTCACAAGTATATAATATATGCATACACAATCATATAAATATACCACTTTTATTATATCAATTTAGGTTTATCCAATAACCCACATTCACAAAATTTATCCTTATTTTCCCATTATTATTTATCAAGTATAATGGTTCGTTTCTAACTTTAATTCAAAGGGTTTTTCCAACTTACTACGTAACCCTCATGGACTCTATTCTTCCAAATGTACAATTCAGTAGATATCCATTTATGTTCCAACGTAACTCTCTCTTACGTGTCTCTCCCCTTTAATATATACTTACGTTGTCCCTTATGCAAAATATCCCAAAAATATAGATTTCGCCTTACATTAAAGGATTTTGAATTTTATTTTTAAAGATGAGAATTTCAAACGGTTTCGAAATCGGAATTAAAATGGAGTTTTAATTGAATTTTTTTTTATTATCTAGAAGATTCCTCGAAACATAAAACTCTATAGTAAAAAATATATTTAATAATATTGAACGGTCCGATCGAGCTGAATTTTTTTCTGTAGCTTCCTCTCGTCTTCAACTAATTCTCTGTAAAATTTCATCCAATTCCAACGGTCCGATCGTCCGGAATAATTTTTTTTAGTGTTTGTATCTGATTAGAACTCTTTTCTTAATCAAACTCTTAATCCTTTACATGACAAAGGGTTTCCAGAATATCAAATAAATCATCACTACATGAAAATTTCCCATCTCAAATTGGGTTTTTCTTCCATAAATCTCATCTAATAACTCCTAAACTAATATGGATGATGCATCAATGAAATAAGCAAGATAAACACTTGCCTGGGATTTTTAGAAATCTGGTTTGGTGTTGAATTTGGTGTGGTTGCGTTCCCCGTCTCGCGATCTACGCGTTGGCGGTGGCGGCGGTGCAAACGAGTGAGTTTTGAGCCTTGGAATGCCTTGAGAGCTCTCTCCTCTCCTCTCCAATGGCAGGTCTAGTGTTTTGAGTTATCTAACCCCAGGAGATAACCTAAACATCTGATATAACCCCTTTAAATTTCGTAGGTTTAATTACCCAAAAATACAAAATGACTAAAATGCCCTCCCGGGGTACTAATTAGGCCTAAAAACGCCCCGAGACCCAAATCAAACTCCCGGGTATAATTTTCTGACTATCTCGACCCTTCCGAACGCTTTGGCGCACCCAAAATGACCATACAAATAACTTATAAAATATTTACTTTTATTTATCAATATTTAGTCCCGACGCGACACGGGCGCATCCCTACTCAAATTTCTAAAATTATCATTTTATTCACTCGTGACATTTAATATGGACACTATTATATATTACTTTAGTCATTAGTAATATTCAACAAATTTTCCCATAATTACTAACTCTCATCACGTTAATAATTATAGCATAATTAATTTTCGGATTTTTATTAAATAATTAATTTGCATTAAATTTAATAAATACCGAAATTAATATAGCATAAAAATACGGGGTATTTCATTTTTGTTGAGAATTCTTCTATTTTTTTCTTGCCCCTTCTTATTGCACTATTTGGACTTAAATTTTGCCTTTTCCATTTTTCACAATTTCGGGCTATTTGGGTTTTTCGGGTTGTCAAACGAAAGGAAAAATTATTCGACTCAATTGGGTTATCAGAAGGATATTTTTTCACATCTTTTTATGGATAATTTTTTGGGGTAACAAACGATGGCCTACTTCATTGTCCGAATTACTTATTAATTTATCATGTGCGTCTCGAGATTAATTTAATTTAGAGATTTGTAGTGCGTTTTTTTCAAGACAACATTCCATTTCCCATAACCGATCAAACAAGGGTATCGAGATCATCAACGACGTATTTAAAATGTTGAATTAGAACTATGAGTTAAACATTAACTCGGATTGATTTAAAACTCAGAAAGATCAATGGGCTCGAAATCTCACCGGGTTTTGTTAATATCCACACTTATTCGTTAAGTCGTCAATTTTCGTACAATTTCCATCTTTGGTCAATTTCGGCTTAGTGCAATAGAGATTTAACAATTTGAGACTTCAAATAGAATAAAGGTGATATTTTTGAAAATTTTAAATTCTAATTTTTATTTATTTTGAAAAAAAAATTGGATTTTTCAAAATATTGTGATTTTTATTTGGAATTGTTTTGGGGCATTTTTTAAAATTTGTGAAGTTTTAGAAAGATTCACTTGTGACCCCCCCCCCCCCCTCCTAACTTAGACTTTTGCATTGTCCTCAAGCAAAAAGGACTCAAATCTAACTCAAAGTGAATTAAAAGTGTGAGAAAATAAAACGAACAAATAAAACAGAAATGCAAGATTTTTTTATAGATACTGAGAGCCTATGTTACACGGGTGATGGGAGAATTACACAATCAATATTTTTAAACAGCCAATCACATCACAACCAACAAAAATAAACATCAACAGCAGACAAAGGCTTCAATGGGGAGGTGGATTGGAGGGGCCGGGTGCGTTGGGATCATACGGATCATAGAAGAAAGTTGGAGGGGGTCCACTGAAGTTGAGCTCGTATAAATGGGCTTGTAGATGATGTATCATGCTCGTATCCCTTCGGTAGGTCTCTTGATCCCATTGATAGACTGCTTGGTCTCAATTGTATTGGGTGAGAAAACCGAACAAACGGGTTTCCACCGTCGAAAGGCGCATATCGAAATCTGCACCCGGGGGCTCAAAATCTGACTCGTCGTCCTCGTCTTCATCATACTCTTCTTCTTCCCCCACATCCATCATTGGGGCATCATTTTCTTCCTCCCCTTCACTGTCATCGATAATAGGACGGTCGGGGTCGGCCACCCTCATTTGGTGTTCACTACGGGTGGTGGAAGTGCCTCCAATTAGGCGGGGGAGTCGGACTTGGATCGTCCATCCCGACATCAATCATAATTTCAGTGATAAGGCGGGCCTAGGGGAGCGCTGCTTTTCCCCACTCGTCATAGACTACATGGAGGATGTCCGCATAGAAAATTTGGGCCAGATTAATCGTGCTCTCGGGGTCGAGGAAATGGTATAAGAAGTTGGCGTGACTCTACCTGACCATCGAATCATTGGTGGTTTAGTGGATTGCTCCACATGCAATGAGGTGCGTGAATCGCACCGTGTCCGAAATACTTCCTATCAAAAATGAATCACGCAACCATTCCTCCCCGGGTTCCATTCGGGAAACACATTCAGCTTTGGTGCGGGGGGCACTATTGGTGGGATACATGAAAGGAACGGGGAGGACAACCCCTTTTTCTTGCATTTTACGTGCAATGATGGCGGCGGAGAAAGGAATTTGAATGCCGTCAAGATAAGCCTCATGAAGAGTGGAGGATTTGTGCACGAGTGTCGTGTAGAACTGGAGAATTTCATATTCGAAAACTTTGTTGCTCATAGGAGAGAGAAATGAGAACCACCCCCGGCGGTGGAAAAGGGTGGTGATATCACCGGGCAGCTGCTCCCAATTAAAAAACCGCTCGATATGAATTGGGCGAGTGACCAAGAAATAGTGCTCAAACCAGTGACGTTATTGGACGAATCTAAATACTCCCGCGGCTTCGTCATCGAGGATGGTGGTGTCGTCATATTTTCGAGGACGAAAGTTTACTTAGCGGGGACGCGGCATGGTGAGAGAGGGAGAGAGAGAGAGAGAGAGAGAGAGAGAGGTGATATGGTGTAGAAGAGAGGGAGAGTGAAATGAAGTGTGAGAAATGGAGAGGGGTTAGGGGTGAATTTATAGGTGTGGGGGTGACTTTTGGTGGGAAATGGGAATAAGTATGGAGGGATATGAAGGTGGGAATGAATTTGGAGGGGAAAGTGATAGGGGGAAGTTTTAGAGGATAAAATTTCGTAGGGAAAATGAATGGAGGGAAGGAGGAAAAGAGAATGAATTTGGAAAAGAGGGGGGAAGAATCTTCCAGGACCCCCAAACCAATTAGCCTTATACCCCGAACCGGTTCGCCCCCGAATCGATTCACCCTGCGGTTCGGGGGAAGTTGGTGTCTTGTAAGATTGGTTTCTCTCATTTCTCAAAATCTAAGTGTTCTACCATGCTTCATCACTTGCTTATGTCCCCTTAAGATATCCTAGACCCTCGAGTTCCCTGAAAATCCTCTACCAAGCCCTCGAAATTCATGCAAGCTCTTTCAAAAAGTGTGCTACTTCGATCCTTATCATGACCCGTGCTTCCAGACTCATAAATATCCTAACTCAGACACTACTATTGTACATTATAATTCACCCCATACGCGTCGGGAGTGCTATGACCTCTCATTTTTAGCTTAATCTACCCCGTAAATGGGGTTTGAAAACCAAATGGTGTCGACTTTTTCCACACACGCCTCTAGATATGGCTTTAGGCATTGTCCATTCACCTTGAATGTATTCCCCCCTTTTAAATCATTTAATTCCACACCTCCGTGAGGGAATACATTCTTCACAACGAACGGGCCAGTCCATCGAGGCCGCAACTTTACCAGAAATAGATGAAGTCGAGAGTTATAGAGAAGCACTTTGAATTGAATAATCTTATCGTGGGCGAGTTTCATGCTTTCTTTAGAAATTTTTACGTTCTCATACGCATCATTGCGTATCTCTTTTAACTCATTTAATTGAAGCTTGCAAGCTTCACCAGCTTTATCCATGTCGTAATTTACGTTCTTAATCGCCCAATGTGCTTTGTGCTCTAATTAAACAGGAATATGGCAAGGTTTGCCATGCACAAAGAGGAATGGGGTCATGCTGAGTGGATTTTTATATACAATACGATAGGCCCATAGTGAATCATTCAATCGAAGTGACCAATCTTTTCGATCGGGATTGATGGTCTTATTGAGGATGTGCTTGATTTCCCGATTCTCTAATGTGGCCTTCCCATTCGTCTGTAGGTGATAGGTCATTCCAACCTTGTGAACGACGCCATACTTTCCCATGAGCTTCACGAATGGCCTGTTGCAAAAGTGCGTGCCATTATCACTAATTATCGCTTTCGGAGCATCGAAACGGGAAGGTATGAGTTCCCATAGGAACCTAATCACCACTTTGTTATTATTTGTCTTGGTAGCTATGGCTTCCATCCATTTAGAAACGCAGTATACCGTGATAAGGATGTATAGGAAACCAAAAGATGGGGGAAAAGGTCCCATGAAGTCAATACCCCAGCAGGCAAAGATCTCAATAATGAGTATCGGGGTTAATGCCATCATGTCTCGTCGGGTTATCGCTCCCATCCTTTGACACCTATGCTTTCGAATGACATAATTGGATGACTTTCGGTATCTCGTCATTCGGTACGCACCGTCGGATGATTTGGTCAGCGCAATATTTAAAAATGAAGGGATCGTCATATAAAAACATGCGTGACCAAGTAATGAACCTCTTCTTATCTTGCGGTGTCCACTCGGGAGGGACGGCTCCCATGACAAGATAATTCACTATATCCGCAAACCAGGGCAAAGAAGAGGTAGCAAAGAGTTTCTCATCCAAAAAATATTCATTTATGGGTATCGGATCGCTAGGTACGTCGGACGAAAACTGAGATAGATGATCGGCGACGATGTTTTCTACTCATTTTTTTTTATCTCTAATGGAAAGATTAAATTCTTGTAGGAGTAGGATCCTCCTAATGAGGCGCGGTTTTGCGTCTTTCTTCGTAAGGAGGTATTTTAAAGCCACATGATTGGTGAAACAAGTAATGGGTGACCCAATGAGATAGGATTGAAATTTGTCTAGAGCAAATACTATGGATATCAATTCATTCTCATTTGTGGATTAAATGAGTTGTGTTCCGGTAAGATTTCGGCTAGCGTAGTAGTTGACATGAGCCTTTTTATCCTTCCGTTGGCCCAAAACACCCCCTATTGCAAAATCACTTGCATCACACATGAGCTCGAATGGTAAGGACCAATCCGGCGCTTGCATGATGGGAGCGAAAACAAGCTTGCTTTTCAATTTTTCAAAAGCACTTTGGCATGCTTCATTCCACTCGAATGGGCTATCATTCATAAGGAGGTTGCTTAAGGGCCTAGCAATAGCGCTAAAGTCCTAATGAACCTTTGATAAAACCCCGTGTGGCCCAAGAAGGAGCGCACTTCTTTGAGCGATTTTGGTGTGGGTAGATTGACTATGACATATATCTTAGCTCTATAAACTTTAATCCCTTTGGATAAAACTATGTGGCCAAGAACTATTCCCTCAGTGACCATAAAATGGCATTTCTCCCAATTTAGCACTAAGTTCTTCTCCACACACTAGGTAAGTACTTTTTCCATATTCACCAAACAAAGATCGAAAGAGGTGTCAAAAACACTAAAGTCGTCCATGAACACTTCAAGTCCTCTCTCAATCATGTCGCTAAATAGACTCAACGTGAACCTTTGAAAGGTCGCGGGTGCATTACACAAATCGAATGGCATACGTTTGTAGGCAAACGTACCAAAGGGGGCAAGTGAAGGTCATTTTTTCCTGGTCAAATATATCTACCTCAATTTGGTTATATCCTAAATAACCATCAAGGAAGCAGTAGTAAAGGTAGCCCGCTAATCTCTCAAGTATATGATCAATAAATGGCAAGGGGAAGTGGTATTTCCTAGTTCTATCATTGAGTTTTCGGTAATCAATGCAAACGCGCCACCCGGTGGTAGTACGTTGGGTAACTAGCTCTCCCTTAGCATTTTCAATCACTGTCATGCCCGACTTCTTCAAGATAACTTGATTAGGGCTCACCCACTTGCTATCCGAGATTGGGTAGATGATCTCGGCATCCATTAACTTAATGATTTCAGTCCTTACCACTTATTTTATATTAGGGTTTAGCCTTCTTTGCATTTCTCTCGAGGGCTTTACATCCTCCTTTATATGGTTCTTGTGGGTGAAAATCAAAGGACTTAACCCCTTTAAATCAGTAGTACACCAACCAAAAGAACTTTGGTGCTTCCTCAAAATCTTTAATAGCTTACCCTCTTGCTCTTCGTCTAGGCTAGAGGAGACAACAACAGGAAATGTCTCGTTCTTACCTAAATATGCATATTTAACATGGGAGGGAACTTTCTTCAATTCGAGGGTAGAAAATTTATCGCTGGAGGAAAGCATGCATGCCTCCCTTGGCGATACCTCCTCGAATCGAGAAACCCAACTTACATCTCTCGCGTCCTCGTTCGACGCTTTCTCATCAAATAAATCTCTCAACTCCTCAATTTCCTTTTCAAAATCAGTATACACCCCTCACTCTCATGGATCGACACTAAGCAAGTCCCTAGGGAATATCCACAATAGTTTTCCTCAAAGTACTCCTCTATGATCTCATCGATTAAGATCACCGCGTGAAGATCATCTTCTTCCCCTGTATGTTGGGCTATATGGAAGATGTTAGTCTCTAAGGTCATATTCCCAAAGGTGAGTTGTATCTGCCCATTTTGAGTATTGATTATTGCGTTAGCCATAGCTAAGAATGGATGCCCAAGAATGATGGGAGCATGATTGCTCGAGGCGAAGGAGGGCTCCGTGTCCCAAATGACGAAGTCTACGGGAAAGTAGAAAGTGTCAACTTGGATGATCACGTCCTCAACGATACCTCTTGGGATCTTCACAAGTTGCCTATAGATGGCGTAACACATGATATTGATACTTGCTCCCAAGTCAAGTAAGGTTTTTTCAATTTTCTTTTCTCCAATGATGAAAAAATGGTGGGTGCACCGAGATCTTTGAATTTTGGCGGAAGATCATTAAGTAGAATGAAGCTCACGTTATGTGCTAGAAATACATTTTTCTTTACCTTCGTCTTCCTCTTCACTGTCAACAAGTCCTTAATGACTTTTGCATAAGTTGTAATCTTCTTAATGGCATTGAGGAAAGGTAAATTTAACTTTACTTGCTTTAGCAAGTCTAGCACTTCATCGCGGGGGTTTCCTTTGGGGGAAGGAACTAGTATTTGAGGAAATGGTGTCGAGGAGGGTGGTTTCACTGCTACCTCGAGTTCACTAGTGTCTTCTTTATCACTCTCTTTCAGGGGGACATCTTTGTCCTCTTTCGTGTCGGGCGAAATCTCCTTGTCTTTGGTTGCATCGTGTGGAGGAGGTGATAAATCAACAACTCTCCCACTACGAAGAGTGGTCACAGCTTGACATTTCTCCTGATGTTCTATAGCGGTGGAACTAACACTAGTTTGACCTTGGGGAGGTCTTTGGCCCGGGGCAGGAAACTTTCCCTTCTCTTGGATACTCAACGATGATTGCATCTTTGAAATAGTCACATTTATGTCATTGATCATGCGCTCATGTCTAGCAATGGTTGCATTTCGGGTAGTGATGAACTGGTTTATCATATCCTCAAGACTTTTCCGCGGTGGAGTGATATATGGCCCTGGAGGTGGTGGTGATTGCACATGTCCTTGCATGTGAGGTGCTTATTGAAAGTGTGATGGTGTGTGAGGGGCAACATGTGAATTAGGATTCATCGCAGCATTTTGTTGCCCATATCTAAAACCATGATGTTTTTTCCATAAAGGGTTGTATTAATTCCCGTGCGGTGCACTGAAATTACCCTTAAATCCTCCTACACCACTAACTTGCTCTTGAAGCATAACTTTGTAGGCGGATATCGTCGGGCATTCCTCTGTTAAATGTCTCGCCTCACAAATAGCACACACCTTCTCAATGGGGTTTGGGATGGATCCAGTTGGTCCTCTTGCACATATCGCAAGTACTTCTCGCATTCCTTTCTTAAGTAGATCGAGTCGACTGGTCATCATAGTATCTTTTTCTACGTGAAATAGGTCGATCGCCGATGGGGTGGTGGTCGTTTGGCGCGTTCGATTGTGAGCACTAGGGTCAGATGTATCCCATGCTTGGGTAGTCTCGACGACATACCTCAGGTGAAGCTCAACATCGTTGGCATCTAGGTCGACAAAGGGACCATCACATATGATTTCAACGAGTTGTTTGGAATTTATATTCAGCCCATTATGGAAGAAGGAAATGATTTGCAATTTATCAAATTCATGATGAGGGCACGAAGTGATTAACTCGCTAAAATGCTCGTAACATCGATCAAATGACTCATTTTCTGATTGTCAAAAAGTTTGAATTTGAGCCTTGATGGAGTTCATTCTATCTGGAGGAAAGAATTTCTTAAGGAATTTAGATTGCAAGTCGTTCTATGATGCAATCGAGTTTGGAGGTAAAGACTATAGCCAGGTCTTAGCCTTGTCCTTTAGCGATAATGGGAAGAGTTTGAGGAGGATCACATATTTTGTGCAAGTTTGATCACTGAGGGTATCATACGCCTCCTTAAACTCCCGGATATGGAGATATGGCTTTTCTGATTCCATTCCATGGTAGTTGGGAAGTATCTGTATCATCCCATTCATAAAGCGAAATTGTCCTGCATTATACGGGAGTAAAATGTATCCCAGAGTGAAAGTTCACTCAGGATATAAGATTTCTCTCAAAGGGCGGTACGAGACCTCTTCCTCACCTGCGTCTACACTACCATGTTGTGACATGGTTCTCTCACTTGATGACTCTGTATCTTCACTTGGTATACTCGGAGTGTTCTCTGTGGTGTGTCCTAAGAGGGATGTCAGAGTGTTACTTGCAATTGAGTGTGGAGGTGTGGGAGGTGGAACCCAGAATTGTGAAACGTTTAGAGTGTGAGGGTTATTGGGGTCGTACTCAACTATCGGGTTTTTCGTGAATGCTGGTTGGAGTATTTTGTGGAGTTAGAGTGAGTTCAGGATTTTGCATTAACAAGCTTTTAAGAGATGAAGTATCTTTTTGTTCTTTTTGAAATTTATTTTTTTTATTTTAATTTTTTGGTCAAAGTTTTAGATTAACGTAATCTAACCTACGTCTACTTAAATCCTCGGCAACAGTGCCAAAAACTTGACATGACTAAGAATGTGTCTCTAAAGTGCGTTCTCTCAAGGCTCAAGTGCAAGTCTGTTGCATTAGTAATAAACTCGGTAAGTCAGGATCGTCTCCATAGGGAAATAGGACGAGAAAATCATGACGACGGAAGGACAGACGGTCAACCTAAATTCAACTCTAAGAAAAATAAAAAGATGATTGGTTTGTAATTAATCTTACTCAGTAAAAGGAAATTAGATTTAGACTATGGAACTAATGAACTAATCAAGGATTAATAACAAAGAATGGAGTAATAAATATGAAGAGAAAAATAGGCCAGGAATACAATTCCTCAACCCTAGTGTATTGCTAGTATAAATCGAATCGTAAATTTAAGTGATTAATCAGACCCAGACTTTAGTACTCCTAAGCATTACGTATATGAGGTTCAAGCCCGCACCATACATAATCAGAGGTCGAGTATAGAGGTAACACGATAGTTACACTCGCAGTGCATTCTAAAGCATCCCCATTACCCTGAAGGAAACGAGATCCAAAGATCTACAATGTTTGTGTTCGCTACGCAATACGGTCACATAAATCCTTAAGTTTAGAGGATTAATTTTATACACATGCAACTCTCACATAGGGTTGAGTTCATGCATCCCAAACATAAAGAATCTACCTAGAACACCTCTAATCTAAGGTTGGAACTCACAAATCTCAAGGGCCAAAGTATAATTAAAAAGAAGAGGAATATAAAATATATTTGCAGCCAAAATTTGTGCCAAAAGTATGTTAAAAGGGTTTCCCACGACTCCCTTTTACAATGAAAAGAAATGAAGAGCTGGAATCCAAAAGTCTCCTTTAAATAAGGCAAAGAAATGAAGAGTTGGAAGTCAAAATGACTCTGGAAAATTACTTAATGTTCGCCGACTTAGAATTCCAAGAGTTAAAAACATTTAAAAATCATTTTAAAATCCGTTTTAACTCCGTTTTCGAAACCGTTTGAAATTATCGCCTTTAAAAATAATAACCAACATATTGCATATGAAAGAAATCATGATGAAATTATACTGAAACATCCAGGAACAATACCAGAGAGAATGAAAATTAAATTAAAACTTGCAATCAAACCCGAAAATAATTGATCTTGAAGCACCAAATCAAAAATATGTTCCTATGGTATTCTCCTACTTGTCTCTCTATCAAAAACTATTCAAAACTATGTTCCTAAGTCAATACAAAGACACAAATACGTTTTAGAAGAGTTTGCAACATAATAGGACTCTTTGGACCAATCAACATTTAAGAAGAATTTTGCACATCAGGCACTTCGAACCGGTTCGCAGGTACCCCAAACCGGTTCGCCCCCAAACCGATTCACACTGTGGTTCGGGAAATCTTGTTGGTTTGGCCCTTTTTTCCTTCCTTTCCAACACTTAGAAAATTTTTAAGATTTCTTCTTTTCTTTCTACGATTTTTCTTCAACTTCAAGGGATCATAACTCCTTCACCGTAGCTCGGATTTGGATACTGTTTTTTCCAGTGTTAGAATTGTTCCGAGCTCTTAAAATTTCCAGTTGGTTCCTCCTCCAGGATCAGGATTCAAAATTACAAAAATGACCTTGAACTTACCTTTCTAGCCTTTCTTTCATTGTTTCGATTCCTCTTTCGCACCGCTTGCATACTTTACCTATAAAACACATAAGAGAAACACAAAACATGAAATACTTGCCAACAAATGTTAGTAGCATAATTATGAGTTAAATCCATATCAATTGCACCACTCGGGTTCACAAAGGTACCGAAATTAAGGGGATAAATATACAATATTTATGCTCGATCAGTGGTCTGTTTTATAATCCTATTATTAATACCAATTCCTTATTCTTAACAAAGGATTATATGATGGAAGACAATCCCAAGAGTAAGATATTATTATAATAATTAAGATGGAAACATAATATTAGCAATGTTTCTAGACCACTAATATAAGAAGAATTATCGATTGATATTAATAACTCGGTACATCATTAGAGTGGGAGGATTATCACTAGTTAGTAATAAGGTGTCATCAATACACTAGCTCCGGTAGAGCCACTTCATAGTGGGAGGGTTATAAGAGAGACTAAAATGATTGTTTACTTTAAAGAAATCCCGGGATAATGTGAAGCAAGCCCCAAGATAAATGATGAGGCTATCCAAGACAAAGACTCAAATATTTGTCTTAAGCTTATGAATAATGAGATGGAATTTATGTATTCCAACCACTTTAGGGAACTTGTTGATCTAGAATAGGGAATCAAACTCATTGCAATGCTTGTTATGAAAGTGTTTTCTCATAAAGAATGGATCAATTGTGAGAAATTAGGGATGGTAAAATTCATTGTAGGTCCAGATCCCCATGGATCCCCTAGAGAGGCATGAATAGGGGTAGAATTTGGGGATAGGGCAGGGACCTGGACGGGGATGGTTTTTAATCCCCGATTTGGGTTCACGTCGGGGATGTGTAGATGGGTCCCTGACCTTTGAGGATCCCCGTCATATTCCCCACGGGGATTCCACGATATATTGTATATTTTTTAATTAATAACATTTATAAATATTATTATTTATATGTAAAAAAATTTACCGCACTTTTAATCTGAAAATGAGTTATATTTTATATTTTTAAACATATAAGGAATTTTTTAATTAGGATCAAAAGAGTTAAAAAATAAATAAATCATTTTTTTTCCCAAATCGAGTCCCCGCGGGTAACCCAATGCTCGAGAAATTTTTGGCAAGAATTCTCCGCCCCGAAAAAATGGGGACGGAGGCGGTGACGAGGATGAAAATTTCAAGTGGGAATAGGAGTGAGGATAACTTCACCCAACCCCGACCCACCCTGTTGCCATCCGTATGAGGAATATTTTTCGCCGGCAGCTATGCTTAAGACTATCCAGAATATTTTATCCATTTTAGCTCATTATGATTAAGAGGTTTTACAAATGGACATTAAGAATGCATTCCTGGATAGGAGTCTTAATGAGTGCATTTATATGTTGCAAATAGATGTGTACATATTAGAAAGATAAAAGATCAAGGTGTGAAAGATTAATAGATACATTTATAGACTTAGGAAAGAAATCGTGGATTGGAACATCTACTTTGATGAGACAATCAAATATTTTTGTTTTAATTAATAAAATTAATAAAAACATGGTGGTATTTATGGCAATTTATGTATATGACGTCATTAACGATCTGGGTTCATAAGCGGGCATAAGGATGTGGTTGTATAACCAATGATATATAAATGACTTAGGAGAAGCCACCCGCATCCTTATAATCAAGATTTTATGAGATTTCCAGGATAGGATGTTTGTCTTGTTACAAGCGACTTATATCAATAATGTTGCCATATTTAACATGCAGGATTCCAAGAACATATTCATTCCTTCTATGCAAGGAATCATTTTTTAAGGGTATAGTATACTCATGCGCCCTTTAAGTTGTTACGTTATCTTTTTTTTTACCAAAACACACTTTCAGTCTTGAATTTTATACCTCGGGAAAGATTCATCAACATTTGAATATCTTGAAGTCGGATCATCATCCTCAAAGTTACAATGATCATATTTTTAGGATGAAAGTAAAGGACCTAGATGACTTAGCACTCACTTCGGTTAAGAAATTAAGATGAAAAATCCTTTTGCAAAACATTGAAGTGGGGTTTGTGGTTTGCATTCACTAAATTTAGTAAAAAAATTCCATATATGAAAAATACTTTTGAAAAAAATATATATTATATGAAAATTCCAGAGGGTCGCTCTAACAAAGATGAACTTCGCGGGTCGCAAAGGTTTAACATTTTGTGGAATAATATCAGACTCATACTGCAACTTTGTTCACTACAGGATCACTCCAGTTAAGGTCATATTTTCTCTAGTGAATGCCCCTTCACTAGCCAATGACCTTAAACATATATCTCAGAGATTTTACTTAGTATAATCTGAATCTGAGACCTCTCACTGCAGAAGCCTCACTTCAGCGAAGCATTTATTCACTACTGCAAACGTCCCAAATTGCAAGTATTGCTTTAGGAATGATTAATAAGTATCAGCATACCTTGTGCAAAAAACTTGTTTTAGGTAAGTTATGGATGATGGTTAAACTTAATAGTGTCACTTACCCTCTTACAACATCATAGAGTGAGATATGGGATGTCTTAGCCTCTTTTGATTTTGAGGAAAATCGTTACATTTTTTACCTTATTTAAACCATCATTTATCTTCATCTAAACTTAACTTATCATATTTTTTTGTAAAAAAATTTTCTAGAGAGAGAAATATTGTACTATGCTTGTTCTTCATTTTCAAACCCTATAATAAGCTTAAAATAGTTTAGAAAAATAAGGAGCTAAAAAGTTTAATCTTGTTCATCTTTTTTCCATTTCTCTTTTTTACATTCGACCACCTATGTTTTTGAGCTTGATTAATAATAAAGAGGAAAATGAACTTTGTCAGACTAATCTTTTTCAATCACTTAAGCTTCCTCTACTTTACGATATATATTCTTATGAGAATTTTTGTGATATTTTTTTTTCACTTTTGGGTTCCATTAACACTATAATCAAAAGATCTTATATCTACAAAGACGCCATTTTTTGGAGGTTCAAGAGAAACATTATTGATCATAGATAAAGATAGTAGAGATGTTAAGATTCTCACCGACGTTGAAGAGGTCTCTATTTTTCAAGGGGTTGATGGAAAAAGGGTAAGGTGTGAGTTAGAGCATAAGGAGTGTAATAAATTTATACCTTCTTTAAGTATTTACTAATTTAGTAGTGAGACTATTATTTGACTCGATATTTTTCCCATCAGTGGGTTTTTCTCCTCGTACTGCTGGTGTTATGAGTTGATTTTATTTTTATGCATGATTTATCATCCATATGCTTAAATAATATTTAATATAAAATGCATGATAAATCATTGGTCAATCATGTCATATGGACCTTTAGGGTGTCCTCTTTTTTTAGCACGATTAAAATTTGATAATAATTTCAATTGGTGGTTCTCCGTTTCAGTACGCAAAATGCACTCTCGCACTCTACCTAAGGATTAGTGTCTTAAGACACGATCAGGTAGGCGGGTGAAAATAATTCCTTACGCTTTGGTAGTATGAAGCCTTATGTATGTTATGTTGTGTACTAGACTCTATATTTTCTTTAGCATTAGCACTGTTAACACAATTTAGTGTAATTTAGGAAAAATAACATTAGACAGTGATAAAGCACATTCTCAAGTACCTAAATTGGACTAGATATTAGGTGTTTAATTGCTAGGCTAGGAGTCTTATACCTAATGGGTACACTGACTGGGATTTTTTATTAGATATGGAGTCTATAAATTCCACCTCAAGATATGAGTTTCCTTTATAATGTGGTTTTCTTTGTTAAAATTGTGTAAAGCCATCACGTATTTTCAGCCCCAACATGGTGGTTGAATATGTGACATTTAAGGAGGAACCTAAGGAGGTCATATGGCTCATGAACTTCCTAAGTGATTTATGAGTGGTTCATGTATTGCAATCATCTATTACACTTTATAGTGATAATAACGGAGCTGTTGATAATTCAAAATAACCAAAGAACCACAAAAAGAGGTAAAAACATTAAGCTTTAGTATCACCTAATTCAAAATATTGTGCAAAGAGGTGATGTGATAGTGACCAATATTTCATAGGAGAACAATATACAAGAGACTTTTCACCCTTAACTATATTTAACTTAACCTGCTCATCTTGGGATTTTAGGAAAAAGATCATATGCGTCTTCCAGTACGCGTAATTTCTACCATCAAACATGGGTGGATGCGTGATAAATTGATACTCTATAGACATACACTAGGGATTCATATTAAATACAAGCTTTAATACTAGTTTAAAACATATATGTCTGGGGATTTAAGTCAAATTAATTAGCACGTCCTTAAAAGAAAATTAAAGTTTCAATTAAACTAGATTTTAATTTTACTGAATTAAATTAATTAGTTCAATTTGATGTGGGTGGTGAAATAGATAAATGTAGAAAGTAAAAAAAAATCAGCCACAAGAACACCGGGTTTAAAGTGAAAACCCTCATGGGAAAATGCACTACCGTACCTAGGCCAGCAACTCCACTACTACTAAATCAATTCTTACATGACTAATAGAGAGACAAACACATCTTACATATATGGCCACGATAATTTCCATAAAGTCATTCCCTTGCATTATTCTTTGATACCTTTGCCCGTACTAGCGATTAGTTAATTGCAATTGGCACAGCTTAGGCAACCATCAAGCCTCGGTATCGACCAATCTCCAATTAATGCGCGATCAGCTCACATGTATGAACATTCTATCAACCCATACAATCTCACATGCTAAAATCTTCATGTGGAAGAATGTACGTGTTTTGTAAACCACAAGCTCATTTGGAAATCATGGATTTTATAGGATCAATATTATATCAAAAAGATCTTTCAAAACCTTGAATTAAGGTTTTGTAAAACTAAATTTTCGACTCTATAGAATCATGTCTCGTAAATCTTACTACATATAAGTGTTTGAAGGTTATACAAAAATGATTCCTTCGAAAAATAAGCTCCCGTTTGAACCTGGGAAGATTTTGTTCAAACGAGATCTTTGTACGAGGGGACCTCGTGTGAATTTTTTTATTATCACTACACCAAAACACGTCGTTAGTAACACAACTTTACCGTTACTAAAAATATTAGTAACACAAATTTTCCATTAGAAAAAAGGCGTGGGGCACGAAGGTAGTAACAGAATTTTCCCGTTACTAATAGTAACGATATATTCAGAATTAGTAACAATAAAATTCTATTACTAATAGTAATGGTATATTCAAAATTAGTAACGATAAAAGTCAAAATTAGTAACGGTAAAACTCTGTTACTAATAGTAACGATAAAATTCAAAATTAGTAACAGTAAATTTTGTTACTAATAGTAACAGTAAAGGTCAAAATTAGTAACGGTAAAATTATGTTACTAATAGCAACGGTAAAATTCAAAATTAGTAATGGTAAAATTATGTTACTAATCGTAGTACATATTTAAAAAATATATTTTTCAAAATATCCACTCCGCTATGTGATCCATTTGCATGACATTCCTTATTTCTAACCTATATATTTAATTTCCCACATAGATCTAGAAACTCACAGGATTTTCGCGTCCCTCCAATTCCTCACAAAGAGATTAAAAAAGATTAGTCAACAATTAAATTTATATTCCATACTTAGTTTACATTTAATACAGCAGCCTCACAAAAAAACATCCCTCTTAGTTTACATTTAATACAGTAGCCTCACCCAAAAAAATCCATCTTTACATTTATATTAATCGAAATTCATATTCAAACATGATATGAAACAGAGATGACAATGTAAATATTTTACTTTTGTAACTAAAACCTTGATCACTAACAAATATAGTTGTGCATACGAAGAAAATCTCTAGGAGAGCTTCAGTGCCATTTCTTGAAGAAGAGATCACTTCTGTGATGAATTAATCACATGATTGGTTTTTGCATTCTCGCACATCAGCAATTATGGAAGCAGCGTGACCAAGATGTTCCTCTGATGCTCTCTTCAGCATGAAGGCCTATCCTCCGATACAAAAAGTAACGGAACTAGATGTTAGATTAAGTAATTGTCTCGTTTGAATTTTTTTGCTTTCATTGAATATCATATTTGGCAAATTCACATATAATCTCATTAAGTTCTAGACAGGAAATTGACATCCCGTGATTCAAACTCTTGATATAAAATATAAGAATTTATATATGAATATACCAATATAGAAAAGTCAAAAAAATAGAAATAAAAAGAACACTAAGAACTATTGAATAGTTGGCTACAGAAAGACAAATTATGAGTTTCTAACTTTTGCTCCCTATTAAGAAATTTGAGCTTGAAGAAACTTAAAAACCATATTCTGCTCAGTATACTGTACAACAAAAACTAAAAAATTATCATGGAAATTCATACAAAACTTCAATCTATCTTAAAGATATGTAAGGAATACCTTCTGTAAGCAACATGGACAATCCTAGCAGAGGAAGTTCACTAGCAGAACTGTGAAGAACACTTGTTAAGCTGAAGCTGGAAATGTTGGGTGCATAGAAGCTCAGGAACGGTCTGATGTGTTCTAATTGATCTTCCTTTGAGCGACATTAAATACGAATATCTTCAAATTAGATCACCACAAATTATCTCCAAAAGAGATGCAAAGTAAGGGTCCTCTCCCTGATAAAGGTTGAGGAGCATTTCAACATGCCAAAGGACATCACATTCCACTTATACAAGTTGTCCTGCTGATTTTCCACGTGTTGTGAGGTCTTGTGCAAATCTAATGTTAGCCACTCCGTAGATAAAGCTACAAGAACATGCAGGACCCGTGCAACTAGTCAAACATGTTCTCCAATCACAGGATGGTGAAGAGGGATTTCATGGTGATCCAGTTGATGGTTCGGTTATCTGCACACATCCCCCAATTGCTGTCCTTCTTCGAATTGAAAAGAGTCATCACAACACACAACCATATGAGAACACACTGTATAATTGACTTACTTGAGTATACATTATATAGGAGTTACAACTAGTTTGCATATTGAGACAAAGTAGGATTAGTTGTTACGAGTTGCTCCATTCCCAAAGGTTTAAGAAGAAGAAGAAGAAGAAGAAGAAGAAGAAGAAGAAGAAGAAGAAGAAGAAGAAGAAGAAGAAGCAATTAATTTCAAAGAAATCCTAAAAGGGACGTCATTTTTAACCTTAAAACCACTAATAGTACACTCTCACTGCATCATATATATCTCATATTTACATTAATGGCTTTACAACACTTTAAGTCTTTTCAAAACATTTTATACAATTTTAAAATAATTTTTCAATTAATTAAAACTTGTTTCAGAAGTGTTGCTATTGAAATTTGAATTTCTAAAAGTTGTTTATTCGTCGAAAGTTTGTCTGAGTAGAATATAAAAGCGCCAGAGACTATAAGGTATCTTTGTAATTATTTTGTAAACACGCGTTTTACTTTCATCATAGCTATACAGGTGTTGGTAGCTTGACGGGAGGATTTGTATTTTCTTATAAACACAAGTTCGATCTCTAATCTTAACCCTTGGATTAATTTTTTCAACGGCCTGCAGGTGTTGTGTTATAATCCTAGTGGTTAACTCTCATCCAATGAGATTAGTTCATTTCACCACTTAGTTATAAACCACTGGATCTTTAGTCAAACAGATTGACCAAATCTCAACCCTTGATTGCATTTGAAGTTCCAGATCCTTCCTTCACCCACTATAAAAATGGGCTTACCCTCAGCATTTTGGGACTTTTGTTCAAATCATCCCAGAGAGAAAATAAAAGAGAGAAGAGAGAGAAAGGGAAGAAACTTGAGAGAAAATAGAGAGAGAAAGGAAGAAGATCAATCCATCTTCATCCTTCATCACCTCTAAGTGAATCCCCTCAACCTAAACAGCCTTAAACTTCAAACATCTTTACCAGAAACCAAAAACCACGAGAGATAGAACCAATCTAGGGTTTCTATGGGTTTTGTAGTTGGGTTGACGTCTTGTAGAATACCTCTTTCATTTTAAGTGTTTCTCAAATCACCTCTCAGAGAAAATAGCAAGTTTCATATATCGAAACTTAAGATTTTCTAAAGAGAACATCGCACACCTATTTTTTAGTTCTCTTTTTGGATCTCTGTCTTCAGATCCACTTGATTCCAAATTTTTTGAAAAATAAACTTCTAGGGTTTTCAAGAAACAACTTATTCCTAAGAGCGTTTGTGTTTCTTGATTTTTATTTCACATTTTGGGAAATAAAAGTGTTCAAAAATAAAAAGAGACACATAGGACCTTGGCTATTTTTGAAAGAAAGTTTGTTCTTCTACATATGTTCTTGATTTAGAAGTTTCTTTTACAAAATCATTTGAATCAATTTCTTCATGTTATTTCTGATTCTATTTTTACGATATAGACTTCTAGTCTAGTTTAGATCTCAATTGGTGGTTTATAATTTCAAAAATATTTTCAAAATAGTTAAATTGTTTAAGACCTTGGTCGTCTTCTGAGAAAGGTAACCTTGAGATTTGTGGATTAATAGAAAAATCAAGAAGTCTTAATTTTTAAAATACAGACTTGGAAATATCCTATTCATTCTAGATCTGTTTGTAATTTGATAGGATCGTCTGTATAAATAATTCTGAGATGGTGAGTTGCATATCTGCATATAGTGCACATCATAAACACTTCTCACACAAACACTTAGACACAGTGGTTTGTTTGTGACTTAAAAGATAAAAGAGTTACTGAAGTTTGAATTCAAAGAGAAGAAGGTCAAGAAAAAGGCAAAGAAGCAACAAAGAAGAGATCAATTCTAGTCAGAAACCTTTGGAGTGGAGTAGCTCATGTAGGTATAATTCTTAACTTGGATTTAGGATCCTTGTGTGTTTGCTTAAGTTTCGTAACTTGATTCTTTATTCTAGTGAATTTTTTGTTCTGTTCCATAGAGGGCACCGTGGATGTTTCTCTTGATTAAGGGTTTTACCACGTTAAAATTTCTTGTGTCTATTCCTTTAAATATTCTTAATTGTTGTTGTGATTGGGACTGCATGGTAACTTTAGTAGATGTTTCTTAAAATTTAAATAGAAAGGTAGTCAACTATTGAATCTAATCCATACATTCAGAAATATTTTACAACACATCTTGTGTTTTTTGAAAACAGTTTTGCCCAAAAAATTTATTCGGACTTTACACAATTTATAACAGTTTGTTCGTTTCACCGCTTAGTTATAAACCATTGAATCTTTAGTCAAACTGTGTGACTAAATCTCATCCCTTGATTGCTATCGAAGTTCCAGATTCTTACTTCACCCACTATAAACTGCGCTTATCCTCAGCATTTTAGGACTTTTGTTCAAATCGTCCCAAAGAGAAAATAAAAGAGAGAAGAAAGAAAAAGGGAAGAAACTTGAGAGAAAATAGAGAGATAAAGGAAGAAGATCAATCCATTGTCGTCCTTCATCACCTCTAAGTGAATCCCCTCAACCCAAATAGCCTTAAACTTCAAAAACCTTTACCAGAAACCAAAAACCATGAGAGATAGAACTAATCTAGGGTTTCTATGGGTTTGGTAGTTGGGTTGACGTCTTGTAGAATACCTCTTTCATTTTAAGTGTTTCTCAAATCACCTCTCAGAGAAAATAGCAAGTTTCATATATCGAAACTTAAGATTTTCTAAAGAGAACATCGCACGCCTATTTTTTAGTTCTCTTTTTGGATCTCTGTCTTCAGATCCCCTTGATTCCAAATTTTTTGAAAAATAAACTTCTAGGGTTTTCAAGAAACAACATATCCCTAAAAGGATTTGTGTTTCTTGGTTTTTATTTCACATTTTGGGAAATAAAAGTGTTCAAAAATAAAAAGAGACACATCGGACCTTGGTTATTTTTGAAAGAAAGGTTGTTCTTCTACATATGTTCTTGATTTAGAAGTTTCTTTTACAAAATCGTTTGAATCAATTTCTTCATGTTATTTCTGATTCTATTTTTACGATATAGACTTCTAGTCTAGTTTAGATCTCAATTGGTGGTTTATAATTTCAAAAATATTTTCAAAATAGTTAAATTGTTTAAGACCTTGGTCGTCTTCTGAGAAAGGTAACCTTGAGATATGTGGATTAATAGAAAAATCAAGAAGTCTTAATTTTTAAAATACAGACTTGGAAATATCCTATTCATTCTAGATCTGTTTGTAATTTGATAGGATCGTCTGTATAAATAATTCTGAGATGGTGAGTTTCATATCTGCATATAGTGCACAACATAAACACTTCTCACACAAACACTTAGACACAGTGGTTTGTTTGAGACTTAAAAGATAAAAGAGTTACTGAAGTTTGAATTCAAAGATAAGGAGGTCAAGAAAAAGGAAAAGAAGCAACAAATAAGAGATCAGTTCTAGTCAGAAACCTTTGGAGTGGAGTAGCTCATGTAGGTATAATTCTTAACTTGGATTTAGGATCCTTGTGTGTTTGCTTAAGTTTTGTAACTTGATTCTTTATTCTAGTGAATTTTTTATTTTGTGTCGTAGAGAGCACCGTGGATGTTTCCCTTGATTAAGGGGTTTTACCACGTTAAAAATTCACGTGTCTATTCCTTTAAATATTCTTAATTGTTGTTGTGATTGGGACTGCATGGTAACTTTAGTAGATGTTTCTTAAAATTTAAAAAGAAAGGTAATCAACTATCGAATCTAATCCATACATTAAGAAAGTTTTTATAACACATCTTGTGATTTTCGAAAAGATGTTTGCCTAAAAAGTTTATTCGGAGTTTACACAATTTATAATAGTTTGTTATTAACCTTATAAACAAGTTTTTAGCATTAAATTGTTTCTTCAACTGGTATCAGAGCAGGAACATCTTTTGTGATCCTGAAACTTGAGAAATTGTTTTTGAAATTTCTTTCTGAAAATTTTTTAATATGGAAGAAAGATTTGAGAAGTTAGATAACCTATCCAGACCACCACTCTTTGATGGAAATAATTTTTCGCACTGGAAAGTACGAATGACTGCTTTCATTCAAGGAACCCTTGGTGATGAAGTATGAGAAATGATTAAAACAGGGTTTGAACATCCTACTAAACCTACTTCTATAACTGATCCAAGAATAATTAAGAAACTTCTCAGTGAATTTACTAAGGAAGAGAAAAAAGCATCTCTAGATAATAGCAAAGGAAAGAATTCAATTTTTATGTCCATTAATGAACATGAATTCAAAAGATTATCCATATATCCACTTCACAAGAGTCATGGAACACGTTAGTCATTGCTCATGAGGGTGATGAACATGTCAAGCTTGGAAGAACTCAAATCTCATCCAGCAATATAACACCCTAATTATGAATGACAATGAATCCTTTGACGACTTCTACATAAGATTAACTGATATCTTTACAAAACTTCATGCCAATGGTATATCCTACAGTAGAAAGGAAATTGTTTCAAAGATTCTTAGGTCATTACCATCTAAATTTGACAACAAGAGATATTCTATTGAAGAAATGAATGACTATAATATAACTCCTGAATTTCTTAGCAGTAAAATGAGGACCGTAGAATTGGAACTAGACTTCAAAAAGTAATTGACAATACAGACTAATAAAGCCTCTAGTTCAAATGTTGTGTTTTCTTCTAAATTGTAAGTGCCTAAATTGAACACTCTAGATTTTGACACTGACTATCTTAAAAAATGTGATTTGGAAAACCTTGATAATGAAATAGCTCTTATGAGTAAGCATTTCAAAAATATTTTGAAATTTAGAAATGATGTACCCTCTAAACAAGGCAAATCAAATTATTAAGGCAATCAATTTCACAGACCTCATGACAGAGACAATACCAAACACACTTATGACAATGGGAAGAATTATGACCCTAACAGACCTAAACCTGACATAAAATATGTTAAATGTCACCGTTGTGGTAAACTGGGTCACTGTGCTAGTAAATGTCCAACTAGTCTTAATAACAATAACAAGGCCAATATGTGTAAGACTTGGGACGACTCTAGTGATTCTGATGAGGATGAAATTGTGTCAACCCATATAAATGAGTACTGCATGTCTTTCTTTGCTAAGATAATATATAGTGATGATGCATGCTTGCCTGCTCATGAATCTGCTATGCCTATTGATGTTGTTAATGATATTGTTGATAATTATGTTCCTATTACGCTAAAAGACTATGTGTGAGTCAAAGTGATAATGTTGATGATGAATTGAACGTGTGCATGAGTAAAGAACCTATAAAAAATGTAGGGGACACTTCACACGATGCACTTAGCGAGTCTGATGATGATCTGCCTGATTTACATGAGTTATATACTAAAACAGTTAAGAAGAGTGCTCGCCTAGAAAATATGATAAAAACCTTAAGTGAGCGTATCGATTTGCTTAACCAGACCATTAGGAAGAACACTAAAGATTATACTGCACAATGTGTTTCTCATGAGAATGAGATTGAAGAATATTCCTTGAAAATAAAAGATTTGATTCAAAAGAATCATGAATTTGAACAAAAATACAAGGCAACCCTTTTTGAACTAGAAGAGTCAAAGCAAATGGTTTCAAATGTGTTTAAAAAAATGCCAACACTTTGAAACACAAACCAAGTCTTACGAAAAAATTGTTAATGGAAGAAAATTTGACTTTGAAGATAAGTCTCGCCTAGGATTTGGAGAAATAGTGCACATAAGTAAGACCAAAGTTTCTCCTGAAAATGCTACTTTTGTAAAACAAGGCCAAACTTATCAAAATCTTCAAAAATGTGAATCTAGTCTCAATGTCCCTCAAGCAACACATAATAAGTACAATCAACAAATGAATCCAAAAAGTCAGACCAAATATGTTTGCCCTTCTGCCAGAGACCAAAGGCATAAACCTAAACCTAATGACAACAGGACTACTGTACCTAATAGATCCAAGCCAATTTTCAAATACTTTAGCAATAAAGTCAAGTCCTGTACCCATCAGTACTGTTCCTACTGCGATATTTTCGGCCATACTCCTGATGAATGTTTCCAGAAAAGGTTGTACACCCTAACCTACCTGTTGGAACACGAGGCCCCCAATTTTAAAATCTTTTCACAAAAAGTAATTTCCTTTGAAGATGCGAAAGCGGAGATGGTTCAACTAAACAACTACATACACTAAAAATTAATTTCTTCACAAATTAAAACTAAAGTAAAACAAAGTTTAATTTTCTCAAAATTAAAATTATACTAAAAATCAAACTTGTGAATTTTTACTTTAAGCCCCAAAAAAAATTTAATACAAGTCCTAGAAATTTACCTAAGTCATATTTTCAATATTACCAAGTTACGCCAAATAAATTTTATCAAATTAAGTGACGACTTGAATTAAATTAACATAAACATTACCCAAATTAATTTAGCACCAAATTAAATAAGTAGTGAAATAAACCAATTTTATCTTTTTACCTAAGCATGAGTTCTAGGTGAATTTTGCGAAAGATAAAATAAATAATAAATCACTACACCGCGATGTACGAGGAAAAACCCACAGCGGGAAAAAACCTCGGACGACCCTAGCCTCAAATCCACTAAATACGATTTAACAAGTACAAGACACGAAAGACTTACAACACTCGACTTGACTCCGTACAAGCCCCGATGCTCCTTCTTGTACATACCCCTGTCTAGTGGATAACCACTGAGCTCCACCGCGGCCTCATAATCCATCGATCGGACTTTTTGGTCACCGCCACCGGAGCAAGGAGCCTTTCTCCATGTGGGTATGTCACAGCAAACAAGCTTCTTCTTTGGAGGATGTAGAAGCAAACCCAAACTCTTTTCTTATTAGGTAGAAAAGTGAACCAATGGTGCCAAACAATCCAAGCAAGATATATATATGGTAGCTTGGAATAAACAAACTATTAGGTGTAAACAAAAGTGTTTAAACGATTTTTCTTTGAAAAATGAACACTCAAACTTGAACTTTTTCTTAGGAAAGTTAAACTCTCAAAACTCTCTCTAGGAGATGGAGGATAGTGAAAAAGTTAATCCAAAAATGTTGGTTCCCACACTAATAAAATCAGGCAAAAGGTAGTGGGGTAAAGTAGTGGGAAAAGTGGGAAAAGTGGGAAAATTGCCAAATAAACTTTCCCGCCAAAACTCGTTCGAACGACTTTTTCGTTCGAATGACTTTTTGTTCGATCGGATTTACTAACGAGGTTCCAGAACGAAAAAAGGAAAATCTTCGAAAATCTCGTTCGAACGACCAGGCATCTCGTTCAAACGAGATTCCAGTGTGGATCGAACGACGTGTCAGAAAAATGAAATATTAAGTTTTAAGCCCAAAACTTTTTATGAAAAGTTCTAAAACATATTTTCTGAGTAAAACAAACTCGTTAAAATTAATTTATAAAAATTATAAATTAAACCCAATTAACTATTGTTCCAAGCTCCTATATATATATTAAAATGCATTCATACCTCAAGAGCAATGGAACCATGTTGATGACGTAGAAATGAGGAACAATACACACGGCATTTGATGAAGCTTTAATATCTTGGCCGCTACATCTTCAACTACCCCGTCATAGTCTTGAATGGATACAATTAAAAACTATCCTATGACATAAACGTTTTTTTCCTTAATTGAGCCAAGACTACATTAAGACTCAATCGGAGAATTGTGTCCTTACAAATCTCCCCCTTTGTCTATTCTGGGACAAAAACCAACAAAAAATCCTAAAGGGCTGTCAAGCTCTACTAGACTAATAAAAATGTCCCACCCAAAATAAAAATACAATGCTTGACTCAAACAACCCAAGGATCATATCTTTGCCAACAATTGAAAATTGCCACTTAGAAGAATTCCTGCACACTTAAGCAAACTATCAAACGCATAGGGAATATCAAGACTATTAAATGCATAGAATAAATACTCCCCCTAAATTAATTCTTCCCTTTATCAACTGTGATATACCTAAGAAGGTCGCGACTCACCCTAAGTTAAATCTCCCCTATACTAAGATGTGAGTACAATAGGAATAAACACCATTTCTCCCCTATCATTCTCCCCCTTTTTGTTCAGGAATAGACAAAGGATAACAAACTAATTTAAACATGATGCTTAGAGTGATAGGAACATGAAAGCATATGGGCAAAAAAAGCACAACTAATCCATGCAAATAATAACATATACTAAATAAGATGGAAGAAAACGATACCAATATGACACATAACTATTAAGCATGTGATTTCAACAAGGAATGCAACAAGATTGATACCAATTATGAATTAAAGCATAGATGGACTAGAAAGCAAAGCAAAAACTAAATAAAAATATCATATATATACATACTCTAGATATACCAAAAATGCACACGCACATATATAGATAGATAGAAACACACAAATGACAGTAAATAAGATAAGCTTTTCACTCTCGTATGGCAAAAATGTGTCATATGGAAACGAAAGTGTTGGGCTATGAACTAGCAACAATTAAATTTAGAACCAATCACTTAAAACATGTTCACGGAGTTCTCAATTGATTTCAAACTTCATCACATTTGAATATAACCTCATGTGTAAATATAAATTGAACTCAATGAACAAACATACACAATGTATACAAGCCTAGACTTTTGATGATTCTACAAACCAATAGAGTCATGACATTGAAAGTACAACTAGGATAAACGGACATTGTGCAAACCGTTGATATACCATCCAATCTCCCTCAATAAGCATATATATATTTGAATGAATATATCAAACAAAAATTGGCCTTGGCAATTATTTTTATTTCTAATGCCATAATTCTATTTTTAGGCCTTTGGACCACGTATTTCTTTTAGGTCCAAACAAACGGTGGCTTACTATTCGCAAAGGATAATAATTCCTTTTGGAGCCCTTCCTCGTGCACATTTATCTATAAAAAATTTATTTCTCACAAATGTCACGTGCAACGGATTTTGACATGCACTAATCCTCCTAGGTCACAATTATGTAGATGACAAGATTGGTAGGAGAACACCTCACAAAGCTCAAATATAACATGCGAAGATTAAATTTCAAAAGAGCTCGTGCATGTGTGAGTAGAGGCATATAAAAAAATTGAATCCATTTAATCAATACAAAATCCAACTACTCCATATAAGCATGGTAAAGAACATAATAAGGATTGACAATCTAAACCAAAAGTTCTAGCCACATGGGAGCGAAAAAGATGGGATTCTAACACAAGTGTATGCCACATAGAGTGTGTCAAACTAAAATACACACACAAAAAAATTGAGTTTTTGAAATTTTTTAACCAAAAATAAAAATATATACTCAAAAGACAAACAAAAATCATTTGAATTTTTCATTAAGCTTAAATTTCCAAGAGGTAAAAACCCAAATTATAAACAAAAATCTTTTTGTATTTTTCATTTAATGCAAACAAAAATGAAGGAAATATAATACAATATATAAACAAAAATCATTATTCTATCACGAGTTTAAGAATGGAGCATAGACTAGAAAATGACTAAACAAGCATACATTTAACATGATAATATAGCATGTAGAACAAAAGATAAAGTATCCAAATAAAACTAACACATTCAACCTTTAGATTTTGTAAGGGAGGAAGCATGTGAAAGTAAATGAGAATCAAATACCCTATCTTGTAAATCCGCCAAGTTGGATCTCCTAACCCAAACCAATGACGAATGACTATCTCGTGGGGTAGGAATCTTGGCTAGCTTGGTTGCCTTACGTTGGGATTTTCTAAAAAATCTTTTAAGATCAAAACAAAATTTCTTAAGATGACCTTTTCGACCACAATGTGCATAAGTAAAAACACGTCAAAAATTTGTACCTAAGGATTGATCTCTAAAGGCTTTCCTAGGCAATTCTCCTAAAACATTGGTTTGGGCTTTATGAGAAGATTCATTACATGTATTGAAGCCTAAACCATAAGTGTCATTTTTAATTTGGATCGTTCCTAATATTTTATTTAATTTCTCCGAACGACACTCCAAATCAAATTTGACTTTTCTAGAGTCTTTTAATTTATTTTCTAATTGTAAAATTCTAGACTCTAACAAAACATTTCTCTCTTGAAACTCAAGAAGCTCTTTTTTCATTGACTCCATTAAACCTCTAAGGCTATCTCTCTCGCCTTCTATATATTCAATCTTCTCTCGAAGAGATCTCTCTCGTGTCCTAAGGTCTTCCACTAACGCACTATCATCAACGACCTTGACACCCTCTCTTAAACAAGTTTCTAACTTCAAATTAGCTCTTTTTAATTTAATAGATTCTTCATAAAGTTCTTGAAAAGCATTTTAAATCATTTTCACTCTCTCTTTCTTCTCCACTCGCACTACCATCAAAAGCAAGGGAATCATAAACTTTGACCACGGAAGTGTCATGTGTTTGAATATTTTCATGGGAAGATTCATTATCAGTGCTCACATCACTAACCATAAAAGCCACAAAGTTGGGCTTAGTGGGGGAATCGGGTCCCTCTTCATTATCACTATCACTAAGGGTTACATTAAAAGGCATTGGTTGCTTACCCTCTCTCCTTAGTTTAGTGGGACACTCTTTTGCCCTGTGGCCATACCCTTCACAACCAAAACACCTATTTGACTCATCCTTATTTAAGCTTTCATTAATAGTTTTAGGGAACTTCTCGGCTTTTTCATGCGTAGATTTTTCAAATTTCTTAAAATTATTTTTAAATTTATCTTTGTTAAATTTAAGAAATTTTCGAAACTTTCTAGCAAACATAGCCATATTTTTCGAGTCACTATCACTTTCATTCTCTACTACTTGTTTTTCCTCTTTTCGGGCTTTTAAAGCAACGCCCTTTTCTATTTTCTTTTCAGTTTTAGAGGGAAACATGTCATGTTCATAGGTTTGCAAATCACCTACAAGCTCTTCTAATTTCGTAGAGGCTAAAGTTGGTAAAGAATTTAAAACGGTCACTTTTGGAATAAATCTATCGGGTAGGGACCTTAAAATTTTCTTTACTACTCGTTTGTCGGGTATTTTCTCTCCCAAGTTAAAAGAAGAATTAACAATATCGGAAAGTCTAGCGTAAAATTCATCAAAAGTTTCCTTTTCGTTCATTTTGATGGTTTCAAATTGAGTGGTGAGGTTTTGGAGTTTCGAAGCTTTAACGATGCTAGTACCTTCATGAGTGAGTTGTAAAATATCCCAAGCTTTTTTAGCGGTTTCACACGTCATAATGCGACGGAATTCATCCGGTGTGACCGCACAAAACAAGGCATTTAAACCACGGGAATTAAAATTTAAGAGTTTAAATTCGTTCTCACTCCATCTATCGGAGGGTATTGGAACATGCTCATTATCTACTAAATGTGTAGGTGGGGACCACCCATTAACCACGGATAACCAAACTCTCTCGTTGATAGATTTTAGTGTCGATTTCATTTGCGCTTTCCAATACGTGTAGTTAAAACCATCGAAAATAGGAAATTTTGAAAATGGGGAAAATTCCATTTTTGTCAGAAATATTTAAAGGATCTTAAACACAATAATTTACCGATCTTGCTCTGATACCACTTGTTAGAACACGAGGCCCCCAATTTTAAAATATTTTCATAAAAAGTAATTTTCTTTGAAGATGCGGAAGCGGAGATGGTTCAACTAAACAACTACATAAACTAAAAATTAATTTCTTCGCAAATTAAAACTAAAGTTAAACAAAGTTTAATTTTCTCAAAATTAAAATTATACTAAAAATCAAATTTGTGAATTTTTACTTTAAGCCCTAAAAACAATTTAATACAAGTCCTAGAAATTTGCCTAAGTCATATTTTCAATATTACCAAGTTAGGCCAAACCAATTTTATCAAATTAAGTGAAGACTTGAATTAAATTAACATAAACATTACCCAAAGTAATTTAGCACCAAATTAAATAAGTAGTGAAATAAACAAATTTTATCTTTTTACCTAAGCATGAGTTCTAGGTGAATTTTGCGAAAGATAAAATAAATAATAAATCACTACGCCGCGATGTACGAGGAAAAACCCACAACGGAAAAAAACCTCGGACGGCCCTAGCCTCAAATCCACTAAATACGGTTTTACAAGTACAAGACACGAAAGACTTACAACAATCGACTTGACTCCGTCCAAGCCCCGACGCTCCTTCTTGTACAAACCTCTTTCTAGCGAATAACCACGGAGCTCCACCGCGGTCTCAGAATCCATCGATCGGACTTTTAGGTCACCGCCACCCGAGCAAGGAGCCTTTCTCCAAGTGGGTATGTCACAGCAAACAAGCTTCTTCTTTGGAGGATATAGAAGCAAACCCAAACTCTTTTCTTCTTAGGTAGAAAAGTGAACCAATGGTGCCAAACACTCCAAGCAAGATATATATATATATATATATATATATATATATATATATATATATATATATATATATATATATATATATATATATATATATATATATGGTAGCTTGGAATAAACAAACTATTGGGTGTAAACAAAAGTGTTTAAACAATTTTTCTTTGAAAAATGAACACTCAAACTTGAACTTTTCTTATGAAAGTTAAACTCTCAAAACTCTCTCTTGGTAATGGAGGATAGTGAAAAATTTAATCCAAAAATGTTGGTTCCCTCACTAATAAAATCTGGCAAAAGGTAGTGGGGTAAAGTAGTGGGAAAAGTGGGAAAATTGCCAAATAAACTTTCCCGCCAAAACTCGTTCGAACGACTTTTCGTTCGAACGGATTTACTAACGAGGTTCCAGAATGAAAAAAAGGAAAATCGTCAGAAATCTTGTTCAAACGACCTGGCATCTCGTTCGAACGAGATTCCAGTGTGGATCGAACGACGTGTCAGAAAAATGAAATATTAAGTTTTAAACCCAAAACTTTTTATGAAAAGTTCTAAAACATATTTTCTGAGTAAAACAAAGTCATTAAAATTAATTTATAAAAATTATAAATTACACCAAATTAACTATTGGTCCAAGCTCCCTATATATATATATATATATATATATATATATATATATATATATATATATATTAAAATGCATTCATACCTCAGGATCAATGGAACCATGTTGATGACGTAGAAACAAGGCACAATACACACGGAATTTGATGAAGCTTTAATATCTTGACCGCTACGTCTTCAACTACCCCATCATAGGCTTGCATGGATACAATTAAAAACTATCCTATGACATAAACGTTTTTGTTCGGAATTGAGCCAAAACTACATTAAGACTCAATTGGATAATTGTATCCTTACACTACCTAATCTTTAACTATTCTAGGAAATCAAGAAATACTTATGTACTCCCTAGAGAGGCCACAAACAACTCTAACTCTAAAAAGAAAAAGAGAGGGTCCAAGACTAAGAAAAAATCATTTAGAAAGACTCCTCAAACCTTTTCTAAATCAAAAGGCCACAAAACTTTTTAAACTAAGCCTATTTGGATTAGAAAAGATGATCTATTACCCCAGCTCAAGTGCAATATTATCATTTCTGCATTAAAGGCACAAAGCACTTCAACTGGATGGTACTTAGACTCCGGATGTTCTAAACATATGACCGGGGATGAAACCAAATTGAAAAACAAAACAGACTTCCTTGGAGGTAGTGTCATGTTTAGAGATGGTGTTTCATCTCAGATCATAGGTAAGGGAACATTAAGTGAGCATGGGCTTCCTGAAGTGAATGATGTTCTTTTATTTAAAGGCCTTAAATCTAATCTCTTAAGTATATCACAATTTTGTGGCTCCAATCACTCAGTTACCTTTTCAAAAAATGATTGCAAAATTATGGATGAAAAGGATAATTTTATTTTAACAGGAAACGGAACACTGAAGAACTGTTACACAGTAATCCCCAATTCTAAATCTTGTCAGGTTGCCAGATTAGAGGATTCTGGTCTATGGCACAATAGATTGGGACACATAAACTATGATAATCTTAGAAGGTTGAGTTCCCAAGAGATAGTTAGAGGTTTACCTAAAATTAAAAATTCTTTTAATCCTATATGTGGACCTTGTCAGGATGGCAAAATAAGTAAATCCTCACACAAGAAAGTTAAAGATGTATTAGCCACTAAGCCTCTAGAACTTATCCATATGGACCTTATGGGTCCCTCAAGAACTGTTAGTTTTTGTGGAAACTATTACATCCTAGTTATAGTGGATGACTATACGAGATATACATGGGTAGATTTTATAAAACAAAAAATGAATTCTTAAGAATCCTCTTGAAAATTAAGAATGAGAAGGATACCCAAGTGTGTAGAATTAGTAGTGATAGAGTTGGAGAGTTCAAGGCCTCTGGTATTTTTGAGTATTGTGTAGCTAATGTCTATAAACATGATTTTAGCACTCCTAAAACCTCGCAGCAAAATGGTATAGCTGAACGTAAGAATATGACTTTACAAGAAATGGCTAGGGTTATGTTACATGCTAAGAGTCTCCCTAGATATTTTTGGGTAGAAGCTGCCCAACCCGCGTGTCACATTATTAATCGTATCTACCTCAGAAAAAATTCCAAAGAAACTAATTATGAGTTATGGTTCCACAAAAAGCCAAACTTAAAATATTTTAAAGCTTTCAGGAGTACTTGCTACATCTGCAAAGATAGAGAGCAGCTTTCAAAATTTGATACCCGAGGAGAAAAGGGAAGTTTTCTTGGTCATTCCCAAAATAGTAGGGCTTTACGTGTTTTTAACTATAGAACCAAAACTATTATGGAATTAATTAATGTAATTTTATATGAAACTAGTGTAAGGAGAAGTGACAATCAACTAGTAGCATTTTATGAGGACGAACCTAATTTATCCACTGATCCTCAAGATGATACTGATTCACTACCACCTGAGATTCCTTCAGTACCCACTTGGGTTTTTAAAGATCATCCCATTGAAACCATTATCGATAATCCTTTGGAACCAGTTCGAACTAGATCCCAACTTCGACAAGTGGCATAATTTTCTTTCTTTGTTTCTCTTAAGGAACCTAAAAATGTTAATGATGCCCTTTCTGACTCATTTTGGATAAATTATATGCAAGAAGAGCTAGTCTAATTTAAGAGTCACGATGTGTGGAATCTTATTCCTAGACCAAAAGATTCGAAGGTTATTGGCACAAGATGGATTTTTAAAAACAAAACTGATGAAAATGGGGAGGTCATTAGATATAAAGCTAGGTTGGTTGCACAGGGATACTCCCAGATTGAGAGAATTGATTTTGACGAAAAATTTGCACCTGTTACTCGTCTAGAATCAATTTGTCTCCTTCTTCCCATCTCTTGTCATATGCAATTCAAATTATTCCAAATGGATGTTAAATCGGCCTTTTTGAAAGGAATTTTATCTGAAGAAGTATACGTAGAACAACCCAAAGGATTTATTAATCCTGTACACCCGGACTACGTCCTTAGGCTTAATAAAGCCTTATATGGATTGAAATAAGCTCCTAGAGCTTGGTATGAGCGACTGTCTACTTTTCTAGTGTCTCACAAATTTTTCCTTGGCGAAAACGATCAAAAGTTGTTTGTTAGAAAGGAAAATTAACATGTCTTAATCGCACAAGTATATGTGGACGATGTTATTTTTGGTTCCACCTGTCTTAAACAAGTCGTGAATTTTTCTAATATCATGCATACCGAATTTCAGATGTCACTTATGGGTGAACTACAATATTTTTTGGGTTTACAAGTAAAACAATGTAGTGATGGACTTTTTATCTCTCAATCCAAGTATACTGCAAATTTAGTTAAAAATTCGGGTTAGAAAATGCAAAACCTTCTAGAACCCCCATGAGCACTTCAACTAAACTCTCTAAGGATGATAACGGGAAAAGTGTTGATCCCACTCTGTATAGAAGTATGATAGGGAGTTTGTTGTATCTTACCACGTCTCGACCCGATGTATCCTTTGTCGTGTGTATCTGTGCTAGATATCAAAGTAACCCTAAATAATTCCACTTATTAAGTGTGAAAATAATTATTAAATATATTATGGGTACTCTAAAATTTGGTATTTGGTACACAATCGATACAACTAGTTCTATTGTAGGGTACACCAATGTCGATTGGGTCGGTTGTTCTGATGATAGTAAGAGCACTTCTGGTGCTTGCTACTACGTAGGCAATAATCTCGTAGGTTGGTCGTGTAAGAAACAGAATTGTATTTCATTATCTCGCGTCGAATCTGAATATATAGTAGCTGGTAGTTGTTGTTCACAATTACTATGGATTATACAAATGCTTAGCAATTATCGTATCACCGAAAATCAGTTAACCATGTTTTGTGATGACCAAAGTGCTATTAATATTTCCAAAAATCTGGTAATGCACTCCCGAACTAAGCACATTAAGATTAGAGATAATTTTATACGTGACCTTGTAGAATCCAAAGATCTCGTCATTGAATATCTGAACACTCAAAAATAGCTCGCAGATCTCTTTACCAAACCATTAGACAACATTCATTTTGAGTATTTTCAAACAACTATAGGCATGATAACTGTCAATTAATTGGTATCATCGCATACGTAGTATATTGATTATATGTGATTCTGCCATGTTCATGATATATTTTGTGATCGACTTTATTTTTGTGATTTATACCCCTTGTATATTTGAGAAAAATTAGGGGAGAAGATCTTGAGTATACCTAAGCAATTTTTCTACCTATTCCTGATTCTAACTTAACCAATATGCCATTCAGTGTATATTTTTGTCATAGGCATTTCAGACCCGTTGTATAGCTTATTACTCTTTTGTAGGGTATTGGTCTGTATATAGTTGAGTGATGTATTTTTTACACCTTATTTTCGATTCTAGGATGGGATTGGGTAGTTAGAACCATTGAATAGGACAACTAGGATTTTTCACTTTTCACCCACGAGTTCAGAATACTCAAGGGAATTTTGTCTCTAATATCCAAGGGGGAGATTGAGAACACACTATATAATTGACTTACTTGAGTCTATATTATATAGGAGTTCCAACCAGTTTGGATATTAAGACGAAGTAGGATTAGTTGTTATGAGTTGCTCCATTCCCAAAGGTTCAAGAAGAAGGAAGAAAAAGAAGCAATCAAATTCAAAGCAATCCTAAAAGGGAATTTATTTCTAACCTTAAAACCACTAATAGGACACTCTCACTGCATCATATATATATATTCGATTTTCATTAATGGTTTTACAACACTTTAAGTCTTTTCAAAATCAATTTAATTCAATTCAAAACATTTTATACAATTTTAAAATAATTTTTCAATTGATTAAAACTTGTTTTAAAAGTGTTGTGGTTGAAATTTGAATTTTTGGAAGCTATTTTATTCGCTGAAAGTTAGCCTGGGTAGAATATAAAAGCGCTAGAGACTATAAGGAGTCTTGTAATTATTTTGCAAACACGTGTTTTACTTTCATCATAACCATACACGAGGATTTGTGTTTTCTTATAGACACAAGTTTGATCTCCAATCTCAACCGTTGGATTAATTTTATCAACGGCCTAAAAGTGTTGTGTTATAATCCCAGTGCTTAACTCTTATCCAATGAGGTTAGTTCATTTCACCGCTTAGTTATAAACCATTGGATCTTTAGTCAAACTGTGTGACTAAATCTCATCCCTTGATTGCTATCGAAGTTCCAGATTCTTACTTCACCCACTATAAACTGCGTTGATCCTCAGCATTTTAGGACTTTTGTTCAAATCGTCCCAAAGAGAAAATAAAAGAGAGAAGAAAGAAAAAGGGAAGAAACTTGAGAGAAAATAGAGAGATAAAGGAAGAAGATCAATCCATCGTCGTCCTTCATCACCTCTGAGTGAATCCCCTCAACCCAAACAACCTTAAACTTCAAAAACCTTTACCAGAAACCAAAAACCATGAGAGATAGAACTAATCTAGGGTTTCTGTGGGTTTGGTAGTTGGGTTGATGTCTTGTAGAATACCTCTTTCATTTTAAGTGTTTCTCAAATCACTTCTCAGAGAAAATAGCAAGTTTCATATATCGAAACTTAAGATTTTCTAAAGAGAACATCGCACGCCTATTCTTTTGTTCTCTTTTTGGATCTCTGTCTTCAGATCCACTTGATTCCAAAGTTTTTGAAAAATAAACTTCTAGGGTTTTCAAGAAACAACATATCCCTAAAAGGATTTGTGTTTCTTGGTTTTTATTTCACATTTTGGGAAATAAAAGTGTTCAAAAATAAAAAGAGACACATCGGACCTTGGTTATTTTTGAAAGAAAGGTTGTTCTTCTACATATGTTCTTGATTTAGAAGTTTCTTTTACAAAATCGTTTGAATCAATTTCTTCATGTTATTTCTGATTCTATTTTTACGATATAGACTTCTAGTCTAGTTTAGATCTCAATTGGTGGTTTATAATTTCAAAAATATTTTCAAAATAGTTAAATTGTTTAAGACCTTGGTCGTCTTCTGAGAAAGGTAACCTTGAGATATGTGGATTAATAGAAAAATCAAGAAGTCTTAATTTTTAAAATACAGACTTGGAAATATCCTATTCATTCTAGATCTGTTTGTAATTTGATAGGATCGTCTGTATAAATAATTCTGAGATGGTGAGTTTCATATCTGCATATAGTGCACAACATAAACACTTCTCACACAAACACTTAGACACAGTGGTTTGTTTGAGACTTAAAAGATAAAAGAGTTACTGAAGTTTGAATTCAAAGATAAGGAGGTCAAGAAAAAGGAAAAGAAGCAACAAATAAGAGATCAGTTCTAGTCAGAAACCTTTGGAGTGGAGTAGCTCATGTAGGTATAATTCTTAACTTGGATTTAGGATCCTTGTGTGTTTGCTTAAGTTTTGTAACTTGATTCTTTATTCTAGTGAATTTTTTATTTTGTGTCGTAGAGAGCACCGTGGATGTTTCCCTTGATTAAGGGGTTTTACCACGTTAAAAATTCACGTGTCTATTCCTTTAAATATTCTTAATTGTTGTTGTGATTGGGACTGCATGGTAACTTTAGTAGATGTTTCTTAAAATTTAAAAAGAAAGGTAATCAACTATCGAATCTAATCCATACATTAAGAAAGTTTTTATAACACATCTTGTGATTTTCGAAAAGATGTTTGCCTAAAAAGTTTATTCGGAGTTTACACAATTTATAATAGTTTGTTATTAACCTTATAAACAAGTTTTTAGCATTAAATTGTTTCTTCAACTGGTATCAGAGCAGGAACATCTTTTGTGATCCTGAAACTTGAGAAATTGTTTTTGAAATTTCTTTCTGAAAATTTTTTAATATGGAAGAAAGATTTGAGAAGTTAGATAACCTATCCAGACCACCACTCTTTGATGGAAATAATTTTTCGCACTGGAAAGTACGAATGACTGCTTTCATTCAAGGAACCCTTGGTGATGAAGTATGAGAAATGATTAAAACAGGGTTTGAACATCCTACTAAACCTACTTCTATAACTGATCCAAGAATAATTAAGAAACTTCTCAGTGAATTTACTAAGGAAGAGAAAAAAGCATCTCTAGATAATAGCAAAGGAAAGAATTCAATTTTTATGTCCATTAATGAACATGAATTCAAAAGATTATCCATATATCCACTTCACAAGAGTCATGGAACACGTTAGTCATTGCTCATGAGGGTGATGAACATGTCAAGCTTGGAAGAACTCAAATCTCATCCAGCAATATAACACCCTAATTATGAATGACAATGAATCCTTTGACGACTTCTACATAAGATTAACTGATATCTTTACAAAACTTCATGCCAATGGTATATCCTACAGTAGAAAGGAAATTGTTTCAAAGATTCTTAGGTCATTACCATCTAAATTTGACAACAAGAGATATTCTATTGAAGAAATGAATGACTATAATATAACTCCTGAATTTCTTAGCAGTAAAATGAGGACCGTAGAATTGGAACTAGACTTCAAAAAGTAATTGACAATACAGACTAATAAAGCCTCTAGTTCAAATGTTGTGTTTTCTTCTAAATTGTAAGTGCCTAAATTGAACACTCTAGATTTTGACACTGACTATCTTAAAAAATGTGATTTGGAAAACCTTGATAATGAAATAGCTCTTATGAGTAAGCATTTCAAAAATATTTTGAAATTTAGAAATGATGTACCCTCTAAACAAGGCAAATCAAATTATTAAGGCAATCAATTTCACAGACCTCATGACAGAGACAATACCAAACACACTTATGACAATGGGAAGAATTATGACCCTAACAGACCTAAACCTGACATAAAATATGTTAAATGTCACCGTTGTGGTAAACTGGGTCACTGTGCTAGTAAATGTCCAACTAGTCTTAATAACAATAACAAGGCCAATATGTGTAAGACTTGGGACGACTCTAGTGATTCTGATGAGGATGAAATTGTGTCAACCCATATAAATGAGTACTGCATGTCTTTCTTTGCTAAGATAATATATAGTGATGATGCATGCTTGCCTGCTCATGAATCTGCTATGCCTATTGATGTTGTTAATGATATTGTTGATAATTATGTTCCTATTACGCTAAAAGACTATGTGTGAGTCAAAGTGATAATGTTGATGATGAATTGAACGTGTGCATGAGTAAAGAACCTATAAAAAATGTAGGGGACACTTCACACGATGCACTTAGCGAGTCTGATGATGATCTGCCTGATTTACATGAGTTATATACTAAAACAGTTAAGAAGAGTGCTCGCCTAGAAAATATGATAAAAACCTTAAGTGAGCGTATCGATTTGCTTAACCAGACCATTAGGAAGAACACTAAAGATTATACTGCACAATGTGTTTCTCATGAGAATGAGATTGAAGAATATTCCTTGAAAATAAAAGATTTGATTCAAAAGAATCATGAATTTGAACAAAAATACAAGGCAACCCTTTTTGAACTAGAAGAGTCAAAGCAAATGGTTTCAAATGTGTTTAAAAAAATGCCAACACTTTGAAACACAAACCAAGTCTTACGAAAAAATTGTTAATGGAAGAAAATTTGACTTTGAAGATAAGTCTCGCCTAGGATTTGGAGAAATAGTGCACATAAGTAAGACCAAAGTTTCTCCTGAAAATGCTACTTTTGTAAAACAAGGCCAAACTTATCAAAATCTTCAAAAATGTGAATCTAGTCTCAATGTCCCTCAAGCAACACATAATAAGTACAATCAACAAATGAATCCAAAAAGTCAGACCAAATATGTTTGCCCTTCTGCCAGAGACCAAAGGCATAAACCTAAACCTAATGACAACAGGACTACTGTACCTAATAGATCCAAGCCAATTTTCAAATACTTTAGCAATAAAGTCAAGTCCTGTACCCATCAGTACTGTTCCTACTGCGATATTTTCGGCCATACTCCTGATGAATGTTTCCAGAAAAGGTTGTACACCCTAACCTACCTGTTGGAACACGAGGCCCCCAATTTTAAAATCTTTTCACAAAAAGTAATTTCCTTTGAAGATGCGAAAGCGGAGATGGTTCAACTAAACAACTACATACACTAAAAATTAATTTCTTCACAAATTAAAACTAAAGTAAAACAAAGTTTAATTTTCTCAAAATTAAAATTATACTAAAAATCAAACTTGTGAATTTTTACTTTAAGCCCCAAAAAAAATTTAATACAAGTCCTAGAAATTTACCTAAGTCATATTTTCAATATTACCAAGTTACGCCAAATAAATTTTATCAAATTAAGTGACGACTTGAATTAAATTAACATAAACATTACCCAAATTAATTTAGCACCAAATTAAATAAGTAGTGAAATAAACCAATTTTATCTTTTTACCTAAGCATGAGTTCTAGGTGAATTTTGCGAAAGATAAAATAAATAATAAATCACTACACCGCGATGTACGAGGAAAAACCCACAGCGGGAAAAAACCTCGGACGACCCTAGCCTCAAATCCACTAAATACGATTTAACAAGTACAAGACACGAAAGACTTACAACACTCGACTTGACTCCGTACAAGCCCCGATGCTCCTTCTTGTACATACCCCTGTCTAGTGGATAACCACTGAGCTCCACCGCGGCCTCATAATCCATCGATCGGACTTTTTGGTCACCGCCACCGGAGCAAGGAGCCTTTCTCCATGTGGGTATGTCACAGCAAACAAGCTTCTTCTTTGGAGGATGTAGAAGCAAACCCAAACTCTTTTCTTATTAGGTAGAAAAGTGAACCAATGGTGCCAAACAATCCAAGCAAGATATATATATGGTAGCTTGGAATAAACAAACTATTAGGTGTAAACAAAAGTGTTTAAACGATTTTTCTTTGAAAAATGAACACTCAAACTTGAACTTTTTCTTAGGAAAGTTAAACTCTCAAAACTCTCTCTAGGAGATGGAGGATAGTGAAAAAGTTAATCCAAAAATGTTGGTTCCCACACTAATAAAATCAGGCAAAAGGTAGTGGGGTAAAGTAGTGGGAAAAGTGGGAAAAGTGGGAAAATTGCCAAATAAACTTTCCCGCCAAAACTCGTTCGAACGACTTTTTCGTTCGAATGACTTTTTGTTCGATCGGATTTACTAACGAGGTTCCAGAACGAAAAAAGGAAAATCTTCGAAAATCTCGTTCGAACGACCAGGCATCTCGTTCAAACGAGATTCCAGTGTGGATCGAACGACGTGTCAGAAAAATGAAATATTAAGTTTTAAGCCCAAAACTTTTTATGAAAAGTTCTAAAACATATTTTCTGAGTAAAACAAACTCGTTAAAATTAATTTATAAAAATTATAAATTAAACCCAATTAACTATTGTTCCAAGCTCCTATATATATATTAAAATGCATTCATACCTCAAGAGCAATGGAACCATGTTGATGACGTAGAAATGAGGAACAATACACACGGCATTTGATGAAGCTTTAATATCTTGGCCGCTACATCTTCAACTACCCCGTCATAGTCTTGAATGGATACAATTAAAAACTATCCTATGACATAAACGTTTTTTTCCTTAATTGAGCCAAGACTACATTAAGACTCAATCGGAGAATTGTGTCCTTACAAATCTCCCCCTTTGTCTATTCTGGGACAAAAACCAACAAAAAATCCTAAAGGGCTGTCAAGCTCTACTAGACTAATAAAAATGTCCCACCCAAAATAAAAATACAATGCTTGACTCAAACAACCCAAGGATCATATCTTTGCCAACAATTGAAAATTGCCACTTAGAAGAATTCCTGCACACTTAAGCAAACTATCAAACGCATAGGGAATATCAAGACTATTAAATGCATAGAATAAATACTCCCCCTAAATTAATTCTTCCCTTTATCAACTGTGATATACCTAAGAAGGTCGCGACTCACCCTAAGTTAAATCTCCCCTATACTAAGATGTGAGTACAATAGGAATAAACACCATTTCTCCCCTATCATTCTCCCCCTTTTTGTTCAGGAATAGACAAAGGATAACAAACTAATTTAAACATGATGCTTAGAGTGATAGGAACATGAAAGCATATGGGCAAAAAAAGCACAACTAATCCATGCAAATAATAACATATACTAAATAAGATGGAAGAAAACGATACCAATATGACACATAACTATTAAGCATGTGATTTCAACAAGGAATGCAACAAGATTGATACCAATTATGAATTAAAGCATAGATGGACTAGAAAGAAAAGCAAAAACTAAATAAAAATATCATATATATACATACTCTAGATATACCAAAAATGCACACGCACATATATAGATAGATAGAAACACACAAATGACAGTAAATAAGATAAGCTTTTCACTCTCGTATGGCAAAAATGTGTCATATGGAAACGAAAGTGTTGGGCTATGAACTAGCAACAATTAAATTTAGAACCAATCACTTAAAACATGTTCACGGAGTTCTCAATTGATTTCAAACTTCATCACATTTGAATATAACCTCATGTGTAAATATAAATTGAACTCAATGAACAAACATACACAATGTATACAAGCCTAGACTTTTGATGATTCTACAAACCAATAGAGTCATGACATTGAAAGTACAACTAGGATAAACGGACATTGTGCAAACCGTTGATATACCATCCAATCTCCCTCAATAAGCATATATATATTTGAATGAATATATCAAACAAAAATTGGCCTTGGCAATTATTTTTATTTCTAATGCCATAATTCTATTTTTAGGCCTTTGGACCACGTATTTCTTTTAGGTCCAAACAAACGGTGGCTTACTATTCGCAAAGGATAATAATTCCTTTTGGAGCCCTTCCTCGTGCACATTTATCTATAAAAAATTTATTTCTCACAAATCTCACGTGCAACGGATTTTGACATGCACTAGTCCTCCTAGGTCACAATTATGTAGATGACAAGATTGGTAGGAGAACACCTCACAAAGCTCAAATATAACATGCGAAGATTAAATTTCAAAAGAGCTCGTGCATGTGTGAGTAGAGGCATATAAAAAAATTGAATCCATTTAATCAATACAAAATCCAACTACTCCATATAAGCATGGTAAAGAACATAATAAGGATTGACAATCTAAACCAAAAGTTCTAGCCACATGGGAGCGAAAAAGATGGGATTCTAACACAAGTGTATGCCACATAGAGTGTGTCAAACTAAAATACACACACAAAAAAATTGAGTTTTTGAAATTTTTTAACCAAAAATAAAAATATATACTCAAAAGACAAACAAAAATCATTTGAATTTTTCATTAAGCTTAAATTTCCAAGAGGTAAAAACCCAAATTATAAACAAAAATCTTTTTGTATTTTTCATTTAATGCAAACAAAAATGAAGGAAATATAATACAATATATAAACAAAAATCATTATTCTATCACGAGTTTAAGAATGGAGCATAGACTAGAAAATGACTAAACAAGCATACATTTAACATGATAATATAGCATGTAGAACAAAAGATAAAGTATCCAAATAAAACTAACACATTCAACCTTTAGATTTTGTAAGGGAGGAAGCATGTGAAAGTAAATGAGAATCAAATACCCTATCTTGTAAATCCGCCAAGTTGGATCTCCTAACCCAAACCAATGACGAATGACTATCTCGTGGGGTAGGAATCTTGGCTAGCTTGGTTGCCTTACGTTGGGATTTTCTAAAAAATCTTTTAAGATCAAAACAAAATTTCTTAAGATGACCTTTTCGACCACAATGTGCATAAGTAAAAACACGTCAAAAATTTGTACCTAAGGATTGATCTCTAAAGGCTTTCCTAGGCAATTCTCCTAAAACATTGGTTTGGGCTTTATGAGAAGATTCATTACATGTATTGAAGCCTAAACCATAAGTGTCATTTTTAATTTGGATCGTTCCTAATATTTTATTTAATTTCTCCGAACGACACTCCAAATCAAATTTGACTTTTCTAGAGTCTTTTAATTTATTTTCTAATTGTAAAATTCTAGACTCTAACAAAACATTTCTCTCTTGAAACTCAAGAAGCTCTTTTTTCATTGACTCCATTAAACCTCTAAGGCTATCTCTCTCGCCTTCTATATATTCAATCTTCTCTCGAAGAGATCTCTCTCGTGTCCTAAGGTCTTCCACTAACGCACTATCATCAACGACCTTGACACCCTCTCTTAAACAAGTTTCTAACTTCAAATTAGCTCTTTTTAATTTAATAGATTCTTCATAAAGTTCTTGAAAAGCATTTTAAATCATTTTCACTCTCTCTTTCTTCTCCACTCGCACTACCATCAAAAGCAAGGGAATCATAAACTTTGACCACGGAAGTGTCATGTGTTTGAATATTTTCATGGGAAGATTCATTATCAGTGCTCACATCACTAACCATAAAAGCCACAAAGTTGGGCTTAGTGGGGGAATCGGGTCCCTCTTCATTATCACTATCACTAAGGGTTACATTAAAAGGCATTGGTTGCTTACCCTCTCTCCTTAGTTTAGTGGGACACTCTTTTGCCCTGTGGCCATACCCTTCACAACCAAAACACCTATTTGACTCATCCTTATTTAAGCTTTCATTAATAGTTTTAGGGAACTTCTCGGCTTTTTCATGCGTAGATTTTTCAAATTTCTTAAAATTATTTTTAAATTTATCTTTGTTAAATTTAAGAAATTTTCGAAACTTTCTAGCAAACATAGCCATATTTTTCGAGTCACTATCACTTTCATTCTCTACTACTTGTTTTTCCTCTTTTCGGGCTTTTAAAGCAACGCCCTTTTCTATTTTCTTTTCAGTTTTAGAGGGAAACATGTCATGTTCATAGGTTTGCAAATCACCTACAAGCTCTTCTAATTTCGTAGAGGCTAAAGTTGGTAAAGAATTTAAAACGGTCACTTTTGGAATAAATCTATCGGGTAGGGACCTTAAAATTTTCTTTACTACTCGTTTGTCGGGTATTTTCTCTCCCAAGTTAAAAGAAGAATTAACAATATCGGAAAGTCTAGCGTAAAATTCATCAAAAGTTTCCTTTTCGTTCATTTTGATGGTTTCAAATTGAGTGGTGAGGTTTTGGAGTTTCGAAGCTTTAACGATGCTAGTACCTTCATGAGTGAGTTGTAAAATATCCCAAGCTTTTTTAGCGGTTTCACACGTCATAATGCGACGGAATTCATCCGGTGTGACCGCACAAAACAAGGCATTTAAACCACGGGAATTAAAATTTAAGAGTTTAAATTCGTTCTCACTCCATCTATCGGAGGGTATTGGAACATGCTCATTATCTACTAAATGTGTAGGTGGGGACCACCCATTAACCACGGATAACCAAACTCTCTCGTTGATAGATTTTAGTGTCGATTTCATTTGCGCTTTCCAATACGTGTAGTTAAAACCATCGAAAATAGGAAATTTTGAAAATGGGGAAAATTCCATTTTTGTCAGAAATATTTAAAGGATCTTAAACACAATAATTTACCGATCTTGCTCTGATACCACTTGTTAGAACACGAGGCCCCCAATTTTAAAATATTTTCATAAAAAGTAATTTTCTTTGAAGATGCGGAAGCGGAGATGGTTCAACTAAACAACTACATAAACTAAAAATTAATTTCTTCGCAAATTAAAACTAAAGTTAAACAAAGTTTAATTTTCTCAAAATTAAAATTATACTAAAAATCAAATTTGTGAATTTTTACTTTAAGCCCTAAAAACAATTTAATACAAGTCCTAGAAATTTGCCTAAGTCATATTTTCAATATTACCAAGTTAGGCCAAACCAATTTTATCAAATTAAGTGAAGACTTGAATTAAATTAACATAAACATTACCCAAAGTAATTTAGCACCAAATTAAATAAGTAGTGAAATAAACAAATTTTATCTTTTTACCTAAGCATGAGTTCTAGGTGAATTTTGCGAAAGATAAAATAAATAATAAATCACTACGCCGCGATGTACGAGGAAAAACCCACAACGGAAAAAAACCTCGGACGGCCCTAGCCTCAAATCCACTAAATACGGTTTTACAAGTACAAGACACGAAAGACTTACAACAATCGACTTGACTCCGTCCAAGCCCCGACGCTCCTTCTTGTACAAACCTCTTTCTAGCGAATAACCACGGAGCTCCACCGCGGTCTCAGAATCCATCGATCGGACTTTTAGGTCACCGCCACCCGAGCAAGGAGCCTTTCTCCAAGTGGGTATGTCACAGCAAACAAGCTTCTTCTTTGGAGGATATAGAAGCAAACCCAAACTCTTTTCTTCTTAGGTAGAAAAGTGAACCAATGGTGCCAAACACTCCAAGCAAGATATATATATATATATATATATATATATATATATATATATATATATATATATGGTAGCTTGGAATAAACAAACTATTGGGTGTAAACAAAAGTGTTTAAACAATTTTTCTTTGAAAAATGAACACTCAAACTTGAACTTTTCTTATGAAAGTTAAACTCTCAAAACTCTCTCTTGGTAATGGAGGATAGTGAAAAATTTAATCCAAAAATGTTGGTTCCCTCACTAATAAAATCTGGCAAAAGGTAGTGGGGTAAAGTAGTGGGAAAAGTGGGAAAATTGCCAAATAAACTTTCCCGCCAAAACTCGTTCGAACGACTTTTCGTTCGAACGGATTTACTAACGAGGTTCCAGAATGAAAAAAAGGAAAATCGTCAGAAATCTTGTTCAAACGACCTGGCATCTCGTTCGAACGAGATTCCAGTGTGGATCGAACGACGTGTCAGAAAAATGAAATATTAAGTTTTAAACCCAAAACTTTTTATGAAAAGTTCTAAAACATATTTTCTGAGTAAAACAAAGTCATTAAAATTAATTTATAAAAATTATAAATTACACCAAATTAACTATTGGTCCAAGCTCCCTATATATATATATATATATATATATATATATATATATATATATATATATATTAAAATGCATTCATACCTCAGGATCAATGGAACCATGTTGATGACGTAGAAACAAGGCACAATACACACGGAATTTGATGAAGCTTTAATATCTTGACCGCTACGTCTTCAACTACCCCATCATAGGCTTGCATGGATACAATTAAAAACTATCCTATGACATAAACGTTTTTGTTCGGAATTGAGCCAAAACTACATTAAGACTCAATTGGATAATTGTATCCTTACACTACCTAATCTTTAACTATTCTAGGAAATCAAGAAATACTTATGTACTCCCTAGAGAGGCCACAAACAACTCTAACTCTAAAAAGAAAAAGAGAGGGTCCAAGACTAAGAAAAAATCATTTAGAAAGACTCCTCAAACCTTTTCTAAATCAAAAGGCCACAAAACTTTTTAAACTAAGCCTATTTGGATTAGAAAAGATGATCTATTACCCCAGCTCAAGTGCAATATTATCATTTCTGCATTAAAGGCACAAAGCACTTCAACTGGATGGTACTTAGACTCCGGATGTTCTAAACATATGACCGGGGATGAAACCAAATTGAAAAACAAAACAGACTTCCTTGGAGGTAGTGTCATGTTTAGAGATGGTGTTTCATCTCAGATCATAGGTAAGGGAACATTAAGTGAGCATGGGCTTCCTGAAGTGAATGATGTTCTTTTATTTAAAGGCCTTAAATCTAATCTCTTAAGTATATCACAATTTTGTGGCTCCAATCACTCAGTTACCTTTTCAAAAAATGATTGCAAAATTATGGATGAAAAGGATAATTTTATTTTAACAGGAAACGGAACACTGAAGAACTGTTACACAGTAATCCCCAATTCTAAATCTTGTCAGGTTGCCAGATTAGAGGATTCTGGTCTATGGCACAATAGATTGGGACACATAAACTATGATAATCTTAGAAGGTTGAGTTCCCAAGAGATAGTTAGAGGTTTACCTAAAATTAAAAATTCTTTTAATCCTATATGTGGACCTTGTCAGGATGGCAAAATAAGTAAATCCTCACACAAGAAAGTTAAAGATGTATTAGCCACTAAGCCTCTAGAACTTATCCATATGGACCTTATGGGTCCCTCAAGAACTGTTAGTTTTTGTGGAAACTATTACATCCTAGTTATAGTGGATGACTATACGAGATATACATGGGTAGATTTTATAAAACAAAAAATGAATTCTTAAGAATCCTCTTGAAAATTAAGAATGAGAAGGATACCCAAGTGTGTAGAATTAGTAGTGATAGAGTTGGAGAGTTCAAGGCCTCTGGTATTTTTGAGTATTGTGTAGCTAATGTCTATAAACATGATTTTAGCACTCCTAAAACCTCGCAGCAAAATGGTATAGCTGAACGTAAGAATATGACTTTACAAGAAATGGCTAGGGTTATGTTACATGCTAAGAGTCTCCCTAGATATTTTTGGGTAGAAGCTGCCCAACCCGCGTGTCACATTATTAATCGTATCTACCTCAGAAAAAATTCCAAAGAAACTAATTATGAGTTATGGTTCCACAAAAAGCCAAACTTAAAATATTTTAAAGCTTTCAGGAGTACTTGCTACATCTGCAAAGATAGAGAGCAGCTTTCAAAATTTGATACCCGAGGAGAAAAGGGAAGTTTTCTTGGTCATTCCCAAAATAGTAGGGCTTTACGTGTTTTTAACTATAGAACCAAAACTATTATGGAATTAATTAATGTAATTTTATATGAAACTAGTGTAAGGAGAAGTGACAATCAACTAGTAGCATTTTATGAGGACGAACCTAATTTATCCACTGATCCTCAAGATGATACTGATTCACTACCACCTGAGATTCCTTCAGTACCCACTTGGGTTTTTAAAGATCATCCCATTGAAACCATTATCGATAATCCTTTGGAACCAGTTCGAACTAGATCCCAACTTCGACAAGTGGCATAATTTTCTTTCTTTGTTTCTCTTAAGGAACCTAAAAATGTTAATGATGCCCTTTCTGACTCATTTTGGATAAATTATATGCAAGAAGAGCTAGTCTAATTTAAGAGTCACGATGTGTGGAATCTTATTCCTAGACCAAAAGATTCGAAGGTTATTGGCACAAGATGGATTTTTAAAAACAAAACTGATGAAAATGGGGAGGTCATTAGATATAAAGCTAGGTTGGTTGCACAGGGATACTCCCAGATTGAGAGAATTGATTTTGACGAAAAATTTGCACCTGTTACTCGTCTAGAATCAATTTGTCTCCTTCTTCCCATCTCTTGTCATATGCAATTCAAATTATTCCAAATGGATGTTAAATCGGCCTTTTTGAAAGGAATTTTATCTGAAGAAGTATACGTAGAACAACCCAAAGGATTTATTAATCCTGTACACCCGGACTACGTCCTTAGGCTTAATAAAGCCTTATATGGATTGAAATAAGCTCCTAGAGCTTGGTATGAGCGACTGTCTACTTTTCTAGTGTCTCACAAATTTTTCCTTGGCGAAAACGATCAAAAGTTGTTTGTTAGAAAGGAAAATTAACATGTCTTAATCGCACAAGTATATGTGGACGATGTTATTTTTGGTTCCACCTGTCTTAAACAAGTCGTGAATTTTTCTAATATCATGCATACCGAATTTCAGATGTCACTTATGGGTGAACTACAATATTTTTTGGGTTTACAAGTAAAACAATGTAGTGATGGACTTTTTATCTCTCAATCCAAGTATACTGCAAATTTAGTTAAAAATTCGGGTTAGAAAATGCAAAACCTTCTAGAACCCCCATGAGCACTTCAACTAAACTCTCTAAGGATGATAACGGGAAAAGTGTTGATCCCACTCTGTATAGAAGTATGATAGGGAGTTTGTTGTATCTTACCACGTCTCGACCCGATGTATCCTTTGTCGTGTGTATCTGTGCTAGATATCAAAGTAACCCTAAATAATTCCACTTATTAAGTGTGAAAATAATTATTAAATATATTATGGGTACTCTAAAATTTGGTATTTGGTACACAATCGATACAACTAGTTCTATTGTAGGGTACACCAATGTCGATTGGGTCGGTTGTTCTGATGATAGTAAGAGCACTTCTGGTGCTTGCTACTACGTAGGCAATAATCTCGTAGGTTGGTCGTGTAAGAAACAGAATTGTATTTCATTATCTCGCGTCGAATCTGAATATATAGTAGCTGGTAGTTGTTGTTCACAATTACTATGGATTATACAAATGCTTAGCAATTATCGTATCACCGAAAATCAGTTAACCATGTTTTGTGATGACCAAAGTGCTATTAATATTTCCAAAAATCTGGTAATGCACTCCCGAACTAAGCACATTAAGATTAGAGATAATTTTATACGTGACCTTGTAGAATCCAAAGATCTCGTCATTGAATATCTGAACACTCAAAAATAGCTCGCAGATCTCTTTACCAAACCATTAGACAACATTCATTTTGAGTATTTTCAAACAACTATAGGCATGATAACTGTCAATTAATTGGTATCATCGCATACGTAGTATATTGATTATATGTGATTCTGCCATGTTCATGATATATTTTGTGATCAACTTTATTTTTGTGATTTATACCCCTTGTATATTTGAGAAAAATTAGGGGAGAAGATCTTGAGTATACCTAAGCAATTTTTCTACCTATTCCTGATTCTAACTTAACCAATATGCCATTCAGTGTATATTTTTGTCATAGGCATTTCAGACCCGTTGTATAGCTTATTACTCTTTTGTAGGGTATTGGTCTGTATATAGTTGAGTGATGTATTTTTTACACCTTATTTTCGATTCTAGGATGGGATTGGGTAGTTAGAACCATTGAATAGGACAACTAGGATTTTTCACTTTTCACCCACGAGTTCAGAATACTCAAGGGAATTTTGTCTCTAATATCCAAGGGGGAGATTGAGAACACACTATATAATTGACTTACTTGAGTCTATATTATATAGGAGTTCCAACCAGTTTGGATATTAAGACGAAGTAGGATTAGTTGTTATGAGTTGCTCCATTCCCAAAGGTTCAAGAAGAAGGAAGAAAAAGAAGCAATCAAATTCAAAGCAATCCTAAAAGGGAATTTATTTCTAACCTTAAAACCACTAATAGGACACTCTCACTGCATCATATATATATATTCGATTTTCATTAATGGTTTTACAACACTTTAAGTCTTTTCAAAATCAATTTAATTCAATTCAAAACATTTTATACAATTTTAAAATAATTTTTCAATTGATTAAAACTTGTTTTAAAAGTGTTGTGGTTGAAATTTGAATTTTTGGAAGCTATTTTATTCGCTGAAAGTTAGCCTGGGTAGAATATAAAAGCGCTAGAGACTATAAGGAGTCTTGTAATTATTTTGCAAACACGTGTTTTACTTTCATCATAACCATACACGAGGATTTGTGTTTTCTTATAGACACAAGTTTGATCTCCAATCTCAACCGTTGGATTAATTTTATCAACGGCCTAAAAGTGTTGTGTTATAATCCCAGTGCTTAACTCTTATCCAATGAGGTTAGTTCATTTCACCGCTTAGTTATAAACCATTGGATCTTTAGTCAAACTGTGTGACTAAATCTCATCCCTTGATTGCTATCGAAGTTCCAGATTCTTACTTCACCCACTATAAACTGCGTTGATCCTCAGCATTTTAGGACTTTTGTTCAAATCGTCCCAAAGAGAAAATAAAAGAGAGAAGAAAGAAAAAGGGAAGAAACTTGAGAGAAAATAGAGAGATAAAGGAAGAAGATCAATCCATCGTCGTCCTTCATCACCTCTGAGTGAATCCCCTCAACCCAAACAACCTTAAACTTCAAAAACCTTTACCAGAAACCAAAAACCATGAGAGATAGAACTAATCTAGGGTTTCTGTGGGTTTGGTAGTTGGGTTGATGTCTTGTAGAATACCTCTTTCATTTTAAGTGTTTCTCAAATCACTTCTCAGAGAAAATAGCAAGTTTCATATATCGAAACTTAAGATTTTCTAAAGAGAACATCGCACGCCTATTCTTTTGTTCTCTTTTTGGATCTCTGTCTTCAGATCCACTTGATTCCAAAGTTTTTGAAAAATAAACTTCTAGGGTTTTCAAGAAAAACCATATCCCTAAGAGTGTTTGTGTTTCTTGGTTTTATTTCACATTTTGTGAAATAAAAGTGTTCAAAAATAAAAAGAGACACATATGACCTTGGTTATTTTTGAAAGCAAGGTTGCTCTTCTAGATATGTTCTTGATTTAGAAGTCTCTTTTACAAAATCTTTTGAATCAATTTCTGCATGTTATTTCTGATTCTATTTTTATGATATAGACTTCTAGTCTAGTTTAGATCTCAATTGGTGGTTTATAATTTCAAAAATATTTTCAAAATACTTAAATTGTTTAAGACCTTGGTCGTTTTATGAGAAAGGTAACCTTGAGATCTGTGGATTAATATAAAGATCAAGAAGTATTGATTTATAAAATACATACTTGGAAATATCCTATTCATTCTAGATTTGTTTGTAATTTTATAGGATTATCTGTATAAATAATTCTGAGAGGGTGAGTTACATATCTGCATATAGTGAACATTACAAACACTTCTCACACAAACACTTAAACACAGTGGTTATCTTGAGACTTCAAAGATAAAAGAGTTGATGAAGTCTGAATTCAAAGAGAAGGAGGTCAAGGAAAAGGCAAACGAGCCACAAAGAAGAGATCAGTTACACTCGTAAACCTTTGGAGTGGATTAGCTCATGTAGGTATAATTCTGAACTTAGATTTAGGATCCTTGTGTGTTTGCTTAAGTTTCGTAACTTTATTCTTTATTCTAGTGAATTTTTTTTTGTTCCATAGAGGGCACCGTTTATGTTTCCCTTGATTAAGGGTTTTACCACGTTAAAATTTCTTGTGTCTATTCCTTTGAATATTCTTAATTGTTGTTGTGATTGGGACTGCATGGTAACTTTAGTAGATGTTTCTTAAAATTTAAAAAGAAAGGTAGTCAACTATTGAATCTAATCCATACATTCAGAAATATTTTACAACACATCTTGTGTTTTTCGAAAAGATTTTTGCCAAAAAAATTTATTCGGACTTTACACAATTTATAACAGTTTGTTATTAACCTTGTAAACAAGCTTTTAGCATTATAGAGTTTCTTCACCATATACTCCCTCACAACAATTCATGAGCACACACCTTAAATGCCTACGTTTGTAATGCGCTGGTGGGACCGATTAGGCAATGGCGTGCCCAAAAAAATATCAATTGCATGTTGGATATCACGAAGATACATTGTCGAACAGGGTGCATACATATTCAAAAGAGTCGAGAATATCTCTCATTGTCGGACAAACATTCATCGTCGGCATATCACTCTTTTGAAATCATTATGTCTTTTTACACCTCACCATCCTTACAAAAGACTTTATGCATATATAAATGTGAACTTATTTATTTATGGCGTCATGTTTACATAAGACATTTCCCCACTGGTGCAGAAATTATTAGAAATGGGAATACAGTTTAATCAACTATTTTTGGGAATGTAGTCAGGATTAATGTTGCAGGCATAAAGAAAAAAACCCTATTTTACAAATAAAAATGCTTGGTTAAACTTTATGCCTAAAAGAGCATACAGTTTAATGTCTAAAAGACCAATAAATTTTTTACTTTTAGGTTGTTGAGATAATATGCATAGTAGATGACTGTTCAAAGAAGGATTATGTGGAAACAAGAACATCAAATTAACACAATGTTTGCAAAACCTAGAATATCTTGAATCGAAATCGAAGTTTAAACCAAAGATGCACTCATGAGTAAAAAACTAAAAGCAAAAAATATAAAATGCCACATTCAACTCAATAGGCGTTAGTAAAGGCCTTACCTATTTCAGGCTTCCCATTCTCGAGGTTGTCACGCTCGTGAACGACGTTACTGCCAAAATAATCATATCATTAGACATTATTTAACTGTTAAATCCTAATGACACAACACACTTGAAGATCAATTGAAGCCTAACCTTACTATTTGAGCTGTAAGATCCCCTCTGATTGTGCCTGGTTCATCTTGAAGCGGATCCTATTAGCTTACGAGCTGATGCTATAACCCCAATTGCCTCCTAAGCCTTGCCAACACATATTACCATATGATTATGATGAAATTTAAAAAAAAACATAAATTCAATTGTTCCGCTTGAAAAGTAAAGAGAAAGAAAAGATAACAGAAAGAAGAGATATATCATACATACAACAGGATCAGAGGTAATTTAAGTTATTAGTTTTGGAAATAAGGCTTTGACTTGAGTTCCTTGTAATGTTCCTACAACCATTAGGAAATACACAAATAAGCACAACAATTTAGGCATCTCAAAGAGGATACATTTAAGGATCCAATTATATCATGCTTTAATTTCCATAGTTCTACTGGCTAAACAACTAGTTAGTTTAAAATTTCTATCACATGTACTATAGTTGAGTTAAAATACAATGAAAATTATCTAGGGACCTGGCTTCAAGAAAACAAACCTCGACCAAATCCTTGGGGCAGTGGAAGAGCTTCAATCCAGTTAACTTAAATCCCTTCTTTTGAAATCTGGAAATTATCTCTTCAACCTGTAATATTTCATATCCACCCCAAAAAAATTAAAAAATGCAATCTTGGATGAAAATTAAAGAAATAAGATTGAAGCTTATGAGGCCACGTTGGACGCCATCGGGCTTAATCATAATGTAAGTCTCCTCCACTTCCTAAGGAGAAAATCAAGAAAATTAGAGGTGGGTTTCCAATAAATTAGCAAAAACTGAAAGAAATTAATGTAGTCTAGTCAACCTGGACCATCTCAAGAAGTTCTACCCCTAGTCCAAAATCTCGATGTGCGACGACTCTTCTCGGCTCCATACTATTATAAAAAAAATCTCTTCATTTCCCCCTACCCAGAATTACGTGGGCTTGATCCTTTGCAAATAACCATTTTCAAAAAAAGTATAAAATTTCAAAACCCCAGAAGTACGTAGGCATCTCATACGCCTTACATGAGCACGGCCCTTTCTTTTTCACAAAATACTATTCTTTTCTTACCTCCGAGAATGACAGTTCATTCAAACATATATTTGGACAAAAGGATTATATATGCCTTAGCGATCAGTATAGATGAAATAAAAACCTCATCAAAAGGCACAGCTGGATGATCAGAAACTTTTTTATTTCACTAATAAGAAATTACAGTACATATTACATAAGAAAAGGAACGAATAACTCCCTTCCCCCTACCCTCCTAAAAAGCCAAATAAAATCCCCACATTTATCCCCCATTACATAATAAACTCTCCAGGAGTCCTATCCACAGCTACCATAGGAGCCCGCTCTGTCATCATCATCTGCATCCTGGGGTCCCCAAGTTTCCCCTACCTGAACAGAGTGTCGCAGACACTCCATGAACTGATCAGCTCGAACCAGCTTCGAAAAAACTACAACACCTCCTTCCAAGGTGTGGAAAGAAACAAGCCACCTTTGTCCAGTCTCCACTGCCAACATCTTGCTAACTACTCTCCTCCATAACCACTTCATATAATCCCTAGGGATATGCCAAACTCTCCCAACAGACTGAGAGGGATGGGTCGACGGACGCCGACTCTCCCATAGAGAGCCAAGTCACAGGCGCAGAGGCTCGATTAAATCCTCTACCGAAAAGAAATTTAGTGTACAAGGTGACATGACCTGTGCCCAACCAAATTGGGGCAAAAAACTCCAAGGGAAAAAAAGAGGTCTGGTTGAGACCAACCAGTCGCACATACGAGTATTCTCCTAGCTCCAGAACAGGCAGTAACTGTCCCCACCAAGGCACTGACCAGTACAGATTCCGAGCCCCATGCTCCACAAGCTAATTCTCCCACCTCTTAATATCCAGGCCAACGTTGAAGAAGTAATGCAAAAATAAGTTGGGTACAACCGACAAAAGATATTCTGGAAAAGTCACCAGGCGGAGTCTTTCAGACAACCACATGAACAGCATCACGGGCTACCCCGCAGGAAGTCTGAACGACCTTCTCACCAGGCATCCAGACCGTTTAGGGTCTCCACCGGTATCACCACCACAGGATTGTGACGGTATGACATCCATGAAGTAATGGCTGCAAGTTGTGGATCCACCAGCAGTTTCCCAGTCACCAACAGTAATTTTGAAATCAGGCCCAGAGCAACGGATCCAGCATAGCCAGCATCACCTACTTCCCGCAAATGCACGGACTGCAACACCGTCGGGAGGGAGATCATTCCTCCAGCAACCAGTGATCTAGTTGCCAAAGGCGAAATGCAAAGAGGCCCGTCCAGAAAATCCCTGGGAGAACGGGAAAATTCGGGTAAAGCCGCAGCAACACTGGGATTTATCCCCAGCATGGTAGAAAATTCCTCATAGGTAGGACAAACTTCATCCAACCCAAAGCATAATACATGGTCTTCGGGGTACCAAAATTGTACCACCGCCATCAGCATGTTCCACTCAATGGACCGATTGCGCCACAAAGAGACTCGACGCATGTTGAAAGCATCGTAGTCGACATTATAAGACCACATCACTTTCAAAGCTTCGAGGTAGTTAGCAAACTCAATGCTACCAGGGAGTGTCATCTTGTAAGATTAAGAAATAGTAAGCAAGTAAGTAAGAATGTGAAGGTGTGATGAAAACACTCCACCCCTACCCCTTTTTATACTTGAAAACCCTCACAAAAGACATAACCCATGCAGAAATCGAAGGGAATCCTACCCCACAAGGTACAAGAAGCTGAAGAGGCCACTAATCAAAAGATTTAAATTAATGGGACTGGATTTGAATGCCGATAGGCAGGACAAGGGGCTTGCCGATCGGCAACCCCCTATTTTTGAAAATTTTCCTTTTTTCCTTTTTTGCCAAAATTAGAAAAAATAAATAAATAAAATTGATATTCTCAACAGAATTTCAAAAAAATCCTCTTCCACCCCTATATAATTTCCCATTTTTAAAACTTTACTTCAAAAAAAGACTAAAAATGTCTCTTTTTACGGTCTCAGCAGCAAAGTAAAAAGTGCATGTGCATGCATTAACTCATCATTAACAAAGAAATCCCATTGCATTGCATATATATATTCTTCTATGTTACATCAGGAAATAAAAGAAAAGAAAAAAACAAACGGGACTCAGCCCGAACCCACATTTTCTCTCTCTCTCACCTACCCTTCACCCCTCTCTCTAAGAGCTTCCACCCCTGCGATGCGCTCTCTTTTCACTACGACGAGATGACGCACCACCACTACTCGAGCTAGAGTCCTCCCTGGAAGAAGCAGATGGCACCAAGCAAGAAGGAACCGGGATCGTATCTCGAATATGAGCAGTCATCGAAGATATCCAGTCTCTGATGTCCCTCAGCCAAGTGGTCGACACACGGACTTGCTGAAAGTAAAAGGCAAAATCAGCATCAAAGAGGGATCAAAACAGAAAAGGAACCCAAAAGAACAGAAAGGCATACCGCAGGACGAAGAACCTCCTTTGTCAAACCCAACTCCTCTGGATCCATCGTATGAGGACGTGAAACATGGGGACCATCCCTTCATCAGCCCGGTGGATGTTGTATGAAGGGGTATGCAATCGAACAAAGGGAACCTCTGAAGTTGCCACCACCACAGACGCCGACAGACCACCACCGATGTGGGAAGACCCCACTGCCCGACTCGAACCCGCAGGAGGGAAAGGCAAGGCAACATATATGCTAGGCTCCATCAACCCGCTCATCACAAAGTCCATATAGTCATATGGCACAGCCGTATCAGTATACAACAGGTAGGACTCGCCGATCATCACCGCGATCCTCGCATCCTCTAGCAGTAGTCGCTCCCTCCTCATAGACGTAGGAGGCTGCGCAGGTGGCACCACAACCTCTCTGTAATTTGTCGAACCACCCGCTCCTCGAGATACCAAGAATGGACGATTGTATGCGCTGATAAATGCCTCATCTGCGCATTCACCTCGGTCGCCCCCGTATCCTGAATGGACGTCCCCCAAGAGTAAAAATTCACCTGAAAATCCCCAGCAGACATAAGTCAATACAAAATCAAAACATGTCAAAAACCAAGGCTAAAAAGGAAAAAGTCCCTACAACTGGTCAGGCCATTCAAGACCTGACGCACCGCCTCGAGAGAGAGAGAGATCCCTTCGACTGTCGATTGGCCTTGCGCCATCGATACAATCGGCAAAAGTCTCCAACAGTCTCGTCCTTCAAGGAAATTAGTTGGGTATTGCACTCAATCACCTCATACAACCACGTCTTCCAAAGACAGGAATTCACAATAAAAAAGAAACGCATAAGGAAAATGTGAATGCATGAATGGAAAATGCGCAAAATTAAAGGATACCTCGAGGAGATACGGGGCTCCAGTAAAAGTTTATCGGTAGCACCAGCTGAATGCATCCAAAGAAAAATAGAGGGTCGCCAAAGTCAGGCTCCCTCAATCATAGAAAGGGATGTTCGAAAACATCCCCAAATACGGTAAGAACGACAAATGGACGACGTCGCCGCTCGACGCCACCATGAAACCTCCCATCACCATCAAAATGAACAACCGGTCCATCTGCCTCACCTGCAGCCCGTCCTCCACATTAACCACCCTACTCAGTAAGACATCCTTTAATAAGGACAGCTGGATTGAATCCCCATACACTATCCTCCCTACATCGTCGAGCGCCGCCCTCACCGCCTCCGACCTCACCTTCAGAGAGCAATCCACCTCTATCTGCTCCCCATCGCAATCCATCCCTAGTAGCTGTTGCACATCTATAGGAGTCACAGTCATCTCCCCAAAATCAAAATGGAAGGTGTGGGTTATATCCCACCATCTCTCCCCCAAAGCGCATCAGACCGCTGTCGACCGAGGCATCTCATCCAGCACAGACATCAACCTCCCAAAACCCGCTGATGATACCACCCAATGCACCACAGGTGGAAGATGCTCCCAAATGTTAAGCCCCATCGTCCCACGGGCACGCATGTTCTTCAAAGAGATATCAGACTATCAAAAGAAGAAACCTTATCAAAATTCAATAAGGAAGGAAAAATCACCAAAAATAGAAGAATGCCAAAAGTCAGGTTACTTACATAACCGCCAGGGCTCACCACCCTCGAAGAGAGATGACGCGATGACTCCCGTAGCAAGGTCCGCTCATTCTCAACCGGCTCGAATGAGTCAAAGGAGTTCTCACTCCCCAAAGCAAGAAGCGCCCTGGACCTCCACTCCACGTTCGCCCAGTCATCAACAGTCAACCATTCCTTATACGCTGCAGTGCTCACAAAGGCAGCCATTTCTTAGAGATCGAAATGCTATAACGATTTGCAGAGGAAAATCGTAGAAACAAAGAAAGCAAGAAGTTATGAAAAATGAGGGGAATTCACCCCCTTTATATAGGATTCTAAAGGTCATGCCGATCGGCATTGACCCCCCACCCACCAATCGGCACAAACCCTTACCTTCCCGAGGCAGTCCAAAAGTCTGTGCCACTGTCGAATGGCACTCTCTGAACCATGCCAACTGGCACCCCCTTTAAGTTTCGTACAAAAATTCCCAGAAAGCCCTGAAAAATTCTCAAAAAAATCCTAAAAATCCCAAGAAGGATTTAGAACATTTTCACCAAGAAAATTTCGCACTCCCTCAAGCGGAACCCCTATTTCCCCAGCGAAACTCTCAAAAACCAAGTAAAACTCCTCCCAGAAACATCCCCATAGTATCTCTAAAGATCACCCCCTATGCTCCAAAGGCCTCAATTTTCCCCAAGCAATACATCCAAACCCTGGGCCACCTAAATCTCCCCAGTGGAATTTTAGTTATTCCTTCAGAGGATGCAAAAGATTTCCCCATCAGTCGGCTCCCCAGCCCAAGCCAAAATCTCCCCGACAGAGTTCCCTAAGAACATCTCTACTTAAGCCCTCGGAATTGGCTTCGACCCCCGGAATTGGTCATCCCTACATAAGCCCGCAGAATTGGTCATCTCAACTTAAGCTCGTAGAATTGGCTTCGACCCGTAGAATTGGTCAACCCACCTTAAGCCCGTAGAATTGGCTTCAACTTGCAGAATTGTTCATCACTACATAAACCCGCAGAATTGGCTTTGACCTGCATAATTGATCATCCCACCTTATGCCCTCAGAATTGGCTTCGACCCGCAGAATTGGTCATCTCTACATAAGCCCACAGAATTAGCTTCGACATGAAGAATTGGTCATCTCATACATAAGCCCACAGAATTGGCTTTGACCCGCAGAATTGGTCACCTCATCTTCAAGCCCGCAGAATTGGCTTCGACCCACAGAATTGGTCATCGCTACAATAGCCCGTAGAATTGGCTTTGACCCGCAGAATTGGTCATCCCACCTTAAGCCCTCAGAATTGGCTTCGACCCGTAGAATTGGTCATCTCATACTTAAGCCCGTAGAATTGTCTTCGACCCGCAGAATTGGTCATCTCAACTTAAGCCCGCAGAATCGTCTTCTACCCACATAATTGGTTATCCCCAGCACTCTCCGTAAGTCCTCAGAATCGTCCTCGACCCTCTAAATTGGTCATCCTCGCTCCCTTAGGTTCTCGGAATTAGCCTCAACCCTCTGAATTGGTCATCCTCCCTTAAAATCATCATGCGGTGTCCATTTGACGACTATCGTTTATTCCAAACTCACCCGTCGAGGGGCTCTGTGGACACCTGTGACAACCCGCCTACTAAAATAAGAGATGGCCAGCCCAATACTCCAATAATCACAAGAATCATAGATGGACCATTCTTAGCATCACTGTCGTTAAAATATAAGTACGAGATAACCACCCATTATTTTAGAAAATCAACTATCAAATTGAAATTTGTAAGTTAAAGAAAACCACCTAGACAATTCGATTTGCAAAGAGGGTGGATAACAAAAATCAACGGGTAATGATATAACGAAATGCATAAGGTAATAACCGAATAAGCTGTCGGTTAACAGACTAATACAAGAAGGTTACACCGAGTATTACAATTAAATATCACATTATAATAAATGAGTACAAAGCATGGGTAACACGCCCGAATAATTAAACTAAACATAACTAGAGTACAAAAGATAGAAGCGTCTATAACAAATATCCTACAACATCCGCAAAATGTTATAGCTCCAGGACAACTGGAATTGATAGGTCAATACGAGCATCCTTGCGGAGGATCACCTGGACGAACAAGGATTCATACAAAACAAAGAGATATAGACGGGTCAGGGCCCAGTTTGATATGATCACCATGTGAATAAAATGCATGACAGTTATGAATACCTAATCATAAGCATGAATTTAACTATCTCTCGCAATTAATCATAAAATTTCTCACCTCTCAATCTAAAAGCACAACCTAACGCAATATCAATGATAATGCTCAATATTCATAGAAGCATGGGAGAACTCATCTACATTACTCAAGGAGACATCATTTCAATTTTTCACAATTTAAATGCACAATTCCTTTTCTCTTTGGGAAATATATATATGGCAATTCATTTTACAAAATGTTTTACCAATTCAATTTCATCTCATCACTTCCCATTTCCCTTCTTACCTCCAGGAAATGTATTTAAAGCAAATTTATTATCATAAAATGCTTTAACATTAATAATGTCCCACATTATTATGAATAGTTATATTTCATATCATATAACGATTCTAAGACCGTCCTTCCGAGTTTACCCACTAGACGTGCCCCTAAATGGATATCATCTTCCAGGGCCTGTCAAACAAGACAACCTGGGCATCCTACAACGCGAGACATCGGGAAGCGGCCATATACCTGCGAGTGAGTCATAACCACACCCATAATTACCCCACATCGCAAAAATAATCACATAATATAGTAACCGATCATATGGCCGAGGACTATATTCACCCTACATTCACTAGCCAGGGATCTTCACCTCATGCGCGTAACTTCCCTTATGATAGAGATTTAGAGAGGTGCGTATATGAAAATTATCATTTACAAAAATCATTTTTTTTCCATTTTGAAAACATTCAACTTTTGCATTCTCAAAACCATTTATACTTAACCATTAAGTACCAAATTTTACAATATGCATTTCTTATTCTTAAGGTCATATTTTATTAATGACCTAGGACCCGAAGTGCCATTATCCTCATACTAGTCTCCAAGAGTCCAAAGAGATACTATAAGTCATCAAAATAATTTCCCATAATACTAGCCTCCCAAAAGTCCCAAACTTGACCACCCTACTTTCCATTTGTTCTAGGTTAACTTCCTATATCCAAAGAAACATTAACCTCTAGAAACTAACCATTGAGATAAGCCCAAATACCACCGTACTAACCTAGGATATTTATCTCCCTAAAATATACCCCTAATATTCTTTATTACTTCCCAAGAGAAGGTTCCTAAGGCTTGAACCTAAAAGAAAAAGACTCAAAACAAAACTAGAAAAACCTCACAAAAACAGGGTTTCTGAATCGATTCGCCCAAAAATGAATCGATTCGGTGAGGAAAAACCAACCTACTGTCTCAGTCTGAATCGATTCGGCCTTAACCCGAATCGATTCGATTTCCTAGACTTGTATCCTTCCCTATAGGCGAATCGATTCGCTTGGGGGCGAATCGATTCGGCCCTACAGAATTGCCCAATTTGGGCTACGGGTTTAAGAACCCTAAATTTCCCCAAAACCCAAATCTTCCATTTTCTCCAACATCAACAACAACTAATTCTACCAAATCATTTCTACACATCAACTTACTAATTTATTTTCCTCAAATCAAATTAAACTATAAGATTAGGGTTTAAACACCAAAAATTCCCAAAACCCATATGTTGATGTAAAAAACTAGATTGCTCTAATTATTCAATCACAGATAAATAAATAAGACAAAGATTTTTAAAGTGGTTCGGCTAGGAATAAAGCCTACGTCCACTGTTATGTTATTGCTGAGTGTTTGTGGAATTCTTGATTACAAGTTCTCTCAAGAAATTCCGGTCCCGTTGAATGAGGATGATACAAGGTATTTATAGCCTTTAGGCTGTACATGAAAGGTCCAATACATTAAATGATATACATATGAAAGGGTAATACATTTAATGCAGCGTGTGCGTCAAGAATATAATGAATAGTTGAATAGTTGTCCGTCTGGTAATTAATGATACGGCCGAGATGCAGTTCGAACCGCCTTAGTTGCTCGTTGATCAAGAGTTCCTCGGAGTGCTTAGAGTATCTCGGGATGATGGAGTTCCTCGGATGGAGATCCTCGGGGTGTCCTCCTCGTTGCTCGGAGAGAACATGACTTGGTCGGGGGAAATAAACTTCCTCGTTGTTATTGTGCCATGTAGATTGACACGTGTCTTCTTATTATTGGTTCACGTCAGTAGATTAAATTTGGTATCAACAGAAGCCCCCAATGCTTCATGCTTGATGGGTTACTTGAAAGGATGGAGTATTTATTCTGCAATGTTGCTCAGTGCTCGTGAAATTCTTGATCTACCTTCTTAATTTGTTCAACATAAAGTTCATTATCTCCTGGACGAAGTATGATGCAGGCTGATCGATGGTTGCTAATCTTTCTTTAGAGGAACTCTGTGTGCTATGTATCACCCATGGGAATTTGGATGCAGCCATGCCATAGTATGAAACTTGTAGCTTGTCATAATCTTCAAGTATGTTGATTGGTTTGCCAGCCGACCAACTGCTTCCTGTGTCGAGCAACTGAGTGCTAACTTCACGTGCTTGATTTTTCTGATTTATGCTCCTCTGAATACTTTGTTGAGTAACATATTAGCTTTCGAACCCAACTCTTCAATCTGATTAGTACCAAGCAGGTGGCAGACTTCGAAACATTTTCATACAACTTCTTCTTCAATGTTGGTCGAGACAGTAGTAGTAAAGATCTCAGTGCTGTAGATGCTGATTTTGACTTCTTCCTCTGCTCGGGGACGAATAAGAGGTTCTCAGGGACGAGCAAGTGCTTCTCGGGAATGGGCTAATGCTTCTTGGATAGATCATCTGTGATGAATATCAGAATGTTGAAAGGTCTTAACTTCATAAACTCCCCTTATATTTTAGATGATCCTCCTGCTGGCAAGGAATCTGTTTCAAAAGTAGAAGAAAAAGAAACCAATAGAATAGGAATCTCAATGTAATAGTTAGTATACATTTTCATTCTAAATTTATTTTGTTTTTTGAATTTAACGAAAGACTTTCATTTTTATTCGCAATTTTATTTGCTATTGTCTTGTAAAATACTTTACATCTGTGCATATGTAAAAGATAACAATATTGTGTTGTTCATCGACCAACTTAGTAATAAAAAGTTACAAGTATTAGTAACGTTGCTCGATCACTTAATAATAAAGTAATGAGTATAAAAATGTTAAAATTTTTCCAACCAACCAAGGTTGTTAAATTATGCTTGTCGACCAACTACAGTTGATGGGTTTTTATCCCCGACCAACTATACTTGGTGTATTTTGGAATATTTTGCTCTTCAAAGAACTTTTTATAATAATATTACCTCCCGACCAACATAAGTTGTAATATGAGAGTATATTTTTATCTTACCAACCGTAATTGATCATGCTGGTGTACACTTTTTGGCTCCTTAAAGCTTTTGGCTCCTTAGAGCATGTCCTCCTAACCAAAGGAGGTTGGCTACTTATAGCACTTTTCCTCCGTAGAGCTGTCCTCCTAACCAAAGGAGGTTGGCTACTTATAGCATTTTTGCTCCGTAGAGCTGTCCTCCTAACCAAAGGAGGTTGGCTACTTATAGCACTTTTGCTCCGTAGAGCTGTCCTCCTAACCAAAGGAGGCTGGCTCCTTAGAGCATTTTTGGCTCCTTAGAGCACTTTTTGGCTCCTTAGAGCAATTTTGGCTCCTTAGAGCACTTTTTGGCTCCTTAGAGCTTTTGGTCCATTAGTTCTGAGGATATCCTGGCGCTGAATGAACCTTCAAAATGTTTGACTGATGATAATAGGCAGCAAACTCCTCGTTTTTAAATTGTGTTCCATAGTCTGTGATGAAGGCATGAGGGAGACCATATCGGCAGATGATGTTCTTCCAAACAAATTGGTACACCTTCCTTCTCGTATGTCATGTCAATAAGTGGCTCAACTTCTATCCACTAAGTAAAATAATCTACTGCGATGACGAGGTATTTGAATCTTCCTCGAGTCATCGGCAATGGTCCAACCAAATCAATCCCCACATGGAAAATGGCCAAGGGGAAGTTATGGGTGTCAACAATGCTTGTGAAGTTCTTCGGATGGAGGAAAAACGTTGGCACTTGTCACATTTCTTGGCATAAGCTATACAATCAGGTCTCATCGTCGGTCAGTAGTATCCCTGCGTCATCACCTTTTGCAAAAGTGTTCGACCTGCTACACGGGCTCCACAGGACCCTTCATGGATCTCTTTAATCAATTCACCTCGGAGGGATGTACACATCTTTGCAAACCTGCCATAATTCCTCGTCGAGCAGCTTTAAACTTCCATTTCTTGGCAGAGAACTTATCCTCCGAATACCATTATCCCGAGCAGCTTTAAACTTCTATTTCTTGGCAGCGAACTTATCCTCCGAATACCATTAATTAGTACATACCGAGCAGCTTTAAACTTCCATTTCTTGGCAGCGAGCTTATCCTCCGGTAATTATTCCTCCTCAATATATGCTCTGATGGGATCCATCCAAGATGGTCCTAAATCAAGGATAATAATATTCATCGTCAGGTCTTCATCTATGCTCTGACTTTCTAATACTTCAATTGGTATCGTTCTTCGTAGCTCGGTACGAGTAGCTGATGCTAATCGGGCCAAGGCGTATGCTCTCACATTCTCCATTCTTGATATTCATACCAGTTTGAATAGCAACAAACTCTGATACTAACTCCATCACCTTTGTTTGATACTTGATCATCAATTCTCCTTCGGCTCATTATTTTCCCAACATTTGGTTTACGATCAATTGAGAATTACTGAAGACAATAACCTGCTGTGCCTCCATAGTATTTGACAAATTAAGACCTGCAACCATGGCCTTATACTCAACCTCATTATTAGAAGCTTTGAATTAGAAACGTAGGGCATATTCCATGTCGACCTCGTCTGGGCTGTTCAAAACGATCCCTGCCCCACATCCTGTAGTGCAAGATGAGCCATCTACATATAGCCTCCATATAGGCAACTTGTCTTCTAATTTCTGGTCTGACAGAGTTCCTCGGTGGAATACTTGTCGCTTTCTTTCATCATGTCCTGATACTTCTGAATACACCTCTTGAATTTCATTATACCTCCTGAGCTTTAATATTCCTCCTGAACTTCAATATTCCTCCTGAACTTCAATATTCCCCCTGAACTTCAATATTCCTCCTGAACTTCAATATTCCTCCTGAACTTCAATATCAAAAGTAATTCCTGAGAAAGAAAAATAACTCCTGAATGATGATTAGTCGGGGTTGAATTTGATGCTCGACTGCATGATGATATAAGAATGTGCCACCAAATATATCTGTAATAGAAGCCCCCAACTGTGGAATGTGAACTTTGAATGAGATTTATCGACCAATACCAACCGGAGTTGGATTTTATCTACCAACCGGAGTTGGATTTTGTCTACCAACCGGAGTTGGATTTTATCTACCAATCGGAGTTGGTGGTAATTGATAATGAATGATGAAGACTTCCTCGGAGCTGATCAACAGATTGTTGGGACTAAGATAATATAAATGCTGGAGACCTCCTCGGCACTGACCAACAGATTTGTTGGGAATAAGATAATATAAATGCTAGAGACCTCCTCGGCGCTGACCAACAGATTTGTTGGGAATAAGATAATATAAATGCTAGAGACCTCCTCGGCGCTGACCAACAGATTTGTTGGGAATAAGATAATATAAATGCAGGATACCTCCTCGGCGATGACCAACAGATTGTTGGGAATAAGATATAATAAATGCAAGATACCTCCTCGGCTATGACCAACAGATTGTTGGGAATAAGATATAATATAAATGCAGGATACCTCCTCGGCGATGACCAACAGATTGTTGGGAATAAGATATAATAAATGCAAGATACCTCCTCGGCGATGACCAACAGATTGTTGGGAATAAGATATAATAAATGAAGGATACCTCCTCGGCGATGACCAACAGATTGCTGGGAATAAGATATAATAAATTTCGGAGATATCCTTGGAGCTGAATAAGATATAATGAATGTTGGAGACATCCTTGCTGAAATGAGAATAGAATATGCATCCAAATAGATATAAAGAATAATTAAAAATAATAAAGTGCCTCGCCGATCCGTCGAGGTAGAATCATATAATGCCGAACAAGAATAAGATCTTTCAGAACATAAGAATATGGCCGAGAAATTTGTCAGGCCTGAATATAAATAAGAATTATCCGAATGAATGTTGTAATTCTCCTTAAAGCTGAATAAGTATCTTGTCGAGGCATAATTGCAGAATGCCGAATAAGAATAATATTTTCCAGAACATAAGAATATGGCCGAGAACTTTGCTGGGCCTGCATATAAATAAGAATTACCCCGACCAACAATTCGTTGGGGGTGAAATATAATAAATGTTATAGTTCTCCTCAGAGCTGAATATGATAATAAGTATCTCGCCGAGCTCCATATTGAGATGAATATAGAATATGAATCCCAAGGGATATATAGAATAATTTGTGCTTGAGCCAATATATATGGGCCTGAATATAAATAAGAATGACCCCGACCAACTATCCGTTGGGGGTGAAATATAATAAATATTGTAGCTTTTCCTTCAGAACTGAATAAGTATCTCGTTGAGCTCCATGATGAGATGAATATATAATATGCATCCGAATGGATGTGCTTCAGCATTCGTCGGCATTGAATCTTGTGCCTGTAAAAATTAATATTTTGCTCTACCATATGTGTAGGCTGAATTGATTAGTCATGAGAATAATTTACTCATCCAATCAATATATGATATGTATCAGCATAAAAATTTCAAAATATGAAATAATATTTTTGTGCCACACGTGTGTGAGATGTACAAATTTTTATCAGATATGCATCATAAATAAGATGTAAAGTTTTTTTGTAAATTTATTTAATCTCCAACAACTAATCAGGTATAAGTTGCTGTTTGAAAATTATTTATCACTTGGTTTTAAAAATATTTTTGGGGTGATCACAAGTTAAAAAGACTTAAGCCCCCCTGTTTGTCCCCAAGCTGAACTCATGTTTAAAGAAATATCTGGGGTGCTTCGCATTTTTTAATACCCCAATATTCTACTGCTGCCGACGAACGACATGGATGTTGCCGACCAACATTTAAGGATATCTCAAATTATAGAATATATGGTTGGATGACTAGAATATCTCGAATCTTTAGATCAAAAATAACATTCAATGTAAAATTTAAGCCTTGAGACTGTTAATTAAATGAATAAATATATAACCCACTAGATCGTGTGATTTCGTCAAAGAAACCTTGTGATGTGATGAACGAGGGGCCAACATATCAAATTTGTTCCCAGTCTTGATATGGTCATGATTATTTTACTGATCTTCTTTTACAGGAGGTGGGTAATGATTTTTCAGGTGAGAGAAAATTATTTTTTATATTGGTCCCTTCCTATTCCCAATTTGGAGAGATAAAAATATGGTGAATGATCGAAATTATTACCAAATTTATATAAAAAAATCAATCAATTTGACTTTATTGACATAGATGGAAGATGAACCAAATTAAGTATATAGTTCATAAAAATGAATACAAAGAGACTTAAACTTGTGAATGCAAAGAGACTCAAACTTGAAGAGAGAGAGAGAATATATATGGGTCATGATTTCCATGGAAAGACTTTTCATTGTCTTTAACCTTTTCCCATTCTTTTATTAAAAATATGATGGGAATTTGAATAGACATCAAATATCTTACAAAATTTATTTCAAAATCAACAATGAAAATGATCAAATCTTATCATCGTCGTATATATTGGCATATGTAATCATTTAAAATATTTATTTCATGATATAAAATTAAAACTTGAGAATCAAGCAAAGAATTATGATTTATGAAATCTACTATTTTTCAGATTTCTAAATAAGAATTAATCTAACAGTTATGATTTAAAAAATCATGATATGCAACATTTTGCAGATAAAAATTGGACAATTAATTTATGCATATAAACATAAAAATCACGATTGAATTAACAGATGTATGTATAATTGATTATACGTAGAGAAAATAAAAACTTAGCTTTTGATGGAGAACAATGCTTGTAACACGTTCCCACAGACGGCGCCAATCTGTTGATGTAAAAAACTAGATTGCTCTAATTATTCAATCACGGATAAATAAATAAGACAAAGATTTTTAAAGTGGTTCGGCTAGGAATAAAGCCTACGTCCACTGTTATGTTATTGCTGAGTGTTTGTGGAATTCTTGATTACAAGTTCTCTCAAGAAATTCCGGTCCCCTTGAATGAGGATGATACAAGGTATTTATAGCCTTTAGGCTGTACATGAAAGGTCCAATACATTAAATGATATACATATGAAAGGGTAATACATTTAATGCAGCGTGTGCGTCAAGAATATAATGAATAGTTGAACAGTTGTCCGTCTGGTAATTAATGATACGGCCGAGATGCAGTTCGGACCGCCTTAGTTGCTCGTTGATCAAGAGTTCCTCGGAGTGCTTAGAGTATCTCGGGATGATGGAGTTCCTCGGATGGAGATCCTCGGGGTGTCCTCCTTGTTGCTCGGAGAGAACATGACTTGGTCGGGGGAAATAAACTTCCTCGTTGTTATTGTGCCATGTAGATTGACACGTGTCTTCTTATTATTGGTTCACGTCAGTAGATTAAATTTGGTATCAACACCATAAATGGTTTAAATCTCCAAAAACTAACTATACATGCAATTTATCACATTAAATCATATACTAGCAAGTTAGAAACTTACCTCAAGTTTGTAGTCTCGGATTCTTTTCCCGTAGCAAGAATTTCCAGCTCCAATCTTCCATTTCTCTCTCTTTTCTCCATTTTCTCCCAAGCTCTCTTCTCTCTCTCTCTCGATCTTAAAGCTTATAACATAAAATAAGAAATAAAAGGAGTTGGGAGACTTAAATGGGCCTTAAACATAAATTCCCCTCTTTAAATGTTGATACACCATTAAAATGACTCGTAACTACTTAATTGAGTCATAACCTGTCAAAAATGCCCCAAGCTCAAAAATACAACTTGGCACTTATTTTGACTATCTCGACTATTCCAAAACGAACCGCACCCTCTAAAATGGCATCCGGAGTCTCGTATAATATTTTATGTCCCAATGTCATTTTAAATTCATTTATTATGCTCAGATTTGAACATAAGTCATAACCGTCGCTTAAAATACAACGACGCTATAAAACACAATATAATACTATTTACTTTCTCATAACAGTAAATAGGCAAAACATGGTAAATATTATCCCTTAAATCACTTGAAATAATATTTACCCCAACTCTCACTATATTATAAAATTAGCCCATCAGGAAAAATAATATAAAATAGTCACTCAAAAGTCTAGGTTGTTACATACTCCCCCCCTTTTAAGGGAATTTTGCCCTCAAAATTCAGGCATACCATATATCCATATTAAGGGTGTACCTTTCTAAACTTTCGTTCCTTCATCTCTAAAATTTTCTAGGCAGTGTGGCATCCCTATTGAACTTGGACTAAGGTCGTCACTTTCAATCTTAGTGTACATTCTTCGTGCTCTAACATAGAACATAGTCGCTCATCATAAACTATCGAGCCTACCTTCAACAACAAAAGAAAATGCCTATATAACTCGGCACAAGTTGCGTTTCTTTCTAAATCACATTATACCCTTACTCGGGAATACCTACACTAACACTTGATTCCCTAATTCCAACACTACGTGACCTCTACTCGCGTCAGCGTGGCTCTTGAAAGTATGCACAGCAATGAACTTAATCATTAAAGAAGTATTCATGGACCACTCCAAGTCCAAGGAATTTATTGTCCGCTGGTTCCACCCAACGAGCAGGCGAATTACTCAGTCGGCTACACAAGGACACATTTAGTGCCATACCTTTAGTGAAATGGTACGAATTATCGTCTACAAATTCGATTCATAAAAGCTACTGTCCCCACTCTTCCTTTAAGTCAAACACGCCCATTTGAGGTATGCCTTCCGAAATTTTATTAACTTTCTCCATTCATTCATTCACTTACGGGTGGTAGGTTGTTCCCAACTTTAATTTGGTCCCCATCACTTCCCGTAAACTTTACCAAAATTTTGACACGAAAGTCTAGTCTAGGTCCAACTTTATTTTGATAGGAACCTTATATAAATCCATACTCCACCTTAAAGAGCTGGGCGTACTCCTCTGCAAATAGTCCGCCCATATTGGCTGGAAAAGCGGTGATTTGATCAAACGATCCACAACTTTCTCAAATAGGATCATGACCGTTGCGATGCTAGTAATTCGATGGGAATATCCATATCTGCACATGTACTCTAATGATTACAACGATCCCATTTATCGTTGGTAATCTATATTCACCAACTGACAAGTGGTGGATTGGGGAGAAAACTCAAAACTGTTCCTTCCTCGCGCTTCAACCCTAACATAAATGCTCTTGCTACAAAGTCCTCTTGGTTAAGCTAGTTACACTTGGCTTTCCATGCCTTCGCTAGTCTCCACCACGAGTTTTCTGCTCGGGGCAACCACTATCCCATTTGCATTCCCTTGGTGAAAGTGAATATCCAATTGACAGTATTTTATGAACTTTAAACACCAACTATGCTGCCCCAACAACATATTGCAACAACTTGTGGTTCGTAAAAAGACTAAATTTCTTGCCCAGGAAGTAGTGCCTTTATTTCTTTAAGGTGAATACTACCGCTATGAACTCTAAATCAAGCATGGGATAATACTTCTCACAGGGTTTAAGCTTGTGAGGCACACAAACTAGGGCCCCATGCTCCAGCATTAATACTTCCCAATCCAGGTAGAAACTCATCCATTAATACCGAGAAATCCACTCTCGATCTTAACAACACGAGTGCAGGACTAAAATTCAGCTCATCCTTTAACTCCCCGAACGTTAGGTTACCGACGTAACGCTCTTTCTAAGAGGGGCCTCATCTTCTATGGCCTAGCATCCCGAATTACTCGAGATGCCATACTCCTTTTTTCTGGGGACCTAATCCTTCTTAGAGTTAGCCCACACACCTACTCGTGGTTAACTCTCTGCAGCTTTCCTAAAACAGCGTCACATGCCCTAAGGGCCTTACGTCCTAATAATCCTAAGGTCGATATATTTCCTATTCAAGTTGTATAAGTATTATACTAATTATATCCCTAGTGCCCAAGACCCTTCTCAATTCCCGACATTCGCTCAGTTTCATGCGTGGGATGTCTCGCACAGCGAAATCCAAATAAGGAACCCTCCCGTTACACTACTACCTCTCATCGTCGGTCATCATGATATAAAGTTCTAAGACACATGATCAGGACCACTAAAATTCTAACTCGTAACCCTACTATTGCGCTACTACTTCTATGTCCTACCATCTCGGCGAAATGAAAATTTAACCAATAGGGCGCTTACTTTCTGTAAGGTGTTATTAATACTTTATCCCCATATATATATACATATATCTTCTTAAATGGCCTTCTCATCAAGGCATAACCATAAGTCTCAATCCGGTTTTCTTATCTTAGTCTCCCTCACATCGATCAGAGGAGAGAACTATTCACAGTGCTTCTATACCGCACATTAATAGCCCTTTAATCACTCAATCACGTGATTCTCGGCTAAACCCTCCAACCCAGCATTCTAACAACAGAAAGAAAGAAAAAAAATACAACATATCTCCACTCCCAACGTCGTTAAGGTTCATGCGTGGAGCGTCTCCCAAAGCGAAATCCAAACAAGGAACCCCTCCAATACACTACTACTTAACTTTGTTGGTCGTGGAGATAAGGCAGCATCATACATGCAAAATAAAATGAAAAATGAAAAATTCTTGCATACCTTAAACCATCTCTATAAAGTCTCAATCCTGTATCCAGGTGAGATATTATAGAATAACTAGTTCCATTATGGAACTAAAAATACGATAGCCACGCAATTATTTGCTTGCTATCGCTCCGACCAAACCAAAAATATTTCCACTCGTATAACACATATAATACGAGTAGCACATACCACATATACTTTTAAATTATCATCACTCGCTCTAGCGAATGAAGGAAAAGTAGAACCTCCCTACCATGGAAATCATATAGATACACTTTCTATAATAACATCGATACTACCACAAGCTCAAATTACACACCCGAATCTAGGGTAAATACAATACTACTCCATCTTATCATACAGAATGCACCACCCTCAACCAAGTTGGAATTCCCACCAACATTCTTTCCAATTACCCTGGCCACTGCCAATGGTTCGTAGATACAGTATTCTAGTCTTATCTGGATAAACTACTTCCGTTAATGCCCCGACTAGGCATCTTATTCTTGTCCTTTTTCTCCAAATCGACAAGATCAAAATGCGTGGTTCTACATTCCACGTCATAACCGTTTCTCCATCCCTAGCCACCTGAGGATTACCCGCGTAGTTCCCTTAACTTCCTCAACAAAAGAGAACATGCTACCGGACTCCCTTGCCTTATTTCAATGAGACTTCCCCGAACGGATGTCCACTAATGGGGTTTCATAAACACTACTTCTCTATAAGTGTTAGCAACACTTACTCGTGAGCCTATCATTCCACTGAAGGGATCTTTCTTCCTTGTACCTACCTTATTTCGGTGTACGGTTTCCCTAACCGTATAACTCTTTATTCACAGTCGGCCTCTGAACGATCCTCATGTGAATACTTGAGATCAACCTTCTTATCATTTTTAACATCCCAGATAAACTCACTGTTGAAAATATCTATCGGGTTTCTCTATGGAAATATCTACAAGACATCTATAAGACAAATTGAATTAGGTATATCTAAAGGAAAAATTCCTAATTCAATTTTTAATCCATTACACTAGATCTAAGTGTGATATGCGCATATTGTGTGACCAAAAGTGTACATTTAAAGGAATAGTAATCAAAAACATCTACAAAAAAAATTTTACGAGGAAAAACCCCCACTGAGGGGTAAAAAATCTTGACGCGCTTCAATTTCTATTTCTACTTAAAAGAATTTTTACATGAGGCAATAAGGTACATCTCACACAAGCACTCTCGTGTAGTTACCTATGGACCTTGAGCTTTACCCATAGATGAATACAATTCCATACCGAGCTCCACTATGTGAATGAAAAACTCCAATGTTCTCCTTGGAATCACGCTACGTCTTAACTCCTGCAATGAATCAAAGCACCTCAAATTTTAGTTATAGGATTAGTGGATCATGCAATTCAAAGTGTAGTTGATTAAATTAAATAGGTGAATGAATATTTGAAATAAAATCACTTCAATTCACTCATAAAAAATAAAAATCAAGATATAGATCTAAGTTTGAATGGTTTTGGAGGGAATAGGTGAATTTTGGTAAAAAGAAGAGTAAGGATAGATCTCAACCTCGAAATGAACTCAGAGGTGTTTTTCAATTGTGAGGGTTTTAGATATTTCAAATGGGATGAAAATGACCTATCTATAAAAAAAATCAAAATTCAACTCTGCCATAAGCACGATGATTTTTTTTCATGCACACAATTTAATTTTATACTAAAATCGAGGCATAGCCATGCGCATGGGGTAAATGTTAGTCGTATGAACGGGACATGTGCAAGGGCTTGATTAGGACTATGCGAATAGTTAAGGACCATTTTGCTCAAAAATTCCTTTAACTCATACCAAAACAAAGGTCGGCTTTCAAAATAAGTTCTAGCAATACCTCTGAGTAAAATATGCACTTGTCCATCCAATTTTGAAAACACATTCATTTTGCCAAATATTGTGCACGTGTGTGTATCCATATATCAATTCACAAAACTACCAAGAGGATATAATCTTCATCATGTTTGTGCAAAGGAAGTCTTGCGATTGTTGAGTGGCTTGCATGATCTTTCCATTCAAAAGTCCATCTAAGCAAATGAACATGTATCACTTAAACGTATCAAGTCCATGTGAGTTAAATGGCTCAATGACTAAAATATTTTGTCACGGAATTTCTTTCATATTCAATATATACAATACAAAATTTTACATTTTCAAAATCCACCCCCACACTAGAAAAAATCATTTACAGAAAACTCTCTATTTTATAATGTTCTTTTATAAATAAATAAAAACTAAGGTATTGCAAAATACACTATTACTTTCACTTCATTGGACTAATGAACCTATATAAGAATAAAATGTATTTTAAATAGAATAAATGTTGAAAATATTATTATATTTTGGATGTCCACGTGTAATTTGAAGTATTATAATATTTTCCCACATTGGTTCAACGAATTATTGGGTAAGTATTATTTACCCATAATTTAATGAGAAATATATTCCCATTCCTTGGTTTAATCTTTTTCATCATCGATTGTGAATCCATCTCTTAAGGGCTGAGTATTTACTTCCACGTGATCAAACCACCAATTTTGACTAAGACTTATTCTCAAAATCATTAATGAGAAGATATCAAACTTGAGTAATCCTAAATTTAAAGCTCTTGAAATTAATGCAAAAATTATATGAATTGGAAATCAAATACATTAAGCTCCATTTACAATCCAAAAATCTTGATGATGTAATTCGAGAGGGAAATAATGTGTTCTCACATGACAACGCATCATCTCTGATGTTTGTATGACATCATATTCATGATGACATAGAGTGAGCACTTAAGGGGAGAAGACCTCTTAGGTCTTTGCAAATCCCTGAAGGATAGGTATGATCACCAGAAGATGGGCATAATGTGTTGAATGATTTTAATATTAATGGGTATTAATGGTTAGAGAAAATGAAAGGTTAAAACCATTAATTAGTTGGAATAAGAAAAGACAAAGGGAAGTGGGAAAACCAAAGTCCCACATTGGAAAAGTGTGAAAAAGTTAGTGGGTTAATAAATGCTCTTGTGTCATAAGAGATTACTTGTGTGCATTGAAGTATATGCTACTAGTGTACACCTTAGGTCCAAGGATGGTGCAAAGCACCATCTGCACACGCACACGCGCGCGCGCACGTGCGATTGGGCGTTTAGGGCACTTTGGAGGCGCACTTCGCATCGTCACGAGTAGCAGTAGGAGCCTTTGATTTTTGACAACGTTAAAAGATCAAACGGTCCAGATTAAATCCATAATAAATGACACATAATTATGGCGCGAGTGGATCTGAACCATCGGATTTTGGGGCCACTTCGTTAAGTGTTAATCCGTACAGTCACACCTTTTTAGTTCAAATTTGGAACGTTCAAAATATAGTTATATATCCAAGGGCCGTGATTAAATGACCTTTGGATGTGGTGTCTGTTCATGAACAGACACCACAAGAGGCTATATATAGAAGGCAAAATCCTGTCATAATCTATTCCAAAAATTCTCTTTCTCTATTATTTCTTCTTACCAATTTCATAGAGTGTTCTGGGTTATTCTTCAAGTTTGCTACTTGAATAAAACCATGGATTTGTTGTATCTTGAAGGTAATTTGCCTAGACCCATTAGCAAACTCCGTACAAGTGGGGGCAAATAACACCTTAAGGACAGTAGTTTATTACGCCTCAAATCCAATCATCTGTTCATATTTTTTGCATAATTAAAAAATTCTTCAACAATCTTAAGGTGTTATTTCATGGAAGCATAAAAGAATATGAATATGTTTCTGAATCCCAATGTGCATTTGGACCGCTTTGATGGAACAAATTTCACTCCCTAGAAAGGAAAATTATTCTTCCTTCTCACAGTTTTGAAAATTGCATATGTTCTGGATCCTAATCTAGAAGCAATTCCGAAACCAAAAGAAGACGATAATGAAACTGTCAAAGAACAATGGAAGAAACGTGAAGAAGACGAATTGGTGTGTCGTGGGCATATTCTGAATACACTGTCTGATCGATTATATGATCTTTACAACTCTGCGCAGTCTCCGCGGGAAATCTATAATGCTCTTGAATATAAATACAAAACAGAAAAAGAAGGTACGGATAAATTCTTAATTCTGAAATATTTCGAATTCAAAATAAGTGATAACCAAACTATTTTAGACCAAGTACATGAGTTGTAAATCCTTATCACAAAGCTTCGTGAATTAAAGGTGGAAATTTCTGAATCGTTTCAAGTTGGTGCAATTATTGCAAAATTACCACCAAGTTGGAATGATTGTCGTAAGAAACTCCTACATAGGAAGGATGATATAAGTTTGGAGGAATTAAAGAAACATTTAAGAATTGAAGAAGAAACTAGATCCCGTGATCAAATAAATGTTTCTCATAATTCCACCAAAGTTAACTCTATTGAAGGAAAGAAATATCATAAGAACTTCAAACATAATGGTAAGAAGTTCAAGAAAAATAATTCCAATAAGAAACAGTCCAATGGGGCTTGTTTCAATTGTGGCAAAAATGGACACTATGCCCGTGATTGCAGAAACAAGAAACGAAAGATAGATGCTACTGAATCCAATAATACAATCAATGCAAATATGGTGGAAAATAAGATCGAGGATCTTGTAGCAATGGTATCGGACATGCAAATTGGTATGATTACCGAACTAAACATGGTGGCAATAACGAAGTCTTCTGACTGATGGCTCGATTCTGGGGCTACCATACATGTCTGCAATGATAAATCATTGTACTCCGCATATGAAAAAGCAGAGGACGGTCAAGAGGTTCTAATGGGGAATCATAATTCTGCCAAAGTTCTGGGAAAGGGAAACGTTGAACTACAATTCACATCTGGAAAGAAGTTGACGTTGACAAATGTTCTGCATGTACCAGAAATTTGAAAAAATCTAGTGTCTGCAAGTTTGATTTGTAAAAGCGGCATTAAAGCCGTCTTTGAGTCTGATAAGTTAATTCTGTCTAAGAATGGGGCATTTGTTGGGAAAGGGTATGCTTGTGATGGAATGTTCAAACTCAGTATTTTGATTAATAATATGAATAATTCTGCTTATATTGTTGAGTCTTTTGATGTTTGGCATGCTAGATTAGCGCATTTAAATTTTAGATCATTGAAATACATGTCTAAACATAAATTAATAACTTGTGATAGTACTTCTCAAGAAAAATGTGAAATCTGTATTCAAGCAAAATTAACAAAAAGACCTTTTCCTAAACTAGAACGAAGTGCTGAATTATTAGAATTAGTTCATTCTGATATATGTGAATATAATGGTATTTTAACTAGAGGCGGAAAAAGATACTTTATTACATTCATTGATGATTGTTCAAAATTCACATATGTATATTTGATAAGACATAAGGATGAAACTTTTTCAATGTTTAAACGTTTTAAAGCAGAAGTTGAAAATCAAAAGGAAAAGAAAATTAAAATTCTTCGTAGTGATAGAGGGGGAGAGTATTTTCCAAATGAATTTGACTTATTTTGTGAAGAACACGGAATAATACATCAAAGAACTACCCCTTATACTCCCCAATAAAATGGTTTGGTTGAAAGAAAGAATAGGACTCTTAATAATATGATCAATTCTATGTTGATTAATTCAAACTTACCAAACAATTTGTGGGGAGAAGCTTTACTCACCGCTTGTCATTTACACAACATAATTCCATCAATGAAAACACATGTTTCTCTATACGAGGTATGGAAGAATCGAAAACCAAATCTGGACTACCTAAGGGTCTGGGGTTGTTTGGCTTTCTATAGAATTCATGACCCGAAAAGTTCAAAGTTGGGTGCAAGAGGAATTAAAAGTGTTTTCATAGGATACGCGGAAAATTCTAAGGCATATAGGTTGTTGGACTTAAATTCTAATGTTGTAATTGAATCAAGGGATGTTGAATTTATTGAAAATAAATTCCATAAAGATTCATGTGTCGAATTAGATGCCAATCCTGATACATCCACTAGGTTGATTCCTAGACCATCAATTAATAATAAAAGGAATGAACCCGAAACAGAAATAGAACCTAGAAAAAGTCAGCGTGCTAGAAAAGAAAAATCTTTTGGCCCTGATTTTATTTCATCTCAAGCCTTAGCCTTTTTGGTTGAAGGAGATAGAGATAATATTCTTAATAAAATGCCTATTTTACTTAACGTAGAAGAAGATCCTAAAACCTTTAACGAAGCAATGACTTCAAGTGATGCTTCTTTTTGGAAAGAAGCTATTAATGATGAGATGGATTCAATTCTATCAAATCAGACATGGGTTTTAGTGGACTTGCCACAAGGATCACAACCTATTAGTAGTAAATGGGTATTTAGAAGAAAATACAATACCGATGGTTCTATTCAAACCTTTAAGGATAGATTGGTAGCAAAAGGTTTTAAACAAAGAAAGGGGATTGACTATTTCGATGCTTATGCACCTGTTGCTAGAATTACATCCATACGTGTTTTAATGGCAATTGCATCTATTTATAATCTGTTTGTGCATCAAATGGATGTTAAAACAGCATTTTTGAATGGTGACCTAGATGAAGAGGTATATATGGAGCAACCCGAAGGGTTTGTTTTTCCCCGAAATGAACATAAAGTTTGTAAATTAATTAAGTCACTTTATGGGTTGAAACAAGCACCAAAGCAGTGGCTTGAAAAGTTTGATACAATCATTCTTTCTGATGGTTTCAAACATAACAACGCCAATAAGTGCATTTATTCTAAATTCACCGATGACTATTGTGTAATTATTTTTCTATATGTTGATGACTTATTAATTTTTGGTACAAACATGAGAGGAGTATATGAAACTAAGAAGTATCTTAGTTCACAATTTAAGATGAAAGATCTTAATGAAGTGGATAGCATCTTGGGTATTAAAGTTAAGAAACATCGTGGGGGTTTTGCATTATGTCAATATTATTACATTGACAAAGTTATTCACAAATTTAATCACTCGAAAATAAAAGAAACAAATACCCCATATGATTCTAGTATAAAATTATTAGAAAATTCTGGCAGAGAAATTGAACAACTTGAATATGCTAGTGCAATTGGAAGTTTAATGTATGCGATGCATTGTACAAGGCCAGATATAGCATTTACAGTAGGTAAAATGTTGAGATACACTAATAATCCAAGTTTGGATCATTGGAAAGAAATTGGGAGGATTTTTGGTTACCTCAAGAAGACCAAAGAATCAGGTCTATTTTATTATGACTTTCCAGCAGTTCTTGAAGGATACTCTGATGCTAGTTGGATAACTAGTGCAAGTGATAATAAATCCACATCTGGATGGATATTCACCTTAGCGGGTGGGGCGGTATCTTGGGCATCCAAGAAACAAACTTGCATTACACATTCAACAATGGAATCTGAGTTTATAGCACTGGTAGCAGCCGAAAAAGAAGCAGAATGGCTAAGAAATTTATTATTGGACATAAAGTTATGGCCAAAACCAATACCATCTCTTTCTTTATATTGTGATAGTGAAGCTATATTGTCTAGAGCGTATAACAAAGTATATAATGGAAAATCTAGACACATAAGTTTAAGACATGAATATGTCAAACAATTAATAACTTATGGAGTTATTAATATTATATATGTTCGAACAAATAAGAATCTAGCTGACCCTCTTACCAAAGGACTTTCTAGAGATTTGGTAAAGGACACATCTAGTGGAATGGGACTAAAACCATTTTTTCAATAGTCACCGGTAATGGTAAACCAACTTTGTAATAGCATTACCACTATTCCAAAGTTTAATGGGTAATAACAAGTTACTGATAAGTGATTAGTTTTTGCACTGAAATTTATTCAATTTCATGTCCCTTCTAGGATGTTCAATGCATATTGCTACGTCAAGAGGATGGGTTTAACTCTTAATGAATTTCGTTGTCTAAAGTAGCATGTACATGCAAGAGAACTTCACATATATGAATATAGGAAGTGGTGCCGCTTCTAGCAAGTTTTTGGGTTTATTCTTGTAAATATTCATGAAGCCAAGATAGTGCACATGGCCATAATAGTGCTAAAAATATATTGAACATCTCGTAGAGATTGGGATATCTCGTGTGTGATAGATATCCGGTTCTAAATAATAAGACAAGGTTTAATGCATGGCACACTATTGTCTTATTATAACTTTGATATATATTCACTAACTGAAGGTTTAAATCGAAAGATACCTCCTTGTATGCATGAGCTTATCACAAGAAGAAATTGCATTAATATTAAGATCTAGTGGGGGGTTGTTGGATGATTTTAATATTAATGGGTATTAATAATTAGAGAAAATGAAAGGTTGAAACCATTAATTAGTTGGAATAAGAAAAGACAAAGGGAAGTGGGAAAACCAAAGTTCTACACTGGAAAAGTGTGAAAAAGTTAGTGGGTTAATAAATGCTCTTGTGTAATAAGAGATTACTTGTGTGCATTGAAGTGTATGCTACTAGTGTACACCTTAGGTCCAATGATGGTGCAAAGCATGGGCGTTTAGGACGATTTGTAGGCGCACTTTGCACTTCACATCGTCACGAGGAGCAGTAGAAGCCTTTGATTTTTGACAACGTCAAAAGATCAAACGGTCCAGATTAAATCCATAATAAATGACACATAATTATGGTGCGAGTGGATCTGAACCGTCGAATTTTGGGGCCACTTCGTTAAGTGTTAATCCGTACAGTCACACCTTTTTAGTTCAAATTTGGAACGTTCAAAATATAGTTATATATCCAAGGGCCCTGATTAAATGACCTTTGGATGTGGTGTCTGTTCATGAACAGACACCACAAGAGGCTATATATAGAAGGCAAAATCCTGTCATAATCTATTTCGAAAATTATCTTTCTCTATTATTTCTTCTTACCAATTTCATATAGTGTTCTGGGTTATTCTTCAAGTTTGCTACTTGAATAAACCTGTGGATTTGTTGTATCTTGGAGGTAATTAGCCTAGACCCGTTAGCAAACTCCGTACGAGTGGGGGAAAATAACACCTTAAGGACAGTAGTTTATTACGCCTCAAATCCAATCATTTGCTCATATTTTTTGCATAATTAAAAAAATTCTTCAACATAATGCTTGATCCTCAAAGTGAATGATTGAATTTGAAGTTTTAGGAGCATAAGGTAGAGTATGAAAGTAATTATGCTATTTTTAATATCATGTCTCATCTGAGACTACATAGTGAGAAACTTAGAGATGAAAAGATACAAAAGACCATTTCTACCTTCAACGCCTTGAATGTGCTACTGAACAATATTGAGAACGTCGAATTTTTAAATATTCATACCTCACCACTTGTCTCTTCATTGTAGAACAAATAACAAATTTTAATTAAAAACCATAACGCTTGAGCAATCAAATTTATTGCACTTCCTCAAGAAAATACCAATTTTAATCAAAGAGATGCAGATGTAGGGGCCTGGGTAAAATAATCACCCTAAAATAGGTAGCTACAGCAATTCCTCTAGTAGAGGTGGTCATGATGGCCCATATAATAACACAAAATTTAATAACCACCAAAGTAGTCTAGTTCTCGTATTAATTAGAATTGGAATCAAAATTAAATTAAGTAGAGGTGGGCATTACTCACGTGCTTTTCATGCACCAAAACACGTGGTGTATTAGTACAAACCCACTTTCAATTATGTGGAGAAAAATTTGTGGGATGGGGAAGATTTTGACGCACCTATTTTTGTAACATACATTATATATTTAGAATGCAATGATTTCTATGAGGATCATGTTAGAATTAATATTTAATTATTTAGTAATTATAAAATTTGGTCAAATTTGGTAATTATAAATTAAATAAATTAATTATTTCTCCTAATTATTATGGTCCAAATAAGGGGACGAATTTGATTAAATTAATATATTAATTTTAGAAAATTATTTTTCCAAAGGTCACATGACTTTTGATATTTTTGTGAGTCCCTTTATCTACTTTAGTGGATGATAGATGATCAATTTTAAAGAGAATTTTGGGTCCCCTTCCACCCTATATATAGTGAATAAATCTCCACTATTTGTTACACATGAACACATAAAAAATATATTTGGGCTAGGAAGGAAAAATCCTGATTTTCCAAATTTTCTATATTTTGGATTTCTGGTTGTTTTCCTAGAGATATTTTGGATCTAAGAGAGGGAGAGATAAGAGCTTGAAGAAGGAACAATACAATAAGGAGATTTAGGAAGTTGTTCTCAAGACACATCAAGGACTACAAACAAATCAAAGATTCATGAAAAAAGGTACTTTCCATATAATTTGTGGTTAAAAATGAAATTGTGATTGCAAGATGATATTAAAGGTCATATAAGAATTAGTTTTATGTTATACATAATTCTTATTGTTTTCACATGTGGTATCAGAGCCTAGTTTAAATATTGTCATGCTATCCCTTTTCGGAATAAAATTGATAAACCCAGATTTTCTTGATTAATTCCGCACTGTTTGTTTACTGATGTGTTTATCATCATTAGTAGTAATTTCGTGATAATTTTAACACTGATTTGGTTATCATAATTAGTAGTGTTATGTGTTATTTTGTTTTAACATTGATTGGGATATAACATGATAATTTGTATTATATGTTAAAATATGTAAGAATTTATTTTTATGAAACAGAATTGATTCTGTCAAATTATTAAGAATCTGTTTGTTAATTTTAATAAATCTGATTAAAATCAGTTCTGCTTGTTTGATTTTAATAAATCTGATTAAAATCAGTTCTGTTTGTTTAATTTTAATATATCTGATTAAGAACAGTTTTCGATAGTTATTGTTTAAATTTTCAATCTGTTAAGAATTCTTGTTTGATTTTCAAGCTGAAATCTGGTTTAAAATAGTATTGTTTATTTTGATTTGTTTAAAATGGTTTTTGATTGTTAAGCAATATATTGAACAAAAATCTATTTGTTTAACATATCTGTTGAAAATCTGCTTAACAAATCTATTGAAAACAGTTTACATGTTTGACAAATTTGTTGGAATTTGTTTTTATATAACAGTTGAAAATTCACATAAAATAGTTTCATTTGATGCACTGGATATGTTTATATGTCATTTTGATGTCATTTTAATGGTTATCCAATTCGTTTCAATCAGCCCTACAATTTTCAAGCAATTCGGGAACAAAAAGCGCTTGTGGTGAATAATATTTTTAACCCTAAACTTGCTCCGAATGCAATGAAATTTTGTAGCTTGATTGGAAATGGGCCACAGATCGAATTTCACCACCTTTGGTCGTGATGTAAATTGTTTTTCGACGATCCGAGATTGTTTAGGCCATCAAAACTCGAAATTTGCCATTTATGGAAATAATCTCGGGGGCCATATCTCACTCTAGAAATTTTATTTTTGAATTTCGTCAAAAGTTTTGATATTATAGAGTGATTTTCTATAGATTCATATTGCTAACTCAATTTTTCCATTTTGAGCAAAATTTCATGTTTTTATATTGTATAAGTGTTGCATCTAGAACTATTTTATAAACCTTGTTTTAATGATCCTGTTTTAGTTGAATATTCATGCCAAACACAGTCCAACATATTTCATATAATAGGATATTAGACTTGTGTTAATTTAATATTCATATTTTTTATGAGTCTCGTACCAAACACAGGTTAATGATTCATAATAGTGAATATTAAATATATTAGAATTTTTAATATTAATATTTTTATGAGTCTCGTGCTAAACACAGGCTAGTGATTTATAACATTTAATATTAAATATTGTTGTTTTGATATTTTGATTAAAGCGTCTCGTGCCAAACACAGGCCAATGACTCATTACATAAAATATCAAATTTATGTTTATTCTAAAGTTTGTTATTATATAGATTTAATCAGCTTTAGAATTATTAATTGAATATTGAATTGTCCAACAATGCGTTTATTAAATCACAATTTTCTGTATTAAATTCCATTAAAGATATTTTGCTTTTATGGTTTTGTGATTTAATAAATATCAAAGGTCAATTTCTAACACAATTATTATAATTCTATCATCTAAATTAGACAATTTTATATATTCATTTCCTTGCACTTTTAGTTATGTTTGTTATTTTTAATTAGAGTGAGCATTTTGTAGCAAATATTAACCTATTTTCTCAAGCCTCAACCTTTTCAAAATTTAACGGAACTAATATGTCGGAATGATGCGAGCAAATCGAATTTAGCCTTGGTGTTATGGACATTTATATAGCACTTCTTACTGATGAACCCGCTGCTATTACTGAACAAAGCAGTGAGGGTGATGTGATAATTTACAATGCATGGTCCAAATCAAATAGGCTATGTCTGATGTTTATTAGAATGTGAATTATAACAAATGTGAAGTCCTCCCTACCTGAAACCACCAACGCCAAACAATATCTGACAAATGTTAAGGATAGGTTTCGCACTGCTGACAAAACCCTGGTTGAGAAACTTATGGCCGACTTGACCACTATGCGATTTAATGACACTAAGACCATGAACGCACATATTATTGAAATGACCAATATTGTTGCCAAACTAAGGACTTTAGGCTATTCAGTGGACGATTATTTCTTATTCCAATTTGTCCTAAATTCCTTGCCTTCTGATTATGGGTCTTTCCAGATTCATTACAATACCATAAAAGATAAATGGAATGTTAATGAACTACAAAGTTTATTAGTTCAGGAAGAAGGACGTCTTAAGCAGCAAAATGGTAAGGTGCCTAAATTGCAAGTGGAAAATATGATGGCCAATAAAGGAGTTGGTAAGAAAAAGAAAGGAAAGGGCATAAAGCACAGTCTTAGTCCTTCAAATAATGAACATGGTCCTTCCAATTAAAAGAAGGAAAAAGCAGCAATCACATGTCACTTCTGTCACAGGAAGGGGAATATTCAGAAAGATTAAATTAAGCGTAAAGCTTGGCTTGAAAAGAAAGGTACACTTTGTGCTTATGTATTTTTTGAATCAAACTTGATTGATGTTCCTTCTAATACATGGTGGATTGATTCAGGTTCTACATATCATGTTTCAAATACTATGCAGGCTTCCTTTCCATTCAGGAAATAAAGCAAAGTGAAGATTTTCTTTACATGGGAAATCGGGCCAAAGAAAAAGTTAAAGCTATTGGAGTTTTTCGTTTAAAATTACAATTTGGCCTTTATTTGGATCTTGAAGACACACTTTTTGTACCCACTGTTTCGAGAAATTTAATTTCCTTTTCTAAACTCTCAATAAGGGGGTTTTCTTTTAACTTTCAGAATAATGGTTTTACATTATATAAGAATAATTCTATTTTTGACTCGATTTTTTTGTCGAATGTTTTGTTTCAAATTAATATTGATCCTCATTTTTTGGAATCTTTATTGTCTCTACATAGTAATATTGGAACTAAACGTCCCTCATTTAATGAGAAATTTGCTTACTTGTGGCATAAATGATTAGGATACATATCCAAAGAGAGACTTGAAAGGCTTATTAAAGAGGGAATTATCCTTGATCTGGATTGGTCCAATTTTAGTGTATGTGTGGACTGTATTAAGGGTAAATAGACCAAACATACAAAGAAAGGAGACACAAGAAGCACCCAGCTTCTTGAAATTATACATACAATTATTTGGGGTCCTTTTGATGTTCCTTCTATTGGAGGAGAAAAATACTTTGTCACTTTTATAGATGATTTTTCCCGATATTGCACATTGTATTTGTTACATGATAAAGCTCAATCCGTTAATGCGGTTGAGGTTTATATTACAGAAGTAGAATGATAATTGGGAAAAAAGGTAAAAATCATTCGATCAGATAGAGGTGGTGAGTTTCATAGAAAATATGATGAAACGGGACAACATCTTGGTCTCTTTGCTAAACTCCTTGAACGTTTAGGTATTTGCGCACAATACACTATGCCAGGTTCACCTTGGAAAAATGGTGTAGCTGAAAGGCGCAACTGTACTCTTATTTAACTGGTTAGGAGTATGATAAGTAGAACTGATTTATCTATATTTTTGTGGATGCATGCTCTTATGACTGTTGCACATATCTTAAATAGGGTTCCTAGTAAGGCAGTTTCAAAGACTCCTTTTAAACTGTGAAAAGGTTGGAAACCCTCTTTAAGTCATTTTTGTGCTTGGGGATGTACAACAGAAGAACGCATTTATAATCCACATGAAAAGATGTTGGACCCTAAAACGTTAACTTGTTATTTTATTGGGTATCCAGCAAAATCCAAAGGGTATAAATTCTACTGTCCTAACCATACAACAAGAATTATTGAAACCGAAAATGCTAAATTCATTGAACATGGTGAAGTTAGTGGGAGTAATGAAGTTCGAAATGTGATTATTCAAGAAATCAAGAAAAATCATCCTCTTCCAAGAATTCTAGATAATGACAATGAGGTTCCTTCTGTTCCTATTGTTCATACTGATGTTATTGAATTGATTATTGCTCCGAACAACAACGAAGAACAAATGCATGAACCACATACTGAACAATCACTAAATGCGTCAATTATTAAAACACCACAAGACATAGCTTTAAGGAAATCTCAGAGAAATCGGAGATCAGCTATTTTGAATGACTATGTGGTTTATCTGCAAGAAAATGAATTTAACATTGGGGATATTGATTATCCGGTCTCTTATGAAAAAGATGTTTCTATCATAGATTCTAATAAATGGATTGATGCCATGAATGATGAAATAAAATCTATGAATTTTAATCAAGTCTCGGAGTTGGTTGATTTTCCTAAAGGACATAAAGAAGTTGGGTCTAAGTGGATATATAAGAACAAACGCGACTCAAATGGCAATATCGAACGACATAAAGCAAGACTTGTTGCCAAAGGTTTTAATAAAAAAGAAAGAATTGATTATAGTGAAACTTTATCTCCTGTTTCAAAGAAGGATTCACTTAGAATCATACTAGCACTTGTCTCTCATTATGACTTAGAGTTACACCAAATGGGTGTTAAAATAGCTTTTCTTAATGGGAGTTTAGATGAATAAGTCTACATGGAACAACCAAAGGGCCTCATTCAAAAAGGATAGAACCACAAAGTTTATTTGTTAAACAAATCCATATATGGACTTAAACAAGCTTCTCGTCAATGGTATTTTAAGTTTCATCATACCATTACATCTTTTGGGTTTAAGAAAAACACTGTTAATCGGTGTATATACCTAAGGACCGGTGGGAGTAAGTTTGTATTTTTGGTCCTATATGTTGATGATTTGGTTATCGCCAGCAGTGATATTGGTTTACTAAAGGACACTAAGAAGTACCTTTCATAAAACTTTAAAATGAAATATTTGGGCGAGCCATCCTTCGTGATCGGGATAAATATTTATCGTGATCGATCACGTGGATTGATAGGATTATCTCAAAATAATTGCATTAACAAAGTGTTAAAAAGGTTTGGCATGCAAAATTGTAATCCTATTAATGTTCCAATTCTAAATGGGGAGAAATTTAGTTTAAGTCAATGTCCCCAAACTGAATTGGAAAGGGATCATATGAAAGGTGTGCCATGTACTTCTCTTATAGGGAGTTTATTATATGCACAGGTTTGTACTCGACCGAATATTAGTTTTGCCATTGGGATGATGGGAAGATATCAAAGTAATCCAGATAACTTCCATTGGAAGGCTGCAAAGAAGGTGTTAAGGTACTTGCAAGGAACCAAAAACTACATTCTCACTTATAGGAGATTCGATCACCTTGAGGTGATTGGTTATTCATACTCAAATTTTGGAGGATGCTTTGACCGTAGGAAAATCACTTCGGGTTATGTTTACCTTCTGGAAGGAGGGGTCGTTTCATGTAAAAGTGCTAAACAGAGTGTCATCGCTTCTTCAATTATGGAGGTTGAGTTTGTGGCTTATTTTGAAGCTAAAAGTCATGGGTTATGGCTAGGAAATTTTATTTCAAGATTTAGTATTATAGGTTCAGTATCTAAACCACTGAAGATTTATTTTGATAATGTCACAGCAGTCTTCTTTTCAAAGAATGATAGATATTCGAAAACCGCTACGCATCTTGAGATGAAGTATTTATCTGTCAAAGAAGAAGTTCGGAAACAAACTTTGTCGATTAAACACATCAGTCCTGATGATAATATAGCGGATCCTTTAACGAAAGGGCTTTCTCCGAAGATATTTTTGCAACATACTAAAGAGATGGGTCTCGAGTGAATAATTATGTAATTTCTTAGTTATTTGACACAACTTATGATATAAATAAAGTGTTTCTGAATTCTAAATTTCTGTCTTAATTATATAAATGCATGTGAATGACTGAATGTGACAGAAATAGTCTTTTTATAAAGACATTATGAGACCATTATGATAACTCACATATTTATCCTTATTAAGTATGACATTGGTGACGTGGTACAAGGAAGGAACCATGCTCTTAAATTAGTGTGGAACTGCCTTGACTCACACTAATGAAGTATTTAGTTAAGGTGCTTGATGATGTTCCAAGATACTTGCGTAACTTTTGTCAATCAATTCGTTATGTATAACTTTCTTAGGACCAAGTGGGAGACTGTTAGAATTAATATTTAATTATTTAATAATTACAAAATTCGGCTAAATTTTGTAATTATAAATTAAATATTTCTCCTAATTATTGTGGTCCAAATAATGGGACGAATTTGATTAGAATAATGTATTAATCTTAGAATATTATTATTCCAAAGGTCACATGACTTTTGGTATTTTTGTGAGTCCCTTTAGCTACTTTGGTGGATGGTAGATGATTAGTTTTAAAGGGAATTTTGGATCCCCTTCCACCCTATATATAGTGAACCAATCTCCACTATTTGGTACACAAGAACACACAAAAATATATTTGGGCTAGGAAGGGAAAATTCTGATTTTCCAAATTTTTTTATATTTTGGATTTCTGGTTGTTTTCCTAGAGAGATTCTGGATCTAAAAGAGGAAGAAATTAGAGCTTGAAGAAGGAACAACAAGGAGCTTTAGGAAGTTGTTCTCAAGACACATCAAGGACTACAAACAAACCAAAGCTTCATGGAAAAAGGTATTTTTTCCATATAATTTGTAGTTAAAAATGAAATTGTGATTGCACAATGATATTTAAGGTAATATAAGAATTAGTTTTATGTTATACATAATTATTATTATTTTTACAGATCCTAATGGTCAACTTCGTAGTAACGCGACAATGATAAAATGCCAGGAGCTCCACCAAGCTTTAGTCTAGAATATCCAAAAGCTCTTGTTAAAAATAACTTAATTTATGAATAAGCCATTTTAAAAAAATATATTAGTTATCTTAACATCTTTCTTATGGCGTAATAGCCCATGTTTGGGTGGAATTATCATTTCATCTCTAGCATTTTGTATTTTGTTTAGATTTCTTAGTTGTTATTTTTCAATTTAATTTTTATTCTGTGAATGAGTAGGTAAATTAACTGGTTTTATCTTCTTTACGAAGCATGGATCGTGGAATGCATAATATGAGATTTTTAGTAGGTAGTGCCACAAGACACGCAACCATAAGTTTTTAATGAGTTAGTGTGTTGTATCTACGAGTAGAGAATAGAATGAAATGACAGAATACGTAAAACCAACAGTAGAAAAGTAATGCGGATGAGTCGCATACTAGATCGCTCTCTTTAAGGTGTTTCGTTACTCTGCCCAAAATTGTGTTGCAGTACAATTATTGCCCCGCCACCCCCAAGATAAAACAGCCCAGAATTAAAATCAATTTATATCTCATAAAACTATGCGCGTAGCAATGTGGTATACTATCACCTCATCACTATAGTTTCTCAATATCACAATATTAGTTTGGGGAACGAACTCATCAGGTAAGGAAAAGAGAAAAAATGCTCAAATAAAGAGCAGAGAAATAATATTTTTGTCTATGTAATTCTTTGTATCTTTTGCAGAGCAAAAACTGCTAAGGCGGGTTGGAGAGACTTTATCTTTCTGTGTATTTTCAGTCGTTTTCAAAATAGCATAAATGAGTCTCTAAAGAGAAAATTATCTAAACAGCTAGTGAACAAGTGGGAGAGTGAATTCTAGTGATCCAGATAATTTGGATCGTAAAGTCTCCCAGTTTCAGTTGTTTAAATAATAATAATAATATATTATTTTTGTTTTATGAAATCCGTTCAGATTTTTATTTCAAAAATAAATCAATTGTTTTAAGCCCAGAAAATTTAATAAACACATCACAAGCCCAGGACCCTAGACCCGGATACGGGCACGGGAAGGATCAGTTAGACGGTGGCAGTGACATGCATGTGTGTGCTTTGGCATAATAAGTACTTCCACCCATCACACACAAAATTCTAGTACCCAAAGGGATTGCCCATTAGTGTCAAAATGGGTGTAGATTGATTACACCCAAAACTTTCTTCCCACTAATGTGGGACAAGACAATAGTTGGGAAAAACTCTAAACTCCTCTCTCTCGTTTAAAAGTTAAAGACCAAAGGTATTTTCTTTCAGAGTTTACACAATCACAACAAAAGTTACAATAGTCCCCCACTTGTAAATTTTGAAAATTTATTGAGCAATAATCCATAGAATTGTGCATAAATAACAGTGTCTTTTGACCTGAACTTTTATGTAGTAAAGATGATTCATATTATACTAAAGTAAACTATATCTTTGACAACGTCCCACACACAATCCTAATCGGTTTTAGTCCTCAAGCCAACGCATTACAGTCATATGCTTCTATCCCAGTATAATGAACGGTCTAGATAATTTGCCTAAAATTACTATAGGAAGCGGCCTCATTTAGACATTCACATAAGTGAGTCTATCAAGGATTCTCCCGTATTTAGGTATCCCAGTCAAAATAGTGCTATATAATTTCATTAAGAGTTATATATAACTCAACCTTAACTCGCTTCAGTATATCATGCCCCATAGCGATGGACTCGGAGTAAAACCCCGTATTTAATAATTAGCATTATTCAACCCATATCACTTGTGACTTGTTATTACCCTTTGAACCTGTTTCATAAGATCTCTAGTCTATAGGTTGGTTTATCATAACAAGTGCATCAAACATCTAAGGGCTTTAGTACTATCCCTTTCTAGGTGTTCCATACATATTCTCTTCTTAGTCCTTGCATCAAAGGATCAGCCAAATTTTTCTTTGATCATATGTGATCCACTCTCATAGCACACTTAGAGATAAAATCTCTAATGGTACTGTGTTTGTGATGTATATATCGTTTCTTACTATTATAGTAACGGTTCTTAATTTTTTCTATAGTAGCGGTACTATCGCGGTGGATAAGAACAGCTAGTATCAGTCTCTCCCATAATGGGATGTCTGACAGGAGGTTTCTTAACCATCATGCCTCCTCACTAGATTTAGTTAACATTATCATTCCGACTCCATCATTGACTGAGCCAAACTAGTTTATTTCTTAAATTTTTATAAAACTTCACCACCAACGACACTAAATATGTATCAACTAGTATCTTTGGAGTCATTGGATAGGGTGTTTCAATCAACATCACTAAATCCTTTCACGACAGCGGGATTCTTTTGATAGTGTAATTCGAGGTTCATCATTCTTTTAAGATACCGCGTCTCAATAGCATGTCAATATTTCATACTAGGTCTACTAGTAAATCAACATAGTACTTCCACAGCATAAGCTATGTAAGGTCTAGTGCAATTCATCTCATAACGTAAGCTACCAATGATGCTCGCATACTCAATTTGGTTAAAACTGTCACCAGTGTTCTTGAACAACTTTACACTAGGATCAAATGGAGTACTGGCAGGTTTACAGTTAAAGTAATTATAGTTCTTTAGAATTTTCTCAACATAATAAGACTGATATAAAGAATTCCCTTTCCAGACCTAGAAATTTTAATTCCCAATATTACACTAGCTTTATCTAAATCCTTCATATCAAAGTTTTCACATAATAAACATCTAACATTATCTATGGCATGAATATTAGAACCAAATCTAAGCAAGTCATCGACATAGAGATATATGATAATGCAAATGTGATTTTCGTATTGGTAATAAATTCATTTGTCACTTTCATTTATTTTGAACCCATTAAAGATGACTGAGCTATCAAATTTATCACACCATTATTTAGGTTCATGTTTTAGTCCATAAATAGATTTATCTAGTTTACACACTTTATTTTCTTGACCGTGTGCTTTAAAACCTTTAGGTTGGTCCATATAAATCTCTTCTTCCAATTCACCATTTAAAAATGAATTTTTAACATCCATTTGGTATAAAATTAAATCATTTAAAGCAACTAATACAAATATTAGTCGCGTAGATGTAATTCTTGTTATGGGTAAAAATGTATTAGAAAGTTCACTTTTCCACGTTGTCTAAATCCTTTAGTAACAAAAAGTGCCTTATACTTTTTAACAGAACAATCGGATTTTAATTTCTTTTTAATAATCCATATACAACCAATAGTTTTACACCTTGGTGGAAGATCCACTAAATGCCAAGTTTTATTAATTTCTAATTATTCCATTTCATCATTAATAGCTTCTTGCCATAAATCGGCATCTAAAGAAGACAATACTTCTTGAATGGTATTAGGATCTTCCTCTAATGTGTAAGTGTAAAAGTCGAGATCAAAATATTTTTCAATACAAGATCTTTTACTTCTTCTTGGTTTTAAAATGGATTCATTTTTTCTGAATTTTTAGAAATAAAAACAATAGTGGATGTCGAGCCCATACTATTTCTCAATTTAAATGGAAATTTATTTTCATAAAAATCAGCGTCATTTGATTCGATAATAACTTAATTTTTCAAATCATAAAATTTATATGATTTGCTATTAACCATGTAGCCAATGAAGACACGCTCATATGATTTACTAGACAATTTAGACCTCTTAGGGTTGGAAATACGTACACTGACTAAGCACTCCCACGTTCTAAAATATGACAAGTTTGGCATATTATTTTTCCAAATTTCATGAGAAATTTTTGCTTTAGTCTTAGGAATTATATTAAGCACGTGATACATCGTTAAAATAAGTTATCCCCGCCAATGTGAGGCAACCTCCGAACAAAATAAAATGGCAACTACCAATTTAGTTAAAGTCCTATTTTTTCTTTCAGCTTGACCATTCATTTCAAGATAATATGGGACTGTTTTTTCATGATAATACCGTGGGTTTTATAAAATTTAATAAAAGGTTCAGAATCATATTTAGTACCTCTATCACAATGTAGCCTCTTAATTTTTTGATAAAATTAATTTTCAATTTTATTTAATAAAAGTTTGAACATGTCAAACACTTTATTTTTATTTTTCATTAAATACAAAAATGAATAATTAGTACAATCATCAATAAAAGTAATAAATTAACATTTGCAATTTCTTGTCATAATTTTATATAATTCACAAATATCTGAATGAACTAAGTCAAGTGGTTCAGATTCTCTAATAACAGATTTAGGTGGGGTCTTTGTTATTTTATCTTGACAACACCATTCGCATTTTTTAAAATAATTTAGTAATATTTCTAAACTTAATCCTAGAGTACTAATATTTTAAACAAGTCATTTATTAACATGACAAAATCTAGCATGCCACACTTTAAAAGAACAAGACATATAAGCAGAAGGGAAATTTTATCAATAACATCAATGTTCAATTTAAAGATTCCTTCAGTGGCATATCATTTGCCTACAAAAATACCATTTTTGGCCAAGAAAAATAAATTTGATCCGAAATTCTGAGTGAAACCAGTTTTGTTGAGGAGATAGCTAGAAACTAAGTTCCTTCTTATATCAGGAGTGTGCAAAACTTCCTTGAGGACCACGGTTTTTCTAGATATGAACTTAAATTCCACGTCTTCAGTACTAATAAGCTTAGTGGAGTGGGAATAACCCAACAACAGCCTTTTATCTTTAGCATCAGAATAAGTCTTCAATAGAGTACGATCATAGAAAATATGGCGAGAAGCACCAGTATCTACCCACCACCCTTCAACACCGCTTACCATATTAATTTCAGAAATCATGGCACATAAATCCCCTTTAGTTAGGTTCACCTGATGGAAAGGACGAAGTCCATTTTGACATTTGCAGGCTATATATCCAAGCTTGTTACACCTAAAGTGGAGAAACTTTCGAGTGTTACCAGTGTATCAATTTCCAGAAGGGTGGTTCTTAGTCTTATTATGATTATAATATGGTCTATTATTTTGGTTGTGGTTCCTTTTCTAAAATTTCATATATTTTTCATTCGATTTCAAAATAATCAGAGTGTTGTTCTTGTTATAATTCTTGTTGTTAGACACAATAAGAATTTCATCATTATAATCTTGTTTTCGGGCTTCCTCCTCAATTCTCAAATGAGTGATTAAGCTTTCAAGTGAAAATTATTTCGATTTATGCCTTAAAATATTTTTAAATTCTTTCCAACTAGGAGGTAATTTGTCAATAATAACAGCAACCTGAAATTTCTCATTTAACTCCATACCCTCGAAAATAATTTTGTGAGCAATTTTCTGTAAATCATGAGTGTTGATCTTTAAAAATGTAATGGGTCTAATTTTATAATCACAGATAAACAAATAAAAGCAATCTAAACAAACACATAAGAGACAAGGATTTTTAAAGTGGTTCAGCTGTAAAAAGCCTACGTCCATTTTTGGTATTATTTTGTATGATTACAATAGCAGAGTATGGTGTGCATGTGATTAATTAAATCGTATTATCTATTTATAGTGGTCTGAAACCCTAGAGATGGAATACCTTTATATCTCCAAGCATTTACATCTTTATACAATAAATGAGACTCTTGACATTTAGTGTTGGTCATTGTTCCATCGGATTAACCTTTGTTATTCCTAATGGATCACTTTCTTAGAGTTGGTCGGCATTCCAGTCGACTAGGTATCTTTGATGTCGATCAAGATTGTTGAATGGCCATGTAAGAGGACAGGTGTATACTTCTCATTGGTCCACGTAGAAGAGTAGTTTTTACATACAATAAAAGCCCCCAATGCTAGATTCTTGATGATTGATCGAAAGCAATGAGTATTTGTACAAAAATTTGGTCGGCATAATGTCTGAGAGTTGGTCGGCAATCGACCTCCTGGACTTGTAAAAATTTTCACTAGCACTGTTGATAGTGGAATTTTCGTAAATTTTTCGAACCACCAAAGGGAATACATACTAGTCCTTTTGTGAGTTGGGAAGCATGTAATCAGTATTAGCTCAAACATTTATGTAGTTAATCATTTTGTCCCTATTCTTGAGGCAAGCTATAAAAGGATGACAAATTCCCTCCATTTCACTTACCTCAAACCTTTTGAACTCTATATTTTTCTCTTCTTTCTCAATTTTTCCCTCTTTGTTATTTGCTACTTGCTCTCCACCATCATTTTTCACTCTTTGTTGTCTCGTTTCGATCTCTGTAATCTATCCTTCCCTTTTTTTCTCTAATTTTCTTGTACTTCAGTCATGGTGTATATTGTAGACGATAGTTCCTTAGAGGAATTTAGGGGAAAAGGAGAATTCTTGATTGGGTGGGTCTAGATATTGCTCATGGTCCTGTTGACATATATTCCTTAGCTGAGGGTCACTGGATTCCTACTCCGTTTATTACAAAGTGTGGCAGTGCCTTTCCTCCAAACTCATTTTTTCTTCAATTTTTTCAACACTTTGATGTCGTTCTAGGGGAAAAAGGATAATATCCCCCAACACATGAAGGGTTATGAATGGAGTGAGTAGGTTGAATAAAATTTATGGGACCCATAATGGGATCCCTGAGTTGATGTTTTGCTATATATGAGGAACCATTCGGGATAGTACATAGTGGTCAACCTGCCAGATTCCAATAAAGACAACTGGGATTATGGTGTTATTGTCAAAAATTGGCAATATGCCCCCATCCTGAGGGGCTAACATACACTAGTCCCCGGTGCCCCCATGAAGGGCGTGGCGTAGGTCATAACTTTATTCTTAAATTTCTTTTGTTTATTAACTGTTCAGAGATTTTCCGACTAACTTTCGTGTTATATTTTTGGCATAGAGAAAAATAAAAAGAAGTATCCCAAGGAAGCTGAGGTGAACATTAATGACCTCAAATACTTGTGGGGAATTAATCAAAGGGCATGAGAAGAACATCCCAGAGTTGTTTATGTGCTGGTGCAGTACAAGAGTTCAATTACTTAGTTCATTGCCCGACCAATGCTTGTCTTTCCTCAGTCTCTTATCAACCTAGACAAGGAAACTACATCCACTTATTTAGCTGCAGTGTAGGTTGGATCAGATCTTATTCCATGAGGAACATCTTCCTCTTTTGAATCTCTTGATATCACCACCATACCTACTTCCCCTACTACTGAGATGGTGAAGAGGAAGATTCTAAACTTATTAGTTGGGACTGGATCTTCTCTTCCTCCTGCTAAGAAGACCACTAATACTAATAACAGGTCTGAGTCCATTGAGAAGAGGCATCAAGTTCTTACCAATAAGGAGGCCTGAATTGAAAAACCTCAGTACAAGAGGTTGAAGAAAGGTTTGCCTGGCCATAAAGAACCCGCTAAAAAGACCATCGAGCTAGATAAATTTATTGAGTTGGCCAATAAGTCTTCTGCTGAGAAAAGAAGAATTGAGGATCCCTATGGGGAGATCAACCCTGGGTTGTCCAGGGGTTTGATAAAGGCTAATACTTTTCTAGGAGATAGGTCAGCGGCAGACCCCATGACCAGAGCCCGACTAACTGAGAGGGTTGCCTAGGCTTTGGCTTTGGTAAATTTATAATTTTTATATTGATCTGTATTAATGTTTATTTCCTTTCTTTTAGACTGATGTACCATACTCATTCACTTGTAAATTTTGGTAGACTTCAACCAAATGCTGGAAAAAGACGACCAGTTAAAGTCCTCATCGGCTGATGTGGAGGAAGCTTTTCCTTGAAGGCTTCTAGGGAGGCTTTAGAGAAAGAGTGGAAGATCTAGAAAGACAAGGTCAAAGTGATAGAAGATCAGGCCAAGGCTACAGAAGACCAATGAAAAATAACTCATGACCAGATTACCCAAGCCAAGAAAAAACTTGATGAAGTTGAGCATAGGGCAAAGGCTGCAGAAGATAAAACTTATAGTCTGATTGCTGACAAAAATGCTATGAAGGACGAGTGAAAGAAGGATAAAGAAGAGGCTACCAATAAGGGATGGGGGAAAGACTTTGCTATAGAAGTCATCCAAATATATTATGCCAAGAAGTTATCCTTTAAAGAAGGTTGGTCGGAGGCTTTGAAGGAGGTTGGCACCCAGGCATACTCTGAGTTATTTAAAAGACATAACCTAGGAGCTCCTCCTAACCTGGATGAAGATTTTGATGAGGAGTGGGAGGGTTCTGAGGAATCCTCTATGGTGCCTTTAGTCAATGTTGACCTTCTTGCTACTGACCAGGATAAGGCCAAGGATAAGGAGAAGGTTTAGCTCCTTTTAGCTAGTTTCTTTTTACTTTTTCCCATATGTATTTTCCATTTCTTCTTCTTTGTCTTTTTTTATGTAACCAACTCTGTACCCTTTAATGATCAATGAAATGACATATTTTTACTCAATCATTCCCACTTTCTTATGATGTTGACTGCCTGTTAGCTTCATTATTGTGTGTTTTTCTTGGTTAGGCCCATATACTTATATTTCCAAACTTCCAATTTGATGCCAGGAAAAAGATGAGAATTTTTATTGAATCAGACCTACTCAAGCGATGTAGGAGTCTTCTTGAGTCTGGACAAGTTCCACTGACTAAAAAAGACTTGATGGGGTTTCTCGACCTAAATGGCTCTGGCCAAGTTAAAGACGCTTAAGTACACCTTAATTGCCTTCTCGATAGAACAGTGGTGAACAACGTTGGGTATTATGAAATGATCAAGAAAATGCAAGAAGGCCATAAAATCTTCAGGGAATTGCTTCATTCTAGTAGTGAAGCTAAGTATAAGGCCTTGAGTGAAGGTTGGAGCTTCGATAAAAAAAAGTGAAAGATATTACTTCTATCATGAGTAAGAAGGAAATGGCATTGAACCAAAAAATTGAAAATGCTCGATCAATTATTTCCCTTTTGGAGAAAGAAAATAATTCCTTAACGACTGAACTAAAGAGTTTGAAGAAATTCACCAATACTGGGTCAGATGAAGGAGTGTATTTATTGGAAAAGGAGAATGCTATGATGCTAGAGGAGCTGGAAAACTTGAAGAAGAAGAAGAAGAAGAAGAAGAAGAAGAAGAAGAAGAAGAAGAAGAAGAAGAAAACTAAATTTGGACAATATTCTATGAAAACCATAGTTGCTTGGCTAACCATTGATGAAAAGAGAACCATAAAGGCTTTGTCCGACCAGGATGTTCTACTCCAGGAAAAGTACAAGGCTATTACAAAATTCCAAGACAGGGTGGATCTACTAACTTTCCACTTCTATAAGCAGCCCGAGGTTATTTGGATGGATGGGAATGATGAAGCCTTGACTTATTTGGATAAACATATAGAGTAGTCCAAGAATGAGGGATATAAGTAGGGTTCGTTAAACTTTCTTGGTATCCTGAAGGTTCCCAAGGGTACTGAACTGTGGTATTGGTATGATCTTAGAATGTTGGATTATCCTGATCCTCCTTTCAAGATTGATGTTAGCTAGATTCCTCCATATGCAATTCCTTGGATTTTAATCAGAAAGTATATTGAGGACTATGTCCTGGAAGGAGAGGGTGAGTATGTTAGCCCCCAATATTTACTAGATCGGTCGAGTAATAAAAGGCATACCAAACTAAGGTATTTTTGATCCACCACCCTGTCAAGTACCCGTGATGAACCTCCTATTGGGATGAGCAAAGTTGAACAAAAATGTCCAATCGGATATACTTTGTACTTTCATTCTTTTTTATTGTAACACCAAGTGTTTGGAATAAAATGGACTTATTTTTCAATAAGCATGCTTATGACACATTTCTATTTTTATTTAAGCTTTATGATTCACTTTAATCGACTTGCCGACTAGGTAACCTGGCTTATGATTAGTTAATCAGCTTGTCGACTAAGTAATCTACTTAAATGTTAAATACTTGATCCATGGATGAATCTGTTTGCAATGACTTAGATTCAACTAATGCACTTAGATAAAATTGTGACTAGTTTTATTGAAGTAAGTCTATGCATTAGTTATCAGTGGAGACCAAGTGTATTAGGAATGTATAGTTATTTATGTGTTCAACCTGGTCAGGTAAAACCTCTTGTGTTTAACTTGAAGTGATACATGAGGCTTTACTAAATTCTTGTTCTTAATCTGTCGAAGATGAAATCGTACATGAAGTTTTAAAGATTAACTTTTTAGATTAGCAAAGTTTAAATTAGAAAGAATTCCAAGCTAAACTTGGAAAAGTTTGAATAATTCAAAATTAAACATTTTTAAAGTTGAACTTTTGACCCTTTTTTAGTCGAAAAAGTTTGAACTAATACAAGAAAGAACCTTTTAGTAAGAGGTGGTATCACACCATACTCTGAAAAAGAAAACATAAAAAGGGACCTTAATTGAGAGAAAAGTGCGACTTCATTAAATTGAATAAATGATTGCATCAATAATGAAATTACTGATAATATTTACAAAGAAGGTCGGAGTTCAAGGGGTTCTTTAATTCTTTGCCTTCCAGTGTTTTTAGGCGATATGTTTTTGGTTGGTTAACTGCCGAGATACGGTACGAACCGTGCCAATTGGGATCCAACCTGTTATTCTTCTGAATCACTTTCTTAAGGACAATATCTCCTTATTTCATATTGGTCGGCTTGACCCGCCGGTTATAGAACCTAGTAGTCCTTTGTTGATACATAGCCATCTGAATTGCAACATCCTCTTTGACTTATTCAACCATGTCCAGATCTAGTCACCTCATTAGATCACTCTTAGGGGAATCAAAATTCAACACCCTCTAAGTCGACAGACCAATTTCATTTGGTACCACTACCTAAATGTCCAAAGCAGGCATGTACAAAGTCTATCCTATTTTCGTTCTCGGCATAGTCATGTAATCCAAAAGGACGTTGTGAATCTCATTGATCCAGTTCCCTTAGCGTCATCCAATCTTTTCTTCAAACCATCGAGCAAAGTTTTACTAGTAATCTTTATCTGACCATTGTATTATTGATGTCCAGGTGCTAAATGAAGATTATGAATCTTGGATCATGTAGAGTGCATTATGCGATATCGATTCAAACAAATTCGTAAATTCCAACAATGAACTTATTTAATTATAGTCAATTTTTGAACCAAATTAAACCAGCCCTTAAACATATAACTACGTGTGTAAAACCAATAAACACAAATAACCAACTCGTAGATTTCAGAAGAAAAAAATACTTTTCGGGTAAAACCTTTTATTTCACAATGATACTTATAATTATAATGAAATCCGTAATGAGTTAACTACAGAAAACCCACATAGACTGCAACCTACAGTTAATCAGAACCACAATTCCAATTCAGTTCAGGAATGCCCACGAGCACTTCCTATTGACACGCAGTCGTCTTCAGCCCAGTACTCCCCTCAAGAGCACCTAGATCAGTAGTAGAGATCATCTCTATAAAAGAAACTTGACACAAGATGTATTCTTGGGTTCCAAAACAACTCACATAAACTATTGGGATGATTTGTGAATTGAAAAAAAGTGAGAAGACAAAGTATTCTACTAAAGCAGTTTTGTCTTTATTCAAAATCGCAGGTCTTCTAATTAAAAATGAAGATGGAAAAACTATTTTATAGAAAATCTAAGGCAGCGCGTCACTCGAACGAGGACACGCGTCGCTCGAACGAGCTTCGCGCGAGATGGGTTATCACTCGAACGAGATGGTACGTCGCTTGAACGAGAAAATTAAAAAAAATTATTTTCCTTTCGCCAGTAAATGTTCCGCCTTAAAACTTCAAAAAAATATTTTTGATGAAAAACTTAAAAATTCCGCTCCAACACTTAGAAATATTTTCATAAAAGATATCCCAATATTCTAAGTGAAATGTTAAGGAATTAAAACACAACCTTTACCAAATTTATCTCGCGGAGGCTTGAATGTTGAAGAACTTGATATTCGAAATCGTCTGGATGCATGAATGTTCTTGAATACTCTTGGACGGTTGTAGCAGTATATGACATACGCAATTGATAACGTACAATATAAAATATGTCCTCACAAATCTCACCTTATGTCTATGCCAGTACAAAAAAAACATCTGAATTATCAAATCAAAATGCCTACACAAATCTAATACCCTCCTATGAACCAAAAACTAAAAAAGGTACTAAACATGTAGGTCTAAAACTATTCTTCAAAATCTTCATCTTCAAAACTTTAAACTTTAAACATTTGGTCGGGCCACTTCCAATGACCAGGGGGAGATTTAAATATCTCGTGGTCGCGGTGGATTATTTTACTAAGTGGGTGGAAGCTAAGCCTCTCATTGAAATGACATATGACAAGGTGTATCAATTTATTTGGAAGAATATCATTTGTAGATATGGTCTTCCCCATGCATTCATCACAGATCATGGAACTCAATTTGACAACGAGGAATTCGCTACATACTGTCATCAATCAAACATATTGAAGACCCACTCTGCACCAGGCCATCCCCAGAGCAATGGACAAATGGAGGTGACAAACAGAACGCTGCTGAATGGTTTGAAGAAAATACTGGATGATGCAAAGGAAAACTGGATCAACGAGCTACATTCTGTACTATGGGCTTATCGTACTACTCTCCGAGCAGCGACAGGAGAATCTCCATACATGTTGGCATTTGGAAGTGAAGATGTTATACCTGCCGAGCTAGGCCTCCCAACACACAGAGTGATGAATTTAAATTCTCCCATCAGCGAGTTGATGAGAAGATTAGACTTGGATATGCTCGAGGAAGTTAGAGAAGAAGAATCCATCAGGAATGCTGCATACCAGCAATGAACAGCTCTGTTCTACAACAAGAGGGTGAAGAAGTGCGACCTGGAAGAAGGAGACTATGTCCTAAAGAAAGTAATTCAAAAGCATAAAAAACTGGAAGCTAACTGGCATGGGCCCTACAGAGTAACTGAGGTTATTCGACCAAAGACGTATAGGATCGAAATCTTAGAAGGAGAGGAGTTTAAGAATCCATGGAATGCAGAGCATCTGCGTAAGTATTATCAGTAACTTAATCTCTATGTAATGCAGTTTTCTTCGATATGAATAAAGTTTTGGATATTTCGCCCAATTCTCTCCTTTTGTTGAAGTTTTTTCGGAGTACTAGTGCTACACACTACACATCAAGTTCAGAATATAAAAATCCATTAACTACGGTTGGTCGGGAAGAAAAATCCATCAACTACGGTTGGCCGAAAATAAAAATCCATCAACTACGGTTAGTCGGAAATAAAAATCCACCAACTCCGGTTGGTCGGGAATAAAAAAAACAGAATCACCAACTACGGTTGGTTGGGAAGAAAATCCACCAGCTAAGGTTGGTCGGGAATAAAAATCCACCAACTATAGTTGGTCAGGAATTAAAAAAAAAAACAGAATCACCAACTACAGTTGGTTGGGAAGAAAATCCACCAGTTAAGGTTGGTCGAGAAGAAAATCCACCAGTTAAGGTTGGTCAGGAATAAAAATCCACCAACTAAGGTTGGTCGGGAATAAAAATCACCAACACCGGTTGGTCAGAAACAGTTGGTTAAACAAAGCAGAATCATAGGATGAAAGTCGTTTCATGGCTTTTCATGGCTTAAAATTAAAAAGTGATAAGTCACTATAACAAATTTTCACAGAATTTCTTTATTTATGACATATCAAAAGTTGGTCGTCAAATACTTATTACCAATTATTACCAACTCAGGATGGTTAACAAGTTTTTACCTGCTCCAGTTGGTCGACAGTTTAGAGTAACACAAAGCATTGTTATTTTCTAACAGGTGAACATACACATTCATCAGTGAATAAAAAAAATATTTTACAAAATAATGACAATCAAGATTGTAAAGAAAACTAAAAGTCCTTCATTAAATCCAGAACAAAATACATTGAGAACAAATTACATATTACATGAGAAAGTATTACATTGAAAATCCTATTCTATTGGCTTTTTTCCTTCTGCCTTTAAAACGGGTTCTTCCCCAGCGGGAGGATCATCCAAGCCGTAGGAGAGTTTATAAAGTTCAGGTCTCTGAGCATCCTTACATTCATCACGGATGGCCGATCAAGTAGGTGCTCTGAGCGAGATATCTCAAAGTTAGAATGAATATTGTAGTCGCCGAGATACTTGGAGATTAGGTACTGAGGAATCACCCAAGCAGGAATCCAGCTCATATCAAGCTTGAAAGGTGGTACTGGCAACTCGAACAACCTATGGTCATAGTAATTCCATAAATAGTGACCCTGTTCCAATTGCAGCACACCCAAGGCATTCAGCCATCCTTGCTTGTATCCTTCGTTGTTCGACTATTGGATTCGATCATCAAGGTGATAGAGGGCTTCATTATAACCATCCATCCAGAACTCTCTGGGTTGTTTGTGAAACTGGTAGGTTAACCTCTCCAGTTGCTCGTGGAGGTTCTTCGTTAAAAGTTCTTTACTCTCCAAGGCAGACTTTTGTGCCGAGAGCTGCTCGTCCAGGTTCAGAATCTTCTTGGACATCTTAGCTAATGCTTGATTCTTCGCCATTAACTGTAAGGCCTAATTCTCCAAGGATGATTGAGTTCTTTGTTCTTCAACAGTAACCCGGGCATCCCTTTCTCGTCCCCGAGAAGTTCTTGCTCGTCCGTGAGCAAAAGTAGAAGGCTCAATCCTCTTTAAAGTTTACAATTCGTCTATCAAATTGGCATTTTCGACCTCTAGGAAAGAAAAACCCTCGTCGTTGACAGGGACCAAAGCGCTCGAGGAAGATGCTACAGATTTCAGCTGAGATATCTCTCCTCGCAGGTTATTGTTCTCCTGTTCCAGCAACTTCGCGATGTGTCTATGCTATTCAACCTCGGTCTTCAAAGTTCTCTCCCTTATAGTATAAGCGGTGACCAACTTATCATATCCCTTATCAGCATTTAGTTGCTGATACTTTTTCTCATACCCTTGATGCAAAAGGGCAGGGGACTGCTTGTATTGTTGTTGAAGTTCCTCGATAGTACCCTGGAGGTCTTCAATCATCTCATAATATGCTACATTATTAGTGACTGCACGATCAAGCAAACATTTCAGATACTGGTAGACTTTTGCTGCTCGCTCAGAAGTATTTGGACCAAGGATATCGACGATTTGAGCTTCATTTAGATCAGTATGGCCAGCCTTGAAGTAGTCATTGCATTTTTTCATCAAGTCAGTATCTTGGGCTGATAATAGCTCCATTCTAGCCATAAACTAGTAAAGAAAAGAGATAAAAAGAATCAATAAAAATGCAGACAGAGCAAAAAGTATAAAGTAGATTGATAATGAAAGCAGAGCAAGAAAAAGTGAGTTAAGATGCACGACCAAAACTTCAAATTTTATTACATCATGAAAAGAAGTACATGACCCGAAATTACATTCAACAAAAAGATAAAAAGTAAAGAGAAAGGTCCGAACAACTCTACACCTTCTCCTTGCTTCCTAGGACTTCCTCAAGAGGCTTGGACGAAGAAGTACGTTGCTCGAAGGGCATGGAAAGTTGCTCAGAATGTATCGGCAGTTGCTCGACAAAAGTACTGATAGAATGAAGATGCTCGATAGACATGTTGGTTGGTTGAGGCTGCTCGTAGCGAAGTTCGACAGTAGGGACTTGGTCTCCAACTATCATTGAAGACTCTTCAGAGGCAGATTCTTCCTCTTCTTCTTCGCCAAGAGAGGAAGGAGGACCATGAGTATGATGTTGAAACAGCTCGAAATCCTCAGAGACCTTTAGCGCTTGAAGAGCTGAAACCCAGCCATCTCAAAAGAATTTGAGGCTGGAAAAATCCATCTGAGAGGACATGGAAGCTAGGCCTTTGTTCCATCCCTTGTCCCAGCCAGCGCTAAAGGACTTCTTAACATCCAGTTTCCTCTTCACCTTCTCCGAGGAAATCCTCTCAATCATAAGTTCCTTGGCAGCTTTCAATTTCCTCTCTGCCTCTTCCCTCTGACGATCTGCTTCGCGGAGTTTGCCTAGTTCCTCTTCAGTAGCTTTGAACTTGGTCTCAAGCTCTCCAGCATTTTTAAGCTTCTCCTCGAGCTCATTGTTCTTCTTCTCACATTCTTTCATTTTCCTCTCCAACTCCTGAGAGGCCTCCACAACTTTCTTTCTCTCTTGCTCGATAGATTTTAGTTGCTTCTCCGAAGAAGCTTTATCGTCGTCATATTTATGACAAGAATCCTTTAAGGACTGTGTTAGACCCACAAAAGCTTCCTCTACACCTGACGAGGAGATCGAAGCTTTAATAACTTCATCCTTCTTCAAAATGGTGTTGAAACGAGTTACTAACTGGAAAAATAAAATAATTGTAAGTTAGTGCAAGGACATAACATTGAAAAATTAAAGTTTAGATTAGTAATACTTACTGAGGAAATATGTTGAGCTGACAAATTGGTAACCCTCTCTCGAGAAAGATTTTCTTTAACACCTTGGATCTCGGGGATAATCCAAGACTTTACCGAACTCATGGCAGAGCTCGGAGCAAAAAAAGTGGGAACACCACTTCCAACAGTTAGAGGCTGAGAGATGGATTCAGCCAATTTGTCCGAGGAGCTTTTCTTCAACCTCCTCGTGGGAGCATGAACATTTTTTACCAAGGATGTAGTCTTGGTCGGTGATATAACTATAATCTTGCTTGGAGGAGAGACAGAAACAACCTTTCCCGGAGCCACAGGGGGATTCTCGGCAACCTTCTTGGTAGCAGCTGGAGGGGGTGCTTCAATATTTCTCGTCCCTTCTTTTGGGACATTAGGCTTATTTTTCTTTGCCTCTCCAGCAGTAGAGGCAGACTTATCAAAGTAAGAAGGAGCTTTTCGTCTCTTCATTCTGATGCTAAGGGGAATATGTGATTCAGGGGAAGAACCTTCAGAAGCTGGTAATGGGTCTATGTCACTCACCACTGGACGAGCAGTAAAAGATGAAGTGTAGCTCTTGTACTGCAGCAAGTAAGAGGTTGATCTAATGTGCTCGTCATCAACGGTTTGGTGCAAACCCCAGATAAGTTTCAACTGCTTTAAATAAACCTATGTCTCCTTTGGAGATCTTCTTTTGCTGTCAACTACGAATAAACAAAAAATTAAAATGTGAAGGACACATTTTATCAAACACAAAACATGATTTCAAAAATAAAATAAAATAAAAATAACCTATCCCATTGTCATAGGGAGGGCATCTAGGACCCTGATATACATTATTTCCATTTAAGGGGGCATGTTGCCAATTTTTCATGACAACCCCATGTTCGAAGTAATCCCTGTTGGCATCTGGGAGATTGATAACTAAGGCCCTATTTAAAAACCTAGGTTTTAAATAAAAAGTGATGTCGTTGACAGCCCATCTATAGCAAAACATAATTTCTGGAATTCCTAAGCGAGTCCCATAAATCTGATTTAACCTATGGACTCCATTGACTATTCTCCAAGTGTTGGGTGCTATTTTTGCAGGAACCACATCAAAATATTGATAAAACTCCAAACACAAAGTGTTTGGAGGAAATGAGAAGCCTCATTCAGCCACAAAGAGACTGGGGAACCAATGTCCCTCAGCCAAATAAAAATAGTCAGAAGGTTCAGCAAGTTCCTCTAATATGACCCATGAAGGAATAGAAAAATCAGAACGAAATTTATCAAGAGACTCCACAAGATAAACCATGATGAACGAAGAAAGAAAAACAGAAGGAAGAAGATCTTACAGGAAAAGGGTGGATCAGTTGACAACGAACAATGGAGGAAATGAACGCACAAGATAGAGAAGAAGGAAAGAAGTTCTGAAATGCAAATTGGAAAAAAGCAAAAGGCGAACGAATTTTCTGAAGCGTTTAAATACTTTACCTCGAGAATAGAAAAGAACAATGATTACCAGAATGAACGATTGCGCACCCGACGGCTAAAAAGGAGAAAGTGGCACAAAAAAAGAAGTGGTTATGGAAATTCAAAATACTTTAAAAGCCTGATACTATGTACTCAAAAAAGAAGATATGTACAACGAACGTTTGTCTAAAATCCATAAAGTTTAGACAGCATAAATGTTCCATAATTTTCTTCAAACATCAAACTACGAATCATTGAGGGCTTCTATTGATACTAAATTTAGTCTGCTGATGTGGACCAATTGTGTGGAGACACGTGTCAATATACATGGCACCCGCGAACATTTTTTTTGGTAACACCTTGACTCCGAGGAACTTAGCCTCCCCGACCAACTCTTCTCTGAGCAACTCATATATACCGAGCTACTTAGGCGGTCCGAGCTGCACCTCATTCAGAGCGTTTATAATCGGATAATTAAGAGCATTAAATGCTGATTATTATCATACAGATGTACACGCCTATTGGACGGCTATGTAATATTCTCGTATGTACAGCCTCAAGGCTATAAATACATTATAACCTCCTCATTAGCGGGGGACTCGGAATTTCTTGGTAAAATATCTATTATCGAGAATTCTAAACAGTCAGCAATAATCAAATAGTGGACGTAGGCCATTCCTTCGAGGCTGAACCACTTTAAAATCCTTTGTCTTATTTATTTTTATCTGTGATTAAATAATTAGAGATAATCTAATTTTTTACATCAACAGTGACCATATCAGTTTTCTTTTGAGTTGAGCTATCTTTCAGAAAAGTCTGCTCGACAAGCAAACTTGGATTTCTTGGCACCTTTGCATAAATGAATTCTACTATGAAATCTGCCACTGCTTTCCCTTTCAAGGAGGTTCTGGGCTTATAAACAATATCATATTCTCCAACTGCCCAAGACATCAGTATTCCTAATTTTTCAGGTTTGTGTAAAGCTTGTCGCAGAGGTAAGTTAGTGTATACTACAATAGTATAGGCTTGAAAATAAGGTATCATTCGTGTAGAAGCTTCAATAGGAGCTAGTGCTTGATTCTCTAAGCGTGGGTATCTAATTTTTTTCTCCTTGGAACGCTTTGCTTGTGTAGTATACTGGATTTTGAACTCCTCCCTCTAGTGGGATCAAGGCCGAGCTACCAGCGAACTCTAAAACAGTTAAGTACAAATACATTTTTTGCCCAAAACTGGTCGGGAGAGTAGTGCGGGACCCAAGTACTTCCTCAAATCTAGAAAAGCTTTCTTGAATTCTTCATTCCATTCAAAAGTCCTTTTAATCACTTTAAATAATGGGAGACATTTTATCTGTGGTTCGAGAAATAAAATAATTCAGAGATGCCACTCGTCTAGTCAATTTTTACACATCCTTCTTACTGGTTGGGGACTGTATTTCCAATAAAGCTTTTATTTTGTCAGGATTGATTTCAATTAACTTTTGATTTGAAATGTATCCTAAGAAAATTCCTTCATGTACTTTGAATATACACTTGGTCGGGTTGAGCTTCATTTGGTGTTTTCCCAACTGGTCAAATGTTTGGGCCAAATAAGCAATACGTTCGGCAAAAAACCTGCTCTTGGTGAGAATATAATATATATATACTTCCATGTTCTTGCTAATCTGGTCTTCAAATACTTTATTTACCAACATATGATATGTCGCTCTAGCATTTTTTAGCCCAAAGGGCATAATTTTGTAGCAGCATGTTCCTTAACTGGTGATGAAAGACGTGTTCTCCTTATCCTCTAGCTTCATTTTAATCTGGTTATAACCAGAATAAGCATCCATTAAGCTAAGTAGCTCGTGACCTACAGTTGCATCTACAAATTTATCAATCCCTAGTAAAGAAAAGTGATATTTTGGGCATGCTTTGTTCAGGTCAGTGAAGTCTACACACATGTGCCATTTGTTGTTCTTCTTTTCTACCATCACCACATTGGCCAACCAGGTTGGATCTTTTACATCTTCTTTAAACTGTGCTTTTTGTATCTTTTTTTACTTCCTCTTGGATTGCCAAATTCTTTTTGAGACTAAAAACTCTTCTCTTCTTCTTAATTAGCTTAGAGTCTTTGTAAATGTTGAGCTCGAGGCAGATGAAGTTAAGATCAATCCCTGGCATATCTGTATGGCTCCATGTGAACACATTATTCCTCTCTCTATGGAATGTAATCAATTCCTATTTGAGAGAAGGTGTTAATCTTAAACCAATTTGAGTGGTTCTCTCTAGCTTCTCATCATCAAGTATGATAGTCTCTGTTTCTTCCATAACCTTTCCCTATACCAATTATTCTTCCTCTCAAGGATCCAAAGTCTCAATATGATAAGTAGTAGTGCCCTTCTGTATTTCTTGTTGGTCGGCATAAGTATAGTAGCATTCTCTAGCTTCCTTTTAGTTGCCATTTACTACGTCGACTCCATAATTGGTAAGTTACTTCATGCAGTGATGGACAGTATACGGTATTGCTTCTAATTGCTTTATTCTCATTCTTTCGAGAATTATGTTATAAGCTGAAGGGACATTTTTATCCAATACAATGAAACGTATCATTTCCTTTTTACTTGTCGTCCAAGTGCCGACGAACACATCCAACTTGATTATTCCCAAGGGATACACCCTTTATCCTGAGAACCCTATGAGAGGCCTATGATAAGGTTCTAGTTTACTGTCTCGTAACCCTAGGTTATGAAAATAATTATAGAACATGATGTCAGCAAAACTCCTATTGTCAAACAAAATTATTGTTACTCTACCATGGTGAACCTTCTAAGTGATGACTAATGGATCATCATAAGGGTAAAGCACTCCACTCAAATCACTTTTGGAGAAGACGATAACCAATCTGTCCATGTTAACTTTCCTGCGCGAACTATTATTACTTTCGAACATGTTAATCTGTCGAATAGTAGGACATAATTTGGATTCATTTAGGTAAGCTTTCCTCTTGGTAAGTCCATCTCCTCCACCAGCATCTCCTCCTGCAATGAAGTGACAACCAAATGAAATCATCCCAACCTATACTTCTAGTTCATCGGGTTTCTTTGACAAGTCATGATCATCCTCATAATTGTTATTGTGTGCCCTTTTTGTGTCATCCTTTCCTCAGCAAGGTGAATCATATCTTCTTTTGTCATCTCGACTACCATTCTGATCTATAAATTTAGTTAATTTTCCTCACCGAATAAGATTTTCCACTTCATTGTTCAGAGTGATGCAATTGTTAGTGGTGTGCCCATGATTTCTATGAGAATCCTGATATTTATATTTATACCTCCTTTTGGGAGGTGACTTTGACTTCCCAGTCTAGTTCAAGTCTTCATTGTCCCTGATTTCCTCAAGGATGTGATGGACACCTTTGGTGAATGGAGTATACTCGTCATACTTCTTGATTCTGTCAATCTTTTACCTTACTGATCTTTCTTAACCAAATATTTCTAACTTTCAACCTTTGCTTTTGGAATTTCTTTAGCATCCATAGCTTCCTCCGCATTCATAGTCTTCGCAACCTTAGCCATCAACTATGTCATGGTTTTGGGTGGATTTTTTAGTAGAGCATAGTAAAGATCCTTGGCAAACAATCCACTCATCAGTGTTGCAAAGGTAATCTTCTCTTCATAATCCACCACTTCTAGTTTCTCATTTTTAAAATGTGTGATCTACTCCTGAGTACTTTCTCTAGGTTTGTGCAAGATCAATAGATGAGTAAAACTCCTGATCGGCTTGGCCCCAAAATAGAAGTTATCAATAAATAATCCGTCCAATTAATGGAAATTGTAGATCTTACCTTTGGGAAGATTGTTGTACCATATTTGGGCTAGACCTATAATGGAACTAGAGAAACCCCTACACCGCATTATCAGCAGCAGACGCTTGATAATGTTTAGTATGGATTACGGGATCAGTATTTCCATCATATTGGGGAGTTACAATGGGTGGCTTGAATTCGGAGGGCGTGGGGTAATCCATAACAGCCTGGATAAAAGGCAATCCTTTGACAAAACTTTTTTCCAACGGATTTTTTATTTTGGACATTTACTGTAGCTGATCTTCTAGTCGTTGCATAGATCCCTTCCAAGAATATTCCTCTAGCTTGGACTTGTCTAAAGCATTTTTTATGGCTTTGATGTGCACATGTGTTGATCTCTCTTCTCGAGAAGTCTTCTCGGCATGCACAAAGGCCCTCATGTTGGCTCTAGATCTTAGCGATCCATTTATGTGCTTGAGAGGACATTCTTGCTCCCTGTGACAACCTCTAGCTGCTTGAGGAGCTAAAGATCAAAGGCATATTCCCTACTAATCCGTTCTAACACGCTTGGTCTCTCATTGGAGAAATATCGGCCATCATAATAACCAGTTGATCAGAATGATGATGTTGCTCCAGGGCAATATGATTTGTCACGAGAAGACCTGGAGTGGAGACTTCTCTCATTCCTGGTTAGCGGAGGTGGCATATCCCTCCTGGATGGTTCATTAGAGGAATTTTCTTGCAACGTATGAGATAATTACCTAACTGACTCTTGCATGGCTTCGTGTCCCCTAGCCAAGTTGAGCAAAATTCACTCAAGATCTGCCACACCAGAGGAGCATTTGGATCTGGGTTGTTACCTGCATCCGCCAGGCTACTTTCTAGGGCATTCGTCATTCTTCAAAATAGATAATGAACAAAGAAACAAAAAGGAGTAGAGAACAATGACAAATAGTCATTTTCACAGATGGAGCCAATCTATTGATGCCTAAATATAGTTAGGGTCTAATTTTATAATCACAGATAAATAAAAAAAAGCAATTTAAACAATCACACAAGAGACAAGGATTTTTTAAGTGGTTCAGTTGTAAAAGTCCTACGTCCACTGTTGGTATTATTTTTTGTGGTTACAATAGCTCAGTATGGTATGCTTGTGATTGATTGAATCGTCCCTTTGAGCTAAGGGATATTATCTATGTATAGTAGTCCAAAAACCTAGAGAATAAATGTATTTATATCTACAGGCATTTACATCTATATACAATAAATGAAACTCTTGACATTGAATGTTGGTTGGTGTTCCATTCAAGTAACCTTTGCTAATCCTGATGGTTCACTTTCTTAGAGTTGGTCGGCATTCCAGCCAACTAGGTATCTCTGATGCTGATCAAGATAGTTGAATGGCCATGTAGGAAGACATATGTCTAATTTTCATTGGTTCACGTATGAGAGTAGTTTTTACATGAAACAATGAGTTTGAGCAATAATAAATTTATCATTCATCATTTGAAATTTCAAATAACGACTGTCTGCATATTTTTTAGTATCCGCCTCCTCGTTATATTATTTTTTATAATGCCTCTCAAATAGATTTGGCATTTTTGTAATTGGCATAATAATCGTAAATATCGTCACTTAGGCCATTCAAAATATAATTTTTACAAAGAAAATAATTTTCGCCTTAAGTTCGCATGGCCCTGTTTTCATCAGTAATAGGGGATCAGATATATTAGGTTTTTTTAATTGAACACTTGATGCTAGTTTCTTACTAGTTAGATAAAACTGTATATTTTTTTCTCCATAACTTAAAATGCAGACCCTAAAATTTGAAAGATTTTCTAATTGTAGAGGTATTTTCGTTATCCATGGTAGAAAGAATCACTTTAAAATTGTTGTATCTGAAATTAGAAAATGGAATGAAATTACCGAATGCATAAAATAAATAGTAGAAAAATAATGCGACTGAGTCGCGGACTAGGTCACCCTTTTTAAGGTGTTTCGCGGCTCTATCCAAAATTGTGTTGCAGTCCAATTAATGCCCCTCCACCCCAAGATAAAATAACCTTGAATTGAAACCAATTTTTGTCTTAGAAAAATTTGCACGTAGTAATCCAGTATACTATCACCCATTCACTATAGTTTCACAATATCAGTTTGGGGAATGAACTGATCAAGTAAGGAAAAGAGAAAAAATGCTCAGAGAGAGTAGAGAAAAATATTTCTATATCTCTATAATTCTTTGTATTTTTGCAAAGCAAAAAATGCTAGGGCTAGGAGAGAGAGACTCGTTCTTTATGTGTATTTTTAGTCTTTTTCAAAATAGTAGAAATGAGGATTTAAATGAGAAAATTATCTGAGCGGCTAGTGAACAAGTGGGAGAGTGAATCATGGAGGGCCAAAGAATTTGGGTCTAAAGCCTCCCAATTTCAGCCGTTTAAAAAATAATAATATATTTTTTTTTTTAAATTCGTTCTGATTTTTATTACAAAAATAATTGTTTTAAGCCCAAAAAATTTAATGCACATACATGTAAGACCCCGCTTAAAATAATAACGGGTGGACAGCCCTATACTATATTAACTCAGGAGTCTCAGATGGCTCAGTCTCAACATCAACTGTCCGTACTACATAATATACGACTAACTACCCGATATCATATAAATGAGATGTTAAAATTGAATAAAATATACAATAGACAATAACCAACACTATAACCTACTAGCAAAGAAAAGGAAGATGCATACTAGAATGATGATAAATGAAATGAATAACTACAATTGAATATGCCAGAAGGAGATAAACCCGAATAAGTTGTCGGGTCACAGCCAATACAATAACTGAAATGGAATAAATATAAACATGAATATAAATATCCCTTGGGTACAAACCCGATATACAACATGAATCCTACCTAGAATTTTAAAAAGTAGTAAGCGAATATATTCTACATCCCGCAACAGTCCACACCTGTCACGGCTCCCAAGACTCTGGAAAGAAGGTCATCCGTCATCCATGGGGTGGGACACCTGTAATAGTATATATATATATACAGGCAGGAGAGAAAAGTAAACGGGTCAGAGCCCGAGATGTGAAAAATATTTAGCAAGTGTGTTAACCGTGCATAATAAATATCGATGCACTTATTTCATAATTAAAGTGGAATCGTACTCTCGTGAAACCCCAACTCACCTCTCATCGAACGGCGCGTACCTATTCGCGTCCTGAGATTTTTTTAGTTAAATTACCCCAGTGATAAGGACAACCTAACTTATTATAGGCCTAGCCTATACCCACGAGATCTGCCTTCCTATCATAACCCAAGAATCCATTTTTTTTCTAAACACACTTAAGTATTTTTACAAACACATGCCGTATTAGGCTTAATGGATTCCGGTTTATAATTTAATAAATTATAATTCTTAATAAGTTACCCATATAACTTTGGGTTAAATTATATGATCAAATATCTAAATAATAGGCATACAATATTATTATTGACAAAACTTCTCTCCAATCTCAACGATGCGCTACGTTTCGTGCGTGGGGTGTCTCGTAAGGCGAAATCCAAACAAGGAATCAACCCGTTACACTAATCCTTATCAACGTCGATCCTGTAGATCCATTATAACATACCTAATTATAGTCAGAACTTTTCTCCAATCTCAACATTGCACTACGTTTCGTGCGTGGGGTGTCTCGCGAAGTGAAATCCAAACAAGGAACCACCCCGTTACACTACTCCTTGACAATGTCGATCCTGGAGATCCATAATGCCATACATACCATATTATACTACTAATACAACTAAATTTCTCCAATAATATCCTTGGGATGATGTAACTGAAATATTCCTTAAATGCGATACATCAATCCCCATCAATCTAGTACACCGTAATCATCCAAGATGTACTACTCAAAGATTTCATATCCTTTCATCTATAGGATATATAAATATATATATATATATAGGCATTTTATTCTAACCATATATATATATAATATCATCCATACCCATGACCAAGTGTACATATCATATATGATGTACAATGGACATGCACATAATCCACCCGGCTATATATAATACCGATAAAACTGCACCATGCTATCATCTTCCCAGTGCCCGGCACAACGACATGATGGGGCTCAACGACACCCATCTCGTGGTAACTCACACACACGACGTCTCGAGAAGTGGTCATAGCTCCTAACCGGCAATGAGACGAAACATACCCACCACGTCTCATCCCAAAAATATATATATCACATAATAACACACTGGACGACTATGACCTGGGGAATATCTACACCCTGCTCTTTGAGCCAGGATGCTCACCCTCTACGTGCGCAACTTCCCAATGATAGCATGAGCGGGGTATGCTTAACCAAATAAGTATATATATCGTTCACATGCACAATATATACACATCCATATGATCCCATCATATGATAAAACATTAAACCATCATATACGGTTTAGATATTCATATCACGTATATCCATAACATAAATATATATCCATATATTCATATCCATACAGATATGTATACACATTTTCACATATCCATATATCTATATATATAAACTAATTCTCGTTCATATGTATAAGATATATCCACTCGGCTATAAGTATACAAAATCTTCAATATACAAGTCATTACCACAACTCATTTAATTTTCCTCGATATGTGAATATAATCCCACACTTGAAGCATATTCATCTATTTTCCTATGATGAATAGTCTCTCAAAATACATGTGTATATCCAACATTAGGGTTATTACCCAAAATTTTAATCTATGTATAACAATTAATGTACATTCCATCAATGTCTGAAAGTACCATGATACATATCTCGATCATAGGTAATTATATAATTAATAATCGATGAGCCTCAAGCTCAATCCTAAATTCATTTCTTGGTCCCATTACCTGTTGAAATCCTCAATATTAATCACACCCGGATATACAAAGACTATCCCCACTAGATTGGCAACCCACCCTAACCTAGTTGATAACCTAATCACAAAATTCTCAAAATCCCATCTAAGGTTTAATAGCTCTAATAAAACCTAAATCTCACTACCTTCGCAATATATTCCTTAAGGCTATACTCCTCAAGGACACACGACATCTTCTCTCGTCGATCTTTAATCATATCTAAACTCACTTAGGACCTCAAGCTAGAACTCTCGTCTTCACTGAGATCCCCCATTATACTTAAGGGTATCCATTATTAATACACATGTAGGCAAAAAGGGACTATCCCTATACCATTTATAACCATTTCATGATAATCCACCTCTATCATAATAAAACAATCCTCCAATCATTTCACCCCATATTCCATTCATTTCTAAAAGAGGCATTCCATCCTCCTAATTCAATTTAACATAGGCCCGCAAGCCCCTATTCGACCTAGGGCCCTATTACTTAACCTAATATTCTACCCTTCCTAAATAAGCCCATTAAGAAAGTTCCTAAGAATAAAATTCCAAAAGAAAAGGGGTAAAAGAATTTCCCATTCATGGGTTAAAAAAAGGGGACCGGTCGATCGGTCCCAGACCCCCAGTCGACCGTGGGTCCAAATTTTGCCTACGAAGAAATGCAGTAGGCTTTTCTCTTGAGGCGCGGTCGACCGGTCCCCGAACCGCGGTCGACCGGCCATACCAGATATACTGACAGATTTCCATTTCTCGATAAAACCCACGAATTTAAAAACCCTAAAATTTTCATTCTAACCTCCAAATCTTTATCACAACATGATTCTAAGCCGTTAAACAACCCAAAGTTGATCCCAATCATTTCTACCCCATTAAATCCATTTTTAAACATTGATTTCAAGATTAAACCCGAAAATCTAGGTTTTGATATTGCTACCCAAAAACCATTTCTTTAACCCACAAATTATGAAATAAAATACACAAATGACTTATTTAGCAAGATTAAACACTTGCCTCGATTTTGTAGAGGTTGAATCATCCTCGATGTTGCGTTTGGGCCAGAAATCTCCAAGCTTTCTTCCTCTCTCTCTTCCTTTCTTCTTCTTTCTTTTCTTCTTTTTCTCTTTTCTTTCTCTTTCTCTCTTTCTCTAAATGAGAATGCTTGATCCGTAAGCCTTTAAATCCCTTAAAAACATAAACCCAATTTTAAATATTAATACACACTTTAAATGACTCGTTTACTCTAATTAGAGTCAAACTGACTTAAAAATAATTTGAAACCGAAATAAAACCCAATGACAGTCATTTTGACTATCTCAACCCTTTCGGGATCGATAGTACCCTCAAAATCATCATACGGAATTCTTTAAAATGTTCTCTATTTTTGGGCCTCAATTTCCAAATTTTAAAATTCTCCAATTTAATTAAATTTTATTTTCCAAAAATTTAATTTCTCAGTCTCCAAAGTCACGGGTTGTTACATACTTCCCCCTTACAAAAAATTTGCCCGCGAAATTTTAAGATATGCCTAGGACCTCAATCTCATCAAGTCCTCTCATCAACCCTCAGGATCACTATACCGATCCTTTCTAGTTCTCACATCGAACCATATATATTTTAAAGCAAACGAACTACCCAGGGCGCCCATACACCCCGTACCCGAGCTTCCACTCAAAAAATTATAATCAGGCTCCATTAGCCTCAAATCGTAATATAACTATCAGCAATATAATCTATAACAACATACTAAATATATATAAGTTTGAAATTTCCCATGGTTGAACTCTCCTCAATTCTTGATGCTAGCCACCTTCGTGCGGGGGAGGTCTCGCAAGCGAAATCCAAACAAGGAACCCTCCCAATACACTACTATGTAGCTAGTTCGGGGATTAAGATTAGTTAAACCAGGGTTAAGGTTTTATAAAAGATTTTCATATCTTAAATATTGCCCGAAGGCCTATATAACAATATAATATAAATCAATTCCGCGTCTTTCGACACGCCAAACAAACACCTTATGTTTAGGACATAATGCCTCAACAAATACCATGATCTAACCAATACCTAATTCTTAAGACTAGCACAACTATGAGCTAAATCCTTCATTTAACAACGAATCTACTACCCCTGAACCTCTCAGGCATAAAATTCCCCTATTTCAAATCAACAACTTTCCATAAAATAAATTCTTCCCTCATTGGAACACTACAATTTCACGCCCTAACCTACCCATAAGACAATAGTCTCATAACCACTACCCAGAAATATCCAATTGTTTTACTTCATCCTTGGATCCTTATTTAAAATCCTCTACTTCTTCCAGGACAATCGTTATTCCCAAACCTATTTCTCCACAAGAGAAACATCTTCCTCAAAATCCTTCCTAACCATTTTGAAGGACAAAACACGATTGCAACTATCGAAAACTCCCTCAGTCCTACGCAACGAACCTGAATCTCCAATTTCTTACTCCCTCTTCCCAGAAGGCAATACCCCCGATATTAGGACAACTCCACACACCTCACATCGGGAAAAGTCACCAACACCAGGTTCCCTAACAAAAGTTGGCGGGTTTCTCCATCTAAACCTCCCAAGGACTTCACTACATGCCTCTCCTCAGACTTACCTTACTAAGTCTAAGATTCGCAATTCGAGTAAATTTCCCTTTCTTACTCAGCCATCGATAGATCACCCTAAGCCACTGCTAGAATTCACTTTCTTATATACCCGTCGGAATTGGGAGAAACAAATACCCCCGATCAAAGCGTACCCAAAATGTGTTATGGGTATCGTATCTCTATTCTTGTCCTTTCCTAGACGACATACTCTAGGTGACGTTTGAAACGAGAGTAACTGTTATTAGAACATCGATCAAGTTAATAAACTTCACTGAAGAAGATAAGAGCAATGAACACAGCAGTCCTAATAGTAGGGCTTCATATCAAGAACGTTAACGGAAGAACGCAGAAAACTCGCATAGATCCTGAAGATTCTAGAATCTGATGCTCTGATACCATCGGGAACACCCCGCTTAAAATAATAACGGGTGGCCAGCCCTATACTATATTAACTCAGGAGTCTCAGATGGCTCAGTCTCAACATCAACTGTCCGTACTACATAATATACGACTAACTACCCGATATCATATAAGCGAGATGTTAAAATTGAATAAAATATACAATAGACAATAACCAACACTATAACCTACTAGCAAAGAAAAGGAAGATGCATACTAGAATGATGATAAATGAAATGAATAACTACAATTGAATATGCCAGAAGGAGATAAACCCGAATAAGCTGTCGGGTCATAGCCAATACAATAACTGAAATGGAATAAATATAAACATGAATATAAATATCCTTTGGGTACAAACCCGATATACAACATGAATCCTACCTAGAATTTTAAAAAGTAGGAAGCGACTACATTCTACATCCCGCAACAATCCACACCTGTCACGGCTCCCAAGACTCTGGAAAAAAGGTCATCCGGCATCCATGCGGTGGGACACCTGTAATAGTATATATATATATATATATATACAGGCAGGAGAGAAAAGTAAAGGGGTCAGAGCCCGAGTTATGAAAAATATTTAGCAAGTGTGTTAACCGTGCATAATAATATCGATGCACTTATTTCATAATTAAAGTGGAATCGCACTCTCGTGAAACCCCAACTCACCTCTCATCTAACGGCGCGCACCTATTCACGTCCTGAGATTTTTTTAGTTAAATTACCCCAGTGATAAGGACAACCTAACTTATTATAGGCCTATCCTATACCCACGAGATCTGCCTTCCTATCATAACCCAAGAATCCACTTTTTTTTCTAAACACACTTAAGTACTTTTACAAACACATATGTCGTATTAGGCTTAATGGATTCCGGTTTATAATTTAATCAATTATAATTCTTAATAAGTTACCCATATACCTTTGGGTTAAATCATATGATCAAATATCTAAATAATAGGCATACAAGATTATTATTGACAAAATTTTTCTCCAATCTCAACGCTGCGCTACGTTTCGTGCCTGGGGTGTCTCGCAAAGCGAAATCCAAACAAAGAATCACCCCGTTACACTACTCCTTGTCAACGTCGATCCTGGAGATCCATAATGCCATACATACCATATTATACTACTACTACAACTAAATTTCTCCAATAATATCCTTGGGATGATGTAACCGAAATATTCCTTAAATGCGATACATCAATCCCCATCAATCTAGTACACCAAAATCATCCAAGATGTACTACTCAAAGATTTCATATCCTTTCATCTACAGGATATATATAAATATATATATATATATATATATAGGCATTTTAATCTAACCATATATATATATATACACTATCATCCATACCCATGAACAAGTGTACATATCATATCTGATGTACAATGGACATGCACATAATCCACCCGGCTATATATATCGCCGATAAAACTGCACCATGCTATCATCTTCCCAGTGCCGGGCTCACGTAGCAACTGGGGACCACCATAGTGGGGCTCGACGACACCCATCTCGTGGTAACTCACGCACACGACATCCCAGGAAGCGGCCATAGCTCCTAACCTGCAATGAGATGAAACATACCCACCACATCTCATCCCAAAAATATATATATCACATAATAACACACTGGACGACTATGACCGGGGGAATATCCACACCCTGCTCTTTGAGCCAGGATGCTCACCCTCTACGCGCGCAACTTCCTTATATCTATACACATTTTCACATATCCTTATATCTATATATATAAACTAATTCTCGTTCATATGTATAAGCTATATCCACTCGACTATAAGTATACAAAATCTTCAATATACAAGCCATCACCACAACTCATTTAATTTTCCACGATATGTGAATATAATCCCTCACTTGAAGCATATTCATCTATGTTCCTATGATGAATAGTCTCTCAAAATACATGTGTATATCCAACATTAGGATTATTACCCAAAAGTTTAATGTATGTATAACAATTACTGTATATTCCATCAATGTCTGAAAGTACATCAACCCACGATACATATCTCGATCATAGGTAATTATATAATTAATAATCGATGAGCCTCAAGCTCAATCCTAAATTCATTTCTTGGTCCCCCTTACCTGTTGGAATGCTCAATATTAATCACACCCGGATATACAACGACTATCCCCACTAGATTGGCAACCCACCCTAACCTAGTTGATAGCCTAATCACAAAATTCTCAAAATCCCATCTAAGGTTTAATAGCTCTAATAAAACCTAAATCTCACTACCTTCGCAATATATTCCTTAAGGCTATACTCCTCAAGGACACACGACATCTTCTCTTGTCGATCTTTAATCATATCTAAACTCACTTAGGACCTCAAGCTAGAACTCCCGTCTTCACTGAGATCCCCCATTATACTTAAGGGTATCCATTATTAATACACATGTAGGCAAAAAGGGACTATCCCTATACCATTTATAACCATTTCATGATAATCGACCTCTATCATAATAAAACAATCCGCCAATCACTTCAGCCCCATATTCCATTCATTACTAAAATAGGCATCCTATCCTCTTAATTGAATTTAACATAGGACCGCAAGCCCCTATTCGACTTAGGGCCCTATTCCTTAACCTAATAATCTACCCTTCCTAAATAAGCGCATTAAGAAACCCCCTAGGAATAAAATTCCAAAAGAAAAGGGGTAAAAGAATTTCCCATTCATGGGATAAAAAAAGGGGACCGGTCGACCGGTCCCAGACCCCCGATCGATCGCAGGTCCAAATTTTGCCTAAGAAGAAATGCAGTAGGCTTTTCCATTGAGGCGCGGTCGACCGGTCCCCGGACCGCGATCGACCGGCCATACCAGATATCCTGGCCGATTTCCATTTCTCGACAAAACCCACGAATTTAAAAACCCTAAAATTTTCATTCTAACCTCCAAATCTTTATCACAACATGATTTTAAGCCGATAAATCAACCCAAAGTTGATCCCAGCCATTTCTACTCCATTAAATCCATTTTTAAACATTGATTTAAAGATTAAACCCGAAAATCTAGGTTTTGATATTTATACCCAAAAACCATTTCTTTAACCCACAAACTATGAAATAAAATACACAAATGACTTATTTAGCAAGATTAAACACTTGCCTCGATTTTGTAGAGGTTTAATCATCCTCGATGTTGTGTTTGGGCCGGAAATATCCAATATTTCTTCCTCTCTCTCTTCCTTTCTTCTTCTTTCTTTTCTTCTTTTTCTTTTTTCTTTCTCTTTCTCTCTTTCTCTAAATGAGAAGCTTGATCCGTAAGCCTTTAAATCCCTTAAAAACATAAACCCAATTTTAAATGTTAATACACACTTTAAATGACTCGTTTACTCCAATTCGAGTCAAACTGACTCAAAAATAATCCGGAACCGAAATAAAACCCAATGACAGTCATTTTGACTATCTCGACCCTTTCGGGATCGATTGTACCCTCAAAATCATCATCCGGAATACTTTGAAATGTTCTCTATTTTTGGGCCTCAATTCCCAAATTTTAAAATTCTCCAATTTAATTAAATTTTATTTTCCAAAATTTTAATTTCTCAGTCTCCAAAGTCACGGGTTGTTACAATACAGTCCAAGACTCATACCCCGAGTACGAGCACGGGACGATTCGATCGGACGGTAGAGTCAGCATGCACATGTATGCTTTGGCCCAATAAGTTCTTCAAGTTGTCACACACAAAATTCTAATGCCCAAAGGGCTTGCCCATTAGTGTCAAAATTGGTGTAGATTAACTACACCCAAAACTTGCTTCCCTCTAATGTGGGACAAGACAATAGCTGGGCAGAAAATATTAGCTACTCTCTCTCTTAAAAGTTAAAGACCAATGGTATTTGCTTTCAAAGTTTACGCAATCTGAATAAAATTTCCAACATAGTGTTTAATCCATCAAAGTATCCACTATATTTGGTCTCTACACATAAGGTGTATATTATTCATCAATATGAATAGTTAATAGGAACGGATGGTGAACATCTTATCCCACATATTCACATGCAGAATGGCTAAGTCAAAGCCCTCATCAAGCGGCTTCAACTCATTGTAAGTCCTTTACTTATGAAATATAGATTATCGATTAGTGTCTAAGGATATGTTGTATCGCATGCATCAACGCTAATAAGACTTGACCCATGGATTATTATAAATATTCTTTTACACAACTTGTGTCAATTCACCAGCCAAACATATCTCATTTATGCAAATTTGGTAATATAGTTCATGTCCATACTCCACCTCCCATATGTACTAAGATGTGTCCTGAACAAATATTAGGATTCTATTTAGGTTATGATTCACCTTTATCATTCGATATCTAGAAACCATGACACTATATGTGTTTGATGTTCATTTAATAGATTATCACATTTATGGGACATTATTATCATCTGTTAAAGGGTGAAAAGGGATTTCCTATAGAACAGTTTTTTCTGGAAGAATGATGGGAATTAAGTTGGAATCCCCCACTTTGTCTCATTTGGATCCATGTACTTCGCAATGTGAGAATGAAGTATAGGTTATAATGCACTTAAAAGAAAATGAAAAGGAGTACCTAATGCTTTTAATGATGTAGCAAAAATGACTGAGTCAAATGTGCCAGCTATGTATGAAGTGGAGATTATTAATGTCCATATAGGATAAAATAAAAATATGGAAACAAGTAAATCAGCATGGCGCCAAAGGCATGGTAGAGATATATGTTCAAAAGACTTAGCTTTCTGGAAGAGGGGAAATAAACATTCATGTCCTAGTAATAATCCTAAATAGATTCCACATTTCACTCTATAAGAGTCTTTGGGAATATTTACTCTGTCTAAAACCTCTAATGAGGATATTGTCTTTAAAAAGACACAAGTATTCCTGAAGAGACAATTTTTAATAGCCCGTAATTTTAAGAGAATTATAACATAATATACGAATGTAATAAATTAAATATGAAATTTATTTTTATGGACAAGTTTGTATAATTAGAATTTGTGCGAGTAATTAACTTTTTATTTGACTAGTTCTTTAGATTAGCTAATATGTGACATGCTAGAGAAGGTGCCCTTTTTATTTTTAATTATAGGCATTTTAATGTTAAACTAGAGTGGATGAAAATATTAATAATTTTTTCAGATATAAAATAAGAAGAAAAAATATATTTAAATGAATATTAGTTGTTTGTGTCGTTAATTAGGAGCTAGTGTGCTAGTTATGTTGGCATTTATTGTGAGTTTGAGAGATATTAAGTGGGGGAGATTGACCGACATCTGAATTCGTATGAATTTTAAGACTTTATTTTTATTAAAAATAAAATAAAATGAATTTAGGAAGAATATTAATTTGTAAGCATCAATAGGAGAGTAATGAGGCAATTTAATAGGGTCTTTGTGCGGGAAAAGGAAGGGCTATAAGAGAATATGGTGTGAAGGATTTGGAGAGTCATTTTTAGTTTATAAAAGTCTTCATAATGATATATAGAATTATATTAGGTTTGGAAACTTCTAAGAATATTTTAAAGAGAGAATTCTAGAGAATTTAGAGAGAAAGTACGAGAAAAAATATGAGAAATAAAAGAAACTTTAGAGAAATTGTTTTAGAGAGGAGAGAGAGAGAGAGAGAGAGAGAGAGAGAGAGAGAGAGAGAGAGAGAGAGAGAGTTTTTACAAGATTAAAAATATTATCAGTATTTGAAAGTCAAAATTTTGGAGAATTATGTTTCTTTGTTCAATGTTGGCAATTTAATAACTTGGGGTACGTATGTTCTCGTGTGGATTTTGTGTGTTCTATGCATTTTGGACCATGGATCACGAGAATATGAATGGTACAAAGGTGAATGGAGGTTCACACCATACTGAGGGTTGTGTGGCGAAAATCTTTATATGTGAGATTTGGAAAATATAGGTATAAGTGGTGAGGTCCTATAGATGATAATAAGTACCTTAGGGGTTTTATTGAGTGTCATACGCATACACTTTATATATATATGCATGCACATGTATGTGTAGACACTAGAAGGATTTATAAGATCCTATTGAATTTCTCGCTCACCCCCTCTTAGTTTTAGATTTTTAGAACATGGTGGATTGTAGTGGTAACGTGGTGTGCTTTGATTATTGAGATGTAGGGACGTCTTAGCATCTTTGTACATGTTTTCGTAAAAATAAAATGTATTTTTTTAAGTCATTGTAGAGATAGAAAAATTAATTTTTACGAAAATAAAGTTATTTAATTTATTTAAAGTCAGTTCTTCAGCTTCCGCAATTTTTTATATAACGGATTTTGACAATGTTAAAATTGTCTTATTTTTTTTTATTTGTAGCTGCCCGGATCCTTTTATTCAAGTTATTGTCAAAGGTAACGACGACGACGACGACGATGATGATGATGATGATGATGATGATGATGATGATGCAGAACCATGGTCTTTCAATAAATGTTGACTTATAACATATTGGCCAAAATACATAAATGCCATTCTGGATGAATCAAAGTCTCCAAATAAATGTGTTTTTTTAAACGTACAGTACAAACTCCCAAAGATGTTAACCCTTTAGGTTGCATATGGGTGTTACAAGAAATAAGGCACGATTTCTTCCTAAAGAAACCATGGCTTGATTTTAAAGAAACACACTCTCCCATCACGGACACCATTACTTATAGATTTTTTATTAGTTTAGCTATTTTTGAAAATATAAATTTGAGAATCATTGATACAGTAACCGCTTCTTTATATGGGAACTTAAACATAAATATTAATATGAAAATACCAAAAGGATTCACTTTTCCTGAAACAAAGTCAAGTAGAACATACTCAATACAACTAAGACGGCGGTCATTGTACAGACTAAAGCAATTTAGAAGAATGTGGTACAACCGTCTTATTAAATACTTATATAAGGACGCGTATGAAACAATTCAATTTTCCCATAAGTTTTTCTAAATAAATTTTAAAAGGATATACGATGATAGCAGTAGATGTGGAGGGCATAAATTTTATTGTTAGTCAAAAACACTCAAAAAAATTGCTAATTATTTGAAGAAGGAACTTGACACTAAATATCATAGAAATATAATTTTTTTTATCATGGCTTACATATTCAGAGAAATTATTATGGAATATAGTCCATCGATCTAATTATATCAAAACGGTCTTAAAATGATTTGGTGTGGGAAAAACCCACCCATTAAGTACTCACATGGTTATCTAGACTCCGAACATTAAGAAATATTTATATTGTCCTAAAGAGTAAAATAAGGAAATATTGAGAACATAGGTATTATATTTAATTACAAGTGGTACCCTGTTGTACTTGGCATAGTGCATAAGGTCGGGCATTTCATTTTATCTAAATTTACTTACCATTGGATTATTAGAAAGCATAGACTAAGAAATTTATGATGAATCGTTAACTCTAGAATTTTATTCTTATAATTTTAATGGTTTTAAGTTAGCAGGTCTTGCATATTCTGGATCCCCGAACCTCATAAGGGACAAAATATTCCTTAGTGGTAATACTATTATTTCCTAACGATCTCCTGAACATAATCTTCTTCAATATCTTTTTTTGGTTTGAGAGAACTGATACAATATTTTCTAAATTTTGTGCATTTCATTCATGAAACTAGTTATGAATGTGTATGGTTAAAAATTTTAATTTAGTATATTCGTAGTTCTTGTCCATTACAGTTTTTTTGAGTATCATTTATAAAGACACTGCAATGTGCATAGCACATAAAAAAGGCTTCAGTATAGGAGATATAATCAACAACATTTAACCTAAAAGAATCCACTCATGAGCTTCAGAAAAAATGAAATCATGGTCAGACAAGTTTGTTGAAGTGAGAACTCAAGTTTTGATCTTTTCACCAAGTCACTACCAAATATAATATTTTAAAAGCTTGTGTTTAAGAATGGAATGGGATGAGTCCACCATCGATCAAACTTAGACATGTTACTCATGGGGACTAACTAATGAGTAGGAGATTCTAAGAACGTGTTATTTGACACTTGTGCACACTGCATTTTCCTCATAAAAGTTTTTCAAAGTGTGGAGCGGTGTGAACTTAATGGATTGGTTCATATAATTAATTGTCCCAAACATGCAAATCCAATTTTTGATCAAATTTAAATATTTGATTAAATTATTATGTGAATGAAAATAGTGTCCACATATATAATTGCAAGTATCAAGCCAACCATGCAAAAACACAGAGACGAGGAAAAATCCCTTTACAAGGAAAAACCTATATTCAGCACTTTAGAATGTTTTACAGGCAATCCACTTGCAGACTACTTAGACCAACTAAGTATAATGCACAGATTCATCAAAACCTTCCAAAAAATGGCTCAGTCCAGAGTCGACCACGGGTAGCGGTCTACCCTCGAGATCCACCGATCAACCTTCTTCTTCTGTAGTGAACCATTGGTTCATAATTAAACCGTAGAGATTGCTTTCCACAAAGTGTATGAAAATTATTTAAACTATAGTATTTCACAAGGATTAAAAATCATATAGGGGATGAAAAGATTGTGAATCAAAAGGTGTTTTGTAACACAAAAGATGTAAAACTTTGGCCCAGTTATGATGTTTGCATTTTTTTCAAAGTCCCAATGAAAAAGGAGTTCAAAATAGGTATTTATAAGACTATCATAAAATTTGAGGTGGCAGTTCGTTCGAACGAAAATAAGGCTCGTTCGATCGAGAACAGGGTTTCATTCGAACGAGGAAGCATCTCATTCTAACGAAATCCCATTTCGTTCGAAGCATGTATCTAACGAGCTTCTAACGAGAAAGTTCTGCCAAGCAGTTCTTACTGCATTAGATGGTCATTGGACGTGAGATCTAACGAACCGACTATTTCGTTCGAACGAGACTTTATCTCGTTTGAATGAGGCTAAAAATAAATTTTAAATCCTTAAAAAATACAGCCTCGGTTTTTTATAAAAATATATTTCAAATACGATTATGAAAATTTATTAGCACCCAAAGTCTTATACCTTCATGAGATGTAGAGGTGTCTTCAATATTGAAAATGACAGAGTTTGGTTCATTATGATAGTTTGCAAATAGATACGCCAAAATACAAATTAAAGCCTAAGCTAGAATATTTGCCTTTACAAATCTCCCCCCTTGGATATTCCGGTACAAAATAAAACTGAAACCCAAATTACAATAAAAAAACCTCTATGATAATAATTCCTATGCCCTCCCATAACCTAGAAACAGAACAGCATAAGTTAAAATTTGTCTTCATCTCAACCTGTTCTTCATTTGGGCAACTTTGTCTTCATCCGGTGTAATTGATAAATTCATCATCAACACTTAAGAAACATACACACATGAAACAAAGAGATACCATGACACTTAGAGTTTTAAACATAAACATAAGATATAAATACTCCCCCTAAATTTCGTATCCCCCTTTTTGTCCATAATAGACTAAGGAGTGGATACACAACATAAAGTATAAATCACCATATGAAGAAGTAAGATATAGAAGCATATTCAAGTAAGCATGGGTGATGATAATTTCAAAGGCAATTTATCAACCAACTATTTTTGAAATTTTTCTTTTTTTTCAAAAGAAGTATAAAATATAAAATATACAAATACAACACGCCATGAATTAACACTAAAATACCCGAATCAGGAAAGCATAAGTGTAGGGGTGTGAACATTTTCCATAAGTTAATCAACATAAACGGTCATACAACATGTGCACGAAGTTTGAGATACTACTAACGAAAGATCTCAAAGTCTACCACAGATGTAAAAATGGTGAATTCATGTGAAATTGACTTAACCTAATCAACATATTAAGAACAAAAGTGATTCTCAAACTAATTACACCAAACCAATTTAATGTTTTTCGAGAATTTTATAATATGTGCAAACCCATTGATCTTCAACTTAACTCCCTCAAAATCTCACATAATAAAGAATACTCTCAGTTATTTTTGAAGAAACTAATGCTCATATGTAGCGAAGCATCAATGGTAAAAAATTGGCCTGGCATTTCTGTTTTTATGTGACTCAAATCTTTTTAGGCTCTTTTCTGCAAATGGTCGATTTTAATGCAAAGACATTATATCTTTCGTAGCTCATTTTCATTGCTTAATATTTAACAATTTTTTTGAAAAAATGATTTAAATTCGAGTAATGGTTCTTTCATGCTAGGGCTGTAAAATGAACCAAGTTACTCGAGCTCTAATCGTGTTCGTTCGGAAAAAATCTCGTTCGGGACTAACTTGTAAAATAAAGGAGCCAATCTTGAACAAAAATTTAAGCTCATTATCTTATTGAGCTAGGCTCGGATTCGGCTCGATCATTGATATCCATATTAAACTAGTGTAAAATAACCAAGCTACTCGAGCTCGGCTCGTATTCGCTTGCTTAGAAGCTCATTCGACCCTGGATCGTAGGATAAATGAACCGAGCTTGAACATACTTTTAGGATCGTTTACATTTACAAACCAAGCTTGATTAATCTTAAGCTCGGCTCTGCTCGCCTCATTTTCACCCCTATTTCATGCACAACCTTTTTATCTTTTTTTTTACATTTAGTTCATTTTAAAGCAATATTGAGATGAGAAAAACGATGTTCAACAAGTAAAAAGTAAGTGCAATGTTCAAATAAGTTCATGTACATGTGCATTAAAGGTGACTAGGAGTACACGTTTGCATTAAAGGTGACTAGGAGTCAAACATGCAGCAAGTACTCATCAAAGATCAACGTAATGACTCCACACATTATGAAGCCCAATAATGAAATAATGTCATGTCACAAAACACTACGAAAAAGTCACATGAAGACATGGAATGATTGGGTGATCTGGACATCTTTAGTGTTCATCCATATATGGTGTAAAAAAATACAAAAATCTTTTTGCCTTTTTTTAAAAATTTTATCAAAATAAAATCTTTTCGTCTTTTCACATTTTCCTTAAAAACAAAAAATCTTTTTGTATTTTTCAATAAATTTAAGGAAAACAAAACTCATTTTGGATTTTTCTAAAAATATCAAAATAGAAAATATAAATTGTAACGCCCCGTCCCGAATTTATCAACCCGATCTTACCCGAGTGTTAGGTGTCAAGTGCAATGAAATAACCTACGTAATGTTGCTATTCCAGTTTTATTTTAATTGGCGTTTCACTTGCTTAGCATGTGATTTCAGTTTTAAAACAAACTACGTGAGGAACCCATGGGGAGCACCCCAATCTGTCGTAACAAAGTGAGGGTGTGAGCCAATGCCTAGTGGAAAAATACAAATGCGGTATCGAAACGAACGGCGGACAGAATACTCACACGTGACAATCACATGTAACCGAAAATACATATGTATATACGTATGTATAACTTTGAAAATAAATGTTCCAATACATAACCGTTTTACTTCCGAAAACCTTTCTTGTCCAAATTAATTTACCTTAATCTTATAGAGATTTCCTTTATTCACCCTTAGCATTTTCTCACTTATTTAACACACCCGCTTCAACAGTTGAAAACATTACGTTTACTTTATCCAAACACATTCTTTTACCGAAATTATCCTTTTTATTTATTTCAATACACTTTAGTATTTTTGTTGAGACTCTCCCTTTCAATACACGTGAACACTGTGTTAAAAAATACTCATTTAATCTTTGAAAACATTTTTACAACACATTCTTGTGGTAATTATGGGTTTAACCGCTTAGGTTGCTTAATCAGCCTTTTACCCACACACTTTACCCTTTTCCCTCTTTTATGGACATTAATCAATTATACAATCACTTGGCCATTTTTACCTTTACCGGAACATTTATTTATTCATTCAAGTTAGGTCATATTAACACATTACCACACAACTCATTTCTTGACATGTTCCTATTTTCTTTATCTTTTCTCGGAGCCTTCCACTACCGATACTTCCACGGGCTCCACACTGCCGGTTATGCACACCATATGCTATGGCCAGTGTTTAGGGCTTTTCACCTAAGGGATCCGGGCCCTTCTTACTTTTTCTGGTGTCATCCGAGTTCCTTTTAATATGTTTTAATATTTTACAAATGTCCACATCACTCCACTTTTCATTTTTATCCGGTCGAAGCCAAAACTCGAGACTTTACTGCACCATTTGTGTTACACTTTGAAAATCAACATTTCATGTCCTTTACACATTAATCTTGATTTTTATTCCAAAAATCATATTCATTTAGGACCTTCTTGTGTAACAACTTTTCCAACATTTTTATTTCATAAAAATGTTCCACTTTAAGTAAAATTACCATGTTACCCACTTATTTACAAATCACTTTTTACTCCATTTTCACAAGTGTTAATTTCTGAAAAAACACTATTAAGTTACTCATCCTAACTTCTTAAGCGTTTTAATACCTTAACACCCTTTTTAACCTTGGAGTAATATTCTTCTTAATTGGAAATACTTTTACACATTTAATCCATTTTTAATTTCATAAGTGCTAATCCTTTACAACATTATTCCACATACTACTTTTCCATGTTTACCCATTAACACTTAATGAATACTTATATCAACATTGTTCCAAACCACACATTTCTTTACTCTTTCATTTAAGAAACCTAATTACACCCAAACACTACTTTTACAAGAAAATACCATTTCTTTTAACGACACATGTAGTCTTATAATCTCATGTTCATCATATCTTTTAGTCCCAATTGCACACACTTGGAAGACTAACTTCTAACTTTTTTTTTATATGTTTACACCCAACAAAATCTTCTTTAAACTTGTTTATACACTTAGTACCAAAATACTACAAGTTTATATGCATGAGAAGATGGATTTAAACCCAAAAACCCTACTACATGGTTTAAACATACATTTTATCATGAGAAATCATTATACTTGCAAAAATACATTTTCGATACATATAAAATATTTAATTTCTTCAAACTCAATAAATATCCATTTTTCATAAAATCTTAATTTTTGCAAGAAACTTCAAAACATCATTTCACCAATGTTTATCAACATAACTCATTATTTTCAAACATTTTATTTCACAAAATGTTTAACATCAATCTTTCTAGAAAATACACCATTTTCAAAAAATACCAACTATAAATATTTCAAAAACTTGAAATATTTATCCAAAACCCTAAGGAAGCAGTTCAAAAGTGGACCCTATGAAAAAGTCTGACCCAAAAGCCCATGCTGTGAAGTCAGGTGCAACAAACTTTAAGAAGAAGGCCAAGAAGATACGTACAACCGTTACATTTCATCTACCAAAGACGTTGAAGAAAGATAGAAATCTGAAATACCCTCACATCGGTGCACCCCCAAGGAACAAGCTTGATCGTTACTAGATTCTTAAATATCCGCTTACCACTGAATTTGTGATGAAGAAGATTAAAGACAACAACACCCTAGTTTTCATTGTTGACATCTATGCTGACAAAAAGAAGATCAAAGATGCAGTGAGGAAGATTTATGACATTCAGATCAAGAAAGTCAACACTTTGATCAGGCCTGATGGAACTAAGAAAGCCTATGTTAGGTTGACACCTGACTACGATGCTTTGGATGTGGGTAAGAAAATTGGGATTATCTAAGCTTTCGATGGTCCACATTCCAGTTATATGTTTTTTTGCTAGTAATTTTTTATGGCTAAAGCTTTGTGCTTAGTATGGTTTAGTGAGAGACAGAAATCCAATTCCATTTATATTATGAAATTTGAGACAAAAACATGATATTTATCTATCTTTTTATTTTCAACAAAATAACATTTTCCAACATTTTTATTCCATAAAAATGTTTATTATATTCTACACATTAATTACCCCATTTAACTAAATGCACCCTACTCAAATAGTCTAACTAAAAGACTACAAATGCAAATAACATCTTACACTAAGAGTAGTGTTTTCCCACCTCTAACGACTTCAATGGTGGAGAAAATGTTGATGTAGGAGGAGCAACCCCCACAAAAGCTTCAAAATGCTCTTCTTATAAGCTTCGAAGCAAGACCCACTTCAAACTCCATGAAAACCCACCTTCATATTCTCCAAATATCCCCCAAATACTCCTCCAAAATTCATAGTTCTTCTTTGTGAATGGTGGAAATGGATATTTTGGGTTTGGATATGGTGGAACATTACATAAATGGTGGTGGATAGAGGTGGAAGACCACCCACCTCTCTCTCACTCTCTCTCCTTCTTCCATTTTCTTCCAACAATAAATAACTCAAACACACCAAACAATCCTTAATAAAACCCTCCTTAAGGCTAAAAACCCCGTTTTGCCCCTTCTAGGTTGATCTGAGTTCGACACCTCAAAGATCCAACGCTCCAAATTGTGACAACGCATGAGGTCAACTGAGATTAAAAATCCCGTCTTATGTCATTCGAATGACTTCTACAATGTCGTTCCTTCCTTAGTTCACGTGACACTTCACGCGACCTGCTATTATAAGTCTGTAGCACGTCGTTAGAAGCCCTGTATCTCGCGACCTCACACTGTCGTTCGAATGACAGCCCCTTGTTATTTTAACGACCCTTGTTCTTCTTCTTCTTTTGCTTTTCTCCAATTTCACCCATAATTCTCATTTAATTATAATTAATTCCTACTCATATATAATCCATATAAAATTTTAATTCAAATACTGGAGTAATATAATACGAACTTCCCTCCTTGGGGAATTTCTTCCCCGAAATTATCGATCCATCAATCCTCAAACTTATAGGGTCCACAAACTTCTATTTTAGGCCATAAAATCCTCTAAGTCCAAATCATCGAAGTCCTCAACACAAAAATAACCAAATATTTAACATGCAACATGCTCTAATGCTCACTATTTCGTCAACCATGACACTACATAATTGACTTCGAGCCTCCACTCGCCTTATGATCAAGTCCAAAACATTCCTAGAACTACTTATGCTAGTACCTAAGGTATATCGGTGCCTCTACGAGCCAACCCTTTCAAGCGGTCAACGCCTACCCAAAGCAAATCATAATACAACCAACCATCGTATATATCACCAAAAAGTAATTCTAGCTTAGGAATATACACCCTGTGTTCCATAATTTTTCATGTTATCCTAACTACACAACTCGCATGAGCTTACCGAGAACCATGCTATGTTATTATCTCACTATAAGGAGGAATAATCCCATTAAATCATTATCGCACGCTCGTTTTACACCTTTATGCTTAAACCCAACAAAATCTTTTTTAAACTTGTTTATACACCTACTACCAAAATACTACAAGTTTATATGCATAAGAAGATGGATTTTAAACCCAAAAACACTACTACATGGTTTAAACATACATTTCATTAAGAGAAATCATTATACTTGCAAAAATATATTTTTATACACATAAAAAATTTAATTTCCTCAAACTCAATAAATGATCATTCTTCATAAACTCTTCATTTTTGCAAGAAACTTCAAAACATTATTTCACCAATGTTTATCAACATAACTCATTATTTTCAAATGTTTTATTTCATAAAAATTTTAACATCAATATTTCTAGAAAATACACTATTTTCATAAAATACCCACTTTTAATATTTCAAAAACATGAAATATTTATCCATCTTTTTATTTTCAACAAAATAACATTTCTCAATATTCTTATTCCATAAAATTGTTTATTATCTTCTACACATTAATTACCCCATTTAACTAAATGGACCCTTCTCAAACAGTCTAACTACAATACTACAAATGCAAATAACATCTTACACTAATGACTTCAATGGTGGAGGAAATGTTGGTGTAGGAGGAGCAACCCCCACCTCCAAAGGTGGACTCAAGGGATTACCAAAAGAATCCTCCAAAATATTCTTCTTCTAAACTTCCAAGCAAGACCCCCTTCGAACTCCATGAAAACCCACCTCCATCTTCTCCAAAAATGCCCCATATACCCCTCTAAAATTCGCAATTCTTCTTTAACAATGGTGAAAATGGGTATTTTGGGTTTAGATATAGTGGAACATTACATAAATGGTGGTGGAATGGTGGTGGATGGAGGTGGAAGACGACCCACCTCTCTCTCACACCCTCTCTCCTTTTTCCATTTTATCCCAAGAACAAATAACCCAAATACATCAAACAACCCTTAATAAAACCCTCCTTGAGGCTTAAAACCCCATTTTCCCCCTTCTAGGCTGAACTGAGCTCGAGAGCTCAAAGATCCGACGCTCCAAATTATGACAGCGCACAAGGGTAACTGAGATTAAAAATCTTGTCTTACATCGTTCAAACGACTTTCCTATGTCGTTAGAATGACTTCTACACTTTCATTCCTTCCTGCCCCTTGGCGTGACCTGCTATTGTAAGTCAGTAGCACGTCTTTAGAAACCCTGCATCTAGCGACCTCACACTTTCATTCAAACGGCTGACCCTTGTTGTTTGAACGACCCTTCTTCTTCTTTTGTTTTTATCCAATTTCACCCACAATTTTCCTATAATTATAATAAATTCCTCCTCATATATAATCCATAAAAAAATTTAATTCAATTACTAGAGGACGATATTACATATATTCAATGATAATACAATCTAGAAATATGAATAAGAGATATAATCATGAAAATAGTCTCATTCTATAAACAAGTCTTAACCTTAATCATTAGGCCCAGAGGAGTTCTCAAAAGTATATGGCATCCTAAGAAATTCCTCCATCAAATTTTATGAAGTCTTGACTAAATACTCTACTTGCTCTCGAAAACTCTAACAATCTCTACGGTGATGTGCGGGAGCTTGCGGAGTAACACGTGTGGGAGTGCATGCGGGAACATGTGTATGAACTCGTGTAAAAGTATATCGGGGAACATGCACATGAGAAACTCATCCTAGCTTAAAACGGAACTCTTTAAGGTGACCTCATTGCTTGTAATGAGAATAAACATAAGCGGTCGTGGGTCCACCTTGCTCAAAACGTCTAGGACGAGCATGGGTTAGGTCGCCTAGGATGGTTAGGTTGAGGGCCATAAGGATCTATCATAAACTCAAGAATCGGATCGGGTGCAGCATGATAAGTGCATGCACCGTCATAACATATTCCTTACCTCTCAATATTACCTAGCGTGGAACCGAGGAGCATCTTTCCAACCTTCTTAGATGAGTCCTCTAAAGTGACCTTGACCTCTCGGATACCTTCGAGATCGCTCTCGAGTTGGGATACACGGGCTTCAAGTTTTTCGCGAGTCTCGAATGAATATTGAAGATCTCCCATAATACTAGCCATTGTGTTGGTCAAATCAGTCTTTTCCCTCCCTAAAATGATCAACTGCTCACATAAAGAAATATTCACCTCCTCGAGTTGACTCACTGATGCCTCACACTCTCTCAAAATTTTCACCTCCTTCTCCAAATCTAACACCCTAAGAGACAAATATTTATTAAGCTTTTTCATTTTCAAGGTCTCGATGTAAAGATCACTAAACGCCTTTTGGAACTATCTTTAGAATGAATCGAAACATCATCGAGGCTTTCACGTTTAGATATGTCCTCATCAGCGTAGGACAAACTAGAAGTGCTAACGTGACTAGACATGAATGCAACCCACGATTCATATGGTGATTCTCCCCTTGAATCAACTGACTCGGCGTCACTATCACTAAGAGTGGCTTTATTCGTAACTTTCTTGCCCTTTCTCTTAAGCCTAGTGGGACACTCATGTGCTTTTTGCACTTTATCCTCTCACTCTTCTAATCTAATCTCTTCTTTCTCACAAACCTTCTCGTCCTCATTCTTATTTTTATTTTTCTCAAAACTTTTTACTTTGGAAGAATTTTCTTTTGAAAATTTAAGAAATTTTTTAATTTTTTTGGCAAAAAGGGCCAAGTCATCCGGTTCAAAATCAAATTTTGATTTGGACTCACAAACTTTTGTTTTCTTCTTTTTCTTAGTTTGAGTTTTCAAAGCAACCCCTATTTCCTTAGGCTTAATGTTTTTTGGAAACATATCTCTCTCAAGCGTTTGAAGATCTTCTACAAGTTCCTCTAACCCAAGATTATCTATGATTCTTAATGAATTTAGCAAGGTGACCTTAGGATATATCGGGCAGAGAGAGGCCTCAAAATTTTCTTATTAACTCTCATCTCAAGAATCTTCTCACCTAAATTAAAACTAGAATTAACTATGTCCAACAAACGCACATAAAATTCATCAAAAGACTCGGACTCTAGCATAGTAATGGTCTCAAATTGGGTGGTCAAATTTTATAGCTTAGATGTCTTTACAGCGTTGGTACTCTCATGTGTGAGCTTGAGGGTGTCCCAAGATTTTTTAGACGTGGTGCATGTCATAATGCGACAGAACTCGTCAGGCGTGACAGCTCCAGAAATAGCACTTAAATCGTGAAAGTTAAAATTGCTCCACTTAAAGTCGTCATTTGTCCATGAAGATATAGGTTTAGGGACAACGACATTATCTACAGTCACTATGGGTGGAGACCATCCTCTTTCAAAAACTAACCAAACACATTAATCAATGGCTTTTAAAGTAGACCTCACCTTAGCTTTTCAATATGCATAGTTTGAACCATTAAAAATGGGCATTCGATTATATAAATTATCGATGAAATTTCGGCCTTTTAAAGATAAATAATTTTTCAAAAAAAATTGATATCAAAAACAAAATTTTGTGAAAAAATGATTACACAATAAATTAGTGCCACCTTCTCTAATACCAATTTGAGAGTGTGCAGGTGTGCAAACTTAATGGATTGGTTTATATAATTAAATGTCCCAAAAACGTAAATCTAATTTTTGATCAAATTTCAATCTTTGATTAAATTATTGTGTGCATGCAAATAGTGTCCAAATATATAATTTAAAGTATCAAGCCAACCATGCAAAAACACAGAAATAAGAAAAAAAATCCCTTTATAGGGCAAAACCTATATTCAACACTTTAGAATGTTTTACAGACAATCAACTTATAGATTACTTAGACTGACGAAGTATAATGCACAAAGTTTTCAAAACCTTCTAGAGAAAATGGCTCAGTCCAGAGTCGTCTACAGGTAGCTGTCTACCCTCAGTATCCACCCATCAGCCTTCTTCCTTCTTCAGCAGTGAACCCTTGATTCACAAGTCAGATGTAGAGATTGCTTTCCACAAAGTGTGTGAAAGGTATTATAACTATAGTGTTTCACAAAGATTTCATATAGAGATGAAAATATTGTGAATCAAAAGATGAAAAACTTTGGCTTAGATATGTTGTTTACATTTTTTTTCAAAGTCCCAATGAAAAAAGAGTTCAAAATAAGTATTTATAAATCTGACACGAAATTCAAGGCAGTGGCTCGTTCGAATGAAAATGAGGCTCATTCGAATGAGAACACGGTTTCGTTCGAACGAGGAAGTATCTCGTTCTAACGAAAATTCCATTTTGTTCGAAGCCTGTATCTAACAAGAAAATTCTGCCAAGTATTCGTTACTTCGGTAGATGGTCGTTCGAAGTGAGACCTAACGAACCTGCTATTTCGTTCGAATAAGACTCTATCTTGTTTGAACAAGGCTAAAAATAAATTTTAAATCATTTAAAAATGCAGCCTCAGTTTTTTATAAAAATACATCCCAAATACGATTATGAAAATTTATGAACACCCAAAGTCTTATACCTTCATGAGATGTAGAGGTGTCTTCAATCTCGGAGATGTCAAAGTTCGGTTCGTTGTGACGGCTTATAACGGGATACACCAAAATACAAATTAAAGCATAATCTAAAATGAGGCAGTATCAAGTGTGCCCAATGCCAGTCTAATGATTATGGAAGTTGTACTTTTCTTTCTTCTATTTGAATCTTTCCCTAGTAAAGTTCTAATGAGTCAAAACGTATATTGAATAATTGTGGACATGATGTACATCGAAGGGATGTCTTGTAAATATTATTGTTTTTTGGATCTCTATGTGTAGTTTGGAATCCTATATGGTAATCTTGTCCCACATTGGTCCAAGGAGTTATTTGGGAGGTCCCCTTGCCTAATAAATAGGGGTGACGTCCTCTCATTATTTACACACTTTAATGAGAAATATATTTACCTCTCATATATTCTCTTGCCCTCTATGTCTACAACAAGAAATGATAAATTGGAATAGCAAATAAAATTATCACTCTCATAATACTTGTAAAATATGTTACAATGAAATTATCAATCCACTTTAATAACATAAATTGAAAATATATGATAAATTTTATAATTTATTTTACACAAGTTTCATCCAGTTAGTCAATGATTAAATACGCCTCGTTAACTTTTTATCCACCTAATAAATCTCATTGAGTTCTAGTCCTCCATGACTTCCTCTCTTTATCTCTTCCTCTGGTGATTCTCTCTGCACTGTTTTTCATTTTTCACATTCAATCTTATATCCTTTTTTCTCTCTTTTTTAAATGTGTTTTGCCCAGCGATGAGCCACGTAACAAGGGCCTGAGGGAAAATAAGAACAGATGTTCGTAAAATAAATCTTCAAAATTTTACTTTTATTGATGAGTAAATTTCAAAGTACCATTTCTGCAATAACAAAACAAAACAAAAAAATCAAATCAAAAGTTGGAACTATTAAAGTTTGAACTATTTCACTTATGTTTGGACGTAAGGCAGCTGAAGGACCTTTTGATCATATATTATACAATGAAATATCGTCAAACCTTCAAGTGGAGCTTCGCCTAAACATTACAGCTGGACCAAAATGTGAAAATGTTCGGACAACCATTTTTAATCGAAGTCGTTCAAACTCCTTAAACACTATGCAAGAATGATCAGCTCAACAAAAGTCTCCACATTCAATGAATATGAACCCATGACATTTCGTAACTAAATTAATCAAATCTATATTATATCTCTAATACGATATTATAGAGGTATAAATGCAAATTAATACCTCAATTATAATTATCCTTACAGAGTATGTGTTAATTTATGTCTTTTAGATTTTCGAGCTTTTTGGTTTCCAAGATATAATTTCTTCTAATCGATATACCTCAACTATATCCTTGCATAAATTAACCTTACACGTTTAATTTATGTCTTTTATATTTTCGAGCCTCTTTGATTTCCGAGATATTATTTCTTATAATCTGTGTGTGTGTGTGTGTGCGTCTATATATATATATATATATATATATATATATATATATATATATATATATATATATATATATAAAACTTTTTGCTAACTTTTCCAGTGAGATCAAACTTTTTGGGGTGATCTGCCTTCATTATTACCAAGATCCTCCAGTAATGGCACCAGGGGCGGATCCAGGATTTTATGTGAACTGGGACGAAAGTTTCGATAGTTGTTGGGAGTTCAGGCGCGGGAGCCCCCGAGGCGATTTTTTAGGGGGCTATTTCGAGTTTTTTCGGGAATTTTTTGGGTTGTTTTTACTTTTTGGGCATAATATTCATTTTCAACACTAATTGGAGTGGGAGATGATTGAACCTCAGCTTCGGATACGGTTGGTGCGTTGTCTCCCCTTTTTTGTTTAAAAAATTTCTCCATTGATTCCCTATATATATTTACAAATTTTATTTAATTTCACATATAAATTTAATTTCATATAAATTTACATATAAACAACATAAAAATTTATATAAATTTACACATATAAACAGATATACACAAAATAAATTTATAAATTTATAAATTTCATTTTAGTATTAATATACAGATATACACAAATAAATAATTTTAGTGTAAATTTATAAACAGATATACACAAATAAATAATTTTATAAACAGATATACACAAATAAATAAAATCGAAATATACCTGGTAATCTGGAGGTTGGAGAGATCAACGGAGCGGAGACTCGACTCACTCGAGTCTGGAGAGCAGCAACAACCGCCGGAGAGAGAAGAAGAGAGCAGGAGCTGCTGGAGAGAGAAGAGAGCAGCAGCCGGAGAGCAGCAGCCGGGCCCAGAGAGAGAAGAGAGAGGGGAGGAGCGGCGCTGCGACGACGGACGAGAGACGAGAGCACCGTCCGTGAGAGAGAGAGAGCTGCCAAACTTTTTTGTTAGGTTTGAATTTGTGCTTTGGTTCGAGAGAGAGAGATGCCAAACTTAAGTTAGATTTTTATTTTTTATTTATTACAAAGTTGCTCCTAAACTATGAAAATAAATACAAGCAACCTCCAGGTTTAATTCTTTACCAAAATACCCCTAAATTTTTTATTTTTTTATTTTTTAAATGAACTGGGGCGGCTGCCCCGCTTCGTCCTAGGGTGGATCTGCCCCTGAATGGCACCCCCATAGTATACTTCTCCACCACCCAGGAAGTGCTAAAAATAACTTTAATAAAAACCTTAAACTTATGAAGTGCTACAAATAACCTAATACATATGCTTAAGTAATTACTGAACGATTTATTTTATTATAACCACCCATCTTTTTACAATTTTGAACAATTGTTTTTTTAATCAAAACATAACAAACTAGCCTTCGTAATCAAGGATTTTGTTATACTAATAATAATTCACTAAGTTTTTTTACAAAATATGTTTCGATCAAAAGTATTCTTTTCTCGGTATACACTTTACTTTTTAATGTTAAGAGACTCCTAAAAATAATAAATGGAATTTTAGAAAAAATCGTTTGTTATTTTGGATTGTGTTTATAGTGCAGTTTTTCATTTTTTAATGTTGGATGTAACAGTCTTGCTGCTCAGTGTTGTTGTTGCCTCATTGACGAGTGTTGTGACTCCTCTATCATTTTCATCTACTAATCAGATCATCCTCTGCTTCTTTTATGGATCTATTTATATATATGATGTAATCATTGAATGCAGATCTATACTAATTGTTAGACTTCTCTTATCTACTACAATTCATCTTTTATGGTCTGAAGTATTAAACTCTTGCAAACTTAACACTATTTAATGTTCTTGCAAATATCTTTATAGTTTTGAATTCTGAATTCTAAATTCTAAATTTTGCATGTGAGAGAGATCAAGTTGTTTTTTGACTAGGTATGGAAATAAGGAGGGTTTACGATTGTTGATATCATGTTATAAAATGCAAATGAAAGGGTTTTTTTTTAATTACTTTCTTTTTTACTTTTGAGTTCTGGAGAAGAAAAAATATGGTTAATCTGCGAGGTGGGGAATGATAATAATGGTTGAAGAGGGGTGTTTGTGTGAAACACGAGTAAATATCCGGTTTAGATTTAATTTAATAGAGAATTAAGATAAAGGTCATGTTCCTTCCTATAATTGGGTTTTTAGGACAATGCTTTTCAAGTTTATAAATCTAGTCCCTATGGTACAATAACATTTATTGGTCCGCGCCAGCGGCACTATTTTTCACCATTTTTCATGGAATTTTTAGTACAGGGACTAAATTTATAAAATTACATGGAGTGTCCTAATTTTATACACTTTCCGCATCATAAGGACCTTTTCCCAAAACTCCCTTAATTTAAATATGAGAGATTATCGATCTTCTAGTATGACTGTGGGCGAACAGGGCATGATAATGAAGAATGATGTTATGAAAAATCCCCCTTGGATAGATAAGAAGAAAAACACATTATATCCGGTAAAAGCAAGAGAGTGTTAATTTTTTAATTTTATATGAGGGGAATTATATTACAAAGTGAGAAACTAAAGAGAGAGATAGAACTCGATGCCTTACAAATGGATAGGGCTTCTCCTTTTATACAGTCGGGACCCCAAATTCCCTTCATTCTATTTGAATAAAGGATAAGAAAAGAAAAATTAAAGAAAGGACGTAAGGCATCGTCCAAAATCAAAATTTCAAAACATGAATAGTAAACACTATTTGCTTTTTCAAATAGTAAATGCTATTTGCTTTTTCAAATAGTACACACTATTAAAGATTCGTCTATTTTGACATTTTTCTCCGAGGACCACATATCATGTGCTGGATTGTTTTCAGTCGTTCCATGTAGTCTGAGAAATTTATCCGTCAACGGCATTGGCTATGTTGGCTTCTGCAACAGAGTCAAAAGACATAATATTCATTGGACTCTGATTATGAGGATGGAGTTGGGCTAACTCATACTCTTTAGCATCACTTAGCAAATCATAGGAGATATCAAGTTTATTTTTGTCCTTGAGATTTTCTAAGAACTCTTTTACTTTGACTCTTTGATTAAGAGTGATGGCATAATTTATAGGATGATCAGTGACAAATAGGCGTCTTCCATCAGCCATCATGAATTTCATTTCTCTTTAAGAGTAAAAATAATTGGCCATGTTAGAAACATTATCAGGCTTTTTACCCAATACAATTCTGAATCCATATGCTCAAGGGGTTGAATTTCATCATCGTTTTGATCAATTTCTTCCCATTTGTAATTTTCAGTATTTCTGAGATGCCAAATTTGGTAGGGTTGGTAGAATCTATCTCGAACCCTCCACCCAACAGAACTGGTAATATACAAAGTAAAATACCGGGTGTGTCTGGAATAGACCCTGGCCAAAGTATGATTGATCATGGTTTTGATCATCATAGGTAATTTTCCAAAATCTGATGGTAAAAGACTAGAAAATATTATTTTGTTTACTAATCCCCATTCAAGTGGCTCAATATCCCAAATATCTTCGGTGAAGAAATGCAGTTTTGTCATATCATCATAATGATTGAGATAATCAGCAAATTGGATTAAAAGACTTTTTATCTTTTGGTCCCGGTCTTCAATCTTTGGAAAGATTTTCATTTGAAACTATGGTCTGGGAAGAAGTTGCTTTGCTTTCTCGAATAGGCCAATTCTTCTAATAGTATTAAAGATTTTTTCTGAAAAATTATTTTCTAATAAATCAGCAAATGATAAAAAGGTAATGATTCTTTTGAGAGGAAAATCTGTCTTCTCATAATTCATTTATTTTAAAACCTTGAGGCTTAAACTTTTGATGCTACCTAAACTTGTTGTTTGCTCAGCAATTTTGTTACCAAGAGTGCTCATGAGTTTTCTGAAATCTTTCTTCTTGTTTAAAAGATGAGATTTTCATCATTTATTTAAGGGGTCATAAGTATCAAAAGGAATCCCTGGGTTAAAAGATTAGTTATTTTAGCTACTGAAGTGTTTTCCTATGTCTGGAGTTTTGAAAATTGGTGAACTAAGTTTGGTGGTGCTAAATCCAATTTTTTCATGCTGTAATGGCTTCATTCATATTATCATATTTTTGGTGACATACTCCTAGATAACCATTTATTTGGTTATGGCACTGGAACCAATTGTGGTAAATGCCTGGATGTCTTTCGCTAAATACAACATATACAGATCTTTGTTTAGATTGTGCACTAGAAGATGATGCATGGGTGGTATTTGCCTTTTTTTAGTAATAGTTAGCCATTCACCCTGTACTTCTCTGGGTTCTTTTTCTACCATCCTGAAAGAAAAATATCCCACTGGTTTAGTGGTTTTTTCACAAATATTCCACTTGTTTAGTGATTTTCCTCACAATTTCTGTTAAGGTAATATGCAAGAAAACTGTTAGTACCTTTTAAGTGTTAACCTTCAAAGGTATAAATAGCAATTTGGCTATATCATTTCAGTCTTCTTCCTTTTAAAATATTTCTTTTATTTATAAGGAAGTTCCTAACAACTTTATTGTCTGTTCTGACAATAAAATCTTCAGGTGCTAAGAAAATATGAAATTTTTTAATAGAAAGTTTTATTGCTAATAATTACTTTTCAAAAATAATGTAATTAAGTTCATTAGGATTAAATTTACCGAAATTATAACCGCATATTAATTAATGTGTTTGAATATTTTTTGTTGTAGGGTTTTTCTTACCACGGATACCAAATATATTGGAAGTGGTTTCTTCCCAATATTGTGCTGGAATTTCTTTGAAAACACATCCCCAGCAATTATCTGAAGCATCTGTTTCAAGAATTAATTTATCTCCTGACTTAGGAAAATGACCTTTGGGGCAATGATTAAGTATATCTTGTTTTATTATTTTTACTAAAAAAGTACCATTTTTATTCCATGTAAAAGCATCACTCTTCTTGAGTTTTTCAAGAAGTAGTAATTCCTTTTGTGATAATCCTTGTATGAAATTTTTTCCATGATTAAGGATTCCCAAGAAACTTTGCAATTATTTTTTGTCCAAAATTTCTTCATTAAAATCTCGTATTTTTTAGATTATGTGGCCTTATAATTTTAATCCATCGTGGTTTAAGATTATTCCGAGAAAATTAATTTATGTTTTACCGATATTAATTTTCTTTGGAGATTAAACAATTCCATGCTTTTGAAATTTTTCACAAAGTATTTTTAGATGATGTCGATGTTCTTCTATTGTATTTGAAAAAACAAGAATATCATTTATGTAAACAACACAGAAATCTTTAAGATCTTTAAAGATACTATCCATCCATTTCTGGAATACTTGTGGAGTTGTGTTTAGTCCAAAAGGCATAGCATTCCATTGATAATGTCCTCTAGGGGTACTAAAGGCTATCAATGGTTTTGATTCCTCGGTTAATTTTAACTGCCAAAATCCATATTTACAATCAAATTTACTAAAGATCTTTTTACCTTTAGTTTGGTTGATTAATACATCCTTTCTTCGGATGAAGTAACCAGCAAATTCTAATTGTTCATTTAACCGTTTATAATTTATGACCATCCTAGCTTTTCCTCTTGTGACCTCACTCTGTTTTTTTACCATAAAGGCAGGGCTAGAATGCGGGCTTATTGTTTCTTCAATAAGATTTGTTTCTAATAATTCTATGATTTGATTATCAAATTAGTCCATGTCTTGTCTAGTATAGATCATGGGTTTGATTCTTATAATGATATTGGGATCTCTTAATTTGAGATTACAATACCTTGGACTTTTATCCCATAATTTTAGTGGGTTTTCACTAAAATTGTCTTTTAAAATAGTATAAAGTCAGTGTGTTTCTTCAAGCGCTTTAATTATTGGAGTCGTGTCTCCTTTCTTAGTAGGAGAGAAGTTTATCTCACATTTATATTTATGTTGTTGTAGTAGAGGTATTTCTACTAATTCTTTATTAAGGGTTAAACTTATTGTTCCCTCATTAATATTTATAGGTAAATATTTTGAGATAAAATTATTACCTAAAATAATATTTCCATGCATTTCAGGAAAGCATAGGATTTTTGGAATAATGATTTTTTTCTCATTAAACCAAATAGTTACTTTTTTAGCTTTTAAATCAATGTAATTTTGTGTACCATTGATTCCGGTTACTATAATAGGATTTTTCATTTTTATCCACTTTTCTGGTGGTAAAGCATTTGGTCTACAAGAACATATAGTTGCTTCTGTATCAATAAGGGTGCATAGACTATATGGTTTATATCCAGCGAAATTAAAATATTCTAAGACATAACTATATTTTTTCTTTCCATGGCTTGGTGAAAAGATAATTTCTTATTTTTCTAGTTGGAAATGATAAATTTGACTAGATTTTATATTATCTTCTTTTAGATAATTTGTACTAGGTAATATTGATATATGTATGTTCATAGCAATAGGTTGTTTACTATTACTAGATTCTCCTTTTAAAATGTTTTTTCCTTTAATTTTTTCCAAACATTATCAGAAAAATTCTTTTGCCAATCTGAATGTTTATTTTTAAAATAAACATTATTTTCTGACACTTGTAGTTCAACACTATTTCATTATTTTTCAGGTGGTGGTTCTGTTATTTGGGGTAGTATCCATTGTTTTGGTAATTCTAAATCTCTCCAATGGATTAATCTTAGTTGTATTTCCGAATGAAATGGTTTAGGTTCAAATATTACCTAGTATCCAAGAAGATGCATGTTACATATTATCTAAACTAGAATTATGCAACATTTGTCAATTTGAATAATTTATTCAAATTTTTAAAAAATATTATTTTAAAATAAATCCCCCTGATAATAAATAATGGCTGGAACAATTTTTCCACAAACTTCCAAATCCATGGGATGAAATGTCTTTAAAAACATATCTTCATTAGTTAAAACAAATCAATAAAGAAGATAATCTTGGATTTCATATTAATTGGGTATTAAGACAAATATCCGATAAGTGTATTGAAATAAAAGCAAAAAGGCAAGTGAAAAATCAAATCAGCAGGTCACAAGCCGGGTATAAATGTTGTGATAAAATTTTAACTTTTGTTTAAATAGTTAGATATAATGTCGTAGATTCCTCTATTAAAAAAAGACATGTATCATAATAATATGCATAGTATTATTATTTATTTGTTTATACCTCACGTGATATTCACATCAGTCTAAATATTCTCCTTATTGAATAACATAAAAATAAGTGTAAACATAATATTTTTTGGGTCCTTTTTTTATTTAAGATACTTTTGAAATTAATTTTTGATATTTTTGGAAGTAGCCCTATTTAAATGCCAACATTTTTCTTTGAACAAATAGCAACATTGAATAATAAAAATAGCTTATCTAAAACGTAGAAAACATATGTAAATCAAGGTTCTAAAAAAACGCGGGGGGTGACCAAGGCGTAGACGCTAAGCTTTAAACCTTAAAAGCCTAGGCGTGCCTTACGCATAAAAAGGCGTGAAAAGACGTTTATGCATTTTTAAATATATTTTAACTTTTTTAACTATAACATGGCTATTAAAAATACTAAAATGGTACATACCTTAAAAAATATATTTGAATACATGCAAACTAAATACTATTTTTTTTAAATACTAAGAAAAAAAAACTCCCGATTTTTTGGACGAGAAGTAGAGAGGTTTGAAATACCATTTGTCTTTTGATTGTTTTGAATGAGATATTGGTACGTTTTTTAAAAAAAAATCTTTAAAAGAAGATATCGTTTCATTAAAGCGTTTTTGTTCTGAAAAAAAAGTGTCCCTTAAACCTTTTACCAAGAATAAAGCGTAAAAGGCTCAAGGCGGGACGTTTTTTCCAAACCCTCAAGCAACTTAAAAACTAAAAGTAAATATTTTTATCTATTTTATTATAATTATATTACGAGTCATTATTTTAAAACAAACACAACATAAATGACACAATTTCATGTCAAAAAATCCCTACATGAATACAACACATTCAAGACATCCTACGAATTTTAGATCAATTTCGAATCATATTGTTGTGTTATCAAAATTATGACGTTGTGTACTTTTTATACTCATTCACGGTAAAATATTAATCACGATAAATTTCTATATGTTATCAATTATTATCTATTTATGTTTATTAAGTTAAATTTTAAATAGATTTTGAATCATTTAATTTTTATTTAAACGTCCGCACATCGCGCAGATTAAATGTTAGTTTATATTATTATAATAGAAATAGTCTTCTTAATATTGCACAATATAAAATATAAAAAAAAAAGACACCACCTTCTTCAATTATATTGCATTAGTCAATTCTAAGGTTGCACACATACCAAGAGGCAAGCTGCAACACCTTGGGTTTACATACATATGAATCACGTCATATGCTTTATGGCTAAAATCTGACCCACTTTAATCTTGACCCCAGGCGAGACAACCAGTATTATTGACTGGAAAAACATTAGAATTGTAACCACCAACACCAAATTTGGCACATGAGACGTAACAATTTGTTACAAAATTGAAGATTTCATTTTTCTTTTCGTTCCTTTAATTTCTACCACAATCAACTAACATGCGTTGCCAAGAAGATTAAAACCGTACAAATAAGCGCTGGCAGGCATTATCTGTTCACATATGGAAAGCATCAAATAAACTATTCTACAATACAATTTATAAAGTATTCAGTGTCATATTCGTTCAGTTCCGAGTCCCTGGATAGAAGTAATCAACACCATTTTCCTTCACCCTAAAATGGAAATTACGTATTTTGCTCCTTGTGCTCCCCAACCCGCCACGCATTCCTTTGTTTAAAACTGTCAACTGCATACAACAAATTTAACCTTTTTCAGACAATGCAGCTTAAATTGAAACCACCAACTAGAAAGGTTTCCAACCCCACACACACACACACATACAGAGAGAGAGAGAGAGAGAGAGAGAGAGAGAGAGAGAAAAGCTACTTAGCTGTGGAAACATTTTCCATTTTCAATGAACAATGATACGCATCCCAAACATATCCCCTAAAACCTTCCCAAGTGCATTAAGTGTTTGTACATTAGGGTGAAGAACTTAATGCATTTTTGGGAATGTTTTGGGACGCGTATCATTACTCTTTTTCTATTTTCATCATTTTCCATTTTTCATCCCTATTTCTAATTTTCATTTTCTATGGAGAATCTTAGAAAATTAGAACACTCGTTCAATTATTGTAAATAAAGTCCGTTTTATCACTTTTTTTCCATAACACAACCCGCGGCGACGGTAGTACAGTAGTGATGGCGACAGCGGTGGTGGTAAGGTTGTGGTAATATGTTAGAAGTAAGTTTTCAATTTGAAGGAAAAATGTTAGAAAACATTCTAATTGTGTTTTCCCAATTTTCTGGAAAAATGGGAAATAGTTTTCTAAATAAAAAAAATAAATAAACATTTCAAAACTCAATTCCATGACAATGTTCAAAACAACACCAGCAGTAGGATGAACCTTGATATGCGCCTTATGAAGCGTAGTTCAAAGTGTTCAGATAACGGTGGTGAATATACAGCTGTGGAGCCACCTCCCGTAGTTTGTCCTGTCCCAGTCAATCGTAATTGAGGGTCTACAATTGAGGGTCATTGATGTAACTGCAAACCTCTTGTTCCTCCGCTTCTTTCAACCGCTAGGTATATAAAACATGGAATTGTTGGGTATATTCTATCATCCTCATCAAATGTTAACACAGGCTTTGAATCCGGTCAAACAAATCCCTCTCGGGGCTTCGCCATCAGCCCCTCCCAGGGCTGTCTCATCTCGTCGGTCGGTCAAGGGGGCAAGCACCGGCAAGTTGTCCGTGCATTCCACATAAAAAGCGAACTCTCTCCTCCATGGGCACAAAATAATTTTGGACGTAACGGTCAGCATGAGACCTCATGAGAGAGAGACAATCATCCTTGACATTGCGTCTTCCGTCACCATAAACGGATTGGAGTGTGAGACTCTCAACATCTTCCTAACCAAACTCACCAAAAGTGAATGGTGAACGGTTCGAGTTTTTCGTGTGATGGATGGCCATGGTCAAGTCCCCTCACAAAGGGCATAATTTGCTGAATATTGATCCATATGGGCAAGTGTGGAATGGCCTGTAGGATAGAACCTCAAAAATAAAACTCACATCAAGAACGACATGGCTCTAATACCACTTTGATGCACACACGGATACGAATAGCAAATAACTCGCATCAAGAATGAATAAAATGGCCAGCGGTGACCTTTATCGATAGTTTCTTAAAGTAGAAGCCTATTTTTCCTGTTCTTTTTTTTTACATCTTGGGGTGTCCAAAGAGCACGGGTATGTTCAGATATCTTATGAGAGGTGGCCCCAAGAGGATTTAAACTCTGGACCTTTCAGGTTCTGAAGTAAAATGCATAATATAATATTCTATAAAATTAAAAAAGGGCAAACCCAGTCAACGAGGCTCCCGCCACTGCGGGGTACTGGAGGGTTGGACGTACGTAGCCTTATCCCTGCATACGCAGAGAGGCTGTTTCCGTGACTCGAACCCGTGACCTCCAGGTCACAGCGAGGGCAACCTTACCGTTGCGCCCGGGTTCACCCCTATAATATTCTATAACATCCAAAAGAAAATTAAACACAAAACAAACTCATCCCCACCCTTATCTAAAACAATGGCTCTCTCTCTCTCTCTGCCCCCTTACCCCTTCACGTCAAAATAAGTCAAATTAATAGACTGCTAGAGTCCATGTCAAGTATTAGCAACACCTCTAACAAATAGAAACACATCCTTGCAGCGCACCAAACATCTCCAAATTTTATTTTAAATTCCGTTCCTTATGAAACATGACTTATTACATATCATAAACGTGGAAGCACACTCTGAACCTGAAGAGGCACGCCATCATCTTTTTCCCTTTCCCTCTTGATCGTTTTTTTGGGGGAGGGGTCTTTTTTGTTAGAATTATACGTGTATAAGGTTTGGACTTGAACCTTACACCTTCCCACTTTGGTTTACCAACGAATGACGCTCTAGCTATCAATTTTCTCCTTTTAATAAAACATGTACTGATGTGTAGTTGGGAGCAGAAGCGACTGAATCTAAAAACTATACAACAAATTCCAAAGTAGTGATTACAATTAGAAGGGAGCTCCTTATTTAAAGAGTACAATGGAATGATGGAGGGACTTCTAAAAGGATGATGTCACGCGATAGAGATGACATCATCATTCTTGGAAACTCTCAAAATATCTAAAGGCAAAAATACAAAAATATCCCTGAAACGTTCATGCTCCTACATCACTCTCCTGTCCATGAAAAGTCGCCACATACTCCCTATATTGGCGGTAAAAGCCAGGATCAAAGCGTTCTAAAGTGGCTTCAATAACCCAAGAGTCCTCTACCTCGCAGCAACCATGCAATTGATGAGGAAGCGGGTGTAGTCTCCCAACGGGAAGGAAACAGGCTCGAAGCAAGAATGTTTTCCACACGATCGATGTGAGAACGAATGGGGTGGCCCTTGACTAGGGTAGAATAATCGGAGGAATGGTAGTGCCCCGAAATGGTGAGAGGTCGGCAACATTAAAATTGCGATGCATGCGGAATTCAACCGACAAATCAACCTCATAAGCATTGTCCCCACAATAGCGAAAGGTTGGTAACGGACCAAAACGACACATTTGAAGCTTGTGCATGATCAAATCCTCAAGCTGAAACACAAGTGTGAGTCGATGAGCATCTACATGATCTTTGTAGGTGGCATGCCTACACTGAAGATGGTGATGGTAATGGGCATCCTCGTGGATAGCGGCCATGCGACTGGCAAAGTCCGTTGCAGTATGACTAATCGAGATGGTCGGGTAAGTTATGCGAGGTCAATATGCATGGAAGGTGAAGTCCCATAGACGATTTGGAAAGGGGAGAGGTCAGTAAAGCAATTCAAGACATTGTTGAAGGCAAATTCATCTTGGGCGATCATATAGTCCTTTGACAACCCCTGCTGCTAGCACTCGGTGAGAAGAGGGCCGAAGTAAGAATCTGATGTCTATAGGTCGTGCAACTCGTCGAACCCAAAAACCTAGCTACATATGATAACTAGGGCATGACTACGGCGACTAAGGGCTTCAGCTACATGGTTCTTCTCCCCCGACTTGTAGTGTAGCGTAGGGCCTCGTGGTCTAACTTGGTGGCAAACTCCTTATGCTGAAGGTATGACTGCCAGAATTTAAGGGCCTAATGTAACTGATCAAGGCTCGACCCTATGTAACTGATCAAGCATGTCTTCCAAGTGGGGAATAGGGAATCGATACTTGATGATCTTGTTGACGGCCCTGCTATCTACCCACATCCTCCGACTCTTATATTTCTTAGGGGTTAGGAGAGTTGGTATGGCGCACGGAGACATACTTTACCTAGTAAGGCCGCAATCGCATAACTCTTAAACTTGATTCTCAAGCTCCTCGTGCTCGCTAGGCAACATCCGATAAGGAAGCTACGCGTACAAATTCAATGGTATGATGAATATCGCGAAGTGGTGGGAGCTCGTCCAGTTGGTTGCATACGTCGGAGTAGGAGTCCGAGAGGTCCTGAATCTGCCAATAAGTGCGTAACACAACCCACTCTCCTCCGCCTCAGTCGTCAGGCAATGTGTGGAATAATGAGAGCGGACGGCCATGGTGTGGCCGCAACTCACTTATCGGCGGAGCTTAAATTGTTGCCTTTATAACTCGAATGTGTAAGTGTTGGCGCGGTTATCATGTATACTCGAATGGTAGTACTGCTAAAGTCTTCCCAAAAATAAATGACAAATAGGCATATTAACAATTCTGCACTGTACCTCCTCGACATATGACCCGATGGAGAACGGCACACAACATTGTCGGCTTGGAGAGGTAGATTGTCGCTACTTGGCAAGTGGATCCGTAGAGAACCCCAACTTGTCGGTTCTTTCTTGGACAATGAGGTTGTCATTAGCCCCGCTGTCGATGACGGTACACAAACGTCCCTTGGACGTCCAACGAGTAAAGAAAATATTCGTCCATTGCCAAATGGAGTTATCATACAACCCGAAACTATTGAAGAGGTGTTGGGAACTTGGGACATCACGAGAATGTGAGTTGCGTCATCGGACGAGGGAGTTTGTTGGTGGAGATCCCTTCACTTGGTTATGCCAAAAGTGTCGCGCCGATGGCAAATGAAATGAATGTTCGAAAGCGGAAGATGTAAATGGTTTGAGTGGGTCAAGCTGAGGACCAATCGCTAGGGTTTAGGGGTTGGGCTGGGTTGTTGATCGAATATGCTCGACTGGACAATCGTCGGTTATCTTCCGATTAGGAAAGGGGTTGCTGGTGGGCCCAGTGGCGGATCCAAAAACATTTACTGAGGTGGGCGGTTGGGTTAAAAATAAAAAATAAAAATCTATAATATCAAAAAAAAAATCAACAAGAACAAGAGAAAATATTAGATAGTAACGGTGTTTAGAATTTCATTAGAATAACACCACAAGAGGGGTTGCACTCATTTACATATAGAGTTAAACAAAAAGCAACAACATACAAAAAGTTATCCCAAAAAACCTCCCATCGTCTACAAAAGTAACTACAATTGCTCTTTTGACGAGATTTCATTTTCTGAAAACGTTGCATGATCACCTCATTATCAATTCCATTAAATATCTCTCTCAATATATGTGACTAAAGTATCAGCCATCCATTGATCTCCCATTTGATTGCGCTATCGATTTTTCACTATCTTCATAGCAGAAAAAGCTCTCAGCAGTTGTTGTAGCAACAAGTAATATTAGTGCCAAATTTAGAAGCTTGTAAACTAATGGATACAATATATCCATTTTCCCCTTCACCATTTGCTTAGCCAAATCTCCAATTCCATTGACCTCTAAAAATTTAGCATTTGATGTTACATCAAGGATATATGTTTGAAGTTGATTGTCAAGTGCCACAAGTTGTGTAGAAGAAAATTCAAAAGGATAAAAATGAGCTAGAGGAATCAATTTTTCCTTATCAAAGGCAGGGTTCAAGCATGCCACACATATAAGCAACTCAGTGTTAATTTCATTGAAACGATTATTGAGTTCTTGCAATTGCAAATCTATAACGGGATAAAACACCTCAACTCAAAAATGATGCAAGTTCGTCGTTTTCTCTATATTGCGTCGTGATCGTCCAGGAATAACAAATGCTTATTCCATGCTAGGGAAATCTATGTTGTGTTTAGCACTAAATGACGACACTTCACGCAACAACGAGTCCCATCCATTATCGCGCATCAATTGTAATCTTTGCTTCGATATTCTAACCAAGGGCATTGCATTGACAATATTTTGGTCTTTCCTTTGTAGTGCTTGTGACAATTCATTTGTAATTCCCATTATGTTTCTCATCAAAAGTATATAAAATGCGAAACTAAAAGATTGCAATGAATCTAACAATCTATGTGCTTCAACCCTTTGGTCAGACTTCCAATAAACTCGAGCACATCAATGACAGAAGTGAACATAGCAATCAAGCTAATCAACGTATTATAATGCGACCCCCATCGTGTATCACCGGCTCTCTTGAGGTTAGTCTTTTGATTTAGACCCTGTCCACTTGAAAGTTTGCCACTTTCAAGTGCTTTCATTATATTGATAGCTTGAGTCATTTGCAGAATGTCGTTGCATTTGCAAGATCCCCCAACAACATTGACCACATTGTTGACCACTGTAAAGAGTAAATCAACATACTCATTTTTAGTAGCAACAGCAACAAGTGCCAATTGAAGTTGGTGTGCAAAGCAATGGACAAAATAAGCATATGGATTATCCCTCAAAATTTGAGCTTTGAGTCCATTAAATTACCCTTGCATATTACTAGCGCCATCATATCCTTGTCCGCGTAGACTTGATATGCTCAAATTGTGTTTGGAAAACATATTATCAATTGCCACCTTCAACGATAAAGACGTGGTGTCCGCAACATGAATAATACCCAAAAAACACTCAATCACATTTCCACGTTTATCTACATAATGTATAACAATTGCCATTTGCTCCTTAGTTGATATATCACGAGATTCATCAACTAAAATAGAAAAGAATGCATTTCCAAGATCTTTAATGATTATGTTCGACGTTTCAATTGCACAAGCACTCACAATATCCTTTTGAATTTCCGGTGCAATCATTTTGAGGTTTCCGGGACTTTTTTTAAAGTAACCCTATTGATATCCTCATTGTTCTCACCAATAAACTTCAATGACTCAAGAAAGTTTCCTTAGTTAGCCGAGTCATCGGATTCATCATGAGCACGAAAAGCAAGTCCTTGCTTCAAAAGAAATCGAATACAACAAACAAAAGCATTCAAGCGAATCCGATAATCATATAGAGCCTGGTCAGTTTGCTTATTCAATACTGTTTCGATGTGTTGTTTTTGCTTCAATAAAGCTTGACAATTTCTCAAAGCATTGTTATGAGTGCCGGTGGGCAACCCAATATGTAATTGATTTTTTTCTTTCCTTTTCCAATTGGTAAACCCCTCCACAACAAATGCATCACAACTACTTGCATGCTCCTTACCATCCACTTTGAAAAGATAACAACATAAACAATATGCCGCCTCTTTGTGGACACTATATTCTAACCAACTTGGGTGATCATCAAACCAAGAAAGATTAAATCGCCTTAATCACCCTTGATCTCTTGAAGAAATTTATGATTACGAGGTTGACAAGGCCCTTTTTGCCAATATATCCTCCGAACCTCATTTTGAACATCCGGATGATAACTTAAGACAGGGGGTCGTAGGCCGGGGTCTGCTGGAAGTTTGTTTGGATCAAAATCTGACTTTGAAGAAATTATTTTAGGCATTTTTTGCTTTTTCTTAGGATGATTTTGGTCGTAGTCATCTTCATCACTCAAAGGGGGAGACAATGGCGAGATATTTTTTTTGAAGTACCTAAGCATAACTAGAAGCAAAAAAAAAAAAAAAAAAAAAAGATCAGATTTTTACCCAAATAAAATCAAAACGAGATTATAACATACAAAATAATTATATCTAAGCAAATTTAGATTTTTACACAAAAAGAAAAAAAAAACAGGCCCTATGTTTTTACTAACAGATAAATGATTTTTACTAACAAAATACTAAATGTATCAAATAGCAAGCTAAGATTTTTACTAACAGTTAACATTAACATTTTACAAAGTTGAGATTTTTACACCCCTAAAGCTTGAGATTTTTACAACCCCCCAAAAGAACAAAGCAGAGACACGCAAAAAAAAAAAAAAAAAAAAAGCTGAGATTTTTATAATTAGGAGGAAAAAAAAAACATAGCAAGTTTATAGTGCTGGAGGACATGACCTAGAAAAAAAACAGAGCAATTTTGAACTAACCTTGGATGGAAAGGAGCTAGAAGAGGAAGACCACTATCTCTCTCTTATCGCAGCACTGGACTCGGCGGCTGGAGGCTAGAGCAGTTTCAAGTCTTTGGTACAGGTATTAAATATTATTTTTGGAGAGAGTAAACAAATAGGGCTGACTGACTACTTAAACTAAGGTGGGCATTTTACCCATTTATCCTTAAACTTTTAACTTATAACTATTTTAACCTACAAATTACACTTTGAAAAAAAAAAGCTCCAAAAGACAAGGTGGGCAGCTGCTCACCATAACCCCTTCTTGCATCCGCCCCTGGGTGGGCCCATACTGGTCGAAATTGTGGGTAGGGGTGGGGCAGCCATAGATATGGATCTGATCGGGCGCCTAGGGTTTTAGATCGTGAAGAGGTTCAAGAGTGAATGCTCTAAAGATCTAGTTCAGAAAAGGAAAATGGGCGGTTAGGGATGGTCGGAATGGGGTCGCCGATCAAGGATGTTACCATCGGGGTCTAAATTTATTGGTTTGGGCCATGGTAAGCAGGAATAGTTCGGATATGGTGGTCGGTAGATGTTTCATGGTCTTGGGTGGTACAACGGGTGCAGGAATAGTTCTGACATTCTTCGGCCGTCACTTGGGTTGGGAGTCCATGGATCTGGGCTATTATGGCAGAACCCTTGCTGCTATTGACGGAACCAATCAAGTTTATGACCCCGCTGCACTGGTCTTCTTCGGCTGGCTCGGTTGGGTCCCTGGATGGCTGGACTTGGTCGAGCCTAGGATTTTGCACAGCAAGGAAGCTGGTCCTGTTAATGGCGGCTTTACATAATTCGATAGGTGGCACCATCCGCAACTCCAATCGTCAGTATCCATGCTTTGAACATCCAAGAGCGAACGGTGCTCTGATACCAATTTGATGTGTAGTTCTATTAAAATATCACCCGTCCCTACCCAAGATCCCAGCATTACAATTCATTTTTTTTTAAATTGCAGCGGTGTAGTAGCTAACGTGTTAAGTATCCGCCTGGGGAGTACGTTCGCAAGAATGATACCTCTATTTTCCATTTGGTTTAATTCATACCGTCTCCCGACGGTTCACAGAGAGTCAAGAGACGATATATTATATTCTTGATGAGGGGTTTACGAAAAGAAATTGAGAGCAGAAGCAACTTAGTCTAAAAACTACACAACTATTACAAATTTTAGAGATCAAAGGCCCAATTTCTAATTCTCATCTCCAAAGAAAATAGTGATTACGATGGAAAAGGAGCTCCCAATTTAAAGAGTATAATGGAGGGTACTTTAGAAGGATCATGTCACGTGATATAAGTGTCATCATCATTCTGGAAAACTCTCAAAATATCTAAAGGCAAAAATATAAAAATAGTCATCAAACGTTCATGCTCCTGCATCACATACAAATTGGGGTTTTAATCAAAGTTGAGGAAAAAGGGAAATGATAGAATAACATACATTGTACAGAAACACACAGTATACATATGGGCTTTATTTTGATAAGTAACTATTATATACATATATATATTTGTACATGATAAAAAAAAATTATATTTTCTTGTCGATGCTATATTAAATCTGCTTTTAAAAAATTGTGGGGCACGTAATTTCAAAACTTATGCCTTGTTCATGAAAACAGTTCCTGATTCAAGCTTCACAAACTAACCAACTGAACACACATTTAAACAAGGGAAGTGGGTTTACTTTTAAAAAAGACGGAATCAAATTAATTACAGAAAAAACAGAACATTACAAGCAAGGAATACCTGTCCATGCACATCAGTTGCCAACCCAGTGGCTAAAGGTTCAGCCTTTATCATAATGTCCGCAAGATACTCCATTTGTAGGATAAGGGTACCTCTGTACGTGCTCTCATAAATATCCTTGTGATTAAGAGCAACTAATGAACAACCCTGCCAACAGAACAAAGGAGAAGCATCCAGGTAGAGCAACATATTTTTGAATTACAAAAATAGACGGAACAAAAGAGTAACAAAGTGACATGGTATCTTACAAATTGCGTCGTTAAAGTGTGGCAGTATTGTAGAAAATCAAATACATGATTTGAAGAGCCTTTGGTAGCCAACTCCATAAGAGAGATATCATCCATCATGATAGTAACGTTCCCATTGCCTTCAGCTAATGAACTAACTTCCACAGCTTTCTGTATTTTCCCATACAAAGCAAGAAGTCCACCATCACTAGTATTTCCTCCATCTCCATCTAATCATAAATCCAGTGCAAATTATTAAAATGACCAAATCGAAGTTCAAAAACAATGTTGCATACGCAACACGTGAAGCACAAGATAAACATATAAAGTTAGCGAGCCTGAAATACTGTTCTTTTTTTTTTAACTCGAGTATGCCGGTCTTTGACCCAACAAATCCTCAAAGGCACATGTAGACCTTCCAATCCAAAAGGCCTGGACACAACTAAACAGATGGCCCCAAAAGGATATATCCGCTCGTTTCAAACCCGTGACCTTACACTTCATGAGACGCTTATATATTTTCTTAAGCTATTGGATTCAATAGACAGTGTCATATCCTGAGATAAGATTAGATACTTTCTTACACATGTTGGATTCTCCAAGCATTTAGGTCTCCTATATATGTTATAATAATGAAACCATGGTTCAAAATATCGGCCAACACTGAGTTGACTCGGCCTAGTAGACACGGTTCCGTGGCCTACCATTCCGATACCATGACACAGGTTGAGTAATTGGCTTTTAGGCTCGAATCAAACCATATCGGCAAGATCTCGATCAACTCGGACGATATCGGCATGATCTCGTCCGTCTGGGACAATATCGGTGCACTATTTGCCGTCTCAAGACAATATCAGATAATACTCATTATAAATTTTATTTTAATTATGGAAGTCATTATATTTGTACCACTTATATCAAATTTGTGAAGTTATCTGCTGTTGAATTATGTCTTTACCATCTGAGTAATAATGTATCTATAATTATTTATTAAAATGTCATAAATATGTATCATTGTATTTTAAACACTTCTTTATTTACTTGAAATATATTTTTTTAAATTGTATCATTATTATTTGTCCTTAAAATTTACCTCTTTTTACTTAAAATTTTTAGAAAAATGTATTATAGAATATATTAATTAAGTATAATTATTTACTTAATTGATAATTAGTATTATTATGTTTTTTAAGAATATGATGAAAACACTATATTTGACTTCTACGTAACTTTTTATTATAAAGATTTGTGTCTAATTAGATCATTTTGCCTGGTTATTATTAAACTATTAAGGAATATTGCAGTACAATCAATTACACAATAACTATGGATGGTTTTGTACTTATCTAATCAATCCATAATAATATTCTTATTTTTCTAAAATTTTATATGTATTTTTCAAAAAAAAAATTGGGCTATCTAAATTGCGTATTGTTCCGTATCGCACGATACCTCGACCGATACCAAGAACAAGTTGAAAATTGGGGATAGGAGTCATAGACCGATACCGCAACTTTGAACCATGAATGAAACCCATTGGAAATATACCATAAACAGGACAAGGAGAAGGAGAAGGCTTAGCACGAACCATGTTTACCTGATATTCTCACCTGGACACTCCAGCATAAGCATCTCAAAGAATAACAATCTTTTATTATCCCTTTGCACAACCAAGTTGCAACCCTGTCATAACAACAACAAATATTGTAAGGATCATTCATTAATAATTTTTCTAGAAATCAATTGCTTATATATTATTATCGGGCTTTTTTTACTTAACCTCCACTTTTTAATGCAATATTTGACTTAACTGCCAATTTGCTAATGATTTATTTGACTTTGCCCCTTAATTATAATGCCAAATTAGACTTAACCCCTTGTGTTGCGGAAAAGTCAAAGAATTATGAAAACGAGGGGTTAAGTCAAACAAGGCATTAAATTTTTACGTCAAAATGACCCATTATTATTCAGACAAATTGAACTACAATACAAGGGAATCTGTATGACGGATGTTAGGTGTTATCAAAACCATTGGTAGTTGAATTGCCCACACAAGACACAGACTGATCAAGTAAAAGAGGTAACAATGAACCTTGTGTGGAAGTTTCCACTTTAGGTTCATTGAAGGATGTAGCTCCTTGACACAATGCTTCAGCCACTGATTTCATTAATCCTAACGAATCAATTAAATGAACATAAATGTCTCGATATCACTTTTTGCTGGCATTAACAGGGATAGCCAACTCTTATCATCTCACCTTTTTATCACAATCTACAAATGAAAACCACCATGCAAGTATTTGCTAGACGCATAAGGTTCTAATTGATGTCAAAATTATAAAGAAGAGTGAAGGCAAACATTAAAAAAAAATCCTCCGTGAAGCCACCATGCAAGTACCATAAACATCTCAAAACGTAAAATCCGTTGACTCTAGCATATCATTCTTACGTTCCTCCACTTCAACAATTGTGTTAGATGTATCTATACCATGAAATATAGAGTATTTGCAAGGACAAATCAAGTACCTTGGGACGAGATTATGTGCGAAAAAATTCTAAATCTTGAACTATAAAATATCAATCTTTATCAGAAAAAGTAAAAGAAGTAATACATAAATATATAACAATAAGGAGTTTTTGTTTGCACCCACTTATTTTTGTTAAACTCACCCCACCAATGTGCAACTAACAACATACTTTATAGTTTCTAATATACCCTTCTAAAAACATTCTTCTCACCCATGTAAACCCAAAACCCTCTATATATCTCTAATGTGAACTCTATGCAATAATTTTCTTTTTTTTCTTTTACTTTAATAAATAAAGCCAGGACGAAAAAGAGACAAAAAAACAGTATTCTTTTTTTTAGTAAATAAAAACTGGGACGAAAAGAAAAGAACAAAAATAACAGTTTTGTTTTCTTTAATATATAAAAATTAAGACGAAAATGAGAAACAAAAAAATTAATATATAAAAACTGGGACGAAAAAGATAACAAACAAACAGATTTTTTGTTTCTTTTAATAATAAAAAAATGAGATGAAAAAGAGAAGGAAAAAAAACAGTTTTTTTCTTTTCTTAATATATAAAGACTGGGACGAATAAGATAACAATAAAACAGTTTTTTTGTAATTTTTAACAAATAAAAACTCGGACAAAAAAGAGAAGCGAAAAAAAAACAGTTTCGTGTTTGAAACAAAAAACTGTTCTTTTATTTATTAAAAAAACTTTTTATTTATTAAAAAATATAAATAAAACATGTGATTTCATAAATTGTACCTCTGATAGTTTTTTTTTTATTGGCTATATCGATTTTAATTGGATGTGTGTATGAACTTGATATCAAATTTTTGAAATGAATGTGATCTGGGAACAATATATAATTTAAAATTCAGCAAGTCAGATGTTTCAATTTTGTTGGGATGCATAAGAAATGAACAAAATGAATTCTTGACCCAAAGTTGGTTGGGAAAGCAATTGAGAAACTCACCCCACCTAGTGGGTGAGTTGCATGGTTCAAAGCCAAGGCCGATACCGCGAAACGACCGAGTTGACTAGGTATCGGTACCCACCGATTGGATTCCGAGTTACGAGTTAAGTTTTCGATTATTGGTGTGAATCAACCCTATATCGGTAATTTCTTGGTAGTATGGGTGATATCGTGGTAGAATCGGCCCATATCGGCAATATCACAGTAGTTTCGACCCATATCAGTGATATATCGGCCAAAAGTGTATAAGTTACTAAGCATCGATCTCTCTATCTTAGTTCCAAACTCACTCAATTGAGCGTCGATTTTGCATCCATGTCACGATAGAAGCAATCTCTTTCAATTAGGTACAGGTTATATGTTGTTTCGTGATCGCAAATCGGGGTTTTTTTTGGTTAAATCTCTCATTTCTTTTCTTGTAGTGTTATTAAAGGGATTATCTCCCGTGTAACATTCTTTTTGTATTTACTTGATTTGTACTAAAATGTATCATTATTCATCTATCCTTAAAGTGTGTTATCATTTATATTATATATATCCTTAATTAGTAATAGGTACTGTGGTGATAATTATTATTCAACACAAATAAATGAGAGAAGCGCAATCACCAAGGAAAATAAAGAAGATAAAATGTCAATCACACAACACAATATGTACGTGGTTCAGCAAGAATGCCTACGTCCACGGTGGTGCAGTCAGTATTATTTCTATATACTCCGGGGAGCGTTTACAGAGAATACAGTGCGTGTCATTTGCCCCAGACTTAGGGTTTATTATATACATGTCTGTCTTCGGGGAGTGGGGGTGTTGGACTCCCCCACGCTTGCCATCTTCTCCTGGAACATCTCTTATACGAGAGCATGGGAGGAGACTAAGTCGTAATCCTATTCAGTCAAGGCAAGGGGTCCGAATTTTGGGCCGTTTTTATTGGGCTACTCGTCCGGGCCCATAATGCTAAATTCGGGTACCCACATTTGCCCCTAAAGTTATTGGGCCACAAGCTGGGCTCAATAAATTTAAATGATTTTCCATAATGACACTTTTGTGAATCGTGTAACTCTTCCAAAGTCGAGAACTGATTTAGGCGGCAATTGCTTCGTGTCTTGTGCGCGATGATTGGGAGCATTTAAAAACTATTTAGAGCAACGTTCCACCATTGTTGTTTCAAATTTCTCTGCGTTTATTCACCTTCTGCGAGTTTCAGCTGTCGTGTCTTCTTCTCTGGGCCTTCATTTTCTTCGCTTTCACTCTCTCCCGTGATCTTTTCATCTCGTAAGTCCTCTTTGCTCTTTCTTTGTGCTTCTTTTGCTGAGTTTTCTCTGAATTTGCTATTTTTATGGTTTATAAATGTCGAAAATAGGTAATAGGTCATTGTCTGAGTTCAGGAAGTTTTATAATATCCCAGAATGGGTAGAGATTGAGTGCGTGCTCATTGGATTCATGTCCTGTTACTTTCTCAAGGGGGGCTTACTTTTCCTCCAAACAATGTGTTTCTTCATTTCTTTGGTTATTTCAACATTGTCCCTCCACAATGTTCGCCCAATGTATGGAAGATAATCAATGGTGTCCATAGAATAAATCAACTTTATGGCACTAAATTAGGGCTCGTCGAAGTCTGCTTTTGTTATTCCTTCTCTCGAACTAGCTTTGGTCTTCTTTACCTCAAGGACAGGAATCCTGATAGGGTATTGGTAGTAAATTTACCTGATTCCCACAAGGACTACTGGCAAGATGGCTTTCTTGCTAGGAATTGGTAGTTCTCCCCTCATACTGAGGGGTCGAGGTCTGATAGATTCACTGTCCCCTTTTATGGGGAAGAGTACATATGTAGTCTTTGCTCCGCCCATCTGATTTCTTTGTTGATGTGTGATTTTTCTGACACTTTCTTGTTTTCTTTTCAGCGAAGACAAAGAACTTGGAGCCTGCCCTCAGCGAGGTTCGAACTTTCGAGTTGATTAAAGCTTGGAATATCAGGGAAACTTTGGCTGACAGTGAACATCCCCGGTCTGCCGCTTTCCTGCTCGAGTACAAGAATATTAGGTCCAGTTTTATTGCGAGGCCTGTGGATAGTATTCCTGAATTTGATACCTCTGAAGAAACTGTTGCCGATCCCATTCAGTTGGACGAGGAAGAGAGCAGTTTCGAGAGTAATACCAGAGGAGGTGCCGAAGGTGTTTTTGGCGAGGAGAGCTCCAGCAGTGACAGTTCTTCTAACTCGGAAGAGGTTTTTGAAGCCCAAGAATCTTCGAGTTCATCTAGCAGCTCCAGCGAAAAAATGGTTCCCCCAAGAAAGAACTTGATTCGTGATGATGATGATGATGTGCTCCTTGCTCAAAGGTCGAAGAAGCAGAAGTCCAACAGTGGGGTTGTTGCTATTGGTTCTCGATCTGCTGCTCAGGAGCAAGAGAAGAAGAGAAAGGAAGAAGAGCAGGTGAGAAAGAGAGAGAGAAAGAGGGAAGAAGAGAAGAAGAAGACTGAGGAGAGGAAGAAGGTCGACGAGAGCAAGGTAGAGAAGGAGAAGGAAAAAGAGGAAGAGAGAAGGAAAAAGAGAGGCGAGGACAAAGGCTGGCAGGCCTTAGTGCCTGTGTCCGCGTTGCCAGAGGGAGCCTCGGTTGCCACTTCTCCTCAATTGGCCCCTGCGCTGCTCGAGAGAGCAGTCCTTCCTGCTGATCGCCAAAGGGCGATGGGGACTGACCAGTTAGCCCTGCAAGCGAGTCAGAGGCTAGCCTTGGTAAGTCTATTTCTCTTTTCTAATGTTCGTCAAATTCTGTTTATTTCCTTTTTCTAATATCTTCTTTTACTTGCAGTTTGTGATTGATTTTGTTGTGCTCTATCGCTCTCGCGGCGAGCTGATCAATAAGAATGGCGAGCTGGATAAGCAGAATGCTGCTTTGAGAGTGAAGAGTGCCGAGCTCGATGCTAGCTTGAAGACTGCTGATGCTGCCCGGACGTCCTCTGACCTGGCCCTTGTCAAAGTCAACCGAGAAAGGGAGGCAGTGGACAAAGAACTAAGCGAGTTGCGGCAGGCCTATGATTTGGTTTGCTCGAGCAAGCTGGCAGTCATGGAGGAGAACAAGATGCTGAACGAGAAGCTGAAGGAAAAGGAGTCTGAGGCAGCCACCTTTAAGGAAGATTCATATAACTCCGGGTGGACTGCCGCATATGAAGATGCTGAGGTTCAGATAGGCTACATCAGTCGTCTGAACTTCAAGAAAGGTTGGAACAAAGCCCTCTTGGCTGCCGGGGTGGACGTTGCCTCTCCTCTGTTCGATGAGCACGATCCAGGCCCAAAGCCAATTGTGGATGAAGCCCCTGCCCCAGCCATCGAAGGTGTTGATTCTGCATCCCAGTCAGTTCCTGCTGATGCCCTTCCTGTTCAGGCGACAGAGGTTGTCCCTGCTGAGGGAGGTGCTCCTACTGCTGCTGACAAGGGGAAGCAGCTAGCTTCTTATGGGCAGCCCGGGGTCGCCAGCTAATTTACCCTTAGGGTTCCTTTTGTATTTTTGTTTGTAATCTTCCTTTCTGTTCCTCGATGTACTCTGATCCTTTTGCATATTAATGAAATGAGAAGGTTTCTTCCCCCAGTGTTCTGATTTAATTTTTTCTTTACTGCTCTTTTATGGCCTGTAGTTGGTTGATGTAGATGAATATATACCAGCCACTTCTCAATTGGGAAGAATGCTTGGTCCTGATGTAAGTCCTGAAGTTCGTCATACCTTCGTGAGGATTTGCAAATCGCTGCGATTGAGGAACAAGCGTTTCATAGAGCAGACTGAGCTCGTTGTTAAACTGAAAGACAGGCTCCAGGAGATAAAAGAAGTTGGAACTTCTGTTCAAGAGGAGGTGAATACTCTGAGGGCAAGACTCATTGATGCTACCGAGATTAACCAAGTTGGGGAAATTCTGCAACAGGAAAATGAGTCTTTGAGGAGAGAGGTGTTGCTCCTCAGGGAGCATGCGCCGAGCGTTTTGAGGGGTTCCTCCTCATCGCGAGTTGGCGCAGGACCGAGCGACGTTCCTCCGATGATACGAGTTTCTATCCCATCGACCGTTCCGCGAGCTGGTACGAATGCAAGGAACCCAGCTAGGGAAATGGATGAGCTTCGTGAAGATGTCCGCCGAGCATACGTTATTGTTGCTGGACTCCAAAGGGATGTCACACGGCTGAGGCATCTGTTTAAGAGAGGATCCCGGCGAGTATGGGCTGATGGTTACGACCAAGGTTGGGTGGATGCTCCGACGAGGCCGACAGAATTTGAAGAGCTCACCTTTATTAGGGGATGGTTGAGTGCCCTAAGGGAGCTACAAGTTCTAAGGAACTCTATGCTCTGGTATCGTCATGAGATTTCTCCTTCCACTTTAAGGTCTAATCCCTTCAGGAGGGATGATCAGTGGATCCCCATCGATGCCATCCCTCGGAAGCTATTGGAGTCGGATGCGAACGAGGTCGATGAAGAATTAGCTCCTCACCAGGATGACGGTCGAAGAGCACAAGTAGCTGATTATCTTGTTATACTAGTTGTAATTCTGTACACATATGTAATGAAACAATGTAGTATCGATGCTTTGGGCGATCTCGCCGATTATACACGAGTTGTACATTTCTGTTGTGAAAATAATATAAAATTTATGTTTTGGGCGAATTCGCAGACTAAACAAGTGTTCCATGTTTTTTGCATCATTTGTTCTTTGCTTGATAATCTTGGGCCTCTCTCGACCGACTAGATTGGTAAGTTTGTATTATCGAGTAAGTGTCCCTCCAGTCCAGTATGCTTATGAGATACCATTCTGCCTTACTTTACCTTTTAGGTCGTATCGTCACACTCCCTTAGGCCTAAGTGTGACAATTGGCGAGGACACACCTGGTGTTGGATACTCTATCCGATCAGGGTTTTGCTGACCAAACATTGTCTAGCGACCAATTTGACTTGGTCGAGTTGCCTAAGAATCTCCTGTAGGGCTTCATATATTGCCAGATGCAATGCTAAGAGGTTGTTCGTGCTTCATAACGAAAACCTGAGGAGGGTGTTTTCCCTGCTATCGTTACTGAGTAGTGTGCCTATCACTTGGAAAGGGTGTGCAAGTTATAAAGTCCATATATTAATTACCTAACACCTTATAGAATGCAACTGCCAAACAACTTTCATTGATCACAAGTAAATGAGTTGCCATTTGTATAAACTGATAAAGAAAACCAAAGAAAAAACTAGAAATAGAATTTCTTAAGATTTGTCGCATTCCATGCTCGGGGTATCTCTCTGCCCTCCAGCGTTTCTAAGTGATAGGCCCCTTGCAGATCATCTCTTGTTATCTTGAATGGTCCCTCCCAGTTTGGGCCCAATTTACCATCTGACGATTTTACTGCGTTGCCAAGGACTTTCCTTAGGACAAAGTCACCTACTTGCAATGCCCTTGGATTGACTCTCTTGTTATAGTGTCTTGCGAGCTGTTGCTGGTAGCTCGCTAATTTCACTAATGCAAGTTCTTTGCGCTCGTCTGCTAGATCGAGTTCAGCGAACAATGCTGCATCATTCTGACCCTGATCGACAAGGGTGGATCTCATAGTTGGTAGGCCTGCTTCTAATGGGATGACCACCTCTATTCCATATGTTAGCGAAAATGGGGTTTTCCCCGCTGCCCGACGTGGGGTAGTGCGGTAAGCCCACAGAATATAAAGCAGCTCGTTTACCCATGCGCCTTTGGATCGCTTTAATCGTCTCTTTATCCCATTGATCACTGTTTTGTTGGAAGCCTCAGCTTGACCGTTGCTCTGAGGATACGCCACCGCGCTGAAGTAGTGTCTGATCCCGTGCTCACTGCAGAAGCTCTGGAATGGGACACTCTCGAACTGTGTTCCGTTGTCAGTGATGATGGTTCTGGGGGTTCCAAAACGGGTAATTATGTTCTTCCATATGAATCTCATCATATCTGCATCTCGGATGTTGGCCAGTGGCTCTGCCTCGATCCATTTGGTGAAGTAATCCGTTGCGACCAACAGATACTTGCGGTTGTCGGCGGCGGTAGGAAGTGGTCCTACGATGTCCATTCCCCATTGGGCGAAGGGCCAGGGGCTGGTGGGTGATCTTAGGTCGTTGGCAGGTTGGTGAACCATAGGGGCGTCTAGTTGACATTTCTTGCACTTGCGAGCGTATACTGCTGAATCTTTTTGCATATATGGCCACCAGTAGCCTTCCTTCATAGCTCGAAAAGCTAGTGATCTTCCTCCTATATGGCTCCCACAGATTCCTTCATGGAGCTCGTGTAGAATCTGCTCGACATTCCTTGGGTGAACACATTGCGGGTAAGGGCCAGAGAACGATCTTTTATACAACTTGCCCTCAGGGGATAAGTGAAAGCGAGCAACTTTGACTCTTATCTGATGAGCGATCTTCCTATCACCTGGAAGCGTACCATCCTTCAAATATTCCTTTAAAGGGTCCATCCAACTGGGTGCTGATTCAATCTAGAGCACAGGTTCCGCGCCTGGTAGCTCGTCGCTCTGGTTGATGCTCGGGTGAGCGAGGAAGTCGATGGGGATCGTTCTTTTCAAGTCGGAATTGATGGCCGAGCTCAGGGCTGCCAGGGCGTCAGCGTGGCTGTTCTGTCCTCTGGGAAATTGCTGGACACTGACTTCCTTAAAGCTGACCATTAGCCTTTTGGCCAAGGCGAGATAGGCCGCCATTCTTACGTCTCTTGCGTTGTAGTCTCCACTTTCCTGATTGGAGACTAATTGTGAGTCGCCGAACACCTGTAACTGCTTCGCTCCTAAAGTGTGTGCCTTCTGGAGGCCGACTATCAAAGCTTCATATTCCGCTTCATTATTAGAAGCTTCAAATCCAAGCCTGATTCCTTGTTCGAGGGTTGTATCTTCTGGAGTAACAAGCACAATGCCCACTCCTGCCCCCTTTGAGTTAGAGGCTCCATCAACAAATAATTTCCAAACTCCTTCTGTTGCGTGGTTCTCTCTCTGCTTCATCGGTTGAAGTTGTTCTGGAGGAGGCTCGCCTGTGAATTCAGCTATGAAATCAACAAGTACTTGTCCCTTGATTGCATTCCTTGGTTCAAATTGGATGTCGAACCGTCCGAGCTCGACTGACTATTTAGTCAGTCTGCCAGACAAGTCCACTTTCCTCAGGATTGCTTTAAGGGGGTATGATGTAAGAACAGTGATGGTGTGAGCTTCAAAATAGTGCTTCAACTTCCTTGAAGCTACTACAAGTGCAAAGGCGAGCTTTTCTAGTGGTAGGTACAGCTGCTCAGCCTCTAATAGAGTCTTGCTCGCGTAATAGACGGGGTGCTGAATTCCTGCTTTCTCGCACACCAGCGCAGAACTCACGGCGTGGTTGGAGATGGCGAGGTACAAGTACAGGGAATCTCTTTCTTGGGGTATGACGAGCAGGGGTGGTAAGCTAAGGTAGTCCTTGAGCTCTTTCAATGTTCGCGAGCAATCTTGATTCCATTCTACTGTCTTACTTCCCTTCAGGAGCTGGAAGAACGGTTTGCATTTCTCGGAGGACTTTGAGATGAAACGGTTTAAGGCAGCGAGTATGCCGGTGAGCTTCTGTACGTCTCGTATTGTGCGAGGGGGCTGCACCCTGTTGATTGCGTCGATCTGGTCTGGGTTAACCTCGATGCCTATCTTACTGACCAAGTACCTAAGAAATTTTCCCGATTGGACACCGAAAGAACACTTGCTCTTGTTGAGCTTCATTCGGTATTTCCTGAGGATCTCGAAGGTTCTCGATAGGTCTGAGAGGTGGTCTTCTTTGTTTCTGCTCTTGACGAGTATATCGTCTATGTAAACCTCCATAGTGTCTCCCATTTGGTCTTTGAACATCTTGGTGACCAGCCGCTGATAGGTTGCCCCTGTGTTTTTGAGTCCGAAGTGCATTACTTTGTAACAATATAATCCGACGGTGGTGATGAATGTTGTCTTGTCCTGGTCTGGTGCATACAGAGGGATCTGATGATATCCCGAATAGGCATCCAGAAAACTCATTCTTTCATGAGCCGTTGTGGCGTCCACCAATTGGTCAATTTTTGGGAGGGGAAAACTGTCCTTAGGGCAAGCCCTGTTAAGGTCAGTGAAGTCGATGCAGACTCTCCATTTCCCGTTATTCTTTGGAACTACTACTGGGTTGGATAACCATTTGGGAATTGGACCTCCCGTATGGTCAACCTCTTTTTCTACGGCTTTTGCCTTCTCGAGCGCAGTTCGCTGTGCCTTCTGGGTGATAGGTTTGAAAGTGGGGTCAACATGCAACCGATGACAAACCACACTGGGATCAATTCCAGGCAGCTCGTATAGTTCCCATGCGAAAACCTCTACGTTGCTTCTCAACAAAATCGTCAATTCTTTTTTTCTTGATCTGTGAGAGAAGCTCCAATCAAGAATACTTTGTCCTTTTTGTTACCACCAGCTGTGACTTCCTCCAGATTTTCCACGACTCGCTCAGAAGGAAGGAGCCTGGTCTCTTCCACTCCGGGTCTTCCGTACCTTAACTGCTATTTTGAAGGTATCAGACCTTCTTGTTCCTTGCCCTTCTCGTTGGGCTTCTCGGCCTTCTTCTCTGATCTAGTGCGGATGGCTGCTATGAAGCACCTTCTTGCCATAGCTTGGTCGCCGTGGATCTCCATTACTCCTCGCTCGGTTACATACTTGAGTTTATGATGGTAGGTCGAGGGGACTGCCTTCATCGCATGTAGCCATCCTCTATCGAGGATGGCTTGGTACGGTGAGTCAACGTCGACTACCAGAAACTCAATCATCTTGGATATACTTCCTGCCCTTACCGGCAGCACAATCTTTCCCAGCGAGATAATCACTTTTCCAGCGAAGCCAACTAGAGGGGCAGTGGCCTCCTTCAGGTCGGCGATGCTCAACTTCAATTTCCTGAACAGATCGAGATACATTACCTCAGATGAACTCCCTTTGGTCGACGTCATAGTTGGCAATCCTGAGCGTAATGATCAAGGCATCATGGTGTGGGGTTCTTACTGCCACCAGATCTTCATCTATGAACACGATATGTTTGCTATAGTCGATGTCATCTGCTCGCCGACGTTTTCCTGATTGGGTCTTTACTGGATCGATCTGGAAAGCTTGCATCACTGCTGTAAGCTTCTTTACCTCCATCCGAGCTGAATTCCCCTTAATCTGCTTCACATCAGATGCCCCGTGAATTACTACGAACTCATGGCCAGCATCGTCTTCGAGTACGTTGTCAGGTCTAACCTCTCCATTGGCAGCGACTTTCTCTGCCTTCTTTTCCACGAATTCGTTCAGATGCCCGGACTGGACCAGCTCTTCGTGGTGGGACTTAAGGGCTTTGCAATGCTCAGTCTTATTTCCTTTATGAAAGGCGCATCTCAGCGCGTTGTTTCTCTTTGAGGGATCTCCTCCCATCTTTCTGGGCCACTGAATAAATGGCTCGTCTTTGATTTTTGCGAAAATCTTGTAAATCGGTTCTCTGAAGACAGTGTTGACTGCCTGAAATGCTTTTGCCACATCGTTTTTGCCTCCGTTCCTGGAGCCATTCTTACCCCCATTCTTTCCTCCTTTCTTCTGATTCTCAGCTTTGTCATTGCTTTCGACAGTGAGCTTAGTTCGACCGTTCTCCCCTGTGCTGAGGCGGGTCACATCCTCCACCTTGGCGTATTTCTCGATGCGAGCCATCAGGTCGTCGATGGTCGTGCCTCTTTCTTTGTCAGGGACTGGTACAGAAGGGAAGAGTTGGGTAGCCCAATTTTGAAGGAGGCCACTGCTACCTGCTCCGAGCAGTCTTCGACCTCGTTGAATAACTCCCAGTACCTCTTCGCGTAGTCTCGGAGGGTCTCTTGAGGTGCCTTTTTCATTGTTAGCAAAGCATCCATCCTTTTGGGATGCGAGCTACTAGTAATGAAGCGGCCGTGAAGAGCTCAGCCAGGGACTTAAAGCTCCTGATAGACCTGAAAGGGAGCCTTTCGAACCATTTTTGTGCCACGTCATGCAGGCTCGAGGGAAAAATCCGGCATATCAGTGCATCTCGATGGTTCCAGAGGGTCATGGCTTGCCTGTACTGTCTGACGTGATCGATGGGATCAGTTTTCCATTCATAAATCTTGAATCTTGGAATAACGAATTTCTTGGGGGCTTCTTCTTCTATTTCCCTTGAGAAAGGAGATTTCATCTGAGTTTTGAGAGCTCGTCTAGCAAGCTCCCTGGTCGATCTTGCGCCGCGATGTGCTGGGTGTTGGTCCATCTCCCTTCGGACCAAATTTCGTATGTTCTCATTGCTGCGAGCTGGGCTCCTGTGACGGCGAGTCGATCGTTGGTTCTCGAGTGAGTCGCTGCCTGACTCGTGCCTTTCACTCTTTTGGGATCTACGCCTAGGGCTCCTTCCTCGGCTGCGAGACTTGCTCCCCTGAGGGCTAGGAGTGCGATACGGACGTCGCCTATTGCTGTGATGGAGCTCTCTCTCCATTATTTCTAATTTCCTTTTAAGACGAGCATTCTCAACCTCCTGCTTGCGAGAGGACTCCCTTTGCTCTTGGAGCCTTGCCTCGTAAGCATCAATCAGTCTGAAGATTTGCGTGGACCTCGCTGGTCCTTGGCTTTCCTCTGAGGCTGGCCTCTCCGAGCGAGCCCTCTGATCTGAACGCCGAACTTCAGATCTGAGCCTGCGAGGAGCAGGTTTTTCTTGGATATCTCCTGCCTGAGGAGCGTTACTGCTGTGACCAGACATTTCGAACTCTTTTGTTGGTGTGGGCTTTCTCAGGGAAAACAAACGCTTCCCACAGACGGCGCCAATTGTGGTGACAATTATTATTCAACACAAATAAATGAGAGAAGCGCAATCACCAAGGAAAATAAAGAAGATAAAATGCCAATCACACAACACAATATGTACGTGGTTCAGCAAGAATGCATACATCCACGGTGGTGCAGTCAGTATTATTTCTATATACTCCGGGGAGCGTTTGCAGAGAATACAGTGCGTGTCCTTTGCCCCAGACTTAGGGTTTATTATATACATGTCTGTCTTCGGGGAGTGGGGGTGTTGGACTCCCCCACGTTTACCATCTTCTCCTGGAACATCTCTTATACGAGAGCATGGGAGGAGACTAAGTCGTAATCCTATTCAGTTAAGGCAAGGGGTCCGAATTTTGGGCCATTTTTATTAGTCTACTTGTCCAGGCCCATAATGCTAAATTCGGGTACCCACGGGTACTATTATAACATTCACAAAGAATATATTCCTAAATATATATTAATTTTGACAGTGTTGTGCATACTAAATGATGATTCAGTATAAACAATTAAACATTGTTATGCATACTAAATCATGATTCGGTATAAACAATTACATAATGTTGTGCATACAAAACGATGGTTTTGTACTTGTCTGATTGAGCCATATTGTTATTCTTATTTTTCTTAAATTTTTTAAAATATTTTTTTGAGTTCTCAAAATAGTGTACAATTGCATATCGCTCGAGACCGAGACTGAGACCAATACTGGTACCGAGTCAAAAATTGAGCGTCCGCGTCATAGATCGATACCGCGACTTTGAACCATGGTGAGTTGCATGTATTTAATAAAAATTGATGGAGTGAAGTAAAGGTTTCCCAAAATAGATAGATACCTTTTATTGACAGACTTTTACTGACTCATAATTAATAAAGTTTGATTGGCCAGTGCATTAAAGACGCATAGGTTGTATCATAAAATTATGGAAAGACATTTCCAATTTGGTCCTATACGAACAAATTTTTTTCAATGGGCCATATATACATGTAGTAAATATTCACTTCATGTGTTACAAATAGGACCTTTTAATGCAAAAATATTTTTCATGGGACCTACAATCCAATGGGAGCCAAAAAAAATCGTAAAACATATTTGACTACATACTTAGTAAACGAGGCTAGTTGATAAAAAAAACACTAACGATGACGTGATTTTTTTTTTGGGGGAGGGGGAGGGGGATATCCAAGAACTTCCTAAAAATATAGTCGTCCAATTAAACATACTTGTGCCCAAATTAACTTAAAAGTGGAAACTATTGCTCTACGCATTCATGATTTATCTAGTAAATTTAGGTATTTGAAGTTGTGTTGGACAATCTTTTATATTTAGGAATATATTTAGGAATATATTAATTGTTAGACTTCTCTTATCTACTACAATTCATCTTTTATGGTCTGAAGTATTAAACTCTTGCAAACTTAGCACTATTTAATGTTCTTGCAAATATCTTTATAGTTTTGAATTCTGAATTCTAAATTCTAAATTTTGCATGTGAGAGAGATCAAGTTGTTTTTTGACTAGGTATGGAAATAAGGAGGGTTTACGATTGTTGATATCATGTTATAAAATGCAAATGAAAGGGTTTTTTTTTAATTACTTTCTTTTTTACTTTTGAGTTCTGGAGAAGAAAAAATATGGTTAATCTGCGAGGTGGGGAATGATAATAATGGTTGAAGAGGGGTGTTTGTGTGAAACACGAGTAAATATCCGGTTTAGATTTAATTTAATAGAGAATTAAGATAAAGGTCATGTTCCTTCCTATAATTGGGTTTTTAGGACAATGCTTTTCAAGTTTATAAATCTAGTCCCTATGGTACAATAACATTTATTGGTCCGCGCCAGCGGCACTATTTTTCACCATTTTTCATGGAATTTTTAGTACAGGGACTAAATTTATAAAATTACATGGAGTGTCCTAATTTTATACACTTTCCGCATCATAAGGACCTTTTCCCAAAACTCCCTTAATTTAAATATGAGAGATTATCGATCTTCTAGTATGACTGTGGGCGAACAGGGCATGATAATGAAGAATGATGTTATGAAAAATCCCCCTTGGATAGATAAGAAGAAAAACACATTATATCCGGTAAAAGCAAGAGAGTGTTAATTTTTTAATTTTATATGAGGGGAATTATATTACAAAGTGAGAAACTAAAGAGAGAGATAGAACTCGATGCCTTACAAATGGATAGGGCTTCTCCTTTTATACAGTCGGGACCCCAAATTCCCTTCATTCTATTTGAATAAAGGATAAGAAAAGAAAAATTAAAGAAAGGACGTAAGGCATCGTCCAAAATCAAAATTTCAAAACATGAATAGTAAACACTATTTGCTTTTTCAAATAGTAAATGCTATTTGCTTTTTCAAATAGTACACACTATTAAAGATTCGTCTATTTTGACATTTTTCTCCGAGGACCACATATCATGTGCTGGATTGTTTACAGTCGTTCCATGTAGTCTGAGAAATTTATCCGTCAACGGCATTGGCTATGTTGGCTTCTGCAACAGAGTCAAAAGACATAATATTCATTGGACTCTGATTATGAGGATGGAGTTGGGCTAACTCATACTCTTTAGCATCACTTAGCAAATCATAGGAGATATCAAGTTTATTTTTGTCCTTGAGATTTTCTAAGAACTCTTTTACTTTGACTCTTTGATTAAGAGTGATGGCATAATTTATAGGATGATCAGTGACAAATAGGCGTCTTCCATCAGCCATCATGAATTTCATTTCTCTTTAAGAGTAAAAATAATTGGCCATGTTAGAAACATTATCAGGCTTTTTACCCAATACAATTCTGAATCCATATGCTCAAGGGGTTGAATTTCATCATCGTTTTGATCAATTTCTTCCCATTTGTAATTTTCAGTATTTCTGAGATGCCAAATTTGGTAGGGTTGGTAGAATCTATCTCGAACCCTCCACCCAACAGAACTGGTAATATACAAAGTAAAATACCGGGTGTGTCTGGAATAGACCCTGGCCAAAGTATGATTGATCATGGTTTTGATCATCATAGGTAATTTTCCAAAATCTGATGGTAAAAGACTAGAAAATATTATTTTGTTTACTAATCCCCATTCAAGTGGCTCAATATCCCAAATATCTTCGGTGAAGAAATGCAGTTTTGTCATATCATCATAATGATTGAGATAATCAGCAAATTGGATTAAAAGACTTTTTATCTTTTGGTCCCGGTCTTCAATCTTTGGAAAGATTTTCATTTGAAACTATGGTCTGGGAAGAAGTTGCTTTGCTTTCTCGAATAGGCCAATTCTTCTAATAGTATTAAAGATTTTTTCTGAAAAATTATTTTCTAATAAATCAGCAAATGATAAAAAGGTAATGATTCTTTTGAGAGGAAAATCTGTCTTCTCATAATTCATTTATTTTAAAACCTTGAGGCTTAAACTTTTGATGCTATCTAAACTTGTTGTTTGCTCAGCAATTTTGTTACCAAGAGTGCTCATGAGTTTTCTGAAATCTTTCTTCTTGTTTAAAAGATGAGATTTTCATCATTTATTTAAGGGGTCATAAGTATCAAAAGGAATCCCTGGGTTAAAAGATTAGTTATTTTAGCTACTGAAGTGTTTTCCTATGTCTGGAGTTTTGAAAATTGGTGAACTAAGTTTGGTGGTGCTAAATCCAATTTTTTCATGCTGTAATGGCTTCATTCATATTATCATATTTTTGGTGACATACTCCTAGATAACCATTTATTTGGTTATGGCACTGGAACCAATTGTGGTAAATGCCTGGATGTCTTTCGCTAAATACAACATATACAGATCTTTGTTTAGATTGTGCACTAGAAGATGATGCATGGGTGGTATTTGCCTTTTTTTAGTAATAGTTAGCCATTCACCCTGTACTTCTCTGGGTTCTTTTTCTACCATCCTGAAAGAAAAATATCCCACTGGTTTAGTGGTTTTTTCACAAATATTCCACTTGTTTAGTGATTTTCCTCACAATTTCTGTTAAGGTAATATGCAAGAAAACTGTTAGTACCTTTTAAGTGTTAACCTTCAAAGGTATAAATAGCAATTTGGCTATATCATTTCAGTCTTCTTCCTTTTAAAATATTTCTTTTATTTATAAGGAAGTTCCTAACAACTTTATTGTCTGTTCTGACAATAAAATCTTCAGGTGCTAAGAAAATATGAAATTTTTTAATAGAAAGTTTTATTGCTAATAATTACTTTTCAAAAATAATGTAATTAAGTTCATTAGGATTAAATTTACCGAAATTATAACCGCATATTAATTAATGTGTTTGAATATTTTTTGTTGTAGGGTTTTTCTTACCACGGATACCAAATATATTGGAAGTGGTTTCTTCCCAATATTGTGCTGGAATTTCTTTGAAAACACATCCCCAGCAATTATCTGAAGCATCTGTTTCAAGAATTAATTTATCTCCTGACTTAGGAAAATGACCTTTGGGGCAATGATTAAGTATATCTTGTTTTATTATTTTTACTAAAAAAGTACCATTTTTATTCCATGTAAAAGCATCACTCTTCTTGAGTTTTTCAAGAAGTAGTAATTCCTTTTGTGATAATCCTTGTATGAAATTTTTTCCATGATTAAGGATTCCCAAGAAACTTTGCAATTATTTTTTGTCCAAAATTTCTTCATTAAAATCTCGTATTTTTTAGATTATGTGGCCTTATAATTTTAATCCATCGTGGTTTAAGATTATTCCGAGAAAATTAATTTATGTTTTACCGATATTAATTTTCTTTGGAGATTAAACAATTCCATGCTTTTGAAATTTTTCACAAAGTATTTTTAGATGATGTCGATGTTCTTCTATTGTATTTGAAAAAACAAGAATATCATTTATGTAAACAACACAGAAATCTTTAAGATCTTTAAAGATACTATCCATCCATTTCTGGAATACTTGTGGAGTTGTGTTTAGTCCAAAAGGCATAGCATTCCATTGATAATGTCCTCTAGGGGTACTAAAGGCTATCAATGGGTTTGATTCCTCGGTTAATTTTAACTGCCAAAATCCATATTTACAATCAAATTTACTAAAGATCTTTTTACCTTTAGTTTGGTTGATTAATACATCCTTTCTTCGGATGAAGTAACCAGCAAATTCTAATTGTTCATTTAACCGTTTATAATTTATGACCATCCTAGCTTTTCCTCTTGTGACCTCACTCTGTTTTTTTACCATAAAGGCAGGGCTAGAATGCGGGCTTATTGTTTCTTCAATAAGATTTGTTTCTAATAATTCTATGATTTGATTATCAAATTAGTCCATGTCTTGTCTAGTATAGATCATGGGTTTGATTCTTATAATGATATTGGGATCTCTTAATTTGAGATTACAATACCTTGGACTTTTATCCCATAATTTTAGTGGGTTTTCACTAAAATTGTCTTTTAAAATAGTATAAAGTCAGTGTGTTTCTTCAAGCGCTTTAATTATTGGAGTCGTGTCTCCTTTCTTAGTAGGAGAGAAGTTTATCTCACATTTATATTTATGTTGTTGTAGTAGAGGTATTTCTACTAATTCTTTATTAAGGGTTAAACTTATTGTTCCCTCATTAATATTTATAGGTAAATATTTTGAGATAAAATTATTACCTAAAATAATATTTCCATGCATTTCAGGAAAGCATAGGATTTTTGGAATAATGATTTTTTTCTCATTAAACCAAATAGTTACTTTTTTAGCTTTTAAATCAATGTAATTTTGTGTACCATTGATTCCGGTTACTATAATAGGATTTTTCATTTTTATCCACTTTTTTGGTGGTAAAGCATTTGGTCTACAAGAACATATAGTTGCTTCTGTATCAATAAGGGTGCATAGACTATATGGTTTATATCCAGCGAAATTAAAATATTCTAAGACATAACTATATTTTTTCTTTCCATGGCTTGGTGAAAAGATAATTTCTTATTTTTCTAGTTGGAAATGATAAATTTGACTAGATTTTATATTATCTTCTTTTAGATAATTTGTACTAGGTAATATTGATATATGTATGTTCATAGCAATAGGTTGTTTACTATTACTAGATTCTCCTTTTAAAATGTTTTTTCCTTTAATTTTTTCCAAACATTATCAGAAAAATTCTTTTGCCAATCTGAATGTTTATTTTTAAAATAAACATTATTTTCTGACACTTGTAGTTCAACACTATTTCATTATTTTTCAGGTGGTGGTTCTGTTATTTGGGGTAGTATCCATTGTTTTGGTAATTCTAAATCTCTCCAATGGATTAATCTTAGTTGTATTTCCGAATGAAATGGTTTAGGTTCAAATATTACCTAGTATCCAAGAAGATGCATGTTACATATTATCTAAACTAGAATTATGCAACATTTGTCAATTTGAATAATTTATTCAAATTTTTAAAAAATATTATTTTAAAATAAATCCCCCTGATAATAAATAATGGCTGGAACAATTTTTCCACAAACTTCCAAATCCATGGGATGAAATGTCTTTAAAAACATATCTTCATTAGTTAAAACAAATCAATAAAGAAGATAATCTTGGATTTCATATTAATTGGGTATTAAGACAAATATCCGATAAGTGTATTGAAATAAAAGCAAAAAGGCAAGTGAAAAATCAAATCAGCAGGTCACAAGCCGGGTATAAATGTTGTGATAAAATTTTAACTTTTGTTTAAATAGTTAGATATAATGTCGTAGATTCCTCTATTAAAAAAAGACATGTATCATAATAATATGCATAGTATTATTATTTATTTGTTTATACCTCACGTGATATTCACATCAGTCTAAATATTCTCCTTATTGAATAACATAAAAATAAGTGTAAACATAATATTTTTTGGGTCCTTTTTTTATTTAAGATACTGTTGAAATTAATTTTTGATATTTTTGGAAGTAGCCCTATTTAAATGCCAACATTTTTCTTTGAACAAATAGCAACATTGAATAATAAAAATAGCTTATCTAAAACGTAGAAAACATATGTAAATCAAGGTTCTAAAAAAACGCGGGGGGTGACCAAGGCGTAGACGCTAAGCTTTAAACCTTAAAAGCCTAGGCGTGCCTTACGCATAAAAAGGCGTGAAAAGACGTTTATGCATTTTTAAATATATTTTAACTTTTTTAACTATAACATGGCTATTAAAAATACTAAAATGGTACATACCTTAAAAAATATATTTGAATACATGCAAACTAAATACTATTTTTTTTAAATACTAAGAAAAAAAAACTCCCGATTTTTTGGACGAGAAGTAGAGAGGTTTGAAATACCATTTGTCTTTTGATTGTTTTGAATGAGATATTGGTACGTTTTTTAAAAAAAAATCTTTAAAAGAAGATATCGTTTCATTAAAGCGTTTTTGTTCTGAAAAAAAAGTGTCCCTTAAACCTTTTACCAAGAATAAAGCGTAAAAGGCTCAAGGCGGGACGTTTTTTCCAAACCCTCAAGCAACTTAAAAACTAAAAGTAAATATTTTTATCTATTTTATTATAATTATATTACGAGTCATTATTTTAAAACAAACACAACATAAATGACACAATTTCATGTCAAAAAATCCCTACATGAATACAACACATTCAAGACATCCTACGAATTTTAGATCAATTTCGAATCATATTGTTGTGTTATCAAAATTATGACGTTGTGTACTTTTTATACTCATTCACGGTAAAATATTAATCACGATAAATTTCTATATGTTATCAATTATTATCTATTTATGTTTATTAAGTTAAATTTTAAATAGATTTTGAATCATTTAATTTTTATTTAAACGTCCGCACATCGCGCAGATTAAATGTTAGTTTATATTATTATAATAGAAATAGTCTTCTTAATATTGCACAATATAAAATATAAAAAAAAAAGACACCACCTTCTTCAATTATATTGCATTAGTCAATTCTAAGGTTGCACACATACCAAGAGGCAAGCTGCAACACCTTGGGTTTACATACATATGAATCACGTCATATGCTTTATGGCTAAAATCTGACCCACTTTAATCTTGACCCCAGGCGAGACAACCAGTATTATTGACTGGAAAAACATTAGAATTGTAACCACCAACACCAAATTTGGCACATGAGACGTAACAATTTGTTACAAAATTGAAGATTTCATTTTTCTTTTCGTTCCTTTAATTTCTACCACAATCAACTAACATGCGTTGCCAAGAAGATTAAAACCGTACAAATAAGCGCTGGCAGGCATTATCTGTTCACATATGGAAAGCATCAAATAAACTATTCTACAATACAATTTATAAAGTATTCAGTGTCATATTCGTTCAGTTCCGAGTCCCTGGATAGAAGTAATCAACACCATTTTCCTTCACCCTAAAATGGAAATTACGTATTTTGCTCCTTGTGCTCCCCAACCCGCCACGCATTCCTTTGTTTAAAACTGTCAACTGCATACAACAAATTTAACCTTTTTCAGACAATGCAGCTTAAATTGAAACCACCAACTAGAAAGGTTTCCAACCCCACACACACACACACATACAGAGAGAGAGAGAGAGAGAGAGAGAGAGAGAGAGAGAAAAGCTACTTAGCTGTGGAAACATTTTCCATTTTCAATGAACAATGATACGCATCCCAAACATATCCCCTAAAACCTTCCCAAGTGCATTAAGTGTTTGTACATTAGGGTGAAGAACTTAATGCATTTTTGGGAATGTTTTGGGACGCGTATCATTACTCTTTTTCTATTTTCATCATTTTCCATTTTTCATCCCTATTTCTAATTTTCATTTTCTATGGAGAATCTTAGAAAATTAGAACACTCGTTCAATTATTGTAAATAAAGTCCGTTTTATCACTTTTTTTCCATAACACAACCCGCGGCGACGGTAGTACAGTAGTGATGGCGACAGCGGTGGTGGTAAGGTTGTGGTAATATGTTAGAAGTAAGTTTTCAATTTGAAGGAAAAATGTTAGAAAACATTCTAATTGTGTTTTCCCAATTTTCTGGAAAAATGGGAAATAGTTTTCTAAATAAAAAAAATAAATAAACATTTCAAAACTCAATTCCATGACAATGTTCAAAACAACACCAGCAGTAGGATGAACCTTGATATGCGCCTTATGAAGCGTAGTTCAAAGTGTTCAGATAACGGTGGTGAATATACAGCTGTGGAGCCACCTCCCGTAGTTTGTCCTGTCCCAGTCAATCGTAATTGAGGGTCTACAATTGAGGGTCATTGATGTAACTGCAAACCTCTTGTTCCTCCGCTTCTTTCAACCGCTAGGTATATAAAACATGGAATTGTTGGGTATATTCTATCATCCTCATCAAATGTTAACACAGGCTTTGAATCCGGTCAAACAAATCCCTCTCGGGGCTTCGCCATCAGCCCCTCCCAGGGCTGTCTCATCTCGTCGGTCGGTCAAGGGGGCAAGCACCGGCAAGTTGTCCGTGCATTCCACATAAAAAGCGAACTCTCTCCTCCATGGGCACAAAATAATTTTGGACGTAACGGTCAGCATGAGACCTCATGAGAGAGAGACAATCATCCTTGACATTGCGTCTTCCGTCACCATAAACGGATTGGAGTGTGAGACTCTCAACATCTTCCTAACCAAACTCACCAAAAGTGAATGGTGAACGGTTCGAGTTTTTCGTGTGATGGATGGCCATGGTCAAGTCCCCTCACAAAGGGCATAATTTGCTGAATATTGATCCATATGGGCAAGTGTGGAATGGCCTGTAGGATAGAACCTCAAAAATAAAACTCACATCAAGAACGACATGGCTCTAATACCACTTTGATGCACACACGGATATGAATAGCAAATAACTCGCATCAAGAATGAATAAAATGGCCAGCGGTGACCTTTATCGATAGTTTCTTAAAGTAGAAGCCTATTTTTCCTGTTCTTTTTTTTTACATCTTGGGGTGTCCAAAGAGCACGGGTATGTTCAGATATCTTATGAGAGGTGGCCCCAAGAGGATTTAAACTCTGGACCTTTCAGGTTCTGAAGTAAAATGCATAATATAATATTCTATAAAATTAAAAAAGGGCAAACCCAGTCAACGAGGCTCCCGCCACTGCGGGGTACTGGAGGGTTGGACGTACGTAGCCTTATCCCTGCATACGCAGAGAGGCTGTTTCCGTGACTCGAACCCGTGACCTCCAGGTCACAGCGAGGGCAACCTTACCGTTGCGCCCGGGTTCACCCCTATAATATTCTATAACATCCAAAAGAAAATTAAACACAAAACAAACTCATCCCCACCCTTATCTAAAACAATGGCTCTCTCTCTCTCTCTGCCCCCTTACCCCTTCACGTCAAAATAAGTCAAATTAATAGACTGCTAGAGTCCATGTCAAGTATTAGCAACACCTCTAACAAATAGAAACACATCCTTGCAGCGCACCAAACATCTCCAAATTTTATTTTAAATTCCGTTCCTTATGAAACATGACTTATTACATATCATAAACGTGGAAGCACACTCTGAACCTGAAGAGGCACGCCATCATCTTTTTCCCTTTCCCTCTTGATCGTTTTTTTGGGGGAGGGGTCTTTTTTGTTAGAATTATACGTGTATAAGGTTTGGACTTGAACCTTACACCTTCCCACTTTGGTTTACCAACGAATGACGCTCTAGCTATCAATTTTCTCCTTTTAATAAAACATGTACTGATGTGTAGTTGGGAGCAGAAGCGACTGAATCTAAAAACTATACAACAAATTCCAAAGTAGTGATTACAATTAGAAGGGAGCTCCTTATTTAAAGAGTACAATGGAATGATGGAGGGACTTCTAAAAGGATGATGTCACGCGATAGAGATGACATCATCATTCTTGGAAACTCTCAAAATATCTAAAGGCAAAAATACAAAAATATCCCTGAAACGTTCATGCTCCTACATCACTCTCCTGTCCATGAAAAGTCGCCACATACTCCCTATATTGGCGGTAAAAGCCAGGATCAAAGCGTTCTAAAGTGGCTTCAATAACCCAAGAGTCCTCTACCTCGCAGCAACCATGCAATTGATGAGGAAGCGGGTGTAGTCTCCCAACGGGAAGGAAACAGGCTCGAAGCAAGAATGTTTTCCACACGATCGATGTGAGAACGAATGGGGTGGCCCTTGACTAGGGTAGAATAATCGGAGGAATGGTAGTGCCCCGAAATGGTGAGAGGTCGGCAACATTAAAATTGCGATGCATGCGGAATTCAACCGACAAATCAACCTCATAAGCATTGTCCCCACAATAGCGAAAGGTTGGTAACGGACCAAAACGACACATTTGAAGCTTGTGCATGATCAAATCCTCAAGCTGAAACACAAGTGTGAGTCGATGAGCATCTACATGATCTTTGTAGGTGGCATGCCTACACTGAAGATGGTGATGGTAATGGGCATCCTCGTGGATAGCGGCCATGCGACTGGCAAAGTCCGTTGCAGTATGACTAATCGAGATGGTCGGGTAAGTTATGCGAGGTCAATATGCATGGAAGGTGAAGTCCCATAGACGATTTGGAAAGGGGAGAGGTCAGTAAAGCAATTCAAGACATTGTTGAAGGCAAATTCATCTTGGGCGATCATATAGTCCTTTGACAACCCCTGCTGCTAGCACTCGGTGAGAAGAGGGCCGAAGTAAGAATCTGATGTCTATAGGTCGTGCAACTCGTCGAACCCAAAAACCTAGCTACATATGATAACTAGGGCATGACTACGGCGACTAAGGGCTTCAGCTACATGGTTCTTCTCCCCCGACTTGTAGTGTAGCGTAGGGCCTCGTGGTCTAACTTGGTGGCAAACTCCTTATGCTGAAGGTATGACTGCCAGAATTTAAGGGCCTAATGTAACTGATCAAGGCTCGACCCTATGTAACTGATCAAGCATGTCTTCCAAGTGGGGAATAGGGAATCGATACTTGATGATCTTGTTGACGGCCCTGCTATCTACCCACATCCTCCGACTCTTATATTTCTTAGGGGTTAGGAGAGTTGGTATGGCGCACGGAGACATACTTTACCTAGTAAGGCCGCAATCGCATAACTCTTAAACTTGATTCTCAAGCTCCTCGTGCTCGCTAGGCAACATCCGATAAGGAAGCTACGCGTACAAATTCAATGGTATGATGAATATCGCGAAGTGGTGGGAGCTCGTCCAGTTGGTTGCATACGTCGGAGTAGGAGTCCGAGAGGTCCTGAATCTGCCAATAAGTGCGTAACACAACCCACTCTCCTCCGCCTCAGTCGTCAGGCAATGTGTGGAATAATGAGAGCGGACGGCCATGGTGTGGCCGCAACTCACTTATCGGCGGAGCTTAAATTGTTGCCTTTATAACTCGAATGTGTAAGTGTTGGCGCGGTTATCATGTATACTCGAATGGTAGTACTGCTAAAGTCTTCCCAAAAATAAATGACAAATAGGCATATTAACAATTCTGCACTGTACCTCCTCGACATATGACCCGATGGAGAACGGCACACAACATTGTCGGCTTGGAGAGGTAGATTGTCGCTACTTGGCAAGTGGATCCGTAGAGAACCCCAACTTGTCGGTTCTTTCTTGGACAATGAGGTTGTCATTAGCCCCGCTGTCGATGACGGTACACAAACGTCCCTTGGACGTCCAACGAGTAAAGAAAATATTCGTCCATTGCCAAATGGAGTTATCATACAACCCGAAACTATTGAAGAGGTGTTGGGAACTTGGGACATCACGAGAATGTGAGTTGCGTCATCGGACGAGGGAGTTTGTTGGTGGAGATCCCTTCACTTGGTTATGCCAAAAGTGTCGCGCCGATGGCAAATGAAATGAATGTTCGAAAGCGGAAGATGTAAATGGTTTGAGTGGGTCAAGCTGAGGACCAATCGCTAGGGTTTAGGGGTTGGGCTGGGTTGTTGATCGAATATGCTCGACTGGACAATCGTCGGTTATCTTCCGATTAGGAAAGGGGTTGCTGGTGGGCCCAGTGGCGGATCCAAAAACATTTACTGAGGTGGGCGGTTGGGTTAAAAATAAAAAATAAAAATCTATAATATCAAAAAAAAAATCAACAAGAACAAGAGAAAATATTAGATAGTAACGGTGTTTAGAATTTCATTAGAATAACACCACAAGAGGGGTTGCACTCATTTACATATAGAGTTAAACAAAAAGCAACAACATACAAAAAGTTATCCCAAAAAACCTCCCATCGTCTACAAAAGTAACTACAATTGCTCTTTTGACGAGATTTCATTTTCTGAAAACGTTGCATGATCACCTCATTATCAATTCCATTAAATATCTCTCTCAATATATGTGACTAAAGTATCAGCCATCCATTGATCTCCCATTTGATTGCGCTATCGATTTTTCACTATCTTCATAGCAGAAAAAGCTCTCAGCAGTTGTTGTAGCAACAAGTAATATTAGTGCCAAATTTAGAAGCTTGTAAACTAATGGATACAATATATCCATTTTCCCCTTCACCATTTGCTTAGCCAAATCTCCAATTCCATTGACCTCTAAAAATTTAGCATTTGATGTTACATCAAGGATATATGTTTGAAGTTGATTGTCAAGTGCCACAAGTTGTGTAGAAGAAAATTCAAAAGGATAAAAATGAGCTAGAGGAATCAATTTTTCCTTATCAAAGGCAGGGTTCAAGCATGCCACACATATAAGCAACTCAGTGTTAATTTCATTGAAACGATTATTGAGTTCTTGCAATTGCAAATCTATAACGGGATAAAACACCTCAACTCAAAAATGATGCAAGTTCGTCGTTTTCTCTATATTGCGTCGTGATCGTCCAGGAATAACAAATGCTTATTCCATGCTAGGGAAATCTATGTTGTGTTTAGCACTAAATGACGACACTTCACGCAACAACGAGTCCCATCCATTATCGCGCATCAATTGTAATCTTTGCTTCGATATTCTAACCAAGGGCATTGCATTGACAATATTTTGGTCTTTCCTTTGTAGTGCTTGTGACAATTCATTTGTAATTCCCATTATGTTTCTCATCAAAAGTATATAAAATGCGAAACTAAAAGATTGCAATGAATCTAACAATCTATGTGCTTCAACCCTTTGGTCAGACTTCCAATAAACTCGAGCACATCAATGACAGAAGTGAACATAGCAATCAAGCTAATCAACGTATTATAATGCGACCCCCATCGTGTATCACCGGCTCTCTTGAGGTTAGTCTTTTGATTTAGACCCTGTCCACTTGAAAGTTTGCCACTTTCAAGTGCTTTCATTATATTGATAGCTTGAGTCATTTGCAGAATGTCGTTGCATTTGCAAGATCCCCCAACAACATTGACCACATTGTTGACCACTGTAAAGAGTAAATCAACATACTCATTTTTAGTAGCAACAGCAACAAGTGCCAATTGAAGTTGGTGTGCAAAGCAATGGACAAAATAAGCATATGGATTATCCCTCAAAATTTGAGCTTTGAGTCCATTAAATTACCCTTGCATATTACTAGCGCCATCATATCCTTGTCCGCGTAGACTTGATATGCTCAAATTGTGTTTGGAAAACATATTATCAATTGCCACCTTCAACGATAAAGACGTGGTGTCCGCAACATGAATAATACCCAAAAAACACTCAATCACATTTCCACGTTTATCTACATAATGTATAACAATTGCCATTTGCTCCTTAGTTGATATATCACGAGATTCATCAACTAAAATAGAAAAGAATGCATTTCCAAGATCTTTAATGATTATGTTCGACGTTTCAATTGCACAAGCACTCACAATATCCTTTTGAATTTCCGGTGCAATCATTTTGAGGTTTCCGGGACTTTTTTTAAAGTAACCCTATTGATATCCTCATTGTTCTCACCAATAAACTTCAATGACTCAAGAAAGTTTCCTTAGTTAGCCGAGTCATCGGATTCATCATGAGCACGAAAAGCAAGTCCTTGCTTCAAAAGAAATCGAATACAACAAACAAAAGCATTCAAGCGAATCCGATAATCATATAGAGCCTGGTCAGTTTGCTTATTCAATACTGTTTCGATGTGTTGTTTTTGCTTCAATAAAGCTTGACAATTTCTCAAAGCATTGTTATGAGTGCCGGTGGGCAACCCAATATGTAATTGATTTTTTTCTTTCCTTTTCCAATTGGTAAACCCCTCCACAACAAATGCATCACAACTACTTGCATGCTCCTTACCATCCACTTTGAAAAGATAACAACATAAACAATATGCCGCCTCTTTGTGGACACTATATTCTAACCAACTTGGGTGATCATCAAACCAAGAAAGATTAAATCGCCTTAATCACCCTTGATCTCTTGAAGAAATTTATGATTACGAGGTTGACAAGGCCCTTTTTGCCAATATATCCTCCGAACCTCATTTTGAACATCCGGATGATAACTTAAGACAGGGGGTCGTAGGCCGGGGTCTGCTGGAAGTTTGTTTGGATCAAAATCTGACTTTGAAGAAATTATTTTAGGCATTTTTTGCTTTTTCTTAGGATGATTTTGGTCGTAGTCATCTTCATCACTCAAAGGGGGAGACAATGGCGAGATATTTTTTTTGAAGTACCTAAGCATAACTAGAAGCAAAAAAAAAAAAAAAAAAAAAAGATCAGATTTTTACCCAAATAAAATCAAAACGAGATTATAACATACAAAATAATTATATCTAAGCAAATTTAGATTTTTACACAAAAAGAAAAAAAAAACAGGCCCTATGTTTTTACTAACAGATAAATGATTTTTACTAACAAAATACTAAATGTATCAAATAGCAAGCTAAGATTTTTACTAACAGTTAACATTAACATTTTACAAAGTTGAGATTTTTACACCCCTAAAGCTTGAGATTTTTACAACCCCCCAAAAGAACAAAGCAGAGACACGCAAAAAAAAAAAAAAAAAAAAGCTGAGATTTTTATAATTAGGAGGAAAAAAAAAACATAGCAAGTTTATAGTGCTGGAGGACATGACCTAGAAAAAAAACAGAGCAATTTTGAACTAACCTTGGATGGAAAGGAGCTAGAAGAGGAAGACCACTATCTCTCTCTTATCGCAGCACTGGACTCGGCGGCTGGAGGCTGGAGCAGTTTCAAGTCTTTGGTACAGGTATTAAATATTATTTTTGGAGAGAGTAAACAAATAGGGCTGACTGACTACTTAAACTAAGGTGGGCATTTTACCCATTTATCCTTAAACTTTTAACTTATAACTATTTTAACCTACAAATTACACTTTGAAAAAAAAAAGCTCCAAAAGACAAGGTGGGCAGCTGCTCACCATAACCCCTTCTTGCATCCGCCCCTGGGTGGGCCCATACTGGTCGAAATTGTGGGTAGGGGTGGGGCAGCCATAGATATGGATCTGATCGGGCGCCTAGGGTTTTAGATCGTGAAGAGGTTCAAGAGTGAATGCTCTAAAGATCTAGTTCAGAAAAGGAAAATGGGCGGTTAGGGATGGTCGGAATGGGGTCGCCGATCAAGGATGTTACCATCGGGGTCTAAATTTATTGGTTTGGGCCATGGTAAGCAGGAATAGTTCGGATATGGTGGTCGGTAGATGTTTCATGGTCTTGGGTGGTACAACGGGTGCAGGAATAGTTCTGACATTCTTCGGCCGTCACTTGGGTTGGGAGTCCATGGATCTGGGCTATTATGGCAGAACCCTTGCTGCTATTGACGGAACCAATCAAGTTTATGACCCCGCTGCACTGGTCTTCTTCGGCTGGCTCGGTTGGGTCCCTGGATGGCTGGACTTGGTCGAGCCTAGGATTTTGCACAGCAAGGAAGCTGGTCCTGTTAATGGCGGCTTTACATAATTCGATAGGTGGCACCATCCGCAACTCCAATCGTCAGTATCCATGCTTTGAACATCCAAGAGCGAACGGTGCTCTGATACCAATTTGATGTGTAGTTCTATTAAAATATCACCCGTCCCTACCCAAGATCCCAGCATTACAATTCATTTTTTTTTAAATTGCAGCGGTGTAGTAGCTAACGTGTTAAGTATCCGCCTGGGGAGTACGTTCGCAAGAATGATACCTCTATTTTCCATTTGATTTAATTCATACCGTCTCCCGACGGTTCACAGAGAGTCAAGAGACGATATATTATATTCTTGATGAGGGGTTTACGAAAAGAAATTGAGAGCAGAAGCAACTTAGTCTAAAAACTACACAACTATTACAAATTTTAGAGATCAAAGGCCCAATTTCTAATTCTCATCTCCAAAGAAAATAGTGATTACGATGGAAAAGGAGCTCCCAATTTAAAGAGTATAATGGAGGGTACTTTAGAAGGATCATGTCACGTGATATAAGTGTCATCATCATTCTGGAAAACTCTCAAAATATCTAAAGGCAAAAATATAAAAATAGTCATCAAGCGTTCATGCTCCTGCATCACATACAAATTGGGGTTTTAATCAAAGTTGAGGAAAAAGGGAAATGATAGAATAACATACATTGTACAGAAACACACAGTATACATATGGGCTTTATTTTGATAAGTAACTATTATATACATATATATATTTGTACATGATAAAAAAAAATTATATTTTCTTGTCGATGCTATATTAAATCTGCTTTTAAAAAATTGTGGGGCACGTAATTTCAAAACTTATGCCTTGTTCATGAAAACAGTTCCTGATTCAAGCTTCACAAACTAACCAACTGAACACACATTTAAACAAGGGAAGTGGGTTTACTTTTAAAAAAGACGGAATCAAATTAATTACAGAAAAAACAGAACATTACAAGCAAGGAATACCTGTCCATGCACATCAGTTGCCAACCCAGTGGCTAAAGGTTCAGCCTTTATCATAATGTCCGCAAGATACTCCATTTGTAGGATAAGGGTACCTCTGTACGTGCTCTCATAAATATCCTTGTGATTAAGAGCAACTAATGAACAACCCTGCCAACAGAACAAAGGAGAAGCATCCAGGTAGAGCAACATATTTTTGAATTACAAAAATAGACGGAACAAAAGAGTAACAAAGTGACATGGTATCTTACAAATTGCGTCGTTAAAGTGTGGCAGTATTGTAGAAAATCAAATACATGATTTGAAGAGCCTTTGGTAGCCAACTCCATAAGAGAGATATCATCCATCATGATAGTAACGTTCCCATTGCCTTCAGCTAATGAACTAACTTCCACAGCTTTCTGTATTTTCCCATACAAAGCAAGAAGTCCACCATCACTAGTATTTCCTCCATCTCCATCTAATCATAAATCCAGTGCAAATTATTAAAATGACCAAATCGAAGTTCAAAAACAATGTTGCATATGCAACACGTGAAGCACAAGATAAACATATAAAGTTAGCGAGCCTGAAATACTGTTCTTTTTTTTTTAACTCGAGTATGCCGGTCTTTGACCCAACAAATCCTCAAAGGCACATGTAGACCTTCCAATCCAAAAGGCCTGGACACAACTAAACAGATGGCCCCAAAAGGATATATCCGCTCGTTTCAAACCCGTGACCTTACACTTCATGAGACGCTTATATATTTTCTTAAGCTATTGGATTCAATAGACAGTGTCATATCCTGAGATAAGATTAGATACTTTCTTACACATGTTGGATTCTCCAAGAATTTAGGTCTCCTATATATGTTATAATAATGAAACCATGGTTCAAAATATCGGGCAACACTGAGTTGACTCGGCCTAGTAGACACGGTTCCGTGGCCTACCATTCCGATACCATGACACAGGTTGAGTAATTGGCTTTTAGGCTCGAATCAAACCATATCGGCAAGATCTCGATCAACTCGGACGATATCGGCATGATCTCGTCCGTCTGGGACAATATCGGTGCACTATTTGCCGTCTCAAGACAATATCAGATAATACTCATTATAAATTTTATTTTAATTATGGAAGTCATTATATTTGTACCACTTATATCAAATTTGTGAAGTTATCTGCTGTTGAATTATATCTTTACCATCTGAGTAATAATGTATCTATAATTATTTATTAAAATGTCATAAATATGTATCATTGTATTTTAAACACTTCTTTATTTACTTGAAATATATTTTTTTAAATTGTATCATTATTATTTGTCCTTAAAATTTACCTCTTTTTACTTAAAATTTTTAGAAAAATGTATTATAGAATATATTAATTAAGTATAATTATTTACTTAATTGATAATTAGTATTATTATGTTTTTTAAGAATATGATGAAAACACTATATTTGACTTCTACGTAACTTTTTATTATAAAGATTTGTGTCTAATTAGATCATTTTGCCTGGTTATTATTAAACTATTAAGGAATATTGCAGTACAATCAATTACACAATAACTATGGATGGTTTTGTACTTATCTAATCAATCCATAATAATATTCTTATTTTTCTAAAATTTTATATGTATTTTTCAAAAAAAAAATTGGGCTCTCTAAATTGCGTATTGTTCCGTATCGCACGATACCTCGACCGATACCAAGAACAAGTTGAAAATTGGGGATAGGAGTCATAGACCGATACCGCAACTTTGAACCATGAATGAAACCCATTGGAAATATACCATAAACAGGACAAGGAGAAGGAGAAGGCTTAGCACGAACCATGTTTACCTGATATTCTCACCTGGACACTCCAGCATAAGCATCTCAAAGAATAACAATCTTTTATTATCCCTTTGCACAACCAAGTTGCAACCCTGTCATAACAACAACAAATATTGTAAGGATCATTCATTAATAATTTTTCTAGAAATCAATTGCTTATATATTATTATCGGGCTTTTTTTACTTAACCTCCACTTTTTAATGCAATATTTGACTTAACTGCCAATTTGCTAATGATTTATTTGACTTTGCCCCTTAATTATAATGCCAAATTAGACTTAACCCCTTGTGTTGCGGAAAAGTCAAAGAATTATGAAAACGAGGGGTTAAGTCAAACAAGGCATTAAATTTTTACGTCAAAATGACCCATTATTATTCAGACAAATTGAACTACAATACAAGGGAATCTGTATGACGGATGTTAGGTGTTATCAAAACCATTGGTAGTTGAATTGCCCACACAAGACACAGACTGATCAAGTAAAAGAGGTAACAATGAACCTTGTGTGGAAGTTTCCACTTTAGGTTCATTGAAGGATGTAGCTCCTTGACACAATGCTTCAGCCACTGATTTCATTAATCCTAACGAATAAATTAAATGAACATAAATGTCTCGATATCACTTTTTGCTGGCATTAACAGGGATAGCCAACTCTTATCATCTCACCTTTTTATCACAATCTACAAATGAAAACCACCATGCAAGTATTTGCTAGACGCATAAGGTTCTAATTGATGTCAAAATTATAAAGAAGAGTGAAGGCAAACATTAAAAAAAAATCCTCCGTGAAGCCACCATGCAAGTACCATAAACATCTCAAAACGTAAAATCCGTTGACTCTAGCATATCATTCTTACATTCCTCCACTTCAACAATTGTGTTAGATGTATCTATACCATGAAATATAGAGTATTTGCAAGGACAAATCAAGTACCTTGGGACGAGATTATGTGCGAAAAAATTCTAAATCTTGAACTATAAAATATCAATCTTTATCAGAAAAAGTAAAAGAAGTAATACATAAATATATAACAATAAGGAGTTTTTGTTTGCACCCACTTATTTTTGTTAAACTCACCCCACCAATGTGCAACTAACAACATACTTTATAGTTTCTAATATACCCTTCTAAAAACATTCTTCTCACCCATGTAAACCCAAAACCCTCTATATATCTCTAATGTGAACTCTATGCAATAATTTTCTTTTTTTTCTTTTACTTTAATAAATAAAGCCAGGACGAAAAAGAGACAAAAAAACAGTATTCTTTTTTTTAGTAAATAAAAACTGGGACGAAAAGAAAAGAACAAAAATAACAGTTTTGTTTTCTTTAATATATAAAAATTAAGACGAAAATGAGAAACAAAAAAATTAATATATAAAAACTGGGACGAAAAAGATAACAAACAAACAGATTTTTTGTTTCTTTTAATAATAAAAAAATGAGATGAAAAAGAGAAGGAAAAAAAACAGTTTTTTTCTTTTCTTAATATATAAAGACTGGGACGAATAAGATAACAATAAAACAGTTTTTTTGTAATTTTTAACAAATAAAAACTCGGACAAAAAAGAGAAGCGAAAAAAAAACAGTTTCGTGTTTGAAACAAAAAACTGTTCTTTTATTTATTAAAAAAACTTTTTATTTATTAAAAAATATAAATAAAACATGTGATTTCATAAATTGTACCTCTGATAGTTTTTTTTTTATTGGCTATATCGATTTTAATTGGATGTGTGTATGAACTTGATATCAAATTTTTGAAATGAATGTGATCTGGGAACAATATATAATTTAAAATTCAGCAAGTCAGATGTTTCAATTTTGTTGGGATGCATAAGAAATGAACAAAATGAATTCTTGACCCAAAGTTGGTTGGGAAAGCAATTGAGAAACTCACCCCACCTAGTGGGTGAGTTGCATGGTTCAAAGCCAAGGCCGATACCGCGAAACGACCGAGTTGACTAGGTATCGGTACCCACCGATTGGATTCCGAGTTACGAGTTAAGTTTTCGATTATTGGTGTGAATCAACCCTATATCGGTAATTTCTTGGTAGTATGGGTGATATCGTGGTAGAATCGGCCCATATCGGCAATATCACAGTAGTTTCGACCCATATCAGTGATATATCGGCCAAAAGTGTATAAGTTACTAAGCATCGATCTCTCTATCTCAGTTCCAAACTCACTCAATTGAGCGTCGATTTTGCATCCATGTCACGATAGAAGCAATCTCTTTCAATTAGGTACAGGTTATATGTTGTTTCGTGATCGCAAATCGGGGTTTTTTTTGGTTAAATCTCTCATTTCTTTTCTTGTAGTGTTATTAAAGGGATTATCTCCCGTGTAACATTCTTTTTGTATTTACTTGATTTGTACTAAAATGTATCATTATTCATCTATCCTTAAAGTGTGTTATCATTTATATTATATATATCCTTAATTAGTAATAGGTACTGTGGTGATAATTATTATTCAACACAAATAAATGAGAGAAGCGCAATCACCAAGGAAAATAAAGAAGATAAAATGTCAATCACACAACACAATATGTACGTGGTTCAGCAAGAATGCCTACGTCCACGGTGGTGCAGTCAGTATTATTTCTATATACTCCGGGGAGCGTTTACAGAGAATACAGTGCGTGTCATTTGCCCCAGACTTAGGGTTTATTATATACATGTCTGTCTTCGGGGAGTGGGGGTGTTGGACTCCCCCACGCTTGCCATCTTCTCCTGGAACATCTCTTATACGAGAGCATGGGAGGAGACTAAGTCGTAATCCTATTCAGTTAAGGCAAGGGGTCCGAATTTTGGGCCGTTTTTATTGGGCTACTCGTCCGGGCCCATAATGCTAAATTCGGGTACCCACATTTGCCCCTAAAGTTATTGGGCCACAAGCTGGGCTCAATAAATTTAAATGATTTTCCATAATGACACTTTTGTGAATCGTGTAACTCTTCCAAAGTCGAGAACTGATTTAGGCGGCAATTGCTTCGTGTCTTGTGCGCGATGATTGGGAGCATTTAAAAACTATTTAGAGCAACGTTCCACCATTGTTGTTTCAAATTTCTCTGCGTTTATTCACCTTCTGCGAGTTTCAGCTGTCGTGTCTTCTTCTCTGGGCCTTCATTTTCTTCGCTTTCACTCTCTCCCGTGATCTTTTCATCTCGTAAGTCCTCTTTGCTCTTTCTTTGTGCTTCTTTTGCTGAGTTTTCTCTGAATTTGCTATTTTTATGGTTTATAAATGTCGAAAATAGGTAATAGGTCATTGTCTGAGTTCAGGAAGTTTTATAATATCCCAGAATGGGTAGAGATTGAGTGCGTGCTCATTGGATTCATGTCCTGTTACTTTCTCAAGGGGGGCTTACTTTTCCTCCAAACAATGTGTTTCTTCATTTCTTTGGTTATTTCAACATTGTCCCTCCACAATGTTCGCCCAATGTATGGAAGATAATCAATGGTGTCCATAGAATAAATCAACTTTATGGCACTAAATTAGGGCTCGTCGAAGTCTGCTTTTGTTATTCCTTCTCTCGAACTAGCTTTGGTCTTCTTTACCTCAAGGACAGGAATCCTGATAGGGTATTGGTAGTAAATTTACCTGATTCCCACAAGGACTACTGGCAAGATGGCTTTCTTGCTAGGAATTGGTAGTTCTCCCCTCATACTGAGGGGTCGAGGTCTGATAGATTCACTGTCCCCTTTTATGGGGAAGAGTACATATGTAGTCTTTGCTCCGCCCATCTGATTTCTTTGTTGATGTGTGATTTTTCTGACACTTTCTTGTTTTCTTTTCAGCGAAGACAAAGAACTTGGAGCCTGCCCTCAGCGAGGTTCGAACTTTCGAGTTGATTAAAGCTTGGAATATCAGGGAAACTTTGGCTGACAGTGAACATCCCCGGTCTGCCGCTTTCCTGCTCGAGTACAAGAATATTAGGTCCAGTTTTATTGCGAGGCCTGTGGATAGTATTCCTGAATTTGATACCTCTGAAGAAACTGTTGCCGATCCCATTCAGTTGGACGAGGAAGAGAGCAGTTTCGAGAGTAATACCAGAGGAGGTGCCGAAGGTGTTTTTGGCGAGGAGAGCTCCAGCAGTGACAGTTCTTCTAACTCGGAAGAGGTTTTTGAAGCCCAAGAATCTTCGAGTTCATCTAGCAGCTCCAGCGAAAAAATGGTTCCCCCAAGAAAGAACTTGATTCGTGATGATGATGATGATGTGCTCCTTGCTCAAAGGTCGAAGAAGCAGAAGTCCAACAGTGGGGTTGTTGCTATTGGTTCTCGATCTGCTGCTCAGGAGCAAGAGAAGAAGAGAAAGGAAGAAGAGCAGGTGAGAAAGAGAGAGAGAAAGAGGGAAGAAGAGAAGAAGAAGACTGAGGAGAGGAAGAAGGTCGACGAGAGCAAGGTAGAGAAGGAGAAGGAAAAAGAGGAAGAGAGAAGGAAAAAGAGAGGCGAGGACAAAGGCTGGCAGGCCTTAGTGCCTGTGTCCGCGTTGCCAGAGGGAGCCTCGGTTGCCACTTCTCCTCAATTGGCCCCTGCGCTGCTCGAGAGAGCAGTCCTTCCTGCTGATCGCCAAAGGGCGATGGGGACTGACCAGTTAGCCCTGCAAGCGAGTCAGAGGCTAGCCTTGGTAAGTCTATTTCTCTTTTCTAATGTTCGTCAAATTCTGTTTATTTCCTTTTTCTAATATCTTCTTTTACTTGCAGTTTGTGATTGATTTTGTTGTGCTCTATCGCTCTCGCGGCGAGCTGATCAATAAGAATGGCGAGCTGGATAAGCAGAATGCTGCTTTGAGAGTGAAGAGTGCCGAGCTCGATGCTAGCTTGAAGACTGCTGATGCTGCCCGGACGTCCTCTGACCTGGCCCTTGTCAAAGTCAACCGAGAAAGGGAGGCAGTGGACAAAGAACTAAGCGAGTTGCGGCAGGCCTATGATTTGGTTTGCTCGAGCAAGCTGGCAGTCATGGAGGAGAACAAGATGCTGAACGAGAAGCTGAAGGAAAAGGAGTCTGAGGCAGCCACCTTTAAGGAAGATTCATATAACTCCGGGTGGACTGCCGCATATGAAGATGCTGAGGTTCAGATAGGCTACATCAGTCGTCTGAACTTCAAGAAAGGTTGGAACAAAGCCCTCTTGGCTGCCGGGGTGGACGTTGCCTCTCCTCTGTTCGATGAGCACGATCCAGGCCCAAAGCCAATTGTGGATGAAGCCCCTGCCCCAGCCATCGAAGGTGTTGATTCTGCATCCCAGTCAGTTCCTGCTGATGCCCTTCCTGTTCAGGCGACAGAGGTTGTCCCTGCTGAGGGAGGTGCTCCTACTGCTGCTGACAAGGGGAAGCAGCTAGCTTCTTATGGGCAGCCCGGGGTCGCCAGCTAATTTACCCTTAGGGTTCCTTTTGTATTTTTGTTTGTAATCTTCCTTTCTGTTCCTCGATGTACTCTGATCCTTTTGCATATTAATGAAATGAGAAGGTTTCTTCCCCCAGTGTTCTGATTTAATTTTTTCTTTACTGCTCTTTTATGGCCTGTAGTTGGTTGATGTAGATGAATATATACCAGCCACTTCTCAATTGGGAAGAATGCTTGGTCCTGATGTAAGTCCTGAAGTTCGTCATACCTTCGTGAGGATTTGCAAATCGCTGCGATTGAGGAACAAGCGTTTCATAGAGCAGACTGAGCTCGTTGTTAAACTGAAAGACAGGCTCCAGGAGATAAAAGAAGTTGGAACTTCTGTTCAAGAGGAGGTGAATACTCTGAGGGCAAGACTCATTGATGCTACCGAGATTAACCAAGTTGGGGAAATTCTGCAACAGGAAAATGAGTCTTTGAGGAGAGAGGTGTTGCTCCTCAGGGAGCATGCGCCGAGCGTTTTGAGGGGTTCCTCCTCATCGCGAGTTGGCGCAGGACCGAGCGACGTTCCTCCGATGATACGAGTTTCTATCCCATCGACCGTTCCGCGAGCTGGTACGAATGCAAGGAACCCAGCTAGGGAAATGGATGAGCTTCGTGAAGATGTCCGCCGAGCATACGTTATTGTTGCTGGACTCCAAAGGGATGTCACACGGCTGAGGCATCTGTTTAAGAGAGGATCCCGGCGAGTATGGGCTGATGGTTACGACCAAGGTTGGGTGGATGCTCCGACGAGGCCGACAGAATTTGAAGAGCTCACCTTTATTAGGGGATGGTTGAGTGCCCTAAGGGAGCTACAAGTTCTAAGGAACTCTATGCTCTGGTATCGTCATGAGATTTCTCCTTCCACTTTAAGGTCTAATCCCTTCAGGAGGGATGATCAGTGGATCCCCATCGATGCCATCCCTCGGCAGCTATTGGAGTCGGATGCGAACGAGGTCGATGAAGAATTAGCTCCTCACCAGGATGACGGTCGAAGAGCACAAGTAGCTGATTATCTTGTTATACTAGTTGTAATTCTGTACACATATGTAATGAAACAATGTAGTATCGATGCTTTGGGCGATCTCGCCGATTATACACGAGTTGTACATTTCTGTTGTGAAAATAATATAAAATTTATGTTTTGGGCGAATTCGCAGACTAAACAAGTGTTCCATGTTTTTTGCATCATTTGTTCTTTGCTTGATAATCTTGGGCCTCTCTCGACCGACTAGATTGGTAAGTTTGTATTATCGAGTAAGTGTCCCTCCAGTCCAGTATGCTTATGAGATACCATTCTGCCTTACTTTACCTTTTAGGTCGTATCGTCACACTCCCTTAGGCCTAAGTGTGACAATTGGCGAGGACACACCTGGTGTTGGATACTCTATCCGATCAGGGTTTTGCTGACCAAACATTGTCTAGCGACCAATTTGACTTGGTCGAGTTGCCTAAGAATCTCCTGTAGGGCTTCATATATTGCCAGATGCAATGCTAAGAGGTTGTTCGTGCTTCATAACGAAAACCTGAGGAGGGTGTTTTCCCTGCTATCGTTACTGAGTAGTGTGCCTATCACTTGGAAAGGGTGTGCAAGTTATAAAGTCCATATATTAATTACCTAACACCTTATAGAATGCAACTGCCAAACAACTTTCATTGATCACAAGTAAATGAGTTGCCATTTGTATAAACTGATAAAGAAAACCAAAGAAAAAACTAGAAATAGAATTTCTTAAGATTTGTCGCATTCCATGCTCGGGGTATCTCTCTGCCCTCCAGCGTTTCTAAGTGATAGGCCCCTTGCAGATCATCTCTTGTTATCTTGAATGGTCCCTCCCAGTTTGGGCCCAATTTGCCATCTGACGATTTTACTGCGTTGCCAAGGACTTTCCTTAGGACAAAGTCACCTACTTGCAATGCCCTTGGATTGACTCTCTTGTTATAGTGTCTTGCGAGCTGTTGCTGGTAGCTCGCTAATTTCACTAATGCAAGTTCTTTGCGCTCGTCTGCTAGATCGAGTTCAGCGAACAATGCTGCATCATTCTGACCCTGATCGACAAGGGTGGATCTCATAGTTGGTAGGCCTGCTTCTAATGGGATGACCACCTCTATTCCATATGTTAGCGAAAATGGGGTTTTCCCCGCTGCCCGACGTGGGGTAGTGCGGTAAGCCCACAGAATATAAAGCAGCTCGTTTACCCATGCGCCTTTGGATCGCTTTAATCGTCTCTTTATCCCATTGATCACTGTTTTGTTGGAAGCCTCAGCTTGACCGTTGCTCTGAGGATACGCCACCGCGCTGAAGTAGTGTCTGATCCCGTGCTCACTGCAGAAGCTCTGGAATGGGCCACTCTCGAACTGTGTTCCGTTGTCAGTGATGATGGTTCTGGGGGTTCCAAAACGGGTAATTATGTTCTTCCATATGAATCTCATCATATCTGCATCTCGGATGTTGGCCAGTGGCTCTGCCTCGATCCATTTGGTGAAGTAATCCGTTGCGACCAACAGATACTTGCGGTTGTCGGCGGCGGTAGGAAGTGGTCCTACGATGTCCATTCCCCATTGGGCGAAGGGCCAGGGGCTGGTGGGTGATCTTAGGTCGTTGGCAGGTTGGTGAACCATAGGGGCGTCTAGTTGACATTTCTTGCACTTGCGAGCGTATACTGCTGAATCTTTTTGCATATATGGCCACCAGTAGCCTTCCTTCATAGCTCGAAAAGCTAGTGATCTTCCTCCTATATGGCTCCCACAGATTCCTTCATGGAGCTCGTGTAGAATCTGCTCGACATTCCTTGGGTGAACACATTGCGGGTAAGGGCCAGAGAACGATCTTTTATACAACTTGCCCTCAGGGGATAAGTGAAAGCGAGCAACTTTGACTCTTATCTGATGAGCGATCTTCCTATCACCTGGAAGCGTACCATCCTTCAAATATTCCTTTAAAGGGTCCATCCAACTGGGTGCTGATTCAATCTAGAGCACAGGTTCCGCGCCTGGTAGCTCGTCGCTCTGGTTGATGCTCGGGTGAGCGAGGAAGTCGATGGGGATCGTTCTTTTCAAGTCGGAATTGATGGCCGAGCTCAGGGCTGCCAGGGCGTCAGCGTGGCTGTTCTGTCCTCTGGGAAATTGCTGGACACTGACTTCCTTAAAGCTGACCATTAGCCTTTTGGCCAAGGCGAGATAGGCCGCCATTCTTACGTCTCTTGCGTTGTAGTCTCCACTTTCCTGATTGGAGACTAATTGTGAGTCGCCGAACACCTGTAACTGCTTCGCTCCTAAAGTGTGTGCCTTCTGGAGGCCGACTATCAAAGCTTCATATTCCGCTTCATTATTAGAAGCTTCAAATCCAAGCCTGATTCCTTGTTCGAGGGTTGTATCTTCTGGAGTAACAAGCACAATGCCCACTCCTGCCCCCTTTGAGTTAGAGGCTCCATCAACAAATAATTTCCAAACTCCTTCTGTTGCGTGGTTCTCTCTCTGCTTCATCGGTTGAAGTTGTTCTGGAGGAGGCTCGCCTGTGAATTCAGCTATGAAATCAACAAGTACTTGTCCCTTGATTGCATTCCTTGGTTCAAATTGGATGTCGAACCGTCCGAGCTCGACTGACTATTTAGTCAGTCTGCCAGACAAGTCCACTTTCCTCAGGATTGCTTTAAGGGGGTATGATGTAAGAACAGTGATGGTGTGAGCTTCAAAATAGTGCTTCAACTTCCTTGAAGCTACTACAAGTGCAAAGGCGAGCTTTTCTAGTGGTAGGTACAGCTGCTCAGCCTCTAATAGAGTCTTGCTCGCGTAATAGACGGGGTGCTGAATTCCTGCTTTCTCGCACACCAGCGCAGAACTCACGGCGTGGTTGGAGATGGCGAGGTACAAGTACAGGGAATCTCTTTCTTGGGGTATGACGAGCAGGGGTGGTAAGCTAAGGTAGTCCTTGAGCTCTTTCAATGTTCGCGAGCAATCTTGATTCCATTCTACTGTCTTACTTCCCTTCAGGAGCTGGAAGAACGGTTTGCATTTCTCGGAGGACTTTGAGATGAAACGGTTTAAGGCAGCGAGTATGCCGGTGAGCTTCTGTACGTCTCGTATTGTGCGAGGGGGCTGCACCCTGTTGATTGCGTCGATCTGGTCTGGGTTAACCTCGATGCCTATCTTACTGACCAAGTACCTAAGAAATTTTCCCGATTGGACACCGAAAGAACACTTGCTCTTGTTGAGCTTCATTCGGTATTTCCTGAGGATCTCGAAGGTTCTCGATAGGTCTGAGAGGTGGTCTTCTTTGTTTCTGCTCTTGACGAGTATATCGTCGATGTAAACCTCCATAGTGTCTCCCATTTGGTCTTTGAACATCTTGGTGACCAGCCGCTGATAGGTTGCCCCTGTGTTTTTGAGCCCGAAGTGCATTACTTTGTAACAATATAATCCGACGGTGGTGATGAATGTTGTCTTGTCCTGGTCTGGTGCATACAGAGGGATCTGATGATATCCCGAATAGGCATCCAGAAAACTCATTCTTTCATGAGCCGTTGTGGCGTCCACCAATTGGTCAATTTTTGGGAGGGGAAAACTGTCCTTAGGGCAAGCCCTGTTAAGGTCAGTGAAGTCGATGCAGACTCTCCATTTCCCGTTATTCTTTGGAACTACTACTGGGTTGGATAACCATTTGGGAATTGGACCTCCCGTATGGTCAACCTCTTTTTCTACGGCTTTTGCCTTCTCGAGCGCAGTTCGCTGTGCCTTCTGGGTGATAGGTTTGAAAGTGGGGTCAACATGCAACCGATGACAAACCACACTGGGATCAATTCCAGGCAGCTCGTATAGTTCCCATGCGAAAACCTCTACGTTGCTTCTCAACAAAATCGTCAATTCTTTTTTTCTTGATCTGTGAGAGAAGCTCCAATCAAGAATACTTTGTCCTTTTTGTTACCACCAGCTGTGACTTCCTCCAGATTTTCCACGACTCGCTCAGAAGGAAGGAGCCTGGTCTCTTCCACTCCGGGTCTTCCGTACCTTAACTGCTATTTTGAAGGTATCAGACCTTCTTGTTCCTTGCCCTTCTCGTTGGGCTTCTCGGCCTTCTTCTCTGATCTAGTGCGGATGGCTGCTATGAAGCACCTTCTTGCCATAGCTTGGTCGCCGTGGATCTCCATTACTCCTCGCTCGGTTACATACTTGAGTTTATGATGGTAGGTCGAGGGGACTGCCTTCATCGCATGTAGCCATCCTCTGTCGAGGATGGCTTGGTACGGTGAGTCAACGTCGACTACCAGAAACTCAATCATCTTGGATATACTTCCTGCCCTTACCGGCAGCACAATCTTTCCCAGCGAGATAATCACTTTTCCAGCGAAGCCAACTAGAGGGGCAGTGGCCTCCTTCAGGTCGGCGATGCTCAACTTCAATTTCCTGAACAGATCGAGATACATTACCTCAGATGAACTCCCTTTGGTCGACGTCATAGTTGGCAATCCTGAGCGTAATGATCAAGGCATCATGGTGTGGGGTTCTTACTGCCACCAGATCTTCATCTATGAACACGATATGTTTGCTATAGTCGATGTCATCTGCTCGCCGACGTTTTCCTGATTGGGTCTTTACTGGATCGATCTGGAAAGCTTGCATCACTGCTGTAAGCTTCTTTACCTCCATCCGAGCTGAATTCCCCTTAATCTGCTTCACATCAGATGCCCCGTGAATTACTGCGAACTCATGGCCAGCATCGTCTTCGAGTACGTTGTCAGGTCTAACCTCTCCATTGGCAGCGACTTTCTCTGCCTTCTTTTCCACGAATTCGTTCAGATGCCCGGACTGGACCAGCTCTTCGAGGTGGGACTTAAGGGCTTTGCAATGCTCAGTCTTATGTCCTTTATGAAAGGCGCATCTCAGCGCGTTGTTTCTCTTTGAGGGATCTCCTCCCATCTTTCTGGGCCACTGAATAAATGGCTCGTCTTTGATTTTTGCGAAAATCTTGTAAATCGGTTCTCTGAAGACAGTGTTGACTGCCTGAAATGCTTTTGCCACATCGTTTTTGCCTCCGTTCCTGGAGCCATTCTTACCCCCATTCTTTCCTCCTTTCTTCTGATTCTCAGCTTTGTCATTGCTTTCGACAGTGAGCTTAGTTCGACCGTTCTCCCCTGTGCTGAGGCGGGTCACATCCTCCACCTTGGCGTATTTCTCGATGCGAGCCATCAGGTCGTCGATGGTCGTGCCTCTTTCTTTGTCAGGGACTGGTACAGAAGGGAAGAGTTGGGTAGCCCAATTTTGAAGGAGGCCACTGCTACCTGCTCCGAGCAGTCTTCGACCTCGTTGAATAACTCCCAGTACCTCTTCGCGTAGTCTCGGAGGGTCTCTTGAGGTGCCTTTTTCATTGTTAGCAAAGCATCCATCCTTTTGGGATGCGAGCTACTAGTAATGAAGCGGCCGTGAAGAGCTCAGCCAGGGACTTAAAGCTCCTGATAGACCTGAAAGGGAGCCTTTCGAACCATTTTTGTGCCACGTCATGCAGGCTCGAGGGAAAAATCCGGCATATCAGTGCATCTCGATGGTTCCAGAGGGTCATGGCTTGCCTGTACTGTCTGACGTGATCGATGGGATCAGTTTTCCATTCATAAATCTTGAATCTTGGAATAACGAATTTCTTGGGGGCTTCTTCTTCTATTTCCCTTGAGAAAGGAGATTTCATCTGAGTTTTGAGAGCTCGTCTAGCAAGCTCCCTGGTCGATCTTGCGCCGCGATGTGCTGGGTGTTGGTCCATCTCCCTTCGGACCAAATTTCGTATGTTCTCATTGCTGCGAGCTGGGCTCCTGTGACGGCGAGTCGATCGTTGGTTCTCGAGTGAGTCGCTGCCTGACTCGTGCCTTTCACTCTTTTGGGATCTACGCCTAGGGCTCCTTCCTCGGCTGCGAGACTTGCTCCCCTGAGGGCTAGGAGTGCGATACGGACGTCGCCTATTGCTGTGATGGAGCTCTCTCTCCATTATTTCTAATTTCCTTTTAAGACGAGCATTCTCAACCTCCTGCTTGCGAGAGGACTCCCTTTGCTCTTGGAGCCTTGCCTCGTAAGCATCAATCAGTCTGAAGATTTGCGTGGACCTCGCTGGTCCTTGGCTTTCCTCTGAGGCTGGCCTCTCCGAGCGAGCCCTCTGATCTGAACGCCGAACTTCAGATCTGAGCCTGCGAGGAGCAGGTTTTTCTTGGATATCTCCTGCCTGAGGAGCGTTACTGCTGTGACCAGACATTTCGAACTCTTTTGTTGGTGTGGGCTTTCTCAGGGAAAACAAACGCTTCCCACAGACGGCGCCAATTGTGGTGACAATTATTATTCAACACAAATAAATGAGAGAAGCGCAATCACCAAGGAAAATAAAGAAGATAAAATGCCAATCACACAACACAATATGTACGTGGTTCAGCAAGAATGCATACATCCACGGTGGTGCAGTCAGTATTATTTCTATATACTCCGGGGAGCGTTTGCAGAGAATACAGTGCGTGTCCTTTGCCCCAGACTTAGGGTTTATTATATACATGTCTGTCTTCGGGGAGTGGGGGTGTTGGACTCCCCCACGTTTACCATCTTCTCCTGGAACATCTCTTATACGAGAGCATGGGAGGAGACTAAGTCGTAATCCTATTCAGTTAAGGCAAGGGGTCCGAATTTTGGGCCATTTTTATTAGTCTACTTGTCCAGGCCCATAATGTTAAATTCGGGTACCCACGGGTACTATTATAACATTCACAAAGAATATATTCCTAAATATATATTAATTTTGACAGTGTTGTGCATACTAAATGATGATTCAGTATAAACAATTAAACATTGTTATGCATACTAAATCATGATTCGGTATAAACAATTACATAATGTTGTGCATACAAAACGATGGTTTTGTACTTGTCTGATTGAGCCATATTGTTATTCTTATTTTTCTTAAATTTTTTAAAATATTTTTTTGAGTTCTCAAAATAGTGTACAATTGCATATCGCTCGAGACCGAGACTGAGACCAATACTGGTACCGAGTCAAAAATTGAGCGTCCGCGTCATAGATCGATACCGCGACTTTGAACCATGGTGAGTTGCATGTATTTAATAAAAATTGATGGAGTGAAGTAAAGGTTTCCCAAAATAGATAGATACCTTTTATTGACAGACTTTTACTGACTCATAATTAATAAAGTTTGATTGGCCAGTGCATTAAAGACGCATAGGTTGTATCATAAAATTATGGAAAGACATTTCCAATTTGGTCCTATACGAACAAATTTTTTTCAATGGGCCATATATACATGTAGTAAATATTCACTTCATGTGTTACAAATAGGACCTTTTAATGCAAAAATATTTTTCATGGGACCTACAATCCAATGGGAGCCAAAAAAAATCGTAAAACATATTTGACTACATACTTAGTAAACGAGGCTAGTTGATAAAAAAAACACTAACGATGACGTGATTTTTTTTTTTGGGGGGGGGGAGGGGGATATCCAAGAACTTCCTAAAAATATAGTCGTCCAATTAAACATACTTGTGCCCAAATTAACTTAAAAGTGGAAACTATTGCTCTACGCATTCATGATTTATCTAGTAAATTTAGGTATTTGAAGTTGTGTTGGACAATCTTTTATAATACAAAATGCATGTGACAGGTGGCAGTAAGAAAATCTTGAGTAATATCTTTCCCGAGTAAATTTATGTGAAGCATAGCACCCTAAGATATTAATGTGAATTGAGGTCGATGATAAAGCAGATGAAGAGTAGCATATGTGACCAATTACAGAAACAATAATCTAGTAGTGGCAAATGGGCGGTTATGGACGGGTCATAAATGTGTATGGATAAATTTGGGCGGGTCAAAAGCGGGTCGGACAGAATAATTTGGGCAGGTTTGGTCGGGTCAAATCTGGGTTGGGTTGGGTCAAACCCGAATCGGGTCGGGTTGACCCGTTTTTTTTTTTTTTTTTTTTTTTTTGAAAAAACAAATATTATACCATATACGGATAAATATGGTATAATAATTTTGAAAAAAAATATACAAGTAGGTACTTAAATAAAAAAAATCTTTAAACTCTTTAGTAATTTGAATTTTATTTTTGAGAGGTTCCAAAACCATTTTGACCCACAAACACAATTAATGGGCCCCAAACACATTATTTTGGGTGTATGGATGGTTTCATCATCAAGAGCCCATATTGCCGGGCCTACAATAATCTAATCTTAAAACAAAAATTCATGAATATAATTAATTAGTAGTAGGTAGCTGAGGTCTTAAGTATTATAGTTGGGGTTCCTACTAAAGTGAGTGTGACCTAAATGTATTAATCGGACGTAATTTAATTTAAGGTAAGGAATAGATGAGAATAAAAGTAAAGGGTAATTACCATTTTTCGTAGGATACGATCGTAGTGAGAGAAAGGTTGAGCGAAGGCGATGAAGATAAGAATGGGAGTTGGGTGGGGGTGTGGGGATAAAATGCGCTTGATTAGATGGTGAAGTATGAATGAAGCATTGGTCTCCACACAATCCTCTATAAGAACGACTCGTCCATCCTCACCTAGGGCTTCGTCTAGTAGATTCGAAGATCGCTCCATTTTGGCTACTACACCTCCCGCCCAATGATTAGGGTTTATAACTTCGACGGGAAGAAAGAATCGAATAAGTTTTAATTATATAAGACAATGCTTAAAATGTATAAAAATAGAACATTTCATAAAATTTTATAAATTTATTCTCTGTATTGAAAATACCATGAAAAATAGTGTCACTGGCGCGGACCAAAAAAATAAAGGGTATTGTACCACATGGACTAGATTTATAAATGTTATTGTACCGTAGGGACTAAATTTATAAACTTGAAAAGCATTGTCCTAAAAATTCAAACATAGAAAGGAACATGACCTTTACCTTAATTTTCTATATTTTTTAATGTGTATTTGTAATTCCCTAAAATGCCATGCTTACGGTCACATAGACTGAATTTCTGAATGGCATGTGTAAAAAACGAAAATCTACATAGAAGTTAAAAAATTAGTTCACTTATAAATTTGGTCGAACACTTTTGAATAAAATATACCTACAAGTATATAAATTAAGAGGTTCAAAGAGTTAGAACAATAGCAAAACTTAAAATTCAACACTTTGGGCATTTGTGAATTTGTAGTCTAAATAAAAGGAAATCCATAAATATAAGGAAAGAAACAAAAAGAGAAGTTACACTCCATCCAAAAAAGTTCAAAACAAAGCTTTTTAGGAAGAGTTTAACTATACATATCTATCATGGAGGCATTAATATAACCCACTAATAAGGCTGATAATTTTTTACACGATAATCCGTTTATAATAATAACCCGAAATGATCCGAATTTGACACAATTAACTTGTATAGATTTAAGAGTACCCAAAACTTATACTGAAATAAAAATCAATGCGACCCGAAAATGACACCACTAATCCGAATTGTCACCCCTACCCACTAATGTCAACTATAAATATTTATACATTCATTCTTAAAGAACTTGCAACCTCAAATTTATGTCAAACACACACTTTAGTAAAGTAAGACTTATATGTATAAAAAGATTTAAAAAAATGAATAGTAAAGCAGGGCAATGAGCAATCACCTACAGCACAAACTTAGAATTTTTTATCTCTTTTAAGTGGATGGCTCAACAGTGTCCAAAAATCGAGTCTATGATGTTTTCGGGGTTGTCATCTAAGGAAATATAACTTAATGGTGCAGTATACATTTTTATTGTTAACTTAATAATCTTGAAAAAAAATCACCATAATTAAACACCAACTTAATAATGAATAAATTAAATTTTAAATCAATATTAAAAGTAATATGAATGACATTCCGCAATTGATATTTTTAATTTTGACTTACAAAAGTTGGAAAAAGAAAGACAATTTAAAAAAAATAATTAAAATACTCACAATCTGAATATCTTAATTATTGGGTGGATATATATATATATATATACGAAATTGCTCTTGTGCGGACTTCCCGCACAATAGCAAATATGGGACTGATTGGGTGACGTTGATGATTGGTAAGATACCCATGATTTAAGTGAAGTGGGTCACCGCTAAGTGCATAATTTGCTCCTATGTTGTAGGAAATATAGTAATCTCCTATTTTGTTGGTATAAACATGGAAGGAAGCATGAGAAAAAAGGTGATTATTGCTAAAAAAGGAGAAAGAAGTTTGGTCCGGACGTATCCTATGCGGGAAGACCACACAGAAGCAATACTCTCTCTCTCTCTCTCTCTCTCTATATATATATATATAGTCAAACTATCCAACGTACCTCCTAACAACATACCTAGTAATTTAACATATATATATATATGTTAAATTACTAGGTATGTTGTTAGGAGGTACGTTGGAGAGTTTGAATACATATATATATATACAGTCAAGTTCTCCAACATACCTCTTAATAATATATCTAGCAATTTAACAAAATATCATTGGGAGCTAACATCCTATCCAAAAAACGATATATATATATATATATAAAGAAAGAAAAAAAGAGAGGGAGAGAGAGAAAGAGTATACTAAATGAAAAGAGTAGCAGAGTTGCAACACAATAATTTGAGATTTTGTTCTTACTCGTCAACACTAACAATAAGTATTTGTTGCTCTACATTAATGGTAAGAATAAATAAATAATAACTGAACTGAAAAGAAATAGTAACAACAGTAGTTAACTAACCTCTAAAACAATTCAAATTATGAGTAAGTAATGGATGAAAAACATAGAGGCAAGATCTGAAAATTATAAACATAATATTTGTTAAATTCATGAGAAAGATATGAAAAATTAAATGAATAAATCATGGTAATGTAATACCCCGTACTTTTGGCTATATTTATTTTTGGGATTAATTAATTAAATGCGTATTAATTGGAAATTAATTCGGGTTAAAAATACTAACGAGATGCGAGTTGGTATTTGATTATGTGCATACATGTTTTATATGAATATTGAATTATGAAAAAATTTGTCTTTGGTATTTGATTATGTGCTGTAATACCCCGTACTTTTGACTATATTTATTTTGAGGATTAATTAATTAAATACGTATTAATTGGAAATTAATCCGGGTTAAAAATACTAATGTGATGCAAATTGGTATTTGATTATGTGCATATATGATTATATATGAACTTGGTATTACAAAATTTGTCGTGAGATTTATATACGGCATTTTAGAAATTTTGTTGAGACGCGTGGGACCGCCGCGTCACGGGGTAATATTTTGATAATAAAAAGTGAATTTAAAATCTGTAATCCGTATGGTCGTTTTGAGTGCGCCAACGCGTCCGGAAGGGTCGAGATAGTCAGAAAACACTAGCCGGGGGTATAGTTTGGGTCCCGGGGTATTTTTAGGCCATACCGGTAACAAAAAGGGTATTTTGGTAATTTTACATTTTTAGGAATTAAAAGTGACGAAAATTAGAGATGTAAATCTGATGTGGATTAAACCCATTAAGCCCATTAACCAACCCATATTAACCTAGAAGGCTACGTAGGTTGTCATTTAGGTTTTCTAAGTTTCCCCAAATCAAACCCTAGCCACCTTAAGCCACCATTAGAGAGGAAGCTTGGAGAGAAGAAATTCTGCAGAAATTCTTCATCAAATCAACATCAAATCCAGAATCAAACCAAGGCAAGTGATTTAAATTACATTCCTTATGCAGTGAATGCTTTTTCCATGTTAGAAACATTGTTAATCAATCTTATATAAGAGTTAAAAGAAAACCCATGAAATTGGAAGATTGTTGTTTAAATTTTGGGATAGGTTTGCATGTAGAAACATTGTTTGAAGATTTAATTCAGAGATTTCATATCTATGTGATGTATAAACGGATTAAAATCTGGGAAATTTTGATGAGAAGTACCTAGGGTTTATGTTCTTGAAGAAAATTGGGAATTAATGTAGAAATTTGTGATTTAATGATGTTTAGAAGGCATTAAACCCTTTAATGATGTTAGTATAGCACCTTGGCATGTTTGAGGATGATTAGAGAACTCAATATATTGTAGGAACGAATTTTAGAAGAGATTTGAGGAGTAAAAATGGTGAAAAACGAATTGGGGAAAAATCTGGGCCGAAACTGGCCAGTCGTTAGAAGCAGCCCCCAGGTCGTTCGAACGAGCTCGTTCGAACGAGCTTCTAACGAGTTGACCAGTCGTTACTAACGAGTGGGGATTTCGTTCGATATCTCGTTCGAACGAGATATCGTTAGAAGGGACAGTTCGTTCGAACGAACTGGATCTCGTTCGAACAGCCTCGTTCGAACGAGACTTCTAACGACCTAACAGTCCAAACTCGTTCGAAGTCTCGTTCGAACGGGACTTCTAACGAGTTGACAGTTTGGGCCATTTTGGACTGTTTTGACTTTTGGAGTTCCGTAAACTGATTTGAGGATATAGATATCATTCCGTAAATGTAGTAATGATAGGATTGGGACATTTGGGTATTTATGAGGAGAAATTCACATACGAGAGTGGTATTACATGGACGGTTTGGGTCGAGACGTGAGTGTCCACTACGACGTGAGAATTAATTATGACACGTATGATTATAAACCGGTATAGAATATATAGTGATAATTACGAGTTAGTACGAGAATGAGAATAGTACCACGATTAAAATATGGTATTACTAAGATGTGTGTTTGCTTAGTATTGGTATATGGATTGTGTGTATGACATACCTACCATACTTGCTATCACGGGAGGTTTGCGTTCGCTTAGGACCCTCTAATCCTTGTGTGCCTACGGGGGGGATATAGACTGGTACCTTGATGAACATAGGTCATAGAAAGACTTATTGTGATATTAATAAGTCCGCTGACCGTGGGAGCGTAGGTATGTGCGTGACCCACGTGATGGTGACTGTGTTCGCCTCCACTATTTGTGATTTGTGTTATCTGAACTATTCCTGAGAGATTCGGAATGTGTGATCCTTATGTACGTGATGTACCGGGATGGATAGCAGAGTATGTGTGCACCATAGCTTAGATTGCGGGGTGCTTGTATCGTATATTTATGATGTGAATAATATACATTTAATTAATGGAATTCCTCCTGTTAATATTGTGAACCTATTACGGTATTGTTCGAGTTATATAATGAGTTAATTGATACTTATATATATGGCATATTTAGTAACTGAGTTTACATTAAACCCTTTTTAATTACGAGCGTTATTATGTTAATGGAACTGAGTAATATGGGTAGAACCTTTGGCAGTCTAGCTAGTTATGTTGTCAGTTAGCTAGTAGTATGGGTCGATATAGATGGGTACTTACGTTAGGAGTGCACAGTTAGACGAGAGGTGAGAATATCATGCGAGTGTATGTCCTAACATGTACTTTGCATTTAATGTTTTAAATGTTTTTAAAGCACTTGCAGGTTTTTAAAATATAACTCCACATTCGGGCTCTGACCCGTTTGCTTTTCAAATCTTTTTCTTTGTAAAACCATTTTTAGGTGCCCAGCCACAAGGACACCAAGCATAGGTACTCATTCAGGTGACGAGTTGTAGCTGCTTGTGGAAGCTACAGGGATTTGCATGTAGACGCTTCTATCTCTTTGGATTCCAGAGTCACTATCTATCAGTTGTAGGGCATGTTGCCCATTTCTTTAGAGACATCTTTTACATTTCAGTTTTCAGACTTTAGCATGTTTTATTTCAGTTTCGGTTATTCATTTCAGTTATGGGATTGTAGTGAGGAGTTTTCCTCCAGACTTTATTTACTCTATTGTGATGGTTATTCATCTTACTTCAGTATGGTGAATGGTGTTATTTATTTATTCATTACACTTGTTGCATGTTAATCAGACTTAAATTAAAATTTGGCAACTTGCTTTTTAAATATTAGGTGGTTAGAAATAATAAAATGTTTTCGACAGTGATGCTATTAACTGAGCCAACTTGGCATTTTGAATTAATTTTATAAAGGAGTAGCTACCCGGTATTTAATTAGTCGGGGTGTCACAGGTGGTATCAGAGCATCAGGTTCTAGTGTCCTTTAGGATCTGTACGGCTATTATGTTTCCGCTACGTTTTCTTTGATATAGACCCTTATATTTTAGGACTGTTGTACTCTTTTTGTGTATGCTTCGTTCTTCAGCTATATTAAGTTTATAAACCGTGAACTTATAAACTTTGTTCTTATTTCAGATGCCTCCACGACGTGCACGACGAGTTCCCAGGGATGCTACGCCCGAACCACAGCCCGCTCCAGTTCAGGGTATGATGAACGCCGCTGAGGTTGCTGCTATAGTAGCCCAAGCGGTAAATGCCGCGATTGTCGTGATTCAGCAGGCACCACCTCAGGCGCCGGTTGCCGCGCCAATACAGGTTAATGCATTCCCGTCTGCTTGGGAGCGTGTACGTGACGCTTTTCAGAAAGCGCATCCGCTAGAGTTTGCAGGTAGCTCAGACGTGGTAGTCTCAAGCCAATGGAGGAAGGACATACAGAGGCATTTGAGGATGCATGAGTGCACTGATGTTCAGAAACAGGTGCTAGCTACTTTCAAGCTAGTGGGATCTGCACTACAGTGGTGGGAGTCTATTACCACCGCGGAGGAGAGGGATACCCTCACGATTCAGGAGTTCTGGGTGCGGTTCGACCGCAAGTACTTTCCGTCCGCAGTTCATACAGAGATGAGGAGGAAGCTGATGAGTTTGAAGCAAGAGGGCAAGACAGTGGCCGAGTATGAGGCCGAGTTTACTAACCTGTTGAATATCGTTCCAGACGAGATTCCAACAGAGAAGAAGAAGATAGAGAAGTTCACCGATGGGTTGAATTGGAGGATCCTTCAGCATCTGCTAGGGAACCTATCGTTGGCCACGTATTTTGATGTGGTTAACTCTGCATTATTGCACTGCCAGGACCACCGTTTTCATATGGCCGAGGGCAAGCGGTCGGGGGAGTCTAGCCATCAGGGCAGGACTGGAGGACATAGTGCCAGCGGGGCACAATCGGGTCAGGGGCAGAGACAGAATGAGCAGGGTACCCAGCAGGGGGGTAATAAGAGGTTCCGGTCAGGGAACTACAGGCAGGGACAGGGAGGTTTCCGTCAGGGCCATCAGGGTCCAAACGGCCATCAGGGCCAGCAGGGGCAGAATGGGCAACAGTTTCATCAGGGCCAGCAGGGCCAAGGGAGGAATGGTAACGGCCACCAGGGCCGGGGACAGCAGGGACAGAGGGGAGGGAACTTCCCAGGGAAGTGCTTTACTTGTGGCAAGACTGGCCATAAGAAGCAGGATTGTCCTGATAGGGGCAGGGCCCCACAGCAGCAGCAGCAGGGTGCTCGCCAGGAGCCACAGAGACCTATGTTTCCCGCCGCTCTTCCTGCACCGCCACAGATGGCAGCATTGCCACCCATTCCAATAGTCCCAGCTCAACAGGGGCAGCTACAATATGGACGTGTCTACAACGTTCACCAGGCTGCAGTTCCACAGGCACCGCCCCGCGATCGAGGGTACGTTTCCTATCCATGGCACTATGGGTCGGGTGTTATTTGATACGAGTGCTACACACTGTTTTATAGCTACACACTTCGCGAAAGCTTTAGGATTGTTAGCTACGGCAGAGAGCACAGTGACGTGTGTCGACTCACCATTAGGGAGTGGGTCACTTATTTTCTTTATATGCCGGGGAGTGGGGGTAGAGATCGGTGGTTTGGTATTGCCTGCAGACATGTTAGTGTTAGACATGCATGTTCACGATGTGATCATCGGTATGGATTGGCTCATAGCATATAGGGCCATGATTGATTGCTTCAGCGGGAGCATTATTTTTGCCATTCCGGGGCAAGAGATGTTTATAGTGGCGATGCCTCGCCCAGAGGGAGGATCGACCGCTCATCTGTATTACATTGAGGAGGATACCTCTAAGGAGGTTGTGATTCCTTTAGATTCGATCCCGGTTGTCAGGGAGTATTCAGATGTGTTTCAGGAGATACCAGGCTTACCGCCCAGTCGGGAGATAGACTTCGTTATAGATTTTCTACCGGGTACGAGACCTATAGCACGTGCACCGTACCGTATGGCTCCAGCTGAGATGCGAGAGCTACAGGATCAGATAGAGCAGCTGTTAGGGCAGGGCTTTATTCGCAGGAGTACCTCACCTTGGGGCGCTCCAGTCTTGTTTGTGAAGAAGAGGGATGGTTCACTGAGATTGTGCGTGGACTACCGAGAGTTGAATAAGGTCACGATACGGAATAAGTATCCGTTGCCTCGAATTGATGGCTTGTTCGACCAGTTGAGAGGAGCTTCTTTCTTCTCGAAGATTGACTTGAGGTCAGGATACCATCAGTTGCGTATCAGGGAGGAGGATGTCTCGAAGACCGCATTCTTGTCGAGATATGGTTCTTACGAGTTTCGGGTTATGCCTTTCGGCTTGACCAACGCTCCAGCAGTGTTTATGGACTTGATGAACAGAGTGTTCAGGGATTTCCTAGACCAGTCTGTCATTGTCTTCATTGATGATATTCTGGTTTACTCTCAGACAGAGGAGGAGCACGCCGAGCATTTGAGGCAGGTTTTGCAGACACTTCGTCAGAACGAGTTGTATGCAAAATACGAGAAGTGCGGGTTTTGGCTGAAGGAAGTCCAGTTCTTGGGTCACATTATTTCCGACCAGGGAATATCTGTCGATCCGGGGAAGGTATCAGCGGTGAGGGAGTGGGGACAGCCCACGACACCAACGGAGATTCGTAGTTTCTTGGGCTTAGCAGGATACTACAGGAGATTTATTCGGGGTTTCTCGGAGATAGCAGGTCCTTTGACACATCTTACTCGTAAGGGTGTGCCATATATCTGGAGTGATGCCTGTCAGTTGGCATTCGATGAACTGAAGGACAAATTGACCTCAACACCTGTATTAGCTTTGCCGAGACCGGGAGTTGAGTATTTGGTTTACACCGACGCGTCTTTGCAAGGACTGGGAGGTGTATTGCAGCAGGAGAGACAGGCCATAGCTTATGCTTCCCGTAAGCTTAAGCCTCATGAGAAGAATTACCCCACGCATGATTTGGAGTTGGCAGCGGTAGTATTTGCCTTACGAATTTGGAGGCACTATCTTTTGGGGGAGAAGTTTCAGCTGTTCACGGACCACAAGTCACTACAGTATCTATTCACGCAAAAGGAATTGAATATGCGGCAGCGTAGGTGACTTGAATTTGTAAAGGACTATCAGTTCGACATCCAGTACCACCCGGGTAAGGCTAACGTGGTAGCAGACGCGTTGAGCCGCAGGCCAGCAGATGAGGTGGCAGAGGTGTGGAAAGCTAAGTGGAAGGAATTGGGACACCAGGATGCAGTGGCCCGATCTTTCATGTCTGTGATGACCGTTACCCCACAAATTGTCACGAGGATAGTACGGGCACAGGCTAATGACTCGTTCTGTCAGGAGCAGATAGTTCGATTGCTAGCAGAGGGAGCCGAGTCCTATACCGTTAGCTCAGACGGGGGATTGCGCTTCAATGGGAGATTGGTAGTTCCGGAAGGGGAAGAATTGCGGCACGATGTTATGGCAGAGTCGCACGGCTCACGGTTCGCGGTACATCCCGGAGGGGACAAAATGTACCAAGACATGAGACGGCAATATTGGTGGAGCGGTATGAAGAAAGATATCGCTGAGTTTGTCTCGAAATGCACCACTTGTCAGCTTGTAAAAGTGGATCATCAGAGACCAGCAGGATTGCTACAGCCGTTGGAGGTTCCGGTGTGGATGTGGGAGAGCATATCCATGGATTTTGTCACGGGGTTGCCTACGTCGCAGAGGGATCACGACTCCGTTTGGGTAATTGTGGACAGGTTGTCCAAGGTCGCTCACTTTTTACCCGTAAGGACTGACTACACTACGGGACAGTATGCCCAACTCTTCATTTCAGAGATTGTGAGACTTCACGGTGTGCCCCTAAATATCGTGTCTGACAGAGACAAGATATTTGTTTCGAGGTTTTGGGAGAGTTTCCAGGAGGCAATGGGCACGGAATTGCGGTTGAGTACGGCTTATCATCCGCAGACCGATGGGCAGACAGAGCGCACCAATCAGATGTTGGAGGACATGCTACGCATGTGCATTATTGACTTCGGGGGTGGATGGGAGCAGTACCTTCCACTGGTGGAGTTTGCTTACAACAACTCCTATCAGTTCACTATTGGCATGGCTCCGTTTGAGGCATTGTACGGTAGGCCTTGTCGTTCCCCAGCATGTTGGTTGGAAGTGGGGGACAACAAACTACTTGGGCCGGAAGTGATTCAGGATACTTCGGCAAGGATTGAGTTGATTCGGAGTCGCATTCGGGTAGCTCAAGACAGGTAGAAGAGTTATGCTGATGCGAAGAGGTTTTTCAGGGAGTTCCAAGTGGGGGACCAGGTTTTGCTCAGGGTATCTCCAATGAAGGGGATTATGCGATTTGGGAAGAAGGGGAAGTTGACACCGAGGTATGTGGGGCCGTTTCCTATTATTGAGCGGATCAGACCGGTTGCGTATAGACTTGGACTACCGGAGCACTTGCATCGGATTCACGACGTGTTCCATATTTCCTCGCTGAGGAAATACCTTAGAGATGATTTGGCTCATTCTCACATTGCTGTGGAGGACATCGATCTCCAGCCGGATAGCTCCTACGAGGAGGGGCCAATTGCTATTTTGGACCGAAGAGAGAGGAAACTGCGGTCAAAGATAGTCCCGTTAGTGCGTGTTCAGTGGCGACATCACAATGTCGAGGAGTCCACATGGGAGCGCGAGGATGAGATGCGCGAACGTTATCCAGAGCTATTTTTAGCAGGTACTTTCTAGTTTCGAATTTCGGGACGAAATTCAGTTATTAGGGGGGAAGTATGTAATACCCCGTACTTTTGACTATATTTATTTTGAGGATTAATTAATTAAATACGTATTAATTGGAAATTAATCCGGGTTAAAAATACTAATGTGATGCGAATTGGTATTTGATTATTGGTATTTGATTATGTGCATATATGATTATATATGAACTTGGTATTACAAAATTTGTCGTGAGATTTATATACGGCATTTTAGAAATTTTGTTAAGACGCGTGAGACCGCCGCATCACGGGGTAATATTTTGATAATAAAAAGTGAATTTAAAATCTATAATCCGTATGGTCGTTTTGAGTGCGCTAACGCGTCCGGAAGGGTCGAGATAGTCAGAAAACACTAGCCGGGGGTATAGTTTGGGTCCCGGGGTATTTTTAGGCCATACTGGTAACAAAAAGGGTATTTTGGTAATTTTACATTTTTAGGAATTAAAAGTGACGAAAATTAGAGATGTAAATCTGATGTGGATTAAACCCATTAAGCCCATTAACCAACCCATATTAACCTAGAAGGCTACGTAGGTTGTCATTTAGGTTTTCTAAGTTTCCCCAAATCAAACCCTAGCCACCTTAAGCCACCATTAGAGAGGAAGCTTGAAGAGAAGAAATTCTGCAGAAATTCTTCATCAAATCAACATCAAATCCGGAATCAAACCAAGGCAAGTGATTTAAATTACATTCTTTATGCAGTGAATGCTTTTTCCATGTTAGAAACATTGTTAATCAATCTTATATAAGAGTTAAAAGAAAACCCATGAAATTGGAAGATTGTTGTTTAAATTTTGGGATAGGTTTGCATGTAGAAACATTGTTTGAAGATTTAATTCAGAGATTTCATATCTATGTGATGTATAAACGGATTAAAATCTGGGAAATTTTGATGAGAAGTACCCAGGGTTTATGTTCTTGAAGAAAATTGGGAATTAATGTAGAAATTTGTGATTTAATGATGTTTAGAAGGCATTAAACCCTTTAATGATGTTAGTATAGCACCTTGGCATGTTTGAGGATGATTAGAGAACTCAATATATTGTAGGAACGAATTTTAGAAGAGATTTGAGGAGTAAAAATGGTGAAAAACGAATTGGGGAAAAATCTGGGCCGAAATTGGCCAGTCGTTAGAAGCAGCCCCCAGGTCGTTCGAACGAGCTCGTTCGAACGAGCTTCTAACGAGTTGACCAGTCGTTACTAACGAGTGGGGATTTCGTTCGATATCTCGTTCGAACGAGATATCGTTAGAAGGGGCAGTTCGTTCGAACGAACTGGATCTCGTTCGAACAGCCTCGTTCGAACGAGACTTCTAACGAGTTGACAGTTTGGGCCATTTTGGATTGTTTTGACTTTTGGAGTTCCGTAAACTGATTTGAGGATATAGATATCATTCCGTAAATGTAGTAATGATAGGATTGGGACATTTGGGTATTTATGAGGAGAAATTCACATACGAGAGTGGTATTACATGGACGGTTTGGGTCGAGACGTGAGTGTCCACTACGACGTGAGAATTAATTATGACACATATGATTATAAACCGGTATAGAATATATAGTGATAATTACGAGTTAGTACGAGAATGAGAATAGTACTACGATTAAAATATGGTATTACTAAGATGTGTGTTTGCTTAGTATTGGTATATGGATTGTGTGTATGACATACCTACCATACTTGCTATCACGGGAGGTTTGCGTTCGCTTAGGACCCTCTAATCCTTGTGTGCCTACGGGGGGGATATAGACTGGTACCTTGATGAACATAGGTCATAGAAAGACTTATTGTGATATTAATAAGTCCGCTGACCGTGGGAGCGTAGGTATGTGCGTGACCCACGTGATGGTGACTATGTTCGCCTCCACTATTTGTGATTTGTGTTATCTGAACTATTCCTGAGAGATTCGGAATGTGTGATCCTTATGTACGTGATGTACCGGGATGGATAGCAGAGTATGTGTGCACCATAGCTTAGATTGCGGGGTGCTTGTATCGTATATTTATGATGTGAATAATATACATTTAATTAATGGAATTCCTCCTGTTAATATTGTGAACCTATTACGGTATTATTCGAGTTATATAATGAGTTAATTGATACTTATATATATGGCATATTTAGTAACTGAGTTTACATTAAACCCTTTTTAATTACGAGCGTTATTATGTTAATGGAACTGAGTAATATGGGTAGAACCTTTGGCAGTCTAGCTAGTTATGTTGTCAGTTAGCTAGTAGTATGGGTCGATATAGATGGGTACTTACGTTAGGAGTGCACAGTTAGACGAGAGGTGAGAATATCATGCGAGTGTACGTCCTAACATGTACTTTGCATTTAATGTTTTAAATGTTTTTAAAGCACTTGCAGGTTTTTAAAATATAACTCCACATTCGGGCTCTGACCCGTTTGCTTTTCAAATCTTTTTCTTTGTAAAACCATTTTTAGGTGCCCAGCCACAAGGACACCAAGCATAGGTACTCATTCAGGTGACGAGCTGTAGTTGCTTGTGGAAGCTACAGGGATTTGCATGTAGACGCTTCTATCTCTTTGGATTCCAGAGTCACTATCTATCAGTTGTAGGGCATGTTGCCCATTTCTTTAGAGACATCTTTTACATTTCAGTTTTCAGACTTTAGCATGTTTTATTTCAGTTTCGGTTATTCATTTCAGTTATGGGATTGTAGTGAGGAGTTTTCCTCCAGACTTTATTTACTCTATTGTGATGGTTATTCATCTTACTTCAGTATGGTGAATGGTGTTATTTATTTATTCATTACACTTGTTGCATGTTAATCAGACTTAAATTAAAATTTGGCAACTTGCTTTTTAAATACTAGGTGGTTAGAAATAATAAAATGTTTTCGACAATGATGCTATTAACTGAGCCAACTTGGCATTTTGAATTAATTTTATAAAGGAGTAGCTACCCGGTATTTAATTAGTCGGGGTGTCACATGTGCATACATGTTTTGTATGAATATTGAATTATGAAAAAAATTATCGTGAGATTGATATACGGCATTTTGGAAATTTTGTTGAGACGCGTGTGACCGCCGCGTCACGGCATAATATTTTGATTATAAAAGTGATTTTTGTTTCTATTATCCGTATGGTCGTTTTGAGTGCGCCAACGCGTCCAGAAGGGTCGAGATAGTCAGAAAACACTAGCTGGGGGTTTAGTTTGGGTCCCGGGGTATTTTTAGGCCATACCGGCAACATAAAGGGCATTTTAGTAATTTTGTATTTTTGGATAATTAATAGTGACGAAAATTAGGAGTCTTAATCTGATGTGGATTTAACCCACTAAACCCACTAACCAACCCATATTAACCCATTAAGCTACGGAGGTTATCATTTAGGTTTCCAACTTTCCCAAAGAAAACCCTAGCCACCATAGCCACCATTGGAGAAGAAGCTTGGAGAGAGAAGAAATTCTGCAGAAAAGCTTCATCAAACCTACACCAAACTCAGAGACAATCAAGGCAAGTGTTTTAATTATATTTAAATTCGTAGAATGTTCCTTCCATGTTAGAAAATTGAAGAATATCAATTGTTCTTGAAAGATAATGAAAACGCATGTATTTTGAAACTTAGAACTTGAAATTTTGAGGAGGATTTGCATGTAGAATGATAGGTAGATGTTCATACTGATGATATTTATGATTGGATGAAATTTAAAACGGATTTAAATTGGGTAAATTCATGATTCAAAATTTTAGGGTTTGTGTTCTTGAAATATTGGGGGAAAGTGATGAGATTTGATGGTTTAATGATGATTGGGAAGAATTAACTTCGTAAATTACATTAGTTTATAACCTTGATATGATTAGGATTGATTAGAGACCTTAAAGTATTGTTGGGACAAAGTTTAGAAGAGATTTGAGGAGTAAATATGGTGAAAAACGAGATTTAGAAAAATCTGGGACGAAACTGGCAGGTCGTTAGAAGCCCCTCCCCAGGTCGTTCGAACGAACTCGTTCGAACGAGCTTCTAACGAATTGACCAGTCGCTTCTAACGAAAGGGAACTTCGTTCGATAATCTCGTTCGAACGAGATATCGTTAGAAGGTACAGTTCGTTCGAACGAACTGGAATCTCGTTCGAACAGTCTCGTTCGAACGAGACTTCTAACGAGTTGACAGTGGAATCTCGTTCGAACAGTCTCGTTCGAACGAGACTTCTAACGAGTTGACAGTCTGGGCCTTTTTGGACTGTTTTGATTTTTGGAGTCCAGTAAACTTGTTCGAGGATATAGGTAACATTCCGATGATGATGTAATGATAGAATTGGGACTTTTGGGTATTTATGAGAAGGAAATCATATACGAGAGTTAAATTAAATTGACGGTTTGGGTTGAGACGTGAGTGTCTACTACGACGTGAGAATAGATTATGGCGCGTATGATTATAAACCGGAATCGTATAAAGTGTGTAAATTATATATTGGTACTAGAATGAGAATAGTACTACGATTAAACTACGTTGATTACTAAGATGCGTGTTTACTTAGTATTGGTATATAAATTGTGTGTATGACATACCTACCATACTTGCTATCACGGGAGGTTTGCGTTCGCTTAGGGCCCTCTAATCCTTGTGTTTCCCGGATTTAGACTGGTTACCTTGATGAACATAGGTCATAGAACGACTTATTGGGATATTAATAAGTCCGCTGATCGTGGGAGCGTAGGTATGTGCGTGACCCATGTGATGTGACTGTGTTCGCCTCCATTATTTGTGATGTTGTTATCTGTGAACTATTCCTGAGAGATTCGGAATATGTAATCCTTATGTACGTGATGTACCGGGATGGATAGCAGAGTATGAGTGCACCGCAACTTAGTTCTCGGGGTGCTTATATTGTATATTTATGATGTGAATAATATACACTTAATTAATGGGAACCTTCATGTTATTGTTGTGAATATAATTACGGTATTGTTTCGAGAAATATAACGAGTTAACTGATAGTGATATATATTGCATATTGAGCATCTGAGTTTACGTTAAACCCCTACTTAATTACGAGCGTTATAATGTTAATAGAACCGAGTAATTTGGGTAGGACCTATGATAGTCTAGCTAGATATGATGTCACTTAGCTAATGGTTTGTATCGTTGTAGATGGGTACTTACGTTAGGAGTGCACAGTTAGACGAGAGGTGAGAATTTCATGTGAGTGCACGTCCTAACATGTACTTTGCATTTAATGTTTTAAATGTTTTTAAAGCACTTGCAGGTTTTTAAAATATAACTCCACATTCGGGCTCTGACCCGTTTGCTTTTCAAATCTATTTTTCTTTGTAAAACCATTTTAGGTGCCCAGCCACAAGGACACCATGCATAGGATACTCATTCTGGTGACGAGCTGTAGCTGGTTGTGGAAGCTACAGGGATTTGCTTGTAGACGCTTCTATCACTTGGATTCCAGATTCATTAACTATCAGTTGTAGGGCATGTTGCCCATTTCTATTAGAGTTACATTTCCATTACAGTTTTCGAACTTTGGCATGTACTGTTTTAGTTTCGGTTTACTTATTTCAGTTGTGGGATTGTAGTGAGGAGTTTTTCCTCCAGACTTTATTTACGTTATGTGATGGTTATTCTATTTACTTCAGTATGGTGAATGGTGTTATTATTCTTTATTACACTTGTTGTATGTTAATCAGACTTTAATTAAAATTTGGCACTTACTTTTTAAATACTAGGTGGTTAGTAATAATAAAAATGTTTTCGACAGTGATGCTATTAACTGAGCCAACTTGGCATTTTGAATTAATTTAATAAAGGAGTAGCTACCCGGTATTTAATTAGTCGGGGTGTCACAGGTGGTATCAGAGCATCAGGTTCTAGTGTCCTTTAGGATCTGACGGCTTATTATGTTTCCGCTAAGCTTCTTTGATATAAAGCCCTATATTTTAGGACTGTTGTACTCTTTTTGTGTATGCTTCGTTCTTCAGCTATCTTAAGTTTATAAACAGCGAACTTATAAACTTTGTTCTTATTTCAGATACCTCCACGACGTGCACGACGAGTTCCCAGGGATGCAACGCCCGAACCCCAGCCCGCTCCAGTTCAGGGTATGATGAACGCCGCTGAGGTTGCAGCTATAGTAGCCCAAGCGGTAAATGACGCAATTGCCGTTGTTCAGCAGGCAACACCTCAGGCGCCGGTTGCCGCGCCAGCACAGGCAAATGCATTCCCGTCTGCTTGGGAACGTGTACGTGACGCTTTTCAGAAAATGCATCCGCCAGAGTTTGCAGGTAGCTCAGATGTGGTAGTCTCGAGCCAGTGGAGGAAGGATATGCAGAGGCACTTAAGGATGTATGAGTGCACGGACGTCCAAAAGCAGGTGATAGCTACTTTCAAGCTAGTTGGATCTGCGCTACAGTGGTGGGAGTCTATTACCACCATGGAGGAGAGGGATACTCTCACTATTCAGGACTTCTGGGTGCGGTTTGACCGCAAGTACTTTCCGTCGGCTGTTCACACGGAAATGAGGAGGAAATTGATGAGTCTGAAGCAGGAGGGTAAGACTGTGGCCGAGTATGAGGCCGAGTTCACAAATCTGTTGAATATCGTTCCAGATGAGATACCTGTAACACCCCGTATTTTTTTGGTACATTTAATTTAATTAATTCGGAGATTTTAAATTACTTAGTGTGTTGTAATTTAATGAATTAATTAGAACAGAATAATATATAAATATTAATCTGGGATTGAATGGTTAATATTTAGGGAAAACTTATTTACTAAGCAAATAGTAATAATGTAATTATGTCGTCTAGAGTATTAATGACGAGGTATGTACTCATCGCATCCGAAAGTCAGTATAGACTGTATTAGGTGGGGGATAAGTATTTTTAGAAATTAACTCGGATGCAAATTCTGAGGGTACAATTGAGTCCGGATGGACCGAGATAGTCGGAAAAGTGTACCCGGGGGTAGTAAACGGGTCACGGGACGTTTTTAGACATAGCCGGGCCCACTCGGGGACATTTGGGTCACTTGGGCTTGGCCCATTAGTCAAAAAACGGGATTAAGTAATTAATCTAATAAAAAGAAATAAGGGGGTGGCTGAACTTAATTAGAGAAAACAAATTAAGGGTTAGGAAACCCTAACAGCAGCCAAAGCCAAATTGGGGATCAAAGAGAGCCATCAAAGGTCATCTTCAACCTTGGGATTTAGCTCCAATTCAGACTCTACGAACCTTAAGGCAAGTGGATAACTTGCAATAGCATTAAATCTGTTTTCGATTCATATTCATGTGTAGTGATTATGTAGAAATCCGTTTTTGGGTGTTAATGGAATGAACATGGGATTTTGAAAACAACAATTCTGATTTACGGAATTTGGGGTGATGTTTCTTATAAAATCTGATAATGGTGAGTTATTGTATATCTGATAAGAATGTTATCTGCATATTTGGAAACGAATTTGATGATGAAATTTGGGGTATGAATGGACCTAGGGTTAATGATGAAACTTTTCCCAAATTTAGAAATTTGAGTTAATGGACGAATTATTGATGTTGTTGAATACTCTGGAGATCCTTAATGAGTTTCCTAATATGTACAAATGCTAAAAGAGACTTAGTTTCAGTGTAGAAGGAAATTAGGGTTTGCAGATTTTCGCCCATGGCTGTCCGTCTTCGCGAAGAAGACGAGTACCTGTTCGATCGATCGATCGACGCCATGAAGTCGATCGATCGACGGTCGGCAGAAACTGACAGTTCGCCCAGTTTTATTTATATAGGAAGAGATTTATATAAAAGTTGTTATGCAATTAATTATTGTTGAGAATTTAATGCATGGGGTTACCTAATTAAATGTGAGTGAATTAAGTAGGAAATGGGAGGAGAAATTTGGATGACACGTCAAAATTGGTTGAGTGACATCGAGGTATATTATATTACGTAGTAATGGACTAAGAAATTTAGAGTCGGGATTTAGACTCGGGTGAGGTTAATTCGGGCTATGAGATTTAGTCCAATTAAATGGTGAGGGCAATATCAAAAGCAACTGAAATTATTAATGTGCAAATTAATTAATAATTCGAGTTGGGTAACAACCTCATAATAAAAAATGGAATAGGCTTGTGTCACGGGTTTGGTACACGGTGTAGCTAGAACATTTTTTTTTATATATGTATATATATATATACGGTGTGTGATAGTATATATATATAGTGTATGCCTTAATATCAGTGGTTAGATATTATTATACTCTAGTGCTATAGGGGGAGGTTACGCGCAGTGGATGAATCCCCTAGCTTGAGGAGTAGGGCGAGTAGATTCCCAGGTCATAGCGTCCGTTACAGGGGGTGAGGGGCATCTCACTTTCCGGGAAGGAATATGACCGCCTCCAATCGTATACTAAACCAAGTTAGTGAGAGATTCTAACTTGGATAACTAGGATATGTGAATATACCTAGTGTACTAGCACTTTAGAGAAATTTTATCCAGGGAGTACTTTTACTCGGGTGGATATTAGTGGTTTATGTATTCCAGTGTGTGTGTGAATGCTGCAATATTCTAAGTATATAATAGGGTGATTATTATATACGGACTAAATAAATACAAGCATGTGTTGTTGTATATGTATAACGAGTAGAGTAGTTATATGAATTAAAAAGGGAAATGATTTAATTAAGTTGATGTTACTAATGACTTAAAAAAAAAATCATAATCACATTTTACTCAGGTTAGAGTAGGGGAGGAGTATAAGGAGACTTTAATAATTATCTAGTCATGAGATAGATAACTAGGTGATAATTAAAGCGTTAGTGGTGCACATTAGAGGAGGGGCAAGGAAGTTCTCAAGAGAGTGCGACACTAACTAAAATATGAAGAGCATGCATATTTATTTTTATTGCAAGTTAATCATTTGCTAAATGTTTTCAAATGTTTTGGGTACTAACCCTTGCTATAAAAAATTTTAAAAACCTTTTAGGTGTCCAGCCACAGGGACGCCAGACCTGACTCGATTCCAGGAAGTCCGTTGCTGCAGCATATGTGGCTGTTGCGGGACCTTTGATAGACGCCTCTTTCTTTCATTCATAATGTAGAGACTCATTATTATTTATTCGAGCAGGTCGCTCACTTTCCATTTATTTGTTTCTTAGATTGTTGGGATTCTATTCTTGTCTTTATGGGATTTATTATTTGGACCGATGGTTTATTCGGTTAATTATTTTTACTTGTGGAATGATTAGTTCAATTATCTGTGATGGTTATATTGCTTTATTTTCCGCATGGGTTTTAGTTTAATTAATGAAAGATACAAAAAATTGGCACCAATCTATTTTTCTCACTTAGGTGGTTAGTAATTTAATAAAACGACAGTGATGCTAAGAATGGACCAAATGAGAAACCCGTTCTAACTTGATTTAGGACTGATCACCCGGGATTAATTAGGCGGGGTGTCACAGATGGTATCAGAGCATCAGGTTCTAGAGTCCTTAGGATCTGTACGGCTTTCTACGTTTCAGCGTAGCGTTCGGTTGTTATAGAGCCCTATTATTAGGACTGTTGATTATATTTTCCACTTGTGAGATATCGTATTCCTGCTATTAATTTTTGTATAAATTGTGTACTTATACAATTCAATCTATTTCATATGCCGCCAAAGAGACAGAGAGCGGAGAAGGCTGAGGCTAGAGATGAGGTGAGGGAGGCTCGACAGGAGCCATAGGTACCGCCACCACCACCACAGCCCGAGTTGATTTCCACCACTCAGGTGGCAGTGATAGTGGCCCAAGCGGTCGAGACAGCGATGCGAGCTATGGCAGCTCATTTTCCACAGCCCCAGGCACCGCCTCCAGCAGTTCTGGCTCCAGTGGGGCCACCATCTTGGCAGCGAGTGAGGGAGACCTTTCAGAAGGGTCACCCACCTGAGTTTCGAGGTAGCACCAATGTGGTTGAGGCTTGTGACTGGAAGAAGAACATTCAGCGCCATCTGCGCATGTTAGAGGGTACAGAGGTGCAGAAACAGATGCTGGCTACCTTTCGTCTGTCAGGGGCAGCCTTACAGTGGTGGGAGTCCGTGACCACCGCTGAGGAGCGGGATTTGATGCCGATTTCTGAATTCTGGGTGCGGTTTGACCGCAAGTACTTTCCTCCAGCAGTAGAGTCTGAGATGAGGAAGAAATTCAGCGAGTTGGTACAGGGTGACAGGTCAGTGGCAGAATATGAGGAGGAGTTCACCCGTTTGGCAAACTTTGTGCCAAACGAGGTGAGCGATGAGGAGCGGAAGAAGTCCAAGTTCATGGACGGTCTGGCTTGGAGAATCAGGCAGCACTTGATTGGAAACCCGGCATTGGTGACCTATACAGATGTCGTTAATGCCGCACTTATACATTGTCAGGATCATCGTTTCCACACTAAGGGGAACAAGAAGGCAGGTGAGCCGAGCCAGCAGGGCAAGGCGGTCACTAGTAGTGAGACGAGTGGCACACAGCAGCAGGTCATCATTCAGCAAGGGAATCAGGCTAAGAAGTTTAAGCCTGGTGGGTTCCGACCGGGAGGACAGGGGTTCAGACAGGGGCAACCAGGCCCTAATCAGCAACAGCAGGTTCCTCAGGGCCGTCAGGGCCAAGGAAACAACGGGGGAGGCCAACCGGGCCAACGGCAGGGTGACGACCAAAAACGCTGTTTCTCCTGTGGCCAGCCAGGACACTTCAAGAGGGAGTGCCCGCAGAGGGGCAGAGGCCAGCAGCAGGGTGCCCAGCAAGGGCAACAGGGTCAGATGCCACCAGCAGCACCAGCAGCACCCGCCCCACAGCAGCAGGGGCAGATGCACTACGGGCGTGTGTATAATGTCCGGGATGTTCCCAATCCTCCAGCACAGCAGGCGCTGCCCGCGATCGAGGGTACGTTATCTATCCATGGCACTATGGGTCGGGTATTGTTTGATACGGGGGCCACTCATTGCTTTATAGCTACACATTTCGCGAAGGCTTTAGGGTTGTTAGCCACCGCAGAGAGCACTGTTACGTGTGTCGACTCACCTTTGGGAAACGGGTCGCTTATATTCTTTAAATGTCGGAGAGTAGGAGTGGAGATTGGCGGTTTAGTTTTACTTGCGGACATGTTGGTATTAGATATGCATGTTCATGACGTGATCATCGGTATGGATTGGCTCGCTGACTATAGAGCCATGATTGATTGATTCGGTGGAAGCCTGATTTTTGCCATTCCGGGGCAAGAGATGTTTGTAGTGGCGATGCCTCGCCCAGCGGGAGGCTCGACCACTCATCTCTATTACATTGAGGAGGAAACCTCACAGGAAGTGGTAACTCCTTTAGACTCTATTCCTGTGGTGAGGGACTTTGAGGATGTGTTCCAGGAGATACCAGGATTACCACCCAGCAGAGAAATCGAATTTGTTATCGACTTGACACCGGGGACGAGGCCGATAGCTCGGGCACCTTACCGGATGGCCCCTTCAGAAATGCGGGAATTGAGGGAGCAGATTCAGCAATTACTGGGTCAGGGTTTTATTCGGCGGAGTACATCGCCGTGGGGTGCGCCGGTGTTGTTTGTGAAGAAGCGAGATGGGTCACTCCGATTGTGCGTGGATTATAGGGAGCTGAACAAGGTAACGATACGAAATAAGTATCCGTTGCCTCGGATTGATGATTTATTTGACCAACTGAGAGGGGCGTCTTACTTCTCCAAAGTCGACTTGAGGTCAGGGTATCATCAACTGCGTTTTCGAGAAGAGGATGTTCCTAAGACCGCTTTCTTGTCGCGGTATGGATCGTATGAGTTCAGGGTGATGCCCTTCGGGCTCACTAATGCACCAGCAGTGTTCATGGACCTCATGAACAGGGTTTTCGGGGAGTACCTAGATCAGTTTGTCATCATGTTCATTGATGACATCCTAATCTACTCGCGTACCGAGGAGGAGCACGCATAGCATCTGCGCCTGGTTTTACAGACACTGAGGGATCATCAGCTCTATGCCAAATTCGGGAAGTGTGGATTCTGGCTACGGGAGGTACAGTTCCTTGGTCACGTCGTGTCAGATCAGGGTATTGCAGTGGATCCGGATAAGGTGTCGGCGGTGAGGGAGTGGGGACAGCCCACGACACCGACCGAGGTGCGCAGTTTTCTGGGATTGGCCGGTTACTACAGACGATTCATTAAAGGATTCTCTAAGATTGCAGGACCTTTGACGAATCTGACTCGGAAAGGGGTGCCTTTCAAGTGGGATGATAGTTGTCAATTAGCATTCGACGAGCTAAAGGACAAGTTGACATCTGCACCAGTGCTGGCATTGCCAAAGGGAGGGCTAGAGTATCGGGTTTACACAGACGCATCCTTACGGGGTCTTGGGGGTGTGCTCCAGCAGGAGGAAAGGGCTATAGCTTATGCTTCCAGGAAGCTAAAGCCCCACGAGAGGAATTACCCCACTCACGACCTAGAGTTGGCAGCGGTCGTTTTTGCTTTGAGGATATGGAGGCATTATCTTCTAGGAGAGCAGTTTACTCTATTCACGGATCACAAGTCACTTCAGTATCTCTTCACACAGAAGGATCTGAATATGAGACAAAGGCGGTGGCTAGAATTCGTGAAGGACTACCAGTTTGATATCCAGTATCATCCTGGTAAAGCCAATGTAGTAGCAGACGCATTGAGCAGAAGACCGACTGGGGAAATATCGGAGGTATGGAAAGTGAAGTGGAGAGAGCTTCAATATGAGGACGACGTAGCAAAGGCTTGCATGTCGGCTTTGTCCATCACACCCGAGATCATTATGCGGGTTGTGAAGGCTCAGGCAGAGGATCAAATTTGCCGGGATAGGGTGGGCCAGTTGTTAGCTGAGGGAGCAGAGGGTTACTCGATTAGCTCAGAAGGAGGCCTACGTTTTAATGGGAGGTTAATAGTACCAGAGGATGAGGACTTGAAGCACGCAGTTATGGCAGAATCCCATGGTTCGAAATTTACAGTACATCCCGGTGGGGATAAAATGTACCAAGATATGAGGAGGCAGTATTGGTGGGCAGGGATGAAACGGGACATAGCGGAGTTTGTTTCGAAGTGTGCCACGTGTCAGCTTGTGAAAGTTGACCACCAGAGGCCATCAGGGATGCTACAACCGTTAGAAATTCCCGTGTGGAAGTGGGAGAGCATCTCCATGGACTTCATCACAGGGTTACCGGTATCGCAGAAGGGTTACGACTCCATATGGGTTATTGTGGATCGGTTGACTAAGGTAGCCCACTTTTTGCCGGTACGCACAGACTTTGAGACGATGCGTTATGCACAGCTATTCATAGCAGAGATTATTAAGCTGCATAGAGTGCCGATAAATATCGTATCCGACCGAGACAAAATCTTTGTTGCCCACTTTTGGCAGAGCTTTCAAGAGGCAATGGGCACGGAGTTACGCTTGAGTACAACGTATCACCCACAGACTGACGGACAGACTGAGAGAGTTAATCAGATGCTGGAGGACATGCTCAGAATGTGCATTTTGGACTTCGGGGGAGGATGGGAGAAATATCTTCCTTTGGTAGAGTTTGCGTATAACAACTCTTACCAATTCACAATTGGGATGGCACCGTTTGAGGCACTATACGGGAGACCTTGTCGTTCACCCTCTTGTTGGTTAGAGGTGGGGGACAACAAACTCTTGGGGCCGGAGATTGTCCAGGAGACATCTGCCAAGATAGAGTTGATTCGAGGAAGGATTCGAATAGCTCAGGACAGGCAGAAGAGTTATGCTGATGCTTCTCGAAGACATGTGGAGCTAGAAGTTGGGGACCAGGTTTTAGTCCGGGTATCTCCTATGAAAGGGGTGATGAGGTTCGAAAAGAAGGGTAAGTTAGCACCGCGATACGTAGGACCTTTCCCTATTATTGAGAGGGTGGGACCGGTGGCGTATAAGCTTGGATTACCAGATCATCTTCAGCGGATACACGATGTATTCCATGTGACATCGCTGAAGAAATATCGAAGGAGCGAGAGAGCCTTTTGGCATATTCCACTCGAGGAGATCGACTTACAGCCAGACATCTCGTATGAGGAGAGGCCGGTAGCAATTCTGGATCATAGTGAGCGGAAATTACGATCCAAGGTTGTTCCATTGGTTAGAGTACAGTGGGGTCATCACGATGTTGACGAGTCTACCTGGGAGCGAGAGGAGGATATGCGGGAACAATATCCAGAACTTTTCAACGCAGGTACAATCTAATTTCGGGGACGAAATTCCTTTATAAGGGGGGGAGTATGTAACACCCCGTATTTTTTTGGTACATTTAATTTAATTAATTCGGAGATTTTAAATTACTTAGTGTGTTGTAATTTAATGAATTAATTAGAACAGAATAATATATAAATATTAATCTGGGATTGAATGGTTAATATTTAGGGAAAACTTATTTACTAAGCAAATAGTAATAATGTAATTATGTCGTCTAGAGTATTAATGACGAGGTATGTACTTATCGCATCCGAAAGTCGGTATAGACTGTATTAGGTGGGGGATAAGTATTTTTAGAAATTAACTCGGATGCAAATTCTGAGGGTAGTCCGGATGGGCCGAGATAGTCGGAAAAGTGTACCCGGGGGTAGTAAACGGGTCACGGGACGTTTTTAGACATAGCCGGGCCCACTCGGGGACATTTGGGTCACTTGGGCTTGGCCCATTAGTCAAAAAACGGGATTAAGTAATTAATCTAATAAAAAGAAATAAGGGGGTGGCTGAACTTAATTAGAGAAAACAAATTAAGGGTTAGGAAACCCTAACAGCAGCCAAAGCCAAATTGGGGATCAAAGAGAGCCATCAAAGGTCATCTTCAACCATGGGATTTAGCTCCAATTCAGACTCTACGAACCTTAAGGCAAGTGGATAACTTGCAATAACATTAAATCTGTTTTCGATTCATATTCATGTGTAGTGATTATGTAGAAATCCGTTTTTGGGTGTTAATGGAATGAACATGGGATTTTGAAAACAACAATTCTGATTTACGGAATTTGGGGTGATGTTTCTTATAAAATCTGATAATGGTGAGTTATTGTATATCTGATAAGAATGTTATCTGCATATTTGGAAACGAATTTGATGATGAAATTTGGGGTATGAATGGACCTAGGGTTAATGATGAAACTTTTCCCAAATTTAGAAATTTGACTTAATGGACGAATTATTGATGTTGTTGAATACTCTGGAGATCCTTAATGAGTTTCCTAATATGTACAAATGCTAAAAGAGACTTAGTTTCAGTGTAGAAGGAAATTAGGGTTTGCAGATTTTCGCCCATGGCTGTCCGTCTTCGCGAAGAAGACGAGTACCTGTTCGATCGATCGATCGACGCCATGAAGTCGATCGATCGACGGTTGGCAGAAACTGACAGTTCGCCCAGTTTTATTTATATAGGAAGAGATTTATATAAAAGTTGTTATGCAATTAATTATTGTTGAGAATTTAATGCATGGGGTTACCTAATTAAATGTGAGTGAATTAAGTAGGAAATGGGAGGAGAAATTTGGATGACACGTCAAAATTGGTTGAGTGACATCGAGGTATATTATATTACGTAGTAATGGACTAAGAAATTTAGAGTCGGGATTTAGACTCGGGTGAGGTTAATTCGGGCTATGAGATTTAGTCCAATTAAATGGTGAGGGCAATATCAAAAGCAACTGAAATTATTAATGTGCAAATTAATTAATAATTCGAGTTGGGTAACAACCTCATAATAAAAAATGGAATAGGCTTGTGTCACGGGTTTGGTACACGGTGTAGCTAGAACATTTTTTTTATATATGTATATATATATATACGGTGTGTGATAGTATATATATATAGTGTATGCCTTAATATCAGTGGTTAGATATTATTATACTCTAGTGCTATAGGGGGAGGTTACGCGCAGTGGATGAATCCCCTAGCTTGAGGAGTAGGGCGAGTAGATTCCCAGGTCATAGCGTCCGTTACAGGGGGTGAGGGGCATCTCACTTTCCGGGAAGGAATATGACCGCCTCCAATCGTATACTAAACCAAGTTAGTGAGAGATTCTAACTTGGATAACTAGGATATGTGAATATACCTAGTGTACTAGCACTTTAGAGAAATTTTATCCAGGGAGTACTTTTACTCGGGTGGATATTAGTGGTTTATGTATTCCAGTGTGTGTGTGAATGCTGCAATATTCTAAGTATATAATAGGGTGATTATTATATACGGACTAAATAAATACAAGCATGTGTTGTTGTATATGTATAACGAGTAGAGTAGTTATATGAATTAAAAAGGGAAATGATTTAATTAAGTTGATGTTACTAATGACTTAAAAAAAAAATCATAATCACATTTTACTCAGGTTAGAGTAGGGGAGGAGTATAAGGAGACTTTAATAATTATCTAGTCATGAGATAGATAACTAGGTGATAATTAAAGCGTTAGTGGTGCATATTAGAGGAGGGGCAAGGAAGTTCTCAAGAGAGTGCGACACTAACTAAAATATGAAGAGCATGCATATTTATTTTTATTGCAAGTTAATCATTTGCTAAATGTTTTCAAATGTTTTGGGTACTAACCCTTGCTATAAAAAATTTTAAAAACCTTTTAGGTGTCCAGCCACAGGAACGCCAGACCTGACTCAATTCCAGGAAGTCCGTTGCTGCAGCATATGTGGCTGTTGCGGGACCTTTGATAGACGCCTCTTTCTTTCATTCATAATGTAGAGACTCATTATTATTTATTCGAGCAGGTCGCTCACTTTCCATTTATTTGTTTCTTAGATTGTTGGGATTCTATTCTTGTCTTTATGGGATTTATTATTTGGACCGATGGTTTATTCGGTTAATTATTTTTACTTGTGGAATGATTAGTTCAATTATCCGTGATGGTTATATTGCTTTATTTTCCGCATGGGTTTTAGTTTAATTAATGAAAGATAAAAAAAATTGGCACCAGTCTATTTTTCTCACTTAGGTGGTTAGTAATTTAATAAAACGACAGTGATGCTAAGAATGGACCAAATGAGAAACCTGTTCTAACTTGATTTAGGACTGATCACCCGGGATTAATTAGGCGGGGTGTCACAATACCAACAGAGAAGAAGAAGATTGAGAAGTTCACGGACGGTTTGACATGGAGGATCCGTCAGCATCTGCTAGGGAGCCTATCGTTGGCCACCTATTCTGATGTGGTTAACGCTGCATTATTACTCTGCCAGGACCACCGTTTTCATATGGCCGAGGGCAAGAGGTCGGGGGAGTCTAGCCATCAGGGCAGGACTGGAGGACATGGTGCCAGCGGGGCACAATTTGGTCAGGGGCAGAGACAGAATGAACAGGGCTCCCAGCAAGGGGATAATAAGAGGTTCCGGTCAGGGAACTACAGACAGGGACAGGGAGGTTTCCGTCAGGGTCCAAACGGCCATCAGGGCCAACAGGGGCAGAATGGGCAGCAGTTTCACCAGGGCCAGGAGGGCCAAGGGAGGAACGGTAACGGCCACCAGGGGCAGAGAGGAGGGAACTTCCCAGGGAAGTGTTTTGTTTGTGGCAAGACTGGCCATAAGCGACAGGATTGTCCTGATAGGGGCAGGGCCCCACAGCAGCAGCAGCAGCAGCACGGTGCTCGCCAGGAGCCACAGAGGCCTATGTTTCCCTCCGCTCTCCCCGCACCGCCACAGATGGCAGCATTGCCACCCATTCCAGCAGTCCCAGCTCAGTAGGGGCAGCTACAGTATGGACGTGTCTACAACGTCCACCAGGCTGCAGTTCCACAGGCACCGCCCGCGATCGAGGGTACGTTTTCAATCCATGGCACTATGGGTCGGGTGTTATTTGATACGGGGGCTACACATTGTTTTATAGCTACACACTTCGCGAAAGCGTTAGGATTGTTAGCTACGGCAGAGAGCACAGTGACGTGTGTCGACTCACCATTGGGGAGTGGGTCACTTATTTTCTTTATATGCCGGGGAGTGGGGGTAGAGATTGGTGGTTTGGTATTACCTGCAGACATGTTAGTATTAAATAAGCATGTTCACGATGTGATTATCGGTATGGATTGACTCGTAGCTTATAGGGCCATGATTGATTGCTTCAGCGGGAGCATTATTTTTGCCATTCCGGGGCAAGAGATGTTTATAGTGGCGATGCCTCGCCCAGAGGGAGGATCGACCGCTCATCTGTATTACATTGAGGAGGATACCTCTAAGGAGGTAGTGATTCCTTTAGATTCTATCCCAGTAGTCAGGGAGTATTCGGATGTGTTTCAGGAGATGCCAGGCTTACCCCCCAGTCGAGAGATAGACTTTGTTATAGATTTGCTACCGGGTACGAGACCTATAGCACGCGCACCGTACCGTATGGCTCCAGCTGAGATGAAGGAGTTACGGGATCAGATAGAGCAGCTGTTAGGTCAGGGCTTTATTCGCAGGAGTACCTCACCTTGGGGCGCTCCAGTTTTGTTTGTGAAGAAGAGGGACGGCTCACTGAGATTGTGTGTGGACTACCGAGAGTTGAAAAAGGTCACGATACGAAATAAGTATCCGTTGCCTCGAATCGATGACTTATTCGACCAGTTGAGAGGAGCTTCTTTCTTCTCGAAGATTGATTTGAGATCGGGATACCATCAATTACGTATCCGGGAGGAAGGTTTCTCGAAGACTGCGTTCTTGTCGAGATATGGTTCTTACGAGTTTCGGGATATGCCTTTCGGTTTGACCAACGCTCCAGCAGTGTTTATGGACTTGATGAACAGAGTGTTCAGGGATTTCCTAGATCAGTTTGTCATTGTCTTTATTGATGATATACTGGTTTACTCCCAGACAGAGGAGGAGCACGCCGAGCATTTGAGGCAGGTTTTGCAGACACTTCGTCAGAACGAGTTGTATACAAAATATGAGAAGTACGGGTTTTGGCTGAAGAAAGTCCAGTTTTTGGGACATATCATTTCCGATCGGGGAATATCTGTTGATCCGGGGAAAGTATCAGCGGTGAGGGAGTGGGGACAGCCCACGACACCAACGGAGATTCGTAGTTTCTTGGGTCTAGCAGGATACTACAGGAGGTTTATTTGGGGTTTCTCGGAGATAGCAGGTCCTTTGACACATCTGACTCGTAAGGGTGTACCCTACATCTGGAGTGATGCCTGTCAGTTGGCATTCGATGAATTGAAGGACAAATTGACCTCAGCACCTGTGTTAGCATTGCCGAGACCGGGAGTTGAGTATTTGGTTTACACCGATGCGTCTTTGCAAGGACTGGGAGGTGTATTGCAGCAGGAGAGGCAGGCCATAGCTTATGCTTCCCGTAAGCTTAAGCCTCATGAGAAGAACTACCCCACACATGATTTGGAGTTGGCGGCAGTGGTATTTGCCCTACGGATTTGGAGGCACTATCTTTTGGGGGAGAAGTTCCAACTGTTCACGGACCACAAGTACCTACAGTATCTGTTCACGCAGAAGGAATTGAATATGCGGCAGCGTAGGTGGCTTGAGTTTGTGAAGGACTACCAGTTCGACATCCAGTACCACCCGAGAAAGGCTAACGTGGTAGCAGACGCGTTGAGCCGTAGGCCAGTAGATGAGGTGGCAGAGGTGTGGAAGGCTAAGTGGAAGGAATTGGGACACCAGGATGCAGTGTCCCGATCTTTCATGTCGGTGATGACCGTTACACCGCAAATTATCACGAAGGTAGTACGGGCACAGGCCAATGACTCGTTCTGTCAGGAGCAGATAGTTCGATTACTAGCAGAGGGAGCCGAGTCCTATACCGTTAGCTCAGATGGGGGATTACGCTTCAATGGGAGATTGGTAGTTCCGGAAGGGAATGAATTGCGACACGATATGATGGCAGAGTCGCATGGCTCACGGTTCGCGGTACATCCCGGAGGGGACAAAATGTACCAATACATGAGACGTCAGTATTGGTGGAGCGGTATGAAGAGAGATATCGCTGAGTTTGTTTCGAAATGCGCCACTTGTCAGCTTGTAAAAGTGGATCATCAGAGACCGGCAGGATTGCTACAGCCATTGGAGGTCCCGGTGTGGATGTGGGAGAGCATATCCATGGACTTTATCACGGGGTTGCCTACGTCACAGAGGGGTCACGACTCCGTTTGGGTAATTGTGGACAGGTTGTCCAAAGTCGCTCACTTTTTACCCGTAAGGACTAACTACACTACGGGACAGTATGCCCAGCTCTTCATTTCAGAGATTGTGAGACTTCACGGTGTGCCCTTAAATATCGTGTCTGACAGAGACAAGATATTTGTTTCGAGGTTTTGGGAGAGTTTCCAGGAGGCCATGAGCACGGAATTGCGGTTGAGTACGGCTTATCATCCGTAGACTGATGGGCAGACCGAGCGCACAAATCAGATGTCGGAGGACATGCTACGCATGTGCATTATTGACTTCGGGGGTGGATGGGAGCAGTACCTTCCACTGGTGGAGTTTGCTTACAACAACTCCTATCAGTTCACTATTGGCATGGCTCCGTTTGAGGCATTGTAAGGTAGGCCTTGTCGTTCCCCAGCATGTTGGTTAGAGGTGGGGGACAACAAACTGCTTGGGCCGGCAGTTATTCAGGATACTTCGGCAAGGATTGGGTTGATTCGGAGTCGCATTCGGGTAGCTCAAGACAGGCAGAAGAGTTATGCTGATGCGAAGAGATTTTTCAGAGAGTTCCAAGTGAGGGACCAGGTTTTGCTCAGAGTGTCTCCTATGAAGGGGATTATGCGTTTCGGGAAGAAGGGGAAGTTGGCACCGAGGTATGTGGGGCCGTTTCCCATTATTGAGAGGATCGGACCGGTTGCGTATAGACTTGGGTTACCGGAGCATTTGCATCGAATTCACGATGTGTTCCATATTTCCTCGCTAAGGAAATACCTTAGAGATAATTTGGCTCACTCTCACATTGTTGTGGAGGACATCGATCTCCAGCCGGATAGCTCCTACGAGGAGGGACCCATTGCTATTTTGGACCGAAGCGAGAGGAAACTGCGGTCAAAGATAGTCCCGTTAGTGCGTGTTCAGTGGCGACATCACAATGTTGAGGAGTCCACATGGGAGCGCGAGGATGAGATGCGCGAACGTTATCCAGAGTTATTTTTAGCAGGTACTTTCTAGTTTCGAATTTCGGGACGAAATTCAGTTATTAGGGGGGGAGTATGTAATACCCCGTACTTTTGGTTATATTTATTTTTGGGATTAATTAATTAAATGCGTATTAATTGGAAATTAATCCGGGTTAAAAATACTAACGAGATGCGAGTTGGTATTTGATTATGTGCATACATGTTTTATATGAATATTGAATTATGAAAAAATGTGTCTTTGGTATATGATTATGTGCATACATGTTTTATATGAATATTGAATTATGAAAAAAATTTGTCGTGAGATTGATATACGGCATTTTGGAAATTTTGTTGAGACGCGTGTGACCGCCGCGTCACTGTATAATATTTTGATTATAAAAGTGATTTTTATTTCTATTATCCGTATGGTCGTTTTGAGTGCGCCAACGCGTCCGGAAGGGTCGAGATAGTCAAAAAACACTAGCCGGGGGTTTAGTTTGGGTCCCGGGGTATTTTTAGGCCATACCGGCAACCTAAAGGGCATTTTAGTAATTTTGTATTTTTGGAGAATTAATAATGACGAAAATTAGGAGTCTTAATCTGATGTGGATTTAACCCACTAAACCCACTAACCAACCCATATTAACCCATTAAGCTGCGGAGGTTATCATTTAGGTTTCCAACTTTCCCAAAGAAAACCCTAGCCACCATAGCCACCATTGGAGAAGAAGCTTGGAGAGAGAAGAAATTCTGCAGAAAAGCTTCATCAAACCTACACCAAACTCAGAGACAATCAAGGCAAGTGTTTTAATTATATTTAAATTCGTAGAATGTTCCTTCCATGTTAGAAAATTGAAGAATATCAATTGTTCTTGAAAGATAATGAAAACCCATGTATTTTGAAACTTAGAACTTGAAATTTTGAGGAGGATTTGCATGTAGAATGATAGGTAGATGTTCATACTGATGATATTTATGATTGGATGAAATTTAAAACGGATTTAAATTGGGTAAATTCATGATTCAAAATTTTAGGGTTTGTGTTCTTGAAATATTGGGGGAAAGTGATGAGATTTGATGGTTTAATGATGATTGGGAAGAATTAACTCCGTAAATTACATTAGTTTATAACCTTGATATGATTAGGATTGATTAGAGACCTTAAAGTATTGTTGGGACAAAGTTTAGAAGAGATTTGAGGAGTAAATATGGTGAAAAATGAGATTTAGAAAAATCTGGGACGAAACTGGCAGGTCGTTAGAAGCCCCTCCCCAGGTCGTTCGAACGAACTCGTTCGAACGAGCTTCTAACGAATTGACCAGTCGCTTCTAATGAAAGGGAACTTCGTTCGATAATCTCATTCGAACGAGATATCGTTAGAAGGTACAGTTCGTTCGAACGAACTGGAATCTCGTTCGAACAGTCTCGTTCGAACGAGACTTCTAACGAGTTGACAGTGGAATCTCGTTCGAACAGTCTCGTTCGAACGAGACTTTTAACGAGTTGACAGTCTGGGCCTTTTTGGACTGTTTTGATTTTTGGAGTCCCGTAAACTTGTTCGAGGATATAGGTAACATTCCGATGATGATGTAATGATAGAATTGGGACTTTTGGGTATTTATGAGAAGGAACTCATATACGAGAGTTAAATTAAATGGACGGTTTGGGTTGAGATGTGAGAATAGATTATGGCGCGTATGATTATAAACCGGAATCGTATAAAGTGTGTAAATTATATATTGGTATTATAATGAGAATAATACTACGATTAAACTACGTTGATTACTAAGATGCGTGTTTACTTAGTATTGGTATATAAATTGTGTGTATGACATACCTACCTTACTTGCTATCACGGGGGGTTTGCGTTCGCTTAGGGCCCTCTAATCCTTGTGTTGCCCGGATTTAGACTGGTTACCTTGATGAACATAGGTCATAGAACGACTTATTGGGATATTAATAAGTCCGCTGATCGTGGGAGCGTAGGTATGTGCGTGACCCATGCGATGTGACTGTGTTCGCCTCCATTATTTGTGATGTTGTTATCTGTGAACTATTCCTGAGAGATTCGGAATATGTAATCCTTATGTACGTGATGTACCGGGATGGATAACAGAGTATGTGTGCACCGCAGCTTAGTTCTCGGGGTGCTTATATTGTATATTTATGATGTGAATAATATACACTTAATTAATGGGAACCTTCATGTTATTGTTATGAATATAATTACGGTATTGTTTCGAGAAATATAACGAGTTAACTGATAGTGATATATATTGCATATTGAACATCTGAGTTTACGTTAAACCCCTACTTAATTACGAGCGTTATAATGTTAATAGAACCGAGTAATTTGGGTAGGACCTATGATAGTCTAGCTAGATATGATGTCACTTAGCTAATGGTTTGTATCGTTGTAGATGGGTACTTACGTTAGGAGTGCACAGTTAGACGAGAGGTGAGAATATCATGTGAGTGCACGTCCTAACATGTACTTTGCATTTAATGTTTTAAATGTTTTTAAAGCACTTGCAGGTTTTTAAAATATAACTCCACATTCGGGCTCTGACACGTTTGCTTTTCAAATCTATTTTTCTTTGTAAAACCATTTTAGGTGCCCAGCCACAAGGACACCATGCATAGGATACTCATTCTGGTGACGAGCTGTAGCTGGTTGTGGAAGCTACAGGGATTTGCTTGTAGACGCTTCTATCACTTGGATTCCAGATTCATTATCTATCAGTTGTAGGGCATGTTGCCCATTTCTATTAGAGTTACATTTCCATTACAGTTTTCGGACTTTGGCATGTACTGTTTTAGTTTCGATTTACTTATTTCAGTTGTGGGATTGTAGTGAGGAGTTTTTCCTCCGGACTGTATTTACGTTATGTGATGGTTATTCTATTTACTTCAGTATGATGAATGGTGTTATTATTCTTTATTACACTTGTTGTATGTTAATCAGACTTTAATTAAAATTTGGCACTTACTTTTTAAATACTAGGTGGTTAGTAATAATAAAAATGTTTTCGACAGTGATGCTATTAACTGAGCCAACTTGGCATTTTGAATTAATTTAATAAAGGAGTAGCTACCCGGTATTTAATTAGTCGGGGTGTCACAGGTAAGATCGGACTAACCAAATCAAATAAAAAAACTCGAAACTAAATTACCTGGAGGTAGCTGCTAATGCTTTTTTCTTGTGCGTTGTTGATGATGCCGGAGAATAACAGGTCTAAGCCATTAGGATTTGCTCCACATTTTGGTGAATAATAATAACACAAAACCCCTTGATAGGTGTCATAGCCTCTTCTGTTTTTACATTTAGCCAACTTCAAAAAATAAGTTTTTCTCATATGATAAGAACGTCGAAGGCCGAAGACAATTGACTTGATTGAAAATGAGAGGGACCCATGTTCTTTTATTTTCCAATATCACGAGCACATAAAAGTCATAGGAGCCCATGTTTTTCTTCCCCCCCAAATTTTCCTCTGTGAAATCAAATTCTTTGATTGTAAATATCTATCAACCATCATTTGAGCTTTGAATTTTAATATTGTCAGTGTTGTCCCGAGTGGTCAGAAATATATGTTTGGTCAGGTCGTCATCAACATGGAGAGTAGTCTCTCAAAAATTACGATTATGACTCGACGCTTGCAGTTGCTTTGGCCGATCTGAACTGGGTCTAATGGAAGTTGAAGAAGGATTTAGCTTGTATCATGGTAAAGTAGATTTTTTATCATTCTAATGATGTAAGGTCTTTTTAAGAGAGATGCATGGGAAATGAGAGAGTGCATCGCTTAGCTTCTCATTGGAAAAATATAAATTTAAAATGCCTAAAAATTGATATACGGGATAAATTAATTGCAGCAATCGAAGAAGAAAGAGAAATGGAGCTCAACCGCCAAGTTCATTGTAAGAGAGATAAAAATGACGAAACCTAATAGGTGTGAGAGGGAGCAATAAACATTGGCTTCTCAAAGGTTTCGTAATAAATGAAAGTAGGGGAATATGGAGAGACAGAGAGAGGTAGCAGGGGATATGGAGAACGGAGCAAGAGAAATCATATTCAAGTTAAGCCATGTGTCAATCTTCTTTTAAGAGACATAAAAATTAAATTTAGTTATTAGATTTTTTTATCGATCTAAGATAATTTTTTCTTAGTGCCATTTATACGTATAGTGTTAATGTTCGCTACAAATTAAGCCTCGTATCCAGTGGTATAAGGTTTCTATTGGGACAATCTTGGGGTAGATTGGGTTTGGTCCCTAGTTTGATCTCTGGAGCTATCAAAATGGTCAGCGGAAGCCACAAACCGCGAAATGGGGATTAGTCGAGGTGCGCGTTGTGACACCACCCCTAATTAAATACCGGGCGATCACTCCTTTATTAAATTAAAATCAAGGTGAACAGTTGGTTCATTCTTAGCATCACTATCGTAAAAATACTTTTCCAATTTAAACACCCTAAATAATTAAGCTAAGTGTCAAAACCATTTAAAACCTTATTCTCATTTTATTAAATCCGGTTATAAAACCTTAAACCATTAACATCTAAAGAGTCACACATTAAGAATAAAAATAGAATTGAACCTACACGAATTTAATCATTAATAATAAATCCCAACATTTACAACATTAAAGGAAAACATCCTGACAGTAATAAATCCCGAAATAAAGGTATTGAAAGTAAAAATTTCAATCTGTGACAATACCAACTAAATAATAGAAAGAGGGCGACACATGCCCCTGCTGGATAAAACTGAACTAGGAGTAGAATCAAATGGATGAAGTCGTCTAAACAACAGGCCTGCAACTCCCACCTAAGCTGCAGCACGTTCCTTCCAAAGGATCCTAAGTAAGACGCCCCTGTGGCTAGGCACCTGTAATACATACATATATATACAAGAGAGAAAAGGAAATAGAAACGGGTCAGAGCCCGATAGTGTATATGATTTAAAAATTCGTTTAGCAAGTATTTAAATTGATTACAGACTAATGCAACAACATATTAGTGCGACACTCTCTTGAGAAATTCTCACCTCTCTTCTAATGTGCACACCTATCGCACTAACCTTCCCAATGATCTATCTCGTCATATACCACACTATCTTTCCCCAATGATTTAACTTATCTTAGGTTATTCGCAGGATTTACAACTGAACAACACAAGCATTTAAAACGTAAGATTTCAATTTGTAACCAAGGTTCTCCTTTTAACTTTATTAATCAATAAAGTTTTCCAGTGTCATATTATACTTTCTCAAAACAATTATTTATAATTTGAGTCATCAACCATGTCCTAAGGCAGTTCCAGATTTCAGAATTTCATATATATATTAACTACTCGTATAATATATATATCATAACAGCACCCCACATAAAAACTATGGTGCGGGCATACTCTGCTATCCAATCCCCGTATCAATCGTACTAAAGGGAATACAAGTTCGGAATCACTCTCGAACTGTATAAATACATACACAAACAATATTGAGGCGAAACATAGTTTCCAAGTCCAAGAGGTCAGTACATACCCTCACGTCTCTTAGGACCGTGACTACCGATTCGATAGCCTGTACCTAGGATTCCTATCTTCTAGGGTACGAGTCAATATCCGCCATAAGGCACACGAGATAAGATCGTCCCAGCGCGGTAACCTCAGGGATAGCAAGTAGCGCGGGCATGATTTTCACAAGTATATAATATATGCATACACAATCATATAAATATACCACTTTTATTATAACAATTTAGGTTTATCCAATAACCCACATTCACAACATTTATCCTTATTTTCCCATTATTATTTATCAAGTATAATGGTTTGTTTCTAACTTTAATTCGAAGAGTTTTTCCAACTTACTACGTAACCCTCATGGACTCTATTCTTCCAAATGTACAATTCAGTAGATATCTATTTATGTTCCAACGTAACTCTCTCTTACGTGTCTCTCCCCTTTAATATATACTTACATTATCCCTTATGCAAAATATCTCAAAAATATAGATTTCGCCTTACATTAAAGGATTTTGAATTTTATTTTCAAAGATGAGAATTTCAAACGGTTTCGAAATCGGAAATAAAAATGGAGTTTTAATTGAATTTTTATTATCTCTAAGAGTCCTCAAAACATAAAACTGTCTAGCAAAAAAAAATATTAAAAAAATATTGAACGGTCCGATCGAGCTGAATTTTTTTCTGTAGCTTCCTCTCGTCTTCAGCTAATTCTCTATAAAATTTCATCCAATTCCAACGGTCCGATCGTCCAGAATAATTTTTTTTTGTGTTTGTATCGGATTAGAACTCTTTTCTTAATCAAACTCTTAATCCTTTACATGACAAAGGGTTTCCAGAATATCATATAAATCATCACTACATGAAAATTTCCCATCTCAAATTGGGTTTTTCTTCCATAAATCTCATCCTAATAACTCCTAAACTAATATGGATGATGCATCAACGAAATAAGCAAGATAAACACTTATCTGGGATTTTCAGAAATCTGGTTTGGTGTGGTTGCGTTCCCCGTCTCGTGATCTACGCGTTGGCGGTGGCGGCGGTGTAAACGAATGAGTTTTGAGCCTTGGAATGCCTTGAGAGCTCTCTCCTCTCCTCTCCAATGGTCGTTCTAGTGTTTTGAGTTATCTAACCCTAGGAGATAACCTAAACATCTGATATAACCCCTTTAATTTTCGTGGGTTTAATTACCCAAAAATACAAAATGACTAAAATGCCCTCCCGGGGTACTAATTTGGCCTAAAAACGCCCCGAGACCCAAATCAAACCCCCGAGTATACTTTTATGACTATCTTGACCCTTCTGGATGTGTTGGCGCACTCAAAATGACCATACGAACAACCTATAAAATATCCACTTTTATTAATCCACATTTAGTCCCGACACGACACAGGCGCGTCCCGACTTAAATTTCCACAATTGTCATTTTATTCACACGTGACAATATTATAAAAATAAATCTCATATATTACTATACTCATCCAGTAATATGCAACAAATAATATATTTCCAATAATTACTAACTCTTGTCACGCTAGTAAATATTTAAAACAACATTTCGGATTAAAATTAAATTAATTTATCTCAATTAAATTTAATAAATCCTTAATTTTAAAAGCCATGAAAATACGGGGTATTACATACTTCCCCCCTAATAACGGAATTTCGTCCCGAAATTCGGAAAATAAGGCCTACCAGGTAGCACAATTCTGGATATCCTTGTCAGTACGCAAACTATCTACATAGTACGGCGCTCAATCACTATAGCTTTTTCCTCACAGCAACATTGTTTTACATTCTCATTGGAGACACTTCACATTGCACTCCCAACTCACAACATTTGAATAGGTTACGTCTATACGTTATAAATTCCATTATCTCACTATCATTAGGAGGCCGCACCTCACTACATGACAACTACTCGGATTTATTCATACACAAAATTCCCATTCTGAGAAGATCATACAAACATTTGACCACTCTTGACTGCCTAAAACAGTCGTGGAATTCCACCATAGTTATTGGATATTTTCTCGACCGATCCAAAAATTCTGATTATCTACTCTCCTCTAAACATACGGAAGGAGAATAGTTGAGGTTCTTCCATAACAAAACCTTAATAAGTACCTCGTACTCGACAAACAGGTACGAGTGCTTCTACAGAGCATTCTTGAAATCATCGTACCAAGATTCCAAAATCTCCTTCACGTGGATCCACTAATCTTTAATCACCATGCGCTTATTCCCTGGCTAAGGGTGATACATCCTACTCGAAACTAAATCTTATCTCCGCTGGTTCCTGAAATCCCATATCAAAGGTGGGATTCACCAATCTCATCCTGATTCAGAAATTTATACTGCGCCGGACTATGCACTGGCGCGATCCTTCCTTTCAAAGGAAGTCTGGGGCATACTAGTTAATATTGTAAGCCAGCCCAAAGGAATATCAATCACTTCCTTCTCGGCGACTTAATTCACATGTTCGGGATAAACCATTGATCTTGTTTTGAGGATGGCAACCCATCAAAGAACTTTACCGACTTTACCAACCTCTTCCAATTTCAGGAATTTTCGATAAACACAAAATTCTTTGGTTGATTCTCCTCTTTCAACCAAACCTTACCTATGGGTAGTGCATGTAGAGACTACTCACTACGTCTCGCTAAACATCGATTCTTCCCTTGAAATGTCTCACATTAAGTGACACGTAATACTCCCCTTCCTTCCTTGGAGTATGCCGAAAGTTCTGACCCGTGCTCTTCTCTCCACGAAGCGCACTTCTGGATCTCTTATACTATACTAACATCATTACTCTTTGTATGCGCAAGTCGCTCTCACACTTGACTAATGACAACTCCGCTCCGGGTGTGCTTCATAACAATTAAATTCTACTCTATTCAAGGAATACCAATTCTTGAATGGTTTCCCACAGCCTTCCAATCAAGTTAGGGCGTGTTATTCTAATTGCACACTTATGTATGGATTATCGCCCCTCATGTGACGTTTAATCCACTTTATCACTTCCACTTCGTTATACTAGTCCCACAAACATATATTTCACACGTCTATTACCACGTCCCTTCGACTCAGACTATTTTAACTGTAGTTAACCAAGATGCCCACATTTTTGCAACACTCCGACCGCCCTGGGAGAGCGAACGGCGTGTTACTCATCTGTAGGACTAACTAAATTCAACGGAATAGAAGGAATAGGGCATTCAAATTCCATGACAATAAAAGAGGAATAATAATTCTCAACCTTCCTCAGATAAGTACAACAATTTTCCCAAATAGGTACAACAACCAAAATAAATCACTAACGCTCTATTCATCAAAATAATTACAGGTCATCTCTTTTGTATAATATAAAGTTCTTTCCAGATAATCCATGCTAAAAATCATTCCAACTCTTTATTCACCTTGTGTTCTGTACGCGGTTATGACATTTGGGTACTCTCAATCACCCTAGAAATCAAAATTCTTAAATTCTCCTTATCATCGTTCCACCCCTCAACTCGTGGGGATAACTTTCAATGCTTTCCTACCACAAAAATACAACTCCAATGACTTTAAAACAAAATTCAACTTCCAACTTACATACATAATTACTTGATCCCATTTCGACCAGGGTACCGAACTCATGGAATATTGACCAAACGTCTCCCTATTTCCAACCTTACGCGAAGTTTCATGCGTGGGATGTCTCGCAAAGCGAAATCCAAACAAGGAACCCCCTCGATACACTACTACCTAGCATTATCGGTTATCGAAATCCGTTAGGTCCTCCGTCCATAGTATATACCCCTTTATTCCGTCCCTTGACAGAAAAGTTACAATTTCTCCCGTAATTATGCTTAACAAAGAACGTTTCACCAATTTCACTATCGTCCCGTATTGGTTGATGGTAATTACATTCTATAAACCTCGGATACATACGATCGAAATTCTCTAAATTTCCTTTTTCTAACATTAGGGGTATAACTCTTAACTCCCACATCTCTTAAGGATAAATATAACACTGCACTCTTCCTATCACTAAGTCCGGAGTGCTAAACATAATAACGAGTCAAGTCTTTTCGCTCAACGGTAAATCCCGGTACATACTGAATCATACTGACAAAGTCTATACATACATTGGTATCGAATATCTCGAGCCCACTATCTCCTCCGAAGTCTCTAGGATAGATAATATAAGTGCGAGTCCAACCTTCTTACAGGTAAAGCCTCGCCAAAACAAAACGTGTTGCACTAATGTAACTACTCCGATAGCCTTGCAATAAATGCCCACTATCATACTACCCATTTCTATAACATTTTAACAAATATAATATCATACTCGTGTATCGCATCACTACAACGAGTAACCTCAATAAAGTATAAAACACTGTTAATATATTCATTCATCCCCCACGGATAGCACCAAAGAAAAATCCCGCTATAGTAAGGAAAAATATTCACATAATGGTAACATTTATAATGATATGCATTAAACTCGTCTCACGTGCTAATCTAGCAATGAACAAAATACGGTGACTCGCTCGTGTCACATAAACACGCCGCATCCTCTAAGGATACAACTTATACTTCCATCCTGGCAATCGTCTTGACTGCACAAATGGTTTTCGGACGTAACACGTCTGCCCAAACCAAAACAAAATTATTTTTAATCGTCGTCCTTTACTAGGCACCGTATTCTTATCCCTTTTTCTCACTTTGGAACATATTATCGCGAGCAATTTCACTCCGCACCAAAATACCTCAACACATAATCCACTTATCACCTGTCTTACTAACCAGGTTAGGATTGTCCTTCTCTCAGACTTTAGTAGACTCGATTCCTGTTAGCCATCCCGGTTGTTCCCTTAGCTTTTTAGGCCATAAAGATCATGTTACTATCTATAATAGTACTTACTGAATTTACCATCACTTGGTAAGAATTTAACTATCTGAAGCATTTAAATGGTTTTCCTGATGTGTATCCACATCCTTTTGTGGTGCTATACCACCACCGTTGTATTCAGTCTTATTCTCGACTAAATTCTTCGATTCCTTTAACTTCCCCCCACAAAGAAGCGTTATCATCTATATTGACAAAATATGACAATGTCAACCTCTGAATCGGTCGTCCATCAGAATTTCCTCCTCGAGTATTATCAACTATTATTACAAGTTGGTCTCCCACTTGGAGTCGTTTCCTCTACTAGTATCTACCTCTTTCGATACAAAATTTGCTAACGATTAGGATTCATATCCACAATTGGACTTCTGTCATGCCCTCCTGCGATGAGTTCAGAACCACGTTTTCTTCTCATCCTGAACAGTTGAGGAAGGAACATACGGTCAACACTGTACCTAAGGCTCTCCTATAGGCATATCATTCAACTTCTAAAATTGGTGGTTGACTCCAACCATTATAATTTCGTCCCGAAAGCCAAGAAAATTTTCTCTAAATTTTCACTTTCAGTTTGCCACACTCTGTCCTATATTTAAGCCTTTGGATACTTTACCTCCTTTGGTTTCACGTTTCTAAAATTTCCCACTGACAGTCTCTACACGTTTTTGTAATACGTTGGGTAAGTTTACCCTCGCACCTCATTTGACTATAACAGCATTTGAAAATCATTGTTGCACCTTAGTCGCCTTTCTAGTCGTGGCTTCTCGTGCCATAATGGAGGTGACCTCGACTACGGTCATCATCCTCGGATATATTTCATAATCTCAACTGATCCCTGCCTCCTGATGTACGCTTAACGGTCATCTTCTGACATCTGTCATCGCTCGGCACACGCACACATCCGAACGAAATTAGAATTCACTAGTGTATATACATTATAGCAGGAGAACGAAATCTTGTCAATGGAATCGACAATCCTAAACATAGGGCTCTATAACAAACAAAGCAACGCTGAAAGCATAATAAGCCGTACAGATCCTAAGGACACTAGAACCTGATGCTCTGATACCACCTGTGACACCCCGCCTAATTAAATACCGGGCGATCACTCCTTTATTAAATTAAAATCAAGGTGAACAGTTGGTTCATTCTTAGCATCACTGTCGTAAAAATACTTTTCCAATTTAAACACCCTAAATAATTAAGCTAAGTGTCAAAACCATTTAAAACCTTATTCTCATTTTATTAAATCCGGTTATAAAACCTTAAACCATTAACATCTAAAGAGTCACACATTAATAATAAAAATAGAATTGAACATACACGAATTTAATCATTAATAATAAATCCCAACATTTACAACACTAAAGGAAAACATCCTAACAGTAATAAATCCCAAAATAAAGGTACTGAAAGTAAAAATTTCAATCTCTGACAATACCAACTAAATAATAGAAAGAGGGCGACACATGCATCTGCTGGATAAAACTGAACTAAGAGTAGAATCAAATGGATGAAGTCGTCTAAACAACATGCCTGCAACTCCCACCTAAGCTGCAGCACGTTCCTTCCAAAGGATCCTAAGTAAAACGCCCATGTGGCTGGGCACCTGTAATACATACATATATATACAAGAGAGAAAAAGAAATAGAAACGGGTCATAGCCCGATAGTATATATGATTTAAAAATTCATTTAGCAAGTATTTAAATTGATTACAGGCTAATGCAACAACATATTAGTGCGACACTCTCTTGAGAAATTCTCACCTCTCTTCTAATGTGCACACCTATCGCACTAACCTTCCCAATGATCTATCTCGTCATATACCACACTATCTTTCCCCAATGATTTAACTTATCTTAGGTTATTCGCAGGATTTACAACTGAACAACACAAGTATTTAAAACGTAAGATTTCAATTTGTAACCAAGGTTCTCCTTTTAACTTTATTAATCAATAAAGCTTTCCAGTGTCATAATATACGTTCGCAAAACAATTATTTATAATTTGAGTCATCAACCATGTCCTACATATCAAATCACAGTAGGCAGTTCCAGATTTCAGAATTTCATATATATATTAACTACTCGTATAATATATATATCATAACAGCACCCCACATAAAAACTATGGTGCGGGCATACTCTGTTATCCAATCCCCGTATCAATCGTACTAAAGGGAATACAAGTTCGGAATCACTCTCGAACTGTATAAATACATACACAAACAATATTGAGGCGAAACATAGTTTCCAAGTCCAAGAGGTCAGTACATACCCTCACGTCTCTTAGGACCGTGACTACCGATTCGATAGCCTGTACCTAGGATTCCTATCTTCTAGGGTACGAGTCAATATCCGCCATAAGGCACACGAGATAAGATCGTCCCAGCGCGGTAACCTCAGGGATAGCAAGTAGCGCGGGCATGATTTTCACAAGTATATAATATATGCATACACAATCATATAAATATACCACTTTTATTATATCAATTTAGGTTTATCCAATAACCCACATTCACAACATTTATCCTTATTTTCCCATTATTATTTATCAAGTATAATGGTTCGTTTCTAACTTTAATTCGAAGGGTTTTTCCAACTTACTACGTAACCCTCATGGACTCTATTCTTCCAAATGTACAATTCAGTAGATATCTATTTATGTTCCAACGTAACTCTCTCTTACGTGTCTCTCCCCTTTAATATATACTTACATTATCCCTTATGCAAAATATCCCAAAAATATAGATTTCGCCTTACATTAAAGGATTTTGAATTTTATTTTCAAAGATGAGAATTTCAAACGGTTTCGAAATCGAAAATAAAAATGGAGTTTTAATTGAATTTTTATTATCTCTAAGAGTCCTCAAAATATAAAATTGTCTAGCAAAAAAAAAAATATTAAAAAAATATTGAACGGTCCGATTGAGGTGAATTTTTTTCTGTAGCTTCCTCTCGTCTTCAGCTAATTCTATGTAAAATTTTATCCAATTCCAACGGTCCGATCGTCCGGAATAATTTTTTATTTTTGTGTTTATATCTGATTAGAACTCTTTTCTTAATCAAACTCTTAATCCTTTACATGACAAAGGGTTTCCAGAATATCATATAAATCATCACTACATGAAAATTTCCCATCTCAAATTGGGTTTTTCTTCCATAAATCTCATCCTAATAACTCCTAAACTAATATGGATGATGCATCAACGAAATAAGCAAGATAAACACTTGTTTGGGATTTTCAGAAATCTGGTTTGGTGTTGAATTTGGTGTGGTTGCGTTCCCCGTCTCGCGATCTACGCGTTGGTGGTGGCGGCGGTGTAAACGGATGAGTTTTGAGCCTTGGAATGCCTTGAGAGCTCTCTCCTCTCCTCTCCAATGGCCGTTCTAGTGTTTTGAGTTATCTAACCCTAGGAGATAACCTAAACATCTGATATAACCCCTTTAATTTTCGTGGGTTTAATTACCCAAAAATACAAAATGACTAAAATGCCCTCCCGGGGTACTAATTTGGCCTAAAAACCCCCCAAGACCCAAATCAAACCCCTGGGTATACTTTTCTGACTACCTCGACCCTTCCGGACGCGTTGGCGCACTCAAAACGACCATACGAACAACCTATAAAATATTCACTTTTATTAATCCACATTTAGTTCCGACACGACACAGGCGCGTCCCGACTTAAATTTTCACAATTGTCATTTTATTCACACGTGACAATATTAAAAAAAAAATCTCATATTTTACTATACTCATCCAGTAATATGCAACAAATAATATATTCCCAATAATTACTAACTCTTGTCACGCTAGTAAATATTTAAAACAACATTTCGGATTAAAATTAAATTAATTTATCTCAATTAAATTTAATAAATCCTTAAATTTAAAAGCCATGAAAATACGGGGTATTACACGCGTAAGCTAGCGCGCACACTTCATGTTATGCTACAAAAAAAATTTAATGTTCACTGCATAAATGGAATTTATTTAAGTAAAAATCGCGTGATTAAAGGGGTTTAGTATCAATCCTATTAGATTTTAGTCACGTGCATTTTATAAATCTTGTTGTAGATATGGAGAAGTAAAATTCAATTAAGATAATTCCAAATAATGTTCCAAGTTTTCTAACATATAATATTTCATCATAATTCCAATACCTAGGTTATCAAAAGCAAGGGCATTCTTGAATCAATGTAATAATGGGCCATAAAAATACACTGGCACTTTATTCCCAAACTTCTTAATATAAATCCTTAACAATTGCATTTAAAGGTATGAATAATAAAATATTGACACATTCAAAATATTATGTTAACTTCCATTTGATATTATTACAGGGCATAATGTACTTCCACATAGGGATTGCCATGGGTCGGTCTGTGCAGGGCTAGTCAGGCTTGGGTGAGATCTATAAAAATTTGAGTTATTCCAAGCCCATACAGGCTCAAGTAGGGAGTAATCTCAGGTCTGCCCAACTTCTTTCCCAAGTCCATTGTTCAGGCCAGGAAGCAAACTTTTTTCTTATACCTAAATTTTATTATTTAGAAAATTTATGACTTATTTTATTATTTAGTAAATTTATTTTATAACGTACTCTTAAGGCTAAGAGCAAATAAGGCCTGAGATTAATATTTCTAAATGTTCCTCATTTATATTATTTTTATAACTTTTAACCTTAAAGGAATAAAAACTAAACTACACACACACACACACACACACACACACACACACACACACACACACACACACACACACACACACACACATATATATATATATATATAATTTTCGGGGCTCACGTCGGGCCGACGCAAGCAGCCTAATAATACATACCCATACCCGTCCAAAAAAAATTGAGCTTATAAAATTTTGTCAACCTGATTCGTGGACCTGTTTCCACCCCTCCACGTAACAAAATGTTGAAATAATCATTACATGTTTATTTATGTAGGAATATTACAACTATAATTAGAAAACCTGCCATTAAACATTTATTAAAAATGAATCGGGATAAAACATCTGACAACTTACAAATTGGGAAAAAATAAATGAATTAAGATAGCGAAGGAAAAAGAAAAAGAAAACTACATCTGAACCTACAATTAATAACCAATAAAAAGTCATCCACGCTAAATGAGGTTGTTTTAATTTGAAGCGAATAAAAAAAAGATATGCTTCCTAAATTATTTTGGTGAGCAAGAGCGTATGTTCTGTTATAGTTTCATAACAACGGGAGGTTCCAGGATCTATTGAACTATCCTTGTTAAGTTATAAATGATGTTCACATTTATGACTTCAAAACATAATATTGTATTAGAAACATTTGATACCTCATGAATGGTTCGTAGAAAAATCTCTTTACTTTATATTTGAAAGTTATTTTTTTTAATACTAAGTTATTATAGCTCGACGTGGAGAAACAATATGAAAGAGGTAAACTAAAGAGTAAACAAACATTACATGAGAAACCTATTAAAAAAATAACAACATTCAGAGCAAAAATTTATACAGCCATCACATAAACATGTCCTTACCTCTCAAAGTTTATTGATGATCTTTATCTTGGATATTTTATCAAGCACATGGGTCACTTCCTTGAACCCACTCGCATTTTATCATCTTGAAATTCAATTGAAGAATGTATAATATGGTTTCCAATCAAAGATTACTCAATCTAGTTCGTCTATCAAGCTTGAGAACTTCGTTGTCTATGGTGGAGTATTCATCTAGAATTTTCATGAAATTGTTTATATATCCACGCTCAAAACTCAGTTATTCTTAGAATTTGGAAGATTGTGCTCTTGTACGAAACTTTTGGGCTTTTGAAACTTATTGTCTCCCCTTGGGAAATATATTAGTTGATAGAGGTCATTAATGTTAGAAGAGGAAGAAAGAGAGAGATCGAAGAGACATAAGAACATAATAAAAAAGACGAATAAGAAGAGAGAAGGCTGAAAGTCACAAAACATAGAGGGACACACCTGATAGAAGAAGGAGTTATTGAAAATGAGAAACATGGTATTTAATATCCCATCACATTTCATTACACGGTTTATGAGGGAGTTGCCTTAATTCCAGCTCCATTTTGAGGCCACGTGGCAAAGCTACGATTGGGGACACCGTTTTATATATATTGGGGTTTTATTATCCTCGACAACAATCATAAGTGGCATTGAATGTCGCCATCCGTGATAGCGACGTTACGTAAAATGTCGTTGTCTGGGATTGCGACGTTTAAATTTTCTCATTCCATCACCATCAATAATTTTACTTAGAGCAACATTATATATGATGGGATGCAAAATCATAAATATGTTGAATCTCAGTGGAGTCACATGTTACCTGTGATGAATGGCATAATCATGATGATCACTTTGAGTAATATTAAAGAAATTCAAATGAAATGACAATACGATGATAAACACATCAAGTAGTTGTTATATATCCACATGTGAGACTAAATGATGAATTGTCGTGTACAAAATGCAAAGGTAATAATGATTGACTGGTAGTTTGAAGTGACGCTTAAATGTACCATTGTGGAGTATGTAAATGTAAATGTAAATGTAAAACTAATAGTGCATAGTCAATTCAAACAACAACCTTTATGGAATGTCTATTTACGAGAGTAGAAATCTTTCATTGTTTAATGTATTTTTACAAGGGTAAATTAAAGTACATCATGTGAACTATAAATGCTTTCCATATCACAAATTTTAAAATAAGTTAACATTATCTATGAAGAATAATATTTTTTTATCAAACTATTTTTCACATTTGGTGGGGTATGTAAAACATATATAGTTCGGGGGGATTTATTGCAATCTATCCTTTTTATAATTGGTTATTTGGGATTTGTCCCCCATTAATTATTTGTTATTCAGTCTGTTTGCCCAGATTAATACTCAAGAGGGGGGGTGAATTGAGTTTTTGCAAACTTTTTGGGTTAAATTAATATTTCAGAAAATACTAAATTTAAATCACTTAAACAAATATCAGATTTATAAAACTATAAAGAATAAATCCAACAATATCAAATAAATGCAACTAACTAATTTAAACAACTAGACATGCAGATTTTAACACTCTGGAAATATTAAATTAATTTTCGTATTTAATATAAAGTGATATTCTGAAATTAATTATTTAATTCAAAAATAATTATTTTAACCTTAAAAATAATTTAGTCAAATTTCGGAATTAATTTATTTGCGAGATAGTGTGCTGAAAATATTAACTCAAGCAAGCATGTGCAAATAAATAAATAAAAGTGCGAAAAATAAATGACACCGAAATTTAACGTGGTTCGGCCAAATCCCGGCCTACGTCCACGCGCCTAGAGCCCCTGTCTCCTTTGCGCTTCACTAAACCTGATCCACTTGCGGGTAGGATCAAACCACCGCGTGCAATTGTTTGCAAGCTAACTCCGAGCTTCAAACCCCGTGCCCCACTTACGGTTAGGAACCAATTACCGGTACAAACCGAAGCTTCAACAAAGCTTCACAATAAATCTGAATTTTTGTGGTACAGAATAAAATACTGAAACTCCTTAAAATACAATTTGTAATCTGAGTTTCTCCCTCTTGAATCAGACTTCAATAATGATGTTGAAGTAGGCACAAGTCTTCTTCTTCAATGATTGAGCAGATGATAAAATTTATTGCTCTCTTGAATGTGTAGCTGAATAGTAAAATAAATGCTCTCAATAATATTTTTAAGTCTTGCTCATGCTCTCATTCAAGTCTGTATTGTTCAATGCAGCTCTTCAAAGCTTTAATATGTGTCTTCCAAAAACTAGCTGTTAGACACAGCATATTTGAGCATTAAATGCTCGTGATATTGCTGAGATGGTGTAGTCTGAAAATAATCTCCAAGACTGATCTGCAAATCTTCATTTTGCTTCTCAATAAAAATATGACTGTTGAAGCATAATAATGGTCATCTGAAAATATGGGACTGAAAGTAGCTTTGAGGTGACTCATATATTTTTCTGCATAAAAGATTGTTAGTCCAAGAGATAAAATACACAACTGAAGTATTTATGTGGAACCATTGTGTAAAGAATATAACTGGTGTGTCAAGAGTATTTTTTAGTCAAGAGAGTAAATGGGACAAAGTAAATAAAAATTATTTCCCACATTGATATAAAAAGTTTCAGAACAGATATGAAACTAAATTTCTGACAAATATATGTAAAGATAATTTCGGACAAAACAAATAGATTTCAGACAAAAAAAATAATTTCGGACTGATATAAAAATAGATTTCGGAACAGATAAAAAAAATTAATTTCGGACTGATATAAAAATAGAATCTGGACAGAAAAAAAATCGGACAGATATTTAAATAAAAAATTCGGACTAAAGCATATCTATTTTTCGAACAGATATAAATGTTAAAAAATAGTTTTGACCGAAATATAAAGATCAGATATATATATATATATACGTTACAATCTTTGGACTGATAAAAAATACGGACAGATATTAAAATAGTTTCGCACGGATATATGTATCAAAGAAACAATTTCCAAAGATCATAGCTTCAAGTCTAGCAAATGTTTGAGTGGCTAGAAGCATATCACACGAATGACAGGGCATGGCCAAATCTAATAGAAAAAGAATAAGGACTAAATAGTTTTCTTACTCATTAAATGAGTATGGGTCCAAGAGTATTTATGGGGAAGTGACATGAGGTGAGCAGGTCCTTTCCTTCTTTTTCTTTTTATTTAAAAGGTGATGACACAAGAGAAGACTTAGGCACGGATATAGATGATAAGAAAATTCGGATAAGCAAAAGAAATTTTCGGATAAAACGAAACAGCTAAAGATATAGAAAACAGATTAAAAAAAACAGTTCGGATAAAAAAAAACAGAAAAAAAATTTCGGATATTTCGAAAAAAAGAAACAGATAAAAAAAAGTATAAAAAACAGTATAAAAAAAAAATATAAAAAAAACAGTCGGATATTTCGAAAAAAATAACCAAAAAAAATATTAAAAAAATAGAAAACATATATAGTACAAAGTAGATACCAGATATCATAAAAAAAACAATATAGATATATGAGATCTTAAGACTCATAAATGAGCAAACTCTCTTTGCAGAAGAAACCAAGGATCTAGTCCTATATCAGGTACAAAAAGGAACGAAAACCAACTATTTCTATTGAGACATAAGCCTAAGACATGACAGGGGCATGTACTCAATTTATCACAACAGATATAAGGGGTTCAAAGATTTTTTTTTTGACCAACTAAATTGCTTTCCTCAGTAAATTTCGGCTAGAGATGGTGTGTTATCAGAAGAGAATCCTATAAGCAGTGTACGAATATATTCAAGAATTCAGAATCAGACAAAAAATATTTTGTAGTATGAACTGGATTCTTCAAATTTATAATACTATGTATATTTAGTATATATGTATATAACAAATGATATAATACGCGATATAAATTATTAGAGAAATTTTCAATTTATTAAAATAAATAATTGTTTTAGAATAGGGAATTTATTTTAAACAAAAATACACCAATTTTATAAAAAATATTTTCAAACAAAAACATTTCTTTTTGAAAATGCTTTGGCTCATAATTAATTAGTCACACCATAGAAGTTATATATCAAGATATATGCATGTGTGTCTAGTGTGTCAAGTGCAAAAGTGCAACATACGTAAATACCTTTACTCGAATATGTTGTTGAGAGGAGTCGAGGCGAGATTTATACAATAATGAATATATATAGAATAACCAAAAAAAAATGTTTGGAATCATCAAAATCAATATATTAAGTTAAACTAAAATGTATATTAATTAAACTAATTTAATTATGGATAAAATACATTTTTGTTAACAATCTCCCCCTTTTTGATGATGACAAACAATGATTCACATATATTCATAAAATGAATAAATTAAGCACAAACAGTGAATCATAAATATTTCTCCCCCTTTGACATTATCAAAAAGATATTTCAAATAAATTAAGTGCCACGGGTAAAAAGCGAAGCTCCCCCTATCAAAAATAATACAAGCATGGGATATAACCATAATTCGCAAAGGGCATAAAATTTTCAATACGCACATGTGTCAACATATATATAAAAAATTATAGCATGTATTTGAATTTATAAATTGACAATAATATCATCAAATAATGCATAAGTCACAAAACTGAAATTAAAAGATAAAAGATCAACTTTTCAAAATGCGTCAATGATAAATAGTACCAATTGTTGTAGTTACACACAAATCGTGCGTTGCACACAATGATTTCTCGGAACAACTTTTTACACATAGATAGGAATCACAACTCAATGTTCTCAAATAGTGCAAATATGAGAGATATAACAATTAGCTCAATCATCTTTCTTAATACTAAAATTTCAGCGAATAAATTTTGAATAGGCGCATATCAATTGATGTGTAAATCCTCATGATAGAATAAACTTTTAAGCACACAACGTGAAACATTTCATAACTCGATGTTTTCAAATAATTTGAATTAAGCACATAACATGAGTTAGAAATAGAAAAAAAATATAGCATTTTGCTCAAGCTTTGCCGATTTCAAGATACGAGCTAAAATTCTCGGAATAATCAACTAAATCGCAAAATCCATAATAACATATCAAAGTCATGATCAAGCATTTTTCGAACAAGTAATCAAACAAATTTTAATAAACTTTTATCTCCCCCTAAGGGATACCAATTAAGGCAAATATGCATATAACAAATATGGTGCATCTATTTCATGAGATAAAATATTATTAAAAATTAGCTTCATAAAATCATTTTTGAAAGGTCTCACAAATGATACCAATTGTTGATCACGTGGTTTCTCAATTCAAACATGCATAACAAAAAAAATTCATCGTGAATGTTACAAATATTCGAACAATGACATTAATCATGTAGTATGCAATAAGACTAACTCATAGAGATTAATATGTTCATATCATCAAAATCAACAAGTGAATGTTACAATATTAACATTTATCACATATAGCTAATATACTAGAATGTACTCAAATGACATTTTCGTTTCAGATTTATATTCAATAAAATCATGAATATATCCAATCTTATTATTCATAAAAAATATATCAAGATGTAATAAAAAATTATGAATATTTTCCAACGAAAAATTTATCATCAAACTCAAGTATAAGTTCATATAAAATCATCAAGAATAATGAATATACAAATTTTCATGTGAATACTAAATAATCAATCAACACGCTCATGTGTTAAAACAAATATGCTTATGCATGGAAATATATCAATTATGAAATAAATCATTAATAAACATATGATATTAATTTCAAGAAAGGTGTTCCTCACCACCTTACCAATACCAAAGATATATACAAGCAACTTCTACCGAGTGTGGCATTTTCAACATTAGGCAATGATACTGAAATTTGTAATATGATCAAATCATATGCCTTGAAAATCCACATTCCATCTCAAAATGCAACCTACACAACTTTGAAAATTTTCTCTTTTGGTACCCAAAATGTGTTAGGTCCATAGGGGTTAGTATGCATCTTAGTTCCTTTTGGAATCCATGTAAATTTTCTTTTTCTAAATTTATATGGACACAAATTTGAAAAATGTGTGTGTCTACCACAATAAGAGCATAAATAATTAGGTAGACTAGATGAAACATCAAATTTCAATAAATTGGAATAAGTCTTTTTCTCATTTCCTTCATCATATCCAATACCATTATTATTAAATCGAATTCTTTGTGTCTCAACAATTTTATGAAAATATTCATTTCCTTTTGTAAAAGTATCTAATGATTTCTTTAGATATTCAATTTTCCTTTTTAACTCAATATTTTCAATTTCAAGAGGAGAAGTGACAATGACAGATTTTTCCTTTTTCAAAGATTTAATTTCATTTTTCAAAGATTCATTTTCTAATTTCAACTCATCAAAATCATTTGACATATAATCATATTTAGTTGAAATTAATGAATGAGACTTCTTAAGTTTAATATATTTATTTTTAAGTTCTTCAAAACTTTCACATAATTCATCAAAAACGTTTTGTAAAACTTCATAATCATCAACTTCATCATTATCACTATCACTAGAGTTAGGGTTAGAATGTACCCCATTTTCCATAGCCATGTAACATAGATGAGCAACTTCATTTTCATTTGAATCTTCATCGGAAGAGCTTGTGTCGGAGTCACTCCATGTTGTGGCTTTCAATGCCTTCTTCCCTTTCTTATATTTTGGACAATTAGGCTTAATGTGTCCAACTTCATCACAATGATAGCATCTTGGTTCAGATTTGGATTGATGATCATCATTGAACTCTTTTGAAAAATGTTTCTTTCTCTTTTCCTTGGCTTTCTTTTTAGAATTGAGATATTTTTTGAAATGTTTAGCCAATAGGGAAATATTATCATCATCATCATCTTCACTTTCTATATTTTTGCTTGAAGATTTGAGAGCAATAATTTTGTTTGCTTTTGGTTTCTCTTCTTCAACAAATTCCTTAAGTTCCATTTCATGGGTGATTAAGGAACCCAATAGCTCATCAAGAGAGATAGGTCTTTCTCTAATTGCTTCTTTGATAGCTAACTTTTTGGTCATCCAATTCGCTGGTAATGACCTGAGAATCTTATTCACTAATTCAGAGTCAGTATAAGATTTGCCAAGAGATTTAAGACCATTAATAATATTAGTGAACATATCAGAAATAGATTCATCAGACATCATCTTAAATAACTCATAATTATGAACAAGCATACTAATTTTATCTTCTTTAACTTGACTAGTTCCTTCATAAGTAACTTCTAGTCTGTCCCAAATTTCTTTAGCAGATTCACAACAACAGATTCTGTTAAACTCATTTACATCAAGTGAACAATGCAAAATATTCATAGCTTTAGCATTTATTTGAATTTTTCTAATATCAACATCATTCCATTCATTTTCTTCTTTAGGGACAGAAGCATTATTTTCCATTTTAATAGGAATATAGGGACCATTCATGACAACTTTCCAAACTTCATAATCATGTGACTGAATAAAATATTTAATTCTATTTTTCCAATAACTATAATCTTTTCCAGAAAATAGAGGAGGTTTAAAAATAGATTGACCTTCACCAAGTGATGTAGTAACATATGCCATTGATCTTTAACTCTAAGATTGTTAAATCTAAAAATAAATAAGAAGAGCACTAGCTCTGATACCAATTGTTGCCCAGATTAATACTCAAGAAGGGGGGTGAATTGAGTTTTTGCAAACTTTTTGGGTTAAATTAATATTTCAGAAAATACTAAATTTAAATCACTTAAACAAATATCAGATTTATAAAACTATAAAGAATAAATCCAACAATATCAAATAAATGCAACTAACTAATTTAAACAACTAGACATGCAGATTTTAACACTCTGGAAATATTAAATTAATTTTCGTATTTAATATAAAGTGATATTCTGAAATTAATTATTTAATTCAAAAATAATTATTTTAACCTTAAAAATAATTTAGTCAAATTTCGGAATCAATTTATTTGCAAGATAGTGTGCTGAAAATATTAACTCAAGCAAGCATGTGCAAATAAATAAATAAAAGTGCGGAAAATAAATGACACCGAAATTTAACGTGGTTCGGCCAAATCCCGGCCTACGTCCACGCGCCTAGAGCCCCTGTCTCCTTTGCGCTTCACTAAACCTGATCCACTTGCGGGTAGGATCAAACCACCGCGTACAATTGTTTGCAAGCTAACTTCGAGCTTCAAACCCCGTGGCCCACTTACGGGTAGGAACCAATTACCGGTACAAACCGAAGCTTCAACAAAGCTTCACAATAAATCTGAATTTTTGTGGTACAGAATAAAATACTGAAACTCCTTAAAATACAATTTGTAATCTGAGTTTCTCCCTCTTGAATCAGACTTCAATAATGATGTTGAAGTAGGCACAAGCCTTCTTCTTCAATGATTGAGCAGATGATAAAATTTATTGCTCTCTTGAATGTGTAGCTGAGTAGTAAAATAAATGCTCTCAATAATATTTTTAAGTCTTGCTCATGCTCCCATTCAAGTCTGTATTGTTCAATGCAGCTCTTCAAAGCTTTAATATGTGTCTTCCAAAAACTAGCTGTTAGACACAGCATATTTGAGCATTAAATGCTCCTGATATTGCTGAGATGGTGTAGTCTGAAATTAATCTCCAAGACTGATCTGCAAATCTTCATTTTGCTTCTCAATAAAAATATGACTGTTGAAGCATAATAATGGTCATCTGAAAATATGGGACTGAAAGTAGCTTTGAGGTGACTCATATATTTTTCTGCATAAAAGATTGTTAGTCCAAGAGATAAAATACACAACTGAAGTATTTATGTGGAACCATTGTGTAAAGAATATAACTGGTGTGTCAAGAGTATTTTTTAGTCAAGAGAGTAAATGGGACAAAGTAAATAAAAATTATTTCCCACATTGATATAAAAAGTTTCAGAACAGATATGAAACTAAATTTCTGACAAATATATGTAAAGATAATTTCGGACAAAACAAATAGATTTCAGACAAAAAAAATAATTTCGGACTGATATAAAAATAGATTTCGGAACAGATAAAAAAAATTAATTTCGGACTGATATAAAAATAGAATCTGGACAGAAAAAAAATCGGACAGATATTTAAATAAAAAATTCGGACTAAAGCATATCTATTTTTCGAACAGATATAAATGTTAAAAAATAGTTTTGACCGAAATATAAAGATCAGATATATATATATATATATATATATATATATATATATATATATATATATATATATACGTTACAATCTTTGGACTGATAAAAAATACGGACAGATATTAAAACAGTTTCGCACGGATATATGTATCAAAGAAACAATTTCCAAAGATCATAGCTTCAAGTCTAGCAAATGTTTGAGTGGCTAGAAGCATATCACACGAATGACAGGGCATGGCCAAATCTAATAGAAAAAGAATAAGGACTAAATAGTTTTCTTACTCATTAAATGAGTATGGGTCCAAGAGTATTTATGGGGAAGTGACATGAGGTGAGCAGGTCCTTTCCTTCTTTTTCTTTTTATTTAAAAGGTGATGACACAAGAGAAGACTTAGGCACGGATATAGATGACAAGAAAATTCGGATAAGCAAAAGAAATTTTCGGATAAAACGAAACAGCTAAAGAAATAGAAAACAGATTAAAAAAAACAGTTCGGATAAAAAAAAACAGAAAAAAAATTTCGGATATTTCGAAAAAAAGAAACAGATAAAAAAAAGTATAAAAAACAGTATAAAAAAAAATATAAAAAAAACAGTCGGATATTTCGTAAAAAAGAACCAAAAAAAATATTAAAAAAATAGAAAACATATATAGTACAAAGTAGATACCAGATATCATAAAAAAAAATAATATAGATATATGAGATCTTAAAACTCATAAATGAGCAAACTCTCTTTGCAGAAGAAACCAAGGGTCTAGTCCTATATCAGGTACAAAAATGAACGAAAACCAACTATTTCTATTGAGACATAAGCCTAAGACATGACAGGGGCATGTACTCAATTTATCACAACAGATATAAGAGGTTCAAAGATTTTTTTTTGACCAACTAAATTGCTTTCCTCAGAAAATTTCGGCTAGAGATGGTGTGTTATCATAAGAGAATCCTATAAGCAGTGTACGAATATATTCAAGAATTCAGAATCGGACAAAAAATATTTTGTAGTATGAACTGGATTCTTCAAATTTATAATACTATGTATATTCAGTATATATGTATATAACAAATGATATAATACGCGATATAAATTATTAGAGAAATTTTCATACTATTAAAATAAATAATTGTTTTAGAATAGGGAATTTATTTTAAACAAAAATACACCAATTTTATAAAAAATATTTTCAAACAAAAACATTTCTTTTTGAAAATGCTTTGGCTCATAATTAATTAGTCACACCATAGAAGTTATATATCAAGATATATGCATGTGTGTCTAGTGTGTCAAGTGCAAAAGTGCAACATACGTGAATACCTTTACTCGAATATGTCGTTGAGAGGAGTCGAGGCGAGATTTATACAATAATGAATATATATAGAATAACCAAAAACATTGTTTGGAATCATCAAAATCAATATATTAAGTTAAACTAAAATGTATATTAATTAAACTAATTTAATTATGGATAAAATACATTTTTGTTAACACAGTCAAACCCCAATAATTTTCACCTCTTGGGGTTTGACCCCCATTTTAATGGTTTTCATCAATTGACCATTAACTAACTCATTTTCAGGTCTAAATTGTCCAATATATCCCTTATTTATTACTTAACATTCACATTTCACCATAGAATCCTTAACCATTATGTTATTCAACCCTTTTTCCCCATATTATATATATATATTTCTAGGTAAATATTGACGTATATTTTATATTTAAAATAACTATTGATAATAATGTAAATATTTATATTATATTAACATCACTACATTTACTTATTTATAAAGGTATACTAACATATAAACTATTTATTTATGTATATTGAATGGGCTATGAGTCGAGTTGTCCACGTGGCATTTTAAGAGCTCGGTAAAACAGTGAGTCCTAGTCGCACGCCAATTATGGATCGAATAAGGACGGAATCACTAAGGATGATGATAAAGTGACTGGATAAAATTTGAATATAACTCAACAACCTAGGAGAATATGGAGAAAGATAGAGGTTGAATCTGTAAAGAGTGCTCATATTTGCATTTTATGCAAATAGAACTCTCATAGTTATAAATATAACACCCCTATTGTGGGAAATATATATAGAATTATATTGTACCTACAACTTGGATTCTCGGCTAGCATCATTTGGCATTTGAAGTCGTTGTACTCCTTAACTAATAAAATAATCCATATCTTCCTTCTTGTGGTCATAGTCACGATCGATTTGTCGAATATATATATATATATATATCCTTGTGTCCATTTATTTAATGCATTCATATTTGTGGGTGTTAGTGGTATTTAGCATTATTGTCGATTTGATTCACTAATAACTTGGCGCCATCTGTGGGAAATCGTCTTTATACCACCACTCGATAATACTAATCCTTTAACATAATGATTTCATGTTAGTACTACATTCCTATGCTAGGAATCGAGTGCGATCTGAGATGCAAGTCGTAAAGAGGAAATAAACTCCTTCAAAATCTCCTTTCTCTCTCTCTTTCAGGGATGCCAGATCACATTGATATACTCCTCATAAATATAGCCCCAATTGTTACTCCTTTAGTGTACCCTCCCACAAGGAATCCAATGCCACGCCTGGCTAACCTTTATGAGGAATGCCTAAACGAACGTGACAAGGAAATAGCCATGTTGAAGAAGTAGTTAACCAAACATTTTAAAGGACGTAAGCATAGATCCCACAACCTTAGATGTCATAGAAGGAAGAGGATCCGATCACCCAGGACTCCTCATGTCAACTACAATGTCAGAGCATCTAGATCTCGGATGTAATACCCCGTATTTTTTATAAATTATTAAATTAAATAAAAATTAGTTACGTGTGCTTATTGTGACTGGAGATGTCATTATTTATATTTGTATGTATTATATTAATTACGCGGGTTTGTTATGACTAGAGATATCACTATTTATATTTTTGTGTGTTACTTAAATTCAATTTGAAATTGGATTCAAGACACGGTGATTAATTAATTAAATCAATTAATATTTGAACTCGTACCGGATAATTATTAAATAATCGAGTTGTTAGTTATTTGTTTTGGTATTTTGGTGGTAGGCTTTTGGGATGTGAATAATTTCCCTTTTTAATTTAAAATGATGGTTTAAAGGTCTATTAGTTTAGTGCAAGGTTCGAGCAATGTTTTAAGCCACTTGTGGAGTTGAATTTGGGCACTTTGGGGTGAGACCCATTTGGGGCCCAAGTGTAATTTCGGGTTTAAAGGGTTTTAAAGGGTCACGAGGGATCTCATTTATCACAAAACACATTTGGGGGATCACTTTGCGGCTAGATGGAAGGCAGGTGAAGTGAAGAGGAGAAATTGAGAGATTTGGCTTTATTTTCTCCACAAATCATGAGGCAAGTTTCTATATAATATTATTATGATTGTACGTGTGTCAAAATTTTATCTATTCATTATAAATCTAAAGCAAGTTATGTTATAAATGTTATTTTAGACAATTAAATAATTAATTTCATAATTTAATTTACCTAGATAGTAATTAGGTTGATTTCCCCTTTTACTTTGGTTGATTCCTTTATGAATTTGGATTAAAATTAAAAGAGAATGATTTGGATTTGTATTATAGTGTAAATCATCTAAAATCCCTATTTTTAATTGAATCAATTCATGAAAATGATAGGTTTTTTTAGAAATTGATAAACCTAGGGTTCTTTAGTGAATTTTAGGTGTCTACTTTAAATCTTGATGTGGATTTGAGATTTGATGTTCGAAATAGGTTTTGATTGGTTATATGATGTGGTTTTGTTAATTTGATATTGGTTGGGGAATTAAATGAAGGTGTATGGTTCATTAATGGAGTAAGGAAAGAGAGAGAAATTGGGGTTAAAGATAAAGAATCCCATAACGAGGGAAATTTTGGAGTTTTTGTGTTGACTGATCGATCGACCTCAGGCCACTGATCGACATGCGGTATTAGATATGGCCTAGTTTAGGCTTTTGTGTATTTAGTTGGTAGTTTTAGTTTCGGGACTAAGTCTAGGATTTGTTGGCCTATAGTTTTCATGTACTCATGGAATATATATATATTCTTATGATTTAAATTATCGAAGATCGATAGTTGGGGTATTTGGATATTAGGAAAAATTATTGATTTAAAAGGGTTAAATTGAAGATTTGGCATTCGATGGTAAACCCGAGTGTAAAACGGGTTCGTTGATTGGAAATTTGTAAGATTAGAGGATTGGACTTATTGGGAGAGATTGATTTGGGTCATTGTGTTATACGAGTGGGGAGAACATCCTTTGGGTGAGATTAGGTTTGGGTTATAACTTCCTAGAGTGAGGTAGTTACTGTTTCCTATGGTTTCATTTAAATTAGGTGTGGGATTATACCTAGACATGATGCCTTGGGAGAATGGACTAGGGTTAATTGAGATTTAATATAGTTGACGTACGTGTTTTACTGTATGGTAGGGTGAGACTATACCTAGAATTGGGAACCCCGAGTGTTAGGGTTAATGTATCTTAAAATGAGTATAAGGTTATATATGTGTTATACCACTTTTTTATAAATGGAGATGCTTAGTGTGACCTGGTAGCGTTGGGTCTAAATTTATATGTGATTTATCTTAACCCATTAGTAAGAGTTGTGTACATTATGTTGATTTATCCCATTAGTGATGGGTGTAAATGTAATCCAACAACGTTGGTTTGGTATGTTTATATGTTTGTTTAATTCGACCCATTAACGAGGATAATATATAAATGGATGTTTTATGTGTTATACATACCATTTGTAAATACTCACGGTGACGTAATAGGATGGATTCCATTATGGGGCACGTACGACGTGGACCCGATGGTGCCTTGATTATGAGTAGACGAATTTGCTATGATCATTTCACCCCAAGGTCCTACGTCTAGGTATATCCATACCGAGAGGGTTCATGGAGAGATTTCATCGTATATGAGAAAGTTAATGCGCCTGAGGGTTTGTAGAGGAACACCACCAATTTTTAATTTTCACAATTTTAATAAACTTTGCACCTAAATAAAACCAATGTATTGTGTGAAATAACTTGCCAGTCTTGACCTAATCATGCATCGAGGTGAGTATAAATAAGAATAAAATAAACAACAATCACAACATGGCGATGTACGAGGAAAATTCACAACGAAAAAAAACTTAGACGACCCAGCCACGCAAGCCTACTATGATATAGGCAGTTTATAAGAACAACTTAGATTTACTCATATATTCGACGCCATCAAGCCTTAATGCACTTACTCGTTCCTTGTAACCTTATTCGAATCCACTGTTGGATGCCTTCCAACGGCCATACAACACAGGTGCCTTCCCACGTCTCAGTATCCTACCGATCTTACTTGTCTTATGAAAAGTTCATCCACTTCTCAGCACAAACACAGTCTCTCGAAATGCTCAAAGTATGAAGAGCAAACCAATATGGTGCAACATAGAAGAGATCTCAAAGAGATATATAGATATACGATTCTTAGATTTCAAACTTGGGTGTAAACTAGGTTTTGGGAGACACAAGATATAACATGGAAATTGTTTTCGCAAAAGACTTATATGAAAATTGATGCCAAACCCGAGTATTTATAAAAAAAACTTTTTTTTAGGTAACACGTTTTCTAAGAAAACTCGCTCGAACGAAAATATATAGTTTGTTCGAATGAAAACACTGTCTCGTTCAAACCAACTTCAAACAACCTTTGAACGATATATCTCTGATCAATAAAAATTTCTTATTTGATGTTCGTTTGAAGGTCGCTCTAATGACATTCACATCTCGTTCAAACGAACTGTATAAACTCGTTTAAATGACTTAAAAATCAAAAATATTTTTCTTTTGAAATACATTTTATGAAAAGGCCTAGTAATATTTTATAAAACAACATTCAAACTAAATCCACATATCATACACAAATATGTATTCATACCTTTTTTTATATCCCTTAAATGTTGAAGACGAAACTCAACACATGATCCAATAAATCATCGATGACGCTTTAGCTTTGTCGCGTGGTTTTCAATCACATATCATAAGCTTGAAGTACATAACTCAGGTCCTAACCTATAACTCAAGTAAGTTTTGTCCAAGCACATAATTAAGCCAATACATACAAATTGACTCGATTCAGAATTCTGTTCTTATAGTATGTTTTCTGGTATGGTGGGCCATATGGATGATGGATACGCGTAGTGAATTATCCTTCGATCGTGATAAGGTCTTAGGGTTGAGACAACCTAAAACTATACCTAATACGAGTGAGTGATCCCCAAAGGTAACAGTGATAGGCCTTCGTTATGTACAGACGCCCGAGAATAACCCATTTATTTGTACATGCGGGGGCTGTACCTTTGTGTGGATATTAGACGCGAGGGAGTCTTTCTCCTACCATATGTGATTATTATGTGGCATACTAAAGTTAGTCGTACCAGTTTATGTGTTATACTAGAGATGTGTATGACTTATAATAGGGATGCCTACCTACATATTTATGTTTCAAATTTGTATATTACATATACTAGATGTTAAAATTATTTTATATAATTATCCATTATGTGCTCCATAATTATATTAATTCTAAGAGTCACTTTGGTTAATGAAAGGGTACTCCAAATATCAAGAGTCAAAAGGACTCTTGGGCATCTATATGGACAGTTGATTTTGAGCGACTGTTGGAGATTTAGGTCATGTCCCTGCCTATAAATAAGTGACTGATTTCCATCATTCAGAGACTCTAGAAAGACAACATAATGAATTTATAGGAAAAGGAGAGATATCTAAATTCTCAAGGAGAGTAAATTTCGAAATAGTGTTTTGGCTATACTGGGAGATCTAACCGTTGGGATGCATTGAAATTGGAGTATGTTCTTGCTACATACAAGATGAAGATGTGTTCCAAAATTCAGCCCGATTAGACATCGTTAAGGTTGATTGCTCTGTCAATATTTATAGTTGTGACAATTATGGAGGTATGTTATTTTAACACCATTTATATTCCGCATAATGCTTATATGTGATATTCATGAAGATCCAAGATCCTTTTGTTAAGAACATTTGTATGTGAAAATTTAATCAAATTAATGTATTATTGATTAATTTATGGTGTTCTTAAAAATAGTTTTACATGTGGTATTAGAGCTAAAGTTTAAGATCTCATGATTTCCCTTTATTAGTGTTTGCATATAATGAAGTCTACATTAAATTTTTTGTGTCTGCGTGAGATTTTTTTTGTGACATTTTTCTTTTGTTGCCTATACTCACTAGTCAAAGTGTGAAAGGTCAAAACTTGATCGAAATTTCTGAAACTCACATGATCGACTGAAAACGTCGAAATAAACAAAACACATTTTATACAATGGGTGCCACCCCAGTTTTGCATTTTGACATCGTTTAGACCTTTAAAAATATTTTTTTGTCATTTTTGATAATAATGTCAACGCTTATAACTCTCGTTTAAAATTTAATTTTATGATTCCGCAAATTGGGGAGTGACCGTGAAAAGATTATTTATGTTATTGTAGTGATAACTCAAAATTTTCCATTTTTGGAAAAATAAATTATTTTTCCATATTTTATGGTATAAATCATTACATATATTTTTTTATTAAATCGTTGTTCTAATATTCATGTTATGTATTATTTGTATTGACCAAAATGTTCAATATAAAATTTTGAATATTAGGTGTATGATTATGTGTTTAAGAATAACATTTTCGATAAATTAGATTATTGTGGATAACCTATATTTGGTAGTCCAAAGGTTCTAATATAATTAATATTTCGACATTAATATTTATATTATGTTAGATGGGGAACACTAAAGTGTCTTAATCAATAATTGTAAATATTAGATTGTTGTGTATTCATCTATATTTGGACCCTTAATTATACATTAAGTTTTGAGTATAATATTTTTTGGGGATTTGATTTTACATAAATAATGTTTATGACTTCCAGAAAAATTATTTTTGAATTCCGTCGAATGTTTTGAGATTATGGAGTAATTTTCTACAGTTCCATAATGTTTAACTCATTATTTTCTTCATTTTTTTGAATAAATAAATAAATAAAATTAAGTTTCCCCATATTTCATTTATGTTTTATCTTGAATTGTTATAAAACCTTGTTCAAATGATCCTATTTTAGTTGAATATTCATGCCAAACACAGGTTAACATATTTTATATGGTAGGATATTAGGCTTGTGTTATTGTTAATATTCATATTCTTGATGAGTCTCGTGTCAAACACAGGCTAACGACTCATATTATTGAATATTATGTTATTGTTAATATTCATGTTTTGATGAGTCTCGAGCCAAACGCGGGCCTATGATTCGTATTGTTGAATATTATGATATTCGTGTTTTAATGAGTCTCATGCCAAACACAGGCCAACGATTCATATTATTGAATATTATATCATTATTAATATTTATATTTTGACGAGTCTTGTGCCAAACACAAGCGAATGATTCATATTGTTGAATATTATGATATTCTTGTTTTAATAAGTCTCGTACCAAATACAGGCCAAAGATTCATGTAGTTGAATATCATAATTATTGTTTATTCTAATGCTAGTACTCCCATTAAGTTGAATTAAATGTCAAACACACTCTACAATTCACACGTGCGGATACTAAATTTATGATTTCATTGCATGCATGCATATTTGAATGCATGACTTGCAATTTTGAGACTTGTAAGTAGGTATTCATTCAATTTAATCAATGACCAAATACAGACCGAGATTACATGTGAAGATATTATACTTCTAGTCATTTCAGATCATCCTAATGTTTGTTATAAGGTTAAATTGAAGCGCAACACATGCTGAAATTTGAATCAAATAAACATTGGAATTTTTGTGAATATTAAATAATTAACATTATAACTATATAGTCATATCTACAGCTGCCACTAGTTTGGTAGTTATGATTATAAATGTATTTTGCATTAGTAACCATGAATGATTTGGGTCAATATTTATGATTTGTTACTCATACATAAGTGATGAAGTGAAAGTAAATGATTCATGTTTTCCATTTACTACCATTTACTATTATTCATGTAATATCTCATGCGAACTCCTTGTCTATTTGATCTTCACATTATGTCCAGTTTTTTCGTGAATTTCAAATTAAGAAATTAACAATTATATAATTTATTCATGTATTACGGGTATTTCATACATGTATGCTCATTTATAATATTTATATAATGTAAGGATTGGTGTTCGTTAAAGTACTCCATTCCATAATAGATAAATATTGGACTAATGCATTTATATCATGCCTATTTTGGTTGCCTACCGGTCCATATATGATATTGAATGATAAGATTTATGATATTGCACACATATTATCGTTTATTCAATTATTGTGATTCTGTAGCCTACATGTCCAATTACAATTATTAAGCAAACATTAAGTGGCGATATATATTTTGGGAAGGTAATAATGGTCATTAAATGCAGATGTCATTGTTTCTTTCATCATGATATCACCAACTAAGTTTATGAAACCCAAACATGAATAAATTAGTTCATTGCTCATGCGATATTTAATGAACATAAGTGAAAAATTTATTGACTTCTCTAAGAAAGTCTTTACTTAATGTAATATTAATATTATGAAATATTTGGTAATCACCACAATGACCCAACTATAATGAAAATGAATATTAAATGTAAAGATGATAGCAATAGTAGCCTCCGATGCTTATAAATGTGGAGTATATTGAGTTTAATCATCACACAAGATTATTCCTTAAAAGGAATTGATTGTGACTGATTGAATGAACTCTACATATCATATACATTATTAGTGTATATATCACGTATATTTAATACTCCGCTATCTACAAGCATCATATAATTGATAATCAATGGTTACTAATGAGAAAAAATAAAATGCACATTAGGTATTAGCGAGATATTAACGTATGTGTTGTCAAATCAAAGCATTAATGTAGTGAGAAATTTATCTCATATCTTTAATATGTTATGGTATGATTTTGTTTCTCTTGATTATTATGTTGGATTGTTTTTTGAGCCCACTATTGATGATCAATATCGTGTGGAACACTTTGAAGATATTAAACAAATTAAGTTTGTTTAAATGTTGCACACTAGGACTAATAATAATAGAGATAATATTTATCTTTTATGGTTTGAAATGAGTTTTTCATCTTAATAGATTTTGCAAGTTAAACTTACTGTGTGACATCAAGTATTTACTTTCGATGCAAGGATTGTTTACTAGAAATGCAAATAAGATTCCTTATCTTTTATTCTTGGGGAATCAAGCCATTTGTTTTTCATAAAACACTTAATGCTTCCAATTTTCTTAAAAAACACTTGTCTACATTTGATTGTGAGGGACATGTAAAACCATTTTCAAGAACACCATATTATTAATCATTGATACATTGATGATTAAATTTTTACATATAATTGTTCTAAATAAAAGGATCTTGGATCTTCATGATTGTTGATACTAAATTTAGTCTAATGACGTGGACCAATTATGTGGAGACACGTGTCAGTCTACATGGCACCCGCGAACATTTTTTACAACACCTTGACTCTGAGGAATTCAACCTCCCCGACCAATCCAGGCGCTCCGAGAAACAAGTGTTCTCCGAGGAACTTTATTGTACCGAGCAACTCATATATACCGAGCTACTTAGGCGGTCTGAGCAGCTTAGGCGGTCCGAGCTGCACCTCGTACAGAGCATTTATAACCGGATAATTAAGAGGATTGAATGCGCATTAAATGCTGATTATTATCATACAGGTGTATACGCCTATTGGACAGCTATGTAATATTCTCTCACATATACAGCCTCAAGGATATAAATACATTGTAACCTCCTCATTAGCAGAGGACTCGGAATTTCTTGGTAAAACATCTATTATCGAGAATTCCAAACAGTCAACAATAATAAAATAGTGGACGTAGGCCATTCCTTTGAGGCTGAACCACTTTAAAATTCTTTTGTCTTGTTTATTTTTATCTGTGATTGAATAATTAGAGATAATCTAATTTTTTACATCAACAGATTGGCGCCGTCTGTGGGAAACGACTGAAATTATCGTTTTTCATCAAAATAATTCATCACCAATGGCTGATAATCCTGAATCCAGTAATCGAAACGCTGGAAACCCCCTAAATCCATCTGCTCCTCCAAACGTCCAAGATCTGGCTGGAATAATGGCTAATCTAGCCCAAGGCCAAACAACCATGCAGAAAACTATGCGACAACTCATGCAAATCATCCAGGGGGAGTATCTACCCAGTCAGGACAACGAAGCGTTTAAAGAAACACCCATTTGCCTTCTTGGCGTACTAGGCATGCTGATTCATATCGCACTGAAAGATCTGATGATTTCTCTTATCAACCGGGTCGAACTTCATCAGTAAGAGCCACAGATACTGAACAGAACATCACTCTCTCTCTCCAGAAAGGACTAGCGTATTGGAGTGATTAAGTAGGGCCTCTCCTTTTGATCGATTGGGCCCTAAGAGGAATATGAGCCCTCCTAAGGCCTTGTCGAGAAACTTTCGACGACCATCCGACCTCAAGGAGGGTTCTGCCCAAACACGACCAGCTGCTCGTAATGATAAATCCCAGGAAGTAACTTCAACACGATCAATTGCTCGAACCAACAGGCCTGAGGAGGAAAATGATGCATGGAAAGGCTCTATTCAAAGGTTGGAGGATAGATTAGGGGAGATGGTTAAGGCCAAGAATCCTCTACAAAGAACTTTTATCCAAGGGACTCCTTTTATCCAGGCAATTGTGGATTTTCCCAAACCATCAAAGTTCAAAGCACCTGTTGTGACTCCTAAATATGATGGAAAAATTGACCCTGTCCTTCATATAGAATAATACTAAGCTGCTACCGACATCTATGTCGTACCCGATGAGATGAGATGCAGGGCATTTTCGGGAACTCTTACCGAATCTGCTCAGATATGGTACAATAATCTTCCTCGGGGGAAGATTTCAACTTTCTTTCAACTGGCCGAGCTCTTTATTGAAAATTTATGTTTTGGAGCAAAACCAATTAAACGAGTAGCACACTTGTTAAGTGTTAGACAAAGGGCAGGTGAGAGCACCAGGGATTATATAACTCGTTTCAATAACGAGAAGCTCGAAGTTATTGATTACGAAGAAAAAACTGCAATTACTGCTTTGATGAGTGGACTGTTTCCCAATAAATTGTACAACAATTTGGCCAAAGATCCACCCAGGACCATGTCAGAACTGATGGCAAAAGCGGCCAAAATCATGAATGCCGAGGAGGCTATGGGTGCGAAGAAAAATATGGATACCAAAGAGACCAAGGTGGAGGTCGATAAGGCTAAAAAGAAAGAGCATAAGAACAATGGTGGTGACAAGCAGTCAAAAGCAAAGCCATTATGGGAAATGTTGAAGAAATTTAAAAATTATACTCCTTTGAAAGTAAACATAAACCATGTTCTGGAAGAAATCAAGAATAGCGAGGAGCTAAATTGACCAGAGAAAATGAAGACAGATCCTGACAAGAGGAATAAGGCCAAATATTGCGAGTTCCATAAAGACCATGGCCACACGACCAAAAAATGCATAGCTCTTCAAAATGAAATCGAAGCACTCATCAGACGAGGAAAGCTAACCAAGTATGTTGATCGCAGAAATGAAGGAAAAAGCAACGACCGAGCAAGACAGAGGTCTAAATCTCCTCGTCAAGCATAAGAAAACAAGAAAAGAGGTCATAAAGATGATCCAGAAGACGACCCGGATCTCCCCAAAAGACCAAGATAGCCAGAGCGTGAGGTATTTTCAATTCATTTTGGATAATTTGATAGTAATGTTATTACAGGCGGAGATGCAGGAGGTGGAGACCTTACTGCAGAGAGGAAAGCATACCTCAATGAGGCTCAAGCTTGTTCATACATTCAGTGAATAAATCTAGATGAGGATGATCGCCTGAGGAAGGTGAACAACGAAAAACTAGTCATCGGTTTCTCAAAGAACGACCTCGCAGGTGTTTTATATCCTCATGATGATCCATTAGTGATCAAAATGAGGATGAAGGAAGTAATGATCTCAAGAGTACTGGTGGACAACGATAGCTCGACGGATATCATATTCTACTCATGCTTCAACAGCTTAAATCTAAAGTTATCTCAGTTGGAGCCTTATCACAGGCCCCTCCTCGGTTTTGCTGGCGAGAAAGTTTTTCCACTTGGGACGATCAAGTTGGATATGTTCATCGGTACATGGCCTGCTTGTAGAACAGAAAGAGTACATTTCTTTGTGATGGATAAGAATGTCCAATCAACTTACAATATCATCATGGGAAGGGTAGGTTTGAAGAAGTTCGAAGCAGTACCATCTACTGTACATCAATGCCTAAAATTTCCAACCAACTTTGGAGTAGGAGTTGTGAAGGGTGACCAAAAAGTAGCTCGGGAGTGCTACTATTCATCTGTTGAGCAGGAAGAACTAGAAGAATCTAGAAAAAAAGTTTACTACCTATCAAGTGGATGAAGGCACAGAGATTAAAACATTAGATCCTAGAGACGACTCGCAGCTCGTGAAAGGCCAGGTGGTAGAAACTACTGAAAATGTCATTCTGGACGATGAACGAATAACTCAAATAGGTTCATCGTTGGACGCCTCAATGAAACAGGAATTGATAGTCTTCCTAAAAAACTGGAAACAAACTTTTGCTTGGAGTCATGAGGACATGCTAGGAATAGACCCAAACTTCTTATGTCACGAGCTCAATGTAAATAAGGAAATCAATCCAGTAAAGCAGAGAAGAAGAGTGTTCAGCCCCGAAAAGAACCAAGCTATACAAGAGGAGGTCGAGAAGCTCCAAAAAGCTTGCTTTATTAAAGATGTCAAATATCCAGACTGGTTAGCTAATGTGGTGATGGTGAAGAAGAAAAATAACAAGTGGAGGATGTGTGTAGACTTCACCGACCTCAACAAGGCTTGCCCAAAGGATCATTTTCCTTTGCCCCGAATTGATCAATTGGTGGATGCGACCTCAGGACACGAGCTATTGAGCTTCATGGATGCTTATTCTGGTTACAACCAGATTAAAATGAAACCTGAAGACAGGGAGAGTACCTCTTTTATTACCCCTAGGGGAACTTATTGTTATAATGTTATGCCTTTTGGTTTGAAAAATGCAGGTGCAACATATCAGCGGCTGATGAACAAAGTGTTTGCAGAGCAAATCAATCACAATATGGAGGTTTACGTTGATGATATGCTGACAAAGAGCAAGAAAGTTGCTGACCATCTAATTGATCTAAGTCAAACATTTGATCAATTAGATAAATATCAAATGAAGTTGAACCCTACCAAGTGCATATTCGGAGTACGAGAAGGCATGTTCCTCGGGTATATTGTCAACCAACGAGGTATTGAAGTAAACCCAGAAAAGATTAAAGCTCTATTGGGGCAACGATCTCCAACGACGAAGAAGGAAGTGCAAAGTCTCACAAGACGAGTTGCTGCACTTAACAGATTTGTGTCACGAGCAACTGATAGATGCCTCCCATTCTTCAAAACACTCCGAAAGACTTTTGAATCGAATGATGAATGCGAGAAAGCATTTCAAGAATTGAAGAAGTATAGGGAGCACCTCCACTGTTGTCCAGGCCAGTGATGGGAGAAAGATTGTACCTATATTTGGCAGTTTCAGAGAATGCAGTTAGCTCGGCGTTAATAAGAATGGAGGATGGAGTGCAAAGACTAATTTATTACACTAGCAAGGCCTTTCGAGGAGCAGAGATCAGATATCCCAGACTGGAAAAGCACTAGCGTTGATCGAAGCAAGTAGAAGAATGAGGCCTTACTTTTAAGCTCATACCATAGTAGTGTATACCGATATGCCATTGAGGCAAGCTCTTCATAAACCAAAGAAATTAGGAAGATTGATGTACTGGGCAGTAGAACTTGGTGAATATGATATAGTTTATGAACCTAGATCGTCGCTTAAAGGGCAAGCAGTAGCAGATTTTATTGCAGAGTTCACCTATCCTGACACCCTCGAGGAGCAAAAGCTGAATACCGACCAACCTGTGGATGTTACAGGATCATCAAATTTAAACCCCGAGCAACTTGAGTTAGTTGGTGAGCAAGAGAAGATGGTCGACGAGCAGCAAGAAGTGATAGAGGAGGATGTAAGGAAGCAACAAATATTCCACCAAGAAACTCTGTCCAACCAAGAGTTTGATAATAATATACCTGTGTGGAATTTGTATGTGGATGGATCTTCTTGCACTACAAGTAGTGGAGCAGGGATTGTTTTAAATAGTCCGGATGAAGTCGATGTGGAATATGATTTGCACTTCCAATTCAAGGCTTCTAATAATGAGGCTGAATATGAAGCTATGACTACAGGTCTTAGTTTGGCAAAAACCCTAGGGGCAGAGCAGGTTATCGTATTCAGTGACTCGCAATTGATTGTAAATCAAATTGTGGGAGTATATGCAGCCAAAGGAGAATTAATGATCAGGTATCATGCAAAAGCAATAGAGGTTTTGTCAAACCTGATGGCAGTACAGATAATTAGAATACCAAGACTGGAGAATGTAAGAGCAGATGCCTTAGCTCGGTTAGCTTCAGCCACACGCACCGAGCTATGAAGAATAATCCCCATAGAAGTCTTGGCTAGTCGGAGCATAGACGAAGATTTGATGATGAACTTTATTACCCTTGATTTAGGACCATCTTAGATGGATCCTATCAGGGAATACATTGAGGAAGTGGCATTACCAATTAATAAACTCGCAGCCAAGAAATTGAAGTTTAAAGCTGCTCGTTATGTACTGACTAATGGTATTCTATACAGACGAGGAATTATAGCATGATTGCAAAGATGTGTGCATCCCTCCGAGGTGAAAGACTTGATTGAAGAGGTCCATGAAGGGTCCTGTGGAGCCCATGTAGCAGGTCAGACGCTTTTGCAAAGAATAATGACGCAAGGATACTATTGGCCAACTATGAGGGCTGATTGTATAGACTATGCCAAGAAATGTGACAAGTGTCAACACTTCTCCTCTATCCGAAGAACTCCCCAAGCATTGTTAGCACCCATTAATTCCCCTTGGCCATTTGCCATGTGGGGAATTGACTTGGTCGGGCCACTTCCAATGACCAGAGGAAGGTTTGAATATCTCATCGTCGTAGTGGATTACTTTACTAAGTGGGTGGAAGCCGAGCCTGTTGTCGATATGACGTACGAAAAGATGTACCAATTTATTTGGAAGAATATCATCTGTAGATATGGTCTTCCCCATGCATTCATCACCGACCATGGAACCCAATTTGATAACGAGGAGTTCGCTTCATATTGTCATCAGTCAAGCATATTGAAGACTCATTATGCACCAGGCCATCCCCAGAGTAACGGACAAACTGAGGTGACAAACAGAACGCTGCTGAATGGTTTGAAGAAAAGACTGGATGATGCGAATGCAAACTGGATCAATGAGCTACATTCTGTGTTATGGGCTTATCGTACTACACCACGAGCAGCAACAGGAGAATCTCCATACATGCTGGCATTTGGAAGTGAAGCTGTTATACCTGCCGAGCTGGGCCTCCCAACACATAAAGTGTTGAATTTCAATTCTCCTATCAGTGACTTGATGAGAAGATTAGATTTGGATATGCTCGAGGAAGTTAGAGAAGAAGCAGCAATCAGGAATGCTGCATACCAACAACGAACAGCTCTGTTCTACAACAAGAGAGTAAATAAATGTGATTTGAAAGAAGGGGACTATGTGCTAAAGAAAGTGATTCAAAAACACAACAAACTGGAGGATAATTGGCATGGACCCTACAGAGTAACAAAAGTTGTTCGACCAGGGACGTATAGGATTGAGACCTTAGAAGGAGAAGAGTTTAAGAATGCATGGAATGCAGAGCATCTGCGCAAATATTATCAGTAATTCAATCCCTATGTAATGCAGTCTTCTTCAATATGAATAAAAGTTTTGGATGTTTTGCCCAATTCTCTCATTTTGTTGAAAATTTTTCGGAGTACTAGTGCTACACACTACGCATCAAGACCAGAATAAAAATCCACCAACTACGGTTGGTCAGGAATTAAAAATCCACCAACTACGGTTGGTCGGGAATAAAACCAACTACGGTTGGTCACCAACTACGGTTGGTCGGGAATAAAAATCCACCAACTACGGTTGGTCGGGAATAAAAATCCACCAACTACGGTTGGTCGGGAATAAAAATCCACCAACTATGGTTGGTCGGGAATAAAAAATCCACCAACTACGGTTGGTCGGGAATAAAAATCCACCAACTACGGTTGGTCGAGAATAAAAAATCCACCAACTACGGTTGGTCGGGAATAAAAATCCACCAACTACGGTTGGTCGAGAATAGAAAATCCACCAACTACGGTTGGTCGGAAACAAGATGGTCAAATAAAACAGGATCATGGGATGAAAGTCGTTTCATGGCTTAAAAGTAAAAAGTGATAAGTCACTATAAAAAAGAATTGCTTTACTTGTGATATATCAAAAGTTGGTCGTCAAATACTTATTACCAATTATTACCAACTCAGAATAATTAACAAATTTTTACTAAATTCAGTTGGTCGACAATTTAAAGTAATACATGACATTTTTGATACATATACACATTCATCAGAATATGACAGTCAAGATTGCAAAGAAAACTAAAAGTTTTTTATTAAAACCAGAACAAATTACATTAAGAATAAAATATAAATTACATGATAAGCCATTACATCAAAAGTCCTATTCTATTGGCTTTTTCCCTTCCGCCTTTGAAACAGGTTCTACTCCAGCAGGAGGATAGTCTAGGGAATAAGGAGAGTTTATGAAGTTTATGTCTCAAAGCATCCTAACATTCATTACCGAGGGCCGATCAAGTAAGTGCTCCGGACGAGATATCTTAAAATTAGAGTGAATGTTGTAGTCACCGAGATACTTGGAAATTAAATACTGTGGAATAGCCCGAGCAGGAATCCAGCTCATGTCCAAATTAAATGGTGGCACAGGCATCTCGAGCACCCCAGGGTCATAGTAATCCCAGAGATAATGGCCCTGCTCCAACTGTAACACCCCCAATGCATTCAGCCATCCTTGCTTGTAACCCTCATTATTTTCCTTCTGGATCTGATCATCTAGATGGTAGAGGGCTTCATTATAACCAGCCATCCAGAACTCTCTGGTTTTTTTGTGAAACTGATAGGTCAACCTCTCCAGTTACTCGTGGAGATTCTTCACTAAAAGCTCTTTATTCTCCAAGGCAGATTTTTGTGCAGAGAGTTGCTCGTCCAGGTTCAGAATCTTTTTGGACATCTCAGCTAATGATTGATTCTTCACCATCAACTGGAAGGACTGATTCTCCAAAGCTGATTGAGTTTTTTGCTCCTCAATTGAAATATGAGCAGCCCTTGCTCGTCCCTGAGAGGCTCTTGCTCGTCCGCGAGCAGAGGTTGAGGGTACAATCCTCTTTAAAGTTTCCAGTTCATCTCTCAAGTTGGCATTTTCAACCTCCAAGAAAGATAAACCTTCGTCATTGACAGGGACCAAGGCACCCGAGGTAGATGCTGCAGATTTCAACTGAGATATCTCTCCTCGCAAGTTATTGTTTTCCCGCTCTAACAATTTGGCAATCTGCCTATGCTCTTCAACCTCGGTCTTTAAAGTCCTCTCCTTCGTATCATAAGAGGCGACCAACTTATCATATCATTTGTCGGCATTTAATTGCTGATATTTTTTCTCATACCCCTGATGCAAAAGGGCAAAAGACTCCTTGTATTGCTGTTGAAGTTCCTCGATAGTACCCTGGAGGTCTTCAATCATCTCATAATATGCTATATTATTGGCAACTGCTCGGTCGAGCAAGCATTTCAGATACTGGTAGGCTTCTACTGCTCTCTCAGAAGTATCTGGACCGAGGATATCGACGATTTGAGTTTCATTCAGGTCAGCATGGCCAGCCTTGAAGTAGTCATTACTTTTTTTCATCAGTCCAGTATCGTGGGATGATAAGAGCTTCATTCTAGCCATAAACTAGTAAAGAGGAGATAGAAAGAATCAATAAGAATGCAGATAAAGAAAGAAGAATAGAATAGATCGATAATAAGAGCAGAGCAAGAAAAAAGGGGGTTAAGATGCACAACCAAAACTTCAAATTTTATTACATCATGAAAAGAAGTACATGGCCAAAAGTTACATTCAACAAAAAATAAAAAATAAAAAGCAAAGAGCCCGAACAACTCTACACCTTTTCCTTGCTGCCTAAGATTTCCTCAGAAGGCTTGGACGAGGAGGTAGGTTGCTCGGATTAAAGAGAAAGCTACTCGATAGACATGTTGGGTGGTTGGGGCTTCTCGTAGCGAAGTTCGACAGTAGGGACTTGGTCCCCAACTATCATTGAAGACTCTTCAGAGGCAGCTTCGTCCTCTTCTTATTCTTCACCAGGAGAGGGAGGTGGACCATGAGTATGACGCTGGAATAATTCGGAACTCTCACAGACCTTTAGCTCTTGCAGAGCTGCAACCCAGCCATCTCGAAAGTATTTGAGGCTGGAAAACTCCATCTGAGAGGACATGCCAGCTAGGCCTTTGTCCCAACCCTTATCCCAGCCAGTACTAAAGGACTTCTTAACAACAAGTTTTCTCTTTGTTTCTCAGATAAAAGTTCCTCGACAGCCTTCATTTTTCCTTCTAGCTCCTGCTTCTGACGATCAACGTCACGAAGTTTGCCAAGCTCCTCTTCAGCAGTTTTGAGGTTGGTCTCGAGCTCTCCAGCATTTTTGAGCTTTTCCTCAAGCTCATTATTTTTCTTCTCATATTCTTTCATTTTCCTCTCCAACTCATGAGAGGCCTCCACAGATTTCTCTTTCTCTTGCTCGATGGATTTTAGTTGCTTCTCCCAAGCAGCCTTATCTTCGTCATACTTCTGAAAATAATCCTTTAAAGATTGTGTCAGCCCTACAAAAGCCTCCTCCACACCTGACGAGGAGCTCGAAGCTTTAATAGCTTCTTCCTTTTTCAAAATGGTGTTGAAACAAGTTACCAACTGGAAAAAGAAAACAATTGTAAGTCAGTGCAAGGACATAACATTGAAAAATGAAAGTTTAGATTAGTAATACTCACTGAGGCAATATGTTGAGCTTCCAAGGTGGTAACCCTATCCCGAGAAAGATTTTATTCAACACCTTGGATCTCGAGGATGATCCAAGACTTCACCGAGCTCCTGGCAGAGCTTGGAGCAACAAAAGTGGGAACACCACTTCCAGCAGTTAGATGCTGAGAGATGGACTCAGCCAATTTATCCGAGGATCTTTTATTCAACTTCCTCGTGGGAGCAGGAACATTTTCGACCAAGGATGTGGTCTTGGTCGGTGATATAACTATAACCTCGCTTGGAGGAGAGACAACAACAACCTTGCCTGGAGCCACAGGGGGCTTCTCGACAACCTTCTTAGTAGCAGATGGAGGGGGTGCTTTAATATTTCTCGTCCCTTATTCTGGGACATTTGGTTTACGTTTCTTTGCCTCTCCAGCTGTAGAGGCAGACTTATCAAAGTAGGAAGGAGCTCTTCTTCTCTTCATTCTGTCACTGAGAGGAATATGCGATTCAGGAGAAGAACCTTCAGAAGCTGGTGTTGGTTCTATGTCACTTATCATTGTACGAGCAGTAAAAGACGAAGTGTAACTCTTGTACTGCAACAAATACGAGGCTGATCTGATATGTTCGTCGGCAACAGTTTGGTGCAAACCCCAGATAAGTTTTAGATGCTTTAAATTAACCTCTGTCTCCTTTTGAGATCTTCTTTTGCTATCAACTGCAAATAAATAAAAATTAAAATATCAGTGACACATTTTATCAAACACAAAGAAAACATAATTTCGAAAATAAAATAAAATAAAAACAACCTATCCCATTGCCATAGGGAGGGCATCTAGGACCCTGATACATATCATTTTTAATTAATGGAGCATGTTGCCAATTTTTCATAACAACCACATGCTCGAAATAATCCCTGTTGGCATCTGGGAGATTGATAACTAAAGCCCTATTTAGAAACCTAGTTTTTAAGTAAAAAGTGTTATCGCTGACAGCCCATCTATAGCAAAACATAATTTCTGGAATCCCTAAGCGGATTCCATGAATCTGATTTAACCTATGAACTCCATTAACTATTCTCCAAGTGTTTGGTGCTATTTTTGCAGGAACCACATCAAAATATTGACAGAATTCCAAACACAAGGGGTTTGGAGGAAAAGAAAAGCCACATTCAGCCACAAAGAGACTGGGGAACCAATGTCCCTCAGCCAAACGAAAATAGTCAGAAGGTTCAGCAAGTTCCTCCCATATGACCCGTGAAGGAATAGAAAAATCAGAACGAAATTTATCAAGAGACTCCACAAGGTAAACCATGATGAACGAAGAAAGAAAAAGAGAAGGAAGAAGATCTTACAGGAAAAGGGTGGATCAGTTGACAACGAACAATGGAGGAAATGAACGCACAAAATAGAGAAGAAGGGAAGAAGTTGTGAGATGCAGATTTGAAAAAGCAAAAGGCGATCGAATTTTTTGAAGCGTTTAAATACTTTACCTCGAGAATAGAAAAGAACAATGATTACCAGGATGGACGATTGCGTACCCGGTGGCTAAAAAGGAGAAAGTGGCACAAAAAACGAAGCGGTTATGGAAATTCAAAATACATTAAAAGCCTGATACTATGTACTCAAAAAAGGAGTTATGTACAACGAACGTTTGTCTAAAAATCCATAAAATTTAGGTAGCATAAATGTTCCATACTTTTCTTCAACATCAAACTATGAAACATTGGGGGCTTCTGTTGATACAAAATTTAGTCTGATGACGTAGACCAATTATGTGGAGACGCGTGTCAATCTACATGGCACCCACGAACATTTTTGACAACACCTTGACTCCGAGGAACTCAATCTCCCCGACCAACCCAGGCGCTCCGAGCAACAAGTGTTCTCCGAGGAACTTTATTGTACCGAGCAACTCATATATACCGAGCTACTTAGGCGGTCCGAGCAGCTTAGGCGGTCCGAGCTGCACCTCGTACAGAGCATTTATAACCGGATAATTAAGAGGATTGAATGCTCATTAAATGCTGATTATTATCATACAGATGTACACGCCTATTGGATAGCTATGTAATATTCTCTCGCATATACAGCCTCAAGGCTATAAATACGTTGTAACCTCCTCATTAGCAGAGGACTCGAAATTTCTTGGTAAAACATCTATTATCGAGAATTCCAAACAGTCAGCAATAATAAAATAGATGTAGGCCATTCCTTCGAGGCCGAACCATTTTAAAATTCTTTTGTCTTGTTTATTTTTATCTGTGATTGAATAATTAGAGATAATCTAATTTTTTACATCAACAATGATAGTCACATATAATCATTACACGGAACATAAATGGTATTAAAATAACATACCTCCATCATGTTAAAAATAGAAAGATTAGTGGAGCAGTTAATCTTAATGATGTCCGATCGGGCTGAATTTCGAAACATGACTTCGACGACAAGAACATACTCCAATTTTAATGCATTCCAATGGTTAGATATTCTTTTATAATCAAAACACTATTTCAAAATTTACTCTCCTTGAGAATTTAGACTTCTCTACCTTTCCTATAATTTCATTATGTTGTCTTTCAGTGTCTGAATGATGGAAATCAGTCACTTATTTATAGGCAAGGACAGGACCTAAATATCTAACAGTCACTTAATATCAACCATCCATCAAGGTAGATGCCCAAGAGTCCTTTTGACTATTGGTATTTGGAGTACCCTTTCATTAACCAAAGCGACTCTTAGTATTAATATAATTATGGAGCACATAATGTAGAATTATATAAAATAATTCTAATAGTCTCCCAATTGAACCATAATTATTATAAAGTGCGCAATAATCTTTGAGTCGTCCTTTAATGGTTTTCCATAAACACATTCACCAAACAACTCATTAATGCGAATCATAGCGCTCACACACTAATTGAAGAGCATGATCGTTTCCATGTACCACAACATTAACAACTCATCTCTATCTCTACTACTTTAAAAGAGGGGAGTTCCTCTTCAATGTTCAAAAGACTAAAGTACCCTCATTAAATTTAAAATACCTATTATACCCTCAATAATAGTCTTACATATCTCTACCCTATTTAATAACACAACATATGAAATACCCACATTCATTCCTCCCATCTCTCTTCTATTCATTCACACATACCAAACTATCCAAATTCATTCATCTTCCAACCCTATAAATCAAAATTCAGTTATCCCAAATATTTACTTTCAAATAAATATGACAACTCACATTCATTCACACATAACAAAACATCCAAATTCATTCATTCATCTTATAACCCTGGAAATCAAAATTCATTGTCCAAAGAATTTACTCTCAAATACATGTGAAAAATCACAATTCATTCATCTTCCCAAAATAAAAATCAACAGTCACCTATCCCAATAATTTAATTCCAGATTCATTCATCCTTTGCAATGGAAGCTAAAAAACCACAGTCCAATATGGCTACGTAAGTTATTTGTATATTAGATATGTCTATTTCATTGAAATTATATCGTCTATTTAATTGGTTGCTCTTGTTTCTTTTTCAAAAACGAAGGTGAACACTCCCAATTCCATCTATAATTTTTTATTATAAAAGAGGGGAGTTCCTCTTCAATGTTCAAAGGACTAAAGTACCCTCATTAAATTTAAAATACCTATTATACCCTCAATAATAGTCTTACATATCTCTCCCCTATTTAATAACACAACATACGAAATACCCACATTGATTCCTCCCATCTCTCTTCTATTCATTCACACATACCAAACTATCCAAATTCATTCATCTTCCAACCCTAGAAATCAAAATTCAGTTATCCCAAATATTTACTCTCAAATACATATGACAACTCACATTCATTCACACATAACAAAACATCCAAATTCATTCATTCATCTTACAACCCTGGAAATCAAAATTCATTGTCCCAAGCATTTACTCTCAAATGCATATGAAAAATCAAAATTCATTCATCTTTCCAAAATAAAAATCAACAATCACCTATCCCAATTATTTAATTCCAGATTCAATCATCCTTTGAAATGGAATCTAAAAAACCACAGTCCAGTATGGCTACTTAAGTTATTTGTATATTATATATGTCTATTTCATTGAAATAATATCATCTATTTCATTGGTTGCTCTTGTTTCTTTTTAAAAAACGAAGGTGAACACTCCTAATTCCATGTATAATTTTTTATTATGTCTTTCATTGTTGTTGAAATTTATGCAGTAGTTAATTTAAAAACAATTACATAAATTTTATATAGATATCTATCTCATTAACAAATTTTTATTTTTATGCATTCATTGTACTTTCCAGTTTTACGTGAATTGGAAAACCCTTATATACATTGACATATGCGTACTGATATATGCCTATTAATATAGTCTTGCTGTTTTAAATGTTAATTTCAAAAGTGAATTTGAAAACCCTTATATACATTGGCATATGCGTAATAATATATGCCTATTATTTTAAATGTTAATTTCAAATGTATGCCTATTGATATAAATTTTTTTGGTACTATAGATTAGAAATTTCGAACCTCACTTGATGCTTATTTTTTATTCATTGACATTTGCCTAATGTTTGGGGTTTTCTTCTAATTCCAGAAATTTCACTCATAATAACAATTTATTTTAATTAGTTTCGTAACGTGAAAGTTCAGTACTACAATAGTTGATGGTACTAAGACAACTACTTAATTTTTTTGTTTATTGTCATTCTTATATAATATGATGTACTTCTTACAGGCATGCTAACAATAGTAGGATTGTAATCTGATATTTCGTAAAAAAAAAATTACAATTTAACTTTTTCGTAATTAAATTTTAATTGGAATCTTGTAGGATATTGTCAATATTGGTGGTACAAGCTCGGATTGTAAATCTGAGAGTGAAAGAGGTATGTGAAGTAGTTAATACCATATTGAAATTATTTTCTATAATTTATATTCGAGATGGTCATATATTTCCTTTGAAACTTTGTAGGATATTGTCAATATTGTTGGTGGAAGATTGGATTGTCAATCTCATAGTGAAAGAATCTCACTTTTGTTTACGAGGTAATTCCAATTTATTAATGTATCATTGCGATTTTAATTATCAATTCTTATGGCCTGTAATTTAAAGAAACAATGGTCATTTAAATGTATCTTAACCATGACCCCAGCAGAATTCGTCCATCCTACTTTCCATTTTCTTGATAACATTTTTGGGGGACTTAGAGCTGATGGTGACTGGTTTGATGATATAACACCAAACAGGCAAAACAATGTCGGTTTACTAGAACAATTACGTTTAACAGTTGTAATTGCCATATTTGGAACTGATTGTGAAATGCGGGGAAGCATGTGCAGTGTTCAACGAAGTGTCTACGATCATAGAATCCAAAATGACCTCTTTGAAGTCTACTTGAGAACAACGAACTTTAATGAATCAGAGGGTAATGGAAAGGGAAAATGTAGAATTCTTTAAGGGGTAAAATAATGGCTATTACAAAATATAGCATTAGGCCCGATCTCAGGGGAGGTTAATGACAATAGAAACTAAATAATCAAGTTCTGAAATCTAGCCATACAATCATGATTCTGGTCTCAAATTTCATTTTGTCATCATCTTCTACTTGAAAAGCTGCCATACAATGGTGACTTTGGTCTCAAATTTCATTTCCCCTCATCATCTTCTCCTTGACAAGCTGAAAAAAATATGTCCATTTCTAACACATAATTAAATGAGGAATATGTATCAAGTATAAGATTTTATAGTATATGCTTTCATTCACTAACAGATTGCTCAATTGTAGTGTAGGTTGTTATGTTGGCTAAAACATTATCCTCTTGGTATTTATCCGTATAATTTGTTGTATATCTAACTTTTGTTGTCGTATGTGCATAAGATGTGTTTTCATTGCCTCTTCTCACCACACCATCAAGACAACAAAATTATCTAAGGCAGGGGACAAACCAATTTTGGATCCTACAAAATTTTGACACGTTATTTGTGCTTTACAATACTTGACATTAACAATACGCGACCTCGACTTTGTTGTAAACAAAGTTCACCATTTATGCGACCCTACCAACGATCACTGGATAACCTTGAAACAAAATTTCTAATATTTAAAGCACACTGCCACACTAGGTTTGTTCCTTCAAAAATCATCTCCACTTGATCTTCAGTCTTTTTTTAAACTCGGATTGGGCTACGTGTATCGATGATCGGCGACGACCGATGGATATACCATTTATCTTGGTTAGAATCCCTCATCCACCAAATTTGAATATAAATCACTCCCGATACTGTCGTAACTGAGCTCACATGTTTGCGCTCTCTCCCTGATGAACTTTGTGTCACTCTCTCTCAATCTCCTACATTGTGGTGCGACAACATCGTTGTCACCTACCTTGCGTTTAATCCGATGTTCTATGCCCGAACAAAACAAATCGAAATTGATTTTAATTATGTATGTGAAAAGGAGTCCTCAAAGGAGCTTTTAGTCCAATTAATTTCTATAAAAGATGAAATCGTTGACATTATCACAAAAGTTCTGCCTTCAATGCGATTCCAGTTTCTTCATGACGAGCTACAAGTTCTCTCTTGCTCCCCGTCCACTTAAAGGAAGTGTATCGGACCAAGTCATTCTTCCACCTAATTACCCAGGTGTAATTTATCTGTTTTAGTTGAAATACAATTTCAAATGTTTTTTGTATCCTTCTTTAAGCCATAAACTCTTATCATGCAATTAATATATAAATCAATAACTTCTCACATTATACCGTGAGAGAACAATTTTAGCTCCAACACTATGTGCATGAACTCATCACTGTTTGTGTTCCCTTTGATGGATATATGATGTGGTGATGCACCTTTGGAGGTGAGATTCTCTGAGTTGTTTCGTATTGTTGTCGATAAGTAGGGATTAGTAGCAGACTACATTACGCGCATAAGTGTTCAAGATGTTAGGAATCCCAATTTCTGAGGGGGGAGGGAGGGAGGGAGGAAGTTGATGTGTTCTTTCGAATGTTGGAGGCATACAAGTGATAGAGATTTTGCGTCCCCAAAATTCTGCATTTATAAATTGAATTTTCCCAGGTTCTGGAAATAGGTTTTATAGAACCTAGAAGCACCTAGGCTATAAACATTGAATTAATATAGTTGATCTCTTGAGCATCATTATTTGTTATAAAAACTGCCTATATGTAGATAATACTTTCCACTGCTAGAGCATGATATCCAAATAAGCCAAGAGTTAAAAGTCCACCAACACATACACACAGTGCCTTGATTTGCCAAATGTATTGCAACCTTGTTGAATTAGTGTTATTTGAGCATATGAGGTGTCATCTGGCTAGAGAATGGAGGGGGGTTCATCCTTTTCCTTTGAATGTTCGGTTGAGATGTTGCAAGAAACGGTTAATTCTTTTTTCAAATATCCATAAGAAATTCATCATAATCATGGAGTCCATCTCTCCGCATAAAATTCTATAAATATATCCATAAAATAGAAAATTTGGAGCCAAATCTCATTTACTTGAGATATGTCCAGCCCAAACAGGTTTTTCGCCTGTGGCCTCACCTCCAGATTGTCGTGATTGGCTAAGCATGATGTTATTATTATGCTTATCATCAAACACAACATTTTGGAGATGGTCTGCCAATATATCATCCTTGACCATACATTTTTTCGTTTGAACTTTCAACTCTATAATTTGGACTTTAATTTACCGTAGAAAACACTACATAAGTAAATGTATTTGATGAAATAACATAAAGAATTGAATTATGCATTTAGTAAACATGTTCTCTACGAGTTATAATTTGTTTCCTGAGATCCTCTTTCCATTAATTTAATTTTTCTTTTATAGTAGCCAAATCTTTCCTTAGATCATTAGTCTCAGCTTCAAGGCCTCTTATTTCCCTTTTACACTCTGTAAATTCATGTTCCAAAATTACCTAGGCAAAAGGCAAACTGATTTCATTCAATGGACATGCCTATGAAATGAATAAATTTTTCGTTATCATTTTACTGGTGTAGTGCATCAACAATATGATATATAATGCAAACTGTTTGGCCATAAAACTAATATGGCAAGGCTTGTATGGATAACTTAACAATATAAATGTGTCCACCAATTAACTATGTTAGTCATCAATCTCGAGGAATCAAAACACATACCTATATATTAGACTTAACCCCAAATTTAAAATACATTAATTTCCCATTTATTTTTGGTAAATAATTAGGCTATAGATGGAAATTTGAATATTTTTTAGTAACTAAGAGGACAATCTCTCATTTATTTAATATCATCAACCACCATGTCCATAGATAATGGCAAGATGTTTTTCCTTTTAGATTAGATTTGTTTTGTTCTTACCATGAGTTTAGTCTATTGTATCTCTAGATCTGATTTTTTTTATTGTCTAGACCTTTGGTGACTTTTGGGTTGCTCATCAGTGTATTCGGTAGTAGATACTAACTGATTTCATAGACCAAAAAATAGATACCAACTGACACGAGAGATCCAATAGGCTGCAGCTTAACTCTCTTAGAGTGATTTTTTGAAGTACCTTTCTCTGTCTTTGTTTGTTTAAAGTTTTACCATATCAAACCCATCCTTTTCTCCCATATGTCCACTTACTTTCCTCATACCCTTTTCAATTTGTTTACCATTATTATTCAAATAGGAAAGTTTCTGAAACCTATAACTAACCCTACATTTACTGTCTCTCCTCTTTTACTTGTTTGTTTTATTTTTTGCTCCTAGGTAGCACGAGCATCTAAGGGACGAATGGGAGGTCAACCTCATCCATGTTTTAGGCCATAAAATATAGCTTTTATCATAATATTCCAACACCAGATTATGTAATTGAATCCAGATGATTATGGATGCCTCTCTTGATTTTGTTGGGCTATATTTTTGCTCCCATTTCCTAACTATTAAGTAATGATTTAGTACTAACCATGTACCTCCAGTGAGCACATGACTATAGTCTTCCTTTATATAGAATAATAAAACATTATGAAGTATTGTTAGACATTGGATGACCAAAATCTGGATCAGTATTGGGCAATTAGACATCTCTCTCTTTATCCCCGTGTGTGTGTGTGTGTGTGTGTCTTTATAGGCAAAATGAAGTGTTATAGATGGAATGTTCTCCGTAGTATGCCCTTAATCATGGTTTTAATTTATAATTACGTAGTTTACGTTTGTTAAGGATACACATGTGATGTGTTTTCTCTCCGATTTCCATAGTTAATACATTCTTCAATATTTTAATTACTTCTTTTTAGTTATTGAATAATTAGAGTATCGTGAACATCTATTTTCCTATTCCAATCAGCACAATACTGAGCTGGGGGAATCAATGACACTTCACTTGAGTTTCCCATGATAAATGTGTTTATTAACTGAAACAAAAAGTCAACAAACGCAGCTTATATTCATTGGCTTAAGGAATGTTACCTACATAGTACAAAAGTTTTGTTTCAGCCATTTTTTCCTTTTTTTTTAGAGATGAATTTTTTCTCCAGTTTGATTCCCCTGTAATTTATATCTGATTTTGTCATGTATACCTTGAATGGTGAAAGAACATAGTGTCATAAAAATTATGTTAATGAGCTATAGTCAAATAACTACAATATTTCCACCCGTTCCTAAATTTTCCAATATCTTTGCCGGGACATATATGACAGGGAGAGAGGGTTCATTTCGAAAAAAAAATATTTTTTTTATAAAAAATTTATTTTTTAAAAAACTTTATTTTTAAGAAACTGAACTTTTTATTAAAAAAATATATTTTCTATAAAAACTTTCATCGCTTCAAAGGAAAAGGTAATATCGTTGTTATTAACAATTCAAATTCATACATAAATTAAAAATACTCAATACTAATTACGTATACTTAATATTCACATTTATTCTTTTATTCCACAAGAAGTTATGCACTCGGACTATATTCAAAAGTTATATACGTGCATTGGCAAAATCTATAATTCTACGTTAAAGGGCAATCGCTTAAAGATTCGGATCGAAAGCTTGCACGTTTCGTCTCTCATAAAGTTGAAGAGGAAAAAGAACCTTTTAATCCAAACAAACGTCAAGAGCAACATATTTGATGAATACATTTTCGTTTTTTTTATTACAAATTGTTATTATCCAATGTCTTCCCAAAACAAATTATCTATTGCTTTGCATTTTACATTTTTAATAACTCGGATTCATTCACAGTAATTTTTTCAATTTCATCAAAATTCTTATCTTCTTACATCATTGTCACTACATTCTTTCACACAAATCGTTTAGTTCACTTCGTTACCTATGCATAATTTGTTATAGGATTTACGCTCTACATAAAATATTTTAAAATTTAAAGATTCTTATTCGTTTATTCAAATACTGAAGTTGAATATCTGGACTCGCCCACACGTGCAACGCACGTGGGCACAACTAGTCTAATAAGGTATATAAACAAGGTTATTCAATAAGGGTCCAATAATGTCCTTGTAAAAGACTATTTTTGTCACATTCTTTCATTAATATGCATGTGTACAATAACGACAGAAATAAATGATTCAGAAACACTGTATGATATCATATGGTAGTGTCAAAATAAGCACTAAAAAACCCAACACATCAAGATTCTATCGGCTACACTTTAAGACTCGTATGCATGCTTCATTAATGTCTTTCATGATAACCCAATCATGTGGATTTTCAATGTTAACACTTGTACAAATGTGTTAAATGACACTTGTTTCAGAATTTCTTATTAAAAGGTGTTTACATTCAATGTGCTTAGTTACTCACATAATACACAATGTATCTTAATAAAGAAGATTACAACGATAGTATCATAGTATTTCAGCAACTTGACAATAGCGTCGACAACTCCAAGTCCCGAAATTTAAATTACATTGACATAATCAATAAGTTGTAGCATCAAAACATGCTACAGATTCCGATTTCCATAATAATCAGTGGATTGTGTTGCACTCCTTCATTATATTGATCGTTAAACCAAAATAAACATTAGTAGATAAGAGTGAACTTCATATTTTCCATAAAACCAGTAAATCTGAGTTGTAATAACTAATCGTACAAAAATGAGCAGTCAACTTTAATGTGAGCATATTATCTTTTAGTATCTCATAACTTCATCCATTATATATTGAAAATTCATGTAACATTTTGTTTCTCTACTTTACAATAAATTGAATATATAAACGTATTCCCACTGATCATAAGTTGTATAAATTGAATATACAATGATTAGAAAATATATAATGGTATTACTTCTAAAAATACCATAGGTGGGAAACTTAATTAAGTTTATACAATCATTTCTATATAATATGTGTAAAATATCATAAGCATAATAGTTTTCACATACACTAAATTTAACTCTCTTCATAATTGAGTTACTCTTCTCATAAGAATTGTACCTCCTTGAAAAAAATGACGTACTTGGAAAATGTGAGAAGGTTCATTTATAACCTTTTCTCGTTATACATAAAATATTTTACTACAATTTAACTTTATTCATTTAATTACAATTAACATCGTGTTTGGTCTTGATGACCTCTTCATACTTAGCTTAAATGTAATTCAATGAGATATCGTAGTCCAGTAAATTTACTTCTTATGATTTGTGAAAACAAAACCAAATATTTATTTATCCTTATACCAAATTCAGATTCATGTAGATACACCACATAATCCTTTAGGATAGTAGACTCCATTTAGGATTTTCTTAATACTATTCCTTATAGTTTTATCTACATTTGTCTCATAATTTAATGGTTGATCATTTATTTGTCCTTTGTTGTTTGAGCAATCCAACAACTAAAAGAACAAGTATTCAAGAAAGTTATCGTTAATGGGATAAGTACCCTACCTTTCTTTATAACCATATTTTATGATTTTTAACTCTCACTAATTTCATCATTCATAATGAATTTGACATTTGGTTTTCAATAATGCAATAAGTACACATTAATGATGATTTTATGATCTATGTAGGTCCACTTTAAGGGAATTTTCTCATAATCTCCCACTTGGGCCACATAGGTCAACCTTATATTAGATATGGTAAAACCTTAATGGCATCACTTGAGTATCAATATTTATAAGAGATATTCCAAAAATATTGTCCATAAAAAAATTATCAAAAGGAGTCTAGATTTAATTTGGTACAAGATTAAAGAGTTTCATCAATAATACTATGATTATGATATGAGATTAAAACAATATTTAAAAGAAATATATACAAACGTTGTTTTATGCAAAACATCAAAGGACAACCATAACCTTTGAGAAGGACTGAAAACTGCTTTAAAAAAAACATCCCTCACAATCAAGTCTAGACAAATATTTTTCAAGAAAATTGGAAGCATTGAGGTTTTATAAAAAAATAAATGACTTGATTCCTCAAGAATAAAAGAGAAGAAATCTTATTTGCATTTCTAGTTTATTTTGTAAACAATCCTTGCATCAAAAGTAAATACTTTTTGTAACACAGTAAGTTTAACTTGCAAACTCTACTAAGATGAAACATCGTTTCAAACTATATAAGATACATATTATCTCTATCATTATTATTTCGAGTGTGCAACATGTAAACAAACCTAATTTGTTTAATTTCTTCAAGCTTTATGTGGAGTCCTTGACACAATATTGATCATCAATAGTGGGCTAAAATAATCTAACATAATAACCGAGAGAAACAAAAACTGATCAAAATTTGTTAAAGATATGAGATAAATTGCTCACTGTATTAATGCTTTGATTTGACAACACATACGTTAATATCTCTCTAAAACCTAATGATAATTTTATTTTTCTCATTCGTAACCATTGATTAGCAATTATATGATGCTTGTAGATACTGGAGTATTAAGTATATATGACATATAGCGTTCATTCAATCAGTCAAAATCAATTTTGTGTAAGGAATAATCTTGGTTGATGATTAAACTCAATATACTCCACAGTTAGAAGCATCAGAGGTTACCATTGCTATCATCTTTACATTTAATATTCATTTTCATTATAGTTGGGTCACTGTGGTGACTATCAAATATTCCATAATATGAGTATTACATTAAGTAAATACTTACATACATAAGTAAATAAATTTTTCAGTTATGTTCATTAAATTTCACATGAACAGTGAACTAATCTATTCATGTTTGGGTTTCATAAACTTAATTGGTGTTATCATTGTTGATACCAAATTTAGTCTGCTGACGTGGACCAATCACTTGAAGACACGTGTCAACCTACGTGGCAAATACAAATACTTTAAACGAGCAACTTAAGCGTATCGAGCAACTTAAGCGTACCGAGCAACTCAAGCGGTCCGAGCTACTTAACGTGCAGAGCATCAGAATGAAAAGACAGTTACGCATTAAATGCACATTATTATCATACAGATGTATATGTCTACTGGATAACAGCGCATTATCCTTTAATATGTACAACCTCAAGGCTATAAATACATTGTAACTTCCTCATAAGAGGGGGACTTTTGGATCTCTTGGTAAACCTATTATCGAGATTCCAAATAAATAATCAACAATACAAAAACAGTGGACGTAGGCCATTTTCTTCAGCTGAACCACTTTAAAAATCATTTGTCTTATTAATTTCTTTATCTGTGATTGATAAATTAGAGATAATCTAATTTTTTACATCAACAGATTGGTGCCGTCTGTGGAAAACGACTGTATTTAACGTTTTTCACCAAAACAATTCATCATCTATGGCTGATAATCCGGAATCCAGTAATCGAAACACTGGGGTCCTTCCAAACCCTTCTACTCCCCCAAATTTTCAAGATTTGACTGGCATAATGGCCAATCTCGCCCAAGGGCAAACGACCATGCAAGAAACCATGCGTCAACTTATACAAACTATTCAAGGTGGAGTGCCAGCCCTATCAGGACAACCAAGTGTTAAAAAAAATACCCATTTTCCATCTTCAAGAACTAGGAGAACATTATTCCCGGAGGTCTCTCAATCTAGACGTACTGACTCATATCGCACTGAAATATCCAGTGATCCTTCGTATCAACCAGGTCGGACTTTATCAGTACGAGCTACTGATTCCCACCGAAATGTCACTCTCACTCCAGAAAGGACTAGTGCTCTAGAGAGGTTGAGTAAAGTATCTCCTTTTGATTGATTGGGCCCTAGGAGGAATATAAGTCCTCCTAGGATTGCGTTGAGGAACTCTCAATGACCATCCGACCTAAGGGAAGACTCTGCCCAATCACGCCCAATAACCCGTGATAAAAGGTCCTAAGAGGAAAACTCAACGCGATCAGTTGCTCGAACAAATAGGCCCGAGGTGGGAAACGATGCATGGAAAGGCTCTATTCAAAGGTTGGAAGACATATTAGGGGAAATGGCCAAGAATCATCTACAAAGAACTTTTGTCCAAGGGACACCATTCGTACAGGCAATTGTGGATTTTCCCACACCATCAAAATTCAAAGCTCCTATGGTGACGCCTAAATACGATGGAAAAACTGACCCTGTCCTTCATATAGAACAATACCAAGCTACTGTCGATATCTATGCGGTTCCAGATGAGATGAGATGTAGGGCATTTTCAGGAACTCTCACCGGGTCAGCCCAGATATGGTACAACAACCTTCCTTGGGGGAAGATTGCGACTTTCTTTCAACTGACAGAGCTGTTCATAGGGAATTTCTATTTTGGAGCAAAACCAGTTAAACGAGTACCACACTTACTGAGTGTTAGACAGAAGCCAGAAGAAAGTACTAGGGACTACATTACTCGTTTCAACAACGAGAAGCTTGAAGTAATTGATTACGAGGAAAATACAACAATTACTGCTCTGATGAGTGGACTATTACCAGACAAGTTGTACTATACTCTGTCCAAAGATCCACCTAGGACCATGGCAGAACTGATGGCAAAGGCAGTCAAAATCATGAATGCTGAGGAAGCCATGGTTGCGAAGAAGAATATAGAAACTAAGGACACCAATGTTGAAGCCGGTAAAATAGAGAAGAAAGATCAGAAGAACAATGGTGGCAACAGGACGCCAAAAGGAAAGCAAGCACTGGAGCGGATGAGGAAATTTAGAAATTATACACCCTAGAAGGTAAATATAAATCACATTCTAGAGGAGATCAAGAATAGCGAAGAGTTAGCCTGGCCAGGGAAAATGAAGGCAGGTCCTGACAAAAGGGATAAGTCCAAATATTGCAAATTACACAAAGACCATGGTCATACGACTAAGCGTTGCATAACTCTCCAGAATGAAATTGAAGCCCTCATCAGGCGAGGAAAATTAGCTAAATATGTTGATCCCCAGAATAATGGAAAATCCAACAACTGAGGAAGGCAAAGGTCTAAATCTCCTCGTCGAGCAAAAGAAGACAAGAAGAGAGATCACGAAGATGATCCAGAAGACGATCCCGACCTCCCTAAAAGACCAAGACAGCCAGAGCGTGAGGTATTTTCAATCTATTTTGGATCATTTGAATGTAATGTTATTACAGGTGGAGATCTTACTACGGAGAGGAAAGCTTACCTCAATGAGGCTCAAGCTTGCTCGTACATACAGCGAATAAATTTGGCTGAAGATGATCGCCCGAGGAAGGTGAATAAGGAAAAACTGGTCATCGAATTCTCTAATAACGACTTGGCAGGTATACTATATCCTCATGATGACCCATTGGTGATTAAGATGAGAATGAAGGAAGTGGTGATTTCACGGGTGCTGATGGACAATGGTAGCTTTGCAGACATCATGTTCTACCCATGCTTTGATAGTTTGAACCTAAAGTTAGCCCAGTTGGAGCCCTATCATAGGCCCCTCCTCGGTTTTACTGGCAAAAAGGTTTTTCCACTTAAGACAATCAAGTTGGATATGCTTATCGGTACATGGCCCGCTTGTCGAACATAAAGAGTAAGGTTTTTCATAATAGATAAAAATGTCCAATCAGCTTACAATATCATCATGGGAAGGGTAGGTTTGAAGCAGTACCATCTACTGTGCATCAATGTTTAAAATTCCTAACCAACTTTGGAGTGGGAGTGGTGAAAGGCGATCAGAAAGTAGCTCGGGAATGCTACTATTCATCTGCCGAACAGGAGGAACGCGAAGAATCCAGGAAAAAGACTACTACTTATCAAGTGGATGAAATAGAAGATGCAGAGATTGAAACGTTAGACCCTAGAGACGAGTCTCAGCTCGTGAAGGGCCAGGGCTTGGAAGCTACCGAAAGTATCATTCTGGACGACGAGCACCCAAAACGAACAACCCAAATTGGTGCGTCATTGGATGTATCAATAAAATAGGAACTGATAGCATTTCTAAAATGCAGAAAATAGACTTTCGCATGGAGTCATGAAGACATGCCAGGGATAGACCCGAATTTCTTGTGTCACGAGCTCAACATGAATAAGGAAATCAAGCCAGTGAAGCAGCGAAGAAGAGTGTTCAGCCCTGAAAAGAACCAAGCTATACAGGAAGAACTAGAGAAATTACAAAAAGCCTCTTTTATTGAGGATGTCAAATATCCTGATTGGCTAGCAAATATGGTGATGGTAAAAAAAGAAAAATAACAAGTGAAGGATGTGTGTAGACTTCACTGATCTTATTAAGGCATGTCCAAAGGATCATTTTCCTTTGCCTCGAATCGATCAACTGGTGGATGCTACCTCGGGGCATGAATTGTTGAGTTTCATGGATGCTTATTCTGGTTACAATCAGATTAAAATGAAACCTGAAGACAGGGAAAGTACCTCTTTTATCACCCAAGGGGAACTTATTGCTATAATGTTATGCCTTTTGGACTTAAAAATGCAGGTGAGACATATCAGCTGCTGATGAATAAGGTGTTTGCAGAGCAAATCAGTCATAACATGGAGGTTTATGTTGACGATATGCTGAAGAAGAGCAAAAAAGCTGCTGATCATCTAGTTGACCTAGGTCAGACCTTTGATCAACTAGAGAAATATCAAATGAAGTTGAATCCCACCAAATGCATATTCAGAGTACGAGAAGGCATATTTCTCGGATATATTGTTAACCAATGAGGTATCGAGGCGAACCCTGAAAATATCAAAGATCTATTAGAGCTGCGATCTCCAACTACGAAGAAGGAAGTTCAAAGTCTCACAGGGCGAGTCACAGCACTCAACAGATTTATGTCACGAGCAACAGACAGATGTCTCCTATTCTTCAAAATACTCTGAAAAACTTTTGAGTGGAATGAGGAATGTGAGGAAGCCTTTCAAGAATTAAAGAAATATCTGGGGATGCCTACATTGTTATCTATACCAGTGATGGGAGAAAGATTATACTTGCATCTGACAGTTTCAGAGAATGCAATTAGTTCGGCGTTGATAAGAGTGGAGGACAGAGTCCAAAAATCGGTCTATTACACCAGTAAGGCTTTTCGAGGAGCATAGATCAGATATCCAAGGTTAGAAAAGTTGGCATTGGCACTAATCGAAGCAAGCAGAAGGATGAGGCCATACTTCCAAGACCATACTATAGTGGTGTATACTGATATGCCACTGAGACAGGCTCTGCATAAATTGAAAAAATCAGGAAGATTGATGTACTGGGCAGTAGAACTTGGCTAATATGATATAGTTTATGAGCCTAGTTCGTCACTTAAGGGATAGGCAGTAGCGGATTTTATCACAGAGTTTACTCAATTCGATACCTCTGAAGAACAGGAATTTGATACAAACCAACCCGTGGATGTTACGGGATCATCAAATTTAACCCCCGACCAACCTTCATCCGTGGACGATCAAGAGAAGATAATCAACGAGCAGCAAGAAATACAGGGGGAAGACAAAAGAAAGCATCAGATATTCCACCGAGGAGCTTTGTCTGACCAAAAGTTTGATAATGAAGTACCTGTATGGAATCTGTATGTGGATGGCTCTTCGTGCACTACAGGCAGTAGAATAGGAATTATTTTAAAGAGTTCGGATGAGAATGATATGGAGTATGCTCTACGCTTTCAATTTAAGGCTTCTAATAATGAAGCTGAATATGAAGCTATGATCATGGGTCTTAGTCTAGCTAAACCATGAAGGCAGGTCATTGTATTCAGTGATTCACAGTTAATCGTAAATTAAATTCTGGGGGTGTATGCTGCAAAGGGAGAATTAATGATCAAGTATCATGCAAAAGTAATGGAGGTTGTATCGAGTTTTATTGCAGTTCGGTTGATTAGAATACCGAGATTAGAGAATGTAAGAGAAGACGCCCTAGCTCGGTTAGCATCAGCCACACGCACCGAGCTACGAAGAACGATCCAATAGAAATCCTGGCTGGTCGGAGCATAACGAAGATTTGATGATAAATTTCATTACCCTTGACTTGGGACCTTCCTGGATGGATCCCATCAGGGCTTATATCGAAGAAGGGATTCTACCACCTGATAAACTCGCAGCTAAGAAACTAAAGTTTAAAGCTGCTCGTTATGTATTAACTAGTGGTATTTGTACAGAAGAGGAGTTATAGCAGGATTACAGAGATGTGTCCATCCCTACGGATTTAAAGACTTAATTGAAGAGGTTCACGAAGGATCCTGTGGAGCCCATATAGTAGGTCGGACGCTTTTATAGAGGATAACAACACAAGGGTATTACTGGCCAATGATGAGAGCTGATTGCGCAGCTTATGCCAAGAAGTGCGATAAATGCCAACGTTTCTCTTCCATCCGAAGAACTCCCCAAGCATTGTTAACACCCATAACGTCCCCTTGGCTATTCGCCATGTGGGGGATAGACTTGGTCGGACCACTTCCAATGACCAGGGGAAGATTCAAATACCTCGTGGTCGCTGTGGATTATTTTACTAAATAGGTAGAAGCTGAGCCTCTTATTGATATGACATATGACAAGGTCTATCAGTTTATTTGGAAGAATATTATTTGCAGATATGGTCTTCCCCACGAATTCATCATTGACCATGGAACCTAATTTGACAACGAGGAATTTGCTGCCTATTGTCATCAATCTAATGTACTGAAGATCCACTATGCACCAGGCCATCCCCAGAGCAATGGGAAAACTGAGGTGACAAACAGAACGCTACTGAATGGTTTGAAAAAATGACTGGATGATGCAAATGGAAATTGGATTAATGAGTTACACTCTGTGTTGTGGGCTTATCGTACTACACCACGAACAACAACGCGAGAGTCTCCATACATATTGACATTTGGGAGTGAGACTGTCATACCTGCTGAATTGGGGCTACCCACACATAGGGTGCTTAACTTCAACTCCCCTATAAGTGACTTAATGAGAAGATTAGACCTAGACATGCTGAAGAAGTCAGGGAAGAAGTAGCAATCAGGAATGCAGCATATCAACAACGAACAACTTTGTTTTACAACAAAAGAGTGAAGAAGTGTGACTTGAAAGAAGGGGATTATGTGCTGAAGAGAGTAATCCAAAAGCATAACAAACTGGAAGCCAATTGGCATGGACCTTACAAAGTAACTGAAGTTGTTCGTCCAGGGATATACATAATTGAAACTTTGGAAGGAAAAGAATTCAAGAATTCATGGAATGCATAACACTTACGCAAGTACTATCAGTAATGGAAATTCCTATGTAACACAGTTTCTTCAATATGAAAAAAGTGATGTTTCGCCCATATTTCCTTCTTTGTTGAAAAATTTTCGAAATAGTAGTGCTACACACTACACAAACCCAAATTCAGAGCAACACATCACCAACTCCGGTTGGTCGGCAATTCAATACCACCAACTCCGGTTGGTCGGTAATTCAATTACCACCAACTCCGATTGGTCGGGAATTCAATACCACCAACTCCGGTCGATCAGGAATTCAATACCACCAACTCTAATTGGTCGACAATTCAATTACCATCAATTCCGGTTGGTCAGAAACTCAATACCACCAACTCCGGCTGGTCGACAATTCAATTACCACCAATTCCGGTTGGTCAAGAATTCAATACCACCAACTACGATTGGTCGGTAACTCAATACCACCAACTCCGATTGGTCGGTAACGCAATACCACCAACTCCGGTTGGTCGGTAAATCAATAACCACTAACTCCAGTTGGTTGGTATCAAACTAGGCAAGAAGCTGGACGACCTCCCGGGGCATCCACTGTCTAGGCAACAAGTTAATCCATACGAGATTACTACAACTAAGCAGGAACATGGGATGAAAATTATTCTATTGCTTAGGCCCAAAGAGTGATAAGTCACTATAATCAAACAACAACTGGGGTGTATATATATATATATATATATATATATATATATATATATATATATATATATATATATATATATATATACTTATTCACTAACCAACAATCCAACAAACAAGGACATTCTATAAATTGTTTTGAAGAAAAATGAAATTGTCAAAAACTGAAAATTTCTTCATTAAAATCAAGTAGATTACATATGATATGAATTTTGATTCATTACATAAACATATCCTATTCTATGGGTTTCTTTCCCTCTGCTTTTGAAACAGGTTCTGCCCCAGCTGGAGGATCATCTAACGCATAAGGGGAATTTATAAAGTTTAGATCTCGCAGCATTCTGATGTTCATTATGGATGGTCGATCAAGCATGTGTTTTGGACGAGCTATCTCAAAGTTTGCATGAAGACTGTAATCACCGAGATACTTGGAAATCATGTATCGAGGAATTGAACGAGCAGGAATCCAACTAATATCAAGCTTAAAAGGAGGCACGGGCAAATTGAGCACTCCAGGCTCATAATAATCCCATAAGTAGTGTCCTTTCTCCAATTTTAGCACACACATAGCGTTCAACCATCCCTGCTTGTACCCTTCATTATTCGATTGCTGCAAACGAGCATCATGATGATATAGAGCTTCATTATACCCAGGCATCCAAAATTCCCTAGGCTGTTTATGAAATTGATAAGTTAACCTCTCGAGTTGCTCGTGGAGTTTCTTCACCAGAATTTCTTTACTTTCCAGAGCAGAACTTTGATTAGAGAGTTGCTCGGTAAAGTTCAAAATCTTCTTAGACATTTATGCCAAGGCTTGGTTCTTCGCCATCAACTGAACGGCTTGATTCTCTAAAGCCGACTGAGATCTCACTTCTTCACTTCTTCTTGGAGGGTCGAGCTCGTTTCAAAGTTTCTAACTCATCTCGTAAGTTAGCATTTTCTACCTCCAAGAAGGAAAAACCTTCATCATTAATGGGGACCAAGGCTCCCGAGGAAGAGGCGGCAGATTTGAGTTATTTTATTTCCTCCTGCAAAGCAATGTTCTCCTGCTCCAACAACTTGGCGATATGTCTATGCTCTTCAATTTCAAGCTTCAGAACATTCTCTTTCTTCTCATAAGCAGAAATGAACTTGTCATATCCCTTGTCAGCACTCAATTGTTGGTACTTTTTCTCATAGCTTTGATGCATAAGTGTAGCAGATTCTTTGTACTGCTGTTGGAGTTCCTTCATCGTTCCTTGAAGATATTCAATCATTTCATAATAGGCCACTTTGTTGGCAACAACACGATCGAGCAAGCACTTCAGGTATTGATAAGCATCAATTGCTCGTTCAGAGGCATCTGGTCCAAGAATATCAATGATTTGAGTCTCAGTAAAATCTGCATGACCATCTTTAAAATAGTCATTGTATTTCTTCATCAACTCTGAATCATGAGCTGATAAAAGTTTCATCCTGGCCACAAACTAGCAAAGACAAAATGAAAAACAAAATTAACAAATGGTGCGAACAGAGCAAGAGAGAAATTCAAGACAAACAATAGAAGTTCAAATTTTATTTATCATGATAAAGGAGAACATAGTCCAAGGTTACATTCAAGAAAATAGCAAAATAAAAGACCCGAATAACTTTACACCTTCTCCTTATTTCCTACGACTTCTTTGGAGGGTTTGAAGGAAGGGGTTGGTTGTTCGGAGGGCAAGGGAAGCTGCTCGCTAGATGTTCTAGCTTGTTGGACTTACTCCAAGGGTTGGGCAACAGCAACAACAGGGACCTGCTCTCCTGTCATCAAGGAAGATTCATCTGAAACTGCTTCATATTCTTCTTCTTCTTCTCCAGGAGAGGGAGAAGGGCCATGAGTATGCTGCTGGAACCACTCAGAATTCTTGGCAAGCTTCAACTCCTTCAAGGCTACCACCCATCCATCCCTAAAATATTTGACACCGGCATACTCCATTTAAGAAGACATGACAGCAGGCCCTTATTTCAACCCTTGTCCCAACCAGCACTAAAGGATTTTTTACTGCAACTTTCCTTTTTACCCTCTCCGAGGAGGTCCTTTCCCTAATGACCTCTTCGACAGACTTTAATTTTTCTTCCACCTCTCTTTTATGCTGCTCAGTATCTTGAAGCCTAGCAACATTTTCCTCAAAAGATTTAAGTTTGATCACAAGCTCCTCTTTATCTTGTTCAACTTCTTTTAATTTCTTCTCCAACTCTTTGGAGGCAGCCACAACTTGATCTCTGTTGGCTTCAATAGACTTAAATTGTTTCTCCCAAGCATCTTTGTCCTCCTCGTACTTCTGACGAGATTCCTTCAAAAACTGGGTTAATCGAGCAAAATCTCCTTCTACTCCACCCAAGGAGCTTAAAGCCCTAATAGCTTAATCCTTCTTCAAAATGCTGTTGAAACACGTCACAAGCTGAAAAAAGAAAGAACTTTAAGTCAATATATGAACATAGCATTAGAAAAAAAAGGACTCAGGCTAATAATACTTACTAATGCAATGAGTTAAGCAGCCAGAGTAGTAATTCTCTCACGAGAAAGAAGTATTTTCAATGTTTTGGACCTCTGGGACAGTCCAGGATCTTACCAAGCCCACAATGGAGCTTGGAGGAACAAGAGATGGAACACTAACTTTAACATTTGAAGGTTGAGAGATAGGTTCAACAGGTCTCTCAGAAGATCTTCTTTTTAATCTCCTCAGAGGAGCAGGAGCATTTTCAATTAAATATGTTATCTCTAGTGGGGAGATGACAACAGTCTTACTCGGAGGCACATGGAGCTTCTTAACAGTTTCTTTAGCAGCAACGGAGGGAGGTACATTTGTAATCTTTATCCCTTCATCTGGGATATCTTGTTTATTCTTCTTTGCCTCATCGGTGGCAAAGGTAGACTTATCAAAAAAGGCATGAGCTTTCCTCTTCTTCATTAAATTAGTAATGGGAATACTCGAGTAAAAAAAAGAACCTTTCACACTGGTCTCAAAGGTCGGTACCTGATCAAGATCAACCATCATAGGACGAGGACGAGCAATGAAAGATGAGGTGTAGCTTTTGTATTGAAATAAATAAGAGGCAGATCAAATATGCTCCCCAGCAATAGATTGATGCAAGCACCAGATAAGTTTTAAATTCTTTATATTAACCTCGATTTCTTTTGGAGGTTTTCTTTTACTGTTAATTGTAACAAACAAAATCAAATGTCAGTGATGCATTTCATCAAATACAAAGAAAATAAGATTTCAAAAATAAAAACAACCTATCCCATTGCCATAAAGCGGACACCTCGGACCTTGGTACACGTCTATCTCCACTTAATGGAGGGTGTTACCAATTTTTCATCACAACCCCATGATCAAAATAATCCATATTAGCATCGGGAAGATTAACAACTAACGCTCTATTCGAAAACTTAGTTTTTAAATATAAAGTATTGTCGCTAATGACCCATATATAGCAATACATAATTTATGGAATTCCCACACGAGTTCCATGAAGTTGATTCAACCTATGTACGCCATTAACTACCCTCCATGTATTTAGAGCTACTCTTGGAGGTACAATATCGAAATATTGGCAAAGCTCCAAACACAGGGGATTGGGCGGGAAAGAAAAACCACACTCAGCTACAAAAAGACTTGGGAACCAATGTCCCTCCGCCAAAGAAAGTAAATCACAAGGATAAGAAATTTCTTCCAAAATAACCCACAAAGGGATTGAAAACTCACACCAAAATTTGTCTAACGATTCAACAAGATATACCATGGTGAATAAAGAAAATAAAAAAGAAGGAAAAAAATCTTACAGAGGAAATAGAGATCAGTTATCAATGAACGATGGAAAGAACGAAGGCACAAGATAGAGAGAAGATGAAGGGTTTAGAGATACAGATTTGAAAAGTGAAAAGTGATAGGATTTCTATCGCACTTAAATACTTTACCTCGGGAATAGAGAAAAATAATGATTACAAGGAAAGACGTCTGCATTTCCAGCGGCTAAAAGAATAAAAAGGCATAAATATCGAGGTGATCGTGAAAATTCAAAATATTTATGAAGCTTGATATTATGCGCTCAAAAAGGAATTATATATTGAAATTTTTCCTAAAATCCATAAAGATCAGTAATCCAAACAGTTTTCAAGCAAAATGCTCCACACTCTCCATCAACCTCAACTGTGAAACATTGGGAGCTTCTGTTGATACCAAATTTAGTCTGTTGATATGGACCAATCACTTGAAGACACGTGTCAACCTATGTGGTAAATACAAATACTTTAAACGAGCAACTTAAGCGTACCGAGCAACTCAAGCGGTCCGAGCTATTTAACGTGCAGAGCATCAGAATGAAAAGACAGCTACGCATTAAATGCACATTATTATCATACAAATGTATATGTCTACTGAATAACAACGCATTATCCTTTCATATGTACAACCTCAAGGCTATAAATACATTGTAACTTCCTCATAAGAGGGGGACTTTTGGACCTCTTGGTAAACCTATTATTGAGATTCCAAATAAACAGTCAGCAATACAAAAACAGTGGACGTAGGCCATTTTCTTCAGGCTAAACCACTTTAAAAATTATTTGTCTTATTAATTTCTTTATCTGTGATTGATAAATTAGAGATAATCTAATTTTTTACATCAACAATCATGATGAAAGAAACAATAACATCAGCATTTGATGACCATTATTGCCTTCCCAAAATATATATCATCACTTAATTTTTTCTCAATAATTATAATTGGACCTGTAGGGAGTTTATTATATGCACAGGTTTATACTCGATTGGATACTAGTTTTTCCATTGGGATGCTGGGCAGATATCAAAGTAATCCAGGTGATTTCCACTGCAAGGATACAAAGAAGGTGTTAAGGTACTTGCAAGGAACAAAAGACTACATGCTCACTTATAGGAGATCAGGTCATCTTGAGGTGATTAGTTATTTAGACTCAAATTTTGGAGGATGCATTGATAGCAGAAAAAACACTTCGAGTTATGTTTACCTTCTGGCAGGAGAAGCCGTTTCATGGAAAAGTGGTAAACAGAGTTTCATCGCTTCTTCAACTATGGAGGCTGAGTTTGTGGCTTGTTTTGAAGCTACAAATTATGGGTTATGGCTGCGAAATTTTATTTCAGGACTTAGTATTATGGGTTCAATTTCTAAGCCGCTGAAGATTTATTGTGATAATGTTGCAGCAGTCGTCTTTTCAAAAAATAATAGATATTCTAAAGCAGCTAAGCATATTGAGATAAAGTATCTATCTGTCAAAGAAGAAGTTCAGAAATAAACTATGTCAATTGAACACATTAGTACTTGATCCTTTAACGAAAGGACTATCTCCGAAGATATTTTTGCAACATACTAAAAAGATGGGTCCCGAGTAGTTAATTTTGTAATTACTATTTTCTTAGTTATTTGACACAACTTTTGATATCAATAAAGAGTTTATGAATTCCAATTTTTGTCTTAATTGTATACATGCGTGTGAATGATTAAATGTGTCAGAAATAGTCTTTTATAAAGACAATATAAGACCATTATGATAAGTCACATATTTATCCTTATTAAGTATGATATTGGTCGCGTGGTACATGAAAGGAATCACGCTCTTGAATTAGTGTGGAACCACCATGACTCACACTAATGAAGCATTTAGTTCAGGTGCTTAATGATTTTCTAAGATACTTGCACAAATTATGTTAATCAATTCGTTATGTATAACCTTATTAAGACCAAGTAGGTGACTGTTGGAATTAATATTTAATTAACTATTAATTATAAAATTCGAACAGATTTTGTAATTATAAATTAAATAAATTTTAGCTCCTAATTAGTGTGGTCCAAATAAGGGGACGAATTTGTTTCAATTAATGAATTAATCTTAGAAAATTAATATTCCAAAGGTCACATGACTTTTGGTGTATTTGTGAGACCCTTTAGCTACTTTAGTGGATGGTAGATGATGAGTTTAAAGGGACTTTCGGGTCCCCTTTCACCCTTTATATAGTGAACCGTTTCTCCACTAATTGGTATACAATAACATATAAAATATTTCTGGGCCAGAAAGGGAAAAACCTGTTTTTCCAAATTTTTTCATAAATCAGCATTCTGGCAATTTTCTGAGAGCATTTTTTGGAGCTTAAAGAAGGAAAATCTAGGAGTTTGGAGGTTGTTATTGAGGCACATCAACTTCAACAAACGAATCAAATCTCAATGGAGAAAGGTAATTTTACATATAGTTTGTAATTAAAATTAAGTGGTGATTGCATGAAATATTGAAGATCTAATAAGAATTAATTGTTGCTATATGTATAATTCTTATTCACGATTGCATATGATTTACATGCCCATTACCAAAAACAATAAAGAACAAATAAATTATCAACCACTAAATCAGTGATCAACCACTAAATCATAGTGTTGTCACCGTGAGACAAATATAGGTAAAATCATAAGGAATAGTATTAAGAATATCCTAAATTGAGTCTACTAATTTAAATGATTATGTGGTGTATCTACATGAATATGAATTTGACATAAGGATTAATATTTTATTTTATTTTCACAAATCATAAGAAGTAAACTTACAGGACTACGATATCTCCTTGAATTGCGTGTAATGAGAAAAATGTTATAAATGAACATTCTCACATTTTTCAACGACGTCATTCTTTTCAAGGACGTAAAATTCTTATGAGATGAGTAACTCATTATGATGAGAGTTACATTTGTTTATGTGAAAACTATTATGCTTGTGATATTTTACACATGTTATATATAAATGATTGTATAAACTTAATTATGTTTCCCAACTATGGTATTTTTAGAAGTAATACCATTATATTTTCTAATCATTGTTTATTCAATTTATACAACTTATGACTAGTGGGAGTAAGTTTATACATTCAATTTATTGTGAAGTAGAGAAGCAAAATGTTACATGAATTTTTAATATGTAATGGATGAATTTATGAGATACTGGAAAATTATATGCTCACATTAAAGTTGATTGTTCATTTTTTGGACGATCAGTTATTATAACTCAGATTTACTAATTTTATGAAAAGTATGAAGTTCACTTGAAGTTCACTCTTATCTACTTATGTTTATTTTGGTTTAACGACCAATATAATGAAGGAGTGCAATACAATCCATTGACTATCATGGATATCTAAATTTGTAGAATGTTTTGATACTTTAACTTATTGAGTATGGCAATGTAACTTAACTTTCAGGACTTGGAGTTGTCGACACTATTGCCATGTTGCTGAAATATTTTGATATTATCGTTGCAATCTTCTTTATAAAGATACATTAAGTATTATGTGAGTAGTTAAGCACATTAAATGTATATACCTTTTAAAGAAGAAATTCTGAAATAAGTGTCATTTAACACATTTGTACAAGTGTTAACATTGAAAATATACATGATTGAGCTATCACTAAAGTCAATAATCAAGCATGCTTAAGATACGAGTCTTAAAGTATAGTTGATGGAATCTTGATGTGGTGGATTTTTTAGTGCTTATTTTGGCACTACCATATGACATCATACAGTCTTTCAGAATCATTTATTCCTGTCGTTATTATACACATGCATGTGAATGAAAGAATGTAACAGAAATAATATTTTACAAAGAATTATTGGACCATTATTGAATAACCTATTTATAGACCTTATTGGATGAGTTGTTATTGTTGTGGTACATGGAAGCGATCATGCTCTTGAATTAGTATGTGAGCGCCATGACTCACATTGATGAGTTGTTTGATGAAGGTCTTTATGGAAAACCATTTAAGGATGACTCAAGGATTATTGCACACTTTATGATAATTACAGATCAAATGGGAGACTGTTAGAATTAATTTATATAATTATAAATTATGCGCTCCATAATTATATTAATTCTAAGAGTCACTTTAGTTAATGAAAGGGTACTCCAAATACCAAGAGTCAAAAGGACTCTTGGGCATCCACCTTGATGGACGATTGATATTAAGTGACTGTTGGAAATTTAGGTCTTGTCCCTGCCTATAAATAAGTGACTGATTTGCATCCTTCAGGAACTCGAGAAAGACAACATAATGAATTTATAGGAAATGGAGGGAAATCTAAATTCTTAAGGAGAGTAAATTTTAAAATAGTGTTTTGGCCGTATCGGGAGATCTAATCATTGTAATGCCTTGAAATTGGAATATGTTCTTGCTGCATACAAGATGAAGTTGTGTTCCAAAATTCAGCTCGATCAGACATCATTAAGGTTGACTACTCTGTCAATATTTCTAGTTGTGACTATTATAGTGGTATGTTATTTGAACACTTTTTATGTTCCGCATAATGATTATAGGTGATAATCACGAAGATCCAAAATACATTTATTAAGAACATTTGTATGTGAAAATTTAATCAAATTATTGTATTATTGATTAATATTATGGTGTTTTTAAAAATGGTTTTACACTAGAGACGTATATATTGTATTATTGGCATGAGATAGTTTTAATACCCCTTACATTTATGGATATTTAAATTACATAAGTGGGTGTAGTTTGGAAATTTGAGGAATTTATGCGAATAATAATTTTTGGAATTTATGAGTGCAATTGAATAATTTAGAATTTAAAGTGAATAGTAAATATTAGTTTGCTGGTGTTGGATTAATATTTACATGGATTAGATTTTCTTACGAGACTAAGTAAATGAGTTGGATGATTTTTAATCACATGTCGTAGTTGGGTAAAGCAACAGATGATAATATTTTATTTAGAAAATACGCGTATTGAGATGTGTTGGATTTAATTTGTGAATTTTAGTTAAGTGACTCGGATGGAGATTTCGAGTGCACGGTTGGTTTTAGAATGGCCGAGATAGTCGGAATAGAGTACCCGGGGTTAGTGTTTGGGTTCTGAGGATTTTTGGACTAGTAGGGACTCGCAATTGAGTAAACGAGTCATTTTTGGGTTTTATAAGGGATAACCCTTTATTTCTATCTTATAACACACGAGAGAGTGAGAGAAAGGAAAGAAAGAAGAGAAAAGATAAAGGGAGAAGGAAAAGAGGAAGGGAAAGGAAATTTCTGGCCAAACTCCGCGGGATTCGACTCGAGGTCGTCGGATTTTATCCACGAGGCAAGTGCTTCCTTGTTCTATTCAATTGAGTGTGTGTATCTCATATTATAGTTGGTAAACTATATGATTTTTGGGTTGGAACCCTTGAAATAATTGGTATATTTGATCTTGAGTTCACAAATTGATGTGTTGTTAACTCTTTATGAATTCTAGTGTTAAACCCATGTTAATGGTGTGTATATATGGTTTGAATGGAACAATTGAGAAATTTAGGTTTAATTAAGTTATGGGTTTAAATCATTAATAAATGATTGAATCCCTTGATTTAAATTAATTTGTTTGGTTAAATCATTATGTGTAGATGATTATTCTGTTTGTTGTTGAGGTAGAAATCATGGGATTGAAGTTGGGATTGTGTTGGACTAAAGAGAATTTGGAGAAGACGATGAACAGTAAAACATCATCCTTTCCGAATAGATTCGGCTAGGAATACAATCGATTCGGCTCTTGGTAAAAAAAATGAAATTTGTAGATCTTTTCGATACGGTCGCATGAGCGCCGACCGCGTATTTTTCTGATTTTATAATGATTTTTTTACGGAAGGCTGTCCGAGATCGAAATCGTTACCTAGAATCAAACCTGATATTGGGAGAATTAAGGCTAAAATTATTTGGAGATTATTTTAGGGGATTCTAGAAGTGATATTAGGACTCCTAGATATTGGTATTAACGGTGAGTAAACTTTGGATAGAAAGAGGGAACCTCAGGTTAATTTGGTGTACAATTCGGGATATGGATTTAATGAATGTATGAATAACATTCACGACAAGTATTCGGCAAGCATATATAGATATATTTATGTGGTTAGAATAAATATGGGCCGATTATAATTGAGTAAATCCTAGGATGCGATTAGGATGGAATATAGGATACAGGCTCAAGAGAATTATGCGGTTATCCGGTACGTCTATTGACGACTATTATTATAGGTGATGCGATACCTATGGAATTAAGATAAGTTGATAGTATACTTATTTAATTATTATGAATTGGTATAGTCGGGTATATGTAAAATCCTTAAAAGTGATTAAGGTGAGAGTTATATTTTAAGTAAGAGAATACTTATGGGTTAAGTATGTTAAGTGTATGAATACTTGTATACTATTACAAATGGGAACATTCGGGTTATTGGCTATAGCTATAAGAGTTCGGCAATTATGGCCTGAGCATATTGAGGAATGATATATCTTATAAATATACGGGAGTTATTGCAGAGTATATATGATACGATATAAATAAATATATCTGTGTGTGATTGGTATATTTGTACTTAGAGGTTGGTTCCACGGGCTTCCCTGGGCATAGGGATGGACAACCAGGTTATATATATCTCTAGTGCTATCCAGGGAGGTTGCGCAATGTGGGTGAATCCCTTGGCTTGAGGAGAAAGGATAGTATATTCCTAGGTCATATCGTCCCTCATACGGGTGCGATAGTGTAAGGACATATTTTCATAGGCCCATTATCAATTTATTATGTCATATACCGCTACACCGTCGAAGAGCATTCAAGAGACATCTACATCTAAGATGGATCCGAATTACTCAAGTTCTTCATCATTCAAGACTCCGCGAAGTTTACTTTGGTAAGGTTATATTTTAAATACCTTAACTTTTCACTTAGAGCTTTTGGGATATTTTTACAAAATATTTTTTAAGTGTTGGAGCGGACTTTTTCGTCAAAATTTGAGAATGAGTATTTTTTCTAAGTGTTGAAGCGGACATTAAAATAATATTTTTTTGCTTCAGTCGTTCGAGCGACATAGTATGTCGTTCACGCGAGAGAGCATGTCGGGCGATCTCGTTCGAACGACAGCTGTCCTTCGTTCGAGCGACATGCTGATCTCGTTCGAACGAGCTCTATTTTTGAGGCGACGCATTTTTCTATAAATACTCATTATTTGATAACGTTCTCATTAAGAAGTCCATACGTTTTCCAGAACAGAAACACTGCAAAACCAGAATTCTTTAGGCTTCTTCCTTTAGGGTTTTAATCCCTTTTTGGTTTTCAATTCACAAAACTCCCACATGCTTTAGTGAATTATTTGGTGTTTAAGAACAACTTTGCTTTTGTTCAACCTCTGTGGAGAAGGCATCTCCATATTTGATTTGTGGATACCGAGCGTAGTCATTCTACGTGTGGACGAGCCGAAGATAACGAATCGACGCCTGGAGGGTATTTCGCTGTCTCTCGTATCTTTGAAGGATTGTTAAAGGCACTGTGCATTACACACTTGTGGGAGATTATCAGGTTGTATGTAAGTCAAAAGTCTTGTGAATTCTTCAAAGTGTTATAAAAGGTTTTTACCCGAAAGGGGTTTTTTCCTATATCGGTCGCCTTTATGTTTCATGCATGGTTTGAATGATTTATCATATTTAGATGCATGTTTAGGGGCTGAATTTATTTGCTTTAAAAATAGATCTAATTAAATAAGTGTGCCAACGTAGAAAGTTACGAATTTAATCAATTATCACACAGTCGCACTTTTCAAATTGGTATCAGAGCAGGTTGCGCTAATTTATCGCGTATTCCTATTTTCCGCATAATCGTGTGATATTGATTTTTTTTTAAAAATTAGTTTGTTTTTTAAATTGCAATCTTTCCTATGGAGTACTTATATAATCGGATGCCTATTTTTGACGGGTCTAATTATGCCTATTGGAAAGCTCGCATGAAATCTAGTTTAAAAGCCATTGACGAGCGTGTTTGGTACCTTTGCTAAAATGGGTGGACTCCTCCCACGGTCACCGTTGATAATATTTCCTCTTTAAAGCGCGTGTCAGCCTGGACTGAAGATGATCATAAAATGTCTAAATTTAATTCACGTGGTTTGAGTGCTATTTCTGGAGTTATCACTCCTGATGAATTTCACCGAATTATGATGTGCACCACGTCTAAAGAGGCTTGGGATGTTTTGAAATTGACTCATGAGGGTACGAACGCGGTTAAAGAATCTAAGTTTCAAAATTTGGCCACCCAATTTGGGACTATCACCATTCTGAGTCTGAATGCTTTGATGATTTTTATGCACGATTGTCAGATATTATTAACACCAGTTTTAATTTGGGTGAGGTGATTGATAACACGCGCGTCGTTAAAGAGATTTTGAGATCTCTTCCAAAACGTTTTATTCCTAAAGTCACTGTTTTGAACTCTTTGGGAAATTTCAAATCACTTAAGTTAGAAGAACTTGTAGGAGATCTTCAAACCTATGAGATTGACATGTTTCCCAAAACCATTAAGACTAAGGATAATGGTGTTTCTTTAAATACTCATTTTAAGAAAAAGAAAGAAAATGTTTATGAGTCTGATTCTGAGGAAGATTTTGATATGGCCTTGTTTGCGAATTTTTTTAAAAAGTTTCTCAAAATGAATAAAGAAAATTCTACCAAAAAAAAGAGTCCTTTTGAGTCAAATAAAAAGAAAGTGGAGGCCAAAGATAGTGACAAGGAGGATGAGATCAGGTGTTTTGAGTGTGAGGGCAAAGGGCACATAGCTAAAGAGTGTCCTACTAGGATAAGGAGAAAGGGAAAAGAGACTGCTATGCCCGCCACTCTTAGTGATAGTGAGGGAGATGAGGGTGATGAGGGAGATGAGTCCGATAAAGGTTTAGCACATGGGATGGTTATCGCTTTTTCTAGTCGTGTGAGCACACCCACTTTGTCTCACGAGAGTGCACACGAGAGCGATGATAGTGATTTGTGTTCTTCGAGTGAGGGAGATAGCGAGAGTGAAAGTGGAGATGAAAGTGATATCCAAAAAGCTTTTAGAGATTTGTACACCGAGACCTTGAAAATAAAGAATTATAATCGAGATTTAGGTCATCTGGTTTTAGATTTGGAGAGAGAGCAGGAGGTTTTGAGAAAGGAGAAGTGTGATTGAGTGACACATTGTCTAGTCTGACGACACGTGTATCCCAACTCGAGAGCGATCTCGAATGTGCCAGGGAGGTTAAAGTCAATTTTGAGAACGCACCTAAGAAGGTTGAAAATGTGGTTCTTAAGGGTAAAGGTGAGAATTTAGGAATAAGTCATGACGATGCTTCTACTTCCCAATTAGCACCCGAGCCGGTTCCCACTTTAGTGATAGATTCACATGAGTCTCACCCTCACCCACCTAGGCGTCCCATTCCTATTCGGAGAGTGAGTCCTAGAGTTTTTGAGAAAGGTGTTCCTAGGCCTATATATGTTTGTTCCCATTGCAAAAGGAGAGGACACCTTAGGCAATTTTGCTTTAAGTTGGGTTATGTGTCACGTTCTGCTTCTACACGTGTTTCTGACACACATGCACCCACATATGGTACTTTACATGCTCCCAGAGACTACATGAGAGAGTTTGCACATTTAGGTGAGCAAGTTAAGTTTTTAGTCAAAACTTTACAAGAATTGATGGATGTTTTTCATAAGTTGTCACCACCTTTGGAAAACCCCTACGCACCTAATGATTGAGGTTTGACTTGTTCACTAGCATAGGATGATTTTCATGATGTCATTATTTGCCTATTTCTAGTATGTATCATTTTTGTATAAATTTTTATTTTTTTGAAAATTTTTGAAAAATACAAAAAGATTTTATTTTGATAAATTTTTTGGAAAAATCCAAAAAGATTTTTATATTTTGTTTGCACCATACTTGGATGGACACTTAGGATGACCAAGTCACAACATCATTCCATTTTTCATGTGACTATTTGATAGTGTTTTGAGATAATACGTCAATTCATCATTGTGCTTTACAATGTTTGGAATCATTGAGATGCAATTTAGTGTTACTTCCTACATGTTTGACTCATGATTTCCTTTATTGTACACATGCACGAATTTGTTTGATTATTGCGCTTGTCTCATCACATATTAGTTGGGTGTTTTCACTTCAATCCTATCCTTTAAAACAAACCAAGCGCGATAAATTTTGATAAGGAAATTGTGGATATAAGAACCGATTTATGAGTTTGTGTGCTTTGTTTGAACGGGGAAGGGCTGCGAAAGGTTCATTTTGCCTTTGAGAATATTAATCCACCGTTAAATTGGACCTAAAAAATTGAGGAATTATTATCCGGGGTCCAAAGAGGTTTAAAAGACCTCGAAAAATTTAAAGGCAATACAAAGAAATTCATGCCAATTATGGGCCATTTAGGTTTTTGCACCAGTTCTCCAAAGTTTGAGAATTTAGATTACCTCTAAAAGGAAAATATATATAAGGGTGTTTGGTTGGAGATTTTATAACGGGTTTGCACGTCCTTGAAATTCTTGAAAATGCGCTAAATAGTTTTGGACGTTATTGGGGTGGAAATCATTTTGACTTTGAATTGTTGATTTGTATAAGACGATGTCATCTAAATTCAATAATATTTTCACCTAAGGATACTTTTGATGTTCATTCGTTAGGGGTACACATATGCATCATGCACATATGCTTGATTGAGTTGATTTACCTATTGAATGTGTTCACACCCATTCATTCCATTTTCATGACTTAGTTGTTTGAGTTTAAATCCATGGTGTGATTTTTAGTATCTTATTTTTGTATGAAAAAAATTGAAAAATCAAAAATAATTTGTGAATATTTTTGAGATATCCCTTTGCATGCGCGTAGTTTGATCTTTGTTTGCTATGCATTTTGTCGTGACACTCCATGTTTTTTATTTTTTCTTCTTATCTATCTATTTGGGGACATCATAAAAAGGGGGAGAAAGAATTATCAGTTACGGGGGAGTTTTTGCATTATGGGGGAGATTTGATTTATTAATGGTTTATTCTTATATCATTTCAAACTTGATGCGTTACGAAGGTATTTTGCTTTTTCTCATGTGTGTAGGTACAAAGATTGAAGATCATGATGTTGCACACCTTGATGAGAAAAGTTTTGAGATTTGACGAAGATGATTGAAGAACAGTTTTGAGATCTTACAAATTTATTCATGGGAGGGTAGATTTGTATAGGCATTTTGGTTTTTGATAATTCGGATTTTTTATGTATGTACTGACATAGATATATGGGGTGATTTGTAAGGACATATTTTCATAGGTCCGTTATCAATTTATTATGTCATATACCGCTACCCCTTCGAAGAGCATTCAAGAGACATCTACATCTAAGACGGATCCGAATTACTCAAGTTCATCATCATTCAAGACTCCACAAAGTTTACTTTGGTAAGGTTATGTTTTAAATACCTTAACTTTTCACTTAGATCTTTTGGGATATTTTTACAAAATATTTTCTAAGTGTTGGAGCGAACTTTTTCGTCAAAATTTGAGAATGAGTATTTTTTCTAAGTTTTGAAGCGGACATTAAAATAATATTTTTTCGCTTCAGTCGTTCGAGCGGCATAGCATGTCGTTCGCGTGAGATAGCATGTCGCACGATCTCATTCGAATGACAGTTGTCCTTCGTTCGAGCGACATGCTGATCTCGTTCGAACGAACTCTGTTTTCGAGGAGGCGCATTTTCCTATAAATACTCATTATTTGGTAACGTTTTCATTAAGAAGTCCATACGTTTTTCAGAACAGAAACACTGCAAAAGTAGAATTCTTTAGGCTTCTTCCTTTAGGGTTTTAGTCCCTTTTTGGTTTTCAATTCACAAAACTCTCATATACTTTAGTGAATTATTTGGTGTTTAAGAACAACTTTGCTTTTGTTCAACCTCTGTGGAGAAGGCATCTCCATCTTTGATCGGTGGATACCGAGCGTAGTCATTCTACGTGTGGACGAGCCGAAGACGACAAATCGACGCCTGGAGGGTATTTAGCCGTCTCTCATATCTTTGAAGGTTTGATGAAGGCACTGTGCATTACACACTTGTGGGCGATTATCAGTTTGTATGTAAGTCAAAAGTCTTGTGAATTCTTTAAAGTGTTATAAATGGTTTTTACTCGAAAGGGGATTTTTCCTATATCAGTCGTCTTTATGTTTCATGCATGGTTTGAATGATTTATCATATTTAGATGCATGTTTAGGGGATAAATTTATTTGATTTAAAAATAGACTCTAATTAAATAAGTGTGCCAATGTAGAAAGTTGCAAATTTAATCAATTATCACACAGTCGCACTTTTCAAATAGTTTAATTCCACTTTCAGGAGGGAATATGACTACCTCCACCATTGCGTATTTTTACCATGACCATGAGTGAGTCTGGCTTGGTACCGTGGTTGATTGAGTAAACTCGGATGCGAATAGGCACTATGAGACTGCATCCTCGAGTTATATCTCGGTGGGATGGTTATTATACTTATGATTGTAATAGGTATAATTATACTTGTTGGGTATCGTATATTGCTTGTATATGAAGCTTTAACTTGTGTAAAGGGTAAAGTGAATAAGGTTTTATTCTCATTCCGGGAGATTATATCCGGATTTAAATAGTGATTCATATATTAAAGTGGGTACTATATATATACGGGATTTTATATACTAAAGTGAAAATGGCATTTTAAACTAGTGAGATTTTTGGAATATGAACGGTATACATATATATATAACTAAGGACTATATATATATATCTAATCGAGGATAATATCAAATAAAGATTATGTGTTAGCTTATGGTATAACATTATATCAAGTAGGGTAGGTGATAGTTATGAGGACTTAGAGGATGGGTATATAGATTAGTTAGGGAGGGTAGCTTAACTAGATGGTTTAAAATGTATGCGATAGGTGTGCACTGTTAGAAGAGGTGTGAGGTGTATCTCATGAGAGTGAGATACCAATTTAAATATGAGAGATTTCATATTTTAAAATATGTCATTTAAGTACTTGCTAAAATATTTTCAAAACTCAGGCTCTGACCCGCTTCTCTATTTTACCTCTCTTGCTATATATGTATATATATATTTGGTGTCCAGACACAGGGACGCCTGGATGATGATCCTTTCGAGTCAGACGTCGCTGCTGTAGCTGTGGATGCAAGCAGGTTTATCTTAGACGGTTCTATCATTGTGACCTAGATTGAAAGCATTGTAGTAACATTCGGGCCGATAGCCCAAATGTATTCATTTATTCTTTTACCGCCTTTTTAGCGCGGTGTTCGATTTGGTTGTATTATTTTAAATCGAGTGTTCAATTACTTTATTTCATTTCAGTTTCGTATATATAAATGTGTGAATGTTATATTTAGTTGCTTTTGTTAAAAAGATTAGTTAATATAAAATTTTGACGCCAGCCTAATAAGTTACTAGTAATTAAATTGGTTTTCGATAATGATACTGAGAATGAACCATATGAGACTCCTATTTTAATTTGGTATAGGATTGATCGCCCGATATTTTATTAGGCGGGGTGTCACAGATGGTATCAGAGCATCAGGTTCTAGTGTCCTTAGGAATCTGTGCAGACGTACTACGCTTTCAACATTGATTTCTATTTGATATGAAGCCTTATGATTAGGATTGTTGGTTCCTATTGTGAGATTTCATTTTCCTGCCATTATGTAAGATTATAGTAAATCTTTTGCACGCTCATTCAAGATTCGTGTGCTGATCGATGAAGGGTGACCGGGGAAGGTCATTATGAGGGCAACAGGAGGCGTGGCTGAGTTGGAACTATTAGTTGAAGTCAGGGACGAGGGCCGTAGTCGAGGTCACTCCTTTTATGGCATTTTTATGGATTGTTACAATGACTACTAGAATATAGTAGTTATATTTATTTTCGTACCGCTATAGTATAGAGAGTGGTGCTAAAAATTAGAATTTTCTAGTGAAGTTAAATTGGAAAAAAGTCTAAACGGTCTTTAATAAGGACCATTCGTTGAAGTTTAAGTTATGCGAAGGAAGTGTAGCATTATTCAATGGAAGTAGAAGGCTCAGAAGCTTTAGATTAGAGCGGGGTATGGAAATGCCTAGATGTGAAAATTTGAAGAAAAATTTTCACTCGTTGGAGTAATGTTGGAATGGTGGGAACGGTGGTCACCATATTTGGGGGAGCAGAATGTTTTGGCTCACAGAGGAATCTTACGGATGGTTTTAACTGTTAGTTCCTTTAGTTTATCAGAAATGAGGAGAATGCAATTTCTGAATTATTCTTATGAGGATCGATTAGAGGCCGACAGTGAATAAAGAGTTATATGGATAAGTGAACTTTGTACCTAATTAAGGTAGGTACAATGAAGAGAGAGTCCTTTAGAGGAATGATAGGTTTACTAATAAATGTTTCTAACACTTATGGAGAATTTGTGTTCGTGGAACCCCACGGGTGGACATTCGCCCAGGCGGACCGGTCCTCTCTTTATTTGACTTTTTCTTCTATCTTTGACTGCTCATAACTTTCACATACGGACTCCGATTGAGGTATCGTTTTTTCCAGTGTTCTTGTAGTTGAAAGCTCTTAAACTTTCTAGTTGGCCCCACCTTCGGAATAAGGCTAAAAAATTACGAAAATGCCCTTTACTCCCCGTTTCTTGGTTTTCTTTCACTGTTTTGAGTTCTCTTTGGCACTAACTTACATGAAACACCTGTAAAACACATAAGAGATACACAAAATACGAAATACTTGCCAAAAAGGGTTAGTAGCATAAATATAAGCCAAGTCAAATCTATTTACACTGCACGAGATCATAAAAATACCGAAATTAAGGGGATAAATGTGAAGAATTTATGCCTAATCAAATCCCCCTAACTTATAACTTTGCGCGTCCCGAGAAATGTAAAAGAATCCTAGCAAGGCTTAACTCTTGAAAATCACATTTTATTGGGATAGAATACCTTTTTCGGGGGCAAGCGATTACATTTAGCGTATGCAACAAGCTTTTAAACCCCTAGGTCACCCTAGTAGGACGAGTGTTGTCTCGTGAGGGTTTGCAGAGAATAAACCCACAAAATTGGACTCAAAGAAGATTCAAAATATGCAAAAATTGTACAATTCAAACTTTCCCATAAAATAGTCATCATCAAGTCATATTTACAAGTCTCAAACCGTAGTGTGTGTGTGCAAAGCCAGAAATTTAACTGCGGATTTCCACCGATTGATCATTACGTTACTTATCCAAAAATTCATTTTGATTTCAAATTCTCACGGAATGCTCTCTCAAACGATTCACTCGGATTGTGGCTATTCTCTCGGTATGCGTGATATAAAGAGTGAATGTAATGGAAGCAAAGTCACGCATACGATTAGAAAGACATAAATTTCATGGTGAAAGGATCTCATCAACGGATTACGGTTTTTAAAAATGGGAACATTGCTTCTTTTTCACGCATTCAATCTCTGTTATTATCTTTTGGTGTATTAGTTCTCCACGCGGTAACCAATTTCGAAATTTGGAATCGGTTAGGACTTTTTTGGGTTTTAAGGTATATGGGGTAAAAAGAAAATGGTAGGGAAGGTTGGAATTGGAAAAGTCACTTATGATGTCCATTTGTTCTTTATCCGGGCTATTACATTTTTTTCTTCTTTTTCTCTATTTTTTCTGTTTCTCACTTATTTTCTTTTCTTGCTATTTTTTCTTGAGCATCTCTATTTTTTTCTTTCCCCTTTTTATGCACTTTTCGGACTTAAATTCTGAATTTTTCCATTTTTCGCAATTCCGGGCTATTTGGATTTTTCGGGTTATCAAACGAAAGGGACAATTTGTTTGGCTCAAATTGGGTTACAAAAGGGGTAATTTTTCGCTACTTTTTCTGGCCAATATTTTTGGGTGACAAACGAGGGTCTACTTCATTGTCCAAAATGCCAATTGCGTTACCATATGCGTTTCGAGATGAATTTAAGTTTAGAGATCACTTTTGGCACATTTTTCAAAGCAATATCAGACACGTTTTGCATAACCGATCAAAATAAAAGGGTTGAGATCATCGACGACTTTTTAGGCGCTGAAAAGAACTTTGAGTTAACAATTAACTCGGATTGATTTAAAAACTCGCAAAAAGTGATAGGATCGAATTTCACCGGGTTTGTTAATCTTCACACTTATTCGTTAAGTCGTCAATTTTCGCTCAATTTCCATCTTTGGCCAATTTTGGTTTTGTGTATGTTGAATTTTACAACTTGAGACTTCAATTTGACTTTTAATGATATTTTTGAAAATTTTGAATTCCAATTTTTATTTATTTTGAACAAAAATATTTTTGGGTTTTTCAAAATTTTATGTTTTTTTTGGAAATTTCTGGGCATTTTGGAAAATTTGTGAAGTTTTAGAAATATGCACTTGTGACCCCCCCTAACTTAGACTTTTGCATTGTCCTCAAGCAAAAAGGACTAAAATCTAACTCAAAACGAATGAAAAGTGCGGAAAAATAAAACGAACAAATATTTAAAATGCATAAAGACACTAAATGACCCTAACACATGACTCAATAATACACTAAAAATCACCCCATACGCGTCGGGGGTGCGATGACCTCTCATCTCTCCACAAACTCACCCGACCCCACTCACGGGGTTCAATGCTCTCCTCGTCTCTCCCGTCCTAGGATTATAATCCAACAATCGGAACAATTTGGGACCTCACCCATAGATAAAGGATAGACCGGGAGACTCATCATGACTAATTGGAAAGGGATCTTCGTGATGCTGACTCAAAGTGTGGCCTGCGTGCGCTGACTCGGAGGGAACACCTAGGTTTCTTTTAATTTTTAAGATGCATGGGTCGGGCTCTAAGTCGGATGAACCACAACTTTTCTCCTCACTCGCCTTCGGTACCTCTAGTGGTATGGGTGGATGGTCACAAAGAAGGAATTCATCGATTTTATCTTTCCATTCGCTTTCTTCTAGTTGATTACATGAATCCAATAGAGTTTGGACTTCGTCGTTAAGGCTCTGATCCACTGGACCGAATTCTTTTTCAAATTCTTCCATGATCATGTCCCCCAGCTCTCTCTCTCGAGTAGTTCCTACATCCTCTCTTACTTTCTCGATCTCTATCTCCACCATTTTCCTCTCTTCTAACCCCTCTCTCTCTCTTTCAATTGCGGTATAAGTTCCCTTGCTCTCATGACTAGACACTAAGCAAGATTATAAGGCGTCTCCACATAAATTTTTCTCAGTGTGCTCTTCTACGATCTCATCAATTAAGCTCACCAAGTGAAGATCATCTTCTTCCCCCGTATGTTGGGCTATGTGGAAGATGTTGGTTTCTAAGGTCATGTTCCCAAAGGTGAGTTGCATTCGCCCATTTCGAGTATTGAGGATTGCGTTATCCGTAGCTAAGAATGGGCGCCCAAGGATGATGGGGACATGGTTTCTCGAGGTGAAGGAGGTTTCCGTGTCCCAAATGACAAAATCTACTGGGAAGTAGAAGGTGTCAACTTGGACAATCACGTCCTCAACTAAACCTCGTGGGATCTTCACAGTTCGATCCGCTAATTGGAGAGTGATCCTTGTGGGCTTGAGATCGCCCAAATCAAGTTGCCTATAAATGGAATAGGGGAGGATATTGACACTTGCTCCCAAATCAAGTAAGGCTTTTTCGATTTTATTTTCTCTAATGATGCAGGAAATGGTGGGTGCACCGGGATCTTTGAATTTAGGCGGGAGATCATTGAGTAGAATGGAGCTCACATTCTGTGCTAGAAAGACATTTTTATTTATCTTCATCTTTCTCTTTACTATCAATAAGTCTTTGATGACTTTTGCATAAGCTGGAATTTTCTTAATGGCATCGAGGAAAGGTAAGTTCAGCTTTACTTACTTTAGCACGTCATCACGTGGGTTTCCTTTATGGGAAGGAATTAGCCTTTGAGGAAACGGTGCCGCGGTGGGTGGTTTCACTACTACCTCAGGCTCACTAGTGTCATCTTTATCACTCTCATTCAAGGGGACATCTTCGGCCTCTTTCGTGCCGGGCGAAATCTCCTTGTCTTTAGGTAAATCTTGTGGGGGAGGTGACAAGTCAACTACTCGCCCAGGGAAATGGACCTACCAATTGGCAGTCTCGTGCATATTTTTTTTGAAAAAACGATCATAAAACGCAATCCATTGATCCAAATCGGGCATGGGGAATTCCGTTAGAGAGTTAATTTATATACCTTAAAGATTCATTTGGTCCATTCCCGGGTCTGGGGTTGACTTTGGGTCAAACGTGGCTCAAAAGCACTCGTATATCCTTTGGATGAGAGATTGTCGAGCGAAAACGGATCGTTTGTTCGAATAGTAAGTCAGAATTGTGCAGGGGTGGACCTTTGGAAAGGTTATGTGAGGTATTTAGACATTACAAAGAGCTTCGCTCGGTTTAGAAAGTTGACTTAGTCAACCGCGACCCGAAAGAGCCCGATGACCTTTCAGAGTTAAACAGATCGTTTGTCCTTACCGTAGGCATGATTCGCGCACGGGACAGACTGCTGGAAAGGGTATTCAGTGACCTTCGAAGATTCATTTAGTCTCATTCAAGATAAAAGTTGACCTTGGTCAAACGGATCCTGGGAGTGCCCGGTGTACTCTGGATCAATTTTTAGGGGAAAGCATATCGTTCCTCCGAATAGTTATGCTGTTTTGCGCATGGGGTGGACCGTTGGAAAGGGGATTAAGTGTCCTTAGATGATTCAAAGAGATTTCACCCTGATGATGAAGTTGATTGGGGTCAAACCGGGCCCGGGAGCGTACGACGGCCTCCAGATCGATTTTTGGTGGTAAAATGGTCCGTTCGTTCGAACCGTTATGCGAATTCGCACACGGGATGGACCGTTGGAAAGGGGATTCGAAGAGCTTCTAAGTTTCATTGAGCTTTTACTCTGACGATAGATTTGACCAGAATCAAACGAGGCTTGCGAGCTCCCGATGGTCTCTAGATCGGTACTCAGAGTTTGACCTAGGGTTTGTAGTGAAATAGGGGAGGTGCTAGGGACCTAAGGAGAGACTTAGGGTGTAATAGAATGTGGTGTCTATAATATAAGTGTGGCGTTCTAGTCAATTTGATACGAATGGCTTAGGGGAAGTCAATCACATCCTTAGGTTCAAGCTTATGCGTGATTAGAAAAATAGGATGTTGGAATTATCCTAATCCACTCATATAGATGAAGTGCTCATAAATTTAAACATGCATGATTCTAAGAAAGGGTTTCTTCATTTCAGGCATGAAATATTTTTATCTAAATGTCAGTGTCTAAAGACACCTAATCAGATGGAGAGGATGCGGAATATACCGTATGCTTCGGCGGTGGACAACCTCATCTATGATATGTTGTGTACAAGACTATGTATATACTTTATCGTTGGCATGGTTAGCAGATTTCAGTCTAACCCATGTGGGGAGCACTGGACTACAGTAAAGCACATTCTGAAGTACCTCAAAGGGATAAGAGATTATATGCTGGTTTATTTAGCGAATAGTTTTATACCCAATGGGTACACATAATTGGATTTACAATCGGATAGAGATTCAAGGAAGTCGACCTCAGGATATTTATTTACCCTACGAGGTGGATCCATATGTTGGAGGAGTATCAATAAATTTTGTATTTTTGATTCCACCACGGGGACAGAATATGTTGTAGCTTTGGAGGCCATAAATAAGGAGGGTTAGCTCTAAAACTACCTAAGTGACTTGGGTGTGGTGTAACACATTGTGATTTTAAATAACTCATTTTAGATTAAAAAGTCGAAAAGGTAATTTTTTTTAAATTAAATTTTTGACAAAAAAGGTGGACTTTTAAATTAAAAGATTTTTGGTCGAAATTTGATTAAATATAAAATATTTTTATGAGGATTCAAAAATTTTATAATTGAATAAATATGAATACATTTATTTAATTATCTTGTGAATTAGAAAATTTAATTTAGAAATTTAGAAATTGGGACTCTTGGTAAAATTCTTAAGTATTATATTAATTATATTTTTATCTACTTGGGGTGAGAGAGAGAAACAGAGGCACTAGCCCCCTTTTTGTTCCTGCTTAGGCGCATGCTCCGAATTGGGAGCTGATCTCTTAGTTTTTTTATTTATTTATTAGTTCTTTAATACTTTGTTTCTTTGGGTCTGATGATGTCACGCAAGTCGCTATCTCCATTTGTGGTTGGGACGCACATGACAGGTATGAGAATTGGCTGAAATTCTTGAGACGCGCATGGGACGGTTATTATATTTTTTTTTTACAAATTTTAATTAAATCCTTTGAGAGTTGGAATCCAATTGGGACTCTTTTTCTGACAAAAAGATCATGGACTCATTTTTTTTTTAAAAGGTCACGGCTATTTTTTTTTAAACCCTCTTTCCCTACCCAAAAGAGAATACTCAGTCCCCTATATTTTAACTTGAAACCTCCATTAAACAAAACTTCAATCATATTTTGGGAGATCTAAACTACCTATTTTCAAGGAGGCCTAAGAACAAAACTTGCTTATTTTAGCGAGACGAATGCCACCGAGTATTCATAATTTCCAATCGACTTTTTAGCAGGCAAGAATTCTTCTATTCTCTCTCTTTAGTATTATGTGTTTTAACTGTCGCCTAAACTTTAATTCATGTATTTTTCTTAAAATAAATCAGCAACCTAATTAGGAAAAGTGAAAATTAATTCGGGACTATTTTTCTTAAAAATCTCAATCTGATTTAATACTTGTAACCCTTGTGTGTTTAGGGTAGAGTTTTAACTTTGGGTGATATGGGTGTAGGTTTGCAGGTAGAAACCATAGAAATTGTATTTTATATAAATGAAACTTGGAAAATCACATAAAATTGTGTAGGTTTTATAAAATAATATATTGTTGGATGCGCAATAAACATGCATGTTGTTAGAAATCATAATTGTCAAATAAAATAAATTAGATTAAATATGTCGACAGCTTGAACAAAGTAAATTAAAATTAATTGCGACCGCATGTGAAAATTGTATGATTATTGATACATTGAAATGTGTGAATTATTGTGTTAATTATGTTTATCATTGCTGGGACGATCGGATTTTGGGTAATATGCTCTCACCTAAATGTTAGGAATACTTGCTAGGTATGGGACTAGTAGGTAGGCCTTAGTTGCGGTTAGTACTCTCTAGGTATGTGACTAGTTGGTGTAGATTTTTACGACTAGAATATTCCGGGGTGGGGCTGATTATGGTGTCCTTCCGTTGATTTGGTTATCCTAGGCGCGAGACTAGGGAGAAATTAATTATATAAATTCTTCCTACGAAATAAGATAGGATGCGGTTGTGTTTTAGAGACTTCTAGGTATGGGACTAGGGGTAGGTTGAGGTTTATGCTCTAAAATAGGGTGGGCTAAAATAAAATAAAAAGAAATTGAGAATTAATGCATAAGATAATAAATGAGTATTAAAATATATTGGGGTCATTAATAAGTGCAGGACTGATAGGTTGGCTGGCTATTGCAACGTGTGGGTGTCTGACGGCGTAATAAGTGCAGGGCTAACAGTTAAACGGTCTATCTGGCTATTATGACGTGTCATGCGTAGAACCTCATTAATAAGTGTAGGGTTGACAGAATACGGACTTGTCGGTTATTACGAGGGGAATGGGTGTGGTGTAAAACTTTTAGTAGGAGTCCCACGATCAAACTGGTGTAAAACCATAAGCAGGAGTCTCGCAACTGATAATAATGATGAATAAAAATAATACTCGAATGAATTGAATTAAATTAAATGGATAGCTTTTGATTAAATATAATAATCGGAAATATAACTTGGGGTTGCATAATTACATGATTAAGTGTTCACAGTTTCTTTTTCTCGCACGTTGATAATTATTGTGTTAATTTAAAATATTCTATTGTGATATTTATTATGTATAATGCTACTAACTGGGTTCACGGGCCCTAATTGGGGAGAGTAGCTTGGATTCATGCGGTGGGCTCTCACCCATTACGTTGTCTAACATTTCAGGTTTAGCTTTGGAGTAGCCGCAAAAGAGTCATTGGAGATCTTTTGAGGTGCAAATGGAGTTCATTTATTAGTCTCTGAGTAGTTTAGAAATATTTCCTTTCCGTCGCATTTTATTATGAGACCTTATATTATGGATTGGTGGGCCGTTCGGATCCACAGTTGTTTACAATTTTATTTTGATATTCTTAGTTGGATTTCATTCAGATTTATTTATTTGGAGATTAGATTATTTGTAGTCTAGCATGGTGATGGATTTTATATCGCTTGAATGGTTATTATTTATTGGGATCAATTTAATTATTATCTTGTGGAATGAATTCAATATGTCTCATATCTGTCACATGCTAAGAATGATAATTAATTCTGTGATGCCCGACATAGTTTTGGTGGCGGCCGACGTCAGAATTACGCGAGGTGTTACATGTGGTTCTTTTAGTGCAGAAAACTATTACGCTTTTATTGTGATAATAATGGTGTAGTTACAAATTCGAAATAACCAAGGACTGATAAGAGGGAAAAGCACATTGAGTGTAAGTATTACCTCATAAAAAAGATCATGCATAAAGGTACGTCATTATGACCACAACTGTATCCCAAGATAACCTGGCAGTTCCTTTTACGAATATCTTACAAACTAAGGCTTTTGAGAGTCGTGTAGAGGGAATGGGTGTAAGATCCATAGTCACGTTGATTTAAGACTAAGTAGGAGATTGTTGTGGTTTTATGCTTTAAAACCACGTATGACATTTATTTTTTAATCAATGTGTGTTGGATTTATTTGAAATGAGAATCATGCTTATGAGAATGCATTATATTTATGTTTTAAATATATTGTATGATATGTCGATCGATTGAACTTAGTAGAAATTCTAGTGAGTTGGATTTGGCCTGATTACATGAGATCAAAATTTCGGTTCTTGTACAATTGAACAGTTCGCAACCAAGATAGGAAATTGACATCCTATCAGTAAGGCTACGAGTGCAATCCTAGTACTCTATATTAAAGTACGATTTTGCAAATGATGCATAAGTTCTTAATCCCAAGGGTTATGAGGATTGAAATATTTGCACAATGGTTGATTTGATTGATATGGGTATGATTCAATCTTATTGGATCTGAAATCTCCACAAGTTTGACAATCGCTGTGTAAATAGGTCTGAGATCATAATTCGAAGGCATCCGCATCCAAGAAAAATCTTGGATTTTGATACCCTTTGATAGACTTCTAAGTTTTGTTTCTACTAATAAATTTGATCACTAGATTATATTACAATCCAGTGGAGTATCAAATAAGTTAAGTCTGAGAATAAAAAATAAATAAGAAGTTGGTTAAAATCGATTAATGACAAATTTATTTAACCAAACAGGTACTGCATACTTAACGCGGGGAATCAGCTTATGTTTTAACGCGGGGAATCATATTATGTGCCATTACATCTTTGCAAATAAGACCTTATTATTCCGAGTTATTTTGAGATAATTAAATTGGAGTGCAGTCGTAATTATTTAGGGGAATTAATTTCGATTAAATAAATAATGAAAATAAATTACGGGGATGTAATTTGGGGTTTTTGAGTATTTATATGGAAGTCAATTTAATTATTTAGTTTTGGGTCTTAGTATAGTCCATTTACCTAAGTAGTAGTCCCACACTCTCTAAAAACCTAACCATGCCCAAACCCATAACTTATATATATTTATAAGATAGGGGTTTAAGTTAAATATTTATCGTTAAGGGTTTGAGAGGGAGAGGAAAAGTACTATTCACATTTTTTTATGAAGATATATAAAGAGAGAAATCGATATCTCACTCAAAACCTAAAGTATTCATCTCCAAGAGTGCCTACACATATAATCTACTTTGGGATGATCATATACAAGGAGATCCGAGGCTTCCAACGTATTTTAGCAAGGTTTTGGAGGAGAAGTGAAAAGGGCAGCTCCTTTGAAAGTGCGGAAGCCCCCAATTTTTAAATTCAAATATAATGAAATGGTTCAAATTTTCATTTTCCAAAAGTTATTTAAAATTTTATTTTCTTAAAGAGAACAAACCAACTTATGAAAAAAAATAAAACTAAACTAAAAGTGAAATTAAAACTACACACACAATTTTCATTTCGACTTAAACACACATTAATCCAATTCAAGTTAAACTTGCATGTTATCAAGATAAAGTAATTTTTCACTTGAATTAAATTGAACATACCCAAACATTAAATTTGCACCAAATTAAATAGATTGTGATTTTGAACTAATTTTATCTTTTACTCCTAAGCATGCATCTAGGTGATATAGCAAGATAAAATAAATCTCAATCGGACTACGCCGGATGTACAAGGAAAACCCAAATGGGAAAAATCTCGGACGGCCCTAGCCTTAAGTCCATTAAGTACGGTTTTACAATTACAAGACAGATGACTTACTTTCTCAACTCGACTCCCTTCAAGCCTTGACGCGTTTTCTTATAAACACCTCCGCCTAGTCGACAATCCCGAAACTCCACCGAAATCTTAGAATCCACCAATGAGACTTTTGGACAGCCGTGAACCCTCAATGAAGCCTTTCTTCGAGTGGGAATGTCACATCAAACAAAGCTATTCTCCTTTATGAGTTGAAAAGAAAACTCAAACTATCTTCTTTAATGGTGTAGAGAAAATCGGTGCCAAACACTCCAAGCAATATATATATATATATATATATATATATATATATATATATATATATATATATATATATATATATATATATATATATATATATATATATATATATATATGTTGAAACTTGGATATAGACAAACATATGGGTGTATATGTGTTTTGAAAGGAATTTACTCCATAAAACTTAACACAAAAAAGGAACTTTTTCTTCAAAGTATTTTGCTCTAGTGACTCTTGGAAATGTGAAAAAGTTGTCTTCAAAAAGTTTGTTCCCGCACTTAAGAAGTATATCAAAAACGAAGTGGGGCAAAGTAGTGGAAAAGTGGAAAAACTGGCTTAAAACTGTTCCCGCTGTTTTTTCGTTAGAAATCTCGTTCGAACGAGACTTCTAACGAAGAGACAGAAAGAAAAAAAATATCGTTTGAAAACTTGTTCGAACGACTTATCGTTCGAACGACCTATCTAACGAGATCTTAGGCCATGATTCTAGATAATTTCGACACGAACGCGTGGCCGCCAGTTTCGTATTTTTTTGATTTTTTATTTAGATTTGATATGATTTTTCTACTGAAAGGTGTCCGAGAACAAAATATTTAGAACTATGAATTCAAAAAAAGTTTACTAAAAAAATACTAACACCCAAATAAATTTCTAAAATACACCCAATAAATAATGTTCCAAGCTCCTATATACATATTAAAATGCATTCACACCTTAGGAGCAATGGAACCATGTTGATGACGTAGAAACGAGGCACAACACACACGACATTTGATGAAGCTTTAATATCTTGGTCGCTACGTCTTCAACAAACACGTCATAGGCTTGAATGGATAAACTTGAACTGTATCCTATTACTCAAATATTTTTGTTCGGAATTGAGCCAAAACTACAAAGGACTCAATTGGAAATTTATGTCCTTACAAATATCCCCCTTTGGCTATTCCGGGACAGAAACCAAACAAAAATCCTAAAGGGCCGTCAAGCTCTACTAAACTAAAAAATATCCCACCCAAAATAAAAATACAATGCTTGACTCAAACAACCCAAGGATCAATATCTTTGCCCGATGATGAACGTTGCCATTTAGAATAATTCCTGCGCACTTAAGCAAACTATCAAACTCATAGGGAATATCAATATATTAAATGCAAAAATAAATACTCCCCCTAAATGAATTCTCCCCTTTTATCAAATAAATGACCTACTTAGAAAGAAGTCTCCCCCTAAGATAAATCTCCCTAAACTAAGATACGATAGGTTTAGATATCATTTCTCCCCCTATCATTCTCCCCCTTTATGTTCAGGAATAGACAAAGTCTAAAGAATCAAAACTTAACTTATCTCCCCATATTAAAGCATATACACCCCTTAAACTAAACAAGGGATAAATAAAATGGGATAACAAGCTAAACATGCATTAGTGCATAAAGTGATGAGAACATTAAAGCACATAGGCAACTAAAATTCAACTAATCCAACAAATAACATCGGATACCATCTAGGATGCAATAAAATGATACCAATATGATATATAAAGTATTAAGCATGTGATATCAACAAAGAATGCAACAAGATGGATACCAATTATGAATTAAAGCATAGATGGACTAGAAAAGCAAGGCAAAGACCAAAAACAAACACAATATCATATATATGCATACACAATATATTCAAACTAAGCATAAGTACACACATATAGATATAAACACCAAAATCACACAAAACATAATAAGTTTTTCACACTCGTATGGCAAAAATGCGTCATATGGAAACGAAAGTGTTGGGGTGTGAACTAGAAACAATTAAATTTAGACCCAATCACTTGAAACATGTTCACGGAGTTCTCAATTGATTGCAAACTTCATCACATTTGAATATAACCTCATGTGACAATATATATTGAACTCAATGAACAAACATACACAATGCATACAAGCCTAAACTTTTGATGATTCGATAAACCAATAGAGTCATGACATTGAAAACGCAACTAGGATAAACAAAGATTGTGCAAACCGTTGATATATCATCCAAACTCCCTCAATAAGCATATATATTATTCTTTTGAATGAATAAATCAACTAAAATAGGCCTTGGCAATTATTTTTCTTTTTAATGCCATATTTTCTTTTAGGCCTTTGGACCACGTATATCTTTTAGGACCAAACAAACGGTGGCTTACTATTCGCAAAGGATAATAAATCCTTTCGAAGCCCTTCCCCGCGCACATTTATATATCACATTTTTTATATCTCATAAATCTCACGTGCAACGGATTTTGACATGCACTAGTTCTCCTAGGTCACATAACATGTAGATGATAAGATTGGTAGGAGAACACCTCACAAAGCTCAAATATACATATGAAGTTAAAATTTCAAATGAGCTCGGGCATGTGTGAATTGAGGCATATAAAAATAGAATCCATTTAAATCAACACAAAATCCAACTACTCCATCTAAGCATGGTAAAGAACATAATAAGGATTGACTATCTAAGCCAAAAGTTCTAGCCACATGGGAGCGTAAAAGATGGGATTCAAACACAAGTATATGCCACATAAAGTGTGTTAAACTAAAATACACACATAATAAAAATCTTTTTGAGTTTTTGAAAATTTTAACCAAATATAAAAAATATATACTCAAAAGATACACAAAAATCATTTGTATTTTTCATTAATCTTAAATTGCTAAAAAGATAAAATGCAAATGATAAACAAAAATAATTTTGTATTTTTCATTGAATGCAAACAAAAATAAAAGAAATATAATACAAAAGATAAACAAAAATCATTATTCTAGCATGTGTTTAAGCATGGAGCATAGACTACAAAATGGCTAAAACAAGCATACAATTAGCATGGGTGATATAGCATGAAGCACAAAAGCTAAAGTATGCAAATAAAACTGACACATTCAACCTTTTGATTTTGCAAGGGAGGAAGCATGTGAAAGTAAATGAGAATTAAAAATCCTATCATGCAAAGCTACCGAGTTGGATCTCCTAACCCAAACTAATAACGAATGACTATCTCGGGATGTAGGAATCTTGGCTACCTCGGTTACCTTACGTTGGGATTTTCTAGGAACTCATTTAAGATCAAAACAAAATTTCCTAAGATGACCTTTTTGACCACAATGTGCACAAGTAAAAACACGTCAAAAATTGGTACCTAAGGATTGATCTCTAAAGGCTTTCCTAGGTGATTCTCCTAAAACATGGGTTTTGGCTTTATGAGTAGATTCATTACAAGCATCGAAGCCTAAATCACAAGTGTCATTTTTAATTTGGACCGTTCCTAATATTTTATCTAATTTCTCCGAACGATACTCCAAATCAAATTTGACTTTACTAGAGTCTTTTAATTTATTTTGTAATTCTAAAATGTTAGACTCTAATAAAATATTGCGCTCTTCAAACGCGAGAAGCTCCTTTTTCAAGGATTCCATTAAACCTTTAAGGCTATCTCTCTCGCCTTTTAAATATTCAATCTTCTCACGAAGAGCTCTCTCACGTGCCCTAAGGTCTTCAACTAACGCACTATCATCAACGACCTTGACACACTCTTTTAAACTTGCTTCTAACTTCAAATTAGCTCTTTTTAATTTAATAGATTCTTCATAAAGTTCTTGAAAAGCATTTTGAAGTTCACTCACATCAAACTCATTCTCACTTTCACTCTCTCTTTATTCTTCACTTTCACTATCATCAAAACCAAGGGAATCATAAACTTTGACCTTGGAAGTTTCATGTGTTAAAATTTCATCAATAGAAGATTGCTCACTATCACTCACATGACTAGCCGTAAAAGCTACAAAGTTGGGCTCGGTGGGGGAATCGGGTCCCTCTTCCTTATCACTATCACTAAGGTTTCCGTTATATGAAATAGGTTGATTACCGTCTCTCCTTAGTTTAGTGGGACACTCAAAAGCCCAATGGCCATAACCTTCACAACCAAAACACCTATTTGACTCGTCCCTATTTAAATTTTCTTTAGGAATTTTAGGTATCTTTTCGGCTTTGTCATGCTTAGAAGTTTCAAATTTCTTAAAGTCATTTTTAAATTTATCTTTGTTAAATTTAAAAAAAATTTGAAATTTCCTAGTAAACGAGGCCATATCTTCCGAGTCACTATCAATCTCGCTCTCTACTACTTATTTTTCCTCTTTTCGGGCTTTTAAAGCAACGCCCTTTTCTATTTTCTTTTCAGTTTTAGAGGGAAACATGTCTAGTTCATAGGTTTGTAAATCACCTACGAGCTCTTCTAATTTGTAGAGGCTAAAGTTGGTAAAGAATTTAAAACGGTCACTTTTGGAATAAATCTATCGGGTAGGGACCTTAAAATTTTCTTTACAACTCGGTTGTCAGATATTTTCTCTCCCAAATTAAACGATGAATTAACAATATCGGAAAGTCTAGCATAAAATTCATCAAATGTTTATTTTTCGTTCATTTTGATGGTTTCAAATTGAGTGGTGAAGTTTTGGAGTTTCAAAGCTTTTATGACACTTGTACCTTCATGAGTGAGTTGCAAAATATCCCACGCTTCTTTAGCAGTCTCACACATCATAATGCGTCAGAATTCATCCTGTGTGACAGCTCTAAACAAGGCATTTAAACCACGGGAATTAAAATTTGAAAGTTTAAACTCATTCTCACTCCATCTATCGACCGGTTTGGGAACACGTTCATTATCTACTAAATGAGTTGGTGGAGACCACCCGTTAACTACAGATAACCAAACCCTCTCGTCGATAGATTTAAGTGTCGATTTCATATGCGCTTTCCAGTACGCGTAATTAGAACCATCGAAAATAGAAAATTTTGAAAATGAGGAAAATTCCATTTTAGCCAAAAATATTTAAGGATCTTAACGAAATAATTTATCGTTTTGGCTCTGATACCAATTTGAAAGTGCGAAAGCCCCCAATTTTTAAATTCAAATATAATGAAATGGTTCAAATTTTAATTTTCCAAAAGTTATTTAAAATTTTATTTTCTTAAAGAGAACAAACCAACTTATGAAAAAAATAAAACTAAACTAAAAGTGAAATTAAAACTACACACACAATTTTCATTTCGACTTAAACACACATTAATCCAATTCAAGTTAAACTTGCATGTTATCAAGATAAAGTAATTTTGCACTTGAATTAAATTGAACAGACCCAAACATTAAATTTGCACCAAATTAAATAGATTGTGATTTTGAACTAATTTTATCTTTTAGTCCTAAGCATGCATCTAGGTGATATAGCAAGATAAAATAAATCTCAATCGGACTACGCCGGATGTACAAGGAAAACCCAAATGGGAAAAATCTCGGACGGCCCTAGCCTTAAGTCCACTAAGTACGGTTTTACAATTACAAGACAGATGACTTACTTTCTCAACTCGACTCCCTTCAAGCCTTGACGCGTCTTCTTATAAACACCTCCGCCTAGTCGACAATCCCGAAACTCCACCGAAATCTTGGAATCCACCAATGAGACTTTTGGACAGCCGTCAACCCTCAATGAAGCCTTTCTTCGAGTGGGAATGTCACATCAAACAAAGCTATTCTCCTTTATGAGTTGAAAAGAAAACTCAAACTCTCTTCTTCAATGGTGTTAAGAAAATCGATGCCAAACACTCCAAGCAATATATATATATATGTTGAAACTTGGATATAGACAAACATATGGGTGTATATGTGTTTTGAAAGGAATTTACTCCATAAAACTTAACACAAAAAAAGGAACTTTTTCTTTAAAGTATTTTGCTCTAATGACTCTTGAAAATGTGAAAAAGTTGTCTTCAAAAAGTTTATTCCTGTACTTAAGAAGTATGTCAAAAAGGAAGTGGGGCAAAGTAGTGGAAAAGTGGAAAAAAACTGGCTTAAATCTGTTCCCCCTATTTTTTCGTTAGAAATCTCGTTCGAACGAGACTTCTAACGAAGAGACAAAAAGAAAAAAAATATCATTTGAAAACTCGTTCGAATGACTTCTCGTTCGAACGAGGACGTTCGAACGACCTATCTGACGAGATCTTAGGCCATGGTTCTAGATAATTTCTATAGGACCGCGTGACCTCCAGTTTCGTATTTTTCTGATTTTTTTTGGATTTGATATGATTTTTCTACTGAAAGGTGTCCGAGAACATTATATTTAGAACTATGAATTCAAAAAAAGTTTAACAAAAAAATACTAACACCCAAATAAATTTCTAAAATACACCCAATAAATAATGGTCCAAGCTCCTATATATATATATTAAAATGCATTCATACCTTAGGAGCAATGGAACCATGTTGATGACGTAGAAACGAGGCACAACACACACGATATTTGATGAAGCTTTAATATCTTGGCCGCTATGTCTTCAACAAACACGTCATAGGCTTGAATGGATAAACTTGAACTCTATCCTATGATTCAAATATTTTTGTCCGGAATTGATCCAAAACTACAAAGGACTCAGTTGGAAATGTGTGTCCTTACATCCTTCATCTTCCTCAAAGTCTTTTTCTCCTCATTCGGATCACCACTAAGATCTATTAAGGTACTGTGATTCAAAACACTAAATTAATGCTTTAAACCTACTCTTGTTTTTACTTTCTATTGCATGATTAATCAAAATTTTAGGGCTGTAATTTTTTTTAGCGTACATCAATCCCCAACAGGTTTAGCTTAAGACAAGCAAATTCCATATGAAAATGGTAGTACAATGGTGGGTTAAATATGAATATTAACTCATTAATAAATTTTATGAGTCAGCAGAGTTGGTTACAGACCTACCCTACAGTGATTATATAGTAAGTTAAATAAGAATGTTAACTTATTATAAAAAAATTACAATTAAGTGGATTTGGTCACAGACCTACATTCCACTGATTATATATTAAGTTAAATGAGAATGATAACTTGTCATTAAAATTTTACAAACCATTGGATTCAGTCCTAGACCTACTCTCCACTGATTTTATAATAAGTAAAATAAGAATGTTAACTTGTTATTAAAATTTTGCATGCCAGCGGAGTCGGACATGCAGCTGCCCTCCACCTATTATATAATAAGTTAAATAATAATGTTAACTTGTTATTAAAATTTATAAGTCATTGGATTCGGCCGCAGACCTACCTTCCTCCAAACACTTACATAATTAAGTTAATGAGATCTATTAACTTACTCAAAGTTGATATGAGAGATCACTTTGCAAAAAGACCTTAAACATTCATACAAGAATAATATGGATAAATCAAGGCATAAACATAAAAAAATAATTTCATTGATTAGAAATTTGCAACAAGGTCTACAATCGAGATGGACAAAAGTCTTACATCAAAACAAACAAACAAAAAAAGAAAATCGGAGGTTAGGATTTTAGGGGTGACTTCCCCCAAGATTTTGGCGACCTCGTCGCTTTGCTCCATTTGATCTTTAATAAGAATAAACTCAGCCACCAGTAGATTAACTTCTTTGCTAAATGCCAAAGAAGCTTCTGCATCGATGATGATAGGCTTCTAAAAAGGGATAGAAGTTTGATGTCTTTGAGACATCAAACTATTTGATGTCTTGGATTCTGATTGGTCAATGCCGCTGGCGCGGACCCATTTCCATAAATTATGTGAGTCCCCACCAACACTATTAACCAATCAGAATCCAAGACTTCAAATAGTTTGGTGTCTCAAAGACATAAAAAAAATTTCCTCTAAAAAGAGCCAGTCAAGGTAGGCAGGATCACCCTCTTGAATATTACCCCTTTTAAGGTTCGCGATCCAACCTTTATTGAAAGCAATTGACTCGTGGGATTTAAGCTTCACAACCAGATCATGAATGTCGACCTCAAAACATTCATCGAAGGCATTTTCCTTATTTTGATCCAAGTCAACAACAAAGAAAAACTTCCATTGTCATTGAATTAATTTCTCCAAATATTTTAAGGCACAGTACTTCTTCAGCTCAATGACTTAAGAATCTACCGTATTGTACACTATTTACAGGGCATTACCTTCTTTCGTAAGATTTTACTTGATATTAGTTGCCTTCTTCAACTTATTGGATATATTTATGATTTTGATGTTCTTATTGGCAAGCTGATTCTTTATGAGGTTGGCTTGATCATGAAGAATAGTGTTTCAAGTTGTATGACCAGTTCAATGGCCTCCTCATGTAAAATAAATATGTATAGTAAAAAACAACTTACCAACACCATGTGGTGAAAACCTTCCTTGTGAAGGTGGTCCACATAAAAGCTCCTCAAGGTTGACACTTGACATGTCTTTAGGCAACATAGCAGCCTCAGCAACAAATTTATACATATTCAAATAATTAATTGAAATTACCTTAACATAAAATATAATCAACCCTAATAATTAAAACCAAACCAAAATTTCTAAAAAAATACATGCTGAAAATTACCCTAAATGGATCGATCCAACCTTAACCTGGATAGATTTGGGTCGTTAATTTTGCTAATTTTGGCCATATCAACCCCTTATTTTATAACATTATCATCGAAAATCCATCAAATTAAAATAAAATATGATATGATATGATTTAATTTCTATTATCCCTCACATGTTTAGGAGTAAAAATCCTCCAAAAGTAACAACTAAAACATTAGTTTAACGTTTCCAATATAAATTATCAATCAATTATGTAATAGTCTTGACATTAACCATAAGTCCATATTACATTAATTTGAGTTATTATCTTCACAAAATTACTTTATTTAATCACAAACTAGTAATTTGTAAATTAATTCTAACATGGTTTAATTAAAATATTCAACTCTAAACAATTAATTATATACCAATTAAGCCAAATTTCATAATAACACCAAGAACACTAGTTTTATCATTACAAATCCAATTATAAAACTCCCAACAATTTAGAACATGCAATCACCACCTAAAAAATTTAATAATTATCTATACAATTAGAAAAAAAAATCAATTACATGGATTCCAATATAACCTACTCAAATCAAAGGCAAGAAGTAAATATAATTTATTGCCTTGTTTTGTGTAGATGAAATCCTCAATAGTTAATCTTCCATTAACATTCCAATCCTCATTCTTCCTCATCTATAATTCCTCCTAATTTTCCTTTAGATACTATTTCTCTCTCTAACATCTAGGTTTAGGGTTTTAATTTAGTTGTAATATTTTGTTAAACCTAATTTATGATATAATAAACTAAATTCCCAGGTTTCCCCTGGCCCATTTAAAAAACAAATATAGGCCCTATAACATAACCTAAATAATACTAAACTTAGCTCAATAGGCTTACAAATCCATGGGTCCAATTCCACGTATTTTTATCACTATTTCAACACTCAAATAACATTATAATCCCAACCGAGTACTAAACATGAATTTCAACTTATGTTCAATATTAACCCAAATAGCTTAAGTACTCGACTATGAAAATCGGACCCCACCCTCGAAAAATTAAAATGGCTTGCATCACAAGACCCTTCTTCTTTTATACTCTTGAGAGTCCTGTTCCTAATATTAGTAATAGTCCTATTATTCCTTTTAGCTTAACCACTTTAAAAAGAATTAATCATCCTTCGAGGCTCAATCATAAGACCTTGTGAGGTATGGACTATGTATTCTACATGCTCACATAAATTTGTAAATGTTCCAAAGCTCATATTATCGGACCTACCAATGTTCCTCTCAAGATGGGAATAAAAATCCTAAGGTGACTCTTCCTATAATGAAATATGAAAATGTCGGGTATGGGGTGTTCACATTATTTTTCTATGAGTGCTCTTATGTATGGTACAAGTGTAAGAAAAATTTTGAAGGATTATTCATAGCATAGCTTTAGGCTAGTTTGGCGTATCCCGTTACAAATCGTCACGCACCATTAAAACGAACATAACTCAAGCATCTCTAAGTTTGAAGACTTCCCGACATCCCAATGAGGTATTAAACAATTTAGAGTTTGGATTAATTTACATAAATATATTTTGGGATGTTTATTTTTTCAAAAGACGAACATAAAATTTCACTTTCGAAAATATATTTTCTGAGTTTACTGTATGCTGAGTTTTTACAACTTTATTTTTTCCTTTCAGTCGTTCAAATGACATCCCCGTATCATTCAAACAACATGCTTAGGTCATTCGATGCCTACTTTCAAAACGAAGCGTATTGTTTTAATTTTGTTTAAGTTGTTAGAAGTGAGATCAGATCTCATTCGAATGAGATCAATATCTCGTTTGAATGACTCTGCATTATCGTTCGAACTACACGCCGCCTTAAGTTTTGTATGAATATATGTTTCGTGTTCAGAACGTTGTTGAAGACTTTTTTCAACTCCGTTTATCCATAACTTTTGCAAAAGTTCTTTAAGTTTTATATTGAAAAACACTTATTTAATTCACAAAAAAAATCCTTGAAATGTTTTCTTGTGAATTGTTTAAACCCTAGTAAGTTTGTATCATTGCATATACCTTTTGTGGAGAAGATCTTCATTCCTGACTTGTGATACCTGCGGGATTCACTGCTGAAGACAAAGGCTGAGGCTAACAGAAGACTTCGGTCATGTGATTCTTGCAAGGATCATAGTTGTTCATTAGAGATTTGTAAAAATTAGGGCATTATGCTTGTGACGGTTATCAAGTAGTTTGTAAGTCGACTATCTTATAGATCTCTAAGTGAATAAAGGTTTTTCCCTTTATTTTTTTTCTTGAAACTTGTCCTGAGTTTAATGTTTGCATGATTTATCTGTTTTATCACACATAGATGCATATTTAGGATAAAAAGATCAAATTTGTTTAAAATTGGCTTTCATATTTAATATTGGTATTGCAATTTTTGTTTAAAATCACCCTGAGATTATTTGCGCATTTAAAAATTGGTATCAGAGTAGGTTGCACTAAGTTATAGTGTTTGATCTTCCTTGCCTTCTTTTTGGGTGATTGTTTATTCATCTCCCTTGGCTTGTTTTTCTCTTTTGATGGATTCTCGTTTGAATTTGAAGTTTGCCGAAAGAATTGAAATTCTTGAAAATTCTTTGGAACTTTTGCTTACTGTTCAAAATCAAAGAGATATCGTTCGTGAGAAGTTTTCAGCCTTACACCGTGACTTTATGATTCTAAAAGTGTCCAAAACGGAGAGTGATGATAGAGTACTTGTTTTAGAAAAAGAATTAGAGGACTTGAAAAATTTTAGGGTTTGTGTTTGTGCCAATGAGGATAAAAGTATTTGAATTAATGATTTTAAGGCACATGAGAAGACTCTTAGCAAAAAGTTTGCTTTAATTGAGGGGGAGCGAGATAACCTTCTAGGAATGATTGAAAATATGAAGGAGTCCCTAAAATTGGAAGAGTCTAATTCTTTGCTTGAGTATAAAATTTTGAAGTTAAAATATGATTATAAAAACTCGAGTAATGGTGATAGTGATGATAATGGCTCGTCTTATTCTAGTGCTTCGAATGTTAAAGCCAAAACCATTGTTTGTTTTACAGGGTCAACCAAAACCAGGGGCGTTAGAAAAGGTCAACCCATAGGTAAAATTCCTCCAGTTTACACATATTCACATTGTGGTAGGAAATGTCACCTTAGTAATTTTTGTTTTGATCTTGAAAGAGGTCCTAGAAAATTTAAAAATAGTTTCCCGTCGATTTCCATAACCCCCGAGTTAGGTATACACCGATTTGGGTTAGGAAATCTATTTTGGAGATGCTAAATGTTAGATTAGTTGATTCTCATATGCTTACACGTGATGCATCTCATGCTCTTTCTTATGGTTGATTGCTTGCATGATTTTGTTTGTCATACGCTAGTTGTACTTCATGATATATTTTTGCTAGTGTTATGACATGTGTGCTTTTTGTATTATATTTTTCTTTTATTGAGTCATATTGAAAAATACAAAAATATTTTCGTTTTTTGTATTTTAATTTTACACATTTGGTATGGCATATTAGTGTGTTTAAATCCAATTCACTACGCAATTTTCATGTGACTAGGACATTTGGTTATGACTTTAGATGCTTATATTGATCTTAACCATGTTTATGGAGTTGTTTCGAACTAGACTTGCTTTATGGATTCGACTGTGTATATGCCTCCACACATACATGCACGAGCTTATTGGATTTTGACTTCATAATATATATTTGAGCTTGGTGAGATGTTCTCCTATTAATTTTGTCATCTACATGTTTATTTGACTTGGAGGATTTGTACATGTAAGAATCGTTGCCTGTGAGGATTTGTTTAATAGTGAAAAATGATGAGTGTACACGAAAAAGGGTTGCGAGAGGCAAGTGAACTCGTTGTCAAAGCCACCGTTTAAAAAGAGCCCAAGAAAAAATAAATGCAATAAAAAGAATAATATGCCAAAAAGGGGCCAAGTAGTTTAGTTTGCTTGATCATTAAAAAGAAATCACTTCAAAAGAAAAGAAAACAATAGAATATATGATCATGCTTATCTTTTGAGGGAGTTTAATTAAAGATCAACGGGTTTGCACAATGATACCTAGTTATACTTATTTTATCATGGCACTATTGATTTGTAGAATCATTAATATTCTAGGCTTGTGTGCATTGTGCTTGTTTTGTTCATTAAGTTGAACTTTATTTATAACTTAAGGCTACAGATTAGTTTGATAAAGTTTTGCGATAAATTAGAACTTCTTAAACATATTTGAGTTCTTATACTATAATTCTTTTATTACTAGTTCACACCCGTTCATTCCACCCCACATCTATGGACACATCGATACTATGCTAGTGTGTAAAGCTTATGAGTTTTGTGTCATATTTTGTGGTCATTTATACCTATATATGTGTGCCAAATTTTCGTTGATATATTTTGCATATATTATATATGGTATTATGTTGTATTCGTGAGATTTGTATTTTTTTGAGAAAAATTAAAAAATTTCAAAAATAGTTAATGTTTGTTTTCCTTTGAGATGATCATTGCACATGCTTGATTTATATATATTTTCGATGATATCTTGTCTTCTACGTGATGCTTCGAATTTCATGTTTATGTTTCTACGTCTTTGTCTATTTCAGATAAAAGCAAAGAGGGAGAGAAAATTAAAATGAGTTTGAATTATGGGGGATAATTTATTTATTTAAGAGTTTACTTTGTTTCAAACTCGATACGCCATGAGGGTATATGTTTTTGTCTTATGTGTGTACGTACTTAACGAGGAATTCAGGACACATGTTTTAAGTCAAAGTTTTATGAAAGGGAAGAAGAAGAAGTCTGAAGACAAAAAGACTTATGCCATTCCATTCTAGGATTGGGAAGGGTGCTAGTATTTTTGTCATAGGAGATTTTCAATTTTAATTTGGTGTTCGATAATCTATGTCTGTTTTTTATCGGAATAGCCAATGGGGGAGATTTGTAAGAATAATTTTTCTAGGATTGTTCATAGCATAAATTTAGGCTTGTTTGGCGTATCTTGTTACAAATCATCACACGCCGTCAAGACGAATCGAACTCAAGCATCTCTAAGTTTGATGATTTACCGACATCCCTATGAGGTATTAAATAATTTAAAGTTTTAATTAATTTATAAAATTATATTTTGGGATGTTTATTTTTCCAAAAGATGAACACGAAACTTTATTTTCAAAAATATATTTTTTGAGTTTACTGTAGATGGAGTTTTTAAAACTTTATTTTTTAATTTCAGTCATTCAAGTGACATGCTTAGGTCATTCAATGCCTACTTTCAAACGAGCTTCAAACGAAGCGTACTATTTTAATTTTGTTTAGGTCGTTAGAAGTGAGATCATATCTCGTTCAAACGACATCAAAATCTCGTTTGAATGACTTTTCATTACCACTCGAACGATGCATCAACTTAAGTTCTGTATAAATACATGTTTCGTGTTCAGAACGTTTAAGACTTTTTCCAACTCCATTTCTTTATAACTTTTGCTAAATTTCTTCAAGTTTTGTGTTGAAAAACACTTGTTTCATTCGCAACAAAACATCCTTGAATATTATTCTTGTCAATTGGTTAAACCCTAGAAAGTTGTATCAATTACATATATCTCCATTGCTAACTTGTGATACCTACAGGGATTCACTGCTAAAGATAAAGGCTGAGGATGGTGGAGGACTGTGGTCATGTGATTCTTACGAGGATCATAGTTGTTCATTACAGATTTGCAAAGGTTGGGACATTATGCTTATGGAGGTTATCAAGTTGTTTTTAAGTCGACTATTTTATAGATTTCTAAGTCAACATGGCCTGAGTTGAATGTTTGCATGATTTTTTTTATCACACATAGATGCATGTTTAGGATAAAAAGATAAAATATGTTTAAAATTGGCTTCCTCATTTAAAATTGGTATTGTAATTTTTGTTGGAAATCATCCTACGATTATCTGCACATTTACAACAAGTAGGAGTCTTGTTCGATCTTTTGATAAAGACATTCTTGACTTTAAAATTTGACAATTTTGAATGATCATGGCCAAGTCCAGTCTCGTCCTTCGAGGATTGAGATGGTGCTGGGAGCATAGACCATATTTGATGAATATCGTTGCAATTCCAATCTTTACATTCTTTGAATCCGTAAGGTCCTTCTTTATCTCAGATTTATCGCCCTCTAGCAACTTTCAAGCCTTAGAAGACTCAAGAAGCATTGTTCTATGGTTATCAACCTGGTTGTGAAAAGTTTTAAAATCTGTATTATTCTCCTTAAACTTTTCAATAAGAATATCTTCACGGGCCTTCAATTAGCTCACAAGTGCATTGCCTTACTTCATAGCAAACATATCATCCTCGTACTTTTTAAGCTTGACGATAATCTTAAGGTTCACCCTCTCCATCTTAAGGAATATATTGGGAAGTTCATAACAACATCAACCTTCCCCTCATAGTCATCATTAAAATAATCATCTTTAAGATGCTATGTCTTAGAAAAAGACTTTAGGCCATCATCATCAACCTTTTATTCATTAAAAGAATGCTTACGACTTGACATGTACAAATGGTGAGACTTAAGATATAATAAATCCAAAATGATGGGGTTTGCGATGTAGTTGTACTCAATGATAGACCCATTACCATACTCAAACTCCAATTTACTATCACTAAGAGTGTCTTTAAATTTTTCTTTCCCTCACGCTTTAGTTTAGTGGAACACTCGTATGCCAAATGGCATATGCCTTGACATTCAAAGCATCTACATGAATCATTCTCCACATACCATTTTCTTCTCTTGGCCCCTCAAAGATTTACCTAATAATTGAAAATAATGTTCTTAAATTTTTTTATTTGATGTAAGGACATTATTGTCTGTTATCAATTTAGTATGTCGTATACCGCTACAAGTCGTCGAAGGATTGAGATGATTACATCTAAAATAGACAAATTCGAATTATAAAAAGACTTCAACATTCAATCCCAACAAGGGTGAATTTGGTAAAATATGTTTAAGTTTCATTTACATTTTACATTAAAAGTGTTGGGATATTTTTGTAAAAGTTAAAATGGTTTTTGAAATTTTTATAAATGGTTTTTATTTTTCATACACATTTTATCATAAAAGTTTTGGATAAATGTTTTCTGATCCCGTCGACAGTTTTTATTTTTGAAGTTTCGAAGTTATTTAAAAGACTGGAAGTTTTTTTGTAAAAGGCGATCAGGGACTGTCGTTCAAACGATATCGTTCTCGTTCAAATGAGAACCTGTCTCGCTCGAACGATGTCGTATCTCGTTCGAATGACAAGTGTTTTGTTCTGACACATCACCGCCTTGATTTTTAATATAAATTAGGTGTCAGACTTCTCGATTTCGGTGTGGAGAAAAATTGGTTTTCACAGAATACGTTGTTATACTATTCTCCAACCATTTGAGGGTTCGTAACTTTTGTTTTACAATTCACAATCCCAATTGCTATTGTGTGAGTTATTTTGTGGAACCCAAAACATAGTTTGCTATTGTTCATACTTTATGGGGAGATCTCTACAACCGAGGGTTGCGTGCTATTGTTGAGTGAGTTTCAATAGAGTTTTATGACTACGTGTCATTAGGGAGTGCTGTGATGTTCCTGATTTGAAGAATGGACTGCGGTTCATGTAGGTTCGTTGTGTGTGGACTTATTGCTGACGACATCGACCGACACCTACGGGTATTCGAGTGTCAAACTATATTTCATTGTAACCGTGTAAATTGAGATTTACAACTATAGTGCAATAAAAAGGTTTTGCCCTGAGGGGATGTTTCCTGAACTTTGTGTCGCATATTTTATTTACGATGGTTTGACACTGCACGCAAGTTGTTATTTGAGTTTAAGGGCTGGATTGATTTGATTCATAAATTGAAACTAATTAAATAAGTTTATGATTGGAATTTGTGCATATATTTAAATCGGTATCACACATAAGGTTTCTCAGATTGGTATCAAAGCAGGTTACACTAATTTATCGCGTATTCCTATTTTTTGCAAAAATTGTGTGATAAAATATGATTTTTGAAAGTTTGTTGCAATGTTTCCAAACGAAAACTTATATAGTCGGTTGCCAATTTTTTATGGGTCTAATTATGCTTACTGGAAAGCCCGAATGAAATCCCATTTAAAAGCAATCGATGCACGAGTTTAGTTAATTTGTGAAAGTGGCTGGATTCCTCCCACTGTCACCGAAAATAATGTCACGAATTTAAAACCCATGTCAGAGTGGACTGAGGTAGAGTTTAGGTGGATCACTTACAATTCACGAGGGCTTAGTGCAATTTTCGAATACATCACCCCTGACGAGTTTCGACGTATTATGACGTGCACCACGTCTAAACAAGCGTGGGATATTTTACAACTCACCCATGAAGGCACTAACGCGGTCAAAGAGTCTAAAATTTAAAATTTGACCACTCAATTTGAGACAATCACTATATTAGAGACTGAGTGTTTTGATGAGTTTTAGGAATGTTTGTCTGATATTGTCAACACTAGTTTTAACCTAGGTGAGCCTATACCTGATGCACGAGTGGTTAAAAAGATTTTAAGATCGCTGCCTAAATGCTTTATCCCTAAAGTAACTGTTTTGAATACCTTAGGAAATTTGAATCGTCTTAAATTAGAAGAGTTGGTAGGAGACCTATAGACGTACGAAATTGATATGTTTCCTAACACTATCAAACCTAAGGATAGAGGGATAGCGCTTAAAACCTAATCTAAAAAAAAGAAAGTGAGTTTTTGTGAGTTCGAGTATGAGGATGAGTCTGAGTTTGACATGGCCCTATTTGCAAAGAATTTAAAAAAAAATCTCCAATTTTAGAAACAAAATTCTTCCAATAAAATATTTTCAGAGAAAAATAAAAAGAAAGACAATGCCAAAGAAAGCGGTGACAAAAAGAAAGAGGCTGAAGAAAATTTTAAAAATTTAAAATGTTTTGAGTGTGAGGGGAGAGGTCACAATTCATTTGAGTGTCCCAATAGACTTAGGAGAGAGGGAAATAAAGTTTCCATGCCAGCTACCCTTAGTGATAGTGAGGGAGAAGAGGGAAATGAGGACCATGAGTCTGGTAAAGTTTTAGGACATGGGATGTGTGTATCTTTTTTGAGCCGTGTGAGCACACCCACTTTATCCCACGACGATGAGGAAACTTGTGCACATGATACCCCCGAGGAGGTTTTGAGTCTTTCTAGCGAGTCTGAGAACGAGTGCGCTAATGATGATGAGAGTGAGCTCCAGATTGCATTTCGAGAGTTGTACGCCAAGACCTTAGAGACTTAAAAATTGAATTACAAGTTAGGTCTCAAGGTGAAAGATCTGGAGAGAGAGATTGAGAGTTTGAAGGAGTTTGAGGCCAAAGCAAATCAACTCGAGAAAGTGAAAGTTTCTTTGAGTGAGTAGTTGATTGCTTTGAGTAGGGAAAAGAGTGAGCTTATATCCCGCATGTCACAATTAGAGACGGATCTTAAGCATGCCCTGGAGGCTAATGTCACTTTAGAGAATGCATCTAAGAAGGTGGGAGAGAGGGTTCTCAATCCTGTTTTGGGGAGTGGTGAGAGTTTAGGAATAAGTCACGATGGTGCGTCTACTTCTTTTGTTGCACTGGAACCGGTTCCCACTTTAGAGATAGATTCACATGGTTCTCATCCTAACCCAACTAGGCATCCCATTCCCATTAGGAGAGAACATCCTAGAGTTTTTGATAAAGGTTTTTCGAGGCCGGTTTATGTTTTCTCCCATTGCAAAAAGAGAGGACACCGTAGGGAGTTTTGCTTTAAGTTGGGTTACGTGCCACATTATGCCACTACACATGCTCACTCTCACGCACCCACCCATGATGCTTTGCTTGCACATAATGATAGAGAGTTTGCACACATTCGAGAGCAAGTAAAATTTTTGGTCAAGTTTTTACAAGATTTAGTGGAGTTGTTTCAAAAGATGTCACCGTCTTTGAAAAACTCCACCAGACTTACCGGTTGAGATCTAGACATGTTTGCTAGCATAGGTTGATTTGCATGATGTTATCTTATGCCTATTGCTAGGATGTACCATTTTTTTAATACTTTGTTTGCTTTTCTTATTATTTTAGCATTGTTTTGGATCTGTTTTCCCATTTTAGGAACTATTTTTTCAAAATTTTCTCACTGGACAAAACTGCATGATATTCTTATTAAACTGGGAAATTTTGTTTTTCTCGTTCTAACAAGAATCCATCTCATGCGAAGCCTTCTCGTGATATCTTTTGTCGTTCAAACGAGAAGGAGTCTCGTTCAAACTACCCCTGGAATTATTACTCTGTTTGCAGTCCTCTGTTTTATCTTGTTATACTTTTTTGGTACTGTTGGGTTATTTTAAAACAGTGTTCAAAAAATACAAAAAGATTTTCTTGTTTTTGAGAAAAATTTGAAAAATCCAAAAAGAGTTTTGTATTTTTTTTGCACCTTATATGAATTGACATTTAGGATGACCCAGTCACAACTTCATGCCATGTTGATGCAAAAAACTAGACTAAGCCTAATTAATTGATCACAAATAAATTAAGTAAAATAAATAAGACATGAGAGAACTTTTTAAAGTGGTTCGGCTCATTGGAATAGCCTACGTCCACTGTTATGTATTGAGTACCTTGATTTATTTTTCGATCCCTTGCAATGAGGGTGATACAATGGATTTATAGCCCAAGGGGGGGTGTTGATCGTTGTTATGTGAAAGGATGGAAAGCCTTTATTTGTTAGGCATTTACATCAATACATAATGAGAATTAATTATACGAATGTTGTCGCTTCACAGTCAATACAGGCTGTAAGATTTCTGGCACTTAGCTGGCGATACAAAATGACTTTTCGACTGTTGGTCTGGCATTCCAGTTAGTCAGTCTTCCTTGTTGGTCGGGCTTCCTTGTTAGTCGGGCAATAGAGTTGTTCGAGCTTTTCCATCATGCTGACTTGGACTTGTGCCACATAGGATGACATCTGTTGGCTTGTAATTGGTCCATGTAGGATGGTAAATTTTGGTATCAACATGACATATCCACGTGAATATTTGATAGTATTTTGAGACAATATATTGTATCATTCATGTGCTTTACGAAGTTTGGAGTCTTTGACTATATTTATCCTTTATTACACACATGCATGGATTTGTTTGACTTTTTTGCTTATCTATCACATATTATACAATGAACCAAATGCGATAAAACTTGACAAAAAGTAGTGCATGTTATAAACCGTTTGTGAGTTTGTGTGTTTTGTTTTGAAAAATGGGAAAGGGCTACGAAAGGTACTCATCTATCCTTTGCGATTAAACCACCGTTTAAATGGACCTAAAAAAGTGAGTAATTGTAAATTATTCGGGGTCCAGTGAGGTTTAAAAGAGCTCAAAAAAATTGAAAGGCAATAAAAAGAAAATTATGCCAAAAATGGGCCAATAGGTTTTTTAGTTTCATCGCCTCATAAGAAAAGTAAAAAGCATTATCTTTTAATAAGGGAGTTTGGATGGAATTTTAAACGGTTTGCACGTCTTTGAAAGTCATGAAACAGTGTTACATAGTTTTGGATGTTATTGGTGTGGAAATCATTTATACTTTGATTTGTTGATATGATTAAGACGATGTTATCGAAATTCAACAATATTTTCACTTAAGGACTATTTTGATGTTTATTCGTTACGAGTACACTTATGCATCTTGCACATATGATATGATTGAGTTAATTTTCCTATCGACTTTGTTTACACCCATTCATTCCGTTTCCACGATTTGGTTGCCTTAGTAAAAATTCATGGCGTGTGATTTTTGCAACATCATTTTAGCTTTTTTGTATGAAAAATTTGAAAAATAAAAAATAGTTTGTTTGCCTTGGTTTATCGTGACACCCCGATTTGATTTACTATTTTATTCTTTTCATTGTCTATTTCGAACAAATAAAAAAGGGGAGAACGAATTATGATTTTATGTGGGAGATTTGATTATGCTTAACCGTTTATGCTTTATATCATTTCAAACTTGATACGTCACGAGGTTTTTGCTTTGTCTCATGTGTGTAGGTAAAATTGAAGAATATTATGGTACACTCCCTGATGAGAAAATCTTGGAGTTTTGAAAATTTTATTGTTGAAGCATCATTTGAATTTTTTTAAGACTGGACAGTTATCTTTCCACTTTTGAATTTATGGGAGGGTAGATTTGTATAGGTTATTTGAGATTGATAATTCGAATATTTTTATTTTGTACCGGTATAGACATAGGGGGAGATTTGTAAGGACATTATTGTCCGTTATCAATTTAGTATGTCGTATACCGCTACAAGTCGTCGAAGGATTGAGACGATTATGTCTAAAAGAGACAAATCTGAATTACAAGAAGACTTCAATATTCAATCCCAACAATGATGAATTTGGTAAAATGTGTTTCAGTTTCATTTACATTTTACATTAAAAGTGTTGGGATATTTTTGTAAAAGTTAAAATGGTTTTTGAAATTTTTATAAATGGTTTTTATTTTTCAAACACATTTTATCATAAATGTTTTCTGAACATGTCAACAGTTTTAATTTTGGAAGGTTCCAAGTTATTTAAAAGACTGAAAGTTTTTTGTAAAAGGGGATCAGGGACTGTCGTTCAAACGATAGCGTTCTCGTTCAAACGAGAGCCTGTCTCGCTCGAACGATGTCGTATCTCATTCGAACGATAGTTATTTTGTTCTGACACGTCACCCCCTTGATTTGTATTATAAATTGGGTGCCAGACTTCTCGATTTCAGTGTGGAGAAAAATTGGTTTTCACAGAATACATTTTTATACTATTCTCCAACCATTTGAGGGTTCATAACTTTTGTTTTACAATTCACAATTCCAATTGCTTTTGTGTGAGTTGTTTTGTGGAACCCAAAACATAGTTTGCTATTGTTCATACTTTGTGGGGAGATCTCTATAATAGGGTTGCGTGCTATTGTGAGTGAGTTACTAATGAGTTTTATGACTGCGTGTCATTAGGGAGTGATGCGGTGTTCCTGGGTTAAAGACTGGACTGCGGTTCATGTAGGTTCGCTGCATGTGGACTTATTGCTGATGGCATCGATCGATGCCTACGGGTATTTGAGTGTCAAACTGTATTTCATTGTAACCGTGTAAGTTGCGATTTATAATTATTGTGAAATAAAAAGGTTTTGGCCTGAGGGGATTTTTCCTGAACTTTGTGTCGCATATGTTATTTATGATGGTTTGACACTGCACGCACGTTGCTATTTGAGTTTAAGGGCTGAATTGAATTGATTCATAAATCGACACTAATTAAATAAGTTTGTGATTGAAATTTGCGCATCTATTTAAATCGGTATCGCACATGAGGTTTCTCATTTTAAAATTTTATTAATTTCGATAAATTTCTTGGCCAACTTGGCAAAATTTTATCCTTTACTTATGGACTCATTACCAAAATCGGATGCATCTATCTTTTGAATTTTTAAAGAAATTCCTTTGTCATTCTTTGGTTGACTTCAATTGTCAAGATAAGTGTCATGCCCCATATTTTTATTGCATTCATTTATTTGTTATATTAATTATTGAATATTGATGAGTTGCTATTTCATATGACACGTGGTACATCATTTTATGATTTAGATGTTTCATATTTTGCATTACGTAATTTGGTTACGTTTTGATTGGACTGTATTACTATAAATGTTGGTGAACTCATAATAATTTATTAAGATAAATAATTAAGTGACTTAATATTATGGGTGGCTATGGAATGGTGAGGGACTAGGCGTCGAACGTTTCCTTGTTTGGATCATTTCCTCGGCATCGGGTCCCACTGATTGTGAAGTAGGTTCATGTAATACCGAGTCACAATCTAAAATAACTGAGATTTTAACTTAAGCTACGCGTATCGCTTAATTAATTATTATAATAAGATAATTAATTAATTTAATAAGATGATTGACCTATAAAATATATTAACTTTCAAGTTGATTCTCAAGACATTTATAAAGTCCAATTTGTGTTAATAATAGTGAAATTTTGATCTATTGGGTTGGTAAATGAGTTGGGTAAGAATTAGGCCATTTGAAGCTTATTTTGGAACTTTTAGGTTGAGAATATTTTGGGGACTAAACCTAATTTATGGATTTATGATACCAATAACTTAATTAATATAACCTAAAACACTTACAGCATATTGGAAGAGCCCTAACTTCTAAGTGAGAGGTGGAGTAAACCCTAGCTTGGAGAATTGAGGATTTGACGTAGATAATTAGGGAAAATTGGGGATCGATTCTTCAACCGATCCGAAGCAAGTTTACTTTGTTTAAGAATGTAATTATATATGTGTTGGAATAATATTAATATGATTTTAGTTCATAATTAAACTATAATTCATAATTAAGTTTCATCTTGTTGATACCAAAATTAATATGCTGATGTGGACGAATCATACGAAGACACTTGTTAATCTACGTGGTACAATAACAACGAGGAAGTTCATTTCCTCGACCAACTCATGTTTTCCCCGAGCAACGAGGATATACCGAGGAACTGCAACACTCCGAGGTACTCTAGCGCTCCGAGGAACTCTATAGCGACGAGCAACTAAGGCGGTCCGAGCTGCATCTCGGCCGTAGTATTAATTGCCAGAATGTCAACAGTTCAACTATTCATTGAATGTTTATCATCTTGACACACACGCTGCATTAAATGTATTACCCTTTCATATGTATATCATTTAATGTATCAACCCATTCATGTACAGCGTAAGGGCTATAAATACCTTGTATCTCCCTCATTCAAAGGGACCGGAATTTCTTGACTAAACTTGTAATCGAGAATTCCCAAACACTCAGCAATAACATAACAGTGGACGTAGGCCATTCTTATAAGGCTGAACCACTTTAAAAATCTTTGTTTCATTTTATTTATCTGTGATTGAATAATTAGAGCGATCTAATTTTTTACATCAACAGATTGGCGCCGTCTGTGGGAAGTGACTGTTGCTATCGTTTTTCACCAAAAATCATTTATCATCAATGGAAGATAATCCAGAATACAGTAATCGAAATGATGGAAATACTGGAAATCCTCCAAATCCATCTGCGCCTCCAGATCTGGCTGGAATTATGACGAATCTGGATGAAGGACAAACTGCCATGCAAGAAACAATGAGGCAACTCATTCAAACTCTTCACGGCGGTGCACCTACCCATTCAAGGCAAAGGAGTGATCGTGGGCAATCGCGATCCAGGCGGACTGGGTCATATCGTAATGAAGAATCTAATGATTTCTCTTATCAACCTGGGCGAACTTCATCGATACGGGCTACGGATACAGATCAACATATCACCCTATCTCCGGAAAGAACTAGCGCCCTGGAAAGATTAAGCAGGGCATCTCCATTCAGTCGGTTAGGACCAAGGAGAAATATGAGTCCGCCTAGAGCCCCATCGAGAAGCTTTCGACCACCATCAGGTTTGAGAGAAGGATCAGCACAATCAAGACCAGCTACTCGTCGAGATAGATCTCAGGAAGCTACGTCAGAACAATCAATTGCTCGGACTAAGCAACCCGAGGAAGGAAATGAAGCTTGGAAGGGTTCAATTCAGCGATTGGAGGACAGACTTGGAGAAATGGTTAAAGAAAGGAATCCCTTACAGAGAACTTTTGTTCAAGGGACACCTTTTGTGCAGGCCATTGTGAATTTTCCTACACCATCGAAATTTAAAGCACCTGTAGTGACCCCTAAATATGATGGAAAGACAGATCCTGTTCTTCATATAGAACAATACCAAACTGCTGCCGACATATATGTTGTCCCCGACGAGATGAGGTGTAGAGCGTTTTGGGGAACTCTTACCGGATCTGCACAGATATGGTACAACAATCTTCCTCGGGGCAAGATTTCAACTTTTATTCAGTTAGTCGAGTTGTTCATTGGTAATTTCTGTTTTGGAGCAAAGCCGGTAAAGCGAGTAGCGCACTTGTTAAGTGTTAGACAAAAATCAGGTGAGAGTACTAGAGATTACATAACTCGTTTCAATAACGAGAAGTTGGAAGTCATAGATTACGAAGAAAAGACAGCGATCACTACTTTGATGAGTGGATTGCTGCCTAACAAGTTATACTATACTTTGGCCAAAGATCCACCTAAAACTATGTCGGAGTTGATGGCAAAAGCGGCCAAAATCATGAATGCTGAGGAGGCTATGGCTGCGAAGAAGAATATGGATAAAGAAACCAAGGTGGAGGTTGACAAATCTAAGAAGAAAGAGCAAAAAGGTAATGGTGGTGACAAGCACTCCAAGAATAATAGGACGTTATGGGAAGTCCTGAAGAAATATGATAATTATACTCCATTGAAGATGGGTATTAATCATGTTTTAGAAGAAATCAAGAATAACGAAGAAATCAAGTGGCCAGATAAACTGAGGACCAATCCTGAACTGAGAAATAGGGCCAAATATTGCGAGTTCCATAAAGATCATGGCCATACGACCAAAAATTGCATAGCCCTTCAGAACGAGATTGAAACGCTCATCCGAAGAGGAAAGTTGTCAAAGTATGTAGATCGCAGAGGTGAAAGGAAGACTGATGATAGAACTAGAGATCGTTCCAGATCTCCTCGTCGGACGGAGGAGAAAAAGAAAAGAGATCATGAAGATGATCCAGATGAAGACCCCGATCTTCCAAAGAAGCTAAGACAGCCTGAACGAGAGGTATTTTCCATACGTTTTGGGTCATTTGATTATAATGTTATTACAGGAGGAGATGCTGGAGGGGGAGACCTTACTGCAGAAAGAAAGGCCTATCTCGGAGAGGCTCAAGCCTGCTCATATATTCAACGAATAAATCTTGCCGAGGATGATCGTCCGAGGAAGGTAAATAAAGAGAAGTTAGTTATTGGTTTTTCAAAAAACGATTTGGCCGGTGTTCTTTACCATCACGACGATCCCTTGGTGATCAAAATGAGGATGAAAGATGTGGTGATTTCAAGGGTGTTGGTGGACAATGGTAGTTCGGCAGACATCATGTACTATTCATGTTTTGATAGCTTGAATTTGAAATTATCTCAATTGGAACCTTATCACAGACCCCTTCTGGGTTTTGCTGGTGAGAAAGTTTTTCCACTTGGGACGATCAAGTTGGACATATTCATTGGAACTTGGCCTGCTTGTCGAACAGAAAGAATACGCTTCTTTGTGATGGATAAGAATGTGCAGTCAGCCTACAACATCATCACGGGAAGAGTTGGTTTGAAGAAGTTCGAAGCAGTACCATCTACAGTGCATCAATGCTTAAAATTCCCAACAAACTTCGGAGTAGGAGTTGTAAAAGGTGATCAAAAAATAGCTCGGGAATGTTATTATTCGTCTGTCGAGCAAGAAGAGCTTGAGGAATCAAGGAAAAAGACTATTACCTACCAGGTAGAGGAAGGTACAGAAATTGAAACTCTTGATCCCAGGGATGAATCCCAACTTGTAAAAGGACAGGTAGTAGAATCTACAGAAAATGTTATTCTGGACGAGGAGCACCCTGAACGAGTAACTCAGATAGGTTCGTCATTGGATGCATCAATAAAACAAGAGTTGATAATGTTCTTGAGAAACAGGAAGAAAACTTTCGCATGGAGTCATGAGGACATGCCAGGAATAGATCCAAACTTCTTATGTCACGAACTCAATGTGAATAAGGAGATCAAGCCTGTAAAGCAGAGAAGAAGGGTATTTAGCCCCGAGAAGAATCAAGCCATACAAGAGGAGGTCGAGAAGCTCCAGAAAGCCCAATTCATTGAAGATGTGAAATATCCAGACTGGCTAGCAAATGTGGTGATGGTAAAGAAGAAGAACAATAAATGGAGAGTGTGTGTTGATTTCACTGATCTCAACAAGGCATGCCCAAAAGATCATTTTCCATTGCCTAGAATTGACCAACTAGTGGATGCTACCTCGGGACATGAGCTGCTCAGCTTCATGGATGCGTATTCTGGTTACAACCAGATCAAGATGAAACCTGAAGACAGTGAAAGTACTTCCTTTATTACCCCTAGGGGAACTTAATTCTATAATGTTATGCCTTTTGGTTTGAAAAATGCAGGAGCGACATACCAACGGCTGATGAACAAGGTCTTCACCGAACAAATCAGTTGTAATATGGAAGTCTATGTCGATGATATGCTGACAAAAAGTAAGAAAGCTGCAAATCATTTAGTTGACTTAGCTCAGACATTTGATCAACTGGATAAATACCAAATGAAGCTCAACCCGACGAAATGCACATTTGGAGTACGAGAAGGAATGTTTCTCGGATACATTGTCAACCAGCGAGGCATTGAAGCAAATCCAGATAAGATCAAAGCTCTTTTAGGGTTGCGATCTCCAACAACAAAGAAAGAAGTACAGAGTCTTACAGGACGAGTTGCAGCGCTCAACAGATTTGTATCCCGAGCAACTGAAAAATGCCTCCCATTCTTCAAAACACTCCGAAAAACTTTTGAGTGGACTGATGAATGTGAAAAGGCCTTTCAAGACTTGAAAAAGTATTTGGGAGCACCTCCATTGTTGTCCAGGCCAATAACAGGAGAGAAGTTGTATTTGTATCTGGCAGTATCAGAGAATGCAGTCAGTTCAGCATTGATTAGATTGGAGAATGGAGTCCAGAAACCAATATATTACACAAGTAAGGCTTTCCGAGGTGCAGAAATCAGGTACCCAAAGCTGGAAAAATTGGCATTGGCATTAATTGAAGCAAGTAGAAGAATGAGGCCATATTTCCAGGCCCATACCATCGTCGTTTATACTGACATGCCACTGAGGCAAGCCCTTCATAAGCCAGAAAAGTCAGGGAGATTGATGTACTGGGCAATAGAGCTCGGTGAATATGATATTGTGTATGAGCCCAGAGCATCATTGAAAGGGCAAGCTGTAGCAGATTTTATAGCAGAATTTACATATCCTGATACCCCCGAGGAACAAAAACTGCTCGCTGACCAACCTGTGGATGTTACAGGATCAACAGACATAAGTCCAGACCAACTCCGGTTGGTAAAAGGACCTATGGATGTAGAAGGATCATCAACTTCAAATTCAAACCAGCCGCGGATGGTTGAAGAACGAGAAGAGATGGTCAACAAGGAACGAAAAGTGCCAGGGGAGGATGAAAAGAAGCAACAAATATTTCACCGAGGAGCTCTATCAGATAAGAAATTTGAAGACGGGTTGCCCATATGGAGATTATATGTAGATGGCTCATCTTGCACAGCAGGTTGTGGGGCAGGAATGGTTTTGAGCACCCCAGACGAGATTGACATGGAATATGCTTTATGATTCCAATTCAAAGCCTCTAATAATGAAGCTGAGTATGAGGCCATGATAGCGGGTTTAAAATTAGCAAAAGTTATGGAAGCACGGCAAGTAATTGTATTCAGTGATTCTCAATTAATTATAAATCAGATGACAGGAACATATGCAGTTAAAGGAGATTTAATGGCAAAGTATCATGCAAAGGTGATGGAGTTACTGACATAATTTGATGCCATTCAATTGGTGAGAATACCGAGGATGAAGAATGTACAAGCAGACGCACTGGCCCGACTAGCATCAGCTACTCGTAGCGAGCTGCGAAGAACGATACCAATTGAAGTATTGGAAAGTCGGAGCATAGATGAAAACTTGACGATGAATGTTATTACCTTTGATTTAGGACCATCTTGGATGGATCCCATTAGGATATATATTGAAGAGGGAGGATTGCCAGAGGATAAGCTCGCTGCTAAAAAATTGAAGTATAAAGCTGCTCGGTATGTATTAACTAATGGTATTTTATATAGACGAAGAATTATGGCAGGTTTGCAGAGATGTGCACATCCCTCCGAAGTGAAAGAATTGATTGAAGAGATCCATGAAGGGTCTTGTGGAGCTCATGTAGCAGGTCGAACACTTTTATAAAGGGTAATGACTCAAGGATACTATTGGACAACGATGAGGGCTAATTGTATAGCCTATGCTAAGAAATGTGACAAGTGCCAACGTTTTTCCTCTATCCAACGAACTCCACAAGCATTGTTGACACCCATAACTTCCCCTTGGCCATTCGCCATGTGGGGAATTGATTTGGTGGGACCATTGCCGACCACCCGAGGAAGATTTAAGTACCTTGTCGTTGCAGTAGACTATTTTACTAAGTGGGTAGAAGCTGAACCCCTCATCGACATGACGTACGAGAAGGTATACCAGTTCGTTTGGAAGAATATCATTTGTCGATATGGTCTCCCTCATGCCTTCATCACAGACCATGGAACCCAATTTGATAATGAAGAATTTGCTGCTTATTGTTATCAGTCGAACATTTTGAAGGTCCATTCAGCACCAGGCCATCCTCAAAGCAATGGACAGACTGAAGTGACGAATAGAACACTCCTGAATGGATTGAAAAAAAGGCTAAGTGAAGCTAAAGCTAACTGGATTAACGAGCTACAATCAGTATTGTGGGCTTACCGAACAACTCCCCGAGCAGCGACTGGAGAATCACCATATATGCTGGCATTTGGAAGTGAGGCTGTAATACCTGCCGAGTTAGGTCTCCCAACACACAGAGTGCTGAATTTCAATTCCCCAGTCAGCGACTTGATGAGAAGACTGGATTTGGATATGCTCGAGGAAGTAAGAGAAGAGGCAGCCATTAGGAATGTTGCTTACCAACAACGCACAGCTCTGTTCTACAATAAAAGGGTGAAGAAATGCGATTTAAAAGAAGGAGATTATGTGCTAAAGAAGGTCATTCAGAAGCACAATAAATTGGAAGCAAATTGGCATGGACCTTACCGAGTTACAGAAGTCGTTCGACCAGGAACTTACCGAATAGCAACTCTAGAAGGAGAAGAATTCAAGAATGCTTGGAATTCTGAACACCTTCGCAAGTATTATCAATGATGTAAAATGTACAACGGTTCCATCAATATGAATAAAACGATGATGTTTTCACCATTTTCTTCTCCTTTGTTTGAAAGTTTTTCGGGGAATACTAGTGTTGTACACTACGCTGCTCGACAGCAAAAAGAAGACGCTGCTCGACAGCAAAAAGAAGACGAAAGTTCGAAAGAACCAAAAAATATACTCCTTTGGTTAGGAGGCGTACACTAGCGTGACCAACTAAGGTTGGTAAGATAACTAGTGGACAGAAAGTTCGAAAGAACCAAAAAATATACTCCTTTGGTTAGGAGGCGTACACTAGCGTGACCAACTAAGGTTGGTAAGATAACTAGTGGACAAAAAGTTCGAAAGAACCAAAAAATATACTCCTTTGGTTAGGAGGCGTACACTAGCGTGACCAACTAAGGTTGGTACGATAACTAGTGGACAAGAGAGTTCGAAGGAACCTGATAGTTCAATAATCAACTACGGTTGAGGGAAGAACGATATCATTTTGAAAATAGGCCAACAAGTTGGTCGGAAGGTAAAATCATTCCAGAAAATATAAAGAATTCCAAACTGAACCAAGTATAGTTGGTCGGTGATCAACTATACTTAGTCGACGAGGATAAATTATCGACCATGGTTGGTCGGGCACATTTTATGAAAAAAATTTACCAAGTATGGTTGGTCGGGGATAAAAACCCATAAACTGTAGTTGGTCGACAAACACAATTTAACAACCTTAGTTGGTTGGAAACATTTTAAACATTTTATACTCATTACTTTATTATTAAGTGATTGAGCAACATTGATATTTGTAATTTTGATTACTAAGTTGGTTGATGAACAGCGTCATATTGTTATTTTTTTAACAGATACATATACACAAATGTAAAAATGTAAAAATAAACACAATATAATCAAAATACAAATTTGCAAACAGAAAAGGAAATTCTTTCATTAAGATAAAAATGTATTACAAGCTATACATATGTGCTAATTATTACATTGAAAAACCTATTCTATTGGTTTCTTTCCTTTAGCTTTTGAAACAGGTTCCTCGCCGGCAGGAGGATCTTCTAAGCAAAGAGGAGAATTGATGAAATTAATATCTTTGAGCATTCTGACGTTCATCACAGAAGGTGTATCCAAGAGATGCTCTGGACGAGATAATTCAGTGTGAGAATGAAGACTATAGTCGCCGAGATATTTTGAAATTAAACTTCGAGGAATGGAACGAGCTGGGATCCATTCCATGTCCAATTTGAAAGGTGGCACAGGCAAATCTAGTAACCCTGGAGCATGGTAATCCCATAAAAAATGCCCTTGCTCCAATTTCAGTACACCCAAGGCGTTCAACCACCCTTGCTTATAACCTTCATTATTGGCATGTTCAATCCGAGCATCTAAATGAACAAGGGCTTCATTATATCCTGCCATCCAAAATTCCCTGGGCTATTTATGGAATTGGAAGGTTAATCTATCCAATTGTTCGTGAAGGCTCCTGGCAAAAACATCTTTATCATTCAAAGCAGACTTCATTGCAGTAAGTTGATCTTCCAAAGATAGATTTTTCTTGGACATTTCAGATAAAGCCCGATCTTTGGCGTTTAATTGGTATGCTTGAGTTTTCAAAGTAGATTGAGTGCGAGCCTCTTCAACATTGTGGCTAAGAACTCTTGATCGACTCCGAGCAGCGACTGGAGAACTTTGCTCCTCGGCAACATTTTGAACAGCTCTTCCTCGCCCACGAGAACTTCTTCCTCATCCCCGAGCAGTCACAGGAATAACATATTTTCTTAAGTTGTCCAGTTCTTGCCTTAATTTGGCATTCTCAACTTCTAAGAACGAGAAACCTTCGTCGGTAACTTGCACTAAAGCAGTGGAAGATGACGCTGCAGATTCATACTGTGCCAGCTTTTTCTGCAAATTATTGTTCTCTTATTCCAGCAACTCAGCAATCTGCCTTAAGCCTCCACTTCACCCTTTAAAGTTCTTTCCCTAACATCATATCCAGCAAGGATCTTTTTATGGCCTGTTTCAGAAGAAAGTTGTTGATATCTATTTTCATATTCCTTATGCAACAAAGCCATTGATTCATTGTGCTGACCTTGGAGATATTCTAAGGAATAATGAAGTTCCTCAATCAAGTCATAGTAGGCCACGTTGTTGGCCACAGCTCGGTCGAGTAAATCCTTCAAGTACCGATAAGCCTCAATTGCTTGTTCTGAGGCATCATGGCCAAGGATGTCAGCAATTTCTGATGTACTAAGGTCTGTATGACCAGCCTTATAATATTCGTGACATTACTGCATCATCTTTGTATCATGTGCAGATATCAGTTCCATTATAGCAACAAACTAAGGATGATAAAAAGACAACAATCAACAAAAAACAAATCATCAACAACAGAGATGAACAAGGATGTATTTTATTAGATCACAAAAGGATTACATTGTTTGATTACAAATATTGAAAGATAGAAATGATAACGAACAACTTCACACCTTTTCCTTGTCTCCCAAGACTTTCTCGGGAGGCTGGGACGAGGAGCTTGGTTGCTCGGTGGTAACAGCAACTTGATCTGCAGGAGTTGAAATTTTTTCAGGAGGAGGAGGCATGGAAGAAATGTCCTCCTTGGCAGAAGATAGAGATGCAGGGACTTGATCACCTATGGCCATAAAAGATTCATCAGAGGCAGGCTCATCTTCTTCTTCTTCCATAATTGGTGGAGGAGGACCAGGGAGGTGCAACTGGAATAGCTCGGAATCATCCTTGATCTTCAATTCCTGTAAGGCAGCTACCCAGCCATCGCGGAAGTATTTCAACTTCCCGTATTGAACTTGGGATGTCATCGCAGCAATCCCCTTGTCCCATCCTTTATCCCAGCCTGCGCTGAAGGATTTTTTAACTGCGAGCTTTCTTCTCAATTACTCTGAGGAAAGCTTCGCATCCAATTCTTCTTTTTTGCCCTTGATATCTCGCAGGGCGGACAATTCTTCCTCTGCCTTCCTCAGTTTATCCTCAAGTTCTCCAAAATTCTTGAGCTTGTCGTCATATTTCTTATGCTCGACCTCTAAACTTTTCACTTTATTCTCCAAACTCTTGGAGATCTCAGCCATCTTCACCTTCTCGGCCTCAACTGTAGACAACTTTTTCTCCCAAACAGCCTTGTCCTCACTATACTGTTGGCGAGATTCCTTCAAGGATTGGGTCAAACCCAGCAGAGCATCCTCTACACCTGACGAGGAGCTTGAAGCTTTAATAGCTTCATCCTTCTTCACGATATTATTGAAACAGTTCACCAGCTGAAAGATGAGAAAAACAGTAAAGTCAGTGCAAAAATACAAGTATTCAGAGAAAGAAAGAAATTCAGAATGTGAGAAATTTACCGAAGCAAGGTGACGAGTAGCTAGGGATGTCAACATATCCCTAGAAATATTTTCATCAATTCCTTGGACCTCGGGTATGATCCAAGTTTTTACCGAGCTCATTGCAGAGCTCGGAGGAATGATGGTTGGAACATCAACAACACCAGATGGTGGAGAAGAGACAGTTTCAGCCAAATTGACTGAGGATGATTTCCTCAATCTCCTCAAAGGAACTTCAGCAGTTTCAACCAAGGAAGAACTCTTGGTCGGAGAAACAGTAATCACTTCTACTGGAGCAACTTTCTTGCTCGGAGCCACTGGGGGCTTCTCGGCAGCTTTGGAAGGTGCAACATCCACCTTCTTAGTCCCTTCTGGGACATCAACTTTGCTTTTCTTGGCCCCAGCAGCCGAAGTAATGTCATCAAATAGAGCAGGAGGAGCTCTTTTCTTGCCCATTCTCTGACTTAAAGGAAGATGAGAATCTGAAGAAGAATCCTCTGGAGTTGAAGCTGGCTCAACAGGGCGAGCAGTATAAGAGGTTGTATAACTCTTATACTGTAGCAAATATGATGCAGACCTGATGTGCTCGTCTGCAACGTTCTTATGCAAACCCCAGATAAGTTTCAGATGCTTAATATTAACCTCTGATTCTTTTGGAGTTTTTCTTTTGCTATCAACTGCAAATAAATACATAATGAGATATCAGTCATATATTTTGTCAAACATGATGAAAGCATAATTTCATAAGTAAAATAAAATAAAAAATAAACCTATCCCATTGCCATATGGGGGGCATCTGGGACCGTTGTATACTCCATCTCCAACTAAAGGGGCATATTGCCAATTTTTAATAACCAATCCATGTTCAAAATGATCTCTATTTGAGTCAGGGAGGTTAACTACAAGAGCCCTATTCAGAAACCTAGTTTTTAAGTAATAAATATTATCTAGAGTGGCCCATTTATAGCAATACATAATTTCAGGGATCCCTATACGAGTCCCATGAGTTAGATTTAATTTGTACAACCCATTAATTATTTTCCATGAATTGGGGGCTATTTTTGCAGGGACAAGATCAAAATACTGACAAAACTCAAGACACAATGGGTTTGGCGGAAAAGAAAATCCACATTCAGCAATGAATAGACTGGGGAACCAATGTCCCTCAGCCAATCGAAAATAATCTAAAGGCTCAGAAAGAACCTCCAGAGTTACCCAGGAAGGAATGGAAAAATCGGAACGAAATTTCTCAACAGACTCCACAATATAAACCATACTGAATAAAAGAGATACAGAAGAAAGGAAGAAGATCTTACAGGAAGAAAGGAGGTATGTTGACAACGAACGAAAACTAGGATGAATGCACAAGAGAGAAGGAGAGAATAGAAAGCTTGAATGCAGGAAATTGGAAAAAGAAGAAGACGGTATGGTTACCTAAGAAGTTTAAATACTTTGCATTGGGAAACGGCGAAGGAAATGATTACAAAAAAGAAACTATTGAACTTCCGACGGCTAAAAGGACAAAAAGGGCACCAAGATCGAAGCGCTCTTAAAAGTTCGAAAAAAGGCGGATTCGTTGAATTTGGAAATAAATTCAAATACGATGCTCCTAAAACCCAGGAAGATCATTCAATATTGCCATAAACCGAGAAATAATGTTCCATACTCCTCAAAGTTCGAAATATGAAACATTGGGGGCTTCTGTTGATACCAAAATTAATATGCTGATGTGGACGAATCATACGAAGACACTTGTTAATCTACGTGGTACAATAACAACGAGGAAGTTCATTTCCTCGACCAACTCATGTTTTCCCCGAGCAACGAGGATATACCGAGGAACTGCAACACTCCGAGGTACTCTAGCGCTCCGAGGAACTCTATAGCGACGAGCAACTAAGGCGGTCCGAGCTGCATCTCGACCGTAGTATTAATTGCCAGAATGTCAACAGTTCAACTATTCATTGAATGTTTATCATCTTGACACACACGCTGCATTAAATGTATTACCCTTTCATATGCATATCATTTAATGTATCAACCCATTCATGTACAGCCTAAGGGCTATAAATACCATGTATCTCCCTCATTCAAAGGGACCAGAATTTCTTGACTAAACTTGTAATCGAGAATTCCCAAACACTCAGCAATAACATAACAGTGGACGTAGGCCATTCTTATAAGGCTGAACCACTTTAAAAATCTTTGTTTCATTTTATTTATCTGTGATTGAATAATTAGAGCGATCTAATTTTTTACATCAACACATCTAATGAAGAACCATAATTTTGTATTGAAGAACACACGTAACTTTGTTAAATAATTAACAAATTTAACCTTGAATCTTTGTTAGAAGACTTAGAAATTGTTTGAAATGAATCAAAATTGTCATAATTTGCATAAGCCTTAATGTTATCTGTTAATTAATGAAAATTTGTAGGTTAATTGAAACATACTTGTGTAGATTATAAACTAAATGTTCCTTTTATATTTTCTTTAATTAAACCATTATTTTGGTTGCTAATTCTTTAAAGCTTATAGAAATAGGTTGCTAATAATCATATGTTGTTGATATGTGATGGAGAATGTCTAAATTGATGTGTTAGAGGATGTAAGGTTTGAAGTTTTGAGCTATGACCGCAATGGAGGAAAATAAGAGGAAGGAGAGGACCTTAAGCCTATCAGATCGAGCCGATCCTAAGGGGTGGACCAGATTCGATTGGTTTAGAAGTTGTTTGGATTGGGGTTAAGATTTTGGACTTTCAATATCTTTAATTAAATATAAGGTTAATAGGTTGCGGAGTAATACCCTATTTACAAGCCTTTAGGTTCGGGTTCAAAATTGCAATACCTGTTAACATTTAACGGTTGTACAAATACTTTAATAGATAAGAATGTATTTATAACCCATCGATTATGGCAGTTATTAGTTTAATATGATCATTATAAACAATAGGTGCAGAGCAATACCTATACTTAGGAACCTTGAGGTTTGGTCTAAAGTTATTAAAACAGTTAATGTTATATGTGCGTAATAACGTGAAATATAAAGACTCTTTGTGTAACCCAATTGAGTAGGGTTTGTGCCATTTTGCTTTGCTTTATGTGCAATCATACAAGGGTGTGTGTACTCGTGGGTAACCTACTTGGAGGGATTTGATGGGTCACGGATAACATTGATCGTGCGTGGTATTCCTGGTGATAGATACGAGTGCTAACTAGATCTTAATTACCCCAATCCTTCGTGATGAGGTACCCGTCTCATGAGTGGGATAATGGGATTGGATCCTATTATATAGCCATGGGTATGGGTTCGTACATTTGGTGTGATGGAATAGTGATTTTCATTATAGCTACTATTTTGAGGGTATAAGGTTGGTAGGTCCCTTGGCTATACCTAATAGCATCACGAGTGATCCCTGAAGGAAAAAGTGACAGACTTTCGCAATTTGTTTTCGGGTAATAGGTGTTCCCGTATGATTCAATGCGAGTTGATATATAACACCCCTGATTCTTCTCGCCCAGTTGATCAGTCCATACACAAAATATAAGGATTGCTAAAACAATTTATATCATTCTCAACATCACGATAAATAAAAACTATAATAAATAAAAACCATCCACAATAAAGATCTCGATAAAGGATGACACTAGAATAACTAAATTGAGAACAATATGCAACTCCAATAAATGACTTCACTATAAAAAAAAATCTCTAATTACAACTCTTCCAAATGAACTAAAAGAAATTCAACCGAAACTATCTCTGAATCAAACTCCTGAATACAATGACAACTAGAATGAAACAATACTCCAGGTCTAAGAATGATAACTGGATCTCTACGACTGCAACTCTGACCACTCAGCCTTGCTAAAGTTGATAATAATAATAATAATAATAATAATAATAATAATAATAATAATAATAATAATAATAATAATAATAATAATAATAATAATAATAATAATAATTTTTTTCTTTTGGGGGGGGGGGGGGGGGCATTGATAATTTTGGGCCATAACACTAAAGTTGCAAGAAATAACTCTAATATAAATAGTAAATAATGATGCGAATGATTTACAATGCATGCCATCCGTCAACTCTCATATGCAGTAAGTACCTCACCTCTCATCTAAATGCATTACTATGTGCATATACCAACCCAAGGTATAACTATACTAAAAGTCTTTGTCCCTAAACTAAGAAGTACTATCACATAAAGAACAACTATCCTGGAATTCCACTAACTACCCAAGTAGGATTATGCCCCCAAGACCCACACATATATTTTTAGTAAGGTACTCACAATCTCATAAAAGTAACACCCTCTCCGTTTTAACATATTTAAATTACGTGAGTTCGTCTCTGAAGTACCATAAAGGATAGGCTATAACTATCAATCATATAATAGGGATGTAACTAACTACACGTGTAAAAATGCAACCCAAGTACTAATCCCCACAATGTCACCCACAAGGAAGTACAAGTAAATCACATAACGTATTTAGCATGACATAGGGTTCATTATCAATTATCCATTACTAGACTACATTAATTGTTTATCATTATATATTATACCCTACGAAGGCACTACCTTCGGTGTCCCTCTTGTGCCTCCATCGGTAAGTCTGTAGGTCCGTCACATAACGGGCTAAAGCAAAACAAACATAAATGATAGGGCGATCACTACGAAGTAGAACCACTAAGGAGCCTATACCCAACCCGACTAATGGCTCCAGTCAACCAACTTTATCTCATCATGAAGGGGAGACACCCCTTCCATATGATCTAAATAATAACTTTCACTACATCTGACTCATCTTAACCAGATGTATGGTACGATCTCGATCGGGAACTGTAATAACCTCCATTTTCATCGTAAAAGTTGTCCAGACATAATACGCCGAAGATGGGGCTTGTCTATCAATTTATATCATTCTCAGCATCAAATCATGATGAAACATTTAAATTTTTAAAACCACATGCATGGTAAAACTAAATTAATCCATAACTGAAATAATAGTACTAAATCTAACATAAATGCGATTGTCTCAAATGACTGAATAAAAATGAACTCCGGTCTTATGCCCATACAATATTCAAAATGAATAACATAAAGGAAATAACAACCTATAATAGAATCAAGACGATGATCTCCGATAATTATATTCTTATTTAGTATGGATCTATTAGGTTTAATCCTCTTCGTTGACAGGTCTTAGGCCGCAATCGCCGCCGCACACTTGAGCTACTCGTTGGAGGAGTTTCTCAAGCATCAGTTCTATTTGTTATTTCCTAGGATAAGGTGTAAGGCGTGTAGATCATTTACATTCCTGTATTATTTTATATTTCAATTTATTTAGACAATTGTATTTACACAAATTTCTTGAGTCATAGATTTGTATGAGATCAATCTAGTTGAGATTATTATTATTTGGAGTTTAATCTTGAAATGTTGAGATATCTTATATTCCAGAGAGGAAGTTTTATTCTATTATGATTTGGATGGTATCAAAATTAAATTTTATATATCAAGGTTATAATATTCGGAATTGTCATATTATTATTATTTATCTTGTTCATGCTTAGAATGTTACTAATTGTTTTTTACTCCTGTGTCACATAAAGTTTGCATGGAACCTAAAATCTCTTCTATTTTCACATAATTAAATTTACTTAAACCTTTTAGGGCGGTGACTTTAGGAAGGAACTTATGGGGTAGTGATCGAAGTATGTTTCAAAAGGCCTTCAATTCTGGTATCTTCTCACCCAAATAAAACATTGAGTTACAAATATTGAAGAGTTTATCAAAAAACTAATCAAATGTCTCATTCTCTTGAATCAATAAAATCTCAACCCAAGTGGAAAGTTATTAGATATTTAAGACCTATATAGTATTGGTATCCACATGGGTGATTTAAAATGTCTCTTATTCCTCCTTTATGTTTCATGTGTCATAATCTAGCGGAATTTCTCAATTTGACATGATTAAAAAGGGCATTTATCTTTTAGAAGTGTAATAACACATTCTATAATCAAACTCACTCCAACTTCCAACAAGTTTAAGAACAATTATCAACTACTTTTTCCATGGTATATTCATCCTTTCTCCACAACGGTCCACACCCGTTCATCTTAGGACTTCAGGATGACATATATACACACCTTCCAAAAAGCGTAACTGCTTCCATAAAATAAAGGCTGCTAGGACATAAAATGACACTACATAAGAAAACTCACCACGTTTATGTCCAAAAGTTTAGGATACCTGCTCTTATACCGATTAAAAAATCCTCATACCTAAATTATCTACATGGATAAAAGTTATCGTAATTAAATTTCGTTTGAAGTTTAATAGTTTCTAACACAAACTAGTATAATTTAACCCAAATCTTATTTCACCGAATAGAAATATTTAGATCCAATTTAAGATGTTGTGTTGTAAATTAAACTATAATGAAAATATTAAAAAGCACGAACGGATGAACTCCAATATTTAAAATGAACACCACCGTGTGAAAAATCACAATCACCCCAACCCAATCTCAAGTTCACTGGGGTAAAAAAGGTTTTTCCAAATTATTTACAAAATTAAGACACGACTTGTGCAACCAAAATAAATAACATCATGAATCTTCAGCATGTTTGAATTTTAATGTCAGCAACACTAGATTTTTTTATCGCCACCACATCTTCGTAACAACAGGCACAACCCATAGGCCTTAGTATCCACCAATATCTATGTAGGAACTATCTGAATCTAAACTACAACTGTGATCCTCAAGTGCACTAACCTCTCAAAAGAACTTAGGAATCCACCAAAGTCTTATCGCGTGTATATGAATAATGATATGGAATTTTAATTATTCACCATCTCCATATTTTTTATTTGGTAAGATAAGTTTTCTATATAAAAAATGAGTGTAATACTAACCAAGAAACTCTTATATTTAGGGTTTTTAAACCAATTGAAAGGGTACTCTCAAAATTCATGGATATCTTTGGAAAATTTCCTCTCGAATTTATAGCGCACACAAAAAAAAATTCTAACTAAGAATATATCACAAAAGTCCAATCAGAAGCCACCTATGTGTTGGTAAATGTATCTGCCCCACAATCAACACATGTTTCCTCCTATTATTGCAACTTTGACCGCTCTTGTGGTAAGGTCACGAGTAGGGGTGTTCATGGTCCGGTCCGTACAAGTTTGGAATTTTTTTGTTTACGGGTTGAATAATTTAGTCCACTAAATTTTCAAACCAAGATCGAAACTAAATAATTGGTTTCGGTCTTATTTGATTTTAATTCAATCTGAGATCGATCTCAAATTATTTTAGTCCAAATGAGGGGATGAACATCTACACATAATCAAATAACAACAAGATTTACATCATATTCATTTATAGATGCACTTAATAATATTAACTATTAGTTTTTAAAAAATATGTAAATATGCACTTAACATCAATTTATAGAAAACCAAATGTGGAATATATCATGTAAATTATATGCTAATTACCAAAATAATTGAAAGATTAAGACTTGTTTAAAATGGTTATTGTGTATAGGAGAGCAATATCAGTTTAATATTTGAATCCTATCTCACAACAAATAGTCCTCTTCTTCCAACTCATTCTTTTGGAATTTTCCTACAACACGAAACACCAACCCTAAACCCTTTACCTATTGACAAATCACCCCAAAATACATAATAATATGATCGATAAACTGACTATTGACCAAACGATCACCAGTTGAATTGATTGTAGTTAAGACACATAGGGTTATGCCCCAAACACCTTGAATCCCTAAATATCCCTTCATTTCATAACCTTACCCCCAAACCTACATTATAACCCTATAAAGTCTAATATGATCCTAGGATGAATTTGATTCAAATATCATTATAATTGCAATAATCTGTGAAAATACATTTCGCCTCCATTTATCCTCTCTACATATTTCCTCCATTTTTAAATTTCTTTTTTATTTGGCTTCATTTCATTTCATTGTTAAGCATTAGCAATGTGTAAGTTAGGAGGTGTGATTCGTCCTGAATATTATATTTTATAGCCTTTTATTCTTACGCATTTAGCCCCTCATGTACATTAATTCCTATATTTATACTTATTACTCAAATAACCTTTATTCTATCTATTTATATATTTTGTGAGGTATATTTGAGCCTTTATAGGTATTGTGGATGCATAGTGTGAAGTCAGACGCGTTTCGAGAAAGTTTGATCACAAGATTCAACTTTAAGGGTAATTTTGTCCTTTTAAACTCCATATTTTGTATGGTATAAAAGTACCAACATGTATATCATCAAATTATGTTCGTGTGGCCGTCGACCATTCGTCATTCCGATCCCGAATGAGGAAGTTATGTCCGTTTTCAGAAAGTTTTGGCATGTTCTTCTATTCAAGGATAATTTAGTAATTTCATACTATATAATTTCGAGAGTTTGCAAACATCAACATGTAGAGCATTAAATTATCTTCATGTGACTTCTGATCGTGCATCATTCCGAGTCTGTATGAAGATTTTATGGCTTTTTTGTACGATGTGTTAGAACCGGATCGAAGTGAGAAAGAGGACTGACAGGTACCGAATCGATTCAAAACTTTTACAAATCGATTCGGGAAACTTTCGTAAATATCTATTTTTGGGTTGTTTTGCTTTCTTTTCTTTGTATTTTCATTTTTTGGGTATAATCAAAAGGAAGAGCTTTTCTTTTATTTTAGTTTCAGATAGGGTTTGGTTGGTTTTGTGAGCTTTCCTCCATTCTCAATCCAAGAATCTGCCCATTTGGGTATTGTAAGTACTATTCATCTTCTTTAACTAATCTAACCATTCTTCTTATTTTTTTTGCTTTTTTAACTTTGTTGCTTTCAATAATTACTTGATTTCTTTCATTGCTTTCTTTAAATACATATTTTACCATGCTTTGTAGCTAAAGTAGATTAGGTTAAGATAATTAAACTCACATTGAATTAGTTGGTTGCTTTCCTATGGTGATGTATTAGACTATTTTAAAGGTGTTAGGTTATTCTTGATTTTAGACCTAGGAGATTTAACGGTTTATATCATGTAAGCGCCGTATTTACAAGCTTGCGTGTGTAATCTCGGGGATAATTGTTGACGCCAAAATCAATTAAGCTTTTTTTGATAATTTAGGGAGTAACACCTCTAGATATTAGTAATTGTGAAAATAAGATTAAATTTTGATAAGCTTTTCTTCCCATGCAAGCATTTTATGTTAATTAATCTGGGGTGAGGGATATCATTCTCAATCTATAGTTTTTATTCTTGTTAATTAAACTAGTTTTAATATTTATCAAGTTTAAAAGTAGTATAAAACATTTTAAAACTAAATATCATCTTTTACACTTTTACTTGCGAAGTAATAAATCAACATAATTTTACCAACATTCCCTGTGAATTCGATACCCAGACTAACTGCTATACTCATATAAGAGTGTAATTAAAGTTTAGGTTTTTGTATAGCGTTGGGAACCGATAACAATGACAAGCGTATTTACACGATACTTCGTTTTCCCTTGTAATCAAATATGTAAATATTATTCCAAAGATGGTCGCATGGTTTACTCTTAATGATTAATACTTACTCTATTTAAAGCATCCCTGCCTCATACTCTAAAATCAAAACTTTCAGTTTATGTTGTTGCTATGTTGTTTGGGTTTGACATCAACCAAGAATCAATCTAAATTGGTATGAATGTGAGAAATAAATCAAAGGGTTTCAAGGATAAATCCATAAATCATTAAAAATTGAAGCATTCACGAACTTTTTCAACAACTATATAGTCAACGAAACCCTGTTTAGTCGAATAAAGCTTGGAATTTAGAGTTTACTCATCCATATTAACCTTTTAACCAACAATAAAACTTAATGATCTATTTTCTCATCAGTGCTCTTTTGTGAATATATATATATTAAATTCATTTAGCCTCATTTTATGCTTTAATCTCTTGTTGCTTTTTCTTGTTACTTTTTCTATACCATGACAAAAAGGGGATTAATTTGTAGTTAGGGGGGGGAAATTATGTTTGGGATACTACCTATTTTTAGGGAATGTATTTATAATGGGAAAATTGCATGCTAGTTAGGAATATATGTTTATGCATAAATTTTTGTATCTCTTATTTCTTTACTAAGTCTAGTGTTTGGTTAATTTTTCATTACATATTTGTATTTTGATGAGTTTACTAGTGTGTGATAGGCAAACATGACTCAGTTAATCATTGGATATTTGTCAAAAGTGTCTTGTGTTATTTAAATTTATGTAATTATAATCTATCTTTTGTGACTTCATCCACACAAGATGTGTCCTAGGTTGATAGGTTTCTTTTATTTACTTATAATCTTTTGTTTTCATGGGTTTTTCATAGAATAGACAAAGGGGAATATTGTAATATTATAGTATACTCATGTGCCCCACTTTTATTGAATTATCTTGTTTTGGTTTTCAAAACACACATTTATTCTTCATATGTATTCCTTCAGAAATATTAATTAACATTTAATATCTTAAAGTGGTAACATCAACCTCAAAGTCACATTAATCACATTTTTAGGATAAAGGTAAAAGGAACTAGATTACTTAGCACTCACCATTGGTTAACAAAATAAAAAATGCAAAATATTTACAAAACCTCGAGCGTGTTTTTATGGTTTTCCAAGATCAAATTTCATAGTGTTTTAGTTTATAAGGACCTAGTTACGATAGATTTGAGACTAGTTGAAAAAATCTCTAGTCCCTACCACGGCTTGTTCGCCCGAATTTTGCTACGATAAAGACTACCTTCACTCCAATGAAAGTATTCGATGGCCACAACCTAAAAAATTTCCCGAAGGATCTATTTTGGCCTATGCCCCAACCTGGTATTGCGAAAGTTTCGCTTACGAAAGCATTTTTTCACTTCAGCAAACTGCCGAGATGGAAACTATTTTATTAGGTGTAATGAAAATATATTCCTGAGCTTTGTACAAAACCCACTTATCGAGATTTTATGGCTTATGATTAAACTTAATATCCCGACCAACTCTCTTACACCATTATGCGATATTGAAACTTGTCTTAATTTCAAGGTGACCCATTTATTTGGTTTTTGTTTATACAAACATTGATTTCTCTTCATTTTAAAAGAAACTTATTATATTTTTAAAGGGAATTATTTCTAGAAAGAGAGAAGCCTTTGTGTTCTAAGATTTTGTTCATTTTTCAAACCTTAAAATAAGTTTAAACCTCTTTAAAAATGAGGGAGCAAAAAAGTTTGATCTTGTTGACCTTTTTTTCTTCTCTTATTTGCATTTGATCACCTCCTTTTTTGAGTTTGATTAATAACAAATTGGAATAAGAACCTTATGTGCCTACACATTTTTCAATAATTAATCTTACACACTTTAAAACCTTTATAGCTAGGAATTTTTGTGATCTTTGTGACTCATTTGGATTCCATAAGATTTGGAATAAAAAGATCTTTTATCTATAAAGAATACTTTTTTGAGTTGGTTCGAGAGAAACATTGTTAATTATAGATCAAGACAATGGAGATATTAATATTCTCACCAACATTGTATAGGTCTCTTGCTTGCTAAGGATTGATGGAAATGGGGTGAGGTATGAGTTAGTGCAAAAGGAGTGTAAGATGTTATCCATTCTGCAGGTATTTATCAAGTTTTTAGTAATATTGTTGCTATGGCCTAAGGTTTTTACTGTTAGTAGGTTTTTATCCGTGTATATTAGTGTGTTATGTGTTTATTTACTTTTTGGCATGATTTATTTTTTATATTCTTAAAGAAGACTAAAAATATGAAATATGTGATTAATCGTTCGTAAATATTATCCAATAGACCTTTTTAGGGTGTGTTATTTGTTTTATAACAACAAAAATTTGAAAAAAAATAATTGGTGATTATTTATTTCGATATTAATAATGCAATCTCAAATGGTATCATAGATAATCTCTTTTACATAGATTTAATCAACTAGTTGCATTTCTGTTTTAATATGGAGAACAATGTTATGTGTAGTGGCATGTACATTTTTTACGATATTTGTTCTCCCCATATTAACTTTTAGATATTTGTATGTTGTTGCATCAGAGGAAAAATATATTTGGAAATCTCCATCCCTTGGTGAGGAGTGTGGTTCAAAGGCTAATACTTTTCCGTTATGTAATTAATTTATAAAGGAACTTTGTGAGGAAGAAGATAATAATTTACATCATGATTTCGATGAACTTTGTGTTGAAATTCTAAACTAAATAAATCTTATTGAAAAATCCCATGAAGTTAAGAAAGGTTGAAAAAGAAAATACTTTTTTAAAAATGCAGAGTTGTATCTTAAGCAACGTAAAAGCTCAAATATCCACGTCAAGCGAGAGTATCCTTTATATGGAGAAAGAAAAAATATTTATAAGAGAGACCAAATATTTGCAATCAAAATTTGGAGACTGTAAAATTTCTATTGAATATTTCAATGAAAAGATCATGTCTCTTAGAATGATTTATGCTCTGCTAAAAAATGTGAAAGTGGATTTGGAAGATATTTCCAAGAATTTGAAAAAATGCTTTTGTCACACTCAATCGTCTATGACAAACGTGGTATTGGGTACAATAAATTTTTTACTACACCCATATTGAAACCTGGAACCATATTTGTTAAACCTTCTAATAAGACTCGAATTCCAAAAGAGACTTTTCCACAACATGGGAAGTAAAACATTTTGAAACATTCCAAGAGAAAGTCCAACATATTTTGTTTAAATGCACATTATGCAATCGAAAGGGAAATTTGTGAGAATTTTCTTATAAGCTTTGACATACCGTCAAGGTGACTAAGAAACCCCAAGTTTCCATAATTGAGGAAACTTCTTCACTAAAGAGTGCTTTGAATGACTTGTTTGAAAAATCTATAACTATTTTATCTAATATTGAAAATATTTCAAAATCTATAATTGTTGATAAAAGTTAAAATGATTTGGGCAAATATGTCAAGACTAAGGTCAATAAAAAATATTTTGGGGCCAAAAAGAAAGACATAAGATGCCTTGTCATTCACAGGACTTTAATTTCAGAAATGATTAGCAATGATATTTTAAGAATGGATGTTCAAAGAAAATGAACATGAATAAGTTATTATTTTTAAAGTTCATTGAAAACAAAAACCGTACTGTCATATTTGGGGCTAGAGTAAGTCTAATATCGTAGGAAAGGATACCATTAATATAGTCAGGTTTCATAGATTAAAGAATATCCCATCAGTGAATGGCTTCAAGGTTAAATTTATTATCATACGCCAAATGTGAGATGATCATTACAGTTTGTTATTTACCATAAAAGAATGTCAAGTTTTTAATTCTAATGTTAAACGTATTTTGAAGGGCACTAGATCAACTAAGAATTATTATACCATCAATACATCTCGGAATATTCTTTGAAATAGTGTTAAGGATGATGTGGCGAATAATTTTCATAAGAAGTTAGGTCGCATGAACTTTTAGGATCTTAGTCAACTTGTTAGGAATGATCTTGTTCATGACTTATCTCATTTTTAGTCGACTTATTCTTGCATATAAGGTAATTTCCAAATGGGTAAACAAGTACAAAATCCGTATAAGAAGTTGAAGAGGATGTTTACCTCCCGTGGTTTAGAGTTGTAATACATAAACCGCATGGGTCCATCCGTACGAAGAGAATATAAGGAAAGAGTTAGGTCCTTGTGATCGAAAATGATGTTTTTAGATTCACTTTTATAGGATCCTTGTACAATAAGTCTGTGGTGAAAGACTAATTCATTCCTAAGTGCAGATAACTCTAAAATGAAAAATTACGCATTATTGTTATAGTTAGTAGTAACCATGGGAAGATTTAAAGGGAACCAATATTCCTGAATGGTGTAGTGATGTTGGGATACACCATGAGTTTTAAGCCCCTAAAGCACTTAAAAAACATAAACATTAAAAAGAATAACTGAACTATCCAAGATATGGTTAAAGATATGTTGATAGGCAAGGGTGTGCCTAAGAGGTTTTGGGGTGAGGTGGTAAACATGACTTGTCAAATCATGAACCGGATCTATAGGATATGTGGTAAAAACAAAACCATTGTGATATTTGGAAAGATAAAAAACAACACTCAATCATTTCAGTTCATTGGAAGAAAGTATTATAGACTTGAGAACAATGGGTTCTAGACTAAACCTAACTCTAGGATGGATGTTGGTATTTTTCCCAATTATTCCACTCATAGTCGTGCCTATTGCGAATACAATTGTTCCTCTCAAAATATGTAGGAATCTACTAATGTTATAATTGTTTATAATGACTCCTTTACATTCATTGAGGGTGATTGGGAGAACAAATCTTATGTCTTTCACTATGTCAAAGACTATAGGGAAGAAGAAACGAATGTTTGTGAATCGGTTCCTATATCACTTTACATGGTTGTTGAAGTGTATGACACGCCTCATTGGGTTAATAGGACCATGATAAATAAAAAAATCATTAATTTTTTTAGTATTGGAGTAAAATTACAATCTTAACTCCAAAATGAAGTTAACTATCTTCGTTACAATTCCATAAGTGAACTGAAGAATGTGAATTAAGCCTTATTGGACGATTTGGGGTAAATTCCGTGGAACATCAATTAAACGAAATTTCAAAACAAGATATGTATAATTTAGTTCCTATGCCTAAGGATTCTAAAATCATTCGTGTCAAGTGTCTCTTCAAGATAAATTGTGGTAAAGATGGTATCATTTTGAGAAATGAGGCTAGGCTAGTCGCAAGAGAATTAAATTAAATTGAGTGTATTGACTTTGATAAGTCTTTTACCCTTATTTTTAGTCTAGAGTCAATTTATTTACCCTTAGCTATATTATGTGACTTATAATTCAAACTATATAAAACTTATGTTGAAGAATGCATTCTTGAATGATACTTTCCAAGAGGAAGTCTATGTGTCACAACCTAAGATATTTGAGGGCCTTAAGTTCTAAACACATGTTTATCGATTCAACAAAGTCTTTTTATGGCCTACTCCAAGCCCCTAGAACTTGGTACAGGAGACTTACCTCATATCTTATGGGTTTTTGCTCGAGGAAGCGTGGACAAAACTTTATATTTTAGTCTTGTTGGAAAGATATAATGGTATCTTATGTCTATGTAAATGATATCATTTTTGGATCCACTAATTAAATGCTTGCTCAAAGTTTGGTTTGATTAGGCAGAAGGAGTTTGAGATGAGTATGGTTAGGAAAATTGATTTCCTCCTTAGTCTTCAAGTGTGTTAAACGGATGGAGTGATTTTTACATCACAATGGAAAAAATGCTAAATCATTGTGAAGAAGTTTGATTCCGAGTTTTCTAAGCACAAGCACACTCCTATGAGTGTGTTAAAATATCTTGGACTTTATTTCAATGGTAAGAATGTGGGAAACTTTGTATCCTATCATAATAGCTTATTTTCTATACCTCGTGGCTAGTCATCCCGACATATCCTTTAGTGTAGGAGTTTTTTTTCCTACCAATTATGTCTTAAGGAGTCCTAATTAAAAGTCGCAAAGTATATCATTAAGTAGGTTAGTGGAACAATGGGGTTTGGTATTTGGTATACATGGAGTACTAATACTTATTTTTTATCTTATTTCGATGCCTACTGTCTAGGGAATGTGAGGGTAGGAAGACTACCTCTGATGGTTTCTTCCACTTAGGAAGTTGTTTGGTTTCTTAGCATGCCAAAAAGAAAAATTGTGTGTTTTTTCCAATGCTGAGTATATTGCGGTGGATAGTTTTTGTACACAACTGCTTTGGATGAATAATTGCATGACTATTTATTATAACAATACTAATGCCATTGATATTTCGTAAAATCCCATTCAAAAATCTCATACCAAACACATTGACAAAAGATAATACTAAAGCCGTTGATTTTTCAAACTAGGAAACATATACTTCTTTACATATTGTATATATCAAACTGCTATATTAATCACGTTTTCCTTGTGGTTGGTAATGTGAAGTGTGATTAATGAGATGGATTTTAATTTTTTTAAGTCTTATAAACTTGGCGAGAAATTTATTCGTAACATATGCTCGTATCAAGTTTGACTTTATGATGCACTAAATATCACTTTATGAGGAATGTCAAAGATTTTTAGTCTTTTATAAAGTGTTAAATCTTCTTTAGGCTTGTGAAAGAGTGTCCAAACTCCTAAAAATGTGTATGTGAATGGATACAATAGTGGATTGTGTGTTATAGTTTATCTAAAAATAATATCTCGTCATTATTTTATGTTAAAACTTCCACTTGCAAAATAACTCAACTCAACAAAGCCTTTTCTCAATTATTTTGGATCGACTACATGAATCCTATTTTTTTCGTTTTATTCTATTCAGAGCAATATTTTAGGTTAAACCACATGATATCATGTCCTTTTTTACAATACCCTACCAAGTCAATTAAAGCCTACCTCTACCCTTTGCGTTACCATCAATACTAACTAAATCATTCTCTCTTATGGGGGCATCAATTGGTCTACGCGTGATATGTTCAAACCATCTAAGTCTATTTTCTCTCAATTTATCTTCTATAAGATCTACTTTTATCGTTTCATGAATTTTTTTCATTTCATATTTTATCACATATCCATCTTAGCATTCGCATCTCCGCTACACTCATTTTCTGCGCATTTTATTTTTTATTTTCCCAACACCATGTCCCATATAACATGGCAAGTCTAATGGTCGTCCTATAAACTTTCTCTTTTAGCTTCAAAGGTATATGCCTATCATACAATATGCCGATATCACTTATTTACTTATCCCATCCTATTTTAATCCTATGAATAACATCATCACTAAGATCTCCATCTTTTTGGATAATCGAGTCTAAATAATAAAAATGATCATTTTTAGGTATCTCTTAACCCTCTAATTTCACCACATTCCCGTTTGTCCTCCTATTACTACTAAAATTTCAATCCACACATTATGTTTTATTTCTGTTTATTTTAAATCCTATTGTTTGTAGAGTTTTTCTCCACAATTTCAATCTAGCATTAATTCCCGTCCTAGTCTCATCCATTAAAATAATATCATTTACAAATATCATATACCACGGTACTTCATTATGTATTTATCCAGTTAACTCATCTATAAGAGCAAAAAGATAAAGACTTAGTGTTGAACGTTAGTGCAGACCTACAGTAATTTGGAATTCACTACTTTTTCTAGCTGATATACTTACTATAGTCATGACCTCATCATACATATCCTTTATCACAACAATATATTTATAAGTCACTCTTTTTATGTATAATCCACCATATTATATCTCTTAATATCCTATTATACGCCTTTTTCAAATCTATAAAAATCATATGGAGGTCCTTCTTTTTCTCCCTATACCTCTCCATTAATCTCCTCAATAAATAAATTGCTTTAATTGTTAACCTTCCACGCATAAACCCAAATTGATTCTGAGCTACTATTGTTTTTAATATCAATCTATATTTAATCACTCTCTCCCAGGGTTTTATTGTATGACTTATTAACTTAATACCACGATAATTTGAGCAACTTTCTATGTCCCTTTTATTTTTGTAAATAGGTACTAAAACACTCTTTCTTCATTCAGCGGGCTTCCTATTAGTCATTATAATTCAATTAAATAATTTTGTACGCCAAAATATTCCTTCCTCCCATAAACACTTTCAAACCTCAATAGAGATACCACGTGGTTCTAAAGCCCTCCTTATTTTCATTTTTTTAGAGCAGTCCTAACCTCTATTGTCCTAATTTTGTGAAATATATATTTTCTCAAGTCTCCCTAAGTTTTTCTATATCTAATCTACTCCCACTATCTCCATTCAATAACCTCTCGAAGTAGTTTTTTCATCTTTTCATATTCTCATAATCCTTGACTATGACTCTCGAATAGTCACTTTTAATACACTTAACGTTATTAAAATCATTTATTTTTTTGTCCCTAAGTTTAGCAAGCTTATAAATACTTTTTCACTTCTTGTGTTTCTAATTTTTATAAAGATCATCATACGCCTTTAACTTAGCATCTCTTACCATTTTCTTAACTTCCTTTTTAGCCCATTTATATTTTTCAAAATTTTCTTCATTTCTAGTTGTTTGCCATGTTTTAAAGTACTCCCTTTTGATTTTTACTATATTTTGTACTTATTCATTCCACCACCAAGTTTCTTTAGATTGTGGCCTCCTGCCCTTTGATTCTCTAATAATTTTTTTTAATATTCTCCTAATGCATGTGTCTGTCTTATTCCACATTATGTTAGTCTCCTCTTCGGTATTCTATAACGCTTCATTTAATGTTTTATCTTTAAGTAGTTCTAATTTCTCTCCTTTTAAGTTTCACCACCTAGTTCTTGGGTTATTCTTCTTTTTTTGCGCTCGTGGTTGATATTTATACTTATATTCAAAACTATTATCATATGTTGTGAGGTTAATCTCGCTCCTGAGATAACCTTATAGTCTTTACATGTTAATCGGTCTCATTTCCTAGGATATGCGTATTAAAAATTAGGATATGAGTCTTTACATGTCTTGAAGATTTATAGCTATCCAAGAATTAGGTAACACCAAAGATATGAGAACAAAATTTATTGTAACAACCCGAGGTTTTGGAGTCGACAATTTATTTATTTTGGGAGAAATAAATAATATTTTATTGGAGAAATAATTAAATTGGCAATTGAGGTCAAAATTTAGAGTCGTTAGAAAGAGTGTCGAATGTAGATTCTGAGGGTACCATTGTTTTCGGAAGGGTCGAGAAAGTCGAAATGACTGTACTTGGGGTCTATTTAGGTTCCGAAATAATTTAGGACCGTTTGACTCGAATTAAAGTTACCGGGTCATTTAAAGTGTGTATTATCATTTAAAGATGTGTATCTTGTGGGATAAGGCTTAAAAGCCACGTGAGAAGTCATTCTCACTTAAGAGAAAGAGGAAAACCCTAGAAAGAAAGAGAGAAGAAGAAAGAAGAAGAGAAAGAAGGAGAAAAGGGAGAGAAAGTGGAGATTTTCGGTTTCCACGCGATCTCAAGGCGGATTCAGACCCTACGAACCCGAGGCAAGTGATTAAACTTGCTAAATAATTGTTGTGTACCAATTATTGCATGATTTGTGGATTAAATTTTGGGTTTTAGGTTTAAATTGTTAAAACCTAACTTTTGGGAAAAACCTTAGATTTGTAGTATATAAATGGATTTAAGGATTTAAATTAGTTTATAAGTATTCTAGAATGAATATTAATGTTATGAATATGTTTGGGTTGAAGATTTGTGGTTGAATGGAATTATATTGGGGTTTTTGAGAAGTTGGAGTTGTATAAAAATGGAGTTGGCCGTGGTACCTGTTAGGGCCGGTAGACCGCGTACAGAGGGCCGGTCGACCGCGCCTCTAGAATTGGGCATACTGTCTTCGAGTATAGGCAAAATTAAGAAACGCGGTCGACCGCGGTTTGGGCACCGATCGACCGGTCCCCTGTTTTGAGTTCAAGTTTGAGAATTTAAGTTATCCCCTTCTTCTTTGGGTTTGTATAAATGGACTTCCATAATCAGAGTATCATAAAGGATTAAGTGATTATATAAGGGGATTATAGACCTTAGAGTCATAAGACGATATATGAGTCTAATTGATAATTGAAAGACTAAATGTAAATGTCGGAGAGTTTTAGCGATCGATATTGAGAAGTGAGAATCTAAAAGAGTATATCAATTTGGGGAAAAAAATCCTCGAAGTATCGAGGTTAGTATTTGCGGAATACCGATTGGAGATTTTGGGATTTTTCTAAGTGGGGAAGCCCACTTTTATTTGGGATTTTATTTGGTGATAATAAATAAATTTCACAATCTGAGAATGAGAATAACTTAGAGATGCCGGATCTTGGGATCCAATCCCAAATGGGATAACTTTAAAAAGGTTCATAAAATGAATTGAACCCTATTATGAATGGAAAATGATAAATGCTATTTGATGGGCATATGGATATAGAAATATCCTTATTGATGATTGATTTGGGAGATATCTCACACAATGAGAAATGTTAATTGAGGTGCAATAAGATATAGAATATCCTGAACTTAAACAGAATTGAAAGACAATTCATACTAGAAGCGGCATGAGAACTTCAAGCGAGAATTAGTATAGTATATACTAAGTGGGGTAAATGTGTGAGTATTGACGGTTAGTGTATCAAGAGAGGGATATACTAAACAATGATGTTAATCAAATTACGCCTAAGAGCGTATAATGATAATAAATATGTTGTTGCAGGTATACCTTATAAAATGGTATATCTTTATTATGTGGGATGTATGTATACCTTATATGATGGTGTATATACATGTTAAGCATACCCCCTCCTTGCTATCATTGGGAAGTTTCGTGCGTAGAGGGTGAGCATTCTGACTAGAAAAGCAGGATGTGGATATTCCCCAGGTCATAGTCATCCTTTGTGGTCAGCAAATGACATATATATATATACATTTATTTATTTTAGGGGTGAGAGGTCGTGGGTATGTGTCGCTCTCACTTTCCGGTTAGGAACTATGACCGCTTCCCGGGACGTTGTGTGCGTGAGTTGATCACGAGGTGGGTGTCGTTGAACCCCACCAGGTGGCCCCAGTTTGCTACGTATATGGGCTGCTGGAAGATGATAGCATGTGAGCCTGCGTCCTTCGAGTTATAGCTCGGTTGGATGGTTATTATTGCTTGTGTTTGTACTTGGGTGTCAAGGGCATAATGGACCTCAACGACCTACATTGCCAGGATTAGTGTATCGGGGGGGTTCCTTGTTTGGATTTCGCTTCGGCGAGACGTCCCACGCACGAACCGCAGTGTAATGTTGGAACTTGGGGATAAGTTTAGTCCTTAATGCTCATAATTATATATACATATATATCACCTATCCCGACAATCGACAGTGCCAGGAGTAGTGTAACGGGGGGGTTCCTTGTTTGGATTTCGCTTCGACGAGACGTCCCACGCATGAAACGCCGTGTACTGTTGAGAATTGGGAATATTAATTAATTAAAATTGGATAATAATCATTTGGGTTACATGCATCTTGCATTGAGGGCATAATGAGCCCCGAGGATCGATACGGTCAGGAGTAGTGTAACGGGGGGGTTCCTTATTTGGATTTCGCTTCGGCGAGACGTCCCACACACGAAACGCAGTACCGTGTTGAGAATCGGGAGGAGTTTAGTCCTTAACTCTTGATGCTAATAACTCATCTATAATAATTATATATATGGTTTTATGCCTTATATGGGCATCACTAGAATATAAATTCTAGTAAATGAGATTGTTGATATATTGTGATGATGTGGACATGATTGGATCATGTAACTTTATAGGTTCAACATATGAACATTATAAAGATAACTATAACTATTACATTAAAGTTAATGTATATGACTTATAAATTATGGGAACGAATGTATTGGGAAATAGGTTAGATGATTTTGCATAAATACTTCTTTTGGGTTTAAGTTAGGATCCTCTTACCTATTTAGAATCGGTCATCCTTTTGGAGATCACGTGCATACGTTTAGTGCGCGCTTTACATGAGAGGTGAGTTGAATTATTATGGAGAGTTCGATTCCAACTAAATCATGTAATAATGCATTTATAATTATTATGCATTTTAATACGCTTGCTATAAAATGTTTTCCAAACTCGGGCTCTGACCCGTTTATATTTTTCCTCCTCCTTGTATATATTGTATTACTTCAGGTGTTCCTCCGTAAGGACGCCTTTGATGTTATCCATCCAGGGTATTTGTGGAGCTGTGGCAGTAGAGGACTGTTGCGGCACTTTGCTTTAGTCGATTCCTATCTTTGTACATCTAGATTAGGATTCAGTTTGTGTATTGAGTTAGTATTCAAGTGTTGTAGATTAACACTTCCATATTCCATTTCTCAAATTATTGTATTGTATGTTACCCGACAGCATATTCGGGTATTTCATTGTTGAGATTTTGTTGTACAATGTATTGTACTCTTTCATATTATTGGAGCATGCACTTTTCACTCATCATAGTTAGATGTATATTGTTGGTTATGTGCAATATTGGTTTCGTTGTTGTTGTTATTATAAAAGTTTTAAATTTTTGGCAATTCGCACTTAATGATTTCGAGTAGTTAGCCTTATATTATAGTGCTTAGTAGTTGATGTTGAGACTGTGCCATCTGAGATACCTGATTTATTATAGTATAGGGCTGGCCACCCGTTATTATTTGGAGCGGGTTGTCACAGTTATAAACCAAAATTTCTTACCGAGGGGTAAAGAATGGCAGTGAAGCTAATCCTTAAAAATTATGTTTGAGATTTCACAAGAATCGAAGATTTGCATTCTTTATTTTATAATCCATTATCTTAATAGAAATTGAGCTTGGTTTTAATCTCGCAATGGTGTTCATTTGTTGCTGTTTTTCTCAAATGAGATATGCTCTTATGTTATTGGTTAATAAATCTCATCATGTTATTAGCTTGTGAGATAATATTTTCTTAATTATGAATGCTTGTTAGAAACTCAATTTTGGTAAGTAGAATAATCATGGTTATACTTTTCCTTACCTAAAACAATATAGGGGTTGTTATCTAACTGCATACCTTGTGAATATTTATTTATAAAACCTTTTGATTAGAGATAAATTATGTAAGATATTTCTTATATTATTTCCTAACCACATGTTCTACTTTGTTTCGACAGATAATTTGTGATTATTTATCCTAAATTTATTTAACCCCATTTCTCGCTTTAATCTCTTGTTGCCTTGTTTCTTTCCTTTGTTTATATCATGATAAAAGGGGGAAGAGTTTGTAGAAAATGGTAGATATTATGTGATGAAGATTCATGATTAAGGGAGAGTATTTATGATAGGAAAATTGCATGCTAGTTGGGAATATATGTTTCCACATAATTGACTGCATCTCTAGCTGTTTTACAAACTCTAGCATTTGATTAAGTTTTCATTACACATTGGTATTTTGATGAGCTTTCTAGTGTGTGACAGGAAAATAGAACTCAAGTGTTCCTTGGAAGTTTGTGATAAGTGTTTTATATTGTTTGGATACGTGTAAATATAATATATCTTTTGTGCTTATGAATGAGTAGATATGCCATTGATGATTGGTTTCTTTCATTTGTAATATTTTTTTTTGTAAAACATAAAAAAGGGGGATTACAAGAGTATAATGTAATCATGTGACCTAGTTTTATTAGATTTTTCTTACTCTGTTTTCCAATACTCACTAGATTTTTCTTACTCTGTTTTCCAATACTCACTTGGAGTCTTGATGTTGTCTCATCATCCTCTAGAGTTATTCATAATAAATCAAGATCTTGATGTTGGCTCATCATCCTCAAAGTCACATTAATTGCATTTTTCAGATGAAGGTAGAAAGAAATATATGATTTATCACTCACCTTTGGTTAAGAAAATAAAAATGCAAAATCTTTTTTAGGACTTGAGAGTGTTTTTGTGGTTTCTTGTCACCTAGTGTCATTGTATTTTTGTGAAAGTCCCAAAACACCCGTTGCAAGTTGAGACTTATTCGACACTGTTTTGGCAAAAGCTCTAACTCTTATCCCTACTTGTTTGCTAAAGGTTTTATCCAAAAAAAATCTACCTTAACCTTCACTCACAACGACCTGATCCTTTCCTCTAATGATTTTATCTGGCCCATGTTGTGACATTTTTTGCTTAAAATAATTTAGACATTAGAAGAAGCTTAAAACACTTTAGAAAAACGAGGAAGAATTTTTTTTTATCTTTTTCTTTTTTCTTTTCGTTGTATTTTATCACCTCCTTTTTTAGGTTGATAAATAACAAATATGAAGAAGAACTTTGTGAGCCTAACCACTTTTCATCATTTAATATCCATAAAATTTAGGACCTTTATTCGTAGGATTTTTTGTGATCTTTGTTGCTCATTTTGGGTTGGAAAGTATAGGAATCAAGAGATCATTCATATATAAATAGCACTTTTCTGAGTTAGTTTAAGGGCAACATTGTTTATCGTAGATAAAGACAGTGGAGATATTGAAATTGTCATCGACACTATAGAGGTAACCAGATTGGTGGAAAATGGGTGAGGTGTGATTTACCTCAGAAAGTGAGTGCTGAGTCATATAGGTCTTTATCAAGTTCTTGATTACATTTTTGCTTTGGTTCGAAGTTTGTCCCTGTGGTGGGGTTTTCTCCTCGTACATACAGTTTTATGTGTTGATTTACTTTTTTCGCATGATTTATTATTCATATGCTTGAAAAATACAAAAATATGAAATGTCTGTTAAATAACCGACAAATATTGTCACATGGGACTTTTAGGATGTACTCTTTAATTTAACACTATTAAAATTTGAAAATAGTTTTAATTGGTGGTTATCCATTTTGGTATGCAAAACGCAGATCACAACAAGTAAAAGTTCTCATAATTCAAGTTCCAATAAATGAACTAGGTTTAATCGACATCAAACGAGCGTCAGGAAAACTCAAAAATATTCTTATTGGTCTAAGAATTATTGTACATGTGTATTTTGCCATCGACTTGTTTATTATATTGGATAAAATACATATATATGCGCACAACACTTCTTACACATTTAAAAAAAAATCAAAATCACGGGGAGGTTTAGTAAATCCGTGTTAAAGTTGTTACTTGAACATTTAACTAAACCACGGGGAGATCAAGTCAAACCCGTGTTAATTTCAACAATGTTTAGAATAAGGTAATTTTAACTAAACCATGCGGAGGTTTAGTCAACTGAAGAAAACTATTAACTCGACTTAATATGTTTTATCTGAAACAAACTTTTTTTATAGTCGAGTAAACACGAGAAAATGAAACTGTATAATGACTTGTTTATTTAAAAAAATGAAATCAACTTTTCCCAACAACTCATAACATCTAGTTTTCTACCATGCATTATATGTACCTCACTAAACATCATTTTCACACACACAAGAGTTTAAAAACAATGCCAACACATCAAATCTCGGTTTACAACACCTGCGTTAAAGATTCATTGAGATTTCAAAAGAAAAGGAAAAAAATTCTCACACTACACATTGAGACATTAGCTTCAATAATAATAGAATCACAATTTTTTTATAAAGACTTGATTTCCTAAAGGGAGAGAAGACTTGATTAAGGGAGGTGATATAGATATTTGGTCATTACTTATCATAGTTATCATTGTTGGCTTATACATTGTTACCGTGTGTTGATATTCGCTTTTAACTTTTATCTCAACTAGATATTATGGTATATTGGTGTCAATCCTTTGGATTATCTTTTCTAGATCACTCCTTGATTCTCTTGTTATTTTCTTTGTCAATTCCATGACAAAAAGAAGGAGAGATGCTCTCTTCTTAGGGGAAGAGATGTTTGAGAAAGCGAAAAATGAATTAGTGAAAGTATAATCGTAAGGATTGAAGTTTATATATTGTATCTTATAAAAATATTTGATCAACTTGGAATATGTTATTTTTAGTAATTAGATGAATTGTTTTAATATTGATTTATCAAATGTTTCATCTTATTACTTTTATTTCTCTGTCATTTTATTACACTTTAGTATTTTGATATGTTTGCTAAGTGTTTGATAGGACATATGTAAAAGAGTTCCAGATGGTCGTGGACTCTCTTGTGATTTATTCGAGTATGTCTTTCTAATGTTTATGCCTTTTGTCGGACGATATATTTCATTCATTTGTTTGTAATATTTATTTTTATATTTTTAATCAAAGAATAGATAAAGGGGGAGATTGTAAGAGTATGCATTATACTCATTGTGCCCCATAGGATTAGGTTGTCTTATTCTATTGATCAAATCCCATTTTGTGTTTATAGTCCAAGAGGTCATTATGAAAAACTTCAAATCAAGATATGTTCACCGGACTTCATCAACTTTATCTCGACATCATTTCAATTCCACATCCATGAGAATGCAATTTTAGAATAAGGTAAATGGATTTAGATACATAGTACACCCAAGGTTTAACATAGCTTAAATTATTTTTTCTTATATTGGAAAATGTGTTAAAACTTGTTTGTGCGTGTTTTGGACAATTTAAACAAATACACTATGCAATATGATTTTCTTATAGATTAACTATGTTCATAAAAACTTGCATTCTTATATATGTATTTGAAGTATGAGTGTTCGTGGTGGAGAACAAACATACTCAGGGTATTTCGCTAAAATGTTTTTCAAACTCTTGGAAAGAAAAAACTCATTCAAATTTTTTGGATAAAATCGTGGCATGCCTCGCCGAAGTTTCGCCATGGCAATGCAACTCCTTTCTGCGGAGATAGTTTATCGTTGGTACCTTTTGATCCCTGTTTAGATTCTCTGGACAATGGCACGACCTGCCTCACCTCAAATTTCTATGACGATGGTTTCCTTCCATGCATCAAAAGTTTGTTGTCAGTACTCCTTGTCCACGGCCAAAAATCTTTGCTTCTTTACGCATCCTAGATCGCCCCAGGTTCGCTGCAATGATGCATTGTCTCATTTCTGCGACAACTACAACGATAAAAACACATCTTCATAAAAAATTGCATTGTAAAACATGAATCTTCTCTTTTTCTACCATATATTTTGGTGTGTTGGAGAACAACTTATTTATGTAGACTTAAATAGCTTAGGGTCTCTTAGACTTATGGCCACAAGTTGGAAATGACTATTTAACTCTTCTTGTTCCCAAAAATAATTTAAGGTTTTTCAAAGTTTTTTGCCTCAATCTTTTATCATAATATTTTCTATAGAGCAAAACTTTCTCTGTATTTTTACAATATCTATTAATATCATTTTTATTTTAAAGTCATTTGAAGTTTGATTACTTCTTCTCAAGACTTGAACAAGCTTTTGCAAAAAAAATTCTCGAGAGACTTTAAATATTTTATATATTTTAAAAATACTTTGTGAGTTTATTTTTTATTAGACATATACTTTTATACACTTCCCTGAACCTTTAGGAATATCACATCCTAGGAAATAGATATACAAATTAGAGACTTATCACTTATTCCATTGGAACAACAAAAAGTTTTTTTCAAACTTTCAAAGAAGAAAGTTTACTTCAAACTTTGAACAAAGAATTTGTAACATGTAGACTTCATGGCAATGGTTGCAGACCAAATCGGTCGTGGTTGTATAGCATTCTCCAGCTGTTTGTCTCTCTATGAAGGATATAGTTGGAAATAATGTCTAGTCGGTAATAGCATTGAGAGCGTTTAAGTATCCATCTTCTAGTTTTAAATATCTACCATAGTATATTTTTCTTTCGGTCAGCTTGAGTTTTTTTTCATTGTATTTTTTTCCTCGTACGCCTTGGGGTTTTGCTATATTGTTTACCCTTTTCTCACTTAGATTAAATTACCTTATATTTTAGGTTGCAAGAGACTCAATGGAAAATTTTGTATAATTAATTGCCACACACAAAATTCAAATTTAATCTTTAATTATTTAAGATGTGCGTACAAGATCATTTCAATTTTCAAGCCAAGCATGCAAATAAACATGAGATGAGGAAAAATCCCTAAGAAAGGAAAAACCTTCTTATATCAACACCATTAAGAGTTTTGAATATAATCGATTTACAAAACACTTAGCTACACTAAGTTACATGCACAGAGTCTTCAAAATGCCAATAGATAGGACTCAACTCCAGGGTTGTCCACAAGTAGTAATCTACCATTGGTATCCACCGATCGACATCGTCTTCTTCTTCAGTCGTGAAATATCGTTTCACAAATCAGTAGTAGAAAAAAGTCTCTAGAGCATATTTCAGCAAGAATCCTTCTTGTGATGTGGTAAAGGGATCTTGAATAATTCCAGGGGGGTTGGAATATGATTGGAGGTTTTTTATCGCAAAATGAGAACTCATAAAGGTGTTTTTCTTTGTGAAAATAGTTCTTAAAGTATTTGATCCCATTCAACCTTTTTATAAGAAGGTTTGATAAAAAGGTTAAACACAAAAGATATGGGAAAGATAATATTTAAAAAATAAAAATTCACCCGATCGTTCGAACGAAAAGGGATGTCATTCGAAAAACACCATGTACCTCGTTAGAATAAATTTGAATGAGGATTTAGAATGAGATTCCAATGGACCAAGGAACACTCTATGTATGATTCTTGTTCGAACGGCTATCAGTCTCATTCGAACGAGGCATCGTTTTTTTGCCAATTTTCCTTATAAAAATTTCAAACACCTTTACATAAAAATGACCTCATAAACAAAATTAAACCCCATAAATTATAAAAAAAAATATTTTACCTATCACGATCACAATCTTCTTCCATGCATGTTGAGACGAACAAATCTTCCAATCTCTTTGGTCTTCAACAAAGTCTTCAAGTACCGAGAAGTTGTGATGGTGTAGTGTTTGTGTAATGGGATATGCCAAACCAAATAAAATAAAAATATGAGCAATTATAATTTTTTCTCTTACAAATTCCCCTCTTTGGCAATTCTAGTACAAAACACAAACCTAAGCCAAATTGAATCATATCGACTTAAACCAGTAACTACCCCCCAAAATTACAAAATAACAAATGGGATGTAATTTTTGTAAGTCGTCGAAATGGACTGGATCTTTCCTTTGGCTAGTTGTGTCTTCATCCTGAGTCAAATGATCATCATCCAAGCAGAACGTCCTACACACACGAGACAAAGAAAATACCATGGCACATAGAGTTTTAAAATAAAAAATAAAACTCCCCATCAATTTGTTCTCCCTTTTTTTGTCCATAATAGACAAAGGAGTTGAAATTAGTCTTTAAATATAAGCATCACATGAAGAAGTAAGATATCATCACAATAAAATTGAAGTAAGCACAAGTAATGATAATCTCAAAAAGACACTTTTCACCCACTATTTTTGAAAAGTTTCATGCTTAGAAAAATGTATAAAATGTACAAATACAACACACTATGAATTAACACTAAAATATCCGAATTATGAATGCGAAATATTGGGGTATGAACATTTTTCATAGGTAAACCAACATAGACAGTCTTAACATCTGTGCATGAAGTTTTAAGACACTTCTAACGAAATAGCTCAAAGTCTACCTTAGGTGTGAAATTGGTGAACTCGAGTGAAACTGACGCAACTTAATCAATATGTCATGAACATAAATGATTCTCACGCCAATAATTCCAAACTATGTAATGTTTTTTGAGAAATTTTCGATGTACAAACCCATTGATATTCGACTTTAATCCCCCAAATTCTCACATATATAATGATAAACTCTCAATGATTTTTTAATAAATTAATGCTCATATGTAGTGAAGCATAAATGAATAAAAAATTGGTCTGGCATTTCTGTTTTTATGTGCCTCTAATCTTTTTAGTCTCTTCTATGCAAATGGTGGCTTTTAAAGCAGAGAATATTTTTTTTATCTTTCATAGCCCCTTTCTATTGCTTAACATTTAACAATATTTTATGAAAAACTAACCTAAATCCGGGCAATGGTTCTTACATGCACAACCTTTATCACGTTTTTACATTTGGTTCGTTAGAAAGCAAAATTGAGAAGAAAACATCGTGTTTAACTAGTGACAAGTAAGTGTAATGTTCAAATAAGTTCGTGCACGTGTGCATTAAAGGTGACTATGAATCAAACATGTAGAAATTAATCATCAAATATCAACGTAATAACTCCACGCATTATTAAGCACACCGTATAAATGACGTCATGGCTCAAAACACTACGAAAAAGTCACGTGGATGAATGAAATGAATGAGTGATCCGAATATCTTAAATGTTCATCCATATATGGTGAAAAAAATTACAAAACTCTTTTTGTCTTTTTCAAAAATTTTATCAAAAATAAAATCTTTTTGAACTTTTTCTTAAAAACCAAAAATCTTTTTGTGTTTTTCAAAAATTTTCAAGAAAAACAAAACTATTTTTCAATTTTTCAAAAAAATATCAAAATTAAACATATAAATACAATGATAATACAATCTAGAAATAGGAATAAGAGATATAATCATGATAATCATCCAACACTAGATAAAGTATCTGAACTCAATCAACAGTGCAAATACCTAAAGATTTACTAAGATCCTCAAATCTAAGTGCATCTAAAGGTTTCATGAATATGTCGGCTAACTGACGATTGGGCTCACAAAGCTCATGAACACGACCTGCTCCTCAAATAGTTCTCGTAGATGCTTGCGTATCCTAATATGCTTTGTGCGCAAATTTTGGACAGAGTTATGAGAAATATGAATTGCACTCATATTATCACAATAAATAGTCATCATGCCTTGGGAAATCCCGTGATCTTATAACATTTGCTTCATTCATAAGAGTTGCGTGCAACAACTCCCGACAGAAATATACTCAACCTCCGTCATCGACAAAGATAAGAAGTTTTTCTTCTTGCTCAACTAAAAGACAAGAGCACTTCCAAAATAGAAACCCTACCCGAAGTGCTCCTATAACCATCAACATCCCCGGCCCAATCGGTATCCGAATAGGCGGACAAATGGTCATCGATATCGAAGGAATATCAAATACCCTATGAATGAGTTCCATTAACGTGTCTGATAATACATTTAAGTGCGCATAAGTGTGACTCTTTTGGGGACACCTAGTATCGTGCACAGACTCCAACACTGAAGGCAATATCGGGACAATTAGCGATCAAGTAAAAAAGACTACCTATCATACTCCGATAAAGGGTTTGCTCTACGTCCTTACCTAGAGCATCTTTGCTAAGCTTTATCGATGTAATCATATAGGTTCTTGTGTGCTTAGAGGAGCATATACCAAACTTCTTCACAAGGTCCCTTATGTATTTGGATTGAGGTATGAATATCCCATCCCCAAGCTGACGAACCTGGAGACCTAGAAAGAATGTAATCTCACCTACCATGCTTATCTCAAACTCACTCTTTATTTCCTCCTCAAATGTGTAAGCATGGCGGGAGAAAGTGGATCCAAATAATTTGTTATCCACATAGACTTGGGCAACCAAAATAACACCACTCTCTCTTCCCAAATAACATCTTATCCACTCCCCTTCTCTTGAAGCCACGAACTAAGAGATATGAAGTGAGACCCTCGTACCAAGCATGGGATGTTCGCTTCAAATCATACAAGGTTTTCTTAAGATAATAGATGTGTCCCGAGTGCTTAGGGTCTTCAAACCCTTTTGGTTGTTCCACGTAAACCACCTCATGTAGAATTTAATTCATAAAGGCACTCTTGACATCCATCTGATATAACTTCAAGCCCAAATGACATTCTATGGCGAGTAATAAGCAGACGGACTCAAGCCTAGCAATAGGAGCGAATGTCTTATCAAAGTCTATACCCTCGATTTGTGTGTAGCCTTGAGTGACCAACCTAGCCTTATTACGAACTATGGTACTATTCTCATCCATCTTATTCTTATAATCCACCTGGTACCTATCACATTAGACTCGCTAGGTTAAGGGACTAACTCCCAGACATCGTTCTTACAAAACTGAAGAAACTCATCTTGCATGGGAGAAATCCAATGCTCGTCCTCATGTGCTTTTTTCACATTCTTGGGCACGACTAAGGAGGTATAGCACATATAACTAACCATATTTTCTAATCGTGATGTTTATTAACTCCATAACCTTAGAGCTTGCAAGGTTAAAACCCTATAAGCCCTATTATTCGATGAATATCTTAAAAATATTCCCTCATCGCACCGGGAATAGAACTTTCCTAAGTGCTCTTTATCTCGTAATATATAGTAAGTATTCCCAAAGACATGAAAATACGATAAGCTGGGCTTCATCCCTGTCCAAAACTCATAAGGAGTGTGTAGCGTGTATGAACGGAGATATACCTTATTTACTGTATGGCATGCGGTGCTCACAACCTTTTCCCAAAAATGTCTATGCACGTTTCTCCCAAGAAGCATAGATCTAGCCATCTCTTATATCGTTTAGTTCTTTCTCTCAACAATCCCATTTTGTTGAGGAGTACGAACAGTCAAAAACTCATGTTTGATGCCCACTTCATCACAATATCTATCCACTTTAGCATCTTTAAGTGCATTGTCGTTGCCACTACGCATCCGATTAATAGTGACAATGTGTTAGTTTTGTAGGAAACGACACTTGGTTATAAGGAATTCAACCACATCAGACTTTTCTCTAAGGAATCCTACGATAGAATATCTAGAAAATTCATTTACCATCATGAGAATATATCTATTACCACCTAAGCTCTCTGAGAGATTAGAACCCATAAGATCCATGTGAATCAACTCCAAAACACGAGAGGTGTTAATGGTATTCAACTTCCAATAGGGACTTCGAATTTTTTTTCTTTGTTGGCAAGGTCCAAAAATAGAGGAAATTAGTTTCCCAAGCGAAGGTAAGCCACGAACTAGGTACTTTTTCACTAATCTCTCAAGATATCTAAAGTTCACATGACCTAGCCGTTGATTCCAAAGGTCCATAATGGAGACTGTTGCACACAAAGGGAGGACTTGGGCACATTCACATAAAAATTATCTTCGATCCTGATACCATGTAGTACAATTCACCGGAATGGTTATAAACATTACATTCAGACCGGTGAAACTTTACCGCAAAGTTTGCATCACACAGTTGGCTTATGCTAATTAAGTTATCTTTCAACCCTTTCACATACAGCACATTGTCTACTTTAGATAAACCGAGTATCTCAGCACATCCACACCCTAAAATACTATACCTGCCCCCATCTCCAAAAGTGACTTTACCTTCCTTACGATCCTCAAGGTGGATAAATAAAGAAATATCACCAGTCATGTGCCTAGAGCACCAACTATCAAAATACTATTGGGAAGTATATTTAACCTTGAGAGCAACGTGCACAACAACTGGCATCTTGCTTAGGTACCCAAGTGGAGGTAACTTTGTTTGCCCTTATTGTTGTTGGCTCTAGTCGAAGCATTTAAAGCATTCTCAAATAGCAAAGACATCCGTTGAAATTATTCCATTAAGCTTTGCGAAGTAGCGACTAGGAACTACTGTTGCTCTTTAAGACTAGAAATTTCATTAGAGCGGTGCGTGGGAGTATGTGTACGCCTAGTTTTACCTAGTTTATAGCAAAACTCTCAAAGGTGACCTCTTCTCTTGTAAAAGGTGCAAACATAGACTTGTTTGGGTCTACCTTGATTCGTTTTCTTAGGTTAAACTTTTTCTTGTGGTTTATGTTGAGGGCCATAAGGAATAACCACAAATTTGAAACCACTTTTGGTACGGTATGGGAAGTACAAGCACCATCATAACCTATTCCATTCCTCTCACCAAAACTTAAAGCGGGGCCGAGGAGCATCTTACCTAACTTCTTTGATGTATTCTCAGTTGTGGATATCCATCATCGGGTGTCGGTTTCCCTATCTCCTTCTCCATATAAGGGGGTTGGTGCTCACGCGCGCGGTGGAGAGAGAGCGACAGAAAGAGGTCTCGTGCCCTTTTTAGGAACGCTACGGCTGTCGTCGATGTGGGGTGATGTAAAGAGATAGAGTCGCCAGCCTATTTTGCACAAAACAGGCAAAAGAACATGTTGCTGCTTCGAGAGAATGACATTAAAGACAAAATGATACTTACGAAACCAATTAGATCAGAGGTTCGGGGACAAAGTTACATAATGGGAAGGTATTAGGCACCCATATCGCCCTTTCGATCTCTCATGGGCTTATGTTACTATTTTTCTTAATTTCTCCATGAAATGTGTGTGCATGTATATATAAATGGAGATCGAAATCGCCCGACTCACATCATGGAAAAGACGAAGTGAGGTCATCCATAGGAATGTTGCTAAAATAATAAATAAAAATATGATGTGTGCACTTATCGAGATATTAATCGTTATGATAAAACAATAATATATGTTGGATAAGACGCATCTATGAATTACAAGTATGATATATAAGAATAATGTATGAATAAAATAGAAAAAATAGGAAATGGGAAAGCATGACTCGAGTCTCGAGTTTTAGCTCGAGATGCCTAGGTAGCCTACAAAGGTATCAAAGTCCACGTAGTTCGCATGCAACATGAGGGTGGGGTTTATCCCACAAATTCGAACGGTGATTTTATTATATGTGTGTGCAAGAAAAATGTGTTTTTAGTTTTGAGAAAATATGGTGAAAATCCCGTTGAAATTTATAGGTGTAACCCTCTTTTTCTTATTTTGTATTTTTTTATATATTATGTGCAATATTACTAATAAAGGATTGGAGGTTAATATGTGTATGATCTAAAGTAAAAACTAAATTAAGAATTTATACAACTAATGCGAAAATAAAGAAATTTAAAGAGAGAGAATAATGTTTGGACCTTCTTTGGAGACTTGGAGATTGATCTTGATTGATGATGAGCTTCCTTGCAAGTGAATGAAGAATGTAGGTTTTTTTTTGCTAAATTGGTGTGAAAGTGAATGAAAAAGGTTTTAAACAAGGAAACCTCGTTGACTTGAGAAGAATGTTGCTGAGATAACTGAAGTTGATATTTCTGAGGTCCCTTGGATGGTGAACTCATGATCTCCTTATATAGGGTCAAGGGAATGTCGATCGACATTGTCCTTGCCCTGCCTATCAGCAGGTAACCCTAAACACAATAGGCAGGAAAATAGACCTACCAATTGGCAATCTTGTGTAGATTTTTTGGAAAAACGGTCGTAAAACACAATTCGTAAGTCCAAATCGCGCACGGGGAATACTATTGTAAAGGTTATTCACATACCTTTAAGAATCCTTGGGCCACTCCCTTGTCCGGTAGTTTACTTTGGTTTAATGGGGCTCGAAAGTTCCCGTCGCTCTTTTGGACAAGAGAACGTTGGACAACGATGGATCGTTCGTCCAAACCATAAGTCCAAATCACGCACGAGGTGGGCTGCTGGAAGGGTTATTCAAGGCACTTCGATGTTCCAAAGAGCTTCGATTAGTTCAGAGAGTTGACATTAGTCAAACGGGGACCGAAAGCGTCCAGTGACTTTCGTAGTAAAATAGATTGTTCGTTCGTACCGTAAGGATGATTCGCGTATGGGGTGGATCATTGGAAAGGGTATTTAGTGCCCTTCCAATATTCATTCAGTCTCATTCGAGTTAAAGAGTTGACTTTGGTCAAACGGAGCTCGAGAGCGCACGGTGGCCTCCGAATCAGTTTTTGAGGGAAAACGGATCGCTCGTCCAAATACTTATGATGATTCGTGCACAAGGTGGAATGTTGGAAAGGGGATTCAGAGCCCTTCAAAGACCCATTGATATTTTTCTCTGACGATGATGTTTATTAGGGTCAAATTGGGGCTCAGGAGCGCCCAGTGTCCTCCAAATATATTTACGGTAGTAAAATGGCTCGTTCATCAGAGCCGTTATGCTGATTCATGCATGAGGTGAACCATTGGAAAGGTAATTCAGAGCCCTTTGAAGATTTATTTATCTTTTACTCTGACGATGGAGTTGATCAGAGTCAAATGGGGCCCGGGAGCACCCAATGGCTTCTAAATCGGTACTCGGAGTATAACCTAGGGTTTTTAATGAATTGGGGAGGTGTTAGGGACCTAAGGAGAGACTTAGGGTGGACATAGAATGTGTTGTCTATAGATCCCCTCGACGGGTGAGCTTAAAACAAGTGAAAGTTATCGAATAAACTGTAATACCCTGCACTTTTGAGGATAATAAAAAAATTCACAAGTGTAATTTCAGAATTTAAGGGATTATCGTGAATAGTAATTTTTAGAGTTTGCAAGGATTAGATGATTTTCGATGGGTGTTATATTTTACTTTTGGGATTAAGTAAATGAGTTGGAGTATTTTTATTATATGTCACAGTTGGGTAAAGCGACAAAGGATAATATTTTAATAGGAATACCGCATTAAGTTGTGTTGGGTTAAATTAGTGAATTACGGTCAAGTACCTCAGATGGAGATTCCGAGTGTGCGGTTAGTCTCGGATTGGACGAGATAGTCAGAATAGAGTATCCGGGGGTATTATTTGGACTCCGGGAATTTTGGACTAGTAAGGACTCGTAATTTGGGTAAACGAGTCATTTTTAGATTTATAAGGGACAAAGTCCTTATTTCTTTCTTATAAGTCACGAGAGAGAGAGGAAGAGAAAGAGAAGAAAGAAAGAGAGAAAGAAAGGAAGAGGAGAAAAGAAGAGAAAAATGGGGGATTTCGGCCAAACTCCCCCGGATTCAACTCGAGGTCGTCAGATCTCATCCTCCAGGCAAGTGTATACTTGCTTTATTTCATTTTGTACATTTATTTTATATTATAGTTGGTAAATTATATGATTTTGGGTTATAACCCTTAAAATAAATTTGGGAAAATTTGAATATGAGTTTACATATTGATGTAATGTAAACTCTTAATGATCTAGTGTTAAATCCATGTATGAGTTTACATTTTGAATCGATTCGGACAGGACAAATCGATTATGTGGCCAGCGAATCGATTCGGACAGGCCGAATCGATTCGGTTCTGGGAGATTTTTGAGATTTTCTCCTTTAAGTTTATGGAAATTTAAACTATGGTTTTGGAGATTATTATAGGGGATTCTAGATATGATATTAGGACTCCTAGATAATGGTATTGAGGGTGAGTAAACCCTGGGATGAAAGAAGGAACCTCAGATTAATTTAGTGTACGATTTGGTGTATGGATTTAATGAATGCTTGGTAATACTTTTGGGCTTAGTATCGTGAGTGTGCAAATACTTAAATGCTATTATTAGTGAGAATCTTTGGGATTATTGGCCATCGTTATGCATGATTGACAATTATGGTCGTCTATATTTGAGGAACGATGTAGAATATATATATACGATGTGATTAAAGTATATATACAATATGATACGTATATGTATATACATGTGTGTGTGGATGGTATATATATATATACTAGGGTGTACCCGTGCCGATGGCACGGTGTAAAATTTTCTCCCAATTGTATGTTATTATAGCACATTCATACCCGTGTAAATGTCGGAGTGAAAAATTTGCTCCCGTTTATTTCGTCTTTCATGTCGTGTTATCGTAGCGTGTCTAAATTTAAATTTAGAAGTATATATGGTTCTTTAAATTTATAAGTATTTCGTATTTCATGTCGTGTCCTTGTAGCGTCAAACTAAACTTTTATTTTTCTTATTATAAGTTGCTTAAGCATAATTTTTTATTTCCCCAACCAAATAAACTATTCTCTTCTAAGATTGATAATACATTCTCTCCACATATTTAGGCAACTTTGTAACTAAAATTCACAAAAGGGTGTACCCGTGTCGATGGCACGTCGATAAATTTGTTCCCGTGATAAATTTATTTACGTGTCGCCAGTAGTGTAAATGTAAATATTGTTGGTCATCTTGTTGGTCATCCCAGGATACACTTACTCGTAAATGTAAATGCTTAGCACATGGTTAGGATTTTAATATTGTACATTTGTTTCTAAAGAACATCTAGTTTAAATTTGCAAATATCATTTTTTATTATTATAACATTTCAAACTTCAATGACATTGTGAGTTGCTCGTGTACTCTGACAACATCCTTTCTTGAGCCTCGTAACAACTATGGAAATATGAATAAACACAATGACTGCCATAAGGCCCCGCACGTATAAATCCTGTCCTTAAAACAATTCACTTCCTTGGACAGTTATATATGTAAGATTTCTCCTATTTTCTCCTTTGACCTGTTACACGCCTATATACTACATATACCATATATACATTTATGTATAACTATAAACATAATTTTTTTTATAAATACAATATGTAGCCATCCTTGCGCAAAATTGTTATACATGTTCACACGCCTATAGTTATTTCTTTTTAAAAACTTGAATAGTCCAAGATGGTTTCATTTTGACTCGAGCCACGTGAAGGGAAATAGTCGTCCTTTCACTTATCACAATAAAGCCACGAAAAATCCTTATTATCTGATGGGGTAAAGCCTCATTGAGCCCCGCGTCTTTTATGCATTAAAAATCTTTAAAAATTTTGCACATTTTATAAATGACTTACAAATGTGTTTTAATATGGTTATTAAAATTTAAAAAACAATCTTATAAATTATAAATTGTACGTTACTTTTTTTTTCCCCAACTATAGAGTTTAAAACCATTTTAATTGTCTTGTATAAAAAAAAGGTAGAAATTAAAGAGATGTTATTCAAAAAAATGAAACTCATTTAATCAAATTTGTTACCCAAATTTGTTAACGAAAAACAAAACAGTGGGCAAACAACTAAAAGAATAGCTGAACATAAATCATCCATAGTAACTTCGGTACTATATATTGTACTTTCATATCCCAATAAAAATCATAACAAAGCACTGTATCAAGTTTCATAGCTAATAATACTAAATCCCAATACAAATATAACCCCTCTACTGCAATAACAACATGCTGATCATTCTATGGATTTTACGGCCATGAGAGCACCAATGCACTTTTAACAATAGAGGGAAATATATGTCAAATAGGGTAGAATCCCTTGTGGACATCATAATTACTTCCACGCATTTAATTCTATTGGCGTGGGTTTCGCCCAGCTGGACATCCAATCCCATCACGTCAGCAATTTGGTTCAACTAATAGCGTACGTGTAACCAAAAAAACTAATGTGTACCCGTGTCGATGGCACGGATGTAAAAACGTTCCGAATATTTCGTAAAAGTGATTAGGTTTGATAGAAAACGACACGCGATAACATGATACAGACTTATGTGAAGTTATAAATTAATGCACAGACCCTTAATAATTTCAAATCATATCAAAACCAAACCAATAAAATACAATAGTTCATGGGTGGAGTTTTGTATTAACCCGCTTAACTGTAAATAAGAAAAATTATTAGATCTCGTAAAAAAATTTAGATTAATATTAATTTAACCATAAAGAATTTTTCTACATGAGAGATTTAGTAGGTAATGAACATAACACGTTAAGGGATCGGGTTTAAATATGATTATTTTCACCGATAAGACTCAAACACGCTAAAAATAAATACAATTCAAATGTAATCTACTAATATATAAATTATAACTTCACCAAAACAGTATTCTAATTGCTTAATTAAGAAAATTCAAATTAGTCAAAAAAAATAAAACTCATGTAAAAAAGACATTTAAAATGACATTGGTTTAAAATTTAAGCAATTTTCTCTAAGTTGCGTAAAAAAATTTAGATTAATATTAATTTAACCATAAAGAATTTTTCTACATGAGAGATTTAGTAGGTAAAGAACATAACACGTTAAGGGATCGGGTTTAAATATGATTATTTTCACCGATAAGACTCAAACACGCTAAAAATAAATACAATTCAAATGTAATCTACTAATATATAAATTATAACTTCACCAAAACAGTATTCTAATTGCTTAATTAAGAAAATTCAAATTAGTCAAAAAAAATAAAACTCATGTAAAAAAGACATTTAAAATGACATTGGTTTAAAATTTAAGCAATTTTCTCTAAGTTGCACTATTGCGCCATTTTCTCTTCTACTGAAACTCACATTAAGATGACATTGGTTTAAAATTTAACTCAATTGGGAAATGCCATCTTAAAATAACGAATATAGTGTAAATTATTTATTGGATAGAAAAATGTTCTAAATAAAATGTATTTTTCTTATCGTAGTGAAGACGTGTATTTAAAATCTATTTTTTAAATGAATATTAAGCTAAGCTTCATTCTACTTTACTCTTAAAAATTGAAATTAAAATTTAGGATAAATGAGTAATCTTTCTCATTCCAATTTACACTTTTAATCAATTTTTAAATTTCTTAAACGCCAAGTGAATTCTTACTTCTGCCTTGGGCAGACATCCTTGTATTGGAATAGTCTAGCTTAGAAATGTCAAATTAAGTGTAAAGTCACAAAGTTGACAGGGACTTGACATGAAGGTTGGATTTCGACATTTGAAGGTTTCAAACCTTGTCACATGGCTCGAGGTTGAGTAAAATAACAGTACAACAGGCGTTAATAAAAGAAGAAAAAGTGGTAATAGTGCAACTTAGATTTGTTAGGTTTTGCTAATGATTTAGTTCAACAGGTAACGATGTTATTTTGAAAAAAAAAACTTGAAAAGAGAATAAATAATTAAGAAACGAATATATATAAAAAAACTATAACACTGTAAAAATTTATTCATATATATGTATAAACATTTTTTATGCATTTTATCTATCCGATCCGAGTCATTAAAAACTTTGTAGTCACTGAAATTTTGTTAATAAAAACTTTGACGTCTTAAACTATTTAGTTAAAAGGGGATAAAAAGCCAAATAATTATGCTATGATTAAGAAATAAAGAACAAATCTCATATTTAGAGTTATCTAAAGAAAACTCCCTCAAAATGAACTATAAATAAATCTTTATCTGGAGAAAAATAAACTATAAATAAATCTAAAATATTCACGGAACCATAGCTGTTCTGTTTTCTCACCAACATTAAACCAGTAAAATATTCACATCAATTTCATTGGGTCTAGGTTTGTCTGCGTATCAATGCCTATAATAAAAATTTTAAAAAAACTTACAAATGTAAAAATACGAACCCATCTACTAAATTCGAAATCTAAAAACAAAAAAAAGTGAGCCAGAACCATTGCATCCGTCGGTCGTGGCGTCGTCACACTCTCTCATCCTTCCTCCAACAAATGCATTCCACGGTGAAAACTACCTGTAATGTAAGCTGGGTTTTTTTGCAACTACAAAACCAAAACCAAAATGCCATAAAACTAAAACGATTTAAATCTACAAAAACAACATTGTATCAAAGCTACAAAAACTACACTGTATCAAAGCGTTACCTCAGTGCTGATTTTCTGAACTCAAAGCTACAGTTTTTTTGGAATGGAGATGATTTGTAGTGTCAAATAATAGCTGTAATATGAAAAAAAACATTTAAATCTAAAATCAAGTATCACAGGAAAATATAAACTAAAAACAAAATCTAAAAAGATTATTTAAATAAAAAAAATAGAATTAGAAAATTCATATCTTTGGAAAACAGGGTCCCAAACCAGCCATCCCCATTCCCCACTTCCCTCTACAACTGCTTGATTAAACCCTGGATAATAGAGAAATGTCTGCAACAAAGAAAAATTCGACAACCAAATTGTATTATGAAACTGTTTTTGTAATACTTAACTGCTAAACAAAAAACGCGTAAGCAAAAGGAGAGAAGATACCCAGGTCTCATGGGCGGGGGTTTGTATCAAATCTAGAGAACCTGCTATATTAAAAAAATCAATAAACCCCAATAGATCAATCACATAAAAAACCTCAAATAGCTTTGGAAGCCATACAGATAGATTACCCTTAAATCATAAACAAAAAGGAAAATAAAAAAACATTTTAAAATTTAGTAAATTTTACCCTTAAATCATAAACAAAAAGGAAAATAAAAAAACGAATCTTATAACAACAGCTTTAGTTCAAAACTTTAGCTGCTGCTACCAATAGCATACCGCTGCCCCACCAGTTTAGAGGACAACTAATGCAGCCCCACCTACTGCTACCAACAGCTTACTACCGCTGCCCACAGCCTAGTGCCACCACATCAAAACCTAAAAAAAAATCAAAGATTTAGTCAGATGAACAGAACCGACCTCGGACGTGGTTAAAACTAAATATGATGAAGAACTAAAAGAGGAAAAAAAAAAAGGAAGACGTAAGCAAAAGGAACTTGGCTCCAACTGCGGCTCTGGCTCAGCCTCCGGCACTGGTTCGACCAGCCATGTACCACCCAACCTCCGGCACTGGTTCGATCAGTCATCTCTAACTCCATCAACAACTACAAAGTACTACAATAACAAAGTTAGAAAATTTAACATCTAAATCAGGTTATGCACGATTTTCTCGGGTCTGACCAAGATGGATTTGTAGATTTGGAATAGAAAAAAGTACAACATGAAGTTTAGCTACAAACCTTAAACATACTCTGTTTTTCTGAAGAAAAAAATCACACAAAACAGTATCTAAATTTAGAGACAGATTGAAAGAAAGATAAGATAGATAAGGGAATAGAAAGATAAATTACTATACCTTCTGTAAAACTTGCAGAATAAAATATATTAGGGAATAGAAAATGGAGAACATTGTTTGGGGAAAATGGATAGGGAGAAGGAAATGGAGAAAGGGAAAAAATAAAAGAAAGAGCCGTAGAAAAAGGAACTGTAGACATCCTCCTTGAGCCTTGTGCTCTGTTGAACGGGATCTCGAAAATCAAAAAATTATTTTCAGACGAAATCTCTGCACCTTAGCATGGGTCACGCAGAACCTAGTATAGGACCTAAACTTGATTGTACACGTGGCTTCTTGATTAACCATTTCTCACATTTAAGCTGAACTGTGAGTTGTGGATAGATAGATAGATAGATACATATGACGTGGCTATGTGATGTGGCAAAATTTGTATGATGTGGCAAAACACCCTCCTCCTTTATTATATATATATATATATATATATATACATATATATATATATATATATATATATATATATATATATATATATATATATATATATATATATATATATATATATGTGTGTGTGTGTGTGTGTGTGAAGCATACCCCTTCTAATGCTATCATGGGAAGTTACGCGATGTGGGTGAGGACCCTGGCTTGAGAAGCATGGAGCGTATAGTCCCCAGGTCATAGTGTCCATTGTTATATTGTGCAATTTTTATTAGGGCTGAGACGTAGTGGGTATGTTTCGTCTCATTGTCGGAGAGGAACTATGATCGCTTCCCAGACATTGTGATTTATGACCGTGATGTCGGTGATATTGAGTCCGACTGCAGGGTTAATTATTGAGCTATGAGTTTAAGCTCATTATTGGTTGCGCAAGGACTGAGTGTTAGTGTGAGCACTTAGTGGTGTGGCTCCTGGACAGAGGTAAGAGTTCAGACCACATTTTGTTGAAAGATGGGATAGGCCCCGGTTACATATTTGAAGCTAACGGACCTCTACGACCGATAAGGTTAAGTAATAGTGTATTGGAGGGGTTCCTTGTTTGGATTTCTCTTTGCGAGACGCTCCACGCATGAACCTTAATGACGTCGAGAGTGGAGAGATGTTATAGGATGCGAGGATGTTAGTTTTGTCGATAAGTCATACAGTGTGGAGGACTGAGGGTCGTATGATGATGGTATGATTATGGAAATATAAGTGCTATGGAGAAGCACTAAAGCGGTCCTCTCACCGCAAGTAGATGGGTGAAGCTGGAGTTAGAGAAATTGATTTGGGGCTTATAGCCAGGCCTTAATGAAAAGGTAAATTTTGGAGGAAGTATATTTTGGGTGTGATGTTCACAACAGGTTTGAAGGGAGTGGGCGCCTTGATTAGTTAGATTTTCCTTTTTGCCAAGGTGAAAGGTTAGAGTGGTAGAAGTACGTTGGTAGAATAGCAAGATAGTATTTAAGACGTCCCACTGGTGTGCCTCAGGCTGTTATATCTCGATGACCGATAACGCGAGGAAGTAGTGTAACGGAAGGGTTCCTTATTTGGATTTCGCTTTGTGAGACGTCCCACGCATGAAACCAAGCAAATGTCGAAAGTTGACAGAGGCCTTAGCCACTAGGGATATACTTAGGATTATACTCGTTTCGCGTGGGTAGGATAATGCATAAATCGTAAGATTATTAGGGAGTAATTCAATAGAGTTAGTGGCACCGATATAGGAAGATTGTGGGAAGTAAACCACAAGAGGATTGATTGATTGACCTTGAGAATAACTGAATTTCGCGGGTTGGGAAGACCCATGTGTGAGTATTACACCGAAGAAATAAGGCCCATTGTTTAGAGAGAGTGTACGTGTTGAACGTTTACAATGGTTGTGCTGATTGGAACGGGTTAAAAAGTGTATGGTCACATTGGTAAATTGGTTATATATACCGCTTGATAGAAAGGGCGTAGTATATAAGTTAAGATTATGCCGTGAGGCAGTATAAGTGGAATTGGTATGGGTCGGAAGGAACTTCGTGAGATGTAGGCGATAATCTAATTGTAGGGGCAATAAGAAGTAGCATGCTCAAGTTAAGCGATGAGACTTACGAAAGTGGTCGAGCATTAGAATAATTTCTCTTTTTAGGGAAATTAGATATTCTGATGTAGATGAGCGAACATTTAGAATCGTGATTCTCCGACGAGATTTGGACATTAGAGCGACGGCTATAGGCTCAATTTTTTTCTACTTATGGCACTAGAAACGATGGGTGAGATGTGACGTTATTAGAGTCACCTTAGGACCGAGGAAGCATTATAGTATCATATAAACCTAGATAGAGGTGAGTGTTGAATGAGTGTATGGTTGAGAGCCATCGGGTTAGTACCGTTCCCCTTGAGGCATTAGGATATGGAGTGATCCTAGGTTATTGTTGGTAGTATCGGTTGTATCTGAATTTTGAGGGTAAAATTCCATTGTAGGGGGGGAGTATGTAATACCCCATACTTTTGAGGACAATTTAAAAAATTCACAAGTGTAATTTGGGAATTTAAGGGATTATTATGAATAGTAATTTTTGGAGTTTGCAAGGATTAGATGATTTTCGATGGGTGTTATATTTTACTTTTGGGATTAAGTAAATGAGTTGGAGTATTTTTATTATATGTCGCAGTTGGGTAAAGCAACAAAGGATAATATTTTAATGGGAATACCGCATTAAGTTGTGTTGGGTTAAATTAGTGAATTGCGATCAAGTACCTCGGATGGAGATTTCGAGTGTGCGGTTGGGCTCGGAATGGATGAGATAGTCAGAATAGAGTATCCAGGGGTATTGTTTGGACTCCGAGAATTTTGGACAAGTAGGGACTCGTAATTTGGGTAAACGAGTCATTTTTGGGTTTATAAGGGACAAGCCCTTATTTCTTTCTTATAAGTCACGAGAGAGAGAGGAAGAGAAAGAAAATAAAGAAGAAAGAAAGAGAGAAAGAGATATAGAAAGGAAGAGGAGAAAAGAAGAGAAAAATGTGGGATTTCGACCAAACTCCCCTGGATTCGACTTGAGGTCGTCGAATTTCATCCTCCAGACAAGTGTATACTTGCTTTATTTCATTTTGTGCACTTATTTCATATTATAGTTGGTAAATTATATGATTTTGGGTTATAACCCTTAAAATAAATTTGGAAAAATTTGAATATGAGTTTACATATTGATGTAATGTAAACTCTTAATGATTTCTAGTGTTAAATCCATGTAAATGGAGTGAAGAAATGGATTGAAATGGGTTAAAATAATAAGTTTGGGTTTTTAGGGTTTTAGGGTTTAAATTTAAGAGAAATGTTTAATACCCCAAATTAATTGATGTGTTAGTTGTAAAACTTAGATTAGATGTTTATAGAGTTGTTGGATGAGATTAGAAACAACAAAAATGGAGAATAATAGAGGTTTGGATTTTTGGAGAAGAAGGTGAATAATGACCTGCGTCCTTCCCGAATCGATTCGATTCGGCCATGAGGCGAATCGATTAGGCTCTTGGTCAAAAAAATGAAATTTGTAGATATTTTTGATACGGTCGCGTGGGCGCCGACTGCGTAGTTTTCTAATTTTTTTTGGATTTATAACGATTTTTCTACGGAAGGTTGTCCGAGATCGAAATCATTAGTCGTAAATTAAGGCTAGAATTATTTGGAGACAAATATTAGCGGTTCCAAAATAGAGTGTTAGGACCTCTAAAGGACTTGAGGATATATGAAAACTTTGGGTTCGTTGAAATAAATCCGAGTTATAATTTAAATGGATATTGGATTGAGTTTTGGGTTTTTGGGATATATATAAAATCTAAGAAGATTTGGAGATTTCGGAGCAGCCTAATTGATTCGAAAAAGCCGAATCGATTCGGTATGAGATAGTAAGAAAGTAGAACCATTTCGAATCGATTCGGATAGGATGAATTGATTTAGTGGCCAGCGAATCGATTCGGACGGGCCGAATTGATTCGGTTCTGGGAGATTTTTGAGGTTTTCTCCTTTAAGTTTAGGGAAATTTAAAGTATGGTTTTGGAGATTACTATAGCGGATTCTAGATATGATATTAGGACTCCTAGATAATGGTATTGAGGGTGAGTAAACCCCGGGATGAAAGAAGGAACCTCGAATTAATTTATTGTACGATCTGGGGTATGGATTTACTGAATGCTTGGGAATACTTTCGGGCTTAGTATCGTGAGTGTGCGAATACTTAAATGCTATTATTAGTGAGAATCTTTGGGATTATTGGCCATCGTTATGCATGATTGACAATTATGGCCGTCTATATTTGAGGAACGATGTAGAATATATACATATGATCTGATTAAAGTATATATATAATATGATATGTATATGTATGTATATATATATATATATATGTGTGTGTGTGTGTGTGTGTGTGTGTGTGTGGATGGTATATATATATATATATATATATATATATATATATATGTGAAGCATACCCCCTCTAATGCTATCATGGGAAGTTGCGCGATGTGGGTGAGGCCCCTGGTTTGAGGAGCAGGGAGTGTATAGTCCCAAGGTCATAGCGTTCATTGTTATATTGTGTGATTTTTATTAGGGGTGAGACGTGGTGTATGTTTCGTCGTATTACCGGGGAGGAAGACCGCTTCCCAGACGTTGTGATTTATGACCGCGATGTTGGTGATATTGAGTCTGACCGCTGGTCCCCGGGATGGTATGTGAGTGATGCCCTGGAAGATGATAGTATTAAGAGACCGCATCCTCGAGTTATTGCTCGTCGGGATGGTTATTATACTTGTGTGTTTATTATATTACTTGTGTATGAGAATAAGTTATTATATATCTCTACTAGAGTAATGAGATAAATGAAAAAGGATTTATTCTCATTACGGGAGACTTTATCCGGACTTAAATTGTGATATGAAAAATAAAATGAATATGTTATGTATATGTATTTATATGGGTATAGATATATACGTTATGTACTGAGGGCCTAATGGATCTCGATGGTCGACATTGCCAAGTAGTAGTGTACCGTGGGGTTCCTTATTTGGATTTCGCTTTGCGAGACACCCCACGCACGAACATAGCACAATGTTGAGACTGGGGAGAATTTTAGCCCTTAGTACTTGGGTTAATTAGTATTTGTAGAATTTTGGTGAAACGATTAGTTAGGCAGGGTAGCTTAACTAGGTTGTCTATTAGGATGCGTTAGCTTTGCACTATTAGAAGAGAGGTGAGGGGTATCTCATGGGAGTGCGATACCAATTTAAATATGAGGTAAAAGATATTTTAAAAATATTGCATTTATACACTTGCAAAATATTTTCACAACTCGGGCTCTGACACGTTTATCTATTTTTCCTCTCTTTTTCTATATATATATATATATATATATATATATATATATATATATATATATATATATATATATATAGGTGTCCAGACACAGGGACGCCTAGATGACGATTCCTTCGAGTCAGACGTCTGCTGCCGCAGCTGTGGATGCATGCATGTTTACTGTAGACGCTTATATCCTTGTAATCTAGATAGGCGGTACTGTATAAACGTTCGGGTTGATAACCCAACTGCATTTATTTATTCTTTTATGCGAATTTGATTTGGTTGTATATTGTTAAATCGAACGTTCGGTTATTTTTTAGTTCATCTCAGTTTTATTTTTACATAAACTGTGTGAATGTTTTAATTGATTAAATTGTTTAAGAGATTAGTTAAATAAATTTTTTGACGCCAGCCTAATAGGTTATTATTAATTAATTTGGTTTTCGACAGTGATGCTAAGACTGAACCATATGCGACTCCTATTTTAATTTGGTACAGGAGTGATCGCCTGATATTTTATTATGCGAGGTATCACATAAACTCCACATGATGTTTTGGGAAAGAGGTCAATTCTATGGACCAAAGGGATGAGGATGACCGTTTCAGAGGGTCAAGACCGATTATGAGGACCTAAGGTAATGCTGGGGATGGCCAATTATTTGGGTGAAGGTCAATTATGAGTCCCTAAAGTTGGTGCGACCAATTTTGTAAGTCGAGGTCATTTTGAGGACCTAAAGCTGTGGCGACCAATTATTTGGGTCAAGGTAAATTCTGAGGACCTCAAGTAGGGGCGACCAATTATGCGGGTCAAGATTAATTCTGCGGACCTAAAGTAGAGGCGACCAATTCTGCGGGTCGAGGTCAATTCTAAGGGCCTAGAGTTGTGGCAACAAATTTTGCGGTTCGAGGTCAATTCTACGGACCTAAAGTAGGGGCGACCAATTCTGCGGGTCGATGTCAATTTTGTGGACCTAAAGTAGGGGCAACCAATTCTGCGAGTCGAGATCAATTCTGAGGACCTAAAGTTATGGCGACCAATTCTGCGGGTCGAGACCAATTCTGCGGGCCTAAAGTTATGGTGACCAATTTTGCGGCTCGAGGTTAATTATGTGGACCTAAAGTTGTGGTGACCAATTTTGCGGGTCGATGTCAATTATGTGGGCCTAAAATAGAGGCGACCGATTCTACGGGTCGAGATCAATTCTGCGGACCTAAAGTAGAGGTGACCAATTCTGTCGGTCGAGGTTAATTTTTAGTACCTAAAGTTGTAGCGACCAATTTTACGGGTCGAGGTCAATTCTGCGGATCTAAAGTAGGGATGACCAATTCTGCGGGTTGAGGTCAATTCTGCGGATCGAAGTCAATTCTTCGAACCTAAAGTAAGGGTGACCAATTCTGCTAGTCGAGGTTAATTATGAGGACCTAAAGTTGTGGCAACCAATTATGCAGGTCGAGCTCAGTTCTAAAGACCTATCTTTGTGCTTTTTGGGGAGTCTTTAATTTACCTTTTTTGAGACTCTACTAAGGATGATACATCTAGCTGGGGATTATGTCTTTTGAGAGGGTATAACTTTACTGGGGAAGCTGAAATTCTTATGGTGGATGGATCTGGGGATAGTTTAGACTGGAGATTCCGCTGGGGAAACAATTGATGGCTTGAGGTCTTGGGATTCCGCTGGGGAATGTGTTTCTTTGAGACACTGTCGGGGAGAGTTTTCTGACCGGATTATAGCTCCACTGGGGAAGTTGGATTCGTAAGTTCCGTTGGGAAAACCTTTGCTTTTTGAGGTTTTGAGTTTCGCTGTTTTTTGCTTTTTTTGTTCTTCTTTTTTCCTGAAAAAATATTTTTCTTCTTTCTTCATATAAAATAACTGAGATTTTTGTTTATTTATCTTCATTTTAAATGACTTAATCTACATGCACTTTTTACTTTGTTGTTGAGACCGTAAAAAGGATGGGATATTTAAATAACTTAAGAGAAAATTTATTTTGAAAAAGGATGAGTAAAAATGGACAATATAGGAAGAAATAACCCGAATTTTGTTGAAATAAGGATTTATTTCTTTAGATTTTTAATTTTGACAAAATAATGACAGATAGATTTTTTTTAAATAAGGGGGGTGTCAATCGGCATACCCCTTGTCATGTCCATTGGCAGGTGAGTCTAGTCAAATCACCCTAAGCATTTGATTGCACTTTATACAACTTTAAAGTACTTAGTGGGGCAGTCATTTATTTGGGCACCTCAGATTTCTTATCTTTAGCCAAGCTTCCATGTATAAAAGGGGGTAAGGTGGTGAGGATTTTTCACCCATTCACATTTCCTCTTCTTCCTTGCTTATTTCTTGCTTTTTATCTTATTATTTCCCAAAATGGACCTTCCCATGAGTGCAGAGTTTGCTTTATATCTCGATAATTTAGAAGCTATGTGTCTGTACAATGTAAATTATGACACTTTTAACTTACGTCGGGTCTCTTTGTGTTACAATCGTCCCATCGACTAGAACATACTAGCAGCGAAAGCATAGTTTTGGTATCTCGAGGATGATGTTTTTTGTTTTGACTTGGACGAGGTCTTTTCGACCTATGAAGAGTTTTTAGCTATGTTGGGGTTAATCCCAGGGTGGCGGAGACCATGCCTAAATTCTCTCGGTCTCCTCGGGAGCTGTTAACAGGACTTCTCCATATCTCACCTTCGGTGGCTCGGCTATTGGTCACTGGGGGAATGATTTCTCTCCCAGTTGTCCTATATTTTGTGCGTCTGTGAGATTTCAATGATGCGGGCTATGTCGGGGTATTGCCCTGGGCTTAACTTAGAAGATACTGCTGGTGATCAGGGACTTGATGTGGACCCTTAATTGGTTTCCATTATAGCGCAAATGTCATATCATCGTAATCCTACAGCGGTGATACTCGCAGAGACCCTGAATGGTCTAGATACTTGGCGGGAATGTCGTTTTAATTTTCTGAGAGGAATATCGGTTATACTATACATGTGGCTAGCTGAGAGATTCCATTCGGTGATCCCCCTGAATATCCCTTGGGAGTTATGCTGAATTTCTCCACTCGTTATTTCATCAACTTTGGCCCATCCATAGAAAACTGGGTAAACTGGTTTGTGGATCACGAAGCTCGATGTTTGCGCTGGTTAGTGTCGTGGTGGGGGGAGTTACAGCCTGATGATACGAGAAATCGGCCACAAGGCGTTCTCATACCAGCAAGTCAAGAGTAGAGTGTGTGATGAACAAATAAAGCAAGTAAATAGAGAGAAGACAAGATATGGAGTGGTTCAGCCTTTAAAATAGGCCTACATCCACTGTGTTGCCCCGTTCTCATTATATGCGTCGCATTGTACAGTATAATCGTGCCTAAAGTGGCATACAAATATGAGAATAAAGGAGAATACATGGCAGTACTGAGGACTCCCGAGTGCCGGATAGGTGGTTGCGATGTAGATGTGTGGCCTCCAAGTTGTGTATTGAGGTTGTGTAGTGAGGATCTATATTGTAGAGCCTGCCTCGGGTGTAGGTGGAATCGATCTCTCTCCCTTTATCTCGAGGTGTGGACTCTAATTTATAGGAGGTCTGTGTGTTGAATCACGTGCCTTGAGTACGTGGCGTTTACCAAGTCCGCAGTAGATGTGAATGAGGGCACGCGCCTAGAGCAGCAGCGCTGTGCTATTTGAAGGAGCTCCGCGAAACTTGGTCATTGGGGGTGCCGCGGCATCTTATGTGAAGGCCGCACTATGCCGGAGTTCTGGTCGCGCCCCGTGTGGGTTACAGGCCGCGGCGTATATGTCTCGTATGCGATTATAGAAGTACTGCCACGACAGGGTGCTATACTTGTACTATCAATAAGCCCCCAAGCCGTAGTGTCAAGGGAGACATATTGGGACTGCGGCTTAGTAGCCAAGGTGCCGCGGTGCTTCCAAAGCGACGATTCATCTTCCGCGCTCCCTTATATAAATTGTTTCTGGCCGTGGACTTCATTACATTTCAGAACCTTTTGAGAGCAAATCGAGAGCGAAACTTTGTTCACCTCTTCCTGCATATCCCGGCGACCCTACGAGGCGGTGTGTGGCAGTTCAAGGTGGTCTGTAGCTGTTCTTCGCGGTTTTCTTCATTTCCAGGTGACTTTTCAAACACTACTCTCACTTTTCTTCACTGTTTATGCCTTTCTTTGTCCGTTTGCCAGAAATCTAGGGTTTTACTTATTTGTTTTGCTTTTTTCCCACATATGCTGCATATGACATTCATACCACTGTTCTTGACATTCATAGATGAAAACTCCACATTTTGTGAATTTGATCTTAGGATAGTTAAAATTTGGTTAATCAACTGTTTAGGATAAAGGCCGCGGCACAATAGGATTATGATAATCGTCCAAACTAGCAATTTTTGCGCCAAAATGTGCTAAATGGCCGCGGTCCCTAAGTCCACATCTGCGGCATCTACATACACTAATTACCCTTGGCCATCTTGGAACAACCTTGAAACTTTCATGAATCCCAAGACATCCATGTAGAATAACTGTAGTTGCTACTAGAGCATTTCGAATTGTCTGAAAAATTAGGAATGGCCGCGGTCGGTGATGCCTTAAGCCAATTCTAATACATTTCCGCGGCGGTGCAGGTTCCATAAGAATGGAACTGCCCGCGGACAGTTGGGACCGTTTGGTCCCATAAGCAATAGAGTTCGCTTATTAATAACTGTATTAGGGACGTAATTCCAGCTTTTAAGACTTAAAACAAACAACCTTCTGCGGCTTCTTGAAGTCTTACAAGTCATACTGGCTGCGGCGCCTAACTGCGAATTCTGCTTTTCAGGTACTGCTGCAGCCATATGAGCTTTGACCCAGACGAGTTCCTTAGAGGATTTTGGGCAAAGCATTTTGGGACTTCTCCCCCAGAACTTACTTCCGTGCCGCCTCTAAGATCAGTTGGGACCTGCAAACTGAAAGATTGCCCGAACTGCGTGGTAATTGACTCAACCTCCGCGGATTCTGCATCTGGGAAGGATTCCCCATCTCACTCGATGGAGGAGGAAGCCAACTCAAGCACTCATCCCATGGGAGAAGGAAATATTGTCGCGGCATCTAGAAATAAGCATGGAAGTACATCAGGGAGGGCTGCAAAACCATTGGCCGCTCTTGACATCCGCGGCTCGATGACCCAAGAATGGATTGAGCAGGTTGTTGAGGCTTTCGAGTTTCCAAAAAACTTGACATGTTCAGCCCCTGCCGCGAACCAAAGACCGTGCACGGCACTTTCTGACGATGGGATTTGCTTCCCTTTGCACGCGTTCATCTATGGGTTGCGGTTGCCTGTTCCTGTTCCCATCCGTCGCATTTTCCAGACGATGAAACTGGCTCCAGCTCAGTTAGACCCCAACGGTTGGAGAGCTATTCTTGCTGCAGTTGTCCTTTGGGAGAAGTTGTTCAAAAAGGACATTACTCCCGCGGAGTTCTTCCACTTCTACCGCCCAAAGGAGAACTCAGTAAAGTTCGCGGGCTACTATTACTTTTCTAGCCGCGGCAGGGATGAGACCCTATACACTGGGAGACCGACCAGTGTAAAAAATTGGAAGGGGAAATATTTTTACATCTCCGGTGAAGAATGGGAGATGCACCCAGAGGAGAACGAGAGAGAGAGATCATACAAAATGCCGCGGCAATGGGGTTCACCCTTCAAACTAGGTATAAAATTCTATCCGTGTCATTTAATTTCTCTTGACCACTACTAACTTGGAACTGTATTTTTTTTCTGCAGCTCTTGACATTCTGCACTTGAACTCGCGGCAGGAAAAAAGAGTTGCCGAGGCCGCGGAACTTCCTGCTGAACACAAGAAGTTCAGCATACTTGTAACATCGGCCACTATATTTGAGGCGGGATTCTTCCCCAACAAATCAATTCCTCAACAGATGGGCGCAGAAGGTAATTAACTGTACCATTTCTCTCATTCTGCGGTCGTTTTATTCTCTTGGAATTTGTTGAACTCATGCCATTATTTTCCAGGTGAAGAGATTGATAGGGAACTGCTGGTCGCGCAGCTGGCAGAGATGGATGAGGACGCGGTCGTCCTAAATAACACCGTAAGAAGCAGAAAAAGGAAGCGGTCTAGGGCCAAGGTATAAGCCGCGACCTCTGCTGCTGATAAACCGACAGATCCTGCCGCGGATCAAGTGGTTCACGATGAAACCCCATATGCATCATGAACACTTTGATGATGACATAGGGGAAAATTTGGCCGCGGCAGGACTGCTGCCAGCGGAAGTTCCCCTGCAACCGTCTTCTCCTCCCCCACCAAATGTTGTGGCCGTCAACGCAAATTTGCCGCCTCCCCAATTCCGCGGAGAGTCTGGGCCAGACGGTAGGCCAAGGCCTCAACTAAGGCAGCCTGACCCAAATTCCTCCTGGGACACTACTGCCAAGGCTGCCCGGAGAATGAAGCGTACATTGGATGCCGCGAACCTCGACAGACTTGTTGGGGAGGATCACGAAGACCTGGAGGATTGTAGCCTCCACAGCCTTCTCAGGGTACGTACTAATCATCATAATCTTTGTATATCATATTTTTATGTACTTTTGCTAACGTCTCTTATTTCATATACAGGCCGCAGACGTGATTGTAGTCCAAAAAAGAAAGTACGAGGCTTTGTACCGGCTGAAAGAGGCCGAGAAGAGTGCTCATGCTGCGGACCTGCAGTCAGCTCGAACATCTTCTTTTGAGGCCGGGAAAGCGTCATCTGCCGCGGCCCTCCAGGAAGCCCACATGGACCTGGAGAAGGCCAATAAATCCAAAGAGGAAGCGGAAGAGAATTTCAATCAGGCCGCGGAATCTCTGAAGTCATCGCAGGCTCAAACAGCTGAAGCCGCCCGTGTTGCTGAGATTGCAACTTCCAAGCTTGACCTCCTCCAGCAAAAATATCAAGAGCTCGCAGCCAAGTCTGCTCAGAAGGACGAAGCCCATGCCGTGGCTATCAAAAAGATGGAAGTTGATCATGGCGACGCCCTCCAGCTAGCCATAGATCATGCCGTGGAGTCCTTCAAAGGCTCCAAGGATTTCTTCCTTACAAATAACAGGGCCTACCTCCGCGGCTATCAGGAGCTGCGACAGAGAATCATTAAAAATTTCCCTGATGCGAAGGAAACGGTCCTCGCTTGGAAATTAAGTGATGCAGAACATCAGGAGTGCATTGCTGAGCTGAGGGCCGCGGCTGAAAAGAGGGCAAGGCTGATAGCCCAAGCAGAGGCAGAGGCTGAGGGGGAGACAGAGACTGCCGCAGGCGGTGATGAAGCTGATGACGATGACGACGCGGCTTCTTAGATTTTAAGTTTGTTGCACTTGTAATTTCAAACTTTGCTGTGGCTGCGGCCTCTATTTTTGTAATCCAAATTTATTAATACAAAGGCTGCGGCCATATTCTTATCTCTGCTTAATGTTCTTTTCTTTTTTGCATTGCATGCTTTACTCTGCCTGCTATAATGAATGGTTGTATGTTACTGCCTCTAATATTTGTAACCTGCTTTCTGTATTGAAAGAACTTGTAGAACTTGTAACTAGGTCCGCGGCAGCATAGCATAATTCGATGCAATCTTTCTTGTTTATCATCCGCGGTTCCCTTGTCACCTTGGCCCTTTATTGCCTTACCCTGCACCACCTTAGGTTGTCACCCCAGGCCGCGGTGCGATTTCTTTAATTTTCTGTAGATACCGCGGTGATTTGAGCGAGCAACTTGGCCGCTTTTTCCGCTTAGCTGAGGCAGGTTGCCATCCAGCACTAGGGTTGTGGTGGATGAGGATGCCGCGGCATCCATTTGACTGTTGACAAGATAATGGGGCTGCAGAACCTGGCTTGGGAAACTGAGGCCATCCTTCTGCGGGTTTGACACGCCTCATGATCATGATGACCGAGCCTCCAATAGTTGATTCGATTGTCCTTCATGGCTTACCTTTAGTCGATCTTGGGACACTATGAAGCCTCTCCAGGCTGGGTTACGTTGTTAAGCCACCCACGGCTAATATGTGAGACACTATCAAGCCTCTCCAGGCTGGGTTACGTTGTTAAGCCACCCACAGCTAATATGTGAGACACTATCAAGCCTCTCCAGGCTGGGTTATGTTGTTAAGCCACCCACGGCTAATATGTGAGACACTATCAAGCCTCTCCAGGCTGGGTTACGTTGTTAAGCCACCCACAGCTAATATGTGAGACACTATCAAGCCTCTCCAGGCTGGGTTATGTTGTTAATCCACCCACAGCTAATATGTGAGACACTATCAAGCCTCTCCAGGCTGGGTTATGTTGTTAAGCCACCCACAGCTAATATGTGAAACACTATCAAGCCTCTCCAGGCTGGGTTATGTTGTTAAGCCACCCACAGCTAATAATACATATAAAGCCATCCCTGACTTCGAGGACGAGCCCCAAAAGCCAAGAGTGGGCGTTATAAGCCCCCGTGGCTGACGTCGCGCCTCAAGAGCAGAGAAGTGGTGTTTTAGGCCCTAGTAGTTGGTAAAAGCTCCTTGGGTCCTCAGATGTCTCCGCGCGTATAGCCATCATGTGATAAGATGTAGCTGCACATTGCGAGGGAAACCTTAGAGCTAACGAAGGTCGTATCCCATCCCAGAGCGCGTTCTGAAGTAGAATAATCCTTCGAGATGATTTTGTTATATTTCCTTTGAAATCTGTTTGAGACAACAAGTCTTTTTGTGAGGTATCAGGTTATGAAACCAAGAAAAATATCAGATATAGCTAAACTTGCTAGTTCATATACTCATATATGTATGCTGCCAATGACTTTGTTAACAAAACATAAAGTCCTGAGTATTTAAGGCTACAGTGAGCTTCATAAAACATAAATAGAAATAGTTGAAAAATATAAAGACTAAGGATGAGATGCGGTAGGCAGCCTCGGCTGGGTCCGGCCGAATCCCCTATGCATTCTTCAGGAATCGCTGCAGCATCCCTTGCCCGATTAGCCTCTCAATTTCATCCTTCAGAGCATAGCATTGCTCTGTGTCGTGGCCATGGTCCTGATGGAATTTGCACCAGGTAGCTTTGTTCCTTTTGTGGGGTGGAGCTCTCAATTTTTCTGGCCACCTCAAGATCTTGTCCCCTTTGATGACTTCCAAGATCTCTTCGATCGGGAGGCTCAACGGAGTATAGGCACCTGACTTTTTCTGCCTTTTTTGACCTCTGACGGCTGATTTCGCGGCTTCATTTAATGCCGCGGCAGGCATGGCTGGCTTTGCTAACTCCTCGGCCACCGAGCCTATGTTTTTAGATGCGGCGGCCTCCAGCATTAGCACCCTCTGAGTGAGAAAATTGACCTGGGTCTGAAGCGAGGCGTGGCTGTCATAGAGGTGATTAAGGTGATTGTATAGTTGCTCAATCTCATCCTTGACTTCTGCACTGCGGCTGGATTCTCCCTCCATCTCTGCTTTTGTTAGTCTTTACAATGTATCACTGTTCTAAAAAACCCGCCTAGGCTTAAGGCTTGGGAGAAACGCCTCGCCTTACGCTTTTCACGCCTTATTCTTGGTAAAACCCTTAAGGCGGCTTTTTTCTAAAAACAACAATGCTTTAGTGAAACGATGTCTCCTTTTAAAGAATTTCTTTACAAACCGGACCATTATCTCATCCAAAATAATAAAATAGTATTTTAATTTGCATATATTCTGACATATTTTTATAATATATGCAATTTTTGTATTTTAATAGCCTTGTTATGGTTAAAAAATATTAAAATATATTAAGAAGGCCTAAACGCCTTTTCACGCCTTTTTACGTCTAGGCCCGCCTAGGCTTCTAAGGCTTAAGGCTTGGCCTCCACGCCTTAATCACGCCCCGCATTTTTTAAAACCTTGCAATGTATATATATAATCTGAGAACAAACTGATAGAAGTGAGCAATCCCAGAGATATTGAACCAAGTAGGAAATGGAGGCCGCAGCCACTGCTACGTGACCCTGTGGCCGCGACTATAAGGCGCGCAGCAAAATGCACTGCCGCGGCCGTATGATACTCCATGGTAAAATTAGAGCCCGACTGATTGCGCTCCTACTAGGGTTTGTTCATGAGTAAATAACCTCTCGATGCACAAAAGGCGCAGTTTCAATGATAACCCCAGATCATCGGCCAAGAACAGCAAAGAAGGAGTAGATACAATCCCTCCCTAATCATTCATCTTTTTGAGGCAAAAGCCTGTCATGCCTTTCGATACCAGCCAGATAGAATGATATCACGGGGGTATACAAGATGGATCTAAAGCCATAAGATGGAATATATCTGGATATAAGAAATACCCACCTATGGGTGTGAATATGATGTGGAGTCCAACAACCAGTAACCGGCCCGCGAGGAGATGATCCAAGGGACCCCTCGGAATCGAATAAGGCGTTTGAAGGACTCATATACGCAGAGAAACAAGATTGAAATGTCAATTTCCCACAGACGGCGCCAAATTGATGATATGAGAAATCGGCCACAAGGCGTTCTCATACCAGCAAGTCAAGAGTAGAGTGTGTGATGAACAAATAAAGCAAGTAAATAGAGAGAAGACAAGATATGGAGTGGTTCAGCCTTTAAAATAGGCCTACATCCACTGTGTTGCCCCGTTCTCATTATATGCGTCGCATTGTACAGTATAATCGTGCCTAAAGTGGCATACAAATATGAGAATAAAGGAGAATATATGGCAGTACTGAGGACTCTCGAGTGTCGGATAGGTGGTTGCGATGTAGATGTGTGGCCTCTAAGTTGTGTATTGAGGTTGTGTAGTGAGGATCTGTATTGTAGAGCCTGCCTCGGGCGTAGGTGGAATCGATCTCTCTCCCTTTATCTCGAGGTGTGGACTCTAATTTATAGGAGGTCTGTGTGTTGAATCACGTGCCTTGAGTACGTGGCGTTTACCAAGTCCGCAGTAGATGTGAATGAGGGCACGCGCCTAGAGCAGCAGCGCTGTGCTATTTGAAGGAGCTCTGCGGAACTTGGTCATTGGGGGTGCCGAGGCATCTTATGTGAAGGCCGCACTATGCCGGAGTTCTGGCCGCGCCCCGTGTGGGTTACAGGCCGCGGCGTATATGTCTCGTATGCGATTATAGAAGTACTGCCACGGCAGGGTGCTATACTTGTACTATCACAGCCCGTTCTGGAACTAGGGGAATACCGGTACGTTCAGTTAGTTGGCCTTCATCAGACCTCTTTCTATTTCCCCTGGAGGCTACAGTGTCAAGTCGAATGGGAGAAAATTGAGCCTTTCCATAACTTGGATTTCTTTCCTTTAGAGGATTTAACTTAAGGCTTGCACATGTGATTGGGTTCTATGTGGGAGAATCATCGGTCAAAACTTGTCCTTCTCAATCTTTTGGTGGGGTTTGGTATATTTTTGGAGATTATATGAAATGGTTGTGGAAGACGGTAGTGGATAAGATCTTAACTGAGGAAGACTGAACAAATATGGCTTGTCATGTTTGACATTATAGAGGGGGCGTAGTGGTTTTCTCTAGGCTGGTCTGGGCTTATCACTCTATGGAGCGCCTTCGGCATACCATCCAAGCAGGGGTAGTTTAGGGTCCTCAAGGAGTAGATGATGATCGGGCTGGGTCTTCTAACAGCTGTGGATAGGGTCCTCTGTGAAGTTGGTGTTTATTTGTGAAGCTTTTGTGATGGTTATTTTTGGTTGTCTTTGGTTTTGGGGAATAAATCTAGGAAGCTTTGGTTAGTTTTTTAGGGGCAGTTTGGTTTGATTTATTTTAGGACAGTTTGGTTGGAGGTGGTAGTTGTTTGACTCCTTACGCTGATATTTCATGTAATTGTGCCAAATTCTCCCATTACGAAATAGCTGAATTCTCCCATTACTAAATATAAAGGATTTTAATTATATTATTGTGCCTTTTGATGAGTTTTACATTTGAATTATCGATACCAATCGCTAAGGCATACATCATCCTTTTGTTCATGTAAATGATAAAACGAACTGTCATTCTCGTAGGTAAGAAAACAATAGCATTTTGTGAAAAATAAGGGGACCGTGCCCATGTAAAGCGTATGAGCTACCTATGTACCTCTAGGGGGTTTAAGTTTTATTATGAAAGTAATCAGGCCCCACGTAGTTCTGAGTAGAGGAAAATGAAGAATTTTTTTATTATTTTTTTTATTTTTTATTTTAGAATAGAAGGGGGATGAGAGGAGTTATAGCGCGCCGAGATTTTGGACTAAGGGTAGAATTTCTTAAGATGGTCCAGGTTGGCTGGACGTTCCATCTCTTCTTTGTCAAGGTCAGTGAGCATAGCGGTGCCACCGGACAGGATCTTCTTCACGATGTAGGGGCCACTTCAGTTTGGCTTAAATTTCCCAAACGGGTTCTATGATTTCGTTGAGGTCTAAGTCCCCTTCTCATAAACCACAATCTTTGACTATCATGTTGAATGAGTACGTTATTCGGTGATGGTATCCTTGTATATGATATAGAGCCTTTAGCCTCCTTTCGTCTAAGAGCGAGAACTCGTCAAAACGGTTCTGATGCCAGTCTTCCTCGCTGACTTTGCTCTCAAGCATGATGTGTAATGAAGGTATTTATAGTTCAACGAGTAGGACTGCTTCCATGTCGTGTACCAAAGAGTAAGAGGTAGCCCCAGTAGATGCCCGTACTAAAGTGAGATAGCCCCAGTGGGCATAAGGGATCCGATTGACCCAGTCTCGGTAACTTTTGATCATCTTGATGTTGATTGATATGAGGTTATTATTAGCGGCTTTAACTGCACCGTTGGTTTGTGATCGGTAGGAAAAATAGTTATGCCTATTAATCCCATACTCGTCGACCAATTCTGTGACTTCTACCTCAAAATGTAACCTGTTATCTGACACTAGCTCATAGGGAACCCTGTATCTACAGATGATGTTCTTCTAGATGAACTTGGCTACATTTTTTGCATTTAGCACTGTGTATGACTCATCTTCAACCCATTTGGTGAAGTAATCAATGGCAACTAGGAAGAACTCGTGCCCATTGAAAGCATTGGGTGTGACTTTCCCTATGATATCAATGCCCTATGTGGATAACGGTCAAGGAGAAGTCATATTGTATATTTCTCATGAAGGCAAGTGTTGAAGATTGGAAAACTGTTGGGATTTAGTAATCTCTAGACATAGGCGGTACAATCCTGAACCGTGGTGGTCTAATAGTACCCTTATCGGAAAATATTCTTAGCAAGCATATGATCATTCATATGGGGTTCATATTCCCCGCTATGGATTTTCTGCATCATTTCTTCAATATCATTCCCTGTGATGCAGTGCAAATGGATTCCGTCAAAGTTTCTCTTGAACAGTACTTTATTACAAATAATATATTGGGCAACCAGTTTATAGAGGGTCGCTCGATCTTTCTTGTTGGAATCTTGGGGGGTACCTACTGTGCTTGAGGAGGCGCCAAATATCATAATACCAGCACTCGACCATATTGGAATCCTTTTTTGTGACGATTTTAATGTGGTAGCAGTGCATCGATTTAGCTTATTTGTGGACTATGAAGGGGAGATCATTATTCCCTCGGGCATGTTGACCATGGAGGCTAAGGTGGCAAAGTCATCAACCAAGCTATCTCTCGCTCGGGGCAAGTAATGGAAGGTGATATCTCGAAACTGGGAGGTCAGCTCTTTTAGGTAGGCTTGGAAAGGTAAGAGCTTTTCATCTTTGACTTTCCATCTTTTAAGGACCTGGACAATGATTAGGGAAGAGTTATCGTATACATCTAAGCATTAGATAGCTTTCTTGAGAGAAACTTAGGCCTACGGTGCATGCCTCGCATTCGATCATGTTATTGGTGTATGGAAAATCTAGCTTGATCGTAATGCGAGTGTAGAATCATTAGGGGCGACCAGGAGTATCCCAATGTCGTATCCTTTTTTTTAGCAGTTCCGTTAAAGAACATTTTCCACTAGAGGTTTTCCTGAGAGGTGCAAAGGATACCTTTATCCGGGAACTCGAAAGTCCAAATGTCAGCCTCCTCCACAGGGTAGTCAGCAAGGTAGTCATAGATGGCTCTCCCTTTCATGGCTTTTTACGTGACATACACAATATCTAACTCAGCCAGCAGCATCAACTATCAGGTGATTTGACTAGACAGGGCAGGTTTCTCGATCAGGTATTTAATAGGATCTATTTGGGACACAAATCTGATGGGAAAGGCAAGCATGTAGTGCCATAATTTCTGAGTGATCCAGACAAGGGCGACACATGCTTTTTTCAAGGAAGTGTAGTTTACTTTGTACCCGACCAATTTATATCTGGTGTAGTAGATGGCCCTTTCTTTATGGGATTCTTCAAGGTATTTGTCTAGCAAAGCACTAACTGCGATATTTGTTACGATTAAGTATAGGAGTAGAGGGAGACCAGACTGCGGTGGCATAAGTACTGGAGGTCGGGTAAGGTATAGCTTGATTCGGTCAAAGGCTTCCTGATAATCCTCATTCTAGACTTTGGTGGAATTATTTTGGAGGAGTTTGAAGATGGGTTCATAAATAGAAGTCAATTAGCTGATGAATTGGCCGATATACTGTAATTTTCCCAGGAATCCTAGTACTTCCTTTTTTGTTCGAAGTTGTGACATTTCGAGTCTGGCTTTCAGTTTGGCAGGGTATGCTTCAATTCCCTTCTCGCTAACCATGAATCCCAAAAGCTTTCCTTTAGTGACGCCAAAAAAATATTTATGTTGGTTAAGTTGCATCTGATATCGCCGAAGTCGTTCAAAGAACTTTCGGAGGGCAGGAACATGACCTTCCCTTGTTTTAGACTTAATGATCATATCATCCACGTAGACCTCGACCTCTTTGTGTATCAGATCATGCAAGATGGTTATGGAAGCTTTTTGGTAGGTAGCCCTTGCATTTTTTAGACCGTATGGCATAACTGCGTAACAGAAGGTTAGATTCCCCAAGGGGTGATGAATGCAGTTTTTTATTGATGATCGGGATACATCCTGATCTAATTGTATCCGAAAAACCCATCGACAAATGACTTGAGAGCGCGACTGTCTGTGTTATCCACAAACATATCGATATTGGGTAGTGGGTAATCATCTTTCGGATATGCCTTGTTCAAATCTCGATAGTCAATGCACATTCGGACTTTTCCTCCTGATTTTGGTGCGTGTACAATATTAGCTAGCCAAGTGGGATATTCGATCACCCTGATGAAGCATATGTTCAACTATTTTATCACCTCTTCTTTAACCTTGAACGACCATTCGTTGTGGAGCTTTCGCAATTTTTTCTTGATCGGTTTGCATTCTAACAGAGTGGGAATCTTGTGTTCAGCTATTTCAGGATTGATATTGGGCATGTCCTTGCAGTACCATACGAAGACATCCATAAATTCCTTCAGTAGTTATTTTAGTTTCATGCACTCATTCTCATTAAGGGTGGACCATATCCTAATCTCACGCAGTCGGCTACTAGAATCGAGATTAATAACAATAGTTTCATCCTCATTAATTTGAACGCGATTATGTTATTTGTTATTAACCTTATTAAGACTAGTTAATAGTTGGCCATTTGCAAAATCAGCATCATCATCAAGAGTTTTGTTAGAATCAAGACAATTAATGTAAGGCGCAACAAGATACTCAAAATCTTTATTTATTTCATTCTCAGAAAAAATAACGTTGAGAACCTTGTCAAAGGAGGTGTCGATTATATTATTATCGAAAAAATAAGGAACAACAAAAGAGGAAGAGAGAGAGGATAAATGTCTGGGTTGGGTTGCATTTTTGTAGGTGGAACTAGAATTCCATTTGAGAAGGGGTTCATCAGCGGCCTTGATCAGGATGGACGAATTCAACGACATGGCACTTGAATGGATCATGCAGAGTGTCAACCCCCGCATTTATAGGTTGAATGAGTCCTCGGAGTCACTTCCCTTGAAAATTTTGATAATAACTACATTTTTCTCAACGAACGGTTGCACATGATGTTGGGAGTCCTCAACCCATGAGTAACTGTCTTGAAAGAAGATCTTCACCCCTAGTTTTGTCTTCTATCCACATGATCATACCATGGTTCGAGAAAGCCACAAAAGGGAAAATCTGCACCCTCTTTGACGAATCTTCCTTTCAATGAATCCCTTGAAACAGTCTTGGCACTTTCTAAACTTCTCTTCAATTGGGATTGGTAGCGCATTCTGAGTTCCACTGATGATGGTTGATAACCCAGGCCACATGGAGAAAGGTCTTCTTCAAGACTATGGGTTACATGATCCACTGTTGTCGTCATCTTAACCTCAGTTTAGGCATGGAGTGCATAATTTTAAACATCAGTATCACGTTGACATTATCGTAAAGGTTGTGCTCTTGACAGACTTGATCTTTAAAATCAGGAGTGGAAGTGGTTCAACTTGGAAGCCAAAAAAAGCATCTCATTCGCCCCATATTATATTTTTAGTACCAGATTACTAATGATGGTGTTCTCAGTATTATCATCGTCGCCCAAGATGGTGATGACCTGCCCCTCGGTGATGAACTTTAGTTTTTGATAGAGAGAGGAAGACATCCCCTTGATGATGTGAAGCCACGGTTGACTAAGAAATAGATTAAAATAAGCGGGTATATTGATAACTTGGAACTCAATAACGAGATTTATAGGGCCGGCTGCATAAGATTAATAACAAATAACATAATCGCGTTATTTGTTATGGGAAAGACTAAGCAATAGATTGAAATAAGCGGGTATATTGACCTTGCTCTAACCCCTTTTGTGAGTGTTATGGATCCCATCACCTCTCGGTGAGTATTTTCATAGGCACGCATTGAAGCAGAAGTTAGAGCAAGGTCGCTTACTTTTAAATCCAAGAAGTTGAAGGTTCTCAACGGGTAAACATTGAGTGTTAATCCGTTGTCGACGAGTGAGAGAGGGATTGTCTTCCCAGTTACCTCAACGGAGATATTGAGAGCATATTTATAATTAGGACCAAACTTTAGGATCTCTTCTTTAGAGAAAGAAAGCAATCTGATAGAGGTTAAGGACCCGACCAAGTTCACGGCTTCTTTTGTAGTGGTGGAAGGAGGGACTGTGGGCCCGGTAAGTAATTTTATCAAAGCGTTTCGGTGTAGATGGGAAGACATAAAGAGTCCCCACAAGGTGATGTTAGCCTGAGTTTTCTTGAGCTGCTCAAGGATCTTGCTTTCCTCGATGGTTATTTCTGGCATGGTGAGCTTCTCGACAACTCCCTTTCCTTTATCTATCCCCGTTGACTAAGGATTCAGACTCTGGTAGTGTCTTCCAGGTCTTATCATATGGTTCACGGAGGAGGGGAAGATCAAAACCCCCGTTTCTTCATCTATTTCGGGTTGTTCGGCCACTTTGTTGATTTCCCCTAGAAGATCTTCAAAAGATATCATCCCGTATATACTAATTACCTGACTGCCATTTTCTTGGCTTGGTTCTTCGTCTGAGCTATCAAATTCCCCACCCCCCATCATGTGGTGACGATGTCGTCTTTCCATGATAAATCAATGCATTCCATAACCTCAAAGGCTTCTTCATATAGATCCTCCCACTCAATGGGGATATGCAGAAGTAAAGGGTCTAACAGCCCTTGTAGCTTTAAAGCATCGAGAAACTCAAACATACTGTAAGTCTCATTGGTCTGTCAGAACAAGTCTGCCATAAACTCACTTTGTCAACAAGTGCCACCCAATTATCTGACTCTCGAGCCCACTTTCGGGCTTCCATGGACAGGATGCTAAAATTCTGACAATCAATGGTCATTTCAGGGGGGAAATTTAAGCCTAAACTTTAGAAGTTAGTTCAGTATTGTTGGAAATTCCATATCTTTCCCTCCGGAATGGGTATGAATGACAATACACACTCTTGTAAGAAATGGTAGAGCTTAGTTAGAAAAAAAGGTAGGGTGTAGGAGAAAATATGGGTAAGATGGGTACTTTACTGGGTACAATCTGGGTAAATGGGTCGAATTCCAGGTCATTTTCTAGGAATATGGCATTCGTATGGTTTGGAAGTGGATTTTAACTGGTGTTTGGTTTGGGATTGTCCGGTGGGGCGATGATACCCCAGTCAATCAAAACTTTAACATTTCGGAAATGGAAGCACTGATCAGTGGTATGGCTGGCAGTTTAGTGAAAATACAATGGGCGTCGAGTTTGAAATTTTTGGGAAGTGGGTGGTTGGTAATAATTTCTTCAATATCCACTCCTGCTTTTCAGAGGGCTCAAAAATGTGGGTAATACTATCCTCATATCATCGCTCCGACATGGGGTAAGAAGTTTTTCTTCACATTATTAACTTGCTCCTCTTGGGAAGGTCAGTTGGTCATAGTGGATGCTTTCTCCCTCCACCTTGCTATGAAATTACTGACAGTTTCTTTGAGGTTCTACTTGAGAAGTTCTAAAGCACAGCGTGTAACTTCCAAATCCTCGTTGTATTTGTACTGCAATATAAATTCTCAGGCAACATCCTCCCAACTGCGAATTCTGGATTCCTTGAGGGGTAGGAACCAACGAAGTGCGTTGTCCTTCAAAGTCTGTTGGAACATTTGGGACATTATTTCCTCGAAGGCACCTAGGAGAGTCATGGATTGGTGGTAGCTTCGAAGATGAGCAATTGGGGGGCTCGCTACCCCCAAACTTCTCAATGTTAGGCATCTTTAATTTTTCTGGCAGCCTTACTTTAGGGTAAGGAGGCATATGGGTGTAATCCATGTATTCCTAGAGATTTGGACCTGGTCAAACTTCTTGGTTAACAGCTTAAGATCCTCTTTGACCTTGTTTAACTCTTCTTCCTTCGGCGCAAGATTCGGCATATGGAGTTGAGCTGGTGGTGGTCGATTGACACGAGGCGCACGTGGGACATGCTGATATTCTTTTGAGACCCAAACATGATCAGGCGCGGGTGGACCCATAACACGAGGGAAGATGACCTCAGGATCTTCAGGAATAGGGTCCTAGTTTCACTGCATCTCATAACCTTGGTTTGAAGGTTGTCAATATTGGCAGTAAGTTGGATTAGGACCGTTATCATATCAAATTGCATATTTGGTACTTGGTCTGTATTTTCTATGGAGGGTTCGTGAAGGTGGATTTCGTACTTGGAGGAAGTAGCGGAAGAACTAATGGAGCTTTGGGGTGGTTCGATGGAAGACCGAAGCAAATAGGGAGTCAAGCCAAGGGTCGGGTATGCGATTGAACAAAGAAGAAAAATGATTCGAATTTATTTTTAAAATAGAAAAGGAAGAGTTATTTTTATTGGGAAAGAGGAAAATGTTATGACATTTTTTGGAAAGGGGAGGAAATTTTTTTTTGGTAAAATGAGGGAAAATGTTTTTGGTATTTTGATAAAAGAGGGGGGAAATTGTTTTTAGCAGTTTTGGTAAGGAAGGAGGGAAAAACGAGAGAAAAGTCTCAACATGATTATTATTATGTTTATATTTTCACTTGTATTAGGTTGACCTAAATGCAAAAAAAAATACCGAAGAGGACCTGAGTCGGGGAAATTTGGGTTTGAAAAATATGTAAAACATGGTTTGACTTGTTGCCAAGCTCATAGACAGGGTCCTATTTTGAAAAAAAAAAGACGAAATCGTGCAAAAATTTAGGCGACATGCCGACCCGGCATTTCAACAGAGTTTCGTGTGGTAACCGAAAAACTAAGTATGAGTGCCCTAGGTTTGACGCCTATATGAGGATATGCAGTTGTTGGGTTAGTGGAAAGGTTCCCCCATTTGGCACGACTTTCACGATATACGTCTTGCTTTTGAGGGTAATTGGTACGTGTGGACAAGCCATTTGATATATCTGAGTGTACGTGAATTGCCTTACTATACCTCATGGGGACAGCACGTGTGAGAGCGAATTCGATATACTCGACGTACGTGAACGAGTTCCCTACTATATACCTTTCATCGTGACTTCGATCAAGCGATACGATGCGAGGTGAATCGTTCGATATACGTCGAAGTAACTAGGCCAATGAAAGGTGAGAGTCGTATTGTTTAGGTTAACTGCGCCCTGCCAGACGAGCGCCCATCACAAAATGACCCCCCAGTATGGGATAATTTTTAGTCAATATAGTAATGCTTTGTAGTGTGAAAAATGCATGGTTCTTGATAAGTATATTATGGAGAGAGTATTTTATTTGGCATGATGAGCATTATACTAATAAGGAAAAATGCACAAGTATCATGAAAAGTAAATCTAGCGTGGAATATGAAGATTACACTAAGCATGGATATGTGAGAGTGAGTGATGTGTGAATATATATAAGTGGGTGCGTGGTAATGAACCTAAGCATGGATCAACTACAAGTGGTGTGTGATAAGTATAAGTGAGCATGAAAATATACAAGTGTGATAAGTGGAGGTGTGTGCTAGTGACACATAAGCATGGATATTCTAAGTGGCGTGATAAGCATCCAAAAGTGTTTAAATAATATCCTAAATAGACAATTTTTAATTGCTAATTCTCGACAAAATTGGGTTTTATATGCTTATTTATTTATTTTGTAGGGCAAATGCATGGTGCGGTGTTCAAATGCTCAAATCAAGAAAATTTCAACAAAATGGAGCTAACCCTATATACCTTATCCCGTAACCCTAACCTAAGCCTAACCAAGTCTAAGCCTATCCCGAGCCATGTGTGTTTGATTTGTCCGTTTTTATTTTATTTTATTTATATTTTTATTTGTGTCGTTTATGATTTTTAAATTTATTTTATATTATATATTTTTGAGTCATGTATATATTTTTAAGATTTATTTTTATATTTTATTTTTGTGTGTCGCATGTATTTTTATATTTTTAAAGGTGTGCGTTTTTAATTTTATTTAGTTTTTATTTTTATTTGATTTTTAGTTTTTAGTATTAGTTTAGTTTTGTTATTTCTTATTTTATTAAGTTAGTTTTATTAGTATTATTTTATTTTTAATCTTTTTAGTTTTAGATTAGAATTTATTTATTTTAATAAATTTTTATTTTTATTTTTTTTTAGTTGAGTACAAACTAATACACACACGCAAATTCTACAACAAACATACACCCAAATATCACCCTCACTACACACCTAAACTAACTTACACCCTACCACACCTAAACACCCCTCCCATCATCTTCCCCATCAATACCACCTTCTCTCTCCTCTCTCCTCTCTCCTCTCTCCTACTCCACCATAACTAAACACCACCACCTCCTAAACCCCACCTGCTAACTTCCCTCCAATCTAAACCCACTACCACTGGCCTTGACCCGAGACACCTATACCCCAAATCCCATTTCCCATTTCCTGCCAAACCCAATCTCCCCCGCCGATGATCTATAATCCGACGGGACCTGATACCCACCTACCCGGGAGCTGAAACCCGCGGCAAATCCCATCACCTAACCAAACCTAAAACCGGGCAGCCCCTGTGTGCAGAACCCGTACCTGCAAACCCGAAAACCGATTCCACGGCCATCGAGACCTGCCAGTTCCGGACCTCCGACCTCCTGCTCTGGCCGGCGCATCCCCATTGCTTAACCCACCCTTCGAACAGGTAACCTGATCGCCCCGGATACCACCACGAACCCGACCTAGACCTGGCCGATCCGAGACCACATCCACCACCAATCCAGTAATCCGAGTTCAACCCGGAGATACCCGAACCCAACCTTCATTCCATCTTGAAACCATCTCCATCACCTGCTATACCCACTTCTACCCAAGCCATATACCCTTTGACCCATTACCCATTTCTCAATTTTAACCAAAATCGTTCCACCTGTTCAGACCAAAACCCAAGCCAAATAAACATAACTCCCGTCTGTTTTAAACTAACTTAACCCTTTTTTTCAAATTATCCCCAACTAACTTAATTCCCACTTTTCTTCCTAAAATAACCCCACACACCTCACACCCCATGCACACTTTTAATCGATGCCCAATTTACCCTCTAGCTTCATGTGTCTCATTATAAATAAAGACCCAAAAGCTCATTGGAAAAATGATCTAGGATTGTAGAGAGGAAAATTCTAGAGTTAGAAAGAGAAATATTTTTAATTTTTTTGTTTAAATTTTTTTATTTGGTTTTTTAGATTAGAAAAAAAATACAATAAATTGAGTATTTGTAATTAATGAGAGATGATGGAAGAATTGAAGAATTAATGCAATTGAAGGTAATTTTGATTTGATTACTCCTCTCTAATTTTCATTATATGCTCTTAATTGATTATTATTTTTGTTGGATGATGATTATGAATGACTAATATCCCATTAAAGGGAGGAATTGAAACCCTCATGAATATAATTTGATTTAATTGTCAATTTTAATTTTGTTAGTTTCCTTTGATTAGTAAATTTAATTCCTACTTTATTTTCACATTGAGAAATGGAAAATCATCCTTGAGAAAGGATTAAAATTTGTATTATCATTTGATCATTTGATTCAAACTAGAGATAAGCTTATCACTTGATTTAAATGTTAGTATATTTTTCATCTACTCTTGTTCTTATTATTGACTAATTAAAATTAGTTGGATGAATTGATCCTATTGGGTAATTTGTTTGATTAATTTTAATTCAATTAGAGTAGTGTGTGTGGGAATTAAACTTATTTTTCTAAAATAATATTCAATCAATTCATTAGTGTAATGAGAATTAACTTTTGAATTAAATTAATATTTTGGAAATTGATGAAATTAAAATTGTACAAACTAGATTGATTTGTGTGAATTGAAGGTGAATTTTCCATTCCTTGAATATTTTTCTCTCCTTTAGTTACATTTCACTCACTTTCATCACACACTATATTTTATATTTTTCACACTTTTATTCTAGTTTTATTTACTTGTTCTTATTTTAGCTTAATTTTCATTCCTTCATCTAAAAATTGTTTTAATATTGAAAAAGCTAAAAAAAAGTGAAAAAGTGAAAAATCAAAAAAGAAAATAATAAACAAATGAATTGCACGCCTCTTTTGCATGTTTCACCCTTAGATTTGGATTGATACCTCACTTACCACTATATTATAGTTTGTTATATATTTTTATAGGTAATTGAGATTTTTGGTTAAAGGAGCTTTACACAACGACGATATACCAAAAAGCAACTCTATCATGGTGTGTGCAACATGTGGATATAAGTGAATCTATATACAAGTGTAGGTTGTGTAAGGTGTATATGAAGAGTATTTACAAGTGTGTGAAGTGAAAAGTTAGTGAGAGGTGATATAAACATGAGGTAAATATATACAAGAAGTAATATAGGAGAAAAGGGAACATACAGGTAGGTGCATACGCACAAAAGTAGAAAATGATAACACCCATGCAAACAGAGTATAGCTCTCTTAAGTAAGTCCCCAGCGGAGTCGCCATTGTGGCCATCCCTCCCCGGGTACCGGTTTCCCTATCTCCTTCTCCTTCTCCATCATGGGGGTTGGCGCTCGCGCACGCGATGGAGAGAGAGAGAGAGAGAGAGAGAGAGAGAGAGAGAGAGAGAGAGAGAGAGAGAGGTCTCACACCCTTTTTAGAAACGCTTAGGCCATCGTCAATGTGGGGCGATGTAAAGAGATAGAGTCGTCAACCTATTTTTCACAAAGAAGGCAAAAGAACATGTTACCGCCTTGAGAGAACGGCATAAAAGATAAACTGATGCTTGCGAAGCCAATTAGATGAAAGGTTCGAGGGCTAAGTTACAGAATGGAAAGGTGTTAGGCACCCATCCCGCCCTTTCGGTCTCTCACGGGCTTATGTTACTATTTTTCTTAATTTTTTCGTGAAGTGTGTGTGCATGTATATATAAATGGAGATCAAAATCGCCCGACTCACATCATGGAAAAGACGGAGTGAGGTCATCTATAGGAATGTTTCCAAAATCATAATTAAAAATATGATGTATGCGCTTATCGAGATATTGATCGTTATGATGAAACGATATATATGTTGGATAAGACACAACCATGGATCACAAGTATGATATATATGAATAATATATGGATAAAATAGAAAAAATATAAAAATATAAAATAGGACTGGAGCCTCAGGTTTTAGCTCGAGACGCCTACGTAGCCTATAAAGACATCAAAGTCCCCTTAGTTCGCATGCGACACGAGGGTGGGGTTTATCCCATAAATTCGAACGGGGATTTTATTATATGTGTGTGTAAGAAAAATATGTTTTTAGTTTTGAGAAAATGGGGTGAAAATCCCGTTGGAATTTATAGGTGTAACCCTCTATTTCTTGTTTTTTATAGAAAATATATTATGTGCAATATTAATAATAAAGGATTGGAGGTTAATGTGTATGATCTAAAATAAAAACTAAATTAAGAATTTATATAACTAATGTAAAAATAAAGAGATTTAAAGAGAGAGAGTAATGTTTTGACCTACTTTGGAGATTGGACATTGATTATGATTGGCGATGATCTTCCTTGCAAGTGAATGAAGAATGTAAGGGGGTTTTACTAAATTGGGTGTAAAAGTGATGGGAATGAAAGGGGGGGAAAGGTTTTAAATAAGGAAACCTCGTTGACTTGAGAAGAATGTTGTTGAGATCATTGAACTTGATGTTTCTGAGGTCTCTCCCTTGGAAGGTGAGCTCATGATCACCTTATATAGGGTTAAGGTACTGCCGATTAAAATTGTCCTTGCCCTGCCTGTTGGCAAGTAACCTTAGACACACTGCTGATAGGCAGAGAAATGGACCGACCAATTGGCAGTCTCGTGCAAATTTTATGGAAAAACGGTCATAAATGAAATCCGTAAGTCTAAATCGTGCATAGGGCATACCATTGGAAAGGTTATTCAGAAAACTTTGAGAATCCTTTGGTCCGCTCCCGAGTTCGGGAGTTGACTTTAGGTTAAACGGGGCTCGAAAGCGCCGTCGGTCCTTTGGACAGGAGATCATCGGACGACGATGGATCGTTTGTCCAAACCATAAGTCCAAATCGTGCACATAATAGACCTTTGGAAAGGTTATGCGAGGCACTTCGATGTTCCAAAGAGCTTCGCTCGGTTAGGAGAGTTAACTTTGGTCAAACGGGCCCTAGAGCGTCCAGTGACCTTTCAGAGTAAAATGGATCATTCGTCCATATCGTAAGGTTGATTTGCGAATGGGTGGACCTTTGGAAAGGGTATTCAGTGCCCTTCGAAGATTCATTCAGTCTCGTTCGAGATGAAGAGTTAACTTTGGTCAATAAGAGCCCGGGAGTGCCCGGTGGCCTTCAGATCAGCTTTCGGGGAATGGATCATTTATGCCAATTCGTGAACCGTACGGACCGTTGGAAAGGGTATTCGGAGCCCTTCTAGGATCCATTAAGCTTTCGATCTGATGTTGAAGTTGATTGCGATTAAATTGGGGCCCGGGAGGGCCCGATGATCTATATTAGTTTTCGATAGTAAAATGGTTCGTTCATCCGAATCGTTATTCCGATTTGTACACGGGGCAGGCCGTTGAAAAGAGGATTCAGAGCCTTTAGAAGATTCGTTGAGCTTTCTCTCTGCCGATGAAGTTAACAAAAATCAAATGGGGATCGGGAGCGCCCGATGGCCTCTAGATCGGTACTCGGAGTATAACCTAGGGTTCGTAGTGAATTGGGGAGGTACTAGGGACCTAAGGAGAGACTTAGGGGGGCCTAAAATGTGGTGTCTACATCAATAATTACCTTGAATTTTCGAGCACGCTCAAGATATTTCTCGAGTTAGGATACAAGGGCTTTAAGTTTCTCACGAGTCTCTACGGATGCTTGGATATCTCTCGTAAGACTAGCTACCTTGTTGGTTAAGTACCCGTTTTTTATCTCAATTAAACAAACTCTTTCTCCCAAATCTTCTCTCACCTAAGACTCTCTCTCTCTCTCTCTCTCTCTCTCTCTCTCTCTCTCGCCTTTCTCAACTCCTTCTCTAAGGCTAATACTATTATATCTAGACCTTTATTTTATTTCTTAGTTTTACAGGTATCAGCATAAAGATCGGCGTAGGCGCGTTGTAGGCCACTCTTTCTCTTACTTAAAACACCCCCAGCGTCGAAATGACTATAATCACTATCTAGGTGTCCATGTTTAGTACCTTCCTCATCGGCGTGAGGTGAACTAGATGTACTAACATGACTATCCATGAATGCAGTGAAGTTACATCCATGCGGTGATTCACCCCCCGAACACACCGACTCGACCTCACTATCGCTAAGCAAGAAATTTAAGGCATATTTGCCTTTCCCTTGTCTCTTTAACCTAGTCGAACACTCATGACCTTTGTGAAACTTTCCCTCATACTCATAATAACTCTCCTTGTCATTCTTTAGAAAAAAAACTTCTCTTTTTCAAATTTTTTCTTGCCTGATTTATATTTTTTATCTTTCCCAAAATTTTCTTTTCTGTGGAAGTATTTTTCTTTTAAGTGTCAGAAACTTTTTGAATTTTTTGGTAAAAAGGACTAAATCGTCTAAGTTAAAATCATACTCGGAATCCGACGACACTTCCTCTTTCTTTTTAGATTTGGCACTTAGTGCAATTCCCTTTTCCTTAGGATTAATAGTTTTAGGGAACATATTTATCTTGTACGTTTGAAGATCTCCTACGAATTCTTCTAGCGTCTGAGAAACAAAATCATGTGCAACTAGCGTATGATAAATAAAATCATGAAGCACAAATAGCGTATGGCAAACAAAATCATGCAAGCAATCATTCATATGATATGGCAAGAGAAGAATCATGTGCAAACATACGAGAATCAACTGAAACAACCTAATGGTTACTAGAAAGGACAAAAGGGAATTTCAAATAATGCGTACTAGTTTATTATAAAAAACTCTTTTAAACTCTTTGATATAAAATCAATTATAAGTTATAAGTTAGAAAACACTCACCCACACTAGTAAGTAAAAGTGGTGATGCTAGATATAAAAATAATTCCCTTTAAGAATGAGATGAGGAAAAGTGGAAGGTGACACAATATTTATTCTCGAGGAACCTGCCGTGGTGGTAAACCTTGTGTCCCTAGTCCCAGGACAACTCACACACCCAAGTCCACTATTACTAATTATAAGTTACAGATTACAGTCCACCTTATAATGATTTAAACTAAGCAAATACAACCCCGTACACCCAGCCTAGTCTAAATACAACCCAACTTGACTGACAATCAGTCAACCCGATAACACAGGTAATAGAGACTACAACACATGCACAACAACACACTCAAACTCGAGACCGCCTGAAGTTGTGCACAAACACAAAAGAAATATACTAATATGATATTTAATTAATCGGTACTAAAAGAATGATTAAATACTAAGTCACAAGACACAAACCATGTCTTCCTTAATATATAATATTCAAGTAAAGATTAATCCTAAAACAATTTAGTTGGCGCAAATGACTACAAATAAAATAGAAGATAAACTCCCAACGATTGTGACGCACAACTAAAATAAAAAATAACTTAACACCAAATGAAGTATTAATCAATTTAAATCGGTGTTATGTTAAAAATATTAAGTCTAAGTAAAATGAGCAAAAGATAAATATGTATAGCACTTAGCTCATACAAATCGGGACTTAATAAAGTTAACACAAGAAAGTTACAAATATTTTAGTTAAGCCCAAATAGCAAAAATTTGTAACACAAAAAAAATTAATCACAAAGATTAAATTCCAATTTTAGTTCAAACAATTACTATAACAAGATTTGGATAAAAAAAACTTATACACACACTAACACCACTTAAGTAAAAAAGAATACAAAAAAGACTATTCAACTTAGGCAATAAAAAAATGTATGAGTCAAATGAACCAATCCAAGTTAAATGAGTACGAGATAAAGAGTGTAGCACTCAACTCAATAAATTGGAACGTATCTAGCTAAAATAAAATTTAAATCAATAAAGATAATGATTTAGAGTCACACACTAGTTACACCCAACTAAATAAAGTGAAAGTTCAACTTAGAGGATATAAATAGTTAAAGGCAAAAAAAATAAATTATCTTTAATCCCAAATTAAATTAATTTAAAACAAATTTAAAATAAAAGAAATTTTAATAAAAAATATGTGTGACACAAACATCTTTACCCAAATTGTTAGGACTAGATAAAAAGTGCACACACACACACACACACACACACACACACTAAATTGGGTGTAAATAAAGTCTCAACACCCAACACCCAAATCTGACTTAGAACTAAAAAGCCCAAAATAGTCTTGGTCCAAATATTAAACTGAGTAGGTCCGAGTTAACACACTGAGTTTAAACTAATTTTAACATTGAATTACTACCGAGTTTACACTTAGTTATAGCCGAGTGATTAACACACATACGAGTTTATATCAAAACACACAGCAACACAAACACACGGTTAATCCCTAAAGACACACACACGGATCTGATAAAAATAAACAAAATGCGCAAAAAAAAAAATCTAAAAGTATGTATATATATATATATATATATATATATATATATATATATATATATATATATATATATATATATATATAGAAGTATATATGTATATATAGATTTGTAAGGACACAAGTCTCCGATTGAGTCTTAATGTAGTATTGGCTCAATTCCGGACAAAAACATTTTGAGTCATAGGATAGTGCTCAAGTGTATCCATCCAATCCTATGACGTGTTAGTTGAAGATGTAGCAGCCAAGATTATAAAGCTTCATCACATGCCGGGTTTAGTGTGCCTCGTTTCTATGTCAACAACATTAGTTCCAATGCTCCTAAGGTATGAATGCATTTTATATATATACAGGAGCTTGAAAATTTATTGGGTGTAATTTATAATTTTTTATAAGTTATTTTAACCACTTTGTTTTACTCAGAAAATATATTTTTTAGAACTTTTCATAAAAAAATTTAGGCTTAAAAAGATTTTTGCATTTTCCGGTAAGTCGTTCGAACGAACTGGAATCTCGTTCGAACGAGATTCCCAGGTCATTAAAACGGGACTTCTAACGAGATTTCTTTTTTTCTCACTGGAACATCATTAGTAAAGTCGTTCAAATGAATTTAGCGGGAACAGTTTTTTTGGCATTTTTGGCTGTTTTCACCATGTTCCACTACCTTTTCCCCACTACTTTTTGACAGAATTATCAAGTGCAGAAACCAACTTTGTAGAACCAACTTTTTCACATTCTAAAAGACTTTAGAGAGCAAAAAAATTCAAGAAAAATTTCCATGTTTTGTGATTGATTTTTATGGAGTAAATTCACCAAAAACACATACACACCCAATAGTTTGTTTATTCCAAGTTCCTTAATATATATCCTTCCTTGGAGTGTTTGGCACCGGGTTTTTCTCTACACCTCAAAGAAGAGAAGTTTAGGTTTACTTCTACATCCCACAAAGAAAAAGTTTGTTTGCTGTGACATAACCACTTGGAGAAAGGCTCCTTGTTCGGGTGGCGATGACCAGAAAAAGTCCGATCGATGGATTCCGAGATCCCGGTGGACCTCCGTGGTTATTCTCTGTGACACCCCGCCTAATAAAATACCGGGCGATCACTCCTATATCAAATTAAATCAGGAGTCTCATATGGATCATTCTTAGCATCACTGTCGAAAATCCATTTAATTACTAATAACTTATTAGGCTGGCGTCAAAATTTTACTTAACTACTCTTTTTAACAACTACAATATTAAAACATCCACACAGTTTTGCGTAAATAAAACAAAAATGAAATAAAATAACCGAACACTCGGTCAAAATATACAACCATATCGAATTTTGTGCTAAGAGAATAAATAAATGCAATTGGACCATTGGCCCGAATATTTATACAGTACCTCCTATCTAAAGTACAAGAATAGAAGCGTCTATCGAGAACCTACACGCATCCACAGCTGCTGCAGCAAACGTCTGACTCGAAGGAAGTGTCATCCAGGCGTCCCTGTGTCTGGACACCTATATAATATATATATATATATATATATAAAACAAGAAAGGAAAAGTAGATAAACAGGTCAGAGCCCGAGTTTGAAAATATTTTGCAAGTGCATAAATGCTTTATTTTTAGAAAAAGATTTTCTCATATTTAAGTTTGGTATCGCACTCCCATGAGATACCCCTCACCTCTCTTCTAGTAGTGCACACCTAACGCTTCCTAACAAAATACCCTAGTCAAGCTATCCCGCCTAACTAGTCTAATTCACCCGACTACTAGAAACCTATATCGCCCGAGTACTAAGGGCTAAACTTCTCTCCATTCTCAACGCTGCGCTAAGTTCGTGTGTGGGTTGTCTCGCGAAGCGAAATCCAAACAAGGAACCTCCCCTCCCCCCCCCCCCCCCCCGATACACTACTACATGGTAGGGTTAATGGTAGAGATCCATTAGGCCCCTAGTACAAAACTAATGTATTAATATACAAATCATATTCATTTTTATATACATCTTACAATATACATCCGGATACTATCTCCCGAACTGAGGTTTACCAAATTTAATTTCATCTTTATAATACACATCCGGATCTATCTCCCAGACTGAGGATTCATATACAAAGTATTTACCAATACTTATCATTTTTATCTCAAAACTTTCCATTTCCTTTCTTATATCCTGAAAATGTATTTAAAAGCCAACTCATTAGCATGAATCGCTTTAACATATCATATAACTTTTTAAAAGCCAGTTTTATTAACATAAAAATGCTTTTCTGTTTTATAACATCCCATTTTCCATCTTACATCCAGTAAATGTATTTAAAAGCCATTTTTATTATTATAAAAATGCTTTTACCATATCACATGCTTCCATTTCCCTTCTTCCATCCGGGAAATGTATCCGAAGCCAAACCGTTTATCCCATTTCCCTTCTTATATCCAGGAAATGTATTTAAAGTCAATTTATTATCATAAATTGCTTTAACATATCTAAGACCGTCCCTCCAGGTTTCCCCACTGGACGCGCCCCTAAATGGCTATCATCTTCCAGGGCCTATCAAATAAGACAACCTGAGAACCTAACAAAATCATCAGGAAGCGGCCATATGCCTGCGGGATAGTCATGACCACACCCAGAATCACCTAACCAGCGCAGAAAATATATAATCGCTCATATGGACTATAGGACTATATCCACCCTGCATTCATTAGCCAGGTAGCTTCACCATACGCACGCAACTTCCCTTATGATAGCGATTTAGAGAGGTGTGTATCCATAAATTATTATTTATGAAAATCATTTATCTTTCCATTTTGAAAACATTTATCTTTACATTTTCAAAAGTCATCTACATCATATCATATATATACTTTAATCACATAGTATATATATATATATATATATATATATATATATATATATATATATATATATATATATATATATATATGGCCATAATTGCCAATTACATCTAGCGATGACCATTAATCCCAAATATATAAATACCTAGAAATCACTTCCTAGGTTTCACCAAGATGTATTCAACTCACATACATTCAAACACATACATACTTATGCTCAATGATAGCCGAACTCTCTCTTTCAAATTATGTTCGTCCCGAACATTAACTATGTTCGTTCCCCGTATTATGCCCTACCCCAATCCAAGGCCTTTTCTTTCATTTAAAGGTTTACTAACCCTCAAAACCATCATTTAGGAGTCCCGATATCATAACTAGGGTCCCCCATATAAGTCCCCAAATTGTAATTTAACTCCCCATACTCTTAAGGGGAGAAAACTGGTAAATCTGACCAAAGCAAATCGATTCGCCCCAATTGCGAATCGATTCGGGTGGGTGAATCGATTCAGCCCCCAATCCGAATCGATTCAAAAAGTGTTCTGCAAGAAGGTCCTTAATGGCGAATCGATTCGGTCTAAATCCGAATCGATTCAGCCCACTGCAGAATCACAGATCCCCTTAGGCGAATCGATTCGGCCTAGACCCGAATCGATTCGGCATGTTCGAGGGGCACTGTTTGGGCAATTTTTTTTTCAATCTCAAAAATACCCAAAACTCAATCCAATCTCCATTTAAATCATAACTTGGATTTATTCCTACAAACCCAAAGTTTTTATATCTCCTCAAGTTCTTTAGAGGTCCTAACACTCCATTTGAGAACCCCTAATATTTATCTCCAATAAGTTCTAACTAACGATTTCGATATCGGACAGCTTTTCGTATAAAAATCACTATAAATCCAAAAAAAATAGAAAAATAAGCGGTCGCCGCCCACACGACCGCATCGAAAAGATCTACAATTTTTATTCTTTGACCAGGAGCCGAATCGATTCGCATCAAGTTCGAATCGATTCGTAAAGATGCAGGTCACTATTTATCGTCTTCTCCGAGACGGTTTCGGGAATTAAAGCTCTCACGAGCTTTTGTCGCCTCACCCAACGTCCTACAACCTCAACTAACTACAAATACACATATATTAAGGGTTCTAAACAACCTAGAACCCTAAACCACCAATTTATTTCGATTAATTTCTACGTTTCTCTAATTATGAAATTATAAGGGTTTATTCGTTTTTAACTCCCGAAAACCCGTTCTATCCACGAAAACCCAGCCCAAAATATTTAGGGTTTGTTTATACCAAACTACGGTATGATATATTTATGCAAAAATTAAATAAATCAAGTAAACACTTGCCTCGTGGATATAATCCAACGACCTCGAGCCGAATCCCGCGGAGGTTGGCCGAAATCTCCCCTTTTCTCCTCTTTTCTTCCTCCTCTCTCTCTTCTTTTTCTTTCTGCTTTATCTTTTCTCCCTCTCTCCCTCCTTTTATAAGGAGAAAAGGGTTTAATCCCTTAAAACCCAAAAATGACTCGTTTACTCAATTACGAGCCATTTTAACTCTAAAATTTCCCGAAACTCATTTTCGACAATCGGACACTTTTTTCCGACTATCTCGGCCGTTTCGAGACTCATGGCGCAGTCAAAATTTACATCCGAGGTACTTGATCGCAACTCACTATTTTAACCCCACACGACTTAATGCGGGTTTTCCAATTTAAATCTCACCTCGTGTCGCTTTACTCAGCAAGGACATATAATCAAAATACCTCGACATATTTACTTAACCCCAAAAGTAAATATATCACCTATCGATAATCATCAAATCCTTAAAAATTCCAAAAATTACCATTCCGGGAAATTCTCCAAATTCCAATTTATACTTAATTATGGGATTTAATTATCTCCAAAAGGGCGGGTTGTTACATTCTCTAGGCATGAGTGTGTACAAGAAGAAGCGTCGGGGATTGGACGGAGTCAAGTCGGGTGTTGTAAGTCTTTTTGTCTTGTACTTGTAAAACCGTACTTAGTGGATTTGAGGCTAGGGTCGTCCGAGATTTAATTCCGTTGTAGGTTTTTCCTCGTACATCGTGGCGTAGTGATTGTTATTTTTCTTTTGCAAATTCACATTAGATGCATGCTTAGGTAAAAAGTTGAAATTTGGTATATTTAATTTGGTGATAAATTTGTTTGGGTAAAAATTAATTTAATTCAAGTCATTACTTTAAATTGATGAAATTTTGGTTTGGCCTAATTTGCAAATTGACTTAATTATTTGTTAGGAAAATTTTAGGACTTGGATTGAATTAAGTTGTTTAAGTGAAAATTAATTTGTTGTTTAATTTAATGTGACTTTGAGTTTAGTTTAATTTTAATTTGAAAGAAATTAAAATTTGGTTTATGTAATGGTTTAGTTGTACCATCTTTATTCTGCATCTAAAAGGAAATTACTTTTTGTAAAATTAAAAATTAAGGGTCCTATCATTTTTTTCAAATTGGTATCAGAGCATTGATTTAGAAAAACTCACGTTCTCAAATTGGTATCAGAGAAGGATCGCTAAATTATTGCGTTTAAGATCCTTTTAAATATTTTTGACTAAAATGAAATTTTTCCCATTTTTAAAATTTCCTATTTTCGATGGTTCTAATTACACACAAGTATGCGTTCGGCTCTTAGGTCTCTAGATGAGAGGGTTTGATTGTCAGTCGTTAACGGGTGGTCCTCACCTACATATTTAGTTGAAAATGAACATGTTCCCAAACCCACCGATAGATGGAGTGAGAATGAATTTAAACTTGCAAATTTTAATTCTCGCGGTTTAAATGCCTTGTTTAGTGCGGTTACACCGGATGAATTCCAACGCATTATGACGTGTGAAACCGCTAAAGAAGCTTGGGATATTTTACAATTCATTCATGAAGGAACTAGTGTCGTAAAATCTTCTAAACTCCAAAACCTCACCACTCAATTTGAAACCATCAAAATGAATGAAAAATAAACTTTTGATGAATTTTATGCAAGACTTTTTGATATAGTTAATTTATCTTTTAATTTGGGAGAGAAAATCCCCGATAACCGAGTAGTAAAGAAATTTTTAAGGTCCCTACCCGATAGACTTATTCCTAAGGTGATCGTGTTAAATTCTTTACCCACTTTAGCCTCTACGAAATTAGAAGAGCTCATGGGTGATTTACAAACTATGAACTAGACATGTTTCCCTCTAAAACTGAAAAGAAAATAGATAAGGGTGTTGCTTTGAAAGCCCAAAAGGAGGAAAAATAAGTAGTAGAGAGTGAAAGTGAGAGTGACTCGGAAGATATGACTATGTTTACTAGGAAGTTTCAAAAATTTCTTAAATTTAACAAAGATAAATTTAAAAATTATTTTAAGAAATTTGAAAATTCTAAGCATGACAAAGCTGAGAAGATCCCTACAACTTTTAATGAAAATTTAAATAGGGACAAGTCAAATAGGTGTTATGGCTGTGAAGGGTATGGCCATAGGGAGAAAGAATGCCCCACTAAACTAAGCAGAGAGGGTAAGCAACCAATTTCTTATAATGTAACTCTTAGTGATACTGATAAGGAAGAAGGACCCGATTCCCCCACTAAGCCCAATTTTGTGGCTTTTATGGCAAGTCATATGAGTGAAAGTGAACACTCATTTATTGATGAAATTTTTAACACATGACACTTCCAAGGCCTTTGTTTGTGAATCCCAAAGAGATGATGGTAGTGAGAGTGGAGAAGAAAGAGAGAGTGAAAGTGAAAATGAGGTTGATGTAAGTGAACTTCAAATTGCGTTTCAAGAATTATATGAAGAATCTATTAAATTAAAAAGAACAAATTTGAAGTTAGAAGCTAGTTTAAGAGAGCGTGACAAGGTCATTAATGAGAGTGCGTTAGTGGAAGACCTTAGGACACGTGAGAGAGCTCTTCGTGAGAAGCTTGAATATGTAGAAGGCGAGAGAGATGGCCTTAAAGGTTTAATGGAGTCATTTAAAAAGGAGCTTCTTGCGTTTGAAAAGCGCAATGTTTTATTAGAGTCTCACATTTTAGATTTAGAAAATAAATTAAAAGACAATATTAAAGTCAAATTTGATTTGGAGTGTCGTTCGGAGAAATTAGACAACATATTAGGAACTGTTCAAATAAAAAATGACACTTGTGATTTAGGCTTCGATACTTGTAAAGAGTCAACTCTTAAAGCCAAAACCAATTTTTTAGGAGAATCCTATAGGAACAATGTTATAGATCATTCCTTAGGAAAGTCTTTTTGCCGAGTATTTAGGTGCTCACATTGTAGTCGAAAAGGTCATCTTAGAAAATTTTGTTTTGATCTTAAACGAGGTCCTAGAAAATCCCAACGTAAGGCAACCAAGGTAGCTAAGATTCCTACACCCCGTGATCGTCATTCTTCGTTAGTTTGGGTTAGGAGATCCGACTTGGTAGCTTTACAAGATAGGATTTTTTTATTCTTATTTACTTTCACATGCTTCCTCCCTTGCTCAATCTAAAGGTTGAATGTGTTAGTTGTTTGCATACTTTAGCTTTTGTACTTAATGCTAAATTATCATGTTAATTGTATGCTTCTTAATCATTGTTCTAGTCTAAACTTCATGCTTTATCACATGCTAGAATTATGATTGTTATTTATCTTTTGTATTATAGCTCTTTCATTTTAGTTTGCATTAAATGAAAAATACAAAAAGATTTTTGTTTAGCATTTGTGTTTCACCTCTTAGTAATTTAGGCTTAATGAAAAATACAAATGATTTTTGTTTATCTTTTGACTAAATATTTTTGTTTGTTTGGTTAAAATATGTCAAAAACTCAAAAAGGTTTTTTTGTGTGTGTGTATGTTAGTTTGACACACTCTATGTGGCATATACTTGTGTTTGAATCCCTTCTTTTTCGCTCCCATGTGGCTAGAACTTTTAGTTAAGATTGTCAATCCTTAAAATGTTCTTTACCATGCTTACATGGAGTGGTTGGATTTTGTGTTGATATAATGGATTCTACTTTTATATGCCTCAATTCACACATGCACGAGCTCTCTTGAATTTATAACTTCACATGTATATTTGAGCTTTGTGAGGTGTTCTCCTACCAATCTAGCCATCTACGTATTATGTGACCTAGGAGGACTAGTGCATGTTAAAATCCGTTGCACGTGAGATTTGTGTGAGATTTAAAGATTATGTTTATATATGTACACGGGGAAGAGCTCCGAAAGGAAATATCATCCTTTGCGAGTAAGCCACCGTTTGCTTGGACATAAAAGAAATACGTGTTCCAAAGGCCTAAAAGAATAATGGCATTAAAAGAAAAATATTTATCAATGCCTATTTTGTTTAGTTGCTTTATTCATTCAAAAGATTAAAATAATATGCTTACATTGAGGGAGATTGGATGGTATATCAACGGTTTGTACAATGTCTATTTATCCTAGTTGTACTTTCAATGTCATGACTCTATTGGTTTGTAGAATCATCAAAATTCTAGGCTTGTATGCATTATGTATGTTTGTCCATTAAGTTCAATCTATATTGTCACATGAGGTTATATTCAAATGTGATAAAGTTTGCAATCAAATGAAAACTCCGTGAACATGTTTTAAGTGATTGGGTCTAAACTTAATTGTAACTAGTTCACACCCTAACACTTTCGTTTCCATATGACACATTTTTTCCATACGAGTGTGAAAAGCTTATTATATTTTGTGTCATGTGTGGTGTCTATACCTATATCTATGTGCGTGTGCGTGTGCGTTAGTGATATTCATTATGTCTACATATATATGGTATTTTTTTATTTGCCTTGCTCTCTAGTCCATCTATGCTTTAAATTCATAATTGGTATCTATCGTGTTGTATCTTGTTGTTGATATCACATGCTTAGTCTCTCATGTATCACATTGATATCATTTTTTTGCATCTTCGTTGGTATCTGTTATTCTTTATATGGATTAGTTTCAATTTTGTTACCCATATGCTTTCATGTTCTTATCACTCTAAGCTTCATCGCATTTAAATTAGCTTTATCCTTTGTCTATTCCTGAACAAAAAGTGGGAGAATGATAGGGGGAGAAATGGTATCTAATCCTATTATAATCGTATCTCAGTTTATGAGATTTCACTTAGGGGGAGTCGCAACCTTCTTACGTTGATCATAGTTGATAAAAGAATTAATTTAGGGGGAGTATTTCTTTTACATCCATTTAATATTCTTGATATTCCCTATGCGTTTGATAGTTTGCTTAAGTGTGCAGGAATTCTTCTAAATGGCAACTTTCTTCGGCAAAGATATTGATCCTTGGTTTTTTAGTCAAGCGTTTTATTTTGGGTGGGATATTTTTTTAAGTCTAGTAGATCTTGACGGCCCTTTAGGATTTTTGTTTGGTTTTTGTCCCGGAATAGCCAAAGGGGGAGATTTGTAAGGACACAAGTCTCCGATTGAGTCTTAATATAGTATTGGCTCAATTCCGGACAAAAATATTTTGAGTCATAGGATAGCACTCAAGTGTATCCATCCAAGCCTATGACATGTTAGTTGAAGACGTAGCGGCCAAGATTATAAAGCTTCATCACATGCCGGGTTTAGTGTGCCTCATTTCTACGTCAACAACATTAGTTCTAATGCTCCTAAGGTATGAATGCATTATATATATATATATATATATATATATATATATATAGGAGCTTGGAAATTTATTGGGTGTAATTTATAATTTTTTATAAATTATTTTAACGACTTTGTTTTACTCAGAAGATATTTTTTTAGAACTTTTCATAAAAAGTTTTAGGCTTAAAAAGATTTTTGCATTCTCTGGTAAGTTATTCGAACGAGATTCCCAGGTCGTTCTACGAGACTTCTAACGAGATTTCTTTTTTCGCACTAGAACATCGTTAGTAAAGTCGTTCGAACGAGTTTGGCGGGAATAATTTTTTTGGCGTTTTTGGCAGTTTTCACCATGTTCCCACTACCTTTTCCCCACTACGCTTTGACAGAATTATCAAGTGCGGAAATTAACTTTTTGGAACCAACGTTTTCACATTCTAAGAGACTTTAGAGAGTAAAAACTTTCAAGAAAAAGTTTCATGTTTTGTGATTGATTTTTATGGAGTAAATACACCAAAAACACATACACACCCAATAGTTTGTTTATTCCAAGTTCCTTAATATATATCCTTGATTGGAGCGTTTGGCACCAGGTTTTTCTCTACACCTTAAAGAAGAGAAGTTTAGGTTTACTTCTACATCCCCCAAAGAAGAAGTTTGTTTGCTGTAATATATCCACTGGAGAAAGACTCCTTGTTCGGGTGGCGGAGACCAGAAAAAGTCCGATCGGTGGATTCCGAGATCGTGGTGGACCTCCGTGGTTATTCGTTAGGCAGAGGTGTGTACAAGAAGAAGCGTCGGGGCTTGGACATAGTCAAGTCGGGTGTTGTAAGTCTTTTTGTCTTGTACTTGTAAAACCGTACTTAGTGGATTTGAGGCTAGGGCCGTTAGAGGTTTTTTCCCATTGTGGGTTTTTTCTTGTACATCGCGGCGTAGTGATTGTTATTTATCTTTTGCAAATTCACATTAGATACATGCTTAAGTAAAAAGATAAAATTTGGTATATTTAATTTGGTACTAAATTTGTTTGGGTAAAAATTAATTTATTTTAAGTCATTAATTTAATTTGATGAAATTTGGTTTGGTCTGATTTGCAAATTGACTGTATTATTTGTTAGGCAAATTTTAGGACTTGGATTGCATTTAAGTTGTTTAAGTGAAAATTAATTTGTTATTTAATTTAATGTCACTTTGAGTTTAGTTTAATTTTAATTTGAAAGAAATTAAAATTTGGTTTATGTAATTGTTTAGTTGTACCATCTTTATTCCGCATCTAAAAGGAAATTACTTTTTGTAAAATTAAAAATTGGGTGGTATCAGAGCATTGATTTAGAAAAACTCACGTTCTCAATATTTAAATAGAGAACGAGAGAAAGGGAGAGAGGACTCAGAGACACATCTCCACGTTGAGCTATGGAAGTTGCGATACAAACAGAGAAACAAAGATCTTTAGACAATCAGAGATCCAAACGAAAGCCAAACCCACGAACTTCAATCGCCAGCTTCAACAGCTCGAGAAAAATAAATTCTCAAAAGTTAAAACCCAACACAAGAGATCTAAAATCGTAAAAGCTCAAATTCCAAAAACTTAAACCGTGTTCAGCACAACACCGGATCAAACCTCCACCGTAAATGAAAACCCACCGCCGAAAATAAACAACAGCCAAACAAAAAAAAATCGTTGAAATCAGCCGAAAAAGTACCGGAACCGAGCTAAAACCCAAAACTCAAATTGGCAGTAGCAAACAACAACCAACTCACCACTGCGTTTCAACACCCGGTCTCTTTTAAACACGGTCGAAACCAAACCCACAACTAAAGTATAACGACCAGTGAAGATTATTGGGTGTAAGGGTAAAGATAAACTCTAAAAAAATTGAGTATGCCGGTAGAGTATATAGAGAGAGAAAAAGGGTAAGATATTAGGAGAAAAAAATATCCACAGCCCTTTGATTATAGAGAGAGAGAGAAACGAAAATATAAGACCCTCCTCTTCAAAGTCCACAAAATGAAGATAATAAAGGCTCAAACCAATCAGCCTTAGTATAATCGAAAATACCAACAAAAAATGGGGGTAAAATAGTCAAACACAAGGAGACAAGTTTGACAACCAAAACACATAAGGCAGACCTCGAGCCAATCAATCTCCAAAATCATAAATGGCTTTGAATCAAAACCAACGACATAGAAAAAAACATTGGGCTGCCTTTTTAATGTGGGGTAAGAAATGTTTTAATTAAACAAAATTTCATATTTAATTAAATGTACCATTTAACCCATGAAAATTCAAAAACAAATGTTACAAATACACACAAAAAAATATTGATAAAAAAAATATTTTACATATCAAGTCAAATAAGAAACAAGACTTATAATACAAAATGAAATTTAATTTCATAAAAAATATAAAAACTCACACATGAGAAAAAATACATAAGACATAGTATTTTAACCATAACAATTTGCATACAACACAAAAATTATTTTTATCAAAAATAATTTATATATTAAATCAATATAGGAAAATATGATTTAAGGTATATAAAAAAAAGATTTTAATAAAAAAATAAGGCAAGAGCTTATAAAAAATATTTGTCTCAAAATTGAGCAAACACGAAGAAATGAGATTTTTAATCTCCCCTTTTGGCTAATTTTGAGACAAACAAAACCGAGACTCAATAAGAAACGACACAAATTACACAACTCAACTATACACATGAGTCCCAAAAGAAATAGAAGAGTACTTAACTCAATTAACTACAAAGATTCCTAAAAGACTCAAAAATTATAAAATACAATAAAAGAGTCTCAAATTCTCCTCATGTTTGCCTCAAAGGGACAAAGGGTAGGGAAGAATCCTACTAAATAAAAGTCATCACAACATAATATACAAAAAAAAGTACTAACAAACAAACTAAAACAAATTAGTTTGAAACATTGGAACCATCCATTTGACAACCTAAATTATTTTTCTTAATCCATTTAGATTTAACATTAGGAAAAACAGTCTTAAATGGGGCAGAACCAAACTTAACTTGGGGACTGTTTGCAAAAAAGTCAGTTTTTAAAGGGATCCTGGGCATATTATTATCTCTACTTTGTTGATTACTTAAACGCATATGACAAAATGGTCCCAAATGACCCTTTTTAAGATAAAAATTGCATTTATACACATGGTTATCATAAGATTTAACATTAGCTGAAATTTTAGCATTTTTAATAATTGCAATTTTTCTAGTTAAATTCAAAGGCTTAAAACAAAATGGTTCTAAATGGACAGATTTTGAACAAAATGCACACTTAAAAATCTTGTTATCACCAGATTTAACATAATTATAAGACTTAGTGGAAAAATTCACATAATCCGAATTTTTATTTTCATTTAATTTCTTATAGCAAAACTGCTCTAAATGGCCCTTTTTAGTGCAAAACCCGCACTGAAAAAAAGATTTAGGAAAAGAATTAATCTTATCATTTCCAATTTTCCTAAAATTTCATACATTTGCCTTATTCTGTCCTAACCTCTTATAGCAGAATTTTGCTAAATGTCCGGTTTTAGAACAAAAATCACATTTAACGACAAGCCTAGCAGTTGCGAAATTCCCAACATTTTGAATTTGCCTAAATTTGCCTAAGTCAGATTTATTTTGTCCTAATTTCTTAAAATAAAATTCTTCTAAATGCCCTTTCTTCGAGCAAAAAGTACACTTAAATGCAGGTTTAGCATATTGAACATTCCTAACAGTTTGAGTTTGTCTAAATCTGCCTAAATCATAATTATTATGTCCTAATTTTTTTAAACAATTTTTTTTAAATGTTCAGATTTATGGAAAAAAGTGCATACAAATACCGGCTTAACAGATGCGGTATCACAATCCTTAAATTCAGCATGTTTATAGTATAGTTTAATTTCAGTCGAATCAGGACATTGTTCGCTACAACTAATAAAATTAGTTTCATCAAAAGTTTTCACCTTTAGACCCAAGTGCTCTTAAAAGAACAAATTCGTCAACGTACTTATTTTGGGATTCGGCAATTAAACGATAATTAAAAAAGCTATTAACCTTTTTAGATGCAATCTTAAGTTGTCTTTGGCATTCATCATACTTATCTAAAACAACCTTAATTTCAACTTGAGATTCATCAAATTTGAACAAAAGTTCCTTGTTTTTAGTTTAAAGAGAATGTTTAAGATCCGTTAACATGATAATTCTTTTCTCTAAAAATGAAACATTATTTTCAAGTTCATTTATACGAAAATCAGATTCTTCACATATTAACTTGATTTAATGGTTCAAAACGTCATTTTTAGCCATCGTTATAGAATTAATTTGGCCTAAATCAGTGCAGTCCTCAATTATATTATCAATGGAAATATTATCCACACAACCTTCTAAATTCTTACTCACGCACCCTTCTAAAACGATAGAATCGTTTACAATTTCAGATTCATCGACATCATAAAAAATATTATCAAAATTAGATATAGAAGTTGTGAATGTAGGGTGACATTGAGCAGGAGAGGTATGAGATAATTTTAAAATATATAACCCACACTTATCTACATCTAAATCAGAATCTTCAGAACTAATAGATAAGTTGTCTAAAATATTCTCGGACATAAATACACAACGAGAAGTAAAAGCAACTAAATATCACAACAATCGACGCTATCACATGCAGAAATGTCATTAAATGTTTTAGATGAATGGGTAGAAGATATAGAAATATCCCAAGCCTATAAAGATGTGGTGGAAAATGAAATATCTTTAACTTCGATTGCACCCATCACTTGGCAAAAGGCATTATCGCTTTTAAAGTCATTTGTGAATAAAGATTTGCCTCTTTATCATAAAGGGATTTTCTAGAAGAAAAATCAGCATCACTATATAAGTTTCTCGTATTTAAAAAATAGATTTAAAAAAATATAAAATATAGATTTTAAAAGGACTTCACGATCTTTGCGGAATAAAAACTTTTATAAAGTGAATCATGATGCTCTAATACCACTTTAAACGACCTAATGGTTACTAGAAAGGACCAAAGGGTACTCGCTAATATGTATCAAGTTATTATAAAAACTCTTTTAAACTCTTTGATATAAAAGCTATTATAAGTTATAAGTTAGAAAACAATCACGCACACTAGTAAGTAAAAGTGGTGATACTAGATATAAAAATAATTCATTTTAAGAATGAGATGAGGAAAAGTGGAAGGTGATACAATATTTGTTCCCGAGGAACCCATTGTAGTGGTAAACCCTGTGTCCCTAGTCACAGGACAACTCACACACCTAAGTCCATTATTACCAATTATAAGTTACAGATTACAGTCCACCAGTTTACAATGATTTAAACTAAGCAAATACAACCCCGTACACCCAGCCTAGTCTAAATACAACCCAACTTGACTGACAACCAGTCAACCTAATAACACCTAGGTAATAGAGACTACAACACACGCACAACAATACACTCAATCCCGAGATCCCGTGAAGTTGTGCACAAACACACAAGAAATATAATAAGATGATATTTAATTAATCGGTACTAAAAGAATAATTAAATATTAAGTCACAAGACACAAACCAGGTCTTCTTTAATATTTAATATTCAAGTAAAGATTAATCCTAAAATATTTAGTTGGCGCAAATGACCACAAATAAAATAGAAGATAAACTCCCAATAATTGTGACGCACAACTAAAATAAAAAATAACTTAATACCCAATAGAGTATGAATCAATTTAAATCGGTGTTATGTTAAAAATATTAAGTCCAAGTAAAATGAGCAAAAGATAAATATGTGTAGCACTTAGCTCATACAAATTAGGACTTAATAAAGTCAACACAAGAAAGTTACAAATATTTTAGTTAAGTCCAAATAGCAAAAATTTGTAACATAAAAAAAATTAATCACAAATATTAAATTCCAATTTTAGTTCAAACCATTACTATAACAAGGTTTGGATAAAAAACTTATGCACACACTAACACCGCCTAAGTATAAAAAAATACAACAAAATGTATTCAACCTAGACAATACAAAAATGTATGAGTCAAATGAAACAATCCAAGTCAAATGAGTACGAGATAAAGAGTGTAGCACTCGACTCAATAAATTGGAACGAATGTAACTAAAATAAAATTTAAATAAATAAAGATAATGATTTAAAGTCCACACACTAATTACACCCAACTAAATAAAGTGAACACACAAAAGTTCAACTTAGAGGATATAAATAGTTAGAGGAAAAAAAATAAATTATCTTTAATCCCAAATTAAATTAATTTAAATCAGATTCAAAATAAAAGAAATTTTAATAAAAAATATGTATGACACAAACAACTTTATCCAAATTGTTAGGACTAGATAACAAGTGCACACACACACACACACACTAAATTGGGTGTAAATAAAATCTCAACACCAAACACTCAAATCTGACTTAGAACTAAAAAGCCCAAATTAGTCTTGGTCCAAATATTAAACTGAGTTAGTCCGAGTTAAAACATTGAGTTTAAACTGATTTTAACACTGAGTTACTATCGAGTTTACACTGAGTTATAACCGAGTGATTAACACACACACGAGTTTAGATCAAAACACACAGGAACACAAACACACGGTTAATCATTAAACACACACAAACGGATCTGAGAAAAATAAACAAAATGCACAACCAAAAAAAAATCTAAAATTATATATATATAAAATAAGGAGTAGAATGATTAACATTATTTCATAAGTTGACAACTTAATTAGTGGTGGAGATTAATCCACATGTTCACAATCCAACGATTGAAATGTTAAGGCTTTATTGTAATTGAAGTCTCAAGACATGGGTAGTGATTAAGGTGCCGAATGTCAGGAGAATCAAAATTTTGCTTCCCCTCATGCCGCACTTTAATTCAAACCCCAACTACTCATATGTTTTCCAATACAAATCTCTAAATCATTCATTATTTTTTCCTTCTACAACACTCAATCTCTCTCAAACACATACCTCCACCGTACCTCCTCCTGTTACTCCCCTTCTCCTTTAATCGCACATCTCTTCTCTATGAAACCACCTTCATAACTACAAGCGCTGATGGTAGTGTTAAAAAATCTTTTCTTTTATGTGGGTCTTACTAGTGTTTTGCAACCAGACTCAATCCCCTAAGGTATAATCTCTCTCCGTCTCTCCATCTCTACAGTTAAGTTTTTATTTTTGAGTTTTGGTTTCCAGATTTTTGGAAGTTTAGTACGTACTCACCCTCCCTCGTTTATGCTTAATATGATTCGTGAGTATTTTAGATCTGTTTTATTCTTGGAGTTCACCATATCTGTATACTTTGCTCTTATTTTTTTTATGAAGGTGAGACACTTCCCGTTTATTTCTTAGCAAAGGGAGGTTTCTTTCTACTGATTGGGTCCCGAGAATATAAAAGGGAAATTTTTGGTATGTGGGTTTATTTCTCTCTCTCTCTCTCTCTCTCTCTCTCTCTCACGGCTATGCGACGCAATTGTTCAGCGGGATTAGGACGGAAGGGACTATAATTAGCAGGTTTGGATTCATCTTTGGCAACAAATGGGTTTTATGGGGTTTCACCACAGGCTACGCCATAAGGCACCGCCATCGAAGTATATATGGGTATCAACCAGTGTACACCTTATAATTATGCCTGAAGAGAGAAGTCTGAATGTATATGCAGTGGTTTCGGTATTTCTTGGTGCACACGAAACTCCCTTTTCACCATTTTATGGGCAGAACTATATGTTTTGATGATATTTCTTTTTATATATGATGAACGAGGTTTTAAATCTACATATTGAACCCATTGATTGAGGTTTGTATTTTATCATATTCAAGATATGGGTTTTGTGCTTCTGTATCTTCTATTGTTTTCAATCATTATTGTAAAGTGGGTTCAATTAAAGGGGTTTATAGATTCTGTTTCTGGAGTAAGTCTTTGTTTTGTGCTTGGACTCAAAGTCACTGTTGATTTTGAGTTTGGTTGAAAAAATGTTCATGTACTACCCGTTTTTACTATTTATCAGTAGTGGAACTTTTGTTTAAAATAACTCGACTATAAAATGTTCTATAGTTTTTCACACTCACAATGTGCTATTGAGTGAGAGAGAGTTCAATTTTTTAGGAGGTTTCTGCTATGAGGGTGTGTAAAATTAGTGTGTGCTCATATCTGTGACAACAGAAGTCGATTCTCATAATTTGGTATTCCTATCAAATCTTCCTTATTTTTTTTTTATATTTTAGCGTAAATATGTTTCAGTTTTATGGTGCGAGAATAATATGGCGATTTGGAGGCTGGGATCATTTTTTTAACACTCTCAATGGCAATATACTCATACCGTAGTATATTTTAGGGTGTCAAATTTTCGGATAGTTTTGGGTTTGATCATGGGTTTTTAAAAAAGGCCCCGGGAGGTTTAAATTTAGGATGTTTTAGATTTATTTGCTTATTTCATTTTTTCTCATGCATTAAAGACCATAAAATTTAATATCGAGAATAAGGTGTTTAGTGTTTTAGAGACAAATAAGGCTTTTTGTCAACAGATTTCTTATATGTTATCTGGCTAAACTCCTCTGTGATAAATGGATAAATACTCGGGGCTTTTATTTTAGGATTAAATACCAAAAATCCCATTCCAATCCTTTTACTTTTTTCCAAAAATCCCTCAAACACCCATTTAACGAATATTTCTTATTTTTAAAGGTTCGCGCTAGTGGCGGCCACCTCCCTCTCCCACCCCACCCCCACTGACGGAGCTCCGGCGACCCCCACCGGAGCTCCTTTTTTTGAATTTTTTTATTTGATGAGGGATCTTTTGGAACAAAGTAAAGAACTTTGACTAAATGTGTATTAAAAAATATTTCAGAGACTTTTCGGTATAAGCCCCTTTATTTAATTCCTCCAAAAAAGTATTTTGGGGGTTATATTTATAATCTGTTGTTTACAATTTTCATTAAAGTATTATATAGTAAGACTGTTTTGTAGGCTCAAGGCCCACTGACAAATCACTTCACTGATAAAAGAGAAGACAGATTTGTCATTGGAAGTTGTAGTGCAAGTATAGTACAATTGAATTTAAAATCAATTATTACAAAAGAAAACAAGTTCAATTAAAAAGGTAACTTTAGAGAAAACTTTTAACCTCTTTTCAACTAAACCATTTATCCTCCCAATGTTCAAGTGTAACACCCCTTAATTTTGATGATTTAAATAATTATGTGATTAATTATTATTGTGAGAATAAGTATGTAATTAATTACTGTTGTTGGATTAATTAAATTAAAATGCGAGAAATTAATTTGTTATTAATCTGGATTAAAATAATTATTAACTACCGTGCCAAGGGTTAATATTTATTGTTGAGAATTATTGAATATTATTGTGTGATATGTAATCTGGAATTATGAAATATGATAAATTGCCGAGAGTGAAATATACGGCAGTTTGGTAATTTAAGTCTGAGATGCGTGTGAGTCGTGTCAGGACTAATTGAATTGAATATAAAGAGAAATTATTTTTATTAACTCGTATGGTCATTTAGAGTGCGCCATTGAGTTCGGGAGGGTCAAAATAGTCAAAATAGTATACTCGGGTGTTTAGTTTGGGTCCCAGGGCAATTTTAGGCCTAACCAGCATCCCGAGAGGCCATTATAGTAAATTGTATTTTTAGGTTTAATTAATGGACGAAAATTGGGAGTTATTTTATCAGCCAAGAAAAGTCCTTCAGGGTGGTGAGACACATAAAGGAAACAACGGTCATAGAGGGTGTGAGGGAGAACCAATTTCCAAGAGGGAAGGCCAAATTATCACCACCTTGCACAACCACCACCATCAACGCGTAGATTGAGAAGAGAGGAACGCATATATACCAACATCACCAACGGATCAGACCATCATATTCGAGGCAAGTGTTTATTACTTGCTTTCTTTTAGCAATAATCATGCTCATGTTAGCGTAGGTGAAATTAATCATGATTTACTTATGAATTGGGTGAAAATTGAAGATTTAAATTATAATTAAGGATTGGTTTAATTAGTAGTTTAAAGTCCTTCATGTATGTAGAGGATTAATCACGAAATTGAATTTCATATTGATGAACGAATCTGGATTGATTAGGTTCTTTAATTGAAAATTTGGAAACTAGGGTTCATATGAACTAATTTGGGGATTTAATATAATTATGAGGATTGATGATGTATTAATGATCCTAGGATGATAAGAATGCTATATAAACTATTATGGCTTGATTCGAATTGATGATGAGGTGTTTGGTGATCAACCTTAGAGGTTTTTAGGGTTAAAAATGGTGAAAAATGTTGAATCCTGGGCAAAGGGAACGAACCAGTGCTCGTCGCGCGAAGTCGCGTTCGAGAAGGACCTGTATCTTGCGCGAAGTCGCTCGAACGACATGTGGCAATCGTTCGAACGACAACCCTTCTGGTTCGAACGACATAGGGAATTTTTGGGAATTTTTCTTAGGTCCAGTTTTCAGTTTACCGATTTATTGGAGTGAGAGAAACTGCCAGATAGTAAACTTAAACAAGACAGAATTTCGGGAAAGTATATGAGAATTAATACTTTAATTATTTCGGTATAGAGAGAATGTACCTTGGAGATTACGAGAGAGATAGTAGTCTAAATATTTATACTATACATAGTGTTGAGATTAAAATACGTATGAGAAGTATATATGTAGGCTGGGGGAATACATATAAATTTTAATAGGACGTGTGTATGCCTATTATGCGATATTGTTGCTAAGATCACTAATGGGTGATAGCGCGGGGGTGCAAGAATCTTATAGTTAAGCGTACTAATGAGTGACAACTCGAGGATGCAAAAACTCTATTGTTAAGCGTACTAATGGGTGATAACCGTGGGGTAGAAGGATGATTATTGTTAGGTGCACTAATGGGTGATAACTCGGGGGTGCTGGATTATTATTGATAGGTGCATTAATGGGTGTTAACCTGGGGATGCAGGATTATCTTGATAGGCTCACTAATGGGTGATAACCCTAGGGTGTTGGATTATTATTGATAGGTGCATTAATGGGTGCTAACTCGGGAATGCAGGATTTTCTTGATAGGTGCACTAATGGGTCTTAGCCCGGGGGTGCAGGATTAATATATATATATATATATATATATATATATATATATATATATATATATATATATATATATATATATATATATGAACTTGTGAATATTTCTACTGTGTGAAATTAGTAGACTTGGTAATAATAATAGTCATTACATTGCACCAAGTGATCTTAACCTAAGGGTGCAGGATTAGTCTATATATATAGGGATGATGAGACTATATATATGTATGAGTGTACTTGGGTAACTTTCTACTTTGTGAGACTAGTAGATAAAATGGAAATTAGAAATAAAATAATCGTAGTGGATAAAAGATTAACCATTCAAACGGTGAATAATAAAACTTAGTATATGAGATAAACAATTTGAATAACGTATTGTATGGGCGATACGAGAATACGAGAATACTACTAGTGAGCATAGTTAGTATTAGTATGATTTCTGACTAGTTAGACTGGGTGGTATAACTAGGGGAGATTGGAGGTATGTAGGCGTGCACAATAGATGAGAGGTGAGAAACTCATGTGAGAGTTCGATAACTAACATGCGTATAAGACTTGTTTTAAGAACCAGATTTAAATACTTGCTAAATCATTTTTAAACCTTGGGCTCTGACCCGTTTCTTATATCTCTTCTCTCTTTTGCTATATATATATATACATATATATATATATACATATATATATATACATATATATATATATAATATATATATATATATATATATATATATATATATATACATATTATATCAGGTGCTCAGCCACAAGGATACCATATTTAGAGATTCGAATTGGTTGACGTGCTGCAACTTTTGTGGAAGTTGTAGGTCCTTGCAGTAGACGCATCTATCTTTTCCATTTAGTTTCATCTATACTATTTATCTAGGGCATGTGTCGCCCACTTCTAGTCCTTCATCAGAGATATTGTATTCAGTTTATTTTATGGTTTGATGTTTTGAACTGGGAGGTTTTATCCAGTCTTATTTATTTCAGTACTTGATTCATATTTAGTATTTATCATATTCCAATGTGTGGTGAATGGTTTATATTTTAAGATTGAATAAAAATGGATTATTTGGTTTTATTAAAATTGGAAATGTTTTGACACCTAGCTTAATTTTATATTAGGTGATTAATGTGTTAAAAAGTTTTTCGTCAGTGATGCTAAGAATGAACTAATTGAATATTCTGTTTTAAAATTGGTACATGACTGATCACCCTCTATTTAATTGGGCGGGGTGTCACAAGTGGTATCAGAGCATCAGGTTCTAGTGTCCTTAGGATCTGTGCGGTTTATTACGTTTCAACGTATCGCCTTATGATAGGATTGTTATTTTCCCTTACGTATGCGACTTACGTTCTCCTGCTACGAATTATAATGGATGTGACTCGTTATATGAAATTCTATGTGATCCGAACACCAAACATTTTAGAACGACCATGGAGGGCCGTAAGAAGAACTACAGGAGAAGAAGCCTAACAGAAGACATAGAGTAATCGAGAAAGAATGATCGTGACAAAAATCACCACGAGAATTACTTAAGCAAGTGATAGTGAAATCATCACTCGGGAACAGTGGGTTCCCAAGACACAGTCGTAGATAACGATGGAGTGATTTCAGGACCACCTAGCATAGTCGATAAGGGGGAAATCGGAGGAATTCTTTTGAAAAACTATCGGTGAAAATGTGGAGAAGAAAAAGAGAAAGTGTAACAAACTAGCAGAGGTAGAAAATCCGAAGGCAATTGTGTAGAGTGGGGTGTGACGACACTCATAATTAAATTTGGAGCTAAAAGACATAGCTCTTAGGAGCATCATGTAGTTATTAGAGGCAATCACCACATATGAAGAAGTGTGTTTTGAAATTTAGAGAGAAATTTGGGTACGATTTGACCATGAGGTCTTCCATTCAATGTGGTAACAAAATGGGAGTGAAATTTTAATGTTTAGAACAATGGGTAAGATAGGAACCGATCGTGAGAGAAAGGTTGAATTGCTTATCGAACTTCGTACTTGGCATAGGGGCATAAATTATCCAAAGGGTTTATAGTTAATAAAGGACCCGTGAGTAGAATACCAGTATGAATGGGATATACGGCTAGGATAACTAGCACCGAGGTTGTCAAGATCATGCATTAGTATGATAATGTTAACGCTTCCAGGAAAAGCGAGTAAAGAGGGTTAACGAATCTGCTGAAGAGCAGAAACTGAACTTAACGGTGTTAGTGAAACCCCACATGAGAGTATACCCAATAAGGAACTCCGTTAGATGATTTTAAGTGATTAACTTAAAGAGGACGATGAAATCAATCAGGGCTGTAGAGGCCAACCATAGTTCCGAATGGCCAACGTAGCCAAAGGGACCACGGAAGAACAATTGTGAGTTAAGACCGCTAGTCTAAGGGAAGGATATTCCAAATTGTTCAGTGGGACCAGTGACAGGGAAATGGATCGTGAAGTTTACCTATGTGAAGGAAGTAGAACTACAAGTGTTGAATGTGTCCACAATTGAGAAGTGTGATCGAAAAGATTAGAAATGGTAAATCATTCCAGTAAGGCATAACAACTGGAGGAGTGATACTTCCAACAAAGGAATTTGGGGTCAAGAGAATTAGGCCCAAGAAATTTATAACCCGAGAGTGATGGGTTCAGGCTGGACCAGTAGAGTACTCGTTAATAGTAGCATACAGTATGTCAGGGTCTACGGGGCCCGGGATGTAAACGGGAGTTCAGTAAAGCCATAATTGAGGCCTAGAGATTTTGGGCCAACGTTTCTATAATGGCCGTAAAACCCACATGATGGAGTAAATTGTCCATGATGAGAGGGGACAACTATAGGATGAAATCCTAGGATGTATGACGATTGCAGATGTTTATGGGTCGTGATGGCACCCACGTGCTGAGACCCTGTGATTTGGCGAGACTGGTGAGGTTTTGCTTCTTCCTTATGAGTAAAGGATAGATTCTAGTGACATGGGTGTGCCATAACTTATGTAAATTGAAAACCCTAAACTTCGCGTGCGGGTCGAGTTTAGTAGGAACGTTAGTTTTAACAGTCTTTTTACAGACGTATTTCTCGTTATTAGCAGGGCATTTTGATTTCCCGTGAGTGAATCGGGTGGGCCCTAAGAATATGTTTTGTTGTTATAATTTACTAGTACATTGAGTCAGCTTTAGTAGAGTTTATTATGGCAATGTGTAGTGATTAATTACCGTATGGTTAAACGATAGTAAAAATGTAGTGATATGACTGTCGTGTCGGATACTCCAGGAAGAGAAATCTTTATTTTGTGTGGCGCCACCTGAAATAGGGTTGGTCCCAGACATATGAATATACAAAAATTTTCATGGTATTATAGACCTCAATGAGTATGTTGTCTAGTTATATGTAATTCCAGTGCGCGGGAATTTATTTTACTGAGGAGAGTCAGGATACATTGTGTTCTTCTTCAAGCAGAGAGATAGGGCTCGTTATATATATATAGCGCTGAATACCTGAGATAGTGAGAGCGTCATGCTTCATGTTATGTTAGGGACACGAGAGTGGATGAGAAAACTCTTATGTCAACATACGGAGATTGTATAGAGGTACGTAGTATGGGTTGAGGGCCTTACAGACCTCGATAACTGACTAGGTTAGATAGTAGTGTATCAGGACGGTTCCTTGTTTGGATTTCGCTTTGCGAGACATTCCACGCATGAAACTAGCGAACGTTGGTAGTTGGAGAGAAGTTTGGTCAATAGTACATAAGTTTTGTATGTTGGTTATTGTACCTATAGGAGAATATAATTGAGAGTTGATAATTCTTTTATGACTTAAGGCCAGTAGAGTTGCCTAGTCTTAGTATCATTCTGAATGGAGCAATGATACCATTGAAGGATTGATTAAGTTTTGACTAGTGGGGTGGTTGAGTGCACCCTTACCACATCAGCATACCGAGTGTGCAAGAATTGAAGTAAGAAAATTTTATGTCATTTGTATAATGATGCGCGAGCCATAGGGTGTATGGGCTCCCTAGGAGATTGAATCAAATGCTGGATTATGATTATCTTATGAATTCAATAACATGAAGTCGGGTAAGCCGAAGATTACTCCGTAAGATTTGTTAGAGACTTACGTTTCAAAATAAACTGAGATTTTTGAGCGAAAAAAGACTCTTGTCTCACGCGATACGACAAAGTCACAACTATTATGATTAGAATTACATTCAAAAGAGTATAAAATGTATTAGGATACAGATAACAGTGGTAATGGGTTTAATGTAGAGTAATTTTAAAAGTTAGTCTTGCAGTGGGTCACCTGACTGTTAGAAAAAGGGCGGACGATTCGAAACCAGTAGGGGCTCCTTCTACTAGAAAAGGGAAGAGTATCCCCAAGGATCTTCGCATGTAGCTGAGATGGTGAGATTATAGGTACTAAAATTCGATTGAGTACGGCCTAATACCCACAGAAGGATGGGCAGGACAAGCGGTCTAATCGGATGCGGAAGAGAAAATTCTATGTGGACCCTGACATCTTAGAGGAGGACAGGAGCATTACCTTCCACTAGTAGAGTTGTGTCCAAATAACTCCTATAAGTTCACGTTCGGGCAGAGTGCCAGTAGAAGTATGGCACGGTAAACTTTGTTGTTGTCCTACTTGATAGTTAAAGGTGGGGGACTAGTTATGAATACAAATTTCGGAGAAGAATCGATATTATTGTATACATTGTGCGTGTAATATATATTGAACAACCAATTTACTTGTATGAACGATACGAGACGAAGTCGTATGTATATGAAAAGAGGATAAATCTACTAAGGTGCAAATAGTAGAAGGCTAGATAGTGAATATCTAAAATAAAGTTTAAGCAGTGAAACTTAAGCGGAAAGGCTTGGGCAAGAGCATATATGACAGGGTAACCTCGAGTTTAAAAATAAACACATGTGAAGTGTTCATCATTAAGGGTAGTCCATAGCGTACTATATGGGTAGTACGGAGTAGCTTACTTATGAGCGCAAGGATGCGATGCGCAATATTTTTACAGCGTTGTCTGTACCTGGTATACTTTTTTTGAATTTCGGGACGAAATTCTGTTGTAAGGGGGGAAGTATGTAACACCCCGTATTTTTGATGATTTAAATAATTATGTGATTAATTATTATTGTGTTAATAAGTATGTAATTAATTATTGTTATTGGATTACTTAAATTAAAATGCGAGAAATTAATTTGTTATTAATCCGTATTAAAATAATTATTAACTAGCGTTCCAAGGGTTAATACTTATTGTTGAGAATTATTGAATATTACTTTGTGATATGTAATATGGAATTATGAAATATGATAAATTGTCGAGAGTGAAATATACGGCAGTTTGGTAATTTAAGTTTGACACGCGTGTGAGTCGTGTCGGGACTAATTGAATGGAATATAAAGAGAAATTATTTTTATTAACTCGTATGGTCATTTCGAGTGGGCCGTTGAGTTCGGGAGGGTCAAAATAGTCAAAATAGTATACCCGGGTGTTTAGTTTGGGTCCCGGAGATATTTTAGGCCTAACTAGCGTCCCGAGAGGGCATTATGGTAAATTGTATTTTTGGGTTTAATTAATGGACGAAAATTGGGAGTTATTTTATCAGTCAAGAAAATTCCTTTAGGGCGGTGAGACACAGAAAGGAAAGAACGGCCATAGAGGGTGTGAGGGAGAACTAATTTCTAAGAGGGAATGCCAAATTATCACCACCTTGCATAACCACCACCACCAATGCGTAGATCGAGAAGAGAGGAATGTGTATATGCCAACATCACCAACGGATCAGACCGTCATATTCGAGGCAAGTGTTTATTAATTGCTTTCTTTTAGCAATAATCAAGCTCATGTTAGTGTAGGTGAAATTAATCATGATTTACTTATGAATTGGGTAAAAATTGGAGATTTAAATTATGATTAAGGATTGGTTTAATTAGTAGTTTAAAGTCCTTCATGTATGTAGAGGATTAATCACGAAATTGAATTTTGATATTGATGAATGAATCTGGATTGATTAGGTTTCTTAATTGAAAATTTTGGAAACTAGGGTTCATATGAACTAATTTGGGGATTTAATATAATTATGAGGATTGATGATGAATTAATGATCCTAGGATGATAGGAATGTTATATGAACTGCTATGGCTTGATTCAGATTGATGATGAGGTGTTGGGTGATGAACCTTAGAGGTTTTTAGGGTTAAAAATGGTGAAAAACGTTGAATTCTGGGCAAAGGAGACGAACCAGTGCGCGTCGCGTGAAGTCTCATTCGAGTAAGACATGTATCTCGCGCGAAGTCGCTCGAACGACATGTGGCAATCGTTCGAGTGACAACCCATCTGGTTCGAACGACATAGGAAATTTTTGGGAATTTTTCTTAGGTTCAGTTTTAAGTTTACCGGTTTATTGGAGTGAGAGAAACTGCCAAATAGTAAACTTAAACAAGACTGAATTTCGAGAAAGTATGTGAGAATTAATACTTTAATTATTTCGGTATAGAGAGAATGTACCTTAGAGATTACGAGAGAGATAGTAATCTAAATATTTATACTATACATAGTGTTGAGATTAAAATACGTATGCGAAGTATATATGTAGGTTGGGGAAATACCTATAAATTTTAATAGGACGTGTGTATGCCTATTATGCAATATTATTGCTAAGATCACTAATGGGTGATAACCCGGGGGTGCAAGAATCTTATAGTTAAGCGCACTAATGAGTGATAACTCGGGGGTGCAAGAACTCTATTGTTAAGTGTACTAATGGGTGATAACCCAGGGGTACAAGGATTATTATTGTTAGGCGCACTAATGGGTGATAACTCGGGGGGTGCTGGATTATTATTGATAGGTGCATTAATGGGTGTTAACCCGGGGATGCAGGATTCTCTTGATAGTTGAACTAATGGGTGATAACCCGGGGGTGTTGGATTATTATTGATAGGTGCATTAATGGGTGTTAACCCGGGAATGCAGGATTTTCTTGATAGGTTCACTAATGGGTCTTAGCCCGGGGAGATATATATATATGAACTTATGAATATTTCTACTGTGTGAAATTAATAGACTTGGTAATAATAATAATCATTACATTGCGCAAGTGGTCTTAACCTAAGGGTACGGGATTAGTCTATATATATAGGGATGATGAGACTATATATATGTATGAGTTCACTTAGGTAACTTTCTACTTTGTGAGACTAGTAGATAAAATGGAAATGAGAAATAAAATAATCTTAGTGGATAAAAGATTAACCATTCAAACGGTGAATAATAAAACTTAGTATGTGAGATAAACAATTTGAATAGCGTATTGTATGCGCGATACGGGAATACTACTAGTAAGCATAGTTAGTATTAGTATGGTTTCTGACTAGTTAGACTGGGTGGTATAACTAGGGAGAGATTAGAAGTACGTAGGCGTGCACAATAGATGAGAGGTGAGAAACTCATGTGAGAGTTCGATAACTAACATGCGTATAAGACTTGTTTTAAGAACCATTTTTAAATACTTGTTAAATCATTTTTAAACCTAGGGCTCTGACCCGTTTCTTGTATCTCTTCTATCTTTTGCTATATATATATATATATATATCAGGTGCTCAGCCACAGGAGTACCAGATTTAGAGATTTGGATTGCTTGACGTGCTGTAACTTTTGTGGAAGCTGTAGGTCCTTGCAGTAGACGCATCTATCTTTTCCATTTAGTTTCATCTATACTTCTTATATAGGACATGTATCGCCCACTTCTAGTCCTTCATCAAAGATATTGTATTCAGTTTATTTTATGGTTTGGAGTTTTGAACGGGGAGGTTTTATCTAGTCTTATTTATTTCAGTACTTGATTCATGTTCAGTATTTATCATGTTCCTATGTGTGGTGAATGGTTTATATTTTAAGATTGAATAAAAATGGATTACTTGATTTTATTAAAATTGGAAATGTTTTGACACCTAGTTTAATTTTATATTAGGTGATTAATGTGTAAAAAAGTTTTTCGACAGTGATGCTAAGAATGAACCAATCAAACATTATATTTTAAAATTGGTACATGACTGATCACACTCTATTTAATTGGGCGGGGTGTCACATCAAGTCTGAAAAGATCAATTTGTTATAAAATACACACATTTTGGTTCTTATAAAGCGTGTAATATAAAACTAAAAAAGGCACCAAAAATTAAGCATATGCATGATCTTTTTTGGGGGCAAAATAAACCTATGCATGATCACAATAGACAAGTAGTCAATTAATTATTTTTAAACATCTTAATTTAAGAAATGCTTAAAAATTTGAACTAATTAATTATTAGCCAAAATATTTTTTGAAAATAACTTGACTAGCTTATAGAGTTTTGAAGTTCTAACATTAAGAAGTCATCCATATTTTTTAAAAATATACATTGAATCTCAAACAAAGAAAATCTCCCAAAAAATGTTCATTTCAAAATATGGTTATTATCTTGGCAGGTTGCCCACCACAAATGTGTTGACTCAAGGATTTAATCATGTAAAAAAATGAAGTGTTGAATAATAAATATTACGCGTACATGTTGTGAGTATGTATGTGACAGAGGAGAAATTTTTTTCACGCGAATGACGAATGCGCTGACGACTATATTTTAGATGAGTCTTTCGATTACTCATGATTTTCATACGTCGGTCGCAACACACTAACATTTTATGTCGCGATTGGTTAGCGTCGTTGGCGCGTACCCACATACACAAGTAGGCATTTCAACGGGTCGGAGCGGGGTCGGGTTTAGAGAGATCCAGATCCATGTAATCGGGTCTTCATCGAGTTCGAGTTTTCATCGGGTCTATAATATTGGATCCAGACCCGGATCCGTTCGGATCTTCGGGTCTCGGGTCCGGGTCTGGCCAAATATATACATTTATTTTATAATATCCCCCGTCTTTATTTTTTAATCTTAAATTAAAATATTTTGTAATGTATTATAGAATATTATTAGTATAAATAAAACATATATTATTTATATTTATTATATACATAAATATATATTTATATATATATTACTTACATGTTATATTGATAAGATATATTTATAAATATATATAAATTTATAGTATATGTATATATATTTAAAAAATAATAATGTACAATTCGGGTCGGGTCGGGTCTTCGGGTCCGGGTCATATATAAGATCCAGGCACTACCCGTTTAATAAACGGGTCTTCGGGTAGTCGGGTCCAAAAAAATATGCTTAGACCTTATTATACGGATCGGGTACGGGTCCAGACCCGACCCATTGACAGGCCTATACACAAGGCAATAACCAATCACGATACGCCATGTCAGCGTGTCGCGGACGACATGAAATCACGACTCGGGTTAGAATTATTATTTCGAGACTCTTATTTTTTGTTATCTCGTGGTTCGTAATTTTGAATAATGGATATTATGTCCAATTTCTTTTAATACACTTTATTTTGTTGGGGTCCGAAATTTTTATCCTCTTGAGATTACGTATTTTGAAATTTTTTGCCGTGCATTCAGGCACGGGCATTTTTCTAGTATATATATATATCGAGAACGAGAGAGAGAGAGAGAGAGAGAGAGAGAGAGAGAGAGAGAGAGAGAGAGAGAGGACTCACAGACATAGCTCAATAATGAGCTATAGAAATTGCAATCCAAACAGAGAAACAAAGATCTCTAGACAATCAGAGATCCAAACGAAAGCCAAAGCCAGGAACTTCAATCGCCAGCTTCAACAGCTCGAGAAAAAAAAAATCTCAAAAGTTAAAACCCAACACAGGAGATCCAAAATTGTAAAAGCTCTAATTCCAAAAACTTAAACCGTGTTCAGCACAGCACCGGATCAAACCTCCACCGGAAATGAAAACCCACCACCGAAAAATGATACCCACCGTTGGAAATAAACAACAGTCAAACAAAAAACAATTCACCGGAATCAGCCAAAAAAACACCAAAACCGAGCCAAAACCTAAAACTCAAATTTGCATCAACAACCAACAACCAACACACCACTGCGTTTCAACACCCGATCTCCTTTAAACACGGTCGAAACCAAACCCCCAACTAAAGTTTAACGATCAGTGAAGATTATTGGGTGTAAGGGTAAAGATAAACTCTAAAAAAATTGAGTATTTTAGTAGAATATAAAGAGAGAGAAAGAGGGTAAGATATTGGGAGAAAAAAATGTTGGCAGACCTTTGATGAGAGAGAGAGAGAAACGAAAATATAAAACCCGCATCTTCAAAGTCCACAAAATGAAGATAATAAAGGCTCAAACCAATCAGCCTTGGTATTAATGAAAATACCAACAAAAAATAATGGGCTTAAAATCTTCAAACACAAGGAGACAAGTTTGACGATCAAAACACACAAGGCACACCTCGAACCAACCAATCTCTAAACCATAAATGGTTTTGAATCAAAACCAAAGGCAAAAAAAATAATGGGCTCCCTTTTTAATGTAGGGTAAGAAATGTTTTAATTAAATAATTTTTTTTTAATTAAATGTACAATTTGACCCATGAAAATTCAAAAACAATGTTACAAATACACAAAAGAAAATACTGATAAAAAAAATATTTTACATATCAAGTCAAATAAGATATAAGACTTATAATATAAAACAAAATTTTAATTTCAAAAAAATATTAAAACTCACTCACACAAGAGAAAAAATATATAAGACATAGTATTTTAACCATAACAATTTGCATACAACACAAAAATTATTTTTATCAAAAATAATTTATATGTTAAATCAATATAGGAAAATATGATTTGAGGTATGTAAAAAAAGATTCTAATAAAAAATAATGCAAGAGCATATAAAAAATATTTGTCTCAAAATTGAGCCAACACGAATAAATGAGATTTTCATCAACTAGTCTACCATCTAGTGCCTTCAGAAGTGATTTCTTAACCTAAATAGATGTGAAACGATGACTAGGGGTTTTGGGAACCAACAATACACTAGACTTCGACTTCCTATGACCTCTTTCGAGATCAAAACAAAAATGCATAAGGTGACCGTTCCTACCACAATGTGAACATGTGTAAACTGGAGGAATGATACATATGGGTTGACCTTTTCTAACATTTTTAGTTTTGGTTGACCTTATAAAACAAATTATGGTTTTGGATTTAACATTTTAAGCATTAGAACAAAACGATCCATTACCATTACTATCAACATTACTCGAGTCTTTAAATCATTTTTAATTTTAAAATTTTTTACTCGAGCAAAGAATTAGACTCTTCTAATTTTAGGAACTCCTTCTTCATATTTTCAATCATGCCTAGAAGGTTATCTCGCTCTCCCTCAGTAAAAGCAAACTTATCCCTAAGAGTCTTCTCACGTGCCTTAAAATCATTAATCAAAATATTTTTATCCTATTTGGCACAAACAAATCCTAGAATTTTTTAAGTCCTTAGATTCTTTTTTCAAAATAAGAACTCTATCATCACTCTCCCTTTTGGCCACTTTTAAAGATTTAAAGTCATAATATAAAGTTCCAAACTTCTCATGAACTATATCTCTTTGATTTTGAATAATTTGCAAAAATTCCAAAATATTTTTAAAATGATTTTTAAGAAATTTAATTCTTTCGGCAAACTTCAAATTCAAATTAGAATCCATCGAGAAGCAAAAACACAAGCATGGGAGAGAAGAATAAACAACCACCCAAAAAGCAGGTAAACAAGATCAAACACAATAACTTAGTGCAACTTGCTCTCCTACCATACCAAGTTATAGAGGGTAAAATCGCGAACTAAAAGCTTTGATACCAATTTATAAAGCAAATAATTGCAAGGGTGATTTAAAATAAAAATTTCAATACCCATTTTAAATGCGAAAACTAATTTTAAATCAATTTTATCTTTTTATCCTAATCATGCATCTATGTGTGATAAAATAGATAAATCAAATAAGCAAACACGATAAGGCCGTGTTTCAGGAAAAAAAAACTTTCAGGTAAAAACATTTTATTCACTTGGAAATATACAAGAGAGTCGACTTACAAATTACTTGATATCCACCACAGGTATAATGCGATATTCTTCAAAAATATCTAAGGAACAACTATGATCCTTGCAAGAATCACATAATCGTAGTCCGTCGTGAGCCTCAACCCTTGTCTTCAGCAGTGAATCCCGCAGGTATCACAAGTTAGTAATAGAGATCATCTCCACCAAGTGTATGCAATGGATACAAACCTTTATAGGGTTTTAAACTAATTCACAAGAACAATATTGCAGGATATTTTGTTGTGAATTAAACAAGTGTTTTTCAACACAAAAAGTGAAGAACTTTCGCAAAAGGTAAGCGGTTTCGAATCTGGCAAAAGTCTTAAACGCTATGAACACGAAATAGGTATTTATACAAAACTTACGGCGATGCGTCGTTCGAACAAATTGAGCAGGTCGTTCAAATGACATAGGGATGTTGTTCAAACGAGGTGCCATCTTGTTACTAACGAACAAAATCAAACCAGTAGCATGTCGTTTAATCCAAAATCAATCCAAGCTTCAAACGAGCTATCTAACGACTTTGTGATGTCGTTTGAATGACATAAATAAAAAATTATTTTTTTTAAAACTCCGCCTACAGTATCTCAGAAAAACATATTTTTGAAAAAAAAGTTCCCATTCGTTGTTTATAAAAATAAACATCCCAAATATAATTCTATGAATTAATTTAAACTCTAAATCATTTCATACCTCATCGGGATGTCAGTATGTCGCTGATCCAAAATCGATCCAATCTTCAAAAGAGAGATCTAATGACTTTATGATGTCGTTTGAACGACATAGGGATGTCATTTGAATGAAATAGATGAAAAGTAATTTTTTTAAAACTTCGCCTATAGTATCTTAGAAAATATATTTTCGAAAATAAAAAGTTCATGTTCATTTCAAATAAAAATAAACATCCTAAACATAATTCTATGCATTAATTCAAACTTGAAATCGTTTAATCCATCATTGGGATGTCGGGAACTCTTTAAATTTGCAGATGCTTGAGTTCGGTTCGTCTTCTCGGCGTGTGACGATTTGTAATGGGATATGTCAAACTAACCTAAAGTTATGCTATGAACAATCCTAGAACAATTGTTCTTACAAATCTCCCCCTTTGGCTATTCCGGTACAAAACAAACAAACATGACCGAATACCAAATAAATAAAATATCTCTCCTATGACAAGAATACTAATACCCTTCCTAACACTAGAACGAAATGGCATACGTCTTTTTGTCTTCAAACTTCCTCTTTTTCCCTTTCACTAGCTTTGTCTTCATCTATGTGTTCTTGAATTTTACTTTAAGTACCTACACACGTGAGATTAAAACATATAATCTCGTGACACATCGAGTTTGAAACAAAGTAAAACTCATAAAATAAATTCTCCCCCATAATTCAAACTCATAAAAGCTCCATTTTAATTTGCTCTCCATCCTTTTTTTATCCGAAATAGACAAATAGACAAAGAAGTAGAAACATAAACATGAAATACCAAGCATCGCATAGAAGATAAGATATCGTCACATAATATATAAATTAAGCATGTGTAATGATCATCTCAAAGGTAAACACAACCAACTATTTTTGAAAATTTTCATTTTTTCTCAAAAAATGTAAAACTTACAAAAATATCATACTATACCCAATATAATATATACAAAATGTATCCAAGTAAATCTGGCATACATATATAGGTATAAACGACCACAAAATATGACGCACAAAACACATAATCTTTACACACTAGCATAGTATCGATGTGTCCAAACGTGTGGGATGGAATGAATGGGTATGAACTAGTAACAAAAGAATTGTAACCCAATATATTCAAGAAGTTCTGATTGACCGTAAAACTTTATCAAACTAAGCTTTAGCCTCAAGTGACAAATAAAGTTGAACTTCATGAACAAAATAAGCACAATGCACACAAGCCGAGAATATTAATGATTTAACAAATCAATAACATCATGACAAAATAAGCATACCTAGGATTCATTGTCATTGTGCAAACTCATTGATAATTCCAGTCAAACTCCTTCAAAATATAAACATGATCATTATTTTATATTTTATTATTTTATTTTGAATGATCATATCAAACTAAACTATTTGGCCCCTTTTTGTCATATTTTTCTTTTTATCGCCTTAATTTTTTCTTGGGCTCTTTTCAAACGGTGGCTTTCCCGACGAGTTCATTATACTCTCTCAGCCATTTCTCGTGCAAACTCATATTTTTTCAATAATAAATAAATCCTCACGGGAAATAGTTCTTGCATGCACAAATCCTCCATAGTCAAATAAACATGTAGATGATAAAATTGATAGGAGAACATCTCATTAATCTCAAATATACATCATGAATTCAAAATCCAATAAGCCCGTGCATGTGTGTGGGGGGGCATAAACAAAGTCGAATCCATAAGGTAAGTCAATTTTGAAACAACTCCATAAACATGGTTAAGATCAATTCAAGTATCTAAAGTTATAACCAAATGTCCTAGCCACATGAAAATTGCGTAATGAATTGGATTCAAACACACCAATATGCCAAACCAAATGTGTAAAACTAAAATACAGAAAGAACTGAAATCTTTTTGAATTTTTCAAAAAATAAAATCTTTATGTATTTTTTTAAAAAATATATAAAACCAAAATTCTTTGTATTATTCCAATATAACTCAATAAAAGAAAAATATAATATAAAAAATACACATGTCATAACACTAGCAAACATATATCATGAAGCACAACTAGCGTATGACAAACAAAATCATGCAAGCAATCATTCATATGATATGACAAGAGAAGAATCATGTGCAAGCATGTGAGAATCAACTAATCTACCATCTAATGCCTCCAAAAGTGATTTCTTAACCCCAAAATTTTTGAAATGATGAATAGGGATTTAGGAAACCAACGGGACACTAGACTTCAACTTCCTAGGACCTCTTCCAAGATAAAAACAAAAATGCCTAAGGTGACCGTTCCTACCACAATGTGAACATGTGTAAACTGGATGAATGTTACCTATGGGTTAACCTTTTCTAACGTCCTTGGTTTTGGTTGACCCTTTAAAAAAACTATGGGTTGGGCTTTAACATTCGAAGTATTAGAATAAGACAATCAATTACCATCACTATCAATACTACTCGAGTCTTTACAAAAAAATTAACTTCAAAATTTTTAACTCAAACAAATAATTATACTCTTTCAATTTTAGAGACTCATTTATATTTTCAATCATGTCTAGAAGGTTATATCGTTCTCCCTCAATAAAAGCAAACTTATCCCTAAGATTCTTCTCACGTGCCTTAAAATCATTAATCAAAATATGTTTATCCTTTTGGCAAAAACACAAACCCTATAATTTTTGAAGTCCTCGTATTATTTTTATAAAATAAGAACTCTATGACCACTCCCCCTTTTGGCCACTTTTAAAGATTTAAAGTCATCATATAAAGCACCAAACTTCTCACGAATGATATCTCTTTGATTTTGAATAGTTTGCAAAAGTTCTAAAATATATTTAAAATGATTTTGAAGAAATTCAATTCTTTTGGCAAACTTCAAATTAAAATGAGAATTCATCGAGAGACAAAAACACAAGAACATGAGAGAAGAATAAACAATCATCCAAAAAGCATGTAAATAAGATCAAACACAATAACTTAGTATAATCTGCTCTGATACCAGTTTGTAGAGAGTAAAATCGAGAGCTAAAAGTTCTTGTACCAATTTGTAAAGAAAATAATTGCAAGGGTGATTTAAAACAAAAATTATAATACAAATTTTAAATATGAAAGATAAGTTTAAACTGATTTTATCTTTTTATCATAATCATGCATCTACGTGTCATAAAACAGATAAATCAAACAAGAAAACACGATAAGGCCAAGTTTCAGGAAATAACCCCTTTTGGGTAAAAACCTTTTATTACCTTAGAAATTTATAAGAGAGTCGACTTATAAACTACCTGATATCTTCCACAAGTATAATGCGCTATTCTTCGAAAATCTCTAAGGAACAATTATGATCCTCACAAGAATCATATGGCCGTAATCCTCCATCAGCCTCAGCCTTCGTCTTCAGTAGTGAATTCTCGCAGGTATCACAAGTCAGCAATGGAGATCCTCTCCACCAACGTATATGTAATAGATACAAAAATTTCTAGGGTTTTAAACTAATTCACAAGAACAATATTGCAGGATGTTTTGTTGTGAATTAAACAAATATTTTTCAACACAAAAAGTGAATTACTTTCACAAAAGGTAAACGGTTTCGAATCTAGCAAAAGTTTTAAATGTTTTGAACACGAAATAGGTATTTATACAAAACTTAAGGCGGTGCGTTGTTCGAATGAGTTGAGCAGGTCGTTCAAACGATATAGGGATGTCGTTCGAATGAGATGCCATCTCATTACTAACAATATAAAAAAAATCAGACCAGTAGTATGTCGCTCGATCCAATCTTCAAACGAGAGATCTAATGACTTTATGATGTCGTTTGAACGACATAGGGATGTCATTTGAATGAAATAGATGAAAAATAATTTTTTAAAAACTTCGCCTATAGTATCTTAGAAAATATATTTTCGAAAATAAAAAGTTCATGTTCCTTTCAAATAAAAATAAATATCCCAAACATAATTCTATGAATTAATTCAAACTTGAAATCGTTTGATACATCATTGGGATGTCGGGAACTCTTTAAACTTGGAGATGATTGAGTTCGGTTCGTCTTCTCGGCGTGTGACGATTTATAACGGGATATGTCAAACTAGCCTAAACCTATGCTATGAACAATCCTACAAAAATTGTTCTTACAAAAGGAAAATCTTGTCTCCTTTTAAACAATAAATTTTAATTGAGTATTCTTTGTTCATCTTAGTTTTGAGCACACGGACTCTCAATGGGTATTGAAAATGGTCGATAATGCCCTACAATTGATGTGGGATCAGTGAGATTAGACAAGCAAAGTCAAACTAGTCTAAAGCATAAATTGCTACTTGTTATTATAACTATATTGCTTTGAATGCATTGTTCTCCCATGTTAGCACACAAGAGTCCAACCAAATATTTAATTGTGAGATGGTAAAAAAAATCTTTGGATATTCTTAAGATCACTCCCGAGGGAACTTTTAATGTGAAGAGAGAGAAATTTCAACAAATTACGACTATTTTTAAAGTGATGATGATGAGTCAAGATGAAACATTTTATGATTACTATATACGTTTAACGAAAGATGTTAATGCATCATTTAACCTTGGAGAGATAATTATAGAGAATAAGGTTTTGAGAAATTTATTGAGGACCTTAATTAGTCATTTCAAGACGAATGTTTCTATCTTGAACAAGATTACGAAATCGATACTTATAGCCTAGAAGAGCTTATATCCTCCTTTTAAATATGTGAATAAGAGAATGCTCCGAGTGTAAAACCCAAAAAAAACTTTCTTTCGTTGCCAGTTATAGTGAGAATGAGAGTGTGAAGGAAAGTGAGAGTAGGCCTTATGAAATTATTAATGGGGATATTGATTCATTTGTGAAATGGTTTAGCATGTTTCTATAAAAAGAACAATAAAATGTTTGAAAATGAGAAGAACTTTGAACCGAATCGTCAAAATCCCTCTAGATATGATTTCAAAGGTAGCTACGAGGAAGAAGCTTCCAAGAGAGGAAAGGTGAAAGATGAAGATAAATATTTTGGTTGTGGTGGAGTTAGTCACCATATCAATGTGTTCTATATAAATTTAAAGGAGTTAGAGAAGTCAAAAGATATTGAAAGAAATAAAAAAGTGTATAAAGCTAGCATGAATGATTCTAATACTGAATCCAAAGGGAGTTCCTTTAGTGAAGAGAGTGGAAGCGATATATCTTTTATGGTTATGTTATAAAGTGAATGTGATAAAGTTGGTAAAGAGAAAGATTCTTTTGTTGTGGTCATGAAGAAGAGTAGGAAGAAAGAGTTTAGTCATAAGTCTCTTAATGATTCCTCATCTCGTGCTACTATATGATCACACATATCTTATCCTAGATCATACTATGATAATGATGATATATAGGAGAATATTTTTGAATCATTTGATGAAATCTGTCAAGAATATATTAAGCTTTATATCTCTAACATCAAGATTTTAACAAAAACAAATCAATTCGATGTGAACAAAAAGAAAACATTATGAAATTTAAATATGTTCAATTGGATAATGCGAAACGTCATGAAAATATTGATATCTTGTTGAATGAGATGATCCTTTGAATTTTTTTGAATGAATTGATTTTGAAAGAGAAATAAGATATTGAGCTTTAAAAGGATGTTTTGAAATTTGATTTTGAGAAATTGTCTCTTGAACTCATACATGCAAAAGAGTCGATATTTGATTTAGTGGAAATGACCAATGTACTCACTAACATACTTTTGAAACATGATCAAGTGAAAAATGACAAATATGGTCATGGCTTTGTTTAGTCTAAATCAAAATGAAAAGAAATTTTAAAAACAACATTTGAATCATCTTCTTATTTCAAGAGTTATAATAAGTAAATGACCTCAAAATGAAACATGAAAAAGTTGTTCCTAAGTATATACCCAAGTATAGTACTATAGGTTGTTGATTTTGTGGGAGAGAGAACCACATTACCCATATTTTTTTCAAAATGGACAAGCTTGAGAGACAAGAAGAGTTGAAAGGTTATGAATCTAAACCTAAGCATGTTTTTAAAAGAAATTTGTCTTGTTACTCCCATTATAATTTTTGTGGACATATTAATACTACTTGTAGATAAGATAGGACTTTTTTTAGAATATAAGGGTTCTTGAGAGAAGACATCATTTGATAGATATTAGAAATTATATTGGTAGTTTCACGAAAAGAGTTAATTTATTGGTGAATCAACATGATAGTAGAAGGATGCCATTACCTAGATATAGAAACACATTTCTTAAGAACAAAATTACTTAGAGGAGAGAATTATGGGTTCCTATAAGAGGTAGACTTAGGAATGCTCCCAAAGAGAAGGTTGATATAGTGATTCCTTAAAATAAGGTTGAGAGGAAGAAATGTGTTATGTTTGTGCCTCCTAATGATTCGAGAGAGGCAACACCCTCCTCTACCCAATTCGGTAGATGAATAGGATATTTAGGGTTCTTGTAGGTTATAGGTCCCTTCCTAGATACTCCTCGATTCTCATGGGATCATTTGTTGGGTGCTAGTGCTTTCACTGTCATATTTGGATCTTTTGCATTCTTTTGGTGAGTTTTTTCATGCATTTGTGCATTTCATTTATTTATCTTATATGCTTATTCCTTAGGTTGTATGCACATATCAATATTTAAGAACCAAAAAGATTTTGTGTTTATTATTTTTTTGGCTCTTGATTAAGTTATATATATAAATGTCATTCATTGTATGTAATTATTTTGAAAAAGGATTGAGAAATGGATTCAAAACAATGATATACAAATGATAATGTTTTCAATGATATGTTTAGAAACCATATGAAGAATCATGATAAGTCAAGTTTGTTTGGATCTTTGGTATTGATTTCATTTTAAACATGCACTTTACATGTCTTTTGATGATATGAGACATTTATGTGACTTGCATTATTGCTTGATGTTTAAATCATTATTAAATCCCGAGATCCGAGATTGGTTAATTATTTTAAAACGTTTCCAAACATTTGAGAGTTTTATGCGAAAAACATTTTTACTTGATAGAGTTGATTGATGAGATATTTTCAAAGTGGAAACGACTACCAATGGTGAGATTACATTAATTTGAATTTAAGTATAATCGATAGGTGTATACCAAAGTGTGTGTGAAATTCGCCATCGAAAAGTCACCTTTGTGATGAAAAGAGCCAAAACCAAGTGCTAAAAATTCAAAGCAATCTGTACTACTACTTTTAATATATACGTTAGGGTTTATACATCATCTGAGGGAGATTACATGGTTAAAATCTATTATTTTGAAGATCTCGAAAGGATATTGATGTAATGATATGATTAAGCTTGAAATGTAACTCATATAAATGTTAATGCAACTAATAATAACACAATATATAGTCATGCAATATTATAATCTTCCAACGTTTGTTTCATCCAAATCAATTGAGTAAAACAACTAACCTTTGTAATATATTTCACTTTGGCGGTGGACAAAGACACACAATTTTGCTTCTTGACGTTCCAATAAACCAAACAACTTCCTAAGTGGAAGAAAGCACCGAAGGTACTCTTTATACCCTCTACATCTCCCGACCAATCGACATGGGAATAAGCCGACAAAGAAGTTTTGGTACTATGTGGGTACCAAATACTAAAGCCCGTTGTCCCATCAATATATTTCATGATATGATTAATGAATTTCATATGGGATTATTTGGGACACGATTGGTAGCGAGCATAAAATCCTACACTAAAGGATATATCAGGACGACTAATCGTGAAGTATAACAAATTACCTATCATCCTTCGATATGATGCTTTGCTTACATCATTTCCATTGGCATCCTTTTCAAGCTTTTCAGGCACACTCATTGGAGTGCGCTTATGTTTAGAAGAATCAAGATTAATTTTTTTCATAAAGTCTTTTGCATATATAAATTGTGAAATAAAAGTTACACTCTCCATTTGACGTACTTTAAGACCAATGAAAAATATGAGTTTTCCCACCATGATCATTTCAAACTCCATTTGCATAAGTAAACCAAAACTATGAGCTCGATTTTCACTAACAAAGCCAAAAATAATGTCATTTGCGTGGACTTTGAGATAAATGTGTGTATGGAACTTGGGGTCCTTAAAGTCTTTTGGTTGTGATATATAACTTCCTCTTGGAGAGTGCCATTCAAAAAATCACCCTTTACATCCATTTTAAGGAACTTGATGTCCAAAACACATGATATGGCTAAGAAAAAATGTGGCAAACCTAGCCTAGCTATCGTAGAACAAATATTCATCAAAATTAACACCTTTAACTTGAATGTATCCTCGAGCCACTCGTCGATACTTATTTCTCAACATGTCACCCTTTTTATCGCATTTATTTTTGAAAATCTAGACAATTAAATGAACAGCAACAACAAAATTGATTCAATCTTCACAAAATTGATCTAATTTGTGCATCCAAAAACGAAATCGATTCAATCACCACACAAAGTCACATAATTGATTTAATTTATGCATTAAAAAATAAAATCAATTCACATAGAATCACATGGACGCTCCTTTCAATTCAATATGCACGAGAGAAGTTACATCAAAATTTATTACGTGGTTAATGTTTACATGCACGATTTTTAGTGTGTACATACACATCATCACATTTGTATAATTGTGTATACACACAAGCTCACGTGTTTAGGTTTTGAGACATGGAGTTTCTAGTGAAGTAATTCTAGTAGAATATTTTTTTATCAGGGGAATAAATACAACCCTAGTGAAGGGATAGCCATAAACGGCCGTGTTGATACCAAATTTAGTCTGCTGACGTGGACCATTCACTTGAAGACACGTGTCAACCTACGTGGCAATTACAAACACTTTCAATGAACAACATACTGTCACCGAGCTACTCAAGCGCCTCGAGCAACTCAATCATACCGAGCAGCTTAGGCGCCCCGAGGAGCTTAAGGCTCTGAGCAACTTAAGCGTACCGAGTAACTCAAGCGGTCTGAGCAACTCAACGTATAGAACATCCAAATCAGGAGAATAAAAAAGACACTGCGCATTAAATGCTCATTATTATCGTACATATGTATATGTCTACTAGATAACAACGCATTATCCTTTCACATGTACAGCCTCAAGGCTATAAATACATTGTAACCTCCTCATTAGAAGGGGATTCTAGATCTCTTGGTAAACTACTTATCGAGAATTCCAGTCAAATAGTTAGCAATACAAAAACAGTGGACGTATGCCATTCTTATAAGGCTGAACCACTTTAAAAATCTTTTCTCTTATTTATTTTATCTGTGATTGATAAATTAGAGAAAATCTAATTTTTTACATCAACAGATTGGCGCCGTCTGTGGGAAACGACTGTAATTAGTGTTTTTCACCAAAATAATTCATTATCAATGCCCGATAATCCGGAATCCAGTAATCGAAACATTGGGGTCCCTCTGAACCTTTTTACTCCCCCAAATGTTCAAGATCTGGCTGGTATAATGGCTAATATGGCCCAAGGCCAGACGACCATGCAAGAAACCATGCAATAACTTATACAAACTGTTTAAGGGGGAGTGCCGGCTCAATCAGGACAATGAAGTGTTCAGAGAAATACCCGTTTACCCTCTTCGCGAACTAGGCGAACGCTATTCCTAGAGGAATCTTGATCCAGATGCACCGACTCATATCGTACTGAAAGATCTAATGATCCTTCTTATCAACCTGGTCGGACTTCCTCAGTACGAGCTACAAATTCTCAACAAAACGTCACTTTATCTCTAGAAAGGACCAGTGCTCTTGAAAGGTTGAGTAGAGTCTCTCCTTTTGATCGTTTGGGCCCTAGGAGGAATAGAAGTCCCCCTAGGATTGTGTTGAGGAACTCTCAATGACCATCCGATCTAAGGGAAGGCTCTGACCAATCACGACCAACTTCTCGTAATGAAAGATACCAATAGGCAAATTCAACGCGATTAGTTGCTCGAACCAATAGGCCCGAGGAGGGAAACGATGCATGGAAGGGCTCTATTCAGAGGTTGGAAGACAAATTAGGGGAAATGGCTAAGGCCAAGAATCCTCTACAAAGAACTTTTGTCCAAGGGACACCATTTGTACAGGCAATTGTGGATTTTCCCACACTATCAAAATTCAAAGCTCATATGGTGACGCCTAAATATGATGGAAAAACTGACCCTGTCCTTCATATAGAACAATACCAAGCTGCTACCGATATTTATGTAGTTCCAGACGAGATGAGATGCGGGGAATTTTCAGGAACTCTTATCGGATCTGCTCAGATATGGTACAACAACCTTTTTCAGGGGAAAATTATGACTTTCTTTCAACTAGCAGAACTCTTTATTGGGAACTTCTATTTTGGAGCGAAACTAGTCAAACGAGTAGCATACTTGCTGAGTGTTAGACAAAAGACAGGTGAAAGCACCAGGGACTATATTACTCGTTTCAATAACGAGAAACTTGAGGTAATTGATTACGAGGAGAAAACATTAATTACTGCTCTGATGAGTGGACTGTTGCCGGAAAAATTATACTACATTGTAGCCAAGGATACGCCTAGGACCATGGCTGAACTGATGGCAAAAGCAGCTAAAATCATAAATGTTGAGGATGCCATGATTGCGAAGAAGAATGCAGATACTAAGGAAACCAAGGTCGAGGCTGACAAGACTGAAAAGAAGGATCAGAAGAATAATGGTGGCAACAGACAGTCGAAAGCAAAGCAAGCACTGGAACAGTTGAAATTTTTTAGAAATTATACTCCTTTAAAGGTAGATATAAACCACATTCTGGAAGAGATCAAGAACAACGAGGAGCTAAACTGGCCAGAGAAAATAAAGGCAGATCCTGACAAGAGGAATAAGTCCAAATATTGTGAGTTTTATAAAGACCATGGTCACACTACCAAGCATTGCATAGCTCTCTAGAATAAAATTGAAGCACTCATCATGCGAGAAAAATTGACCAAGTATATTGATCGCCGAAATAGTGAAAAGACCAACGACCGAAGAAGGCAAAGATCTAAATCTCCTTGTCGAGCAAAAGAAGACATGAAGAGAAGTCACGAAGAAGATCCAAAAGATGACCAAGATGACCCCGATCTCCCCAAAAGACCAAGGCAGCCAGAACGTGAGGTATTTTTAATCCATTTTGGATCATTTGAATGTAATGTTATTGCAGGTGGAGATGCAGGAGGTGGGGATATGACTGCAGAGATGAAAACTTACATCAATGAGGCTCAAGCTTGCTCGTACGTTCAGCAAATAAATCTGGCTGAAGATGATCGCCCGAGGAAGGTGAATAAAGACAAATTGGTCATTGGTTTCTCTAAGAATGACCTGGCAGGTGTACTATATCCTCATGATGATCCGTTGGTGATCAAGATGAGAATGAAGGAAGTGGTGATTTCACGAGTACTGGTAGATAATGGTAGCTCGACAGATATCATGTTCTACCCATGCTTTGACAGTTTGAATCTGAAGTTAGCCCAGTTGGAGCCATATCATAGGCCCCTCCTTGGTTTTACTGGCGAGAAGGTTTTTCCACTTGGGACGGTCAAGTTGGATATGCTTATTGGTACATGGCCTGCTTATCGAATAGAAATAGTACGCTTTTTCATAATGGATAAAAATGTCCAATCGGCTTACAATATCATCATGGGAAGGGTAGGTTTGAAGAAGTTCGAGGCGGTACCATCTACTGTACATCAATGTTTAAAATTTCCAACTAATTTTGGAGTGGGAGTTGTGAAAGGCGACCAGAAAGTAGCTCGAAAATGCTACTATTTATCTGCCGAACAGGAGGAGCGTGAAGAATCCAGAAAGAAGACTACTACCTATCAGGTGGATGAAATAGAAGATGCAGAGATTGAAACGTTGGACCCTAGAGATGAGTCTCAGCTCGTGAAGGGCCAGGTCATGGAGGCTACCGAAAATATCATTCTGGACGACGAGCATCCAGAATGAACAACTCAAATTGGGGCATCACTGGATATATCGATAAAACAGGAATTGATAGCATTTCTAAGATGCAGAAAGAAGACTTTTGCATGGAGTAATGAAGACATGCCAGGGATAGACCCGAGTTTCCTGTGTCACGAGCTCAACGTGAACAAGGAAGTCAAGCCAGTGAAGCAGCGAAGAAGAGTGTTCAGTCCTGAGAAGAACCAAGCTATACAGGAAGAAGTAGAGAAACTACAAAAAGCCTATTTTATTGCAGATGCCAAATATCTTGATTGGCTAGCAAATGTGGTGACGGTGAAGAAGAAAAATAACAAGTGGAGGATGTGTGTAGACTTCATCGATCTCAATAAGGCATGCCCAAAGGATCATTTTCCTTTATCCCGAATCGATCAACTAGTGGATGCAACCTCGGGGCATGAATTGTTGAGTTTCATGGATGCTTATTCTGGTTACAACCAGATTAAGATGAAGCCGGAGGACAGGGAGAGTACCTCTTTTATCACCCCGAGGGAAACTTATTGCTATAATGTTATGCCTTTTGGACTTAAAAATGCAGGTGCAACATATCAGCGGCTAATGAACAAGGTGTTTGCAGAGCAAATTAGTCATAACATGGAGGTTTATGTTGATGATATCCTGACGAAGAGCAAGAAAGCTGTTGATCATCTCGTTGACCTAGGTCGGACCTTTGATCAACTAAAGAAATATCAAATGAATTTGAATCCCACCAAATGCATATTCGGAGTACGAGAAGGTATGTTTCTCAGGTATATTATTAACCAGGGAGGGATTGAGGCGAACCCTGAAAAGATCAAGGCTCTAGTGGAGTTGCGATCTCCAACCACGAAGAAGGAAGTGCAAAGCCTCACAGGGCGAGTTGTAGCACTTAACATATTTGTGTCACGAGCAACAGACAGATGTCTTCCATTCTTCAAAACACTCCGAAAAACTTTTGAGTGGAATGATGAATTCAAGGAGGCCTTTTAAGAATTGAAGAAATATCTGGGGACACCTCTATTGTTGTCCAGACCAGTGATGGGAGAAAACTATACTTGTACCTGGCAGTTTCAGAAAATGCGGTGAGCTCGACATTGATAAGAGTGGAGGACGGAGTACAAAAACCAGTCTATTACACCAGCAAGGCTTTCCGAGGAGCAGAAATCAGATATCCAAGGCTGGAGAAGTTGGCACTAGCACTGATTGAAGCAAACAGAAGAATGAGGCCATACTTCCAAGCCCATACTATAGCGGTGTACACCGATATGCCATTAAGGTAAGCTCTGCATAAACTAGAGAAATCAAGAAGATTGATGTACTGGGCAGTGGAACTTGGTGAATATGATATAATTTATGAGCCTAGATCGTCGCTCAAAGGGCAAGCATTAGTGAATTTTATCGCAGAGTTTACTCAAGAAGATTCCTCCGAAGAATAGGAGTTGAATACAGACCAACCTATGGATGTTACAGGATCATCAAATTTAAACCCCGACCAACTTACGTTGGTGGACAAGCAGCGAGAAGTGCTGGAGGAGGATGAAAGGAAGCATCAAATATTCCACCGAGGAACTCTGTCTGACCAAGAATTTGATAATGAAGTACCTCTGTGGAATCTGTATGTAGATGGCTCTTCGTGCTCTACAGGCAGTGGAGCAGGGATTATTTTAAACAGTCCAGATGAGATTGATGTGGAGTATGCTCTGCGCTTTCAATTTAAGGCTTCTAATAATGAGGCTGAATATGAAGCAATGATCGTGGGTCTAAGCTGGCCAAAACCATGAAGGCAGAGCAAGTCGTTGTGTTCAGTGACTCCCAGTTAATCGTAAATCAAATTCTAGGGGTGTATGCAAATGAGAATTAATGGTCAGGTATCATGCAAAAGTGATAGAGGTTGTATCAAGTTTTACTGTAATTCAATTGATTAGAATACCAAGATTAGAGAATGCAAGAGCAGACGCCCTAGCTCGGTTAGCATCAGCCACACGCACCGAGCTACGAAGAATAATCCCAATAGAAATCTTCGTTGGTCAGAGCATCGACGAAAATCTGATGATAAACTTCATTGCCTTTGACTTGGGACCATCTTGGATAGACTCCATCAGGGCCTATATTGAAGAGGGGGCTTTACCAACTGATAAACTCGCAGTCAAGAAACTAAAGTTTAAACCTTCTCGTTATGTATTAATCAATGGCATTTTATATAGACGAGGAATTATGGCAGGGCTACAAAGATGTGCCCACCACTCCGAAGTGAAAGATTTGATCGAAGAAGTTCATGAAGGGTCGTGTGGATCCCATGTGGCAAGTCGGATGCTTTTGCAAAGAATAACAACACAGGGATATTACTGGCCGACGATGAGAGCTGATTGTGTAGCTTATACCAAGAAGTGTGATAAATGTCAACGCTTCTCTTCTATCCGAAGAACTCCCCAAGCATTGTTAACACCCATCACGTCTCCTTGGCTATTCGCCATGTGGGGAATAGACTTGGTCGGGCCACTTCCAACAACCAGGGGAAGATTTAAATACCTCATGGTTGCTATGGATTACTTACCAAATGGGTGGAAGCTGAGCCTCTCATTGATATGATATACGACAAAGTCTATCAATTTATTTGAAAGAATATTATTTGCAGATATGGTCTGCCACATGTATTCATTACTGACCATGGAACCCAGTTTGATAACGAGGAGTTTGCTGCGTATTGTCATCAATCCAATGTACTGAAGATCCATTCTGTACCAGGCCATCCCCAAAGCAATGGGCAAACTGAGGTGACAAACAGAACGCTGCTGAATGGTTTGAAGAAACGATTAGATGATGCAAAAGGAAATTGGATTAACAAGCTACATTTTGTGTTGTGGGCTTATTGTACCACACCACAAACAACAACTGGAGAGTCTCCATACATGCTGGCATTTGGGAGTGAGGCTGTCATACCTGTTGAATTGGGTTTACCTACGCATAGGGTGCTTAATTTCAAGTCTCCTATCAGTGATTTAATGAGAAGATTAGACCTGGATATGCTCAAAGAAGTTAGGGAAGAAGCAGCAATCAGGAATGCAACGTATCAATAACAAACAGCTTTGTTCTATAACAAAAGAGTGAAGAAGTGTGATTTGAAGGAAGGGGATTATGTGCTGAAGAAAGTGATCCAAAAGAATAACAAACTAGAAGCCAACCGGCATGGACCCTACAGAGTAACAAAAGTTGTTCGTTCAGGGACATAGAAGATTGAAACCTTGGAAGGAGAAGAATTCAAGAATGCATGGAATGCAGAGCATCTGCGTAAATATTATCAGTAATTGAAATTCTTATGTAATACAATTTCTTCAGTATGAATAAAGTGATGTTTCACCCAATTTCTCTCTTTGTTGAAATTTTTTCAGAATATTAGTGCTATACACTAAAAATTACCACCAACTCCGGTTGGTCGGTAAAATTACCACCAACTCCGGTTAGTCGACAAATCAATTACCACCAACTCCAGTTGGTCGGAAAATAAATAAGCACCAACTCCGGTTGGTCATAATTAATTACCACCAACTCCGGTTGGTTGGGAACTAATTACCACCAACTCCGATTGGTCGGCAAATCAATTACCACCAACTTCGGTTGGTTGGAAAATCAATAACCACCAACTCCGGTTGGTCGGAATCAATTACCACCAACTCCGATTGGTTGGGAACTAATTACCACCAATTCTGGTTGGTCGAGAACTAATTACCACCAACTCCAGTTGGTCAAAAAATCAATTACAATCAACTCCGATTGGTTAGTACCAAACTAAGCAGGAACATGGGATGCAAATCATTCCATTACTTAGGCCCAAAGAGTGACAAGTCATTATAATCAAACAATAATTATGACAAGTTTCATTATCCAAAAACAAAACAGAATGTACATATATTCACAAACAAACAAATAAGGACATTCTAAAAATTATTTAGAAGAAAATAAAATGGCAAAAGACTAAAAATTTCTTCATTCAAATCAAGTAGAATTACATATGATGTGAAAAATATACTTCATTATATAAAAACCCTACTCTATTGTTTTTTTCCCTTCTGCCTTTGAAACAGGTTCTACCCCAGAAGGAGGATCATCTAATGCATAAGGGGAATCTATAAAGTTTAGATCTCGCAACATTCGAACATTCATCACGGAGGGACGATCAAGCAAATGCTCTGGGAGAGATATCTCAAAGTTTGCATGAAGACTGTAATCGCCGAGATACTTGGAGATTAAGCATTGAGGAATTTCCCGAGCAGGAATCCAACTGATGCCAAGCTTAAAAGGAGGCACGGGCAAATAAAGCACTCCAGGGTCATAATAATCCCATAAGTAGTGGCCCTGCTCCAATTTTAGCACACACAGTGCGTTCAACCACCCTTGCTTGTGCCCCTCGTTATTTGACTGTTGGATCCGAGCATCAAGATGGTAAAGGGATTCATTATACCCAGCCATCCAAAACTCTCTGGGTTGTTTATGGAACTGATAAGTTACCCTCTCCAGTTGCTCGTGGAGACTCTTCGCCATAATTTCCTTATTTTCTAAAGCAATACTCTGGGAAGAGAGTTGGTTAGTAAAATTCAGAATTTTCTTGGACATTTCTGCCAAAGCTTGATTCTTCGCCATCAACTAAAATGCCTGATTCTCTAAGGCCGATTGAGTTCTCGCTTCTTCAATAGAAACCCGACCAGCCCTTGCTCATTCACGAAAAGAAGATCTTGCTCGTCCACGAGTAGATGTGGAGGGTCCAGCTCTTTTCAAAGTTTCCAACTCATCTCGTAAGTTGCCATTTTCTACCTCTAAGAAAGAAAAACCTTCATCATTAACAGGGACCAAGGCTTCTGAAGAAGATGCAGCAGATTTGAGTTATTTTATCTCTTCTTGTAAAGCAATGTTCTCCTGCTCCAACAACTTGGCGATATGCCTGTGCACTTCAACTTCAAGCTTTAGAACACTCTCTTTCTTCTCATAAGCAAAAATAAACTTGTCATACCCTTTGTCAGCACTCAATTATTGATATGTTTTCTCGTATCCTTGGTGCAAAAGGGTAGAATATTCTTTATGTTGCTGTTGGAGTTCCTCGATAGTTCATTGGAGATCTTCAATTATCTCATAGTATACCACATTGTTGGCAATAGCGCGATTAAGCAAGCACTTTAAGTATTGATAAGCTTCAACTGCTCATTTAGAAGCATCTGAACCAAGGATATCAATGATTTGAGCCTCATTAAGATCTGCATGACCTGCTTTAAAATAGTCATTGCATTTCTTCATCAATTCTGTGTCATGAGCTGATAAGAGCTCCATCCTGGCCATAAACTAACAAAGAGAAGAAATAAAAAGAATCAATAATGATGCAGACAGGACAAGTAGAAAAGAAAGTCAAGACGAACAACCAAAGTTCGAATTTTTATTCATTATAAGAAGAGATACATAGTCCAAGGTTACATTCAAGAAAGCAACAAAATAAAAAGCCCAAACAACTTTACACCTTCTCCTTATTTCCTATGAATTCCTCAGAAGGTTTAGAGGAAGTGACTGGTTGCTCGGAGGATAAGGGTAGCTTCTCGGCAGAAGTGTTAGTTGGTTGGAGTTGCTCGTAGCAAGGTTGAATAACAGGAACAACAGGGACCTGATCTCCAATCATCATGAAAGATTCATCTGAAGCAGATTTATCCTCTACTTCTTCTACAGGAGAGGGAGGAGGGCCATGAGTGTGCTGCTGGAATAACTCAGAATTCTCAGCAATTTTCAGTTCCTGCAAGGCTGCAACCCATCCATCCCTAAAATATTTGAGGCTGGCATACTCCATTTGAGAGGACATGGCAGTCAGGCCATTGTTCCAGCCTTTGTCCCAACCAGCACTGAATGATTTTTTAACTGCATTTTTCCTTTTTGCCTTCTTCGAGGAGGTCCTTTCCCTAAGGAGCTCCTCGACGGCCTTCAACTTCTCTTCCACCTCCGTTTTTTGTCGCTCAACATCTTGAAGTTTTAACAACTTCCTCTTCAGCAGACTTGAGCTTAACTTCAAGCTCCTTGTTGCTCTGTTCAAACTTTTTTTTTACTCTGCTCAAACTCCTTCAACTTCTTCTTCAATTCCTTGGAGGCATTCACAACTTGATTTCTGTCCAGCTCAATGGACTTGAATTGCATCTCCCAAGCAACTTTATCTTCCTCGTACTTTTGACGAGAGTCTTTTAAAGATTGGGTCAGCCCAACAAAAGCTTCCTCTATTCCTCCCGAGGATCTTGAAGCCTTGATAGCTTCATCCTTCTTCAAAATGCTGTTGAAACACGTCACCAGCTGAAAAAAAAATCACTTTAAGTCAATACATGAACATAGTATTAAAAAATAAAAGGGTCGAGCTAAAATATTTACCGAGGCAATGTGTTGAGCAACCAGGGTAGTGATTATCTCACGAGAAAGAGTATATTCAATGCCTTGGGCTTCTGGGATAGTCCAGGATTTTACCAAGCCCATAGCAGAGCTCGGAGGAACAAAAGTTGGAACACTACCTTCAACATTTAAAGGTTGAGAGATAGGTTCGACAGGTCTATCAGAAGAGCTTTTCTTTAATCTTCTCAGAGGAGCAGGAGCATTTTCAACTAAAGACGTTGTCTTTATTGGTGATATGACAATAACCTCGCTCACAGGAGAGATAACAGTAGTCTTGCTCGGAGCCACAGGGGGCTTCTCGCCAGTCTTCTTGGCAGTAGCAGGAGGGGGTACATAAATGGTTTTTGTCCCTTATTCTGGGACATCTTGTTTACTTTTCTTTGCCTCCACAGTGGCAGAGGCAGATTTATCAAAAAAGGTAGGAGCTCTCCTCTTCTTCATCAGATCAGTGATGGGAATACTCGACTCAGAGGAAGAAGTCAAGATTAACTACCACTGAACGAGGACGAGCAGTGAAAGATGAAGTATAACTTTTGTACTGCAACAAGTAAGAAGCAGATCTAATATGCTCCTCAGCAACAAATTGATGCAAATTGCAGATAAGTTTCAAATGCTTTAAATTAACATCAGCCTCTTTTGGAGGTTTTCTTTTACTATCAACTGTAACAAACAAAAACATATATCAGTGATGCATTTTATCAAACATAAAGAAAATAATATTTCAAAAAATAAAAACAACCTATCCCATTGCCATAAGGTGGACATCTGGGACCTTGGTATACATCATCTCCATTTAATGGAGGGTGTTGCCAATTTTTCATCACCACTCCATGATCAAAGTAATCCCTATTGGCATTAGGAAGATTGACAACTAACGCTCTATTCAAAAACCTAGTTTTTAAATAGAAAGTACTATCGCTGATAACCCATCTGTAGCAATACATAATCTCTGAAATCCCTAAACGGGTTCCATGAAGTTGATTCAACCTGTGTACGCCATTAACTATCCTCCATGTATTTGGAGCTATTCTTGCAGGTACAATATCAAAATATTGGCAAAACTCCAAACACAGGAGATTTGGCGGGAAAGAAAAGCCACATTTGGCTACAAAAAGACTGGGGAACCAATGTCCCTCAGCCAAAGAAAAATAATCAGAAGGTTCAGAAAGTTCTTCCAAAATAACCCACGAAGGGATTGAAAATTCAGACCGAAATTTGTCAAGTGATTCAACAAGGTAAACCATGATTAACAAAGTAAATAAAAGAGAAGGAAGAAAATCTTACAGAAAAAGAGAGATCAGTTGACAACGAACGATGGAAAGTACGAGGCACAAGATAGAAAGAAAATGAAGAGTTCAAAGATACAGATTTGAAAAGTTAAAGACGATAGGATTTCTGCCACGCTTAAATACTTTACCTCGAAAATAGAGAAAGGCAATGATTACAAGGGAGGACGCTTGCGTCTCCGGCAGCTAAAAGAAGAAAAGGGGCACAAATATCGAAGCGGTCATGAAAATTCAAAATATTTATGAGGCCTGATACTATGCGCTCAAATAGGAGTTATATACAATGAACATTTTCCTAAAAAACATAAAAACCAATAATCTGAGAAGCTTTCGAGCATAATATTCCACACTTTTCTTCAACCTCAAAGTGTGAAATATTGGGGGCTTCTGTTGATACCAAATTTAGTCTGCTGACGTGGACCATTCACTTGAAGACACGTGTCAATCTATGTGGTAATTACAAACACTTTCAACGAACAACATACTGTCACCGAGCTACTCAAGCTCCCCGAGCAACTCAATCATACCGAGCAGCTTAGGCGCCCCGAAGAGCTTAAGGCTCCGAGCAACTTAAGCGTACCGAGTAACTCAGGCGGTCCGAGCAACTCAACATATAGAACATCCAAATCAAGAGAATCAAAAAGACGACTGGGCATTAAATGCTCATTATTATCGTACAGATGTATATGTCTACTAGATAACAGCGCATTATCCTTTCACATGTACAGCCTCAAGGCTATAAATACATTGTAACTTCCTCATTAAAAGGGGACTCTGGATCTCTTGGTAAACCACTTATCCAGAATTCCAGTCAAACAGTTAGCAATACAAAAATCGTGGACGTAGGCCATTCTTATAAGGCTGAACCACTTTAAAAATATTTTCTCTTATTTATTTTATCTGTGATTGATAAATTAGAGATAATCTAATCTGTTACATCAACATGCCGGTTATAGAATGACACCAATGATTCCACGAGGAGTGGTGGTGATGGAGGAGTGTATGGTGTAAAAAAATTAATGTTTAGTGTTTCATGGAGTGTTTGGTACGAGGTAGCTTTATTTGAGAATCAATTTAAGTTATTTGGGGGATTATTCAATTTATCCACTAATAATTTTAACATTTAGTTTGATATTATTGTGGGTAAATCTATCCTTTTAACTAGTTACTCTAACATATTGTGTAAAGTGAACTAAACTAAAACTACTCATGGCAATATATTTGGTAAACTAATGCATGCTGGCGACTCATAAACCTAAAAAAAAAGAAAAGAGGGATTGATGTAATCTTACTTTAATATAATTTTAGTTGTGTTCAATTCCCTTTATATAGTGTAAAAAAATTTAACAATTTGAAAATAGAGAAGTCTAAGATTATTTATTAAAGGAGCTTGTTAATTCCCCCCCACCCCACCCAAAGGGTATGCACTAATAACTTAACAAGAATAAGAACAATATTGTGACATACAATTATAAATGTATATATATTTAAACAAAATTATCATTTTTATTATTTTAAGAGTCGATACACGTGGACCGAGTACACATGATTATACACAATAATTGGTGGATACGAGTCGTGCTGTTGGGTCTTGTCACATTCGAATTTCATCAATTTTCGTAAATCATTTTTAAAAGAGATTAAGCGATAAACACTTGGTGTAAAACATACATAATAATTAGACCTGACTCAAAACTTTTTTAGTTTCATATAATATAAGTATGTTCAGGATGAGATTTATTTATCTGGAAAGCTTTAGATGAGATTTATCAAAAGAGATTCATGAAGGATATTTAATTTTGAAGTTTAAATTTGTCTACAATTTTTAGCGAGGGCTATTGGGGATTCGCCGGAGTACAACGATTATGCCGGAGGTTCACCAGAGATAAATGAATTAATAATGGGTTTATGACGATGACTGACATTTTGGTTTAGTCTAAGAGACTATGTGATTCTCATTAAATATTATCTGACTTTGGATTACATGTTTAAAGAGTGTGTGTGGGTGGGGGTGGGGGTGGGGGGGAGGGAGTTGAGTAAATGCTTTTTTGTTTCCTTTTCTTTTATTGAGTTTAGAATACGCAATTGTAGATTTTCATACTCTTATCGGGTACTTGAGTATAATTTGTTATTACCTATTAAATAAATGAGTTGTTTTAAACAAACACAATTGATGCGTATGATCGGGTCTTATAGTGTCTAAAACCCAATCTTATCGAGACACAAATAAGCCTGTAAATCGGGTTGAGTGAGTCGGACTTGGTATTGCTCAAGCTCGACCCGAATTATTACGGTCTTCAGGCCCGAATTTGAGCCGGCGTGAAGTCAATTCCAACGTGCAATTTTTTACATGATGTTTTAGTTAAGGCCTATATAATCATAAAAGTTAAATTAAAATAAAGGAAATGATAAAATAAATACAACCTTTACATAAACATTATAACTTTTAAAAGACTTTCTATAAGAATAAACCAGAAAAATCAATTTTTGAATCTTTTTAAAACTATTGCTAATATCCATAACACATAATTTATTTACATAATATATAGAATAATATTTGGGATTTGACCCAATTGGAACTCAACCACATGTAAGAGTGAAAATGAGTCGAGTCGAGTCGAGTCGAGTCGAGTCGAGCAAAACTGAGCTTAAGGTTACTCAAGCTTGGCGTGTAATGTTTAGTGAGCTTATAAATATGTTCAAGCTTGGTTCATTTTTCTAACAAGCCGAGCTTAAACAAGCTTTTAGGTAAACGAATACAAGCCGAACTCGGGTACTTCGATAGATTTATACTATTTGTTTATGATTATTAGTAGTTAAGTCGAATCCGAGCCGAATTCAACCAGATGACGAGTTTAAAAATGCATTCAAGTTTGACTAGTTTATTTTACGCGCATGTCTCGAACGAACTTTTATTCGAACGAACACGAGTTGAATTCGAATAACAACTTAATTCATTGGATAATCCTAACTACGTGTGGGTCAAGTTGGACTTAATTATAGTTGAGACTTAAAATTTTGAGTGAATTTCAATCCGACTGAAATTTAAGAGATCCGTACTTAGAAACTTTGTGGGCTAAATTTAGAGCCTTACCTACAAACGAAATACGAGGCCAAGGGCGGATCTAGGGGTGGGCCCACCAGGGCTGTAGCCCACCCCTCCCAAATTTTAAAAAAAATCTGTTAGGGTTAAAAGTTGCTACTTGAATTTAAAATGTTATTGAAAAATGATCCCAAAATTTGTAAGGGTTAAAAATTGCTGAAAAATAAAAAATAATATAGATAAATAGATACAAAAACTTAATAAATTTCTCCTCTTGGAAAATCACCCTAAACCCCGGATATTGGCCGGAATTTCGGCCGCATTGACAAAAATTCTCGGATCCATTACTAATTTTAGTCCACCCATTCGAGGAATTCTAGCTCCGCCCTTGTACGAGGCAGGAGCTTGTTTTTTGGTCGTTTAGGCAGCTTGTTTTTTGGTAGTATTATCCGGCCAAAACAAATGATTATTGGAGCCAAATACAAAAATAATTATAGTAGTATCATATGTTGACAAACACATGGACACATGTGCAAATAGACACGTGGGAAGAGAACGGATTAATAATATTCCCAGATTCCCCTCACAATTTCTGTCTCTAAATTCTAAAATGATAGTCTTCATCAGCTCTTAGATACATAAAGAAGCCATGGGTTGTTTCCTCAGCTCTGGAAAATCAAACAACAAAAGTAAAAAGCAGCACAATAAGAATACTCAAGATCAGATCTCATCGTCTTTAGGTATTTTTACAAACATTCTCTACATTTCAGGACTCTATTTAACATTTGTGCTCTATTTCTTGCTTCATATTATGCATTTCTGTCAGGTTACCAAATACTACTAGTAACTACTTGTTAATCACTTAGTTAGTTACAAATACACCTTTATACATATCTGATTCTTGATTATTGTTATTGTTGGTGTATAAATAAGCCATTAGAGCCCAGATGTAAATTATCCAAGAAATCAAATGGAAACTAATCTTTCTTTCTATCTACTCTCTCTTCTTCTATTTTGAAGTGTGCCTCCTTTGTTTTTTCTTGCCCACCAACTGTTTGATAGATTGTTTGTTTCCCTTAGTCTGCCTTGAGTTTCTAAGGTATGACAAAATAGTATCAGGGCACAATTTTTGCCACCTAATTTCTCAATTCTCTTTGTCTTGACTGATTCTTCTTCTTTCACCTCTGAAATTATGTCTGTCCTCTTCTTCTCTAGTTTCAGTTCTTGTTCTTCTTAACTCTGAATCTTTTCTATCTCAATTCATCTTCCCAAAATTCTCAAATTCCTCTTTTACTCTTTTACTCTCTTATCTCTACTTTTTTGTTCTTCTCCGTATATCTGAATTCTGTTTTCTATTTCTGCAATTCAATTCTTCTTACCATGGTTGCTTATCAAACTCAACAAATGAAGCCACGTTTATGAACTAAATATGCAAGGATGGAAACAATTGATCCGAAATGGGGCTCTATGAGAAAAGCAATGATGGAGTTAATTGTGTCCCCGCGATGTTGTAAACTTGCAAGATCACATGGTTGTAATCTATAAATGGACTGCCCGAAAATTATAGTTGTTTGCAAAAATGAAACCGAAGTTACAATCGATCAAGTAAAAAAAGGGCTCAATGAAGAGGTGAAGAGATTTGTTGAGTTTGGTACTCCTACAAAACTAAATGATGCTATAAAATTAGCTCAATTGCAAGAAGATTTTATATCCAAGTGATCAAAAGGTTACAATCTACAATTGCATTGTCTCAAAATTGTAGTTATTTGGGAAAATGAGACCCCAATGAGTAATCAGGAAGAAAATGTGTTAGAATTCAAGAAGGAACCATGGGCAATTGAAGATACAACAAGGAATAGTGTGAAGACAAAAGCACACGATGTAAATGGCACTGAATTATCAATGTAATGTGTTGAAGGTGAGCCATTATAGGTTGTCCAACATAATTCTCTATTCAAGAACACTCCTGAAGTTGATTTTGATGAAAACTGTAATGGAATTGAAATTGCCCATAAAAAGATGGTTGAGGGTGCAGATTGTGGGTTCTTTAAGTCCATATATCATGAGGACTTCAAAGCATTGCTAGGGGATGAGGCTATACAAGAAGCTTGGAATGTTAAGGATCAAAATCATGGAATAGCCGGGTACAATTGTACAATTGTACAATTGTTGTCTGCAAGTCGAAACTTCTTAAGACATGGTGCAAAACCAACAAGCTATAATGTGAAGCAGACCGTGATTATAAAAAAGAGTGGAATTTTTTTTTCCAGATTGTGTTTGATCCCGAAGGACCCCATTAGTTCTTTGTTTAAACCAATCCTTGAGAACAAGCATTTTTGAAGGGGAAGAGAATGTCAGGTTACTAAATATTAGTAAGTGGTTGTTAATCAGTTAAGGAACAAGGTTCTAAAAAACGCGGGGCGTGACTGAGGCGTGGAGGCCAAGCCTTAATCTTTAGAAACCTAGGAGGGCCTTAGGCGTAAAGGAGCGTGAAAAGGCGTTTAGGTCTTTTTTAATATATTTTAATATTTTTTAACCATCACAAGGCTATTAAAAATACTAAAATGGTATATACCTTAAAAATATGTTAGAATATTTGCAGTTGGGGTTTCCTCTCCATATGCATGCTCCATAAGTTCTCATCATATTATCACCCAATTACATGCAATCAAAATTCAAAGTAGTCAGTAAAATAAATAATATTAATCAACATGAATGAAATCAAAATAAAAACATATAAATAAAAAATGATACATACCTTAAAAATTGATTACCATATTTGCATTGGGGGCTTTTTTCCATGTGCATGTCCATTAGTCCACATCACCCTAATAAACTTATAATACAATCAATTATATAGTAACCTACCTAACCATAAATAACAATATGGCCAAAATTCAAATTAAAATACTAAAATGATCCTTAAGTTAGTACAATCCAAGTTTCAACAAAAAAAACATGTCTCAAACAAGCTCATAAATATTACAATCATTTAAACTTAAAACAAACATGTTCAATCATCTAATTACTTGTTGGACTCCAATTCAAAATCATCTTCTTCATCCATTACATCTTCTGTGCCATCCGATACAAAATCATCTTCATGAGGCTCCCTTATTTGACATTTCTATCGCTTCTTCCATTTTGTAAAACATCATTTGTAGTCGTCGCTTCTCCCACCGTGTCCCATGTAAGTTTGGACCTCTACCTAATCTACACTCTCATCATCATCATCACAACCATCAACAATCCATGATTGTGCATTAGAAGCATCACTTGCTAGTAATATATCCTTCTTTTTCTTATCCTTCAGATTCTTCAACCTTGCATTGAATTGCACAAATACTAAATTATTCGTTCTCGTAGTGTCTAATCTATTAAGAAAACAAAATAACAAGATATTAGTATACTTGAAATTATAAAACTAATATAAAAAAGCAACTAATAACAGGATATTTATGTAATACCTACCCTTTCAAAGACACTCCAATTTCGTTCACACCCCGAAGAACTAGAAGTCAAACCAAGTATCCTTTTTGCCATTCTCTTTGAATTTGGAGTTCCACTTCCATAAAAGTCCCACCAACCAACTAGTTAATATGAAATAAATAAGTGGGTGAGGACAATGTAAAGAGTGTGATTAATGTAAATGTACAAAAATGAAAAATAGGAATAGTAACATACCGTGGTTATAATTATCATTGTTGTTCTCACATCCACTAATTGCTTGCTTTTTGCCGAATGCACCCTCTTTTTGGAAGTACTTATGCAACTTAATATTTAGCATATGATTTTGGAGTGCATCATCATCAGGAATGAACTTCTCAAAACAAGTAATTACATTATCAGTAATCATTGGAATACTTTAATCCTCGAATTTTTTGTAATAATAATACGAATTTAAAGGTGTAGGTAGCACATGATGTCTAAAAGATGTTTGGCCTTTCTAAAAGCCAACAAATTTGCCGCCGCCGCCGCCATATTGTTAGTTGCATTGTCAGTCACCACCTGCATCACATTTTCGTGCCCAACATCTCTAATACGTCCATTCACGTACTCAAATATGTATGAACCGATGTGAGCGTCACCCGACGCTTCCTTTGAAGAAAGAAAGGTGGTACCTAACATACAATTTACAGGCAAATTCATTATACTTCTCCTTTTTCTATCACTCCAAGCATTGGTCATGATGGAACACCCATTCGCTTTCCACTCCTCCTCTTGCTTTTTAAGTTTTACTTTTATGGACTCTATCCCCCCTCAAAAGAGGCTTCCTCATTTGGTATTGGGAAGGGGGTTGGTAATCCGGGCCATATAACCCAACCGCCTCAACAAAATTTTTGAAGCTATCATTGTCAATGGCATTGAAAGGTACCCCGCATCATATATGCACCTCGCCAAATATTGATGAACCGCAAACGTCCTTTTCTTATCAATGGCATTGTTGATATTTTGTTGCTTCTTGTCCATGCAGGCGGATAAATAAGAGTCATCCAACCTAATTCCCCTCGTAAATTGATCCATGGAACCACGAAAAGCCCTTTTCCGACTCCCACCATCAAGACTTTTAATTTTTTCTTCATCCTCCCCATTCGTTCAACTTACCTCACTCCTCCTACATTTATCACTCACCAATTTTTGGACTTTCTTGTGTTTAGCCCTTCAAGCGCCTCAATGCATTTGGCCTTCTGTTCTTCATTAGCCTTAGTACACAGTGCAACATCCAACCCCTTGATCCCATCCCCTTGATCCCGGATACATGAATTTTGTGCCTATAAATCCCTGCTTAAGTAATTTTTCCACACAATACACTTAATAACCTTATTGTCTTTTGGATTCACACGAACCGCGGTTTTCCATCCAACATCACTAAGATCTTTCTTTGATGACGCGTCATTGGATGCCATCGACGAAGAGTCATTCGGATCCATTAATCTATATTAAAATAAAAATTATTAACAGAAAATTAGAAATTAAATTATTAACAGGAGAAATAACAGTCCTAAATTATTTTGACAGCCCCAAACATATACTCTGTTTTGACACAATAATATACATTTACTCCATACTGACAACCCTAAAATTATTAACTAACAACCCTAAAATTATCAGCAACAATAAAATAAAATATATACCTGTTACGATTAGGGCTCATACATATATATATGGTTCATAAATTATACTTGACTTGAGAGATGAACTTGAAAATTGAATTTATATAAGAAAAGAAATAAAAAATATACCTGTTACGATTAAGGCTGAGATTGAGAACTAGGAACGATTAGGGCTTGAGAAAGAACGAACTAGGAACGATTAGCTTGAACAGATATATACGGCTGAACGATTAGCTTGAAAACAGACATATACGGCTTGAACTAGGATTGATTAGCTTGAACAAAACAGGTACGGTGAACGTGCTTTGGAGATTTGGGTTATTGACGAACAAAACGGAACATAACGGCTTTGGTGATTTGGGTTTTGTTGAGGGTTTTGTTATGTTGCGTTTTGTTTAGGCTTTGGTGATTTGGATTGAGAGAAAGTAAACAGAACAGGTATGTATGCTATTTTTTTTATTTAGAAAAGGGTATAACAAAGCGACGTAGTTTTATTTTAAGGAAAACGCGTTTTAAACCCGTCTTGACTAGAAAAAAGCGCGTTCGTTCCCGCCTTACCCCCAAAAAGTGTTGACCAGCGTTGACCATGCCTAGGACCAAAACTTGGCGTATCTAAAAAGTTCCACGCCTAGGCGCCCCTAAGCCCTTTTTTTAGAACACTGGTTAGGAGGTTATAGTTAGTTACAAATACAGCTTTATACATATTTGATTGTTGTAATTGTTGGTGTATATATAGGCCATTAGAGCGCAGATGTAAATCATCTGAGAAATGAAATGAAAACTAATCTCTCTGATCTCTGTTCTTCTATCTCCTTAATATAACTCCTTTGTTCTTTCTTGTCCTTTGATAAATTGTCTCTTGGTCCGCCTTGTGTTTTAAGGCATGACAATTTCATGGCTTACAGATGTGTTTCAAATCCAATACCCATGACTTTAGGGTATACTTGTTGACTTCATTTGCTTTGACTTTAACACCTTTTTTAAAAAAAAATTGTAGAATAATTATGGGTCTTGCTTACACCTTTGGGCCTACTTTAAATCCAAAGTCGTGCCTAAAAAATAGAAACTTTGTAGTCATTATCATTTCTTTTGATTAAAATTTTCAATAATCATCAGTCTCCAATTAGCTTCAAATTACAGGTGTTACACTTAACTCCAAATTGATTTTGGTGTTTGGAGGTGGGTGGAGACTGGAGATATATTTAAATTTAACTGGTGCCAATTAGAGCACCTCGCTAATGGATTCATTTGCTGCAAAGTTTAAGGAAGCATATTTTGTTTATAAATCTGAGTCCACAAATTTAATGTTTGTTTTGGGTGGAGGATCATGGATTGGTTTATTGTTTTGGTTCCCAAGGGACTAGACTTATTTTTTACTTCTCATACAAGGGGGATGTCATGTCATGTGTGAGAATGTCAGTTTTGAGTGTGAACATATACCTCGAGCAAATATATGCCGAGTTAGGTGTGTATTGGCAAATGCTACTCTTATAAATTATTTGTACTCTTTTTATACAATTTGATGTGGCAAGTGATGATAACTATAATTTTTATTTATTTTTATATGATAAAGCATTTTGCTAATGAATATACGGCATTTTGCATATGAATATAAGTTTGTAAGTTTAGCAATACTTGTATGCATGCGGCTACCCCTCCTAAGTTAAATGAGAGCGCCTAAAATACTGAGTACCCTGCATAAACAGAATAAATACTGAGTTGTGGCGTTTCCCATATGCTGTTCTGAGTTTTAACTGTAGGGAATTATATTCTATAATTTAAATTAGAGTGTCTAAAATAGTACTCCCTCCGTCCCAGATTAAGAGTCCGCTATTCTATTTTGGGTTGTCCCAAATTAATAGTCCACTTTCCCTTTTTGGACATAATCAACAAACCAAATTCCACGATAGTAAACAAGTGTTGATCTCGGCCCTTAATAAGTGTATCCTTAATTTATACAAAAAATGAATAAGTACTCTTAATTTGGGATGGAGGGAGCATAAGAAATTCACCTAGTTCTAAAACTACTTGCGGTCCTTTTTCCTTTTTTTTCCCTCTCTTTTTTTTAGATAAGTTAGTTTACCGTTGGTTCATATTTTCTCTATACTTTATAATAGTGACAAAAGAGTTATACAATTAGTTCAAGCAGTTTCTTAATTTATCTGCATGAGAGACAAGCCTGAACTTAGAGATAGTTCAACAATGTACTTGTTAAACTTTCATTTTCAGATGATTTGAAGGCGAATTTTTCACTGGATGTGAAGAAGGAAGGTTCTAAAAATGGAGGATCTGATCACATCCCAGCACACACGTTTGCATTTCGTGAATTGGCAGTTGCAACCAAGAATTTTAGGGCAGATTGTCTTTTAGGCGAAGGAGGCTTTGGCAGAGTATATAAGGGGCGGTTAGAGAGTACTAATCAGGTTTGTTAAGTTTATCAAATTTCGATATGTCACAAGGCATTTAAAATAAATTTAGATTCCTAAATTGCTTGTAAGAAGCACACTTATTCTGGTATGTTTGCCTTTCTTCTGCTAAGAGTTTGGTTCATTGATATACTTCACTATTGAGTTAATTTTTTTTAAAGGTTGTAGGGCTAGAATGCATTTGTGTAATTGGTTGTAGATGAGATGTAAAACTATAAAAGCTTCTCCACTTGACAAAAAAGAAATTTGCAGTTGACATTTTATGTTTAAATGAAAGAGAAGAAATATCTATGGGGGGCAAAATCCACAAGTTTTTCTAAAATTCATTTGTTTGCTCAAATTTAAATAACAACCTTATAAAAGATTTGAAATTAGAAGAAAGATAAACCTGCCTTCCTCATTCAAGGTTTTAGTGGAGATATCTCAATGTTGGAGACTACCACACATCTTTTTTAAAATGAAATATAAAAGATCTGAAATAATCTGAGGAATGAACCAATAAAATAGAAGACATGGCTATTTCCCTAAAATAAATATTTTTTTGGCTAGGAATTATCAATGTATGCATTAGTTGTCTTATGGAAGAAAAATTGTTTAAAAAGTTCTGCCAGAATACAAAGTTCATAGTAGCATTGTATTAAATGATATATCTTTAGCACATTGATAAATTTAAAATTAAAAAGACTACCCATGAAGCAGCAGAATGCAAATAAGCAAAGGTGATGGAGAAACGGACTTACCTAACCCAAATTATATTCTCCCTTAGAGTAGATAACACGGTTACTTCCTTTTTTTTCTCCTCGTTTTGCTTGAACCTTAGTGCTCGTTTGGTGTGAGTTTTTGTACTTTCCCAAATTCTAAATTAGTATACACATGTTTTTTTAAACTCTTTTACATGAATTATTAGACTTTTATATGTGAATTTACCATTTTTAGATTCTTGAAAGTACAAAAACTCTAACCAAACCAGCGTTTACTTCTATTGCATTTTAGGTAAATATGAGTGGAGCTTTAACTCTCTATATAAGCTTGTGGTGAGACCTGAGCCTTACCATGTTAAATTATGTAGATTGTGGCTATCAAGCAACTTGATCGTAATGGCTTGCAAGGGAACAGGGAATTTCTTGTGGAAGTATTGATGTTAAGTTTACTTCATCACCAAAACTTGGTGAACTTGATTGGATACTGTGCTGATGGAGATCAGAGACTTTTGGTTTACGAATACATGCCATTGGGGGCACTGGAAGACCATTTACATGGTCAGTACATAAAAATACTTAAATCATCTAATGCCCCAAAACATTGTGTCCTAAAACTGAGGCCTCTATTGCATTATCAAATCATTTGGTTGCAAATTAAAGTTCATAAAGCTAATATTTGATGGGTCATACTGAGAGATTTGCATGATTATAAACAAATATGATGATATAATATTTGATGGGTTCATACCGAGAGACATGCCTATTTTTATCCTTGTGATAGCTTTATATACTTTCACTTGGTATCTTACGATAAATGATTGTATTTATGCATGCTTATTCCAGACCCTTCTCTCGACAAAAAACAACTCGACTGGAATACAAGAATGAAAATAGCCGCTGGTGCTGCAAAAGGCTTGGAGTATTTGCACGACAAAGCGAGCCCACCTGTTATATATCGCGATTTAAAATGCTCAAATATTTTGCTGGATGAAGGGTATCATCCCAAGCTATCCGATTTTGGCTTGGCCAAACTGGGTCCTGTTGGGGATAATACCCATGTATCCACAAGGGTGATGGGAACCTATGGATACTGTGCACCTGAATACGCAATGACAGGTCAGCTTACACTAAAATCAGATGTTTATAGTTTTGGGGTGGTTCTTCTGGAAATCATTACTGGCAGAAAAGCGATTGACGATTCAAAGGTGGCTGAGGAACACAATCTGATTGCTTGGGTAGGAAACCCTCTTCTCTCCTTAATTTATGCTCCCTCCGTCCCAAATTAAGAGTCCATTTTTTTTATTTTTTATAGATTAAGGATACACTCAATCAACGATCAAGATTAACTCATTTTTGAACTTGGTTCCAAAAAAGGAAAGTTGACCCTTAATTTGGGATGGCCCCAAAAGGAATAGTAACTCTTAATTTGGGATGGAGGGAGTACTTGTTTTACACTTGTAGTCAGTTTTTAAAGGGTTGCATGGGCTGCTTACTCATGGACTATGGCCCCAACATGAATACATGGACTAAATGGAGCCTGTAATTTTATTAGCTCTAATGAATGGTTGGCTAGAATCCTGGCATCAGTTTCATTGGGCAAATGCTGATGGAGTTATCTTGTCTACCTTACATGTCTATGGCCTTTTCCAAATATGCATATTTTATGCACAATGCAGAATGTACCCCTTTTGCCATTTTGTTTCCTATGAACACCCCACTTTAATACAATGATTGTTAATAACATAGTACTCCTCTGATAGAAATCGTGATGCATTTATTGAAAATCTAAGGGTACATTACACTCACCTCCAGTGTGGTAAGGCATAAGTACATATAAGTCCCTCGTCATTTCAATAATTATTAATTAGGCTTAGTATATCCCTATGAGAAAGAGTTGACTAATTTTGCTAAAGAATGAATTAAATTGGCTAAAATACCCATATTCTTATCACTCTCTCTCTCTCTCTCTCTCTCTCTCTCTCTCTCTCATATATATATATATATATATTTTGGATTTTGCTTTTCTTCAACCATCCTCTTTAGAATTTATCAATTCAGTAGGATTATTTGGACATAGATTATCAGATATTTTAGTCCTTTAGGGCTTGTAGTACTTGCACATTTTATTTAACAATGCACGTTGTTTTACCAATCTCCTTTTATTCATTGATTTTTCTGCAATCCAAACCAATGGAAGTGAAATTTCTTTAAGAAACCATGGTTGGTAATAAAAAATCAAAGGAAGATACGAGTCCCACACTCATTCCCCATGTTATCCACAAATGATGTGGCATTACAATAAGTATTGTACTTGAGGATTTTTAAAAATTGAGTGAAGGTCCAAGTGTATTTGGATAATCTTGGATACTTTAGAGGATAAAAAGCCACTCCGATCTTGCAGACATCAGAGGATGGAAATTCACTTAATGTGTTCATGCTATAAATGTCAAGGGGGTACTTTTTTTTCCTTCTTAAAATCACCCGGCAAGGCACTAAGTTTTAGCCAACCCAACATGAGGTTCACTAGATCTTACGTATGTTTTTTCTCTTTTGATGAGCAAAAACATCAAACCAAACACAAATATAAGAAGCATACACACAACACAAATTTACTGGAACTATACTCCCAACATTTTATTAATTAACTCAATGATTACAGAAGGAACACTAACATTCGGCCAATAACTTCTCTGTCATACACAACCTTGTCATGGCTAAATATACAAGAAGATGATGGCAGTAACTGCCTAGAGAATAATTCGAAATGACATGTATACTGCTCCCCACTGAGGCCAAACTGCTATTCCACGTCTTTGCCCCATACATCAATCTGTCCCATTTTCTGCTATCTTGTCCAAAGTTGACGAATTTATAGTTGCTCCAGTCTTTGTGCACTAGCATAATGTGTCATTCAACTTAAAGAACCAATGTTAACCCCCGAATTTGCCATTCTCATCATCACGAATTCAACCTCACCCCCAAAACTATCGACTGCTAAACGTGCATCCCGCACCGCACATGGCATTTTCCCCGGTGCTCGGGAAAATGCCAAATCCAATAATCATGATCCACGAGATCTCACAACCTTGCAATGATGCACGCAAACGTGCTCACAAGGAAGCCAATGACTCAAGAGCACCCATGGACTTCGGCCAATTCTGTCTCAAGCCCCCCCCCACCCCCCCCACCACACACACACACACACACTCTTCCATATATATCCTCTTAACAAAAAATCCAAAGTGGTAGCAGTAGAAATCAACTGCTATAAGTTGATAAACTGCACCATTACCCCAACTTCCATTAAGTTACAACTTGGTTAGGCTGTCAATGGGTCGGGTCGGGTTCCGAACCCGATCCGTATAATAGGGTTTGAGCATACTTTTTGGACCCGAGATCCGAAGACCCGTTGATTATACACGGGTAGGGTCTAGATCTTATACAAAAGCCGGACTCGAAGACCCGACCCGCCTAGTACATTATTATTTTTTTAATATATATATATATACTGTAAATTTATATATATTTATAAATATATCTTTTCAATATAACATGTAAGTATTATATATAAAAATATATATTTATGTATATAATAAATATAAGTAATATATGTTTTATTTATACTAATCATATAATATAATACATTACAAAATATTTTAATCTAAGACTAAAAAATAAAGAAGGGGGATAAAATAAAAATAAATGTATATATCTGGCTGGACCGGGACCCGAAGACCCGTTTCGGATCCGAATTTGCCTTGAGAGTGTGACACCCCGCCTAATTAAATACCGGGTGATCAGTCCTTTATTAAATTATAACCAAGGTGAACGGTTGGTTCATTCTTAGCATCACCGTCGCAAAAATAACTTTTCAAATTAAACACCCTAAATAATTAAGCTAAGTGACAAAAACATTTTTAAGACATCAATTACAAATTTAATTTAAAACCAATATTTAAAACCTTTCATAATCCATGGTTTAAAAATCATACAACTAAAATCATACAACTAGACTGGAAAAATAATCCAAGAAATTTTAGCATTCAACTAATTAAATCTAACTTTAAAACTTCAAAGGAAAACATCCTAACAGTAACAATCCCAAAGTAAAAATACTGAAAGTAAACGAATTACAATCTCTGATAAAACCAACTGAATAATGGAAAAAGGGCGACACATGCCCAACTGAATGAAATAGAACTAGAAGTGGAATCAATAATGAAGTCGTCTAAGCAAGAGGCCTGCAACTCCCACCTAAGCTGCATCACGTTCCTTCCAAAAGATTCTATGCAAGACGCCCCTGTGGCTGGGCACCTGTAATATAAACATAGATATACAAGAGAGAAGAGAAAATAGGAAACGTGTCAGAGCCCGATTGTAAAAACAGTTTAAAAATTTAGTTTAACAAGTATTTAAAATGCTTACCGGCTAATGCAACAATCATAGTAGTGTGCGGCACTCTCTTGAGGAATTCTCACCTCTCTTCTAATGTGCACACCTACCGCACTATTTATCCCATCAGTTTAGTTATCTTAAGTTATTCACAAGGTTTCATGCCGACAATTTCTAGTATTAAGAAAATTAATTTTTAAAAGCAAAGTTCTCACATAAACCTCATTTGATTATAAAGCTACTCAGTATTACCTCAAACTTTTCAAACACTTATATCCAAGTTGAAATAATTATTCATTACTTACCTACCTTTAGTCACAGTAGATGGTTCCCAAATTTCAAGTCTCTCTCTATATATATTAATCACTCATATAATATATATATATACTATCGGCACCCCACATAAAATTTATGGTGCTAGCATACTCTGTTATCGAGCCCCTGTATCACTCGTACTAAGGGAAATACTAGTTCGGAATCACTCTCGAACTGTATTAACACAAAACACATACAAATTGAGGCGAAGCATAGTTCCAAGTCACTAAGAGGTCAGCACATACCCTCACGTCTCTTAGGACCGTCTGACTATTGATCCGATAGCCTGTACCAATGATTCCTATGTTCTAGGGTACAAGTCCATATCCCCCCATAAAGGTTCCATCGAGATAAGACTATCCCAGCGCGGTAACCTCAGTGATAGCAAGTAGCGCAGGCATGATTTTTACACGTAGATAGTATATGCACAATCACAGTCATATATGTATATACTATTCCAAATTCTATTTTAGGTACACCCACGACCCATACTTATGATATTTATTCTTATTGTACATTACTAGATTATCCCGTATAACGGTTTGTCTCTTTTATTCTTATTTATGGAATTATTCCAACTTACTACGTAACACTCGTGAAATCCTATCTCCCCAAGTGTAATTTCAGTAGGTACTCTTTTATTTTACGACGTAACTTCCTTACGAGTCTCACCCTTTAAACACATGTCCCCACTATTTCTTAAGTGTAATTCACTCCCCGTTAACCCTAATTTAGTCTTACATGAGATGCTCCATTTTTTTATCAAGTCCTACTGGTCCTCTTGATCTCTCAAAATGTTTTAATAAGAATGTTCAAAGATTACTACTCATTTAAATTGAAATCAACCATTTAAAAGGAGGGAGTATGAGTCTGCCAGGAGGGGTCGATCGATCTATGGCAGGGGCTCGATTGATCGATCGATGCTCTTAGGTCTATCGATCGATCAAGCAGTTATGTCGAAACTGCAGAAATACCAGTTACGGGAATCTTCTTCCAAAGTCATCCAAACCAACATATTTGACTTCCAAACTCCCAACAATTTATACTACAAGTGTTATATCCCTAAATAATTGATATTCTACGTAAGACATGCGAATTTTCAGCAAGTATAACGGATTAAAAGGGCCACAATTCATTAAAATATCAAGAACCCGAATATTTTCTTTGTTTAGTTTCTTCCCATTCCTTTCCCAGATTTTATACTCCTAACTTAATGCAAATTCGTGGTTCAACCTCTACATGTGAATTTGATTTCCAGAATACGTCTTTTACCCATACACCATGTAAATTCGAGTCTCCAAAATAGGTTTTTCTTTCACAAAAACTAGTCATAATCAACCCTAAACTAATATCATTGAAGCATTAACTGAACTAGAGCAAGATAGATACTTGCCTGGAAATATTTGGCTCGGATTTGTGGAAAGATTGGTGTGGTTGTGATCCTCGTTGCGCGATCTAAAGTTTGGCGGCGACGGCGGTGCAAAAGGTGGAGTTCTTGGCCCAGAACCCCTTGGAAAGCTTCTCCTCTTCCTCTCCAATGGCCGTCTTTGGTTTATGGTTATTCTAACCCTAGAAGATGACTCCTACCATTTGATATAACCTTAGAAAAATCGTGGGTTTCCATGCCCAAAAATATAAAATATCTAAAACGCCCTCCCGGGATGTTAATTAGGCCTAAAAACGCCCCGAGACCCAAACTAAAACCCCGGGTACATTATTTTGACTATCTCGACCCTTCCGGACATATTGACGCACTCAAAATGACCATACGGGTGACTTATAATTTATTCACTTTTAATAATTCGAATTTAATCCCGACACCGACACAAGCGCGTCCTGATAAATTTCCAAAATTATCAAATTAGATTCTCGTGATAATTTTACTATATTCAATTACACCACTTACTTTACCCATAAAGTAGCTTACAACAAAATTTCAATAATTACTAACTCTCATCACGCTAGTAAGTATTTAAATGATTTTCCGGATTAATATTAAATTAATATCTCTAATTAAATTTAATAAATTCCCAAAATTAAAAGTCATAAAAACACGGGGTATTACAGAGCCAAAATTAAAAGTCATAAAAATACGGGGTATTACAGAGAGGTTCTGCAAGCTGTGTTAGCCTAAGCCTCTTCCTAAAGGATGTCGAGGTCTATCTTTCTTGTGAGACTTTGGACCTTTATAATTAGAGCCTAACTCACTAGAGGTCTTCTAGCACTCAAGTATCATCCCTTAGGAGAGCACATCGACACTGTGGCTGACCAGTAAAGTGTGCTAAAGTTGATGGGCTGTTTTAGTGGCCCTTTAACTATGGCAAATCAATGGTTGTATATGGGCACCTCAGCATGCAAGGGCGATGCTCCTCTACCCAGTTCAAAAGTTATGTTAATATGGATGCAATGCTCGGAATGTATGGCCTTCGTGGATCTACAGATGTATAGCTCAGCAAATGTGTCCCAAAATGACACCTCGGTATATTCTTGCCTAGGCCGCCCTCCTGAAACTTGTCTAATTTGGAATCTTGATCATCTCCTTTTCCTTCAAATGGGTATCCATTTCCTAATCCACCAATCAGAAACAGCATTATGTATATACATGTATATATAGAGAGATAGAGACTCATCATCAAGAGAGACATGAACAGATTGTCGGACAAGATAGATCACCGGCTCAGCTAGTCCTCTCCCTGCTAGGAGGATGCATGGTGCTCGACTGGGTCGGCCAAACTGACAGGGTCAGACCAATCATTTATAACCCCCTAATGAGATTTGAGCTGCATTTCACACTTGCAAACCCATTTTGCTGTAGTGGCAGCACTTGTACATCTCAGATAAAGATCCCGGAGGCGATTTTATCGGCTATTTGATCTTCCTAATCAACAAACTGAAGTGACCAATGGTGAAGGAGCTGGGTTGGTCATGGATTGTGCAGAGAGTTGAAATCTGCTAAAATCTAATACGCTTAGACCTCGTTCAATGCCAGATCCAAATACAGAACCAATTCATTGACTCCAATGATTGAAGAATGCGAATATGTAATCAACACATGAACAAGAAAACAGATGGTTGAAACAAAGAGGCTGCAGAATTCAGAAATTGGGAGGGTCTATGTACAACGGGGAGAGAGGGATCTTTACTGCTCATTATTCTTTTGGATATGCCAATGAAAAAAAAGCTGTGCATGAGATATTACAGCAAAAGATGGGGTCCGGATCTTTTAGTGGTCACCCACCTATTATCTTGCATTGCAAGGATGTTACTAAAGTTACGACGGATGTGACCTCCTGCGAAATCTCAAAAAATGGGCAGTCATCCACTACCATCACCATTCGTATTGTAGATGCACATATTGTAGAAAACCCGGTGGACCAAACAAGGAACTAACAACTTTTGGCTCCACTAGTATGAAACTGCAATTAATTTACAGATCCATCAATTGGAATAACGAAATGTGTGAAACTGAGAACAGAGAATGACAAACAAATGTAACACAGGATCAAAACCACCAAAATTCATAGCCAATAACACATGATCAAAACACCAAAACTGAGTGTTCTAGCTCTGACACCAATTTGAGAATGTCCCTTTCTAACAATGTGTACTTATGCAAAGATGGTCTTGCAAAAAAAGTCCAATTTTTATATTTTTGGAATTTTTAAATATTGAAATTTTAAGGCGAATTTGACCCAATTAAACTTAGCACCAATTATTGCGAAAAACTGATTTACCCAATTTTATCTTTTTACCCTAAAGCATGAATCTAGGTGATAAGCAGATAAAATAAAGAAATTATCCACAAGACGCCGATGTACGAGGAAAACCATAAAGTAATGTATGAAACTGCAATTAATTTACAGATGCATCAATTGGAATAATGAAATGTGTGAAACTGAGAACAGAGAATGACAAGCAAATGGAAATGCATAGAAAATTTGTCTTTTTCAAAGTGGTGCTAAGTTGATGAAATTTGGACATGCCAATCAATAAAAATAAAAATATTATGAATAGTTCACAATCACACAATGAATACACGGGTTAAGTGGTTTAGCCCGTAATGAGCCTACATCCACGATCGGGGGCTTCTATCTTATATTTATATGAAGTTGAGTTACAATGGTGGAACATCTACGGTTTTAGGAGGTAGGGTATGACTTTCTTTACAATATTAATACTGATTTTGGCTTTGAGCATAGTATATAGGTGTAAATTCTAACTGTTCCATTAATTAGTTCATTTTACTAATAATGTATAAATATCTCAGCATGAAGAGGTCAACGGCAGGGTGGCGACGGGCAAGGAGCTTTCAATTAACAGATTCTAACAACTCGCTCTATATGAATGTGAAAATACGTCTTTTTCACTTTATGATTTTTACTATAAATATCTCATGATCATATTACAAATACCTTGTGTGAATATGAGAAATGCCTCATATGACATATATGTTTCTTGGCAACCTGAAGCTTGCAAGATTGTGTAAGCATTAATTAAAATTTCTGACATGGAGCATGCACCGTTTTTAATATGTACGGGTTTTATTTATGGGATATTATGTACCTCGTATAAGGGACTACATGTTCTTGTAATTAGTATGAGAAGCCCATTTCAGGAAACGACTGAGCGCAAACATCTTGATGCTCTATTTGCGGAATAGTCATAATTTACAACTCTGGATAACCTGATAAATGTAACTCAAGGAAATTGTTGACTGCCGAATTTAATGCATCTAGCTCCAGTATTGTGAGAGTTGTTTGCATAGACGGGGCAACGGAGGTTAAGTGTAAAATTGACATTTTAATAAAGATGCTGGTTTATGCATTACTTCTCATCTATTGTCCTGACATTTAGTGGAGGGAAGGGGGGATCTGATACTAAAAGAATAATATACGCCTTGCCTCAAGGGAGTCAAGTGAAGTTTCCCAAATTTTATATATAATAAGGGCAAATCTTCAGTAATAAATTAAGGGATATTAGAAAGAAGAGAAGCAAAATTTAGTGTTGCTTAAAATGTAGTTGTCAATGGATTTTATAATGCAGTCTCCTTGTTGCAGGCACGACCCTTGTTCAAAGACCGTAGGAAGTTCTCACAGATGGCTGACCCGGTGCTGGAGGGACAATATCCATCAAGGGGCTTATACCAAGCTCTTGCTGTTGCTGCTATGTGCGTTCAGGAGCAGCCTAACATGCGTCCACTTATAGCAGATGTAGTTACAGCCCTTTCTTATCTCGCTTCCCAGAAATACGATCCTAAGATCCGTTCAGCCTCTTCCACACCTAGAACCAGAAGGGTACAGTGATAGTGCTAATGGCTGAGAAAATGAAGGAAATCATCTAAAGCACGTGATTATATTTGCTTTCACCCTTGCTAGATGGGCCTTTGGGATGATATCTATCCAATGAGGATGGATAATTAATTATCCTTTGTGATCACGAGGATCAGGCTGGGTGGTTTGCAGTTTGCTGCATCCATGTATGTTTATGGAATTTTGCATTACTCCGAGATAACAAGTTCAATCCTCGGCCCACAACTTGTTTGTTGAGCTGAGATTTTCTTTTTGCTTCTTTTTGTTTATCCATCTCTTGTATCTCTATTTTCTTTGTGCAAATATAAACAGGAATGTTCTTTTTTTTGGATGGGGGTGGGAGGGTCGGGCAGGATGGGAGGAGAATTTGGGGTTCTTGTATTTTTATATGTACAGAAAATTTGCAATCATTTTGTTTATGAGTATTACAGTGTTGGATTTAATGGGCTGATCTTTGCCTTTCGAGTCTGGTGAGGATTGCAGTTATTCTAAGGCATGTGCAGCCATAAATGATCGTGTATTGAATTGCTTTTTAAGGACTTCACCTGCATTTTGCGCGTGTTGAGCATTGTGAAAACTATTTGAACGTCACTTTATACTCGTATCACCATTAAAAAAAAATCGCAGATACTTGGCAGTATTCTTCTGCAGTCGTACTCTTTTTCTTTTCCCTTTTTCTTTTCCTTTCACTACATAAATTCCTATAACTCGTGATAACAAATATCCATCTTACTCCAGAAGGTATTAACATGCATTGACCTTGGTGGTGGCAGCTGGTTGAGTGATTCCAAGAAATTCTACAGTTCTTCTGTTTTCAGAAAACCCCAATCCAGTTAAGTTCTTTTATGGATGGTGCAGGGAGCACTTTGATCTTGTAACAAATTGGTGACGACGTTGATTTGGTAGTCAGATAGTTACATCTTACATCGCCCGAGTGAGGGAAAAATAATGGTTCATATATGTATATTTACACTCTTCTAATATCGAGGTATTTTCAGCTTCACTGGTAAGGCATGTGGTTTATGATACTACATGTCGGGGGTTCAAACCCCATTGGCACCAATTTGTGGATGTGAGCTTGAATAAAACTCCATACTGTTATGAACGGGGATTAAATTGAGGATAATATCGATGGTGTGGTGGAGCGGGGTATTACAGATAAATAGCTGAGAAGGGCAATGAGGGTTTGGATTAGCCAAGTCATTTTCAGAGAAACAAGTGGTAAGAGAGCGATTTAAGGCAAAGGGGAAAAAATTGCGAAGGAAGCTCGGGTAGTGGCGTCCTCATTCCAAAGCAGCGTGGAACATAGGGATCTTGTTTGTTCAAACACATAAACAACAGAGTTGTAAGATTGAAGTTAAGAATTGCAGACTTGCTGAAAATTCTGAGGAATCGTGAGCTAATGTAATAAAAATGTATATTCCTCTTTTAGGGGGACTGTGATAAATTATAGTCATTTTGACACTAGGGTTTTTTAAGTCGTGCAGCACTTTTATTAGTATAATTAGGTAATTAGTATAATTAGGTAATAATGATGTAATGGTGGAAGGGAATTTTTTATCAATATTAATAACATTTTAGATTTGCACATCACACACACACACACACACACACATTGTATAGTCGAGAGTGGAATTTGTTAGGTGGGGAATAAATAGAGTAAAAAACTGCCCTTAAACTATACTAGTTTATATAATTTAGTCCCTAAACTAATAATTTGGTTAATTCAGCCCATCTGTTAGTTTTTCTATTAAACTCAATTGCAGAATTAGTTTAGGGGCTATAGTGGTAAAAAATATATATATATATATATATATTTTTATTTAATTAGTTTTAAAATTATTAGAATTATTCTTTTTTTTAATAAGCAGTTTAAAAAAAAACTGGCATAAAAATGCAGTTTTTCTATTTTCTATAACACCAATTTAATTGTTTTTTAATAAAGAAAACGAAAGCAAAAATTGCAAATAAAGGCATGAATTTCTCAGATTGTTATCCTTTTTTCTAGAAAAATTGTAGCAAATCGTTACCATTCATTTTTCTTTGCTTTAATAATAAAACTGTCAACTATAACAAAATTAAAAACAGTTTATTTTATCCCAATTGTTTTTAATTTTTTTAACAGAACAACAATGACAATACCAAAACAGTTTTTGTTTTTATTTCCATTTTCTATTAAAAACTATTTTTAATAGAAAAAGATAAACATTCCCAGGACATTATTTATTTATTTATTATTTATAGGTTCTCTATTAAAGTAAAGAAAAAACAGTAAAAAAAAATTCTTAATTTTTTAAATTTTTCTTTCATTTTATTTATCAAAAAACAATAAAATGGCTGTTGAAACAATCCCACAACAATTTTTCTATTAAAACAACTATTTTTTAAGTAATTGAAAAACTAGACTGTAGCCGCCCGTTCGCCCGGGGAGAGCGAACAGAGCGCTACTATCGATAAAGCTAAATTAATCCACAATATAACAAGGTATAGAGAATCTAAAACCCATAATAAAAATAAGAGAATCTACTAATCTGAAATATCTTCAAATTATATGCAACCAAAAATCTCTCGAAATAAAATAAATCTCCAATGCTCTAAATAACCAAAATAATACAATCTTCTCATCTTGTATTAAAAATCTTCCCAAAATAATCCTCGCTAAAATCAATCTCCATAGCGCTCCAAAATCCGCGCTAACCTGTCACTAAAGAAAATATGGAGAAATACACAATACGATAGGAAAGATGCTCAACAAATATTAGCGGTGAATAAAACGTAACAATACGAATACGAATATTCAAATCAAATGCGAATCTCAATAGCAATTATATAAATATAATTTCTAAACAACACATTAACCGGGTCACCAGGCCTCACCACCGTACCGCGCCTATGCATTTTTCTAGCATATCCGGAAAAAAGAATATTGACGGGTGTCCAATTTCAGTGCCATAATAAAATCTCATGACAACATGCTCAACACCAAATATAATATCACATGAATCAAAATTAGATTCCAACAAATATTTTCAGATTTCCGAAAGAATTTAACAATTCAAATATGAGTCAATAATCACATGAAACCAAAGGGAGAAACACTCGCGAGAATAAGGAGCATATTGTGTAAAACCCCATACCTCAAAATCATCACATGAATCATCATATAATTTCAGCCTCAAAATCTAAACACACCATCACGTTCCTCTCGCGAAAATAATCAAATCTTGTTCTAGTCCAAACTCGAGAAAACACCAAATAAGCCTTCTAATCTAAAGTTGAAATCTTGAATAAGTTTGGCGCTATGATTTGTATATGAAAGGGAGTAATTTTGGAGAGGTCTTCTGGTTGAAAAGTTTGAGAAAAAGTGGTTTGAAAAGCCAAGCCACGAATTAGTTGATATATAAAGGATTAAGAGTTTGATTAAGAAAAGAGTTCTAATAAGATACAAACACTAAACATTTTATTCCGGACGATCGGACCGTTGGAATTGGATGAAATTTTACAGAGAATTAGCTGAAGACGAGAGGAAGCTACAGAAAAAAATTCAGCTCGATCGGACCGTTCAATATTTTTAAATATTTTTTTGCTATAGAGTTTTATGTTTTGAAGCTCTAAGAGAGCTTTATATATTAAGGACTCTTCCTATATAATAAAAATTTAATTAAAACTCCATTTTAATTTCGATTCCAAAACCATTTGAAATTCTCATCTTTAAAAATAGAATCCAACATATTTGAGCAATAAAAATAATTTTACCAAAAACTTTATTTTCCTCTATATTTTGAAAATACCCCAAAATTACGCGAATTGTTACATAGACATTTCCCAAATAATTTTTTTATTATTTTATTTACAATTATATATTAACGGAAAGAAAAATGGTAAAAAAAAATTATAACAGCATGTTGTGGAGGTGAAATTTGCTGATATGATATATTTTCATTTGGGTAGTTTCTCTTTTATGATATATATTTTGTTTTTATCTGAAATTGCTTCAAGGTATATCCGGATAACAATGGGCAGTAGCACATCCAAAAAAATAGAACAATTTTTTTTTCAATTTTTCTATTGAAAGAACCGTTTATAAATTTTTTAACAGAAAAATGATAAACATTCCCCAAATATTTTTTTTACTTCTCTATTTATAGTTTTTCTATTAAAGCAAAGAAAAACGAACAGTAACAAGTAACAAAGTGTGACAGTTTTTCTAGAAAAAGAGTAATAATCTGAGAAATTCAACCTTTATTTGCAATTTTTTTCCTTTTTCATATTAAAAAACAATAAATGGGTGTTACATATTTGGAAAAAAAGAGAATATATATAATTTTTTATCCCAATTTTTTTCAAACTCATTTTTTTTATTTGATGTTCATTTCATAGTTATTTTTTTAAAAGAGTAATTCTTCAACTTCGAATTTTTTTTTCAAAAATTAATAAAAAAAACAGATTTTTTTAACCCCTAATAGCCCCTAAACTGTTTTGTACTGTTAAATTTAACAGAAAACTTGACGGAAGGGCTGCATTAACCAAATTATTAGTTTAGGGACTAAATTAGCCGAACTGGTATGTTCATATTTTGTTTTTAAAGATGAATGTCTTGGTCTCTTCGACCTTTACAAGGATTTGAATTTTAATGGGAGAGGTGGGAGTCGAACCAACAACCTCAATGGTAGAGGTACCTTGATGGTTTACGTTCATTCATTACCTCCAGCACCAAACATGCAGTTACCTTGATTTTTCAAGAGGTTATGAACACTACCCTGAAATTGAGCTTCTGGCACAGGAAGCAATCCACTGCTTACATATTTCCCAAGGAAAAATGCCATAAATTCTTCGGTCTAAATAGCTATCCAGTAAAAATGATATATTTTCAGAGATGGAAGAATACGAGAAACTGAACAATGATTATACAGTTCTGTAACCATTAATACTACGTTTTTTTTACATGTTTACTTCACCCCTAACGACTTTTATTACGACTTAATGAACAAACAAAAAAACCAAAGGATATGAGCTTTATAATCAATTCTCTTCGAAAAATGAAAAAGAATACAAACAAGAAAACTATATCTATGCTGCTCCCTTAATTGATTTCAGGCAGCCAAAGAAACGAATTACATAGTTCTTAACCTGGAAACCTTTTCTACATCTCTTCCACTTGATGGCCATTAATGTCTTTTTGCTGGGTAGTTGGACTCTGTCCCTCGTTGGGAGACTTGCCATCATTTTGATCGTCAACATTAGTGGGTTTCTCCTGCTGCATTTCAATTTATTAGCTAACTGGTGAAAGAATCAATCACATCTTGCATATTTTACACAATTAGCAGAATCAACGACAATTCAGAAAATAACTTAGCCATGTGCTGATTCATAAAGAGAAAGCTATTATTAATTATCTTCCACGATTATTTACTTCTGTGGTTCAGGTGGTATGAGGCTTTTTGTTAAATGAGTGATACGACTTGTTTAAACATTTAATGGGTGACTAAACTTAACCCTTGATAATCTCTCCTGATTGAGACATGCCTTTATTCTTTTTAGTTTTTAGAGCACCTTGCTCGCTAGCAAAACATAACTCTAATCTAAGGTGAAAATACTTTTCACAAGCTTACTTTTGTTCGAGTACCCAATTGAAATATTTTACCATGGACCCCATGGAGAATGAAGTCATATTCTGATTAGTTTATAGTCCATGAAATTTTACTTCACCAGAATGTTACCGTATAGTTTGTAAAATATTATGATCAACATCTCAGGTCTAACACAAGCCTAACATATTAAAACCATTGATAACCGTCTTCTCAAGGATACTCTTCTTGGGATCACTTTCTAATGAACTCAACTCCACTTGTCAAGATGAAGGACATGACAAAATTCCAATTTTGAGTCTAGGTCCTTCGGATAAAAGTACCCGTATAGCAAAATTCTAGTTTTCACTTCCAGCAATATATTACAAACTTAAATACAATGCAACTGATTTATTGAAAAATTAAGTCAATTGGCTAAAAAGATTATATAAAGCTCAGCAAGACATTCAAAATTTTCTTAGGAGATGCACAAAGAATCTGTTTATAATCACTCCAAGAAAGCAGTCCCTTCGAGAAAGCAGGTAGCAGTCCCGCTCTGCTCACCTTACTTCTAAATCTTACTTGTATTAAGCAAAGATACGAAGAACCCAATGTTCCACTGAGTAACTCCCCAAGCAACTCATCCCGCTCTCTGAACAACCCATCTTGCTCCCCAACAACTCAGCTTTCTCATTGAGCAACCCATCTTGCTCCCGAGCAACTTAGCCGGTAAAAGTGATAAAAACAAACAACCATCAACTTTTTCACTCCCTGTGGGAGTAACATTTAAGCTCTCTTCATAGGAGGCATCTACGTCCCTACTTTTAAAGTGAGCGAGGAGTTCATTCTCTCTTGCTCCTCAATGTGAGGAGCATGACCAGCGAGCTCACTTGCTTTTGGGGCCAGCTTTGCTCCCCACCTTCTTCCTCTACACGAGTAATGTCAATATGAGTGAGGAGTTCAATCGCTCATGGGAGCGACTTCAACTACTGGTAATTCTCTGTTGGGGCTTGCTCCTCTCACCTTAGTGCGAGGAACATCAATTTGAGTGACAAGCTCATTCACTCTTGGAACATCGATATGAGCAACAAGCTCATTCGGTCTTGGGGTAGCCTCGCTCCCCACACCTTTAGAGCGAGGAACATCAATCCAAACGATGGCTCATTCTCTCTCGGGGAACCTTCACCCCCCCCCCCCCCCCCACCACCACACACACACACACACAAAAAAGAGAAAAAGACTTCCTCAACGGAAACATCATTCCAAGCGACGAATTCATTTTCCATTGGAACAAATTCACTCCCCTACTTTCTCAACGCGAGGAACATCTTACGAGCGACCGACATGCAAAAAATACTCAGTACACTGCTAAGTAACCCATAGAAAGTGATGTGTATGGGATTCATGGTTCAAAGTCTCGGTATCAGTACCGGAATCGAACACTCAATTTTTAACTCGGTCGCGGTATCGAGCGATACGCAAAAATACGCTATTTAGAGAGCGTAAAAAATTCAGAAAAAAAATATAGAAATTTAAAAAAAAATAAGATTAACAATGTGGACCAATAAGATACATTCAAACTCATCCTTCAATATGCATTACATTGTAGAATAGGTTATACTGAAGCGCGACGGACATGTCAAATGTTATTTTTTAGTAGGGTTGCAAATGTTATTTTTACAAAAATAATGCAAAATGTTATTGTTTTACAAAGAGGATGCAAATATTTTTTTAGTTGGGTTGCAAATGTTATTTTTACAAAAATAATGCAAAATGTTATTTTTTTACAAAGAGGATGCAAATATATTTTTTACTTGGATTGCAAATGTTATTTTTACAAAAAGGATGCAAATGCTACTTTTTTACAAAGAGGATGCAAATATTTTTTTAGTTGGGTTGCAAATGTTATTTAAATGATGCAAATGCTATTTGTTTTACAAAGAGAATGCAAAAGTTTTTTTTTAATGTTATTTTTACAAAAATAATGCAAAATATTTTTTTTTACAAGGCGGATGCAAATATTAAAAAACAACATATTTGCCTTTTAAAAAACAACACAAACTTGACATTTCCAAAGTTAAAAAACAACATTTGTCTTTTAAAAAACAACCAACACATTTGTAAAGTTATAAAAAAAAATGTTTGCCTCTTTAAAAAACACAGCTGGCAACCACATTGTAAATAACCCCTCACAAACTTGACACTTACAATTAAACCTACACACAAGACAACACACTAAAAATACAACTGGGCTTTCATACCCCCCCCCCCCCCCCCCCCAAAAAAAAAGGCCACACGAACCAACGCAAAACAGGAGAGAGAGAGAGCGGTCTTCTCTGACCGAAATCAAGGGTTCCTTCTCCGAAAAGGTAAGCTTTTTTACTCACATAGCAGAAATTGTCTATATTCTTTTTCTCGGCCATACAACTCGAATCGGCCGATATATCGGCGAGTTATACCGATTTCATACGTTTTTTATTATTTTCGTATCGTGACACGGAATCGGATCGTTCCCTGCCGAGTCTGAGTCCGAGTCAACTCGGCCGATTCCAAGTTGACTTGGTCGAGGCTTTGAACCATGATGGGATTTCTAGCGACACGCCCGTGATTGTGCCTACGAGAGACGACTATCTTTTATTTTGTTTTATTTTCTATTTTTTTTAGTTTAGGGTTTATTGTAATTTTCCTTTATTTTTAATGTTTAATTAGTCTCCAAGCATGTTTGAGACTAATGGATCATTTTTTAGGTATTAGTTGTCCTTTATGGGTAATAGCTTGGCTAGCAAGCTAACTCTTCCTGTACATAGGCCCTTTGACCCTCATTTGTACTTAACCTTGAATATTGAGAATTGAGAGTAGAGAGAGAAAGAAACTCATTTCACTAGTCTAATTTATTTTTTGTTGTTGTTGCGTAGTGTAATAATAACGCTTCCGCATTTGAAAATTTACATCAAATTGGTATCAGAGTTCGGTTTGTTCTTGGTGTTCGTCGGGGTGCGTGAAGCGGGTCACGAGTGGAAATTCCAACTTCGGCAGCCCTTCAATCGAAAGATTGATAAATGTCCAAAAGAGAATCGGGTGAATGGACACCCTAAATTCCATCACCACTAAAGGAGGAGATACCACCTCTTTTAACTCCTCCACCCCCATCTCCACCTCCTACCACCACACAACCACCAACATATGTCTATATGAATCTCCGTCTTCAAATTTTTTCCGAACCCTAACCAAGAAACCCCCCAAACCAAAATTTTGAAACTCGAACCCTAAAAAAAATCAAGAAAATACAAACCCTACCCAAGAATCAACAAACCGTAACCCTAGAAACGTTAACCCAACCCAGCTGACCACCCCCAAAAAACCCAGAAATGTCCGCCCCTTCTCTTACACCAAAACAGCCCGCAACAGTGCCAAAAATACCTCCTCCTTGAGCTGGACCACCCCAGGTGGTCGGCAGTCCCTTTCCCTCCCCTGGGCAACCCCGACCCACTAGGTTTCTGCCTTGGTGGTGGTCGGCGGCCACCAGAGCCAGTCCCTTAACACTTGCGAGCCCCTCCCTGGATGACTGAGTCCCAGAACCACCCCAAGTCCTACAGCCGACCAACACAGTTGCTGGACCTGCCCAAAATAAGGCCGGCCCACCCATTTTTCCTCCATCCGGCCATTACCTACTCTTGTTGACACCGCCGGCCACCTAAATCCTATCCAAACCCTTCTAAACCAACCAAACCCCACCAGAACATGTCAAAACCTTCACCAAGCCCCCGATCTAGTTTTACCCTACCCGATCCGTCCCAACACATCCCCAAACCCAAAATTTTTACCCGGCTAGCCTTCTTCTTACTTCTAGGGTTTATCCTCCCACCCTTTTCTTGCCCACAAATAACAATCCAACCCCTATCCTCTTCAAGAAAACGCAAGAAACCAGCCCCACACCTCTTTTTAACCCTATTTCCCATTTTTTCCACTCATTAATGCCCAACCGCAAGTGAATCCAACCCAAATGGGTCTGCCCTACTTTGAGCCGATCTCACCCTCCCTATTGATCTCTATTCCGGTCAATTTTTGACACAACATATGACTTCCATGAGAAATGTACCCACCGAGGATACATTTTCCGACTATTTGCCACTGGAGATGTCGTCGTCTTCATTTCTCTTGTTTCGTCATCGTACTTGCAAATGTGCGATCGCCGGAGTTACCGTCCGGTCAGATTCAGGGGTCCACCAAGCCAAGTTGCAACTATGTGCTGCTTATGGTGTTGAGAAGGTGGAGTGGTTGTCAGTTTTTTGTTGCTCGGATTCTGTAGGGAGACATCGTTGAGATTCGGGTATATTAGCCCATTTGTTGAAGGTCCATATGGGTCTAACAGAAGTTCCGTCGGTCCATTTGCGTGCTGGATTTGATTTGGAGTCTTGCTTGACTTCGGAAGATAACACTTGTACCAACACGTGTTCATGTGGCTGTAACACCCCGTATTTTTGACGATTTAAATAATTATGTGATTTATTATTATTATGACAATAAGTATACGATTAATTATTGTTGTTGGATTAATTAAATTAAAATGCGAGAAATTAATTTGTTATTAATCCGGATTAAAAAAATTATTAACTAGCGTGCAAAGGGTTAATACTTATTGTTGAGAATTATTGAGTATTACTGTGTGATATGTAATATGGAATTATAATACTTGATAAATTGTCGGAAGTGAGAAATACGGCAATTTGGTAATTTAAGTCTGACACGCGTGTGGGTCATGTCGAGACTAATTGAATAGAATAAAAAGAGAATTTATTTTTATTAACTCGTATGGTCATTTCGAGTGCACCGTTGAGTCCGGAAGGATCGAGATAGTCAAAATAGTATACCCGGGTGTTTAGTTTGGGTCCCGGGACAATTTTAGGCCTAACCGGCTTCCCGAGAGGGCATTATGGTAAATTGTATTTTTGGGTTTAATTAATGGACGAAAATTGGGAGTTATTTTATCAGCAAAGAAAAGTCTTTTAGGGTTGGGAGACACAGGAAGGAAAGAACGGCCATAGAGGGTGTGAGGGAGAACCAAACTCCAAGAGAAAATGGCCAAGATAACACCACCTTGCACAACCGAGACAACCAACGCGTAGATCGAGAAGAGAGGAACGCGTATGTACCAACATCACCAACGGATCAGACCGTCATATTCGAGGAAAGTGTTTATTACTTGCTTTCTTTAGCAATAATTATACTCATGTTAGTGTAGGTGAATTTATTCCTTGAATTAAATGTTAACTGGGTGAAAATTTGGAGTTTAAATAATGATTAGAGACTGGACTAAATAGTTGATGATATTCCTTCATGTATGTAGAGATTAAACTACGAAATTGAATTATATATTGATGAACGAATCTGGGTTGATTAGGCTCTTTAATTGATATTTTGGGAACTAGGGTTCATGTGAATTAATTTGGGGGTTTTATGTAATTATGATGATTAATGACAAATTAAGGATCCTAGGATGGTAGAAATGATTTCTAACCTGTTAGCGTTGATGGGTATTGATGATGAGGCGTTGGGTGTTGAATCTTAGAGGTTTCTAGGTTCATAAATGGTGGGAAAACGCAGGATTCTGGGAAAGAAGACGAACAGTGACATCTCGCGCGATCTCGCGCGAAGTCGTTCGAGCGAGATGGCATCTCGCGCGAAGTCGCTCGAATGACACGTGGAAGTCGCTCGAATGACACGTGGAAGTCGTTCAAACGACAACCCTTCTGGTTCGAGCGTCAAAGGGAATTTTTGGGGATTTTCTCAAAGTCCAGTTTTAAGTTTGCCGGTTTATTGGAGTGAGAGAAACTGCCAAATAGTAAATAGGACAGAATTTCGGGAAATGTGAGAATTAATACTTTAATTATTTCGGTATAGAGAGAATGTACCTTGGAGATTACGAGAGAGATAGTAATCTAAATATTTATACTATACGTAGTGATGAGGTTAAAATACGTATGAGGAGTATATATGTCGGTTGCAGAAATACCTATAAATTATAATAGGATGTGTGTATGCCTATTATGTGATATTATTGTTAAGAGCACTAATGGGTGGTAACCCAGGGGTGCAAGAACCTTATAGTTAAGCGCACCAATGAGTGATAACTCGGGGGGTGTAGAAACTCTATTGTTAAGTGTACTAATGGGTGATAACCCGGGGTACAAGGATGACTATTGTTAGGCACACTAATGGGTGATAACCCGGGAGTGCTGAATTATTATTGATAGGTGCATTAATGGGTGCTAACCCTAGGATGCATGATGTTCTGGATAGGTGCACTAATGGGTCTTAACCCGGGGGTGCAGGATTAGTATATATATATGTATAGGGATGATGTGACTATATATATATATATATATATATATATATATATATGAACTTGTGAATATTTCTACTGTGTGAAATTAGTAGACTTGGTAATAATAATAATCATTACATTGCACCAAACGGTCTTAACCTAAGAGTGCAGGGTTAGTGTATATATATAGGGATTATGAGACTATATATATGTATGAGTGTAATTGGTTAACTTTCTACTTTATGAGAATAAATAGTAGATAAAATGGAATTGAGAAATGAAATAATCTTAGTGGATAAAGATTAATCATTCATACGGTGATTAATGAAACTTAGTATGTGAGATAAACTATCTGAATAGCGTATTGTATGGGCGATACGGGAATACTACTAGTGAGCATAGTTAGTATTAGTATGGTTTCTGACTAGTTAGACTGGGAGGTATAACTAGGGGGAGATTAGATGTACGTTAGGCGTGCACAATAGACGAGAGGTGAGAAACTCATGTGAGAGTTCGATAACTAACATGCGTATAAGACTTGTTTTAAGAACCAGTTTTAAATACTTGCTAAATCATTTTTACACATCGGGCTCTGACCCGTTTCTTGTATTTCTTCTCTCTTTTGCTATATATATGTATTATATCAGGTGTTCAGCCACAGGGACACCGGATTTAGAGATTTGGATTGCTTGACGTGCTGCAGCTGTTGTGGAAGCTGTAGGTCCTTGCAGTAGACGCATCCATCTTTTCCATTCAGTTTCATCTAGACTTCTTATCTAAGGCATGGGTCACCCACTTCTAGTCTTTCATCAGAGTTATTGTATTCAGTTTAGTTTATGGTTTGGAGCTTTGAACTGAGAGTTTTACTCGGTCTTATTTATTTCAGTACTTGATTCACGTTCAGTATTTATTTACATTCCGATGTGTGGTGAATGGTTTATATTTTGAAATTTAATGGAAATGAATCTACTTGGTTTTACTAAATTGGAAATGTTTTGAAACCTAGCTTAATTTTATATTTGGTGATTAATATGTTAATAAGTTTTTCGACAGTTGTGCTAAGAATGAACCAACTGAACATCCTGTTTTGAATTGGTAGAGGACTGACCACCCTATATTTAATTGGGCGGGGTGCCACAGGTGGTATCAGAGCATCAGGTTCTAGTGTCCTTAGGATCTGTGCGGCTTATTACGTTGCAGTGCATCGTTCTTTGATGTAGAGCCTTATTACTCACACACGATACTCTTTGCAGCCATCTCTTCCAGAAATATTAGTTATGACTCACGCTCTCACGAGCAACCGTGCACACTTCTACAAACCCTCTCCAACCTCAACTATCCTATTTAAAAGAAGTGAAGAAGAAACACCAAATAAACCATACGTATACATTGAGATGTGAGCAAGGACGAGGCGCACTCCTTGTCTGAGTTAAGCAAGGACAAACATTTTATATTACAACTTTTATTTAATTTTACTGTTTTATTATTATTTGAATAAGAGAATTCTTTTTTTTTTTCCTTTAAAGAATATTCTCATAATCGGATAGTAATATCTTTTAAATAAACTGGAAAAGGGGCACCATATGTGCCATTTATTTTATTTTGACGTCTCTTGTAATTTTCCCCTGATGTTACTTGATAATTTATTACTTATGTAATAAGAAGATTCTAGCCTGTGATGTCACGGCTTATCTCGCCATTTTGTGAACAACACATGACCTCACAGGCTACAACCTCTCCCAATTTGTTAGGTTAAATGTCTTGAATATCCCATCCCCCCTCACCTCTATAAATAGTCTAATCTAATTCGGGGAACGCATTCTATACACTTTATTTAGAGATTTGACTTGTTTGTCTATTCTTCTTTGATACCATTTGAGGTGTGTACATCAATTTTAGTACTTAATAGTAGTTAGAACGAGTATTTTGGTACATAGGAACTAAAAAAAAATGTTTAACGTTCCAAATGAAGTCATGACTTGTCATTACATTAGCGATGTCAATTATGACTTTCACTGGGATCAAGATCATTCCCAAATCAGTCGGAATATCTGAAAAATATTCCTTATCCCACCTTATATATGTTGTTGTAAATGCTTCCACGTCCACATGAAATTTGTATCAAAGCAAGGTACATTCTTGACATGGAACCTTGACTCATGGACTCGACGGGGTACGATTAGGTGTTGGGCTGGTCCCTATTGTTTTCCGTATACCACTGCCGCTGGTACAACAACCACCTACATGGCTTACCACCCACCACCATCCCCCCATGCTCACTAAGATAACTACCCATGTGTACTACCACGCCACCACCTTCATCTCTGATTCTGACTAACTCGCAGACACCTTCGATGATAAGAGTTAATGGAGCGATGGAGAAAGAGTTAGCGAAAGTGAAGTCAAGACAACATTCTCTTTTTACTTTGATACAATTCCAACAATGGAGCCCCTACGATCAACTTCTCCGTTCGCGACAGCACTCACCACCCTTGTCTCCACAAACTCAAAAGGGAGTCGAGCTACGGCTCGATTATAGGAGTTCATCCCACCAAAGGTCGTTCCTCCGCTAAAGGAATCAAAGACACAGCAAGAGGGGTGAACAAAGCCGGAGAATGCGCCGTCAGCCCTCCTATGGCAGCCGAGGAGGACGATAGTTTCGACGAAATTGGACGGAGTATTTTTATTTTATTTTAAAACTTGAATGGGGGCTTAAGCCTCAGTGGGCCTATGGTGGCTCCGTCCCTGAGGAGAGGAAGATAGAGGCAATAAGATCATGGCTTGAAACGCGGATGGCAAGTATTCGTGATGGTCAGACTTACGGCGAGGACAGACTAAGAAATTCAGACAGTGCGCGCGGCTAGGATTCCTTTTGTAACGCTAATTTGTGAAACTGATACGATGAAGCTGTCGGTTCTGTTGGTTTTAAAGGTGAGGGTGGGCTTAAAAATTCAAGAAGTTAATTCTGGCTCAATTAAAAAAATACAAGCCCTGTTCGCCCTGCTCTTGACTTTTGGGGGCAAGAGAGTTTGGGCTTGTCCCCAATTTTTAAGTGCTGAACAACTTTCTTTGGGAGGATGAAAATTCTAGCAAATCTCGTATGGAGCCCCAATTGAAGAACACAGTTTTTACAATTTTAGTGGTATTTAGAAAGGGAATTTTTCCCACAGGAAATAAAAGGAATGTAGAATATTCCAAATGAGGTCATGACTCATCTCATAACTTCGGTGATGACAACTATAACAAAATTAGGACCTATTAAATTCCCAAATTACTTAAATATCATAAGAAAATTCTTTATCCCCAACCCTACATATTGTTGTACCCCTTTATTGGAAATCTAGGATGACCAATCAACTACCACATATTTTATGAATGTTAATGAGAGTTTCAGTTAAGTTCTTCGTATTCGTTATTGTTGTAAATGCTTCCACATCACATTGCATCAAACACTGTATACTTAGACACTCTGTGCAAACACAAACATTACGGTTGGTTTTTCTGATTGCAGGCTTTGTTCATAGAACAAGGTTGCAAACACAAAATTAACATCATTATTTGAGATTTGAATTTTACTTTCTTATCACAGGCTTTGTTAAATGGAAAATTAAACTTTATTTCTTATGAAATTGAATTGTAATTTCTCATCAGTGTTAAATATTAACTAGATAAGGTTGTTTTTGTTCATCAGGGCACAAACACAAATCAGTTTGAAGCAGAAACAAAATGGAGAAAGCAATGAAGAAACGATGCTGCCAGTGATGACACAAGATTAGTCTTGTGCAGAGCTTCTTCGGCTCTAGAAACTTCTGAGCTCATATACGTGGTTTCCTGGGAGGCCGAACTGTATCTTCAACACGAATTGCGACCACCACTGTTAGAAGAAATCGACAACTCTGATTTCGAGATTCCAATATGCGATGGCCAGTTGAGAGAACTCAACTCAATCTGGTTTTGCAATGGTTGTGGCAGATGGATGCTCCTAACTGACAGTGTCTAGGAGAGTATTTAGACAGGGACATTGTAGAGAGAGAAGGTGAGAGGGTTGGGGTTGAAGATGAGAGAGAGAGAGAGACTCAATTGCGTACATAGATGAATTCGATATAAGGGTATTCTGGAAATAATTAATTTAATTAAAATGAGTATCTCACCTTAAAAATTACCATATCAACATATTTCTCTTCGAAAAATAAGCGTCAACCGGGCTGCACCTCAACACAAAATTATGAAGGACCAGTGAACCAGTCCCACAAAATCCCTATTATTTGCACCATACTATATCGTTGACTATGACAACGTTAGTAACTGGAGAAATCAATAATTCACGAAAATTAGAAACAAAAAGTTCTGTGCAAAGCAGCAAAGCACTTTTAACTGAGAAGACATGGTTAAATAAAGCTTACTTTTATATTGTTTAATTAAAATCAGAAGAAATAGAACTCTATGTTAAATATCTAATGATGATTACCCATAAATAGCCAGCCAAGAAAAAATCATCTATAAAATAGCAATCTCGAATCAATACTAGTTATTGCACTACTAATGCCACGGTATAAGCCTGGTCCTTTAATTGAGCAGAGAAATAATATCAGATCTAACCTTGTTCTTCTCACGCCAGCTAAGTCCAAATGGTCTAGATAACAAACTAATCTTTCTTGTAGGAAACTCTTGTGAAAGGTCTTGATTAACCCGCACGGGTGAAGTATCTTGCTGTACAGATCTACAGAGCAAACTTACAATTACTATAACAAACCAATAACTATCAGAGATGCACAATACGCATACAGAATAAGTAGTATGCCAGCATTGGCAATTCCCGGGGGGTGGGGGGAGGGTAGTATTTAAAGCCTCCCACCACCCCCACCAAGCCACAGAGGAAAAAAGAAAAGAAAAAACCATAGTACCATAATTTTAAAGTCTCCAAAATTAGTTGTGAAAGCAAAATATAGGATCAAAACAGCACTAAAATTTTCAGAACATAGAAATGGAAACTTCACCCGGGCATAAAAGATTTGATATATTCTAGAAAGTATACCGTGGAGAAGGTTGCGCTTTAATTTGGCCAGACTGGTACTGCAAGGTAGCTTCCAACATCGATTCTGCCATAACCACCCTCTTCTCCATTTCAGCAAGAGAGGCAGTAGCTGTTTCATATTTGTCCTGCACAAAGAGAGTTGTAGCAACATATTATAATTCCATTATCATAATAATTTATCTCACCAACTACATGCAGAACTACCACACATGTAAAGGTACATGTATATAAAATGAGAAGATAATAGCGATGATTAAGACACATTCAACAGAGAAAAAAGTTTATTCTGATTTCTGCTAGAGGTTCACCCAAAAAATCCCTGGCAACAATGGATTAAAGGAAAAAGGACAGATAATTACGTAACAAAAACCATAAAGGACTGTACTTTTAGAGCCAATCAGGTATATCAGGCAGGTAAAAAAAAGGGTTTAGGTAGTAGGGATTAAAACTCCCAGGGAATATAGGGAGGAGGAAAAGTCATATAACTTATATAGTTATCTTTCAATCTGACAGAACCTCCAATTTTAGAGTACCCTTGTCATGATTCTGAAAGGTGAAATTGCAGTAATGATTCAGATAATTCCGGTGGGTATTTCTTGTAAAAACAAGTAACAAAATAACCTGATAAACTAAATATTTTTGTTAGTTGTTTTCACATCTATAATTGGTGTCAATCAGTCCAGGGCGAACTCTAAAACCACCACACAAAAAATGGGTGGAAACAGACAGTTAACTTGTGACATTAATTACGAAAAACAAAACCAGAGTCGGAACAAGGAAGAAAGAAAAGAGAAAGCTAATAAAGGAATTGTTCATAAAGAAAAATCCAGATTAAACTGTATTGCAAAAAACAAAAAAGGAAAAAGTAGGCAAAAAATTGGGGGCAGAAATTTATTTATTTTTTAGGGTGCGGGGGTCAAGTTTTTTTTTCATCGGGAGGGAAGGGGGTTATCTTAATTGTTTGGGATGTCATGATTGATTAAATATCAAAAAATTTAAGAGGAGTGTTTTCTTTTTCTTAATTTTATCAGAAACAAGATTTTTTCATTAATTGACAGCAAAAATATTACAAAACAAGGGGGGAAGATGTCCCCTGCAGGCATACACAAAGAAACCTAGTCGAGAGGCTATACATAGATCTCCACTTATAAAGTGCGGTTGCCCCAACATAACAACATAGGAAAAGGAAAATCAACAAATGCTTTGGATGAATGGGACCATGAGGTGGCCATAAATGTTTGAGAGGAGTGTTCTCTATTTCAATTAAAACCACAAATAAAGGGGATGAGTGGTGGTTTTCGGGGATATATGGTCCATGTAGACATATGGACAGAGCGGAATATTGGGAGATAGCAAGTTGGTATGAGTAGAAATGTTGTAGGGTTCGAAAGGATAGCATGAGGAAGGGATAAAATCAGTGGAGAAAGAATTAATATGGGAGAGGATGAAGTATATAGCTTTTCCACAGTCTTCCAGCATAAAATTGTTTAGAGGCTATCCTCCATGTATTCTGCATAACTGGCTACTAACCTTGCCTTGTACGCCCACCTTACAATACGGTCAGGTAGGATGTGGAACCCACCAAGCCTCTAGGTTCTCCATAGTTTTCTTATAGTCAATTGTGGTAGATGGCAATCGGTTGACCACAAAACAAACATAGGGCAAAGCCTCCCAAACAGCGTCTTGGAAACCCGCATAGGACAATAGACACCTCACATTTTCAAGTAATGTTTGGTTCATCCTTTCCGCTACTCCATTTTGTTGTGGTGTTTTCCGGATTGTAAAATGCCGAAATAATACCCTCATCTTAACAATACCTCTTAACAAGATCATTACGGTACTCATAATTGGATATATCCGACCTATGCATTTTGATCTTCGCACAAGTCTGTTATATGTTAAAGCTAAGTTGAATGCTGCTTTGCTTATTCTTTCTCTTCAACAATCGAGACAAGACATGCTACCATCCTACCTCGAAGAAAATAGACATTTTCCTCCTTTACTAATATCACTTGAAACAACCTTCAGCACCCCTCCATCGAATACAATTTTGCACCTGTTGGAATCTAAATCGCCCAAAGAAATCTAACATATCAGACATTTGTGAGAGCACAAGTCACTCCATAATGCATTTTCACTATGATTGTGTCAATACACTTCCATTACAAACATGATCATTATCCATAATGGCGATCCCCCCATCCACCTTCTTAAGCCTCCGTTTGATTGTAAGAAAAATTAAGTGGGGAAAATGATTCATATGAAAACTGAAGTGAAGTAAAGAAAAAGGAAAGTTATTTTCTAGTTAAGTTTGTTTAACTGGTAATATTGTAAGAAAATTATTTTTAAACAAATTATACACACACATGTAATAATTTTACAATGAATAGTATCATATATTTCTTATTTAAGTTACCAAAAAAATAAATTAATTTAATAAACCATACACAGCAACATTACAAAATATGAAAGAAAAATTTGGAACAACATTTAATTAGTAAAAATATCAGTAAATAATGTATTATTATGAATAGTTACGAGCAACGTTGTCGATATCAGCCGATGCACGATACGTATCATCTGGAGGCATTCTGTGATGTATCGCTAACTGAATCGGATTTTGGGTGGTATCGGCAATACATGTGGATTTTTTATTTTGATGAAAACAGCAGCGTATTACATCAAAAAATAAAGGAAAGAAGAAATAAGCAAAGGAAAAAGGGTTGCGACTGGAGGAGGCAAACAAAGAGAGGGTTTTCAGTCACAGCAAGTCCGAAAGTGAAAAAAAAAAGCTACGTTTTCCAGTTGCTATTCATGTGCGATTCTCTCTCTCATATCACTTCTTCTAGGTTTTTATCTTAAACTCTTTCTTCTTAATCAGATGCGAATCAGGTTCGCAACTTCTTTTTCCCCCTTCTTCGAAACTTCTCTCCGTCAATTTTTTTCCAACCCTTCTTTACCTCTTTTAAAGACTGAGAGTATATAATCAGTGGAGGACCCAGGATTTTTGGCCGGGCTAGGTGGGTGGGCGGAGTTTCGAGTGGTGTTGGGGATTCGTGGGCGGGGAGTCCCAGAAGCGATTTTTTTTGGGCTAATTCGAGTTTTATACAAACTTGTTACGTTAAACTAATCTAACCAAACTAAAATAATATGTAAACAAGTTAAACAAACCAACAAAACACCTGTTTCCGGCCTTTGCGATAGTGGAACGGAGAGGGGCAGAGCTGCGGAGAGGTCATATTCAGGGCGGATCTAGTCGGGAAAGGAGATGGGTGCAGGTCGGGCATCGGCGGTGAAGACACGAAGCCTAGGAAAGGAGGAGGTTCAGAGCCGGCGAGTGCGTTTTGTGAGACAGTGAGGGAAAAAAATCGAAAAAAGCACGGGTTTGAACTGAAAGAGGCGTGTAGGGTTTAATTTTTCAAAACTTATTACATTTTTTTACTCTAAAAGTTGACAAAACCTCTTTATTTATGCATGTAACTTTCTATCTATACATATCGCACCCCTAATAAAAATCTCGATATTTTTTTTCCAAAAAATCAAGAGGCCCCCCGCCCCCTTCCTCGCCCCGTAGTGGATCCGCCCTGGTATATAATAATATAATATAAGAGATCTTTGTATTTGTATGTAAGTAATGCATAATATTAAACAAATTCTACAATATAATAATAGATTTATTGTGTTGTGTAGTAACTTCTTACTATATCTTAATGCATTGTGATAGATAATGATATTATAATAATTTTGTTCCACTTTGTCTCATTAAAACAAGTTAATCAATTTAACCTTGGGGAAAAGACAGCATAAAAGAATAGTGGTAATAAAAATTTATTTTAAAAAAGTATAATATTTTAAAAACAAGAAAATAATGAAAATTTATTTAAAAAGTGAAAAAAAACAGAAAGAACTTTTGGAAATATATATATATATATATATATATATATATATATATATATATATATATATATATATATACATATATTTAGTTATTTAGAATACAAGAAAAGTTATTTAAAAACTTTAAAATATATATATATAATTTAAACTAAAAAGATAGAAGCTTCTAACTTTTGGAATTATGATATTAATTCTTAAGATTGCACATAATTGTGTTGATTTGTCTTTTATAGTATTATGATACATTCAAACTCACACGCATATATATCAATGTATATAATATTATTTATATAATTATTGAAAATCGAAGTATATCTTACGATATGATACATGATACACATTTTTTGAGAAATCGATACGGCTCCAATACATGTTTTGACAACATTGGTTACGAGTAAATATATTAGTAGTAATAATATTAATAGCAGTACAATAGTATTAATAATTAGTTTTACATGGTAATGTACCCAAAGTTTCCTCAACTTTCCTGCAAAATTCTGAATTTTTGGTAGTATGTGTTTTGTAAGAGTTTTTCATGCAAGAAAATTTGAGGGCATGGTTCCCACAATTTTTGTGCTAATTAAACACAATAAAAAGTGCAGAAAAGTTTTCTTCATCATTTCCAGACAATGAAACGCAATCTAAAGGTATGGATCAAATCTCTATCCGCGTACATATAGCCTCGAGTCTAAGATCCACCCACTCGATGAGCTTTCCCTTGAGGTAACTATCAAGTGTTTCCAAAGTCAAGTAAATAGAATTGGCAGACTCCGCCACCGGGTACTTATCATCTCTTGCCTCTGACTTAGAACAATACTTCTTGATATGACCCTTCTTCTAGCACTAGCAACATTCAACATTAGCCAAGCCCTTGGCCCGAGACTTGTACCTTAAACTTCCTCTTCCACTTTGTTTCTCTCCTGATCTCGCCCACACCGGGTACTTATCATCTCTTGCCTCTGACTTAGAACAATACTTCTTGATATGACCCTTCTTCTAGCACTAGCAACATTCAACATTAGCCAAGCCCTTGGCCCGAGACTTGTACCTTAAACTTCCTCTTCCACTTTGTTTCTCTCCTCGATCTCGCCCACACAATCAACGCCTCAGAGTCACACTTCTCCTATTGTCGCCTCTTACTTCCCAATAATGCTGAAGATATATCATCAAACCTCACTTCATCGTTCCCATATAGCAATGTGGTGCGATATCAAAATCTAAGCTTGATTATATATTAAAATCTGAACAACTTTTCAAAGTAAATACGATTTCCAATGCTCTTCATCGTGTACTCGTCTTCCAATTTCTTCCATAACGATTCCGCCGATTCCTCATGCATCATATAGTAAGACAGTGTTAAACGCTTGCATGTCATACTCCATCCTATCATCATCTGACATATCCGCGGGTTTAGCCGCAATGCCAAATATGATGGGTTCGCGATTCGAATATCCAAAAATGACGTTCCCGAATTTAACATTGTTTACTTTAGTTCTTATTGAGGCTACTTTTGGCTTCAATAATAGAATAAATTGGAAGAAAAAAAGACCTCTCAACCAATGCATACATACAACTCTTTATATACCTAATTAATATATTATACAAATATCGAGATTATTAACTACATACACTCTCTAAAAACATTTTATACTGGTGCGGTACATGAATCTTGACAAAATATATAAACCCAACAAGGGTTCTAAAGTGCCCTTATGATTTGAAGTAAGGAACTAACTAAGTATACCCCCACCGTATTGCATATCGGTTAAATCAACATACCACGTACCAGAGCGACTGACGATCCAAGTAATATTTTTGCATACGTCCACGGATGATAATGGCTTCCATTCTTCGATCGAATCAACTACAGTTATCTCTCAAATCTCACTCTCTCAATGTGAATACACTAAAATAAAATCTGATGAAAAATGAGGTTATATAAACTTAAAACGAGATATTTTTACAAGGAAGCAATATAGAATAAAATAACCCAAAGATATTCATTAAACCCACTATTCACACATCTTAACGTTGTTCGCTGCAGCCAACAAGAGCTTCGCTGCAGTGAAGCAAAAACCTTCGCTGGCCACGGTCTGAGTTTTTTGCCGCTGCGACATAGCTGGCTGCGAACTCCCAAACATAGATTTCCCAAATTTCTGCTCGCATAATGCGGGCAGCGATTCCCACAGCGAAGGACAACCTGGGACTGAATTTCGAGCCAATATCCACAGTCCATGTAGACACATGGATAGAGGGGAATATTGAGAGCTAGCGAGTTTGTAGTGGTAAAAATGGTGGAGGATTCGAAAGCTAAGGGTTTATGAAGATGTGCTTTCTTATAGGTGATTTGGAAAGTTTGAGGGAGAGAAACAACTATATTTTTTAGTATAAACCAGTGGAGAAATAATGGATATGGGAGGGTGAAGTCTATGGCTTCCCTACTGGCATCCGACATGAATTTGTTTACAGCCTATCCTCTTATCATGTATTCTGCATAACTGGGAGAGTGTGACTAGTTGAGAGGGGGCTGAACAGTGCGGGAGCAAAAAATGTGTATTGTGCTCAAGTTTCAACCATCTGGAAATGGGGGGTGGGCGTAATTTTCCTGCAGCTTGGCTGCATTTTTTAGTGTAATCAATGGAATCATGGTCCATTCATCTATAAACATTTTTTCTGAGAAAAATAAACTTATTTCAAACCCTACAAACAAAAAACAGTTGTACGCAAATTTCCGCACTTAGATCTAAAGATCCTCTGCCCATCCAACAATCCACTCTCCATCTCACACACAAAAATAAAATATAAAATAAAATCACAAAATGAATAAATTTTGGCTCAAAATTGGAGAAAGGCGAAAACTTTCATTTTGGAAAAACACCGAGACCAACAAAAACAAACTAAAACTCCTCAAAAATGGTTGTGTACAAGCAAAATGAACAACGAACTGAAATGAATATCTGATCCTTGCAAATCACAAAATACAACTCAATGGAATTGTGAAAAATTCCTTTTGCAATTATATTTTTGAATTAACTGCATGGTGATTGAAAATCATGAATATTCACCCAATGTGACGACAATCAACACCAATAAATTTTTTAGATTAAAACCTGAAGCATTTGCGCAGCATATCTCTGGGCTGCTGCATCTTGCTCAGCAAATATGCGAGCATCTTCTGTTACCCTTTGTTCTTGCTCTACCCTCATCAAAACCTATAAAAAAATGATGATGCAATTACCACGAGAATATCAGATAATCAACTTTTCAAGCAAAGTCATTGAACATGAAGCAACAACGAAACCTGAAGCATGGCATTCTCTTGTTCCTGCTTCTCGGCAAGGGTCTGCCGAAGTTCAGCTACCTCTCTCTCCAATTGCTCAACCTGAAAATTATAAGAAGATGGTCACTCTGCAATATATTTACTTTTATGTTTTCAAAAACAGTGAGGAACATTTAAGAACTCGGCCACAAAGCAATCATCTGGTTTTAGTAAATCCTGATAACCATTTCAGATCATTTTCAGGAACATTCATTAATGATATTTGACATCAAAAGTACAAACCTTTAGTACATTATTTTCGTTCTCATTTTATGCAAAAGAAGAAACAAGAAAAGTAACTATTTTGATGATGAAAAAAGAAAATAAAAGGAGATAAACAGACAGAGAAGAAGCATATATCTTTAGAGCAACAATACAACGTGTGAACAAAGTCACTTGATGTTAAAACTACAGTAGATATTAACATTAGAATAAAGCTTAATGAAAGAATACCACAAGAAATATCAAAATATTCAAGCAACCATGACGCCATAGCCCAGATATATCAGCTATAGAGTCATGGAAATATCATTAAAATATCGTATCAGAAGCCACAACCTATAATCTCTTGCTAGGGATTCAAAAGAGCCATTGTGTCACTTTGCATTTTAACTCACTGTAATCCTCATTATCCAGAACACAATTACGCTGTATGCCCATTGCTAAAGCATGTATCCACATATAAGTTTTTTTTTTTTCAAATAAAAAAAGATGGCAGGAAATAATATGTGCCTTTTTATGTCTGCATATGCAGAATAGAGAGAGAAAGGAATAGGAAATTTGCATCGAATGTTAAGAACACAGCAACATGCGGTTATTTATCAATCAATGGTGCATGCTGACAAAAGACGAGGCTTTAAAGCAATGCAAGTGAACAGTTGTATATCTCAAATGAATAACTGAAGAAAAAAGGGCAGAAATTTCTGCCTTTTTTCTTCAGTAATATATATATATATATATATATAGAGAGAGAGAGAGAGAGAGATCTATAATTCCAAACCACATTAGAACATGCTTATTTTAATATGCCCTGAATAACAGGCAAATATAGAATAACATCAACAATAGCATGTCAGTAATCATGAGAAGAGAAGTATAAAGGAGATTTCAATATACCCTTGCACTCAGTTGCCGTCGATTATCCTGCTTGACCATCTCCATCAAAGCGGTTTCCAACTCCTCAGCTCTAGAAAAAGGAAAATTAGAAGAACAGCGGACATTAGTGTCGCACTAATAAATGTCCATGATGTTTCTTAGTGGTATGTTAAACAATATCACTTCAGGAAAATGAGCAAATGTCAATGTTTTCCGAAAGGACTTGCAGATAGCAACATCAATAACTTTGATTCGTCATTTACTGACAACCTACAGCTTTTACTTTGTGATGTTTCTTGGTTACTAATCCTGCTGTACGACAACCTAATATAAGATTCTCCACTTCACTTTTACAATTAGTAGAAGCTCTTCGCAATTTAGGGGTCTTGGCGCATCACCTCGCTTCTCCAAAATAACACTATAACAAATCCCTTATCTCAAACATAGGATAATACCAGAAAACTAGTCACACAATTTAATTTTCCAGATACTGTCAACTTCCCCTATTTTGGCAGTTACAATTGAAGAAATGTCCTTTTACTTAACCAAGAACCAAGATATATCTTTTCTTCTTTAGAGACCAAGTCCAAACGCCCAAAACTTTATGGTATTAAGGGGAGGACCTACTGGCCCCGGCGGGGGGTCGATCTTCTATATATATATATATATATATATATATATATATATATATATACAGTTAGGGTCCTAGCAACATATCTATTTTTTTAAATAGTAAAAAAGTATATTTTTCAACCAAATTTAGTTTACACGATCTACACAGTAAGAAGATCATTTACAAAAAAAAATCATCAAAAAACTCAACCCGAAAGTGGGAACATGTGTACAATTTCGACCGTTCAAATATTTACCATCATCTCATCCAATTCCGGCTTGAATTCTTTGATGATTTTTTTTATAAATGATCTCCTTACTATGTAGACCATGTATACTAAATTTGGTTGAAAAATATTATTTTTTACTATTTTTTAAAAATGGATATGTTCATAGGTATGTTTAGTCAGGTATGAGAGCCTGACTCATATATATATATATATATATATATATATATATATATTGTAGAAGGTGAGTTCTCTGGTGAGAGCTAAATATTTTGAACGGTGGATATTAGTTTGAAGTAGGATCCATAGAAACTGGCAAGGGATTACACACAATCTGGTGAAGGACCAACGAGGAAGGATGAAAGCACAAGGTAATCCTGAGAGAGAGTTTAGGGTAGAGCAAGTATGACTTGGGTTCTGAATGACCTGAAAGGGTACACAGTAGCAGTCTAGCCCAACTCCTTGGCGGACCCACTACCTCTAAGTGAGTGGTTATTCCCACGTGTTTGTATAGTGTGGAGTGTGGGGCAAGGAAAATTGAACTTTACTGAAATGTGTAAAATGTGGTAAAATGTATTAGTCAACTCTCTTTCGGACATAGGAAAGGCCAAATGTGCAGGTGGCAACTTGGCGAGCCCCTTGGCTTCAGCCGCCAAACCAAATACCCTAAAGGGGGTGACGAAAGGTGGTACCAACGGCATGGCACCAAGCTCATGGAGATCTGGGTCTGCCCGGACCCAGGCTTGCAAAAGTGCGCCGGGGTGAGTCCAGCTACTGGCGGATGGAGATGTCCATGCCTGTCAAGGGGTGGCACATTCGCAATGGGTAAGGGGATGGCACCCTTTGCTAGAATGAGATGACCCCTAATTTGCCCGAATTTGGCATACACATGGAGGTGGGTCCATAGACTACACACAATCTTAGAAATAGAGATAAATTAAAGAGGGAGTTGTGGAGAATAGTTTAATGACTAAAAACACTCCAATGCAATTACAACAACAATCCTTTATGCTGATATATCAACGGCTCAGTACTTTGTACATGAAAGGCTCCTTTGCATGTAAGGCTCCTATCATTATCTCTTATAATCACTTTAAACCTTATAATTCAAATATAGTTTAACAAAGTGTAATGGCGTATTCATCTTCACTTAACACTTGTATAAAAACCGGCGCATACTAATTGCAACACACTGAAAATAATTATAACCTGAAATTTTCCCATCTTCTCTTGCACTTTTTTACAATACATACTATTAATATAACAATCTGCTAATATTTTCCCTACTTCCATGTATATTTCATACAATGATGACATTAGTGTAATTGAACTGATGGTATTTTTACATTTTGTAGGTCTGAAAATATTATCAACAGTCTACCAAAATAATTTTAGACAAGATTTGGCAATTTTATTGAACAATAAATTGAATATAAATGGCTTGATAAAAACAGGATAAATTTTCATATAGATCATAAAAATTATTATTAAAATGACAGTCCGACCCCTGATGGTATTGGTATCTGTTATCACAACTTCTCTGATAAAATTTGTGATAACTATGAAAGGCAATAGGTTGTTAGTCTCCTCCCACTATTGCCATTATAATTTAGAATGCAAGAATAATAGTGTTTCATTCCCTACAACTATAGTACTTACCTTTCACTGCTTGTTTTCTCGTAAAAAAGTGATACTCTTCTTACCGATAGGTCAAATTAAGTTTTGGAGAGAATGAAGTCACTTTGCAAAAGGTGGAATAAAATACATAGAAATTTTACAGGGTTTGTTTCAATAGGAACTCCTACTACCTGCACCCAAATGGAGGGGTGTGGAGGGAATCTGGCTATTTTTTTGAAAATAAATAATCTTTTACCCTTACATTGATCCCGTCTAAAGATTAGATGTTCACATGGTACCCTGATTAAATTTCAAAATAGACCAAGGAGAGGATATTATAGATAATTCAAGATTTTTTTTAATTCTATAAGCATCATTGAGACAAGATAACTTACATTGACTATAGTCAAGTAAGTGGACTAGGATAAAACTGAGATTAATAATAGTAATGTGAAAGTAAAAAGTAAACAGTCCAAAAAGGACTGATGTTACCAACAAAGGTGAAGATAAAATAATATGATAATTAAAAAAAAAAAACTTTTACATTTTGTAGTTCCCACCCTATGTCATAACTTACAGGAGTGTTGTCATATTGAAGATACTGACCTGAGTACAGCAGATCGCTTTTCCTCCAACAACTTGCACAATTCAACCTTAAGCGACACCACCTGCCCATAGTTTATAAATAAATTAGAAACAAGAATGTAAGATAAGTTGATGCAGACATAAGAATCTCAAAAACAATAATTATAATAATAGAATCTAGAAGAAAAAATGAAGAGAAATGCTGGTAATTTATTTAATTCTCAGCAGGGCACATCTTGACATCCTTCGTTTAAATTTTGGTTAGTCCTATTCATTGCTATATTTATTTCAGTAAATATATACTAGTCTTATATTTTATGAGCGAGGTATTTTGGTAATTAGCAGATTAGATGGACTGTTCTATAGTACTGGTCAGTGGGTTGCAAAACAGATCAAATTACGGCATTAGTTCTTTGATTTTGGACACTTTCTTAGGTTAACATAGTTTTGATGGTAAAAAGTTAGCTAACTGTAAAGTTGAATTACAATTGAAGCCCAACTAATTTAGAAGCCTTTGTATTACTGTGCAAGTGATGCAATTTAATAAAGAACAAGTTTTAGAGAAACTTACTAATCTATATAAATTGTGAGACGCAATTTAAACATCCTATGTATGATGCCGAATGAACCCTGAGAATGATTTTAAGATTTTTCTTTTACTTCTTTTTATTTTATTTGATTCTCTCCAATCAAAAGATTAAGAACTTTCAGATCTAATCACAGTCATCCCTTTGACGAGGTGAGGGACAAGAGAATTTGGAAGTTGGACAATCAAGTTTTTTCATGCAAATCATACTTTCAGCGCCTTTACAACAATTCTTGTTTTCCACCTTCTAAGATAATTTCAGCAGTTGAAATTCCCTCTAAGATTAAGGTTTTGGCATGGTTGGTGGCTCATGAGAGAACTAACACATGCGACTTGATCCAAAGGCGAGACCCTTCATAAAGATTTCCTAAATTGGTGTGTAGGAATAGTGAGGAAATCAATCTTTACATTTTTTTTATTCCTTTGCTGAATTCTTGCTGAGAAAGGAATCTAATGTTGTCAGGTCAATGCCTCCAAAACTGATTGATATCCTTCTTTGTGAATGGTAAGTAATGGGTGAGCCCTAAAAGGTGAATTGTTTATAGAATGCACAATCTTAGTAACTGTTTGGAACATATGAATTGAAGGTGATAAAAAAATCAAATGTAATAACAGAAATTTTAAAGTAAAAGAGGAAGACAAGGAATGATTTCGGGAGAAATCCAGGTATGTTGCTACGGGCCTCAATGTCTAAACCGTTTGAGAATATCCCCTATCTTTGGTATCTATGGGAATGCAACATTTTAGTAACTTTTTGGAACATATGAATTGAAGGTAATAAAAAAATCAAATGTAATAACGGAACTTTTAAAGTAAAAGAGGAACATAAGGAATGATTTTGGGAGAAATCCAAGTATGTTGCTATGGGCCTCAGCGTCTAAACCATTAGAGAATACCCCCTATCTTTGATATCTACAGTCTGGAATATTGTTATTTATTAAACAACTCTACTGCTGTTTTGGACTAAAGTCAGACTTTAAGAAGGCTCTTTTGGGGATGTAAATTCTTTCCCCTCTTTTTTTTGTTCTCTGACATGTTACTATATCATATGGACCTCTGGTCCAGTTTACCATGTAGTGTATTATATTTTTGAATAAAAATTGTTATGTTTTTTATTAGAAAAAAATAAAAAATCACAATCAGCTCATGACTGCATCAAGTCTTAATCTACAGACTTACCTTTGCAATTTGCAAATATATTGATGTGCAACAGCAGCAATACTGTTCATATACACAGTGACATGGTACTATTCATATGAACAGTAGCAGTACAGCCTGCCTTGGATTGAATAAACATAAATCAAGTGCCTCTTACATTACGACAAGTGGTAAAACTCAATATGCACTATGTGAAGTGATAAAACCACAAAGACAACTTCTATAATTTTTATAGATTTCTTTAAATGGATGATTTAGGTGTTAATTCATTTCCTCCATTGCTTTCTCTAGTCGATTAAGTATGTATTATTTTAATGTTTTGTTTTCTTTTTTACTTGCATATATATATATAGGCAAGAGGTATAAGCTTGTAATCACATCATTCTTATTGTCAATATAATTTGGAGTTTATGTGTATTCACTCTTTTGAGGTCTTGTGAGGCTTCTCCCTTGTGGATTCAAGGGTTTAGGGTTTGATCCCTTTATTTTATCGGTTTCAGCTACACCAGTTGGTATCAGAGCCTTGATTTCGCCTGGCTCAATGGCAAAAGGTGAAATCGGAAGCAACCACTCCGATGGCGCAAATTGAGGAGTGCAGGCCCTTTGGGCAGCCGGACAGGTTCAAGAACGGCGGGTAGGAGAAATGCATCTGATCAGATGGTGCAAGAGATACAACGAATACTCGCCATACTTGCTCTTGGCGGCAACACACATCAAAACCCAGGTAGGGGTCGAGTCCGTAAGGTTGCTCATGGCCGCCAAATCATGGGTAGAGGTGGTGCAGATTCAGACTCAAGACGTGTTTGAAGAAGATATCTTGAACGGTCGCGGTAGGAGGGATCGTCGCGACTATAGGAATTCTGATATTACTGAATATAAGATGAAAATTGATATTTCACATTTCAATGGGCATCTTCATATTGGGGATTTTCTTGATTGAATCAGTATGGTGGAAACTTTCTTTGATATCATGAATATCTCTCAAGTGAAATTAGTGACCTACAAACTAAAAGGAGGCGCGTCTAACTTGGTGGGAAAAAATGTAGTGCAACAGGAGGCGCCAAGGGAAACAACATGTTAGAACATGGGTGAAGACGAAAAAACTTATGCAGTAAAGATTCTTACCTCCACAGTATGACCAGATGTTTTATCAACAATATCTGAACTGCCGGCAGGAAAAGTGATCATTCATTGATTATACGGAGGAGTTTTATGGACTGAATGCACGGAACAATTTGATTGAGACGGAGAGCCAATAAATCGCTAGATTCACAAAAGGACTGCGATCAAAAATTCGTAATCCGATTAGCCTCCGTGCCATGTGGAATTTATCAAAAACGATAAATATTGCAACCAAGTTGGAAGCTCAGTTGACGAGATCGACAAAGCAAGCGTCCACCAGCACTAAAGCGTCATATGCAGGGCCAACAGTAGACAAAGGGAGGTTTATATCAACAACCCATTTTCAATCTTGAGCCAACATTCGTGATCCAAGAGCGGGTACCATCCGTAACCAGGGTAGTCAACAAAATTCTCAGACGCAACAGAACCGACCTAACCTTGGCCAGTATGCTTATCATGGAACGATTAAATGCTATCGCTGTCAACAAGCAGGGCACATGTCTAACGAGTGTCCAATGAGTCTGTCGCGAATAAATGTGGTTGAGAACGCAGAAGGGAAAGAATATGAACCAGTAGAAGATGAGTATGATGAGGCAAAGATCGCGTAGCCTGATGACGGGAAACGTGTGGCGTGTGGCCTGTGTGATGCAGAGATTATTACTTGCCCTAAGGAAGGAAGTTGATTATCAACGACGTAACATATTCAAAACTCGTTGCACGATCAACAAGAAAGTGTGCAACGTAATAGTGGACAGTAGAAGCAGCGAGAATATTGTGTCCAAAGTACTGGTTAAGGCCCTACACTTGCAAACTGAGAAAATGCATGTAACAGCATGTAACAGAGGTCCGAATTCCTTTCTCAATTATAAAGCACTATAAAGATGAGATCATCTGCATTATCGTAGACATGGATGCTTGTCACGCATTACTAGGGCGGCCGTGGCAATATGACGTAGACGCCACCCACAAGGGCAAAGATAACACGTACCAATTTGTATGGCATGAGAAGAAGATTGTCCTTGATGGATGAAAGAGAAACGGTACCCAATGGTTCTAAAGTGGAGGGGCAGACTTTCCTAACGTTGGAGAAAAGGTTTCCGGAGTTGATAAAGGAAGTGAAAGAGGGAATAACCCTGGTCGTGAAGGGACAGATTGGAAAAGCTACCCCAATCCCTGAGATTATGCAACCAATTATGGCAGAATTTCAAAATCTGATTCCCGCAAAGTAACCAGATCACTTGCCACCAATGCATGACATACAAGACCATATTGATTTGGTGTTCGAGCCAATTTACTGAACTTACCCCATTACAGGATGAGTCCTAAGGATCACGAAATTTTGCAGCAACAGGTTGAAGAGCTGTTACAAGGAAAGTATGAGTTCTTACAAGGAAAGTACGCCTCATGCCTTTTCAAACATTGCAACCGGAACAAGGAATGCTGCACCAGGTGGCAGTGCTAGCTACCTTCATTTATTCCTGCTAATTTTTTAGAGCGAAAGCATAGCTCGGTCTACAACTGCGTCTTATTTAGCCATGCACTTATGATTTGATCATGTGGTTATAAGTTATATGTTAGTCATCTTCCTACGACACAATCCTCAATTATTACTTTTAGCTTCTAGTGGAGGAGATTTGATCTCAAACAAGTAACAATTTCTCTCCAGCAACTTAGGTGTCATGCTTCATGCCTAAAATGATTTTGGTTATTTCAGGAGGATATCAGTAGGCGAATCGAGTCCTTTAGAAACTGGCTTCTGCATTTTTATTTCACAACTATTAGTTTCAAACATCAGTCGTGTAGGAGATTAATTCTAAAGTCAGTTGAGTGAAATATGCAACAACATCACACATTCTTTGGCTCGTGCGTCAATCCTATTTAGTGTGATCTGGAGAACAAACATTCAATATCGAGCCAACATTAAAAATTCACATCATGGCATGAATGTCAAGTGCTAAAACCATAAGAAAAAAATTAAATATCTGTCCACTCCAAAGTTACAACAGGAACCATGCAAAGTTATGGCCTTGCAAACAAGGTTCTTAACAAATAGCAAGGACGATAAAAACAGATGAGAACAGAAAAATAAAGCTACCTGCTCTTGAAGATCTGGAACGGAATCTATCTCCACATCCCCCGTCAGGCTCATCAAGACGTCATTTGCATTAGCAGACCCAGAATGCATGTGAGATATATCACCGTTCCGTATCTGATCTGTATTATTGGTTCCAAGCATCAGTGATCCAGGATCTTGCTTGAAACCATACAGCTTAGATGCTAAACCCTGAGAGTCTCTCAAAACTCGAAGTCCCTTCGATCTTTCCTCAACTGCAGCTTTGACAGCTGGTCGATGTTTATTACTCAAATCTTGTAATCTAGCTTCATTTACGTTGTGGTAACCCATGCAAGCGGTCAAGACGAGTTGACTGCTATCGAATGTTGAGCCAGCCAATGATTGCAAAAGAGTGATTGCATCCCCAGCATCCTTGGTTGTAACCAATGCAGGTCCTACACAAAACTGAATAAACATGAGTTTCTTTCTCGAAGATAGCCAACAAAGTTAAAAATCTGAGCTCATATCCTTTCTTGAGAAACATAATCAGAACTTTTTACTCAATACCATATAACTCCATCAAAGCAAGTGCTGTTCTAAATAGCATGACACGATTTCCTTGGAACAGAAGCACATCCCAGACTCTAAGAACTGAAACCAAGAAAACCAAATCAGGTTGAAGGTATTACGAGTAAGAAACTACTGATGCCGTTCATTAGTTTAAAAGAAAAAGACCATTCAGATTGCCGAATCAGAAAATTATGCAGAAGAAAATTATCATGTCAACAAAAAATCAGAATTAAAGTTTTTGCATGATGAAATGTAGAACCTGACCACTTTCCCATGGAAGCATATTCATAAATATTGAAAGGAACCACGGCCCGGTGACCCATGCCACCTGCACTCCTAGGTAATCCAGATGACTGACTGCAATGGACACAGGCACAATAAGAAACTAGATATTTCAAAGAGGTTCATATACAGTAGGAAAATGCAAGGTTAATAATAACCAATAGTAACAGGAAACAAACCCAATTTAGGAAATCTCTCGCGTACCAACTCCTCGAAAACAAGTTGGTCCACCTGACACAACATAATTTAACAATTTAAATCTTAACTGTCTTGTACCAACTCTCGGTAATTACTCTTTATTTATGTGTAAACTTCAAACGTGATTCAAGAAAACCCATGTTTAGATAACAAAATTGCAGGTGAAGGGTAAATATACGAAATTACCTGAGACTCTGTCATCTCCTCTGAATAGTAGCCATCAAAGTAGTCATCAAGAATGCCCATTAGAGTCCTGAGAATTTTACCATTATCTAAGCAACAATATAGTATGGTAATATGTGACAGTATAATATATCAAGCCAAATATGTTTCGCTCATATATAGCTGCAATGCGTCATGTATTCTTCCAGCCATCCAGGAGGATAAAAAGTAGTCATGCTCATGAATTACAGAATCATGATCCATTTTGTTTGTGTGTGTGTTTTTTTTTTTTTTTTTTGTTGTTGTTGTTGTTGTGGTGGTGGTGGTGGGGGGGGGGCTCAAAGAAAAAGGTGATTTTATGAAACCTTTCTTCCATCCAATCGGAACTGTATAAATCTCAAGTATTTACTCACCAAAAGGCATTTTCCTCAGGCATCAGAAGCAGTAATAAACCCGCGAAGAAATTCATGGCCTGCATTTAGGTTGAATACAACAAAATAGACACATATAGAGTATTAGCAGTGCAGACCGACACTAATTTCATTTAGTGAAAGAAATTATATAAAACTGGAAGTATCACCCATTATTGCATTTTTTTTTAATATAACACTGGATTGTGCATTACACGATTTAACTTATATTGTCTTTAAAATCGCAGAGAACAGGAAATGCAGTCTACATTTATTAAATAAAATAGCAGAAATTCAAGCTTGTAGTCTAAAATATAACTGAAACTGAGACCATTATATACTTTGGTCATCTTTAATTTACATTTAAGGAGACACTCATAATTTGCAACCTTTCTAATGCAGACCCCCCCCCCCCCCCCCCAATGAATTTGCCACCTTTTCTAAGGCAGTGACTAGGCTTTAAGAAAGGACGAGTGCATCTACTGATATGGAAGAAATTAAAAAAATAAAGGTTCAAAATGCAGAATCAAGTGCAAAATGTAAGAGGTAGTGGCATAGAGCATCCTCTAGTACCTGGACTCAAACTTATAGGCATTAGATAGAAAGGGATTTAAAAAGTCAATTGTCATCGAAAAAAACATCAATTAGCTTCATGCCCATTTCATAAAACATATTATTTTCTACCTCCAACTAAAGTGGAAAAAATAAATTTCATGGTCTCAACAAATTTTATGCAAAGATAATCAACAAACCATGCTAAATTAAAATCAAAAATAAAAGAAGAGACAATGCAGTAAGATGAATGATGGATCCAAATGTTTGACCATATGCATTAAAGCTAGAAGGAAAAGATAAGATGACACAACAGGATTCAGATCCTAAATAATAAAATAGAGGACACCAATATAAGGTACAACAAAGAACTTTATACCTTAATATTGACTGAATATATTTCCTAAAGCTACCAATGGAGTGCTTGCAGGACAGGCAAAATGTAACAAGAATCGACGTCATCACCCAGCCTGAGCTCAAACTATTTATAGCCATGGTGGCATGTTGATAGATCTTGATGTGAATCTAAGTATGCTGAAGCGTTATTGTTATAAATACACACCAACTACTAACTACACAACACTAACACCAAAAAAACAAAACTAAACTAGGAGAATGGGTTTCTTTCTCTCTCTATATTCTTTTTTTCAATATTCAAGTTGTGATTGCAAATGATGGTCAAGGGCCTATTCATAGGAGAGGTTAGCTTGCTAGCCAAGCTAATACCCCAAAAGATAAAAAAGGACAATTAATAACTAAAAATGACTAATTTGCCTCAAACATGCTTGGAGACTAATTAAAGACTAAAAAGAAAAGAAAATGACAAGATTACCCTAAACTAAAAATAAAAAATAAACGATAGTCTTCTCCCAGGAGCACAACCACACGCCACGGGTCCCTATGGATCACCAGGCATATCATTCTCCCCGTCTTCAAAAAAGCTCGTCCTCGAGCTTGGAGGGTGAATCATTAATCCCCGCGTGATATGAACCAAGAAAAGCTTTGGGCCTCAATCAAACTCAATCAAAATTGTGCAGCCCAACTGGAATTAATCTCATGTGTACGAACCTCATCAATAATGGGTCTAATAAACCCAAATCCTGGCAATATCCATCTACGAAATACGAGTAACCAAAAACTGACGACCATATTCGCCTTCTCGACACCACTAGTACACTACTTGGTGTGGTGGACCCTTGAATCTGTTTGGAATCCAACAACCGCACCTTTGTGAATACGATGGCGAAACAAGTGGATTGAAGACGGCGACATTCCGAAAGGCCGGATCCAAAATGGTAAATAGTCGGAAATGGGCCCCAAGTGGGACACATTTTTCATGGAAATCATATGTTGTGTCACAAATGGGTCATAAGACCAATTTTGACCGGATTTGAGATCAAATAGGGGGTGGGGGATTGGATTGGAGTAGGGAAGCCCATATTTGTTGGGTTTGATTTTGGTTGGGCATAAATGAGTGGGGGAAAGGGGGAAAATAAGTAAAAATAGGGGTTGGGGGGCTAGGATTTTGGTCGGTTCTTGGATTTCGTTTTTAGGGTTAGGGTTTGGGGGAAGGTAGGTGACAGTGTCTCATTTGATGAGGTGGTAATTGTGTGGTGGCAGGAGGTGGAGAAGGGAGGTGATGGTGGAGGATGGAGGATGCTAAAAGGGTTGGTATTCTCCCCCTTTAGCTGTGATGGAATTTAGGGTTTTCATCCACCCAATTCTCATTTAGACGTTTATCAATCTAAAGATTGAAGGATTGTCGGAGTTGGTCACAACTTGATACCCACTTCACGCACCACGACGAACACCAAAAACAAACGCAACTCTGATACCAATTTGATGTGAATATAAGAATGCGGAAGCGTTATTTGTTACAACTACACACCAACTACTAACTACGCAACACCAATACCACAAAAATAAAACAAAACTAAGAGAATGATCCCGTTTGGTTCTCTGTTCAGTAAACTCAATTTAAACGTTATTTTTAAATACAGTTTTAAATTCAGTTTTTTGTATTTATAACTATTGGTGTGCGTTTGGTAAATTTGTTTTTAAATACAGTTTTTTGAAATTTTTAACAAAATTGGCAAACATGTATATTTATATTATACATATGTGTGTGTGTGTGTGCGTGTGTGTATATATATATACATACATACATAGAACTTTCATACATAAATGATACATGAATGTGTACATATATACATGCATGCATGTATACATACATATACATCATAAATTATATATATGTACATTTAATATCATGTATTTTTATGTATATTTAATGAGGTATGTTGGGAAGTTTAACTATATATATATATATATATATATATATATATATATATATATGATGATATTACATGTATAATTCACTATGTATGTAACATATGATGATATTACATGTATAATGCACTACTGTTCTAAAAAACCCGCCTAGGCTCCGCCTAGGCATGCCTAGGCTTGAGGCTTGGGAGAAACGCCCCGCCTTAAGATTTTGACGCCTTATGCTTGGTAAAATCCTTAAGGCGTACTTTTTCTCTGAAAACAACCATGCTTTAGTGAAACGATATTGCCTTTTAAAGATTTTTTTGCAAACCGGATCATTATCTCATCCAAAATAATCAAATAGTATTTTTATTTGCAAATATTCAGACATATTTTTATGATATCTACAATTTTAGTATTTTAATAGCCTTGTTATGGTTAAAAAATATTAAAATACATTAAAAAGACCTAAACGCCTTTTCACGCCTTTTCACGCCAAGGCCCGCCTAGGCTTCTAAGGCTTAAGGCTTGGCCTCCACGCCTCGATCACGCCCCGCGTTTTTTAGAACCTTTAAAATTATATACATACATGAATTGATAATATTTTTTACTACATATGTACTATATGTATATTTATATTATTCTATACATTAATAATACATGTATAAAACTATATATAAGTGTCATGTATCAATTAATAATATTATTTAACTTTATATTATTCCATACATAATTTTGTGTACATGTACATATATATTTTTTATTTATAAGAATTACACACATTAATGTAGTATGTATGTATATTATATATTAAGGTATAAATGCATTAAAATATTAAGAATGAATAATTCTGAGTTGAAAAATAAAAAACAGAAGTTATAAAACACTCTCAACCTGTTTTCTGGAAAACTTGATTATAACACGGAAATATTATAATTCAGTGTTTAAAAACAGGTTGCCAAACGCAGATGTATATCATAATTGTATTTAAACACAGAAAACAGAATTATAGTTGCAAACCAAACAGGCCCGTTTCTCTCTATATATATTATTTTTTTTCAATATTTAAGTTGTGATTACAAATGATGGCCAAGGGCCTATTTATAGGAGAGGTTAGCTTGCTAGCCAAGCTAATACTCAAAAAGACAAAAAAGGACAATTAATAACTAAAAAATACTAATTAGCCCCAAACATGCTTGGAGACTAATTAAAGACTACAAATAAAATAAAATAAAATAAAATAACAATATTACCCCAACTAAAAATAGAAAATATAAGATAATCTTCTCCCCGAGTACAACCACGCGCCATGTGTCGCTATGGATCACCAAACACATCAGATCTGCTCCTCAGTTGTAATAATAAATTGTATACATGGTATTTAACACCCTAAAAGGAAACTTGAGGCAACCTGAAAACCAGTTTATACAATCCAAAAACACATTTACTAGTTCATAGGATAAGTTTTGAGCATCCACTCAAATATAAATGGATAAAATAGAAGTGCAAAGATTTCATAACTTTTTTTTTTCCTTTTTCGTTAAGAGGCAAAAGACATCATAACTAATGATGGCTCATTCAGCCTCCTAGCAAAATGCCAATGATTTGTGTTAAACATTAATCATTAACTAGTAAGTACAAAAGCTCTTTCAAACAAAGATACCTGGCAGTAGCCAACAGAAGGATTATGTCGAGCATATGCCGTGAGTAAACGCCTCAAAGCATTTCTACCATTTTCATCCAGAGCAGGATGACCTGGAAAAGTTCGAGGCAAATCCTGCATACAGAAATTTTTTATTAAATTCGAAATGCCAAAAAAATTAATGCAGCAAAACCTAAAGTCACTGGCATAAAATTCAGAGCTAAAATATGTAATGACCTTCTCAATCTGCCCTTTCCATTTCTCAGGTATACATGGAGACTCTGTCGTCGACTCATTGCTATTGTCTGATTCAGAGCTTCGATGTTCGACACTAGTAACAGAATTAGCGTTTGAAGCTAGCAAATGTTGGTAATATTTCTCCACCCTGCGTGCCCGCACACCCACAAAAGCTTGCCAAAGCTGTAATTGTAAGTTAAAAAAAATTCTGAATCTCACTCCGCATAAATGAGCTTTATTTTCTTATAGAGATTTTAAGCAGAAATGAATATAACAACACTAAGGGAACCCAAGAGTCCGCAATCTACCTCTCCCCTGAGAGCCATTGGAACTCCACCTTGAACAAGACACTCCAGTTCTTCTTTCCCAGGAAAAGAAGGTTCTGGAGGGGCCATGTCACCAGCAGCACCTGTTGCAGGGGCACTCACACTGTCACTTGAAGGGACATCTTGAACCGGATCTGATCTTTCCACATCATAAAACTCCTCCTCAGAGTCCTCTTCAGATCCTGGTTTTGTAGGTCTAGCCTCTTCAATAGGGGGAACGGACTCTCCCTTACCAGAGTCTTGCTCATTATGCGCGAAATTGATCTTCTTCTTTACACGATAACTCATCATATCTTCAATGGCACTTAAGGATGGTCTAATATGAGTCCATATTTGGACCCGATGAGTTTTCGTCTCAGTAGATGGTGCAACCTCTTCCCTTTCAGAACCAGGATCCTCGTATCCTCCAACATCCTTCTCCAAGCTAGCATCAGCTTCCAGATGAGGAGCCTCAGCATGCAACACTGTATTATCCTCCTCGGAAGACGACCCATTTATGGGCAATTCAGCAGAGTCTGCTTGCCGTTTCAAGAAATCTTTCCACCTATCTGATCTTTCCTCCTCTTCCTCCTAAAAACATTTGTTCAGTTGAAACTCCATTCATTAGCAAAATGGTGGACCAAAAGACATGATAGAGAAAAAGCTCAAAGCTGTAAACCATGAAGTCCTCAACAAATAGGATCATGAAATAAACAAAAGCAAAGCTACTTATTTCTCCCTTTAGCTATGGGCTTTACCCATGGACAACTCATATATACATATACATACATATATTTTTAAAAAAAGGGCAAATTCTACCTAATGGAACTATTTGGATTGCTGATTAGTTTTTCAAATTCAAAAAGCAAAAAGGAACACAAAACATAAGAGATCTTTTCTTTGGATTTTCTTAACAACCGAACAGGGGATTCATAATAAATGAAAGAAGAAGCAAAAGACAAACCTTGTAGATGTTAGAATATTCACGGTATCTTTGAAGATGTTGAGGTCTTACAGCAAACCCATAGGCATCCCTGTTCAAATCATCGTATGTTAATTACAAAATTCAGTCTTTCTTCCCACATTCCAGGCAAATTCTTCATCAAGATAAAAAACAGTGAGTTGTAAAAAGATAAAAATAACCTGCAATCGGCCTCAGAAGAATGGCCACACATATTGTACAATAACATATTCCAAAAGAAGCTCAATTATACTACCCATAGAACTCAGCATTGCCTCACCGACATTTTCTATTCACTTAACTCGTACAGTATTTCACTCCTACTTACATTGAACTAAAGTATGAACGCATAGAATAACCAAAAATAACAACTAATCTTCGATTTGGGAAAAAATAAAAAGGATCCAATTTTTGTCTCGAGTAAAACCAAGATTTTTCAAGAAAAACAAACTTTAATCCAGCGTAAGATCCATAAATGAAGGAGTATATAAATATATAGTTAGAGATGGAAAAGAGAGAAGAGAAAACCCTAGAAAAATGGAGTGTAGGAATTTGGGTACCTCTTGTGTTCGAAAGTGATGAGAGGAGGATTCAAGATTGGTGCTTTGGCCTTCATTTTCGGAGGATTTGTTTAAAGTTGGCCGTTGGATTGGATAAGATCTACTTCACAATTCCCCCCTTGATTTTCTGCAACGAAAAATGAGAGAGAGCGCGATATGTATGGGTCTGTTGTTGGTATGCCTATGCTATGCCTATGTTCACTTGAGTTAGTACACGATGCTTATTGTTAGGGGAGAGAGGGGCATGTCACGTGGAAAGGACGTGTTTGCCGTCACTTCTTATATATATCATGTGCTCATATCTTTAACGCGGAGTTCGAGTGTCAAGTGAACAATACAGATCTGAAATTATGGAGGTAGAAGCAGGTGCCTGCCAGGACAGACGTAGTTGTACAAACCGCTCAATTTCAGGTCATAATTACATTTCCCTCCCAATATGGGGTTTAGAGGCCTCCGATTCCGCGACCCAACTCCCCCTTTCGCTAAAATTGTGATCACTCGAATTCTCCTGGGTCCATTTGATGGAAAAGTACGAATTTAATTGGAATGGCAACAAATTTCATGATAAATTTTGACTTGAAAAATATAAATTTTTTGCCCTTTGATTGGATATTTTTACATGATGACAAATTCGATATTTTTTTTTATTTGTGTTTGATGGACACATTTTTCCTACTCAAATATAATTATTTTTTGACTTATGTTGTTTGATAGTTGAAATTTGGGTTGGTAAATGAAAAAAAAAGTCATGTTATATTTGACATATATTGTAGTTTTTTAATATTAATAATGACTGATTTGTCTAGTTAATACCATCAACTATTTTATTTTACAATCATTGATATTAAAAAACGTAGACGAAAATTCCATAATACCATTAATACCTGTTGATACCAAAAATTATCCATCTACGTGAACTAATCAGAATTGGACACGTGTCTCCTTACGTGGCAGAAATCCTAGTCAGCAGTGACTTAACCAACTCCAAAGATAGTTGCTCGGCAAGTATGTCGACCAACCCGAAGAATGCAGTCCATCAAAGTAAATAAAAGGTCACCACATGGGGGAACAACCAAGGGTCTTTTCGCACGTGGTATAGACAATCAACCATCACATTCATTATGTAAGTGTGTAAATGCTTGAATATATAAAGATATTTCAACCCTTGTTCTCCGGGTCACTATAAATACATTGCATCCCTTTCATCAAAGGCATGATAGAACGGATTCTAGGGTATTCTTTGTAACAAGAGTACATATCTTTCGGTAACCACTCAAATCAATACAATAATAGTGGACGTAAGCTTTTTTCACAGTTGAACCACTTTAAAAACTCTTCGTCTTTTAGTTGTTTATCTCATTGCAATCTTATATTTTATTTGTGATTAGAAAATTGGATCCAGTCCATTTTTTAACATCAACATATTGGCGTCGTCTGTGAGAACGAGTGTCTAGTTACCGTTCTCTCTCTCGTATACCCTTGTTCAAGGGAAGATGAATGATCCTGAGCCTAGTGCCAGAAATAAAGGCAACTCAATCGTCCCATCTGCTCCGCCTACAACTGCAGACCTTAATGGAATTCTTGTCAGTATTGTCAGGAGTCAAGATATCAAACAGAAAATAATTAGGTAATTGGCTCAATCATTACAAGTCGGATCTCTAGCTCTTTCTAGACAACGAACGGTCCCTTCACCAAGGAGAGGTATGCCACCTCCACCTCCACCTCCCAGGCACGGCTAACATAGCTATTCCAGATCTTCACGAGATAGGTCTTACCGTCCAGGAGTAAGTTCATCGCTCAGATCCACGTAATTCTATGATGGTCATTCTCTCTCTCCTGAAAGACCAAGCGTTTTAGAAAGATTGAGTAGAGCTTCACCTTTTTACTGTTTGGGACCCTGGGCAAATAGAAATCCTCTTAGAGAGTTATCCATAACTAATAAACACCCAGTCGACCAGCGTGAAGCTTCAATCAGGTCATGATCAAGCGTCCAACGATCTGTGCATGTTGAGCAGACTTCTCTGGAAGAGAGCTCAGCACAAACACATGGTCGGTATAGCTGAGCTGCTTCACACAAATCTAATGCAGACAATCTTTCATGGAAGGGATCAATCCAGCGATTAGAAGATCGACTGGGAGAAATGGCAAAGACAAATAATCCGTTGCAGAGGAACTTCGTCAGAGGGTCTCCTTTTATTCGGGCAATTGTTGATTTCCCAACTCTATCCAAGTTTAAAACCCCTTTGGTCACCCATAAATATGATGGTAAAACTGACCTGGTTTTGCACATCGAGCAGTATCAAGCTGCAGCCGACATCTATTCAGTCCCCGATGAAATGAGATGTAGAGCATTTTCAAGCACCATTACGGGGTCATCCTAAATATGGTACAACAACTTGCTCCGAGGATAAATTACTAATTCCAATAAGCTTGTCAAGTTGTTCATCAGCAACTTCTGTTTTGGCGCCAAGACAGTAAAGCGAGTAGCCCATCTCTTAAGTGTCAGACAACGAGTAGGAGAAATAACCAGGGGAGTACATCACCCATTTTAATAACGAGAAATTAAAAGTGGTTAACTATGAGGAGAAAACAGCCATCTCTGCTCTAATGAGTGAACTGTTTCCAGAAAAATTATATTATGCTCTGGCCAAATATCCTCTTAAAACCATGACTGAGCTTATGGCTAAGGCAAGAAAAATCACGAACACCGAGGAAGCAATGGATGTAAAGTAGCGTCAGACCACTAAGCCTGAGATGAAGGAGCAGAAACCTAAGAAGGATGAGAAGATAAAAAATTATGGAACATATATTTCATTGACTATCGACATTCACCGTATCCTATAGGAAATCAAACACAATAAAGATTTGTGATGGCCTGAGAGGTTGAGGGCACCCCTTAACAGGAAGGGCAAATCTAAACATTGTGAGTTCCATAAGGATCATGGTTACACTACTGATAAATGTATCACTTTGAAGAATGTAGTGAAATCTCTCATTCGTCGAGGAAAGCTGAACAAATTTGTTGATCGACGAGAAAGCAGATAAATAAGGAGAAGGTTAAATTCTCCCTGCAAACTTAGAGATGACAGGAAGAGAAACCATGAATATTATGACGATGATCCCTACCTATCGAAGAAGCCTGAGCAATCAGAGCGTGAGGTAGCTATGATAAGTTTTGGCTCTTTTGATTGTTATATAATTACAGGTGGCGATGCAGGAGGATGAGATCACACTACATAGAGAAAGTCCTACCTGAATGAAGTACATGTCTGTTCTTATATCCAAAGTATCAATCTAAATGAAAATGATCAACCCACAAAAGTCAATAAAGACAAACTGGTAATCGGCTTTTCCAATAACGACCTCTCTGGGGTATCATATCCCCATGATGATCCATTGGTCGTCAAGTTTAGAATCCAGGATGCCATCATCATCAGGGCTTTGATTGATAATGGGAGCTCGGCTGATATCATGTTCTACCCCTGCTTTCAGAGTTTAGATTTGAAAATCAGTCAACTGGTACTATACCACAGCCATTGATAGGTTTTTCGAGCGAAAAAGTCTACCCAATTGGGACAGTCAAGCTATATGTATTATTCGGCACTTGGCCAGCAAATTGTACTGAAAATATACGCTTTTTTGTCATGGAAAAAAATGTTCAATCTGTGTATAATATGATCCTCGACAGGGTGGGGTTAAAGGAGTTTGAAGATGTACCGTCCATAGTCCATCAGTGTTTGAAGTTCCCAACTCACTTTGGGGTTGTCATCATGAAGGGCGATCAAAAGATGCCCAGAAAGTGCCGCTACTCCTCAGTCGAGCAAGAAGACTTGGTTTATTTGAAGAAGAAGACCACCACTTACCAGGTAGATACTATGGATCCCAATAGTGAATCAAAAGTTTAAACTCTAGATCCCCGAAATAGAGTTTGTCAAAGGGTAGATTGTTGAAGCCACTAAAAGCATAATCCTGGATGATGACAAATCTTAGATAACTACCTAGATCAACTCCAAGTTGGATCCACTCCTTAAACAGGATTTGATTGCGTTCTTGAGATAACGAAGGTATGTATTTGCTTTGAGTCACGAGGATATGATTGGGATTGACCCCAACGTCCTCTGTCATAAGCTCAATATTAATAAGGACACCAAGCCGATCAAGAAAAGGTTTCAGTCTGAAGAAAAATCAAGCTATACAGGAAGAGGTGGAGAAACTTTAAAAGGCCCAATTCATTGAGGATGTTAAATATCAAGCCTGATTGACAAACATTGTGATGGTCAAGAAGAAAAATGATAAGTGGATAATGTGTGTAGATTTCACTGATCATAATAAAGCCTGCCCAAAGGACCACTTTCCCCTGCCTATAATTGATCAGTTAGTGGATGTTACATCGGGACATAAGTTATTAAGCTTCGTGAATGCTTATTCTGGGTATAACAAGAAAATAATGAAACCAGAAGATAGTGAAAGCACTTCTTTCATCACCAGTCGAGGTACTTGTTGTTGCAATGTAATGCCCTTCAGGCTAAAAAATATTAGAGCAACATACCAGAGGTTGGTCAACAAGGTGTTTGAAGAGAAAATAGGAAATAATGTGGAGGTTTATGTGTATGATATGTTGACTAAAAGCAAGAAGGCTTCAAATCATATCCATGACCTCGGTCAAACTTTTGATCAGCTGAAAAAGCATCAGATGAAGCTTAACCCGACCAAGTGTGTGTTCGGTGTGCAGGAAGGAATGTTCATCGGCTTCATAGTAAACCAAAGGAGAATTAAGGTCAATCCAGCCAAGATAAAAGCTCTAATGGAATTGCAGTCGCCGACTTGTAAGAAGGATGTACAAAGGCTTACAGGTAGAGTGGCATCTTTAAATAGGTTTATTTCCTGGACAACAAATAGTTGTTTTCCATTCGTCAAGGTCCTTAGAAAGACCTTCGAGTGGAATGCAGAATGTGAAGAAACGTTCCAAGAATTGAATAAGTATCTGGGATCACCACATTTATTGTCTTGACCTGTTTTGGGGGAAAAGTTGTACTTATACTTAGCTATTTTTGAATGCGCATTTAGCTCGACACTAGTTCGGTTGGATAATGGAATCCAGAAACCAGTTTACTACACTAGAAAAATATTCAAGGGAGCCGAAATTAGGTACCCCTGCTTAGAAAAACTATCCTTAGCACTTATTGAAGCTTCCGAGCGTATGAATCCTTATTTCCAATAACACACCATAGTTGTATACATTGGTTTACCTCTTCGGCAAGCGCTCCATAAACCTGAAAAGTCAGGAAGATTGATGTATAAGGCAGTAGAGTTGGGGGAGTATGATATCATCTATGAACCAAGGTCATCCTTAAAAGGACAAGCTTTGACGGATTTCATTGCAGAGTTCACCTATCCAGAGGTTACCGATCAATAAAACTTGCTTGTTAAGTAGACCTATTCGAAAGAGAACTCGACTCAAAAGCAAGACAAAGTTGTAGCCGACCATGACACCCCTCCTAATAAAATACCGGGTGATCAGTCCTATATCAAATTAAAGAGGAATCTCATTTGGTTCATTCTTAACATCACTGTCGTAAAAATTATTAATTACTAACCACCTAGTCTTTAATTAAGCTTATGCCAAATTTTATCTTATGAATTAAATCGAACCCAACAAATATAATAGGAAACCATAATAATCATCACAAGTGAAAATCAATTCATGCCACACCACTAATAAAAGTGTTAGTCGAACAACATCGACTATACAAGCAATCCACAAAGTGCAAGTACAAAAGAGTACTGATACATGCCAAAACTGAATATAAAAGTACAATCCTAATAATACAACTGAAATGTCCCTATCTAGAGAGAGAATAAGACATGCGTCTAAACAAATATCCCGCAGCATCCACATATACTTCAGCTACGCACACTGTAGGAAGAATCAGGCTTAGCGCCCCTGTGGCAGGACACCTAAAAGGTTTTGAAAAGGTTTTGTAGCAAGGGTTAGAACCCAAAATATTTAAGAATATTTAGCAAGTGAATTTAAATGCGAGTATGCTCTTCATATTTAAGTTAGTGCCGTACACTCTCTTGAGGACACCTCACCCCTCCACTAATGTGCACGCCAAACGTATTATACCTGACCCATCTAACTAACCACCCCGTAACTAGCCTTGTCACACAAATTTCACTTCCTTTCCCACTACTCTATCCCCAGTGAGTTGAGCATATACCATATATGACACACCCCAACCCAGTTACTTATAATTAAGTTTGAAAGTCAAAGTCAGTCAAATCATAATTCCCTTAACCAAACCATAAACATGAGTATCCTTTTTCAATTATTATTAACATGAATCAATAAAACTAAAAGCCTTTCACAATTTTAAGGTAATTATGCTTATTCAAACTTACTGAAAAGATAAGTAGGCTTAAATTACCCCATTTACGTTTGACCAAATCATAGTTTTATGCATCCCTTGCTAACCCCACCGACATCCTAGATTTGGCAGTGGTATCACAATACCTGAAAAACATAAACATATGAACCATGAGCAAAATAGCTCAGCAAATGCATCACTACTACACTATTGCATAAAATTAAATGCAATAAATCATATCCCCGTGATGATATATGCATACTTATCCAGCCCATTCATAAAGAATTACCGATTATATACTTATCCAGCTCATTCATAAAGAATGGCAAAATTATCCGAATCATGATTCACATATCCTGTCTGCAATAGACAATTCTCCCCCGTTCCTGGTCGAGGAGTAACCCCTTGTCCTCAATAGACGAATCTCTCCCATTCCGGGTCGGGGAGTAACCTCCCATTTCGATAAACCGAAATGAAAAAATACATATGCAATATTATTCTGATCGTGCAACCATGTATAATACATCTTACCAATAAGTAATATTCAGATCATATCCATAACCATGTATAATACATCTTACCAGTGAGTGATATTCAGATCGTATCCATAACCATGTATAATACATATCTTTCCAGTGACTACATTCACCTTATCCACTTCAAGTGTTTTTCCCTTTCATTTGTCTGGCATTTGTTGAATCAGTTCTTCTTCTATTAGGGACTTTTACCTAATTTCTATGAATTTTTCTCCTCACTTTCTTCTTCCCGAACTTCCCGACGCTCTTTCCTCAAGCTAAACTCTCCAAACTGAACCAAGTCTAATTTTATGAAGAATGGGGATGATTTTTAAGGGTTATAAGTCGACATAAGGCACCTCCCATTGGTCCAATCAAAATACAACACGTGGCACCATGTAAGACAAAATATCATTTAAGGTTAAATGACTACTTTACCCCTTGTTCGTAAAAAGACGATATCTTCTCACTTGAATGTCCATTTTATGCACCGTTTGTTGTGTTACAAACCTAACTCGCATATCTATAACTATCTAGTTTTCACCAAAAGTCAATTGTTACATTATAATGGTCAAAACAAGTCTCAAACTTGAACATTCCTACTGAAAACTTCAAAAATTTATGTTTGTAACTAATTCGATATCTCACGAGTTATGAAGGTAGGATTAGACTAAACATAATAACTTAACATTACATACACCAATAAAATATTATCCACATCCCATAAGGTAAGCACGATTTATCATAATTATATCCGGGTTGTCACAACTTTTCCTCCTTAGAAAATTTTATCCCCGAAATTTAATATGAATTTCACTTACCAAAAAAATTGGGGATACTATTTACTCATGCTATATTCCCTTTACTAGGTTGATTCTTTAATTTCATTGATCCTCCACGATACTTTAACTACGGGACTAACCTTATTCCTTAATACTTGCTTCTTTCGATCAATAATTTACATCGGTTCTTCGCTGTACGACAAATCTTTTTTCATAATATATTCAGTTTCTTTATCATTTACACGTAAGGAGAATCATCTAATGACTTATTATCAATGAAAACCAATTTACAACACATATATTACTTCCTACCTTTAAATATGTATGTTGAACATTCACATATAATAGATTATCAGTTGTATCATCATATATTCACAATGAGTGAACATTATTAACCAACCTAGTATCATTCTTTACCTTTCTCCTTTCATTCCTATAGTCTATCCTTATCATCGTGTAATATTTCAAATCATAAATATCACATTACCAGACTAGCTTATTACACATCACATTTCCATCTTCCATCCAACACCAAATACATGTGTTTGGCCTTAACTACTTTCTGTATCATTTATGAAGTTAAATAGTATGTTAAATATAATCATTACAATTTCTTAATTTAAATATAGCCTCGCTACTATTCATATATCGAAACTGAACAATCATTCACTAAATGTTTATTCTTAACCAAAATTTCATATTCACCTTCATGTATATTATGTAGTCATGCACTGTGAACTCAATCTAACTTCTCACTATATTCCCTTTTTTAATATCATTTGATTGTTCTTTAACTAAACATACAATGACCTTAGCAAGTCATTTATCCAACACAATAACTTTATAATCATAATCATAACCCAATGTTTATTAACATGATATTCTTATGCAGTATCATTAATACACTCATCTTACCCATTTGGTAACATGGATGTTAAACGTACCATCACCACTTAAAACTTTAACCATACTTACCAACCCCATAATACTTCTCTAACTATTATATGTCGTATTTCTTTCAAATAACCTGTACAAATACCTTAATATTACGGTATCTCACATAGCACATTATCCTTACACATACTTCTTGGTGACTCCGTTAAATTTCAATCATATTCATTATATATGTCATACTCTTAGTGATAACACGTATGCACAATGACAAAAACAACTCAATATCCACCCAAACCAGTTGTCGATATTCCAACCCGATTAGTATATTTTACATACTCATACATAGTACACACTCTTAAAAGGGCTCCCCAATATTTTTAAACTTCTAACTCTTTAACACCTCATCTCAACTTTACTATTCATATAAGCTTTTCAAAACATCCCAAGAGTAATATTCACTACATATACTCATACTATTAAAAAAAATACATCTCAACCCTTATTACTCTTTTCTTCTTATTATTATAATTCAGTATGAACCCATATTCATATCAAATGTGATATATTGACTAGTAATTGAATTTCAGACCATTTCACATATTAAATTTATACATACACAACTATTAATCTTATCATTTCACCTTTACCATGCGAATCTTCTTTTTATTCACACTCTAACAATTTATCATCTAATTCGTTAACAAAATATGGGTTCCCGTACCTCATTATCCCACATAAATGGACACACATCAAACCATGATTTAATAAGTGACACAACTCAAGTCTACTTCACAATTTTCATATACCACATTTGTCTTTAAAAAATTTCCTTCAATGACATGTTTGTCCATACCACAAATAAAACAATGCAATGATTCATATTAAAATACCTGTATTCGCTGTCATCCCCGAATAAACCTTAATATATCATTTTATTTCCTGCAAGATCCTTACATTGCATATCCCATACAACAATATATATGTATAACTAACAGATGTTAGTCAAAAAATCCAATTTTCTTATGACTCAAAATAATTTATACTCCCACTGCCAAATCTAGGTGCTCCTCCCCCAAGAACCTCTAAAACATAGGCTCTGATACCAAAGTTGACACACCCCAACCCAGTTACTTATAATTAAGTTTGAAAGCCAAAGTCAGTCAAATCATAATTACCTTAACCAAACCATAAACATGAGTATCCTTTTTTAATTATTATTAACATGAATCAATAAAACTAAAAGCCTTTCACAATTTTAAGGTAATTATGCTTATTCAAACTTACTGAAAAGATAAGTAGGCTTAAATTACCCCATTTACGTTTGACCAAATCATGGTTTTATGCATCCCTTGCTAACCTCACCGACCTCCTAAATTTGGCAGTGGTATCACAATACCTGAAAAACATAAACATATGAACCATGAGCAAAATAGCTCAGCAAATGCATCACTACTATACTATTGCATAAAATTAAATCCCCGTGATGATATATGCATACTTATCCGGCCCATTCATTAAGAATTACCAATTATATACTTATCTAACTCATTCATAAAGAATGACTAATTATATACTTGTTCGGATCATTCATAAAGAATGACAAACTTATCTGAATCATGATTCACATATCCTGTCTGCAATAGACCATTCTCCACCATTCCTGGTCGAGGAGTAACCCCTTGTCTTTAATAGATAAATCTCACCCGTTCCGGGTCTGGGAGTAACCTCCCATTTCGGTTAACCGAAATGAATAAATTCATATTCAATATTATTTTGATCGTATCCGTAACCATGTATAATACATCTTACCAATAAGTAATATTCAGATCATATCCATAACCATATATAATACATCTTACCAGTGAGTGATATTCATATCGTATCCATAACCATGTATAATACATACCTTTACAGTGAGTACACTCACCTTGGCCACTTCATGCGTTTTTCCTTTTTCTTTGTCTGGCACTTGTTCAATCGGTTCTTCTTCCCTTAGGGACTTTTACGTAATTTCTACGGATTTTTCTCCTCACTTTCTTCTTCCCGAACTTCCGGACGCTCTTTCCTCAAGCTAAACTCTCCAAACTGAACCAAGTATGATTTTATGAAGAAAGGGGATGATCTTTAAGGGTTATAAGTCGGCATAAGGCACCTCCCCTTGGTCCAATCAAAATATAACACGTGGCACCATGTAATACAAAATATCATTTAAGGCTAAATGACTACTTTACCCCCTGTTCGTAAAAAGACGATATCTTCTCACTCGAATATCCGTTTGATGCACTGTTTATTGTGTTACAAACCTAACTCACTTATCTACAAATATCTAGTTTTCACCTCAAGTCAATTGTTACATTACAATGGTCAAAACAACTCTCCAAGTTGAACATTCCTATCGAAAACTTCAAATTTTTGTGTTTGTAACTAATTCGATATCTCACGAGTTATTAGGGTAGGATTAAACTAAACATAATAACTTAACATTACATACACCAATAAAGCATTATCCCCATCCCATAAGGTAAGCATGATTTATCATAATTATATCCGGGTTGTCACAATATAAGTTATAAATCACATTAACTGATTTAAACCAATTCTCATTCAATATTATATAACCATTTCACAAGTTATATTAATTATACATTTACACCATGTATATATATCTGAATATAATTTTGCACTATATATACGTACCATATCTCAACATTAACACGCATGTTATCATCTAACGCGTAGGAGGCGATCATAGTTCCCCCCGAAAGTTCCCGTTCCATACCATTATGGCCCACCCTTAATAATAGACATTATGACCTAGGGAATATACTCGCTCTACATTCGCTAGTCAGAGGACTCACCCACATCGCGCAACCTCCTAAGATAGCATTAATATTATAATGTTTTACTATAAATATTATTCACACAAATATTTATATATCATATATATACTACACATCACCGTATATGTATAGAAATCTAAGCTACCGCCTAAAACATACAAGTTTATGGTCCGGCTTTATTTCAATTAATTATACACTAATTAATTTTCATTATTTTGGTGTCACCCTACCAATTATACCCGGACTCTCTCTCGGCCAAAATTCAATAATTTCAATCCATCATTCAATTTCATTCAGTTAACTCTACCCACTTAATTAACAAGGTTGCCATTCACTAAATCATGAACCTTAAATCTTCAAATTCATTAATCCTTCAATTAATTCAAGGGTAAACATTTACCAATTAAAACCCTAAATCATCACCAAAGTTGTAAAATTAACTAAAGCGGTAACTGTATATCCCAAATACATAACAGGACTGAATCAGGGGAAGCAAGAAATCTGACGGGCTTAACAAGTCGTTCAAATGACAAGCCCTGTTGTTCGAACGACAATGTCTCTCATTTGAACGAGATACCAGGTCGTTCGAACGAAATTTGTATCATCTCCTTCTCTAATTTGCTTAGAAAACCCAGTCCGCCATTAAAACGTTTAAAATCTTCATTCTATACAGATTTCTTCATCAAAACTTTCCCAGATTCATCCTAAATCCATACTTTTATCATATTCAATATAACCCTAACAATTTCATCAATTAGGGCATCAAATTAATCAAATTTTAACACCTCTACAGATTTATAATTCCCAATCAAAGAAATCCCCAATTTTTCATGAACACAAACCCTAACATATTAATTGATTCCCACCACCTTTAATATGACTAGGTAAATGAAAATTAATAATTGCAAATTAGCCCACTTGCCTCAATTTGTAGATCAAAGCCTTTGGACAAGGATGTTGGATTAAATTCGAGGATCTCCTCTTATTCTTGAAGCTATCTCCCCAAATCCCCAAACTGTCTTCTAATGGTTCTCCTCTTAAGCTCTCCCTAATTTTAGTCTTCTAAAATGACTTTAAGTTGCCTTACCCTTTCACCGTTAGGGTTAAAAACTCTAATCCTGTTTTTGGGCCTATGGTCCTCCTAAAAAGGGCCCAAACTCTTTATTTGGAGTTCAATTATATCTAATTAAGTCTCGAAATCCAATATATACATATGGCCACTCATTTCCAACTATTTCGAACCATCCAAACTCAATCGTTCACTCCGAATTAATTTATAACATTCTCTAAAATGCGATATAAAATAATCCAAAATATTAAACCTCAATTCACCAAATTAATAAATTTCTGAAATTAAAAATTCTCAAATATTCTCAAATCAAGAATTTAATTCCTACAAATAAAATAAATTATTTTTCTCCAAATATTTTATTTAATTAAAGGTCCTTTAATTTATGGGGTGTTACATTCTTCCCCCCTTACAACGGAATTTCGTCCTTGAAATTCGGATAATCTTGGTACTCCCAATCTCAACTAGCTCCCTAATCACTCGCTCTTAGCATTGCTACAAATAGTTCTATATGGAATGTAATTAACCAGAGCACCCTATACCCTTGCTTACTCACACGAAATAAAACTCGACTTTTACCAGCCCTTAAACCGTAACATAACTTCAATCCCACAGTTATAAAATTATAAATACCCTTCTCTTGACATAAAATTATACATAACCACTCTTATGCTAAAAAGAACAACATATACTACTGCGTCCTTACAATCACTAGTTTTCTTATGCGAAAAATAATTTCGAGCTATATCTCCTCGCTCGAAAATAAGTCCAACCACCCTGAATCACATCAGAAGTGTCCCTACTCCGCCGAATTTCAATTTACAATTTATACATTAATATGCAACACATTTAATATACATAACGTATATATGCACTACACCCTATCTCAGGTGGAACCTAGCAACGATAATTCATACCCCCGGTACCGCGAACATTCAATCTTACCATAACTTTCCACTATAGCCGCAAACTATAGCTACACAGTTGAAATTTGAAAAACATCCACACTACTCTCATAATTCTCGAAAGTATAAATATCTGCTATAATGCCACCTTCCTCTTAGTGTACCTTTCACTCTCTTGTGGTTAACACCAAATAACCTTGCTATCCTACGGTACTTAATATATATACACTATAGATATTTTGGCCAACACATCCACTAATATTCGTCTCACTTGCGAATCCTGGTGGTAACAAACCATAAGTTGTGACACACTCAATGTCACTTCCAAACACACCCACGCTCAACGTTTCATAACCCGAGGAACATCTTATTCCCATTCCTCCGGAATATACCCAAAAATCATTGCCTTTGCGTCTTCTCCCCGAATGTGCTAAGTATGTGCACCGTAGAGGTTCTGACTCCTCCCAAGGTGCCCATATACCTTATATCTCGTGCATATTTACACAAATATTCGATAATCACTTACGTAACCATATTTATTTCAATTTCGGCCCCCGCATTCTCAGCGTGGCTATATTTTTCAATTATTTCCGATGACTTTACTCATAACTATTAAATTCTCCCCGATATTATCATTAAATCCGATGACCTAGAATCCAATGAGGTCTTCACTCTTTCGACATTTTATTAAGGCTTATGCGTATATCACTTCCCAGCAAAGCCTAAAAGAACTTTTCCTAATGCATTATTCCTCAGCATCGTCGATCCTTGATTTACATATAACCCAAAGCATACCCCCGGGACTCTTAAACCCGACCCCTATTCTCACAAGTCTAATTATGGACTCCCGTATCTCTAAAGGATTCATATACTATTGTGCTCGTACTATTACTAAGCCCTCAATGCCAAATATTAATAACGAGCTAAATCTCTCCGCTCCACGGTAACCCAATATATCTTGAATCCCATCAGTATGAGCCCCTAAGCACCGGGATCCAATATAACTAGATAATTATATTCTCTGAAGTCTACTTCATAAAATAATGCCACGAGGTCGATCCTCTTTCAGATGGGACATCACACAAACATACCTCCCCTCTTGGAATAACGAACACGATAGCCTTATTATGATCTCCCACCATTACAAACCCGTCCATACCCAAGATAAAACCATACCTCAATTATTACCTCTCAAAGGAGCTAGTCCTCAAGAAATACATCATCTCAATGTACCCACCCATTCCTTTCAGGTGGAAACGAAGAGTACCCCGCTACTCCATGGTAAGAATACATATACTAGCGATATTAGCGATACTTCCACTAAATCCATTTCTCACGCGAGTCTAGTACTAATACATTACTCTGACCTGCTTGCATCACATAAAACATACCCCGATCATCTCGAAATAAAACTTGTAGTTTCAGTTTACTCATAACACTTACGGCTCAACGGTTATTAGATATAACACCCGCGTCTCAACCAAACCAAAACTTCTCCAACAGATGCCCCTACTAGGCATCTAGCTCTTGTCCCCTGACTTATTGCAGACAAGATCCCGCCATATTTTTTTACTCTTTTCTACATAAGACGCTTCTCTGTGTCCTTCCCCTTTCTCTGGCCCTACCGGCCATGTCAGGGTTGTCATTTTTTTTACGGACCCGGTAGTCTTGACCCTGATGCTACCCCAATTATCCCTTTGGATCTGCTGATCCAATAGACTGGTTGCTGGACTTGATGGCCCTAGGTAAACCCACTGTCACTCAGTAGAGATTTCATTGATCTCGATCATTAATATAGGTCCTCTACTGGGTATCCCTTCCCTTGATGCCTTACGAGCACTAACAATTCCAGTTTTACTCTTCTGATAGATTCTCCAACTCCCTTAGCTCCCCTCTCTCGAGAGCATTGATACAAATTATAAATGTACAACCTTGAAGACCATGACACCAATCATCTTAGCCATATCTCCCACCCGTGCTTGTATTTTTTACCCACGTATCTATTATAAACTTACAACCCTAATTGGTTCTCCGTATCCCTCTCATCAGTTACGAAGTTTGCGAATTTCGTCAACTTTCCTTACTATCCGGCCACTGTCCGACCCTTTTGAAAAGAGTACTAAAATTTCCCTTGTCTCTCTATTAACCTTTAGTGAGCGGATTTATAATAATCCGCACCCCAAATTCCTCATTATTCATAGTATCTATCCATGAATGTGGTGACAACTCCCTTCACTCCGTACTACTTCTAAAAGCAAACTTCTTCGCCCAAAAATTTGACTTGAGTGTCACTACACTCCCACACATGTGATCCCAATTGGATGTTCTCCATCCATTGGTACCTTTCGCACCTCCCTCAATTTCTAGCGGATCGTTATTCTAATACAAAACTTTCTTCGACCTTAACCCCCTATCGTCTACACTTGGGGTTTTAACCTTGCACCATCGTTCTATAACCGACTAACCAATTTCTACCCACACTAACGTCGTAACCCTCCAAATCCGATGTCTATCATAAAACTTAATCCTCCAATCACAACGTCTATCCCCTACAATTCAAGTGAATGGGCGATCCGTCTCCTATTGGTAACTCCACGCACATGAGTAGACTATCGACCATACCTAAAAATCCCACGACTCTAGCAAATCGGGTCCTAATAAGTAAATGCAATGCACTAGTATAAGAAAGAATTTTACCATCATAATCATGGATAGAGAGCATACCCTCTGTCGGTGGTGCCTGCGGTGCTGGGGAAATCTGAACATACCGAGTGTCGTACACCTGTCCGTACTACAACTGTCCCAAATGCTACGGAATCTGGGGAGCCGGTGCTGCTGTATAGGGGTGTTCAGAAAACCGAATGGACTGGCGGACCGAATCGACCGAATCGTATCGACATAATTTTTCATTTTTTTAATCGGTCCGATCCAGGTTTTTTTTTTTACAGATCGGTCCGGTCCTCGATCTCCCTTAATAAATATCCGGTCTTGACCGACCCGGATCGATTACTATAATATATATGCATTTAATTATATTTATACATATATAATATATGCATTTAGTAGAAAGGGTACGCTGGTCCGAAAATAAGAAAGGAAGGAAACAAAAACCCTAATTAAATCTAAGCAACAAAGACACACCTCCGCACAGCAAAGCAACACACTAAAAAGGAAAGGACTCTTTTTGCTTTGCTCTCCATGTGGGATCTGTAAAGCAACATACTAGAAAGGAAAGACACACCGCCGCACAACAAAGCAACACACTGGACCGTCGCACAACAGCACATACCGGACCGCCGCTTCTCCTCTCCTCTGCGCTACGCCGCGCCGCGCCGTAGCGTCTTCAGCGCCGCGTCACTTCTCTTCCCCCGCCGCGCCGTCACTTCTCTTCTCTCATCTGATCTGCGTCGCTAGTGATGGTAATATCACATCAGTTATTTTTTGTAGCTTAAAAACATCCGTTTTTTTTAGCTAAAAAACACTTGATGCTTAAAATCACATCAATTATTTTTTATTTTCAAAATCTTTTACTTTTGTTCATTATTTGTTTCAAATCTTTCAAAAATGGAACTTCTAATAGCCAACTAAGTTCTAAGAATAAACAGTGATTTACTTTTGTTCATTATTTTTTGCAAAAAACAAATTAATATAAATAAATAAAAAATGAACTCTGCTGCTCTGTCAGTGTGTGTGGAAACTTGTTTTTATTTTTTTGTTTAATAATTAATATAAATGGATGAAACTGTATATATTCTCATTCACCATTCCTATTATTTTTTGTTTAATAATTTATGTGGTATATATTGTAGATAATGGATGAAAATGAAGGTGGGCTTCCCTCTACCCAAGCTGTATTATTGAGCTAAAGTGAATAGTTTATATTTTTGTCATATTCATGGTTGCATTTTATTTTGACTATTTTTCTATCTATTCTAAAATTATTTGTGATCATTTTTCAGGTTTATGGAGGAGATTGTTTTGGGCAGCATTATGAATGGTTGCATTATTTAGGATGTTGCAGTTACTTCGGCTCATATTTATTAATTTAGACATTTTATTATCGCATTATTAATTTGTATTATTATGGACAACCTTGTGGTTGAATTTGAACAGCTTTATTTTGTGTTATTTGGATAATTTTGGACAATTTATATGTCCAAATTTGGGCAGTTTATGACAGCTTGATGTGATTGTATTATTTGGGCATCTTTGGACAGTTTTTATTTATGCTAAAATTTGAACAATATGGTATTATTTTGGATAAGTTTGGGCAGATTTTAAGGTAAAATTTGGGCAGTTTTTATGGTAAAATTTAAGCAGTTTTTTGGATAAAATTTGGGCAGTTTTTTTGGATAAAATTTGGGCAGTTTTTGGATAAAGTTTGGGCAGTTTTTATGGTAAAATTTGGGCAGTTTTTTATGATATTTGAGCAGTTTTTTATGATAAAATTTGGGCAGTTTTTATTTTTAAAAAGATTATTTCAATAAGATTAGGACCGACAATTTTTACCGGATCGACCATATAAAAAACCGGATCGACTAAGCCCGAAAAATCGATTTAATTGGTCTGGTCTTGGTCCTTTTATTTTTAGGACTTGTATAATCGGTCCGGTCCTTAAATTCATTAAAAATCGGATCGGACCGGATCGCGAACACCCCTACTGCTGGAGGTCTCTGCACCTAATAGCCATGCGGGGCACCCTGCTGCTGGCCCCTACCTTTCTGTGGGCACTCATTCTTCAGATGGAATGGTTGGCAATAAACAAAATAATGCTTCTGGAAGCCTCCTAGATACCGGCCATGGCGGCTCTTTCTTGGGCACTCTTTCCTCACGTGGCCGAGCTGGCCACAAACGTTGCAGTGCCATTGATACTGGCCTTGCTGATCCTGATGTAACTGTCCCTGGTGGTAACCCTGATGGCCACCCCCATTGTTCCCTTGGTCCTAGTGGCCCAGAGGGAATCGCTGCTGGTTGTTGTCCTTCATGTACCTTCAATTGTGGTACGATATTCTGTTATGGGCAATCCTTTCGTTGATGATTCAATTCTCCATATATAAAGCAGCGACCCTCGAAAGGGCATTCCTTCTTTTGATGGCCTTTCCTCCCACACGCGAAGCAGCAGTTTGAGCTTCTTTTCCTGGTCCTGCCCCTGATGGTCAGGCTGAGGATAACCCTGGGGCAGTTCCTGTCGACTCTTCTATCGAGAACTCTGTCCCTGATGTGGGATATCACGATCCTTGTTATTCATGGTATTTTTCGCTTGACCACTTTCCCTTGTTATCTTTCTCCCTGACCTTCAGATCTGACCATCTTGATACTGCAATAGCACGGTCATCACAATTTTAGCCATCTTAGTGACTGTCACCGTCACCTGCGGTGTTTGAAGCACTTGTTGTGCTTGCCCGCTCGTAAACTCTTCGGTGGTCTTAGTTTTTCGTTCTTCCTCGATCTCTATCTGAAATTAAATTGAATTGTATAAGTTCATCTTCAATACCAGATATAAATAGCAAAAGTGCGATATCTTAAACTCGTGGAGATAAAAGCGATAACCCTGACAATAGGGCTCTATATCAAAAGAACGCTACGCTGAAATATGAAAAGCCACGCAGATCCTAAAGACACTAGAACCTAGTGCTCTGATACCATCTGTGATACCCCGCCTAATAAAATATCGGGTGATCAGTACTATATCAAATTAAACAGGAATCTCATCTGGTTCATTCTTAGTCTCACTGTTGCAAAAATTATTAATTACTAACCACCTAGTTTTTAATTAAGTTGATGTCAAATTTTATCTTATGAATTAAATTGAACCCAATAAATGTAATATGAAAACATAATAACCATCACAAGTGAAAATCTAATCATGCCATGCCACTAATAAAAGTGTTAGCCGAACAACATCGACTATACAAGCAATCCACAAAGTGCAAGTATAAAAGAGTACCGATACATGCAAAAAACTGAATATAAAAGTACAAGCCCAATAGTACAACTGAAGTTCCCCTATCTAGAGATAGAATAAGACACGCGTCTAAAGAAATATCCTCCAACATCTACATATACTACAGCTACGTACCCTGTAGGAATAATCGGGCTTGGCTCCCCTGTGATAGGACACCTAAAAGGTTTTGAAAAGGTTTTAAAGCAAAGGTTAGAACCTAAAACATTTGAAAATATTTAGCAAGTGAATTTAAATGCAAAAAATTAAAATACAAGTATGCTCTTCATATTTAAGTTAGTGTCGTACACTCTCTTGACGACACCTCGACCCTCCACTAATGTTCACGCCTAATGTACTATATTTGACCCATATAACTAATTATACATTAAAACATACAAGTCTATGGTCCGAATTCATTTCAATTAATTATACATTAATTAATTTTCATTATTTTGGTGTCACCCGACCAATTATACCCGGACTCTCTCTCTCTCAGCCCGAAATTCAATAATTTCAATCCATCATTTAATTAAGTCTACCCACTTAATTAAAAAGGTTGACATTTGTAGGAGGGTAGTGAAACTGGGGTCTATGAATATCTGGAAAGGGTGAGGCGTGACCCACTCCAATGGACGCTGTCTGCAAGGTTCTAAAAGCAGCTTCTGGTAAAACCTTCTCCTTTTGGTAAAAATATAGCTTAAGTTGGAACTCCCTCCATGCAAGAAGATGAACTTCCACAACAATAATAGTAATTTTCTCAAGAGGAGCTCCTGAGAATGATGGCTGTCAGTGGGGAGTGAAAGAACAAGACACTTAGCACTCAGAGAGAGAGCAGGGAGAGAATACTAGAGAGGTTCTGGTGTGATTTTGATAGAGTTACTTTGCAATTGAGTTTTCTATATTTTCTTAACCTTGCCCAAGGGTCCTGTTTATACTTGGGCACTAGGGTTGAGTTGGAACTTTTGGCGCCCAAAACTTAGAGGGTTGGTGTGGGACAAGGTCTGCAGTGTGCCATTTATCCCTACCTATGTGCATCAGCCTGTCTCCTCGGACAGGTGCCACCTGGTGCAAACCAAAATCAAAAGCAAATATGTCTCCTAGTGGAGACAAAATATTTGATTTGGTAAATATCTTTTGAAATGGTAACTTTTGGTACAAACTTTGTAAACTTGAGAGAGGAGGCCTCGAGGACCTCCTCCTCTAAAACTGTTAATATTGAGGGGGAGGGGGACTTGAGGACCCCTCTCCTCTAAAATCATTTTTTGCTTGAGAGGGGCCTAGGGGACCCTCTCTTCTAAGAAAATCATTTTGTAAATATTTCATTTCTTGTGAGTAACCCTTTGGCTACTAACCCTGGTTGTGTCTGATTGTGACGTGTGTGAGGACTGGGTGATCCTAAGGTCTTTCTACTAGTATTCTCTCAATTATAAAGTTCTAAGTGCTTGAGATTGCTCAACAAAAATTTTTCCTCAACGGCCAAGCCAAAAACTCCCAAGAGATCCCAACTGGCCTATTTGAGCCATGCCTGCTCAACTAGGCTACCTGTACCAGATAGCAAAGTGTTAACATTGTTGTTCTTTTGAAGAATGACTTTTCATGATGAGGAGTTGCTCATATAGCCACTCCCTCATCCTGGCCTACTTTTCTAGAAGTTGAGGGGGAGACCTTGACTGCTTCTCGCCCCAACATTTTCTGGAAGTTGAGGGGGAGGACCTTGACTGCTCCTCGCCCCGAAATTTTCTGGAGGCTGAGGGGAAGGACCTTGACTACTCCTTTCCCCACCATTTTTCGGAAGCTGAGGGGGAGGACCTTGACTGCTCATCTCCCCAACATTTTTTGGAAGTTAAGGAACCTTGAGGGTTCCTTCATCATTATGAATTTTCTTCCGTTGAGGAACCCTGGGGGGTCTTTCTCAATATGAGTTTCTGTCGGGAACCTGGGGGTTCCTTCTCAGTGTCAACTTCTGCAGGGACCCTGGGGGAGTTCCTCTCAACATGGGCTTCTGTCGCCACCTAAGTGAGGTTCCTTCTAGACTTGAGTTTCTGCAGGGACCCTGGGGGTTCCTTCTCAATGACAACTTCTGCAGGGACCCTAGGGGGAGTCCCTCTCAACATGGGCTTCTGCCGCCACCTAGGTGAGGTTCCTTTTCAACTTGAATTTCTGCGAGGACCCTGGGGGTCCCTCTCAATATGGGCTTCTACCGCCACCTAGGTGAGGTTCCTTCTCGACTTGAGTTTCTTCAAGGACCCTGGGGGATTCCTTCTCAATGTCAACTTTTGCAGAGACCCTGGGGTTGAGTCCCTCTCCACATGGGCTTCTGTCGCCACCTGGTTAAGGTCCCTTCTCGACTTGAGTTTCTGTCGGGACCCTTGGTGGGGTTCCTTATCCAATATAAATTTATGCGGTGGAGGGACCATGTGGGTTCCTTCTCCAATATGAATTTATGCGGTGGAGGGACCCTGGGGGTTCCTTCATCAATATGGATTTCTGCTATGGACAGACCCTGGGGGTTCCTTCTCCAATACGAATTTCTGCCATGGAGGAACCCTCGGAGTTCCTTCTCCAATATGAATTTCTGCGGTGGAGGGACCCTGTGGATTCCTTCACCAATATGGATTTTCTACGATCGAGGAACCCTGGAGGTTCCCTCAACCTCATATTTTCTGTAAGGTGAAGGGGGAGGGGGTCTTTGAGGGACCCTCACCCACAAATATAGTGGTCAAGCTTGAAACACCCTTTTACATTATCCCCTCGTGCAAAATCTTTTGTGTTGGGTAGACCAAAAGGCTCTGTACGCCATAAATTCGGTTTTTTATTTTGAGGGACCCTTGAGTTCCCTCACCATTTCCCTTAGGGTCATTAAATGTTCTGTCACTTCATCCCAAGTTTTGTAGATGAGGCCACCTGTGATGGACCTCCTTATCTGGGTATCAACTTGGGCGGAGGGGTTACTCGTGGTGAGCCCCACATTCTTGGCCTTCTACTTTATTTAGAGGGGTTGCTCATTTTGAGCCCCAAGTCCTTGGCCCTTTTTCTGCGGACTTCTATCTTAGGTAGAGGGGTTGCTCAAAGTGAGCCCCTAGACCTTGACCTTCTTCTGTGGCCTTCCAACTTGGATATAAGGATTGCTCGCAGTGAGCCCCTCGCCCTTGGCCTTCTTCTGTGGCCTTCTATCTTGGGTAGAGAGGTTGCTCGCGGTGATCCCCTCACCCTTGGCCTTTTTATATGGCCTTCTTTATTGGGTAGAAGGGTTGCTCGCGGTGAGCCCTTCGCCCTTGGCCTTCTTCTGTGGCCTTCTATCTTATGCAGAGGGGTTGCTCGTGGTGAGTCCCTCGCTATTGGCCTTCTTTTGTGGCCTTTTATCTTGGGTTGAGGGATTTCTCGCGGTGATCCCCTCACCCCTGGCCTTCTTCTGTGGCTTTCTTTCTTGGGTAGAGGGATTTCTCGTGGTGAGCCCCTCGTCCTTTGCCTTCTTCTCCGTCCTTCTATGTCCTTTGCCTCCTTCTGTGTCCTTCTAGGGGTTCCTCCACTATTGGTTTAAGTCTAAGGCTTTTCTCGCTATGGATTTCGTCCACTTTGGGCATCTCGTTCATGGGTTCCTCGCCACCACAAGGGGCAAGCACGTGTTCTTTGTTTCAGCGTTCCTCGCGACCACCGAGGGCTGTCCTGGGTTCCTCGCTTACTATCGTGGGTTTGAGGGATTCCTTGAACATCGAGGGCTCCTCGCGATCTTAATTGGATGAGGTGAGTTCGTCATTTGAAGCTATTGTTGGTCATTCCTCCCTTGAGGTTGTTGTTGGGTGTCCTGTGCTTGAGGATTCCTCATTTGGGGGTCTCTCGGCCGGAGTTGATTTAGTACCTGAGGGCTTGGAACCTAGGGGTTCCTCGCCTAAAATAATTTCAAACAGGGGGTCCTCACATGCAACTTTCTCATTTGGCTTTGAATTGGGTTCCTTGCATAAAGTGTCCGCTGCCAAGAGCTCCTGGTTGAGGACGAGTGTTGTTGGGGTTCCATATATGCCCCTTCAATATTCATTGGTTCTTTGCCCAGCAACCTGCTGACGACGATGGTGAGTTCCTCGTGTGCTAATTTCTTATTAAAAGGTATGGATGTTGGGGGTTCCTCGCCGAACAATATTTCATATGGGGGTCCACTACTGTAGGTTCCTTGCTCACACTACTGGGTGAGGCGGGTGATATACCCGCATATACCATTGGCCAGGCCGAGGGAGTGCTCCAACCGGGCGAGGCCAGGATGACCCCTCATGAGGCACCAGACGACCCTTTAAGGGGCCGACCCCTCATCAGACCCAGACGACCCTTAAAGGGGCTGACCCCTCATCAGGCCTAGACGACCCTTCAGGGGTCGACCCCTCATTAGGCCCGAACGACCCTTCAAGGAGCCGACCCCTCATCACGATCCAGACGACCCCTCAAGGGACCGACCCCTAATCAGGTCCAGACGACCCTCCGAGGGTACAACAGTACGAGGCCTAAATTAGGCCAGACTCACAACCAGAAGGAACTTGCCCTCGGCCTCATATCATAGGCCGAGGGTGACAACATCACAGCGCGTGGAACAGTGCGCGTGAGGCTCACATGGCACGTAGAAGACCGTTATAACAATACCACCCCCTAACGTGAGGGAATATTATGTTATCATTAATCACAGGTGGCATCTACAGGTGTCAGCAGAAGATTGGCTAGATCATCATTCACATGCACCATGCATGCTTGGGGGGTACACTTCACCCCCAAGACCTATATATACTTGTCACCTACAACCCTGCAGGGGGATCGATCGAAAATTGTAACCTTAGCAAAAACTCTGCTTATACACACAGTAGAGAGAGAAAGTGAGCTTATGTGCATTGTATCCAAGGCCATTAGTGCCCATACTTAGTGGATCATACACTCACAGTGGATGTAGGCCTAATTGGCTGAACCACTATATATCATTGTATTATTCCTCTTATACTCATCTCCTTCTACACACTTACACACTTATACATCTATGGCTGCCATGGTACTTATAGTTTGAGCTCATCATCACTTATCTGGTGGTGCTGAATCTAAGCATCATCAGTTTGGTGCCGTCTGTGGGAACGAGAAGACATCTCTTCCTTTGTACAACTTGACCTCACTGGGCACTCTGGTGGTGAACCAGTTCTCCCTTTGTGAGGAGATGTTTCACCATTGAAATGTGACACCCTTACTAATTAAATACCGGGTAGCTACTCCTTTATTAAATTAATTCAAAATGCCAAGTTGGTCCAGTTAATAGCATCACTGTCGAAAACATTTTAATGATTACTAACCACCTAGTATTTAAAAAGTAAGTTGCCAAATTTTAATTTAAGTCTGATTAACATGCAACAAGTGTAATGAAGAATAATAACACCATTCACCATACTGAAGTAAAAAGAATAACCATCACATAATGTAATTAAAGTCTGGAGGAAAACTCCTCACTACAATTCCCACAACTGAAATAAATAAAGGAATACTGAATCAATATATGACAAAGTCTGAAAACCGAAATGGAAAGATGTCTCTAAAAGAAATGGGCAACATGCCCTACAACTGATAAATACTGAATCAGGAATCCAAATGATAGAAGCGTCTAAAAGCAAATTCCTGTAGCTTCCACAAACAGCTACAGCTCGTCACCTGAATGAGTATCTTATGCATGGTGTCCTTGAGTCTGGGCACCTAAAAATGGTTTTACAAGAAAATAGATTTGAAAGCAAACGGGTTAGAGCCCGAATGTGGAGATATTTTAAAAACCTGCAAGTGCTTTAAAAACATTTAAAACATTAAATGCAAAGTACATGTTAGGATGTGCACTCACATGATATTCTCACCTCTCGTCTAACTGTGCACTCCTAACGTAAGTACCCATCTACAACGACACAAACCACTAACTAAGTGACATCATATCTAGCTAGACTGTCATAGGTCCTACCCTTATTACTTGGTTTCATTAACATTATAACGCTCGTAATTAAAATAGGGGTTTAACGTAAACTCAGATGCTCAATATGCAATATATTTCACTATCAGCTAACCCGTTATGTTTTTTCTCGAAACAATACCTTAATTATATTCACAACATTAACATGAAGGTTCCCATTAATTAAGTGTATATTATTCACATCATAAATATACAATACAAGCACCCCGAGAACTATGTTGCGGTGCACACATACTCTGCTATCCATCCCAGTACATCACGTACATAAGGATTACATATTCCGAATCTCTCAGGAATAGTTCACAAATAACAACATCACAAATAATGGAGGCGAACACAGTCACATCACATGGCTCACGCACATACCTACGCTCCCACGATCAGCGGACTTATTAATATCCCAATAATTCTTTCTATGACCTATGTTCATCAAGGTAACCAGTCTAAATCCGGGCAACACAAGGATTAGAGGGCCCTAAGCGAACGCAAAACCTCCCGTGATAGCAAGTATGATAGGTATGTCATACACACAATTTATATACCAATCCTAAGTAAACACACGTCTTAGTAATATTGTAGTTTAATTGTAGTACTATTCTCATTCTAGTACCAATATATAATTTACACTTTATACGATTCCGGTTTATAATCATACGCGCCATAATTTATTCTCACGTCGTAGTAGAGACTCACGTCTCAACCCAAACGGTTCATTGATTTAAATCACTCGTATATAATTTACTCCTCATAATAACCCAAAAGTCCCAAATCTATCAATACATCATCAAAGGAATGTTATCTCTACCCTCGAACAAGTTTACGGGACTCCCAAAATCAAAACAGGCCAAAAAGGCCTAAACTGCCAGCTCGTTAGAAGTCTCGTTCGAACGAGATTCCAGTTCGTTCGAACGAACTGTACCTTCTAACGACATCTCGTTCGAACGAATGTATCGAATGAAATACAGTTCGTTCGAACGAGGGTATCGAACGAAGTCTCCCCTCGTTAGAAGCTCGTTCGAACGACCTGGGGAGGCCTTCTAACGATCGATCAGTTTCAAGCCCAGAATTTCTTAGTTACGTTTTTCATCAATTCTTACTCCTCAAATCTCCTCTAAAATTCGTTCCAACAATGTTTTAAGTTCTCTAATCATCCTAAAACATGCTAAGGTCATATACTAACATCTTTTAAGGAATTAATACATCTTAAACATCATTAAATCACAAGTTTCTACATTTTCCCCAATTTTCTTCAAGAACATAAACCCTAGATTTTTCTCATCATCAATTCCCAGAATTTAATCCGTTGTTACATCACATAAATATGAAATCTATGAATTCAATCTTCTAATAACGTTTCTACATGCAAACCTATACCCAAAATTAAACTAATAACTTCCAATTTCATGGGTTTTCCTTTATCTCTTAAATAAGAATGATTATTAAGATTTCTAACATGGAAGAAGCATTCACCGCATAAAGAATGTAATTTAAATCACTTGCCTTGATTCGATATCTGATTTTGATGGTGATTTCCTCTCTCTTTCTGCAGAATTCCCTCTCTCTCTCTCTTTCTCCAAGCTTCTTCTCCAAAGTGGCTATGGTGGTTGGGGTTTTCTTTGGGAAAGTTGGAAACCTAATTTGATAACTCCCGTAGTATATTGGGTCATTAAGGGTTGGTTAGTGGGTTTAGTGGGTCTATTCCCAATCAGATTTACTTATCTAATTTTCGTCATTTTTAATTCCTAAAAATACGAAATTACCAAAATACCCTTTATATTGCCGGTATGGCCTAAAAATACCCCGGGACCCAAACTACACCCCCGGCTAGTGTTTTCTGACTATCTCGACCCTTCCGGACGCGTTGGCGCTCTCAAAACGACCATACGGTTTAAAGAATTTAAATTCACTTTTATAATCAAAATATTACACCATGACGCGACGGTCGCACGCGTCTCAACAAAATTCCCAAAATGCCGTATATCAATCTCACGATAAATTTTTCATAATTCAATATTCATATAAAAACATGTATGCACATAATCAAATACCAACTCGCATCTTGTTAGTATTTTTAACCCGAATTAATTTCCAATTAATACGCATTTAATTAATTAATCCCAAAAATAAATATAGCCAAAAGTACGGGGTATTACATGAAATAGACCCATTAAGGTTCTCAAGCTCACCAATATTTTCTTCAGTTCAACTTTTCATAGCTCAAACACATGGCACAGGAGATGCCACCACCACAACTTCCTCCACTGGATAGTGGAGTAGGACCCAGTTCCAGTCAGCCACCACCTCAGTCTGAGATGGCTGATGTGGTGGCAGCCTTGAAGTCTCTAGCAGCAAGCCAGCGGATCACGCATGAGCAGTTTACAGCTCTAAGCCAGAACATACTAAGACGACCAGGGGTCTCACCTAAGATGATTACTCCGGTAGCGGCTCTAGGGCAGCATGAGGACAGGGGACCACCCCAGGCACCACTCAAAGATTTGCCACCCCCTCAGCGACGGAGGGATGTTGCTGACCCTCGGCGTCTACGCCTGGGGAGGCAAAGAAACCCTTGCCTTGAGGACATGTATGACGATCTGGAGGGAGAGGAGGTCCCCATAAAATGTTGGGAGCCATATGAGGTCTCCAACAATACTGTACGACCTCTCCAGGAGAGTAGAGGGAAGTGCGGGAGGCAAAATCCTGACGATCGCCCAAGAGGCTCTACTTTTGATCGCTTGAGCAGGGGGTCGGCCTTTGAGAGGCTGGGCCCAGTAAATGACCTGCGAGAAAAATTATCCAGATCAAGGAGTGCTGCGAGGTCCAGAAGGGAGGCAGCAGATGACCGACCCCATGACGATCAGGGGGAAGTAAATAGTCGACCCAGGCCTGCCGCTGTAGAACCCTCCGCCCACCTCAAAGAGGTGGAAGGGGATAACATCGGTCAAGCCGACCCTACGAGGCCCTAGAATGGCTCGATCCAGCAACTAGAGGACAAGATCGGTGATATTCTGAAGAGTCGGGACCCTTCTTAGAGAGGATAGTCCATAGGCTCTCCCTTTGTGGCGAAGATAGTCAACTTCCCTACGCCATCAAAGTTTAAGCCACCTGTGGTAACCCCAAGATATGACGGGAGTACAAACCCTGTCCATTATATTGTGATGTATCAATCAGCGGCAGACATATACTCTATCTCAAATGAGATGAGGTGTCGTGCCTCTTCTGGTACTCTGACTGGGGCTGCACATGTCTGGTACATGTCTCTTCCAAAAAACTCCATTGAAAGCTTTAAGCAGTTGGCAGACCGGTTTATCCATAACTTTTGCTTTGGGATGAGGCCACAGAAGAAGACCACACATCTGCTCTATGTTAAACAGGGGAAGAATGAGAGTTTAAGAGACTATATAGCCAGATTCAATAAAGAAAAGTTAGAGGTGGAAGACTATGAGGAAAGCATAGCCATGACCGCCCTCATTGGAGGACTCCAGAACGGAAAGCTGCTATGGAAGCTTGCTGAAGACCCTCCGAAGACGATGGCTGAATTGCTGTCGACAGCAGGAAAGGTGATGAACGCCGAAGAGGCGATGGCCGTAAAATACGAAGATGAAAAAGGAGGCACTAGTGGGGGTAAGTACCCTAAGAAGAACAAAGAGGGGAAGAAGAGGTCTACGGACGACAAGTTCGCTGATTACACCCCTCTGACGGTCAGCTATGAACATATTCTCAATGAGATAAAGAGTGATCGGTCCCTGAAGTGGCCTGAGAAGTTGAGGGCAGCCCTAACAAGAGGAACAAAAACCTGTGGTGTGAATTTCACCAAGACCATAGCCATGTGACAGGCAAATGCTTCGCTTTGAATGATGAAATTAAAAAAATATTGAAAGAAGGGAAGCTAATGAAGTATGTTGATAAGAGTGCCTTCAAGAGGGGTCGAGGGGACGACCCTAGAAAGAAGCGGGGTGATGCATGTAGAGAAGATCCTCCAAAAAGAGGGGACGACCCTTCTGATGATGAGGACGACCCTGGTCTCCCTCCATGAGACGACCACAACCCTGTCAAGAGACTTAATATCATCTCGCTCGGTGTGGTAATGATCTACGGGGGTATAGAAGGAGGAGGGTCAAAGGTCGTAGACAGGAAGGCCCATGTAGCTGAAGCCAAGGTAGTAACAAAAACTGTGCACCCAACCTCTCTGGAGGCAAAGTCAGAAAAGAGGAAGAAGGTCGATATGGATACTTTGATAGTGGGATTCTCAATAATGGACTTCAAAGGCCTTTTAACCCCACATGATGACCCTCTCGTCATCACCATCAGGGTTCATGGGTGCGAGGTGCCGAGGATCTTGGTTGACGGGGATAGCTCTGCAGATGTGATGTTTTAGCCATGCTTCAAAGCCTTAGGTCTCAGCCATGCTATACTCGTCCCATACCATTACCCGTTGATTGGGTTCAGTGGGGAAAAGGTTCATCCCCTTGGAGTGTATGAGGCCGATGTCAGGATGGGGGACGAGTGGCCGAGATGGCTCACCAAGAAGGTCAGCTTCTTTATGATGGATGAACATATCTTTTCGGCCTACAATATTATGCTGGGGAGAGTATCCCTCAAGGGGTTTGAAGCTGTGCCATCTACAGTCCATCAGATGATTAAATTTCCAACCCCTTACGGGGCAGGGGAAGTTCAGGGAGACACGACAGCGCGGGAATGTTATTTCAACTCCACTGAAGAAAGAGAGGCGCACAAGAAGGCAACAACCGCCTACAACATTGACACCCTAGACCCCAGGGATGAGAAAAAGCTGAAGAAAGGAGAAGCCGCAGAAGAGGTAAAATTCGTCATCCTCAACGAGGATGAGAAAAAAAAACCCGTCCAAGTCGGCAAGACTCTGAAGCCAAACATCAAGGAAGACCTCATCAAGCTGTTGAGAAGAAGACATAGTTTCTTTGCATGGAGTCATATAGATATGCCCGGGATCGACCCCGAAATTATGTGCCACAAGCTCAACGTGGTAGAGGGTGCAAAGCCAGTAAAGCAGAAGAGGAGAATTTATTCTTGAGAAAAATATGAGGTCATAAGGGACGAGGTCCAAAAGCTAGAAGATGCTGAGTTTATCAGAGAGGTCATCTACCCCGAATGGCTATCCAATGCAGTCATTGTCCCAAAAGACAACGAGAAGTGAAGGATGTGTGTAGACTTCACAGACCTTAACAAGCATTGTCCCAAAGACAGCTTCCCTCTCCCTCGCATTGATCAGATGGTAGACGCTACCGAAGTCCATGAGCTCATGAGCTTCATGGATGCCTATTCAGGGTATAACCAGATTTTTATGAACCCTGAAGACTCGGAGAAGATAGCTTTCATTACCGACAAGGGGACATACTGTTATAGGGCCATTCCCTTTGGCCTAAAAAAAGCGGGGGCAACGCATCAACGCCTTGCAAATAGAATATTTGAAGACCAAATTGGGAAATCTATGGAGGTCTATGTAGATGACATGCTGACCAAGAGCTTGAAGGCAGAGGACCATGCGGCTGACCTGGAGAGGACCTTTAATACGATGGACAAGTACCAGATGAAGCTCAACCCGGTCAAGTGTGTCTTCGGGGTCGGAGCAGGGAAGTTCTTGGGGTTCATTGCCAACCAAAGAGGCATCGAGGCCAACCCTGAAAAGATAAAGGACCTTATAGAGATGAAGACCCCCAAGACCATTAAAGACGTTCAGAGGCTCACGGGGTGAGTGGCTGCCTTGAATAGGTTTGTGTCCAGGGCCACATAAAAGTGTTTACCGTTCTTCAAAATTCTCAGAAAGGACTTCGAATGGAGTGAAGAGTGTGATGAGGCTTTCAGGGAGCTAAAGTCATACCTAGGGTCTCCCTTGCTCTTGTCACGACCAGTACGGGGTGAACAGCTACACGTGTACTTAGCCGTCTCAGAATTAACTATCAGCTCAGCCATTATAAGAGAAGAGGACGAAGTACAAAAGCCTGTGTATTTCAACAGCAAGGCACTTTAGGGGGCAGAGAAAAGATACCCAAGGATGGAGAAGTTAGCCTATGCCATGATCCATGCATGAAAAAAGATGAAGCCATACTTCCAATCCCATACAATGGTCATCCTCACTGACTCTCCTCTTAGGCAGGTCCTACACAAGCCAGAAAAATCAGGCATGTTAATGGCCTGGGCTATAGATCTGGGGGAGTTTAACATTGTGTATCAACCTAGGACGACCATTAAGGGGAAAGCATTGGCAGATTTCGTGGCCGAGTTTACTTGGGAAGATGATGAAGTCGAGGATGAGAGCCTCGGGAAGACAGATACCCAATAAGACAGGCTCACCGACACACCTGCAGATAAGGCTGAGACAAGCACCGCTAGAAGGAAAGTGGCCGAAAATGAAGAAGGAAGATACCTCTTTAGACAGGGATCCCTCACCGAGGGAAATTTCTCAGAGGAAAAGACTGTGTGGAGCCTCTTCTTTGACGGGTCCTCCTGCGACAGCGGAAGTGGAGCTGGACTTATAGTGTCAGCACTCGATGGCACAGACGTTGAGTATGCCTTGAGGTTCAACTTCAAAGCCTCCAACAACGAGTCTGAATATGAGGCCTTGATAGCAGGTCTCTTCTTGGCCAAGTCTCTTAATGTCTGCCAAATTTTGGTCCATAGTGATTCAAGGCTAGTAGTAAATCAGATACTAGGAGCCTACGAGGCCAAGGATGAGCGGATGGCCAAATTCCTTAAAAAAGTGAGGTCACTATTGAAGAGATTCAGAGAGGTAAAATTGAAGAGCATATCTAGGCTCAATAATGGACGAGCTGATGCACTTGCTAGGTTGGCCTCGGTAACTAGGACGGATATCAGGAGGACAGTCCCAGTGGAAATTTTACTTCGACCAACTATTGAAGATGGTGAGGGAACACTTGGCACTTGATTAAATGTTTCTAAGGAAGCTTCATGGATGGACCCTCTGATCAGATACATTAAAGAGGGGGAGATGCCAGAAGCAAGTCAAAAAAGGAAGAAGTTGAAATACAGAGCTGCAAAATTCACCGTTATTGGAGACACCTTGTACAATAAAGGGTTTTTTGCTCCCCTTACTTAGGTGTGTGCACCCATCTGAAGTACCACACATTTTGCAAGATGTGCACGAGGGGTCATGTTCAAGCCACATTGGGGGCAAGTCTTAAGCGAAGAGGGTGATCACCCAGGGGTACTGGTGGCCGACCTTGGGGAAAGATGCCACAACATATGTAAAAAAGTGTGATAAGTGTTAGAGATTTGCCGCCATCCCTCATCAACCCCATCAGCCTCTTACCACCATTACATCCCCATGGCCATTTGCAGTGTGGGGGATCGACCTAGTAGGACCCTTACCTAGGGCAATCAATAACTATCGGTTCCTCATCGTGGCAATTGACTATTTTTCAAAATGGGTGGAGGCAGAGCCGATGGTCACGATTACTGAACAAAAGACCTCCCAGTTCATCTGGAAAAACATTATATGTTGATATGATCTCCCCAACACCCTCATCTCAGATAACGGGACTCAATTCAAGAATGCATCCGTAGAGAAGTACTTTGAAAGGGTGAATATCAAATAATTCTTCTCTACCCCAGGTCGACCTCAGGCTAATGGGCAAACGAAAGTTACAAACAGGACGATCCTAGATGGGATCAAGAAGAGACTTGAGGACGTAAAAGGAAGATGGGTTGAGGAGTTATATGCTATATTGTGGGCCTACAGGACAACGACGAAAACCTCTACCGGAGAAACCCCGTTCATGCTGCCTTATGGCTCAGAAGCCGTCATCCCCACCGAGATTGGGTTTCCTACTCACAGGGTCCAAATGTATGACCCCCGAGAAATATGGAAGAGAGGAGACTTGACTTAGACCTGATTGAGGAAAGGAGGGAAGACGCCGAGATAACGCAAGCTGCCTACCAGCAGAGGACTGCAAGGTTTTACAACTAGAGGGTGAAGCATATGCCAATTGCAGTGGGGGACTTGGTCCTCGAAAAGACTTGGCAGAAGCCCAACAAGCTCCACCCAAATTGGCATGGCCCATATAGGGTCATCGATGAAGTGGTCCCTGGAACCTATAGACTAGAAAACCTAGAGGGGGAACCCTTTTCCAACCCCTGGAATGCAGATCATTTGAACAAATAGTATCAATAATTTTGTAAAGGCCTTTCGGACCACAGTTGTAATTAATGTTTTTCTCTAGCAAAACACTTGGAATGTTAATGCGAATGTCACATTGATCCCTCATTTTGTGTTCGATTAATTCTAGCGTGATTGGGGTGATGCTCGCTAAGTCCAACCTTGGCTATAATGAGGGTCAATGGTGGGGACGATCCCTCATTTGCCCTCAAGAAAGACAAGGGGGGACTTAATTGAAAAAACCATTAAGTTGGTAAAAATAACCCTCAGCTATAATGAGGGTCAACGGTGGGGACGACCCCTCCTTTTCCCTCAAGAAAGACGAGGGAGGACTTGAAAAACCATTAAGTTGGTAAAAACAACCCTCGACTATAATGAGGGTCAATGGTGGGGACGGCCCCTCCTCTGACCTCAAGAAAGACGAGGGAGGACTTGAAAAACCATTAGGTTGGTAAAAACAACTCTCGGCTATAATGAGGCTTAATGGTGGGGACGACCCCTCCTCTGACCTCAAGAAAGATGAGGGGGGACTTGAAAAATCATTAAGTTGGTAAAAACAACCCTCGGCTATAATGAGGGTCAATGGTGGGAACGACCCCTCATTTGCCCTCAAGAAAGACGAGGGAGGACTTGAAAAACCATTAAGTTGGTAAAAAAACCCTCGGCTATAATGAGGCTCAATGGTGGGGACGACCCCTCCTCTGACCTCAAGAAAGACGAGGGAGGACTTGAAAAACCATTAAGTTGGTAAAAACAACCCTCGGCTATAATGAGGGTCAATGGTGGGGACGACCCCTCCTCTGACCTCAAGAAATACGAGGGAGGACTTGAAAAACCATTAAGTTGGTGGAAACTACCCTCGGCTATAATGAGGGAAAATGTTGGGGACGACCCCTCATTTACCCTCAAAAAAGACGAGGAAGGAGTTAGTGACTATTAATTTAAAAACTTCACAATGCAAATCATACAAGAGACAAATATAGAAGATAGAAAGAGGCATTATATTAAAAAATGTTTATACTTGTTCAACAAAAATGAGATACATAAAGAGGGTATTGGCTACAAACAGCCACCCTATTGATTAACATCAGAGGGCAAGGCCTCAATATCTAAGAGAGATTCCTCTATGACTAGGACAGGACGAGCCTTGGACGTGCCTGTGCCTTCTACATGCTGAGACTCCACTTGAGCTAAGGCTTTAATAATGAGGGGATCGTCCAGTTGAACTGCCTCAAGAGAAGGGCGAACAGACGACACTGCATCAACGAACTTTAGGACGATCCACCGACAGGCTGTCTTAATTCCCCTCTCCATGTACTCAAGACCGAAGCCTTGAAACTAGTTCAAAAGTTTGTAGGCCTCAATAGCATCAGCCTCAGCCTTCTTCACGGCCTCGGCTAGATCACTCTTGAATTGAGAAGTCAGAGCCTCTTCCTTTGTCTTGAAGAGATCATCCCTAGCCTTCAAGTCGGCATCGTGCTGCTTCGTCAGCTCGTCCAAGACCCTTGCATGTTCGGTCCTGGCACTCTCCAATTCAGCCCTTGCAGTCTCAAGCTCTGTCTACAGGTCTGCCTCGTACTGAATGGCCCTCTCGGATTCATGAAATTTTTATTGGTTTTCATCCATCCACTTAGTGGCCGAGGTAAAGGCACAGACAAACTGCACAGAAAAAGACATTTGTTAAGAGGCCGAGGAAATAGTTGGTGAAAAATTCAAACTAAGTGAAGTAAAAATAAATACCTAAGCCAGAGTGTGCAGAACGTAGTCATACACCTTGGCCGGGGGCATCTTCGATAGAAAATCATAGTCGACGGACGAGGGGGTAAAGAACATAGAAGCTTTGGCCGCCATCAGATTGGCCATCAGGGAAGATGGCTCTGCCTTAAAAAATTCCACAAGTTTTGGGACCAAAAGGCCCCCATACTGGAAGAGGAACCAGTCCCCTCAGATGCCTCCACCCTTTCCCTCGTCCTAGAATCCGACCGAGGGTCAGCAGGGACTTCGGGCTCTTTTCTTTTATGGCTATCAGCAGTCGACTCAACAAGTGTCGGCCCCACGACCTTTGTCTTCCTCGGAGACTGCTGAGCCTCTTTGCCTTTCTTCGTGCCGAGCCCAGACAGCAAACTTGGGGCAGTCATTTCCCAGAGATGGTCAGAGATACCTGAAGGACGACCTGAAAAGAAGATGACACATCAGAGAAATGCAGAGGTAAAAATGAAACACTTAGAAAAAATCAAAGATTGCGGAAAAAATAATAATAACTCACATAGCTCCGTCAAGGGGTCGACCCTCAGACCAACTTCTTTGAGGAACCGAGGGGTTATCAGATCTTCAAACTTTATAAGTCCACCCTATTTCCCTCGTTCCCTCAAATACTCGACTATATCCTTTTCATCCAGACTAAGGCCGGGGTCTGACCTAGCCTTCATAGAGGGATTAGACTCCTTGGAACCCTCGGATCATCGTCCAAAGGTTGAGCCTCGGTAGAAAATTCCCATTCCCCAGATACGAAGAAAAATCTCTTCTTCCAATCGTGGTTAGAGGTTTGTGCCACGTGGAGGAGTTTTTTATCAGACTTCCTCGCCCCCAGATGATAGTACCCAGGCTGTTTGGACGAGGAAGTGATATTATAACAAGCAAAAAACACATCGGCTGAAGGCTCATCAGTGAAAGTATTCTTTCACAAGGAGAAATAGCCGAGGATCGTCCTCCAGGTGTTGGGAGGAAACTGAGAGGGGGCAATGTCGAGGGCTGATAATATATTGACTATGGCAGGGTGCACAGGGAACCTAACGTCGACCTTAAACATCTGTTCATATACTGCGATCTCTCCCTCTTCACCCTCAAAGACTTTCTCAGACTTAGAGGGGACCCTCATACTTATGTTGGGGGCACACCAAATATATGCCTCCATAGTAGGAGGTCACGATCCCTGACGGAGGAAACATAAGTCGAAACATGGGAGGTGTCATCTGGGACAGCGTCTGAGTCCTCACCATTGTCCTCAGTCCCTTCTCCCTCGGCCTCATCACCTGTTAGAGGTCCATGAGGAAAGGACATTTGGAATGCATGAGGGGATAAAGTTATCACAGGGACAACCTCGGAAGGGGCCACTCCCTCGACCTGTCGGCCTAGACTAAGATCAGACATTTCTCTCCTCCCAGAAGGACCAGCACCTGTTGGTGAAGATGCTCTCTCATCCATATCTCCCTCGCATGATTGACTCTCGGCTGGACGACCAGACGACCCACATGACTCAGGAGGTACGATAGTGGCTAATGGAATGGGAAAAATGGGTCGTACCCAATTAGGGTTGGCCCTTCGTCTCCTCTCCTCCTCTTCCTCTACCCGTCTGATCTCTACAAAGAACTTCTCTCTGAGGGAAGGGAGTTCCTCAGTTAAATTGTAAAGCCTCCTAAGCATTAAAGGGAAGACCCTACACTTAAAAGAATAAGCTAACTACAAATAATCTTACAGTTAACTAAGTTGGACTTTTGGATCAAAACCAAAGAAGGAAAAGGTTTTGATCAAGAACACTCAAGAGCAAGCCACCAGAGAAGAACGCCGAAAAGTTATGAAATAGCCAAAGAAAAATCTAGTCCTACAGACCTAAAGCAGTCGAAGTGTTAAAAAGCAATGGAATGTAAAAAGGTCACTGGCTCAGAAGGATTACCTGAGAAAGGACGGCGAGGCTTGATGCAAAAGTCGCAGAAATGGCTATGGCTATGGAGCTGTGGAAAATCTAGAGAGAGAGAGCTTGGGCGCAAAGAAGAAGAAGGAAATAACTTCAAAAAACTTGCTTAAATACCTAGCTGTTGAGTGGGCCCATTAACCAAGGCAGAGCACAGCCCACGAGGAGGGCATCATTAGGGCACAAAGTCCCAAGCAAAGTGTACAGACGTCATGCCTGGGAAAATAGAATAACAGTGGATATCTGCCTAGGTGTCACATCAGCTTGACAGGTGTCATTCATCTAACTGACCATACACTCGTCTCAATGGAAACACTATCCCTCAGCCATCTCAATAACATCGATGGCTAAGGGCTGGGGGGTGATTGATATACCTGTATATACCCTCGGCCAGGCCGAGGGCATGCTCCACCTGGGTGAGGCCAGGATGACCTCTCATCAGGCACTAGACGACCCTTCAAGGGGCCGACCCCTCATCAGGCCTAGACAACCCTTCAAAGGGCCAACTTCTCATCATGGTCCATACGACCCTTCAAGGGGCCAACCCCTCATCAGGCCTGAACGACCCTTCAAGGGGCCGACCCCTCATCATGATCCAGACGACCCCTCAAGGGGCCGACCCCTCATCAGGTCCACACGACCCTCCGAGGGTACGACAGTATGAGGCCTAAATTAGGCCAGACTCACAACCAGAAGGAACTTGCCCTCGGCCTCATATCATAGGCCGAGGGTGACATCATCACATCACGTGGTTTGGGAGACGTGTGGAACAGTGCGCGTGAGGCTCACATGGCACGTGGAAGACCGTTATAACAATATCACCCCCTCACGTGAGGGAATATTATGTCATCATTAATCACATATGGCATCTACAGGTGTCAGCAGGGGATTGGCTAGATCATCATTCACATGCACCATGCATGCTTAGGGGGTACACTACACCCCCCAAGACCTATATATACTTGTCACCTACAACCCTGCAGGGGGATCGATCGAAAATTGTAACCTTAGCAAAAACTCTGCTTATACACATAGTAGAGAGAGAAAGTGAGCTTATGTGCATTGTATCCAAGGCCATTAGTGCCCATACTTAGTGGATCATACACTCACAGTGGATGTAGGCCTAATTGGCTGAACCACTATACATCATTGTCTTATTCCTCTTATAGTCATCTCCTTCTACACACTTACACACTTATACATCTATGTCTGCCATGATACTTACAGTTTGAGCTCATCATCACTTATCTGGTGGTGCTGAATCTAAGCATCATCAGCGGGTTCTTCCTAAGATTTTTTTTGTTGGCGGTTTCTTGTCCAGTGCTCCAATTAAAGTGGGTTCCTCGCGGGTTGATCTTGTACCCAAGGGTTCCTCGCGTTCTGCTGTCCTACCCGCGGGTTCCTCGTGTGTCACGAGTTCCTCACCATCACCTTTAATTAAGGTTGGTTCCTCGTGACTTTGGATTCTGCATTTGAGGTCGCCACTGCCAAGGGTTCCTCGTACGTTGGTTTCGTTCCCAAGGGTTCCTTGCATATGGGTCTTGTACTTGAGGGTTCCTCGCTGTCAGTGAGGTTTTTTCGTGCTCAGATAGTTTGGGACTTAGAGGTTGCTCACCCCATTGAATTTTAACTATGGGTCTTATTACCAAGGGTCCCTCACCGATAGCTGTTGCTGCAATGAGTTCCTCATGCGTTACGAAACGGTACTATAAGGAGTGCAAGTTCCAGGGGTTCCTCATCGATGGCTATTACTACCAGGCATTTCTCGCCGACCGTGGGTATAATGAGGAGTGCGTTGATGACTGAGGGTCCCTCTCGCCTCACCCTGTTGGTGGGTTCCTCGCCAACTATAAATTCCTCACCCATTTTTTTCTGTCAAGGGCTTGCACCCTATAGGTTCCTTCCTCGTGCGCCGCAGCTATGGGTTCCTTGCGATACCAAAAATTTGGCATGAGTTCCTCGCCAATATCATTAGCTGGGAAGGTTCTTCGACCATCGAGGGTTCCTCGCAACCCTATAGTATTGGTAGGGGTTCCTCACACCTGGGTTACTCATCTGGAGGAATATATTTTGAGTCTGACTTAAAATGTCTGGTGGATTGATTTTCTGGGATGAGGACCCATATGGGTTCCACGCCACTGCCTGAAATAGGGGAGGGTTCCTCACGCAGAGGTTTTTTATTTTGATCTAAACTTGTTGGGGGTTACTCGTGACCACCAGGAATTCACAAGGGTTCCTCGTTTTTGGGTTCCTCGTAACCAACGTTAGCTGAAGAGGGTTCCTCATGATCACCATTAGTTGGAGAGGGTTCCTTGTTTAGGGTTTGATGCAATGAGGGTTCCTCGCGTGGGCACTTTGCAACTGTGGGTACCTCTCCTGAGATATTAAACATGGGGGGTTCCGCGACTGGGCCTTCTGCGACTATCGGTTCCTCACTAGTACCAATGGCCATTGGCAGTTCTTCCACCACCCCATCTTCTTATCAAGCTTGGGAAAACTATATGCGCACTTGTGGGTAGGGGTCCCACAACTTATCATACCGATGAGGACCCTCCCTCTGAGAAGAGGAGAGAAACTTCCTAGCCTCCTCCGTAGTAACAATTTTATAGGGTGATTCCTCCAAACCCATACCCTTGGCTGCTGGTGAACTTGACGGCACCACTACTTGCTCCGACACCACTTTTCGTGGCGGAGCTACTTCCGCCGGAATCATTGTAGAAGTGGCTGCCCCACCAGAGGGCAGCTGCTGGTATTACACAGCCTTGACCCAAACTTGCCATGTTTACGTTGTTTTGTTTCAAAAACTCAAAAACATGCTCATAAGGTCCATACGTGTCGCTGGAATCGCTGTCGGAGAACTAGTCTGCCCTCCCTGAGGAGCTGGTATTCTAGCTCCGGTCACCACCACATCCTCCTGAGTGGTCTGGTCTCTTTGAGCTCCATTCCCAGATGAGATGTCTTCAAACACTAGCTGCTTAGAAATATTGAAACCTTATTTGTCCATGGAAGTGAGGATACCTCCTCAGAGGAGTCGCCAAATGTAAGAGGGTAGTGAGACTGGGATCTATGAATATCTGGAAAGGGTGAGGCGTGACCCACTTCAATGGGCGCTGTCTATAAGGTTCTCAAGAGCTTCTGGAGTAGCTTCTAGTAAAACCTTCTCCTTTCGGTAAAATGGAGCTCAAGTTGGAACTCTCTCCCTGCAAGAAGATGAACTTTCACAACAATAATAGTAATTTTCACAAGAGGAGCCCCTGAGAATGATGGTTGTCAGTGGGGAGTGAAAGAACGAGGCACTTAACACTTAAAGAGAGAGCAGGGAGAGAATACTAGAGATGTTCTGGTGTGATTTTGACAGAGTAACTTTGCAATTGAGTTTTTCTATATTTTCTTGACCTTGCCTAGGGGTCATATTTATACTTGGGCACTAGGGCTGAGTTAGAACTTTTGGCGCCAAAAACTTAGAGGGTTGGTGAGGGACAAGGTCTGCAGTGTACCATTTATCCCTACCAGTGTGCAACAGCCTGTCCCCTCATACCGGTGCCACCTGGTACGAACCAAAGTCAAAAAGAAAATATGTCTCCTAATGGAGACAAAATATCGGATTTGGTAAATATCTTTTGAAACGGTAACTTTTGGTACAAAATTTGTAAACTTGAGAGAGAAGGCCTCGAGGACCTCCTCCTCTAAAACTGTCAATATTGGGGGGGGGGGGGGGGTTGAGGACCCCTCTCCTCTAAAATCATTTTTTGCTTAAGAGGAGCCTAGGGGACCCTCTCTTCTAAGAAAATCATTTTGTAAATATTTCATTTCTTGTGAGTAACCCTTTGGCTACTCACCCTGGTTGTGTCTGACTGTGAGGTGTGTGAGGACTTCTACTAGTATTCTCTCAATCCTAAAGTGCTAAGTGGTTGAGCTTTCTCAACAAACCTTGTTCCTCAGCCGCCAATCCAAAACTCCCAAGAGATCCCAACTGGCCTATTTGAGCTCTGCCTGTTCAACTAGGCTACCTGTACAAGAAAGCAAAGTGTTAATACTGTTGTTCTTTTGAAGAATGACTTTTCATGATCAGGAGTTGCTCATGTTTCCACTCCCTCATCCTGGCCTATTTTTCTAGAAGTTGAGGGGGAGGACCTTGACTGCTCCTCGCCCCAATATTTTCTAGAAGTTGAGGGGGAGGGACTTGACTGCTCCTCGCTCCGATATTTTCTGGAGGCTGAGGGAAAGGACCTTGACTACTCCTTGCCCCACCATTTTCTGAAAGCTGAGGGGGAGGACCTTGACTGCTCCTCGCCACGAAAGTTTTGGGAAGTCGAGGGGGAGGACCTTGACTTCTCCTCGCCCCGAAATTTTTTGGAAGTTAAGGAACCTCGAGGGTTCCTTTACCAATATGAATTTTCCGCTGTTGAGGAACCTGGGGGGACCTTCTCAAAACGAGTTTCAACCGGGACCTTGGGGGGTTGCTTCAATGTTAACTTCTGCAGGGACCCTGTGGGGAGCCCCTCTCAATATGGGCTTCTGCCGCCACCTAGGTGAGGTTCCTTCTCGACTTGAGTTTCTGCAGGGACCCTGGGGGTTCCTTCTTAATGTAAACTTCTGCAGGGACCCTAGGGGGAGTCCCTCTCAACATGGGCTTCTGCCGCCACCTAGGTGAGGTTCCTTTTCAACTTGAGTTTCTGCAAGGACCCTGGGGGGTCCCTCTCAACAGGGGCTTCTACCGCCACCTAGGTGAGGTTCCTTCTCGACTTTAGTTTTTTCAGGGACCTTGGGGGAGATTCCCTCTCAACATGGGCTTCTGTCACTACCTGGGTGAGGTCCCTTCTCGACTTGAGTTTCTGTCGGGACCCTTGGTGGGGTTCCTTCTCCAATATGAATTTCTGTGATGAAGGGACCCTGGGGGTTCCTTTTCTAATATGAATTTCTATGGTGGAGGGAACCTGGGGGTTCCTTCACTAATATGGATTTCTGTTGTGGAGAGACCATGGGGGTTCCTTCTCCTATATGAATTTCTACCGTGGAGGGACCCTGGGGGTTCCTTCTCCAATATGAATTTCTGCGGTGGAGGGACCCTGGGAGTTCCTTCACCAATATGGATTTTCTGTGGTTGAGGGACTCTGGGGGTTCTCTCAACCTCATATTTTCTGTAAGCTGAAGGGAGGGGGGTCTTTGAGGGACCCTCACCGACAAATATAGTGGTCAAGCTTGAAACACCTTTCTACACCATTCACTAAATCATGAACCTTAAATCTTCAAATTCATTAATCCTCCAATTAATTCAGGGGTAAACATTCACCAATTAAAACCCTAAATCATCACCAAAGTTGCAGAATTAAATAAAGCAGGAACTGTATATCTCAAATACATAACATGTTTGAATCAGGGGAAGCAAGAAATCTGAAAGGCTTAAAGGTTGTTCAAACGACAAGCTCTATCATTCGAACGACAGCGGCTCTCGTTTGAACGAGATACCAGGTCGTTCGAATGACCCTGGTATCATCTCCTTCTCTAATCTGCACAGAAAACCCAGTCCGCTATTAAAAAGTTAAAAACCTTCATTATGTACAGATTTCTTCATCAAAACTTCCCCCGATTCATCCTAAATCCATACTTTTATCATATTTAATCTAACCCTAATAATTTCATCAATTTGAGTATCAAATTAATCAAATATTAACACATCTACAGATTTATAATTCCCAATCAAAGAAATCCCTAATTTTTCGTGAACACAAACCCTATCGTATTAATTAATTCCCCCTTCCTTTAATATGAATAGGTAAATGTAAATTAACAATTATAAATTAAACCACTTGCCTCAATTTGTAGATCAAAGCCTTTAGATGAGGATGTTGGATTAAATTCAAGGATCTCCTCTTGTTCTTGAATATATCTCCCAAAATTCCCAAATTGTCTTCTAAAGTTCTAATGGTTCTCCTCTTAAGCTCTCTCCAATTTGAGTCTTCTAAAATGACTTTAAGTTGCCTTACCCTTTCACCATTAGGGTTAAAAACTCTAATCCCGTTTTTGAGCCTAAGGACCTCCTAAAAAGGGCCAAAACTCTTTATTTGGAGCTCAATTATGTCTAATTAAGTTCCGAAATCTAATATATACATATGTCCGCTCATTTCCAACTATTTCGACCCATCCGGACTCAACCGTGCGCTCCGAATTGCTATTCGAATTAAGAATTTAAAAATTAATAAATTCATAAAATTTAAAAATTCATCAAATATTCTCAAATTAAGAATTTAATTCCTCCAAATAAAATAAATTATTTTTCTCTAAATATTTTATTTAATTAAAGGTCCTTAAATATACGGGGTGTTACACCGACCAACCCGAATCATCCAGAACTCAAGAAAATGCTCAGAAGTATACAGGGGAGAGTAAGAAGATATTCCACCACGGAGTTCTGTCTACGGAGAGCTTCAGCAATGATATCCCATTATGGAATTTATATGTGGATGGATCTTCATGGGCAACTAGAAGTGGAGTAGGTATCATACTTAATACTTCTGATGCTATTGATATTGAATATGCCCTTAAGTTTCAATTCAAGGCGTTAAACAATGAAGCTGAGTATGAAGCTTTGATAGTCGGATTGGAATTGGTCCATTCGTTAGGCACCGAGCAGGTGGTAGCGCATAGTGATTCACAACTGGTTGTCAACCAAGTGCTTCATCTATATGGAATCAAGGGAGAATTTATAACCAAATACTTTGCCAAAGCCATTAAAGCTATTTTCAAGTTTCTAGGTGTGCAAATGAACAGAATACCAAGAATAATTAATGCCCGAGCTGATGCAATTACTCGGTTAGCTTCATCAACAAAAATTAAACTCCGGAGGAGCATTCCAATTGAAATCTTGGCCAACATGAGCATAGTAGAAGATTTAATGGTCAATTCCATTACTATAGATTTATGAACTTCTTGGATGGATTCGGTCAAGGCCTACATTGAAGATGGAACCCTACTAGCTGATATACAAAGCAGCCATATATGTGTTGGACAAATAAGTTTTATACTGAAGGGGGTTAACTATCTCCTTACTATGTTGTGTTCATCCATTGGAGGTTGAAGATCTGATTAAAGAAGTACACGGAGGTTCTTATGGAGCTCATTCAGTAGGTCGGTCGTTGCTCTAAAGAATTAACACATAGTGATACTATTGGTCGACTATGAGGGCAGATTGTAAGGCCTTAGCAAAAAAGTGTGTTAAGTGCCAGAGATTCTCTGTAATTCATAAAACACCCAATGCTGCTCTAGTGCCCATTATCTCACCTTGGCCATTCACTATTTGGAAAATTGACTTGGTCGACCCACTACCGAACACTAAATACCAGTTCAAGTACTTGGTAATTGTTGTTGATTACTTCACCAAATGGGTGGAGGCAAAGCCGTTGATAAAAATGCTTTACGAGAAGGTGTACTAATTCATTTGGAAAAACATCATATATAGGTATGGCATGCCCTATGACTTCATTACAAACCATGGGACCCAGTTTGACAACGATGAATTTGAAGCATATTGTGTCCAGTCCAAGATCCAGATACTCTATTCAGTGTCAGTTCACCCTCAAAGTAATGGTCAGAGGGAGGTAACAAATAAAACTTTGTTCATGGACTGAAGAAGAGGCGTGATGTCGCCAAAAGAAATTGGATTAATGAATTACATTATGTTTTCTGGGCTTATAGAACAATATCGAGGACAGCAACTAGAGAAACACTTTATATGCTTGCATTTGGGACAGAATCCATGGTACCAGCCGAGATAGGCCTACCAATACACATGGTGCTGAATTTTAATTCTCCTACAAGTGACTTGATGATAAGATTGGACTTACACATATTAGAGGAAGTCCGGGAAGATGTTTCTCTCAGAAATGCTGTATACCAACATAGTACTGCTTGCTTTTACAATAAAAAGAGTCAGGGCGACCAACTTAAAATAAGGCGACTATGACCTAAAAAAAGGTCATCTAGGAGAGCAACAAGCTTGAAGCCAATTGGCATGGACCATATCACATATCAGAAGTCATCCGACCAGGGACCTGTCGAATTGAGATACTAGAAGGAGAATAATTTAAAAACCTTTGGAACGCCTAGCACCTTCGAAAATATTATCAGTAATTCAAGGCATTGACATATTTTATGTCTTTATGTTCAGCACAATTATTTGTCAAGTTTAATAAAAATCTTAATTTTCGTTCCTTTAATTATTTTGATTTTTTTGGAGTACGACGATATACCCCAGAAATAATAAATAAAAAATATCTCTTGGTCTTCAGCTCTTGCCGATCAACAACACGTACCATACTTTATCAGGTTGAATTTATCTGCTGATGAGCAAAACATACTTAATTATCAAATTCAAGATGCACCAACAGGTTGAGGCACAATGTATCTTGCCAAACTTATTATTTTATGTATGACTTCGTATGTACAAGTCACGAGCAAGAAGTTGTTACTTCATGTACGACTTCGTAATAACAAGCCATGAACAAGAAGTGTTACCCGACCCAGTTAAATACATGAATGCACTCTTAACAAACTTTGTCGTCACTAATCATTTACTTCATGTACGACTTCGTCTTGACAAGTCAAGAATAATAAGTCTGTAAAACTTTCTATACAACTCAAACAGTTACAAACAAGTTTTATCCGACTAAGTTAAATGCAGAAAAACATGTTAACATTCCTAATCATTGGAATACACACATATACTCCTCATACACTTGGTCACCATTGATAACTGACGCTTAACTGGGATCAATTATGCTATTTATAGTTTCATCTAAGTGCATTAGTAGAATATATGGCTTTACAATTACAGTTTGATAATTTATTATTAAATAATAACTCAGTTGACTAATTGATTAAATAATCATAAGTTTACAATGCAAACGTATAAATTCTTATTCAAATACTAACTGTATTAAGGCTTTGTTCTTTGCTTCATAGTCGGCATGGAGCGAAATCAAAGTAAATTTGTGGTTTTCTTGCAGATCTTCAATCATCTCGTAGTAGGCAACATTATTAGCGACTACCCTATCCAGTAAACATTGAATGTGGGTATATGACTCCTTTACTTGGTGAGAAGCATTTGGGACAAGAAAGCCAACCAAGTCTTCTTCGGACAAAGGAACATGTCCAGCTTCCAGCAAATTTTTACTCCACCTAAGCAGGTCGGATTCAACAGAAACAATAGTTAATTTTCTGGCATCAAACTAAAAAATTACAAAGGTAAGAACACAAGTGTAATTACTGGTCAAACATAACCCAGAGAGTATGATTTCATGAAGATAACTCAACCAATCAAGAAGGCATAAGTAAGAAAAATATTGGGCAAACATAATACGAAGAGTGTGATTTCATGAAGATAACTCAACCAAACAATAAGGCACAAGTAAGAAAAATGCAACACATTTAGCCAAAGGGAAGTATTTTCATTAATAAGCATAAGGTGTTAAATAATGGTCCCACTACAAGGCAAATGGACAAAAAAATAAATAAAGGAGTTAAACCTTCTCCTTGTCATAAACATTGCTTCCAGAGGGATGGTCGATAGAAGGGACGACTTTCTCAATGGGCTTTAAAGTTGACCCACCAGGCTGAATGGAGGATTCCCTAGATCCCTTCTCATCATCAAAAGCTTCCTCCAAGTTTGGAGGAGAGCCTGGATCATGCCTCAAGAATAATTCAGAGTCCTCTACAGTGTCGACCTCCTTGAGGGCCTCCGACCAACCATCATTAAAGGACTTATTCCTAACAAACTCAATCTGAGTAGAGGCTGCCATACAAGCCTTCTCTTGGCCTTTATTGAAGGAGTCATATTTTATCCATTTATTTTTGGCCTTCTTTGCAACCAACTCAGAGATCATACTAGAAGCTTTATCTTCGGTAAACTTCAAGAGAGCTTGATTGTCCACCAATTTATTTTCAGCCATCTTGGCCTTATTTTTAGCAGTCACCAGTTTTTCTTCAGTAATGGTGTCTCTCTCGTTAGCCTTTTTCAGCTTAACATCCCAAGTCTTATGTTTGGACTCCAATAGCTGCCTTAAAGCCTCAATAGATTGTCTTAGACCCTCAAGGGCCTCCTCAACATCTCCTCCTGGAGAATGAATTTGATTATCCTTCTCCAGAATTTGATTAAAATTCACCAAAAACTGCATAAAGGATAATATCATATTACAAGGAGTGTTAAGAGGAAAACAAGACATCAAGGATAAGTAGTAGAGGGGAAAGAATCACCATAGCCATCCTTTAGCAAGAATTTCCGGCCAACTTCAATCTTGGCAGTGGGGCAAGAGTTGCTCTATTAGTAGAGCGAGTACAAGTCTTGATTAACTTCTTGGCAACATCAGGATAAATGACAACTGCAGATGACCCTGCAATAGCCAAATCCTCCTGAACCTTCTTGACCAACTCCTGGTTGGCAAAATTATTCTCAACTTATTTCTCAGGTATGACTTTTCTTAACCTCTTAAATTCAGGTGCATCAATATTAACTTCCTCATAGGTGATGAGTTGAGGAACCTTCTCTGCCTCAGAAACCTTGGCTGCTTTTTCTGGATTCTTAGCATCACCAGTCTTGCCAATCTTCTCGACAGCTCTCTTAGAAGTTGGAGAAAAGGCTCCAATCATCAAGTCAATAATCTTTCCCTTTCCCATACCAACAGGTGGAGAAGAGGGAATAGCTCAAATATCTAACGATTCAAAAGAGGAGGAAGTCCCAAAGTCCTTATCAGTGCCAGCAGAGTCCTCAGTCGAAGAAGTAGGAACTGGCTCCCCTTCAAGATGTATGGGGGCTTGAGCAATAATAGTAGTGGGCCTAGCAACAAAGGAGGTAATTGAACTCCTGTACTGTAACAAATACGAAACAGCTCTACGGTGTTCCTTGCCAATCCTCTAGTGAATGTTTTAGAGGAATTTAAACTCATGAATGTTAATGTCCCCTTCCTTGGGACACTTCTTGTTGCTTTCAACTGTGTAAAATAAAAAACAAAGCAAGAAAATATTAAGTTAGCATATCATCAAACAGTTGGTTAGCAAAAAATAAAGGAATGCAGTAATGAAATTCAATAACCTATGTCTTGTCCTATTTGGGGGCATCTAGGCCCATCATACACCCCTCATGTTTGAAGAGGAGTGTGTTGCCAATTTGTTACAATAACTCCATAGTCAAAGTAGTTATTGTTGGAGTCTGGTAAATTGACAATTAGGGCCCTATTGGGAAACCTAGTCTTTATGCAGTAATTACTATCATTGGTAACCCACTTATAATAAAACTTTAACTTGGGAATGCCTACGTGGGATCCATGCATTTGATTGAGCCTATGTATCCCACTTACCACTCTCCAAGTATTGGGGTTACCCTAGCAGGAACGACATTAAAATACTACCATAACTCTAAACAAAAGCCATTGGGGCGAAAAGTGAAACCACATTCTGCTATGAACAAAGAGGGAATCCAGTGACTCCCTGGTAATGAAAAGACCTCAATAGGGGTACATGCATATCTTCAATAGGGGGTACATGCATATCTAATTTTACCCAATCAAGAATATTCCTTTCCCCCCTAAATTCATCTAGAGAATCCCCATGAACTATGTAAGCCATGGCTATAGTAAAGAAAGAAGGAAAGAAAGAAAGAAAGCGAAATGAAAGAGGAGAAGAAAGCTTACAGATAAAATTGTGACCAAAGTGAAGGTATAACGCAAAGGAAAGTTCGACGACAGAGAACTTGGAGAAGACGAAGAGTACAAAAGCTTGAAATGTTATGGTTTGAAAATCCGACAAAATCTCGTCTCTTATAACTTACCTGGAAAATCGTGCAAGAAATGATTAATTGCATCGACGATTGATGTTTCAACGGATTCATAGTTATAAGAGAACTAAAAATACCAATACACCCTTTGGCGGTTCGCTGACTTTCAAGTTATTCACAAAAATGCCACTACAAAATCAAAAATGGGAAATTTTCACAAGTCCTACACGTCGACATGCGCCGACCAACTTTGAAGAAAATATACTCCATCCTTTCAGCAAAAGCAACAAGAATTAAGCATTGGGGGCTTTTGTTGATACCAAAAATTATCCATTTACGCGAACTAATCATAATTAGACACTTGTCTCCTTACGTGACAAAAATCCAAATCAGTAGTGACTTAACCAAATTCGAAGGTAGATGCTCGACAGGTATGCCGACCTAAAGAATGCAGACTATAAAAGTAAATAAAAGGTCACCACTTGGGGGAACATCCAAGGGTATTTTTACACGTGGTATAGACAATAAACCATCACATTCATTATATACGGGTGTAAAAGCTTAAATATATAAAGGCATTCCAACCCTTGATGTCCGAGTCACTATAAATACATTATATCACATCATCAAAGACATGATATAACGGATTTTAGGCTATTATTTTTAACAAGAGCACCTAGCTTTTCGTAATCACTCAAATCAATATAATAACACTGAATGTAGGCTTTCTTCACAACCAAACCACTTTAAAAACTTTTCAACTTTTAGTTGTTTACCTCATTGCAATCTTATGTTTTATATATGATTAGAAAATTGGATCCAGTCCATTTTTTGACATCAACAATACCATTTTCTTTTATTAATAATAATTCAAAACCACTTTGAAAACATAATGCATCACAACATAACGCATACTCATCCCCCGTCGTGATTCAAAACGTGGTTGGATGCATAAAAAACATACAAAAGTTGCATAATTTTATCGTCTAGATTTTCTAGGCTACCACAGAACACATCATAAGGCATTCCCATCCCCTTCAATGATAGATGATGTACTAAATCCATGTCCGAATCGACCCCTTTGTAATGTGACAAGTCCGAATCCGATGCATACATTGGATCGTTAAGTTCGGTTTTTTATCAAATGTTTAGCACACCATCGCTTTATCCTTTTCTTCATTTGTGCAATTTCGCATTCCAATAAACGTATACATTTTCATTATCTTTGTTTGGATCTTTGCAATATCTTGCTGATTTTGCTTGTGGCATGGGTAAACAGTGCCAATGAGAGTAGCACTCTAAATCACAACGTCTATCAAATAATCTAGTCCATTTAAAATGATCATCACATGGATTATTTCCTTATGTCGGCGTTAATCATGTCGTCGTTAATCATTTCATCACATAATTAACATCGCTTAAATAATGGAGCATATAGGGATGTTGTCAAAAAACCTTTTCTCGCCAAACCAACTACCTCTATGGGGATCTTAGTAGACCCCTAGGTTAGTTAACACTGGTTCAGCATTACTGCGCATTGCCTCAATATGTTCAACACCAAATGATGTTGATGCTTTAGACTTACACTTTGTCTTCGCGGCCTGTTGCATCCTGGATGCCCCCCGGTTAAAAGGTAATCACATCGCACTACTCTTTAAGGCGATGACCAGTTAGGTGTAAACGGATATTCAAAAATCCAAATCCGTCCGGCATCCGAGTTCGAGTTTTGTGAATATTTATCCGAAAAATGGATTTGGATACGGAAATGGATAGTGTGTTAAGATATCCAAAAAAACGGATACAGATAGTATGTGTATCCGACACAGATAATCCATATCCGAGGCGAAGTATTAATATTTGCGAATATCCGTTTTTTCGGTTATCCGTATCCGTATTGTATTTAATATTAAATTATTATTAATTTTAGTTATATATTATATACAATATTTAATATTATATGTAAAATGTAAATATATAATATAAAATATTAACCATTCAGTTAACAAAAAAGTGGAGAAAAAATAATTTTTGAAAAATTGAAAGAGAAATATAAACCTTAAAGTTATTCAAATAAAGAATATTAAAAAAGGAAACCGAATGAAACTTTTTTTAAATGGTTTAAAACAACAAAAAGTACAAAAATAATAATAAAAGAAACCATTAAACAATAAAATGAAACCCACGCCCACCTGACACAGTAAATACCCAAAGCCCTAACTTAACATTTCTTTTATTTTCTTCCCACAACCCTCCCTCCTCCTCCATCCTAATGGCGCACTTCCTCCTCCTCCATCTCTCTCTCTCCCCTCCTAACACACACACACACACATAACCACCTATACACACACACAACCATTGCTACATAGACATAACCACGTCTGGTCCACTACACAAACAGAATAACTACACACACGCACGCGCACACATCACACAAAGTGACACAGTTGTTGATTGGAACACAATTGTTTTAAATCGTAAAACACACACATCTGATTTTACAGTTGATTGGAATTATTCTGAGATTGGAGGAGATTGGAGACATGTGATTTTTGGATATGTAAATTTTGGTGGCAATGACAACATTTATTATTATTATTATTATTATTATTATTATTATTATTATTATTATTATTATAATTATTATTATCATCATCATCATCATCATCATCATCATTATTATTATTATTATTATTATTATTATTATTATATAATTATTATTATTATTTCCATTATTAGTTATTTTTCGTAAATTCAGTGACTTATTTATGTTTCGTAAACTCATGATTCATGAATGTGAGTATTAAAGGTTAGTACTTGATTTCAAACATTATTTTAAGAGTTTATATTCAATATGAACATTAAAGGTTGACTTTGATCGTCTAATTTTTATTCAATATGAATTTTATTTAATTTCAAGATTAGTGTTAATTGCAATGGATAAACAACATAAACGGATACAGATACTATTCGAATTCGGGGAATCCGAGAGGATACAGATATGAATAGTTATTTTTACTTTTCGGGCGGATATGGATACGGATAATGCATCCATATAACAGATACGAATATGGATAGCATGGTATCCGCTCTGTATCCGTCCGTTTTATCGGACAATGTGACATAAAATACCAACTACTTTTCTGGATGTAAAGTAATGACTAACAAAGACAGTGTATGGTCAAATCGTATCCGATTTTACGAGAAAAATAATGATCGACAAAGACATGGCTAAGACAGTGTGTGGTCAAATCCCATCACGACATATTTGAAAATATAGACAAAAATGCCATAATACCATAATTACCATTACGACTACATAATAATACGTAATGTGCTAGCCCATTACGTTTACATCCAATATACGTAATGAGGAAATTAACAAAAAGGCTACCACCTACAAAAAGGATGTTTACACAACGTTGGATTCGATAGCAACAATCCGCAATTTTTATGCAAAACATTATATTAGTTATCAACTGAATTGATCAAAGGAGATTACGGAGCTTATTGTAAGCCCATGTACATGAGAAGGTAAAGTCAGAGAAACCCATTAAGACTCGACCTAGTCCATTATCGGCCTCAAACAATGACATCATGCGCATGGTATTCTCATCGTCCATATCTATACCTACTAGCCTTTCAAGAATACCCCGTCAGTTCACGTGAGACTGAGAGTCCGTGACAACCTGAAGCTTACGGTGGCAATTTGCATCGATGATTCAACAATGACAATGAGTGCTTTGACACATTATTCCTGCGAGTTTACACGACGACGTTAAGACTTTGTTTTAGGTGCCTCATTCTTACGCTTCATGGTGTTCCCAACTAATGTTTGGGTGTCAATCTCTTACCCAGCCGTCGTTTGCATTTTGGTCTCTTGCCCAGGCGTTGATTGAGTCTCGGTCTCCACGTACGGTTCATCATTTACTTGCATATTTACTTCTACTTCTTCTGTCACTATAAAAGAAAGTGATCATTAATAAAAGACAGATAAAACAACCTAACTAGACGCACTACACATAGTAATGTAAAATTCCATGTACTATTCATGGGTGAGAACTGATCTGCGCTCGAGACATCATTATCACCCGCAGCAGTGTCATTGCCAAAGATTATTTGGAGCTCGTGATAGTGTATAAATTTCTTTCCTCTCATCCTCCCACCATATGGTTTACCCTACATTAACCATATTTGAGAAGTAAATTTTTTTATATATGAGAAGTAAATTTGAGGAGTAAATTTCGAAGAAAAATGTCGTACTCACTCCAATGTAGTCAGCCCACACACTTGCATCTGCCGTTACGCCACTGCTATTTGTGTTGTAACCGAAACCACTTACCTGTAACAGCTCATGAAATTCAATGTAATCCTTTTTTAATATTTTCAACCCTGATCTGACATTCTTTTCCGCCACGCAAATATGACATCTGTCTTAAATAATATCTACAGCGACTTTAATTTGTGCAGCAGTGAATCCATTGTAAACCCTTTTATGCCCCCCGAGCACCTGGGAACGAAGATAATGGATTAGGAACCCATTTATTAGCTCGCTTCATCACAGATGGGATTTCTTTTGATTTCCTTAGAGTTGATAAGATCGCATATCTACTCATTCCACATTGGTCCTATGTGGTTTTGGTGGGTGGAATGGGGCGCAATTTCGGTTCTGCATGTTTGTTCAGCATAATTAAAATAGATTAAATTCAATACATAACTAATTAATGCACATCATAATAGTACCAAATTATTAACGATGGTATAATATAGTCAAGTAATCAGTATAACCAATTCAGTTTTATTAAAGTTATAGCAGTATAACTAATTCACAAATAAGTACCATTGTAAGTACCAGTTCCTAACAAATTCAGTTCCAAATTGTTAACCAATTCAGTACCATTATCAGTATAATTAAAGTTCCTAACCAATTTTAACAACAACAATTATAGGTAGCAGCAACAACAACAATTATAATTAAAGCATATAAATATATCATTTATAGCTAGAAACAACAATCAGGACATAAACATTTAATATCCGAGCAACAACATCAATTATAGCAGCAATAATTATATCATTGGTACTGCTATAGAATTACATAATCCAATGGTAGAAGCAACAACAATTATATCATTGGTACCGCAATTATAGCTAGCAGCGACAATATCCTAATTCAATTTAAAGCATAGAAATATATCATTTATTATATCATTTATAGCTAGCGACAACAATTTAGGTACTACGTACAGTTTTATAACATTAGTACTGCTATATAATTACATAATCCAAAGACATTCGGAATCATTATGACATAAACACATAAATCCTAATTCAATTTGGATAATATCAGTAAATATTAAACACCATTACATTACATAATCCAAGGACATAAACGTATAATATCCGAGATGATTAAACACCATTACATTACTATAAAAGTAATGAAAATACTAGAAGCAACGAGCAACAACATAGTTAGAACTCGAAGTTTCTTCACAGTCACCAAGTACACAAAACGTCATGTTCATAGCCACTATGGGATTCTCGTACAAGTGAAAATTTCCTCCTCCCGGGAGGATGAGGGAAACATTTCTTGAGATGCGCCCATGAAACAATCTCCATACGCACACATAAACATACTCTGATTTCATGCAAGTTTTTCTAATAACATATATTTAATCAAATCAAGAAAAACTTTATGTCTAACTAATCAGATTTTAATACATGCGGAAATTAAAATCAATTAAATTTGATTTAATTAAAAGTTAAATTAATAACAATCTGATTTATTAAGTTACAATCCAATATATCAAATATGAAGAATTATTCCAATTCAAGTAATTAAATCATGTAATAATTTTAATTCTAAATCATACATAGAATAAGATGAGGATAAGAAGATAACAAGTATGATTTTTTTTTAACGTGGTAAAAACCCAAACTTGGGAAAACATCCGCGACTCCCTCTACGGAGTAAAACAAAAATTCCACTAAAAAGAATTATCGGTTACAAGCTATATAACAAACTAAACACACAAATCAGACATATACAAGTTTAGGAATGTACCCTCTGGTGTCGTATCCTTCTAACTTCTCTGCAGTTCTGATTGTTGTAATTGTTCTCTCAACTTCGTAACTCCGTTCTTCTTATTTAGCAAATTCCAACTCAGTCAAAAACTGATCTCTCAACATCATACTAGTTGTGAAAAACGTGCAAGTGAATGTGTTCTAAATGAAAAACATGCAAAAACTTAATTCTTAACACAAGCACATAAGTTTTCTTCAAAAACTTACCAAAAACACATTTGTAATCAAGAAAATAAGTTTTATATAAAAACTTAAGAAAAATTCATTTTCAATTAAGACCAATTAAGTTTTCTACAAAAACTTACAAAATAATTTTTCAATCAAAAATCTTATAAATATTCTTTATAAGAAATACATACAACACTTATCATGAACACACAACAAGATTATTCAATCATTTAAAATGTGTTCTCAATCTCTAAAAGATATAACATTCAATTTTATGAGGAAAGTGTTTTTCAAATTATTTCACAAATACGAGAAAATAGATCTTTAAAAAGATTTTCAATAAACATGTAAGATCCGGAGAAATTCTGATTTAAACATCATATAGCATCTAACACAAAATCAGAATATTTAGATCATAAAATTAGGATCTAAAAATCTAAGGAATTCTAGTTTTTGTAAAAAATTATTTCAGCTTGAAGGCACTTGAATTCTCTCTACAATAACACAATATTTCAATCTCTAAAGTTATGAGATGATGTGCAAGATCATTGAGAATTTAAAAACAAAAACAGAATAAAGATGAAGTAGAATGAACACAATGTGTGTAAAATAATACTTTCTTCTCTCTTAGATCTCTCTCTAATTCTCTATATTTTTCTCTAAAAATATTAAACCCTCTTGTGTTTCTCACTCGAGATATTATGACTGAAAAAATCTTTCAAAAAATCTGACTCTAATAAACTCTGAAATGAAGTTTATATAGGTGAGAAAATAATATTCTAGAAACTTTTGAATCAAGGGTTCAGATTAAAAGTTATTAATCAAAGGTTCAGATTAATTCAAGTTAAAACTAATTAACAAATTAAACAACTTAAACTGATGCCACTAACTCAGTCGGTTATAAAAGATTCAAGAACCTAAAACCATTCTCTTGAAAACCTAAAACCACTAAAGAAACAAACAAGGCAGTATTGGGTTTTAGTTCTAACAAACTCTCCAACGGATATAATTGTGACAGGTGGCATACAATCTAAAATCCAATGGGATCTAATTTGTAATTGACAGTTAAAAGATTTTAACTGAAAAGTGTAACTGGCACAAAATCTATAAATAAGGCATCACTAAGATCCTGACAACTTAAACCATTGGTTAAAACAGGTAATGGACAAATTAAAGAACCTAATATCCACTTGGCAGTAGATAGCGTCACAAGGCTCCAGAAAATTGGTACTCGGATAAGACAAGGTTTTACAGTAGGTACGAATTTAAGGTTTAAAAATAAACCAATTACAGCAAGAGGTCCTAGTCGCTGAAATCTCGGTATAAAATTGATGGATACAAGCAGGTCAATCTCGGTTAAAAGAAACCACATTTAGAGATATAAAATCTCGATCACAGTAGTTCTAAGGCATACAACAAAGGTTTAAAATAAAATAAACCTAATCAAGAATAAATCTCAGTACTAAGGTCCTAAAAATTCTAGCTGGTACTATAGCAGGTACTATGCGGATAAAGGGTACTAGTGAGTGAAAGGACGAAAGCAGGTGAGGAACCTAAGGTTTAAAAGATAAACCTAAAACAAAGGTACTATTAAATGGTCACAAAAATGACGACATCTTAATATCCCATAACAGGTCCAGTTCGGCCAGCTAAGGCTTAAGGTGACAACTAGTTATCTAGCAGGTCTAAGCCATGACCAAAGGTACTAAAGCTCCCAAGGTGATAAAAGAAAATGGTCTTAAACATAAGGTCACATCAAGCTAAGGCCAAACGGTTTAAAAAATAAACTCGAAACTGGTCAAAATCTCGTAGGCTTACACTAGGACAAAAAAGGTCTAAACACTCTATGGCCGAAAGTTGGCAAGTCAAGTCACAAAGTGACGAAACCAATAGATCTCCTAACAGGTCTAGTTCGGCCAACTCTAGTAGCAGGTAAGGTACATGGGTATTATGGCTTATGACATCTTAAGATACTATTCGGTCAACAGCTACCTAAATTGTACTAGTAGAAGTAGCAGGTCTAAGAACCTATGTGGTCAACAACACTTAAGGACGAAACATTAACAAAGACTAGACAATCTACTAAGCTCATATCATGTAGTAGATAAAATCGGCCAAAACAAAATAGTAGGTAAATGATTTACGAAAAATATTTTTCAAAAGGAAAAAATTATTTTTATCCAACAATTCCGAAAATGATTCCAAACAAAATTTATACCAATTTTATTTAAAAAATTATTTAAAAAAAATAATATAATTTCTTTATAGAGAAAATATTTAGGCTCACAATTAATTAGTCACACAATTAAAAATCATAGATCAAGAAATATGCATGCGTGCCTAATGTGTCAAGTGCAAATGTGCAATATAAGTGAATACCTTTACTCGAATATGTCATTGAGTAGAGTCGAGACATGTTGAGTCGTCGAGTAATGTTGCAAGATGTACCAAGGAGAAGACTCGCACTAAAAAACATGTTTTGACACAATATCCAAATTAGTTGAAACACCTAAATAATGTAGACTCAAGTAAGTCAAATATTTAGGGTGTTTCAATCTCCCCCTTTGGCTATTTGTGACAAAACCCTTCGAGTACATCATGGTACTCTTAGGAAAAAATAAATCACCTAAGTCCTATACAACAATTACTATTCTACCCAATCCACAAAAAATCCTAGAAAATAAAAATTACAATACTCAACTATACATCAAATTACCCTAACACCTTCTTGTGATTTTCTGCATTAAAACATTAAAACCAAACTCACAAGAACAGGTGTAAGATATTTAGAAATTGATGAATAATTTTAAAAACAGGATATCATGAATATAATTCAAGAATCAAGACTAATAAAATGATGTACTCTTCTCCCCCATTTTGTCTCAAATAGACAAAGGATAAAAAATGATAACATGGAGAAGATAAAAAATATAACTGCCACAATAAACATATTAACGGTTCTAATCAAGTGCCACTCCTACATTAACATGATTTTAAGAGGTGCCTTTTTCATCGACAAACATCCATACCCTAAAATCTCAGAGGACATATAATTACCATGATTATGACAGGAAAATATGTAAATATGGTAGAAAATGAATAAAGCACATTCATATAGTCTTCAGGAACTCTCAAATAAAAAAAATAAGGGTAAAAGACATACTAAACATATTCAGCATATTCTAGAGTAATCAAGAAAAAAGGTCCCTCCCCCACAACCAATGCTAAGGTTATAAAAAATATTATGCTAAGCATACAAACCATATAGGGGTTCTTGAAAATCAAGAAATAAAATGAGAACAATTAGAGGGTATAAAATATCATGTTGTCTACCATGAGGTCATACATATAAAAAAATCATCATCATATATGGATAGAGAAAGTAATCAGATTTGTAACATGAAATCATATGATCAAGAAATAAGGATCAACACTCCAGACGGTTAAATCTGATTCGGAGCGACCCGCTCTGATACCAATTGAAAATTTCCCCCTCCCGGGAGGATGAGGGAAACATTTCTTGAGATGCGCCCATGAAAATTTCTCCATACGCACACATAAACATACTCTGATTTCATGCAAGTTTTTCTAATAACATATATCTAATCAAATCAAGAAAAAATTTATTGTTTAACTAATCAGATTTTAATACATGCGGAAATTAAAATAAATTAAATCTGATTTAATTAAAAGTTAAATTAATAACAGTCTGATTTATTAAGTTACAATCCAATATATCAAATATGAAGAATTATTCCAATCCAAGTAATTAAATCATGTAACAATTTTAATTCTAAATCATACATAGAAAAAGATAAGGATAAGAAGATAACAAGTATGATTTTTTTTAACGTAGTAAAAACCCAAACTCGGGAAAACATCCACGACTCCCTCTACGGAGTAAAACAAAAATTCCACTAAAAAGAATTATCGGTTACAAGCTATATAACAAACCAAACACACAAATCAGACATATACAAGTTTAGCAATGTACCCTCTGGTATCGTATCCTTCTAACTTCTCTGCAGTTCTGATTGTTGTAGTTGTTCTCTCAACTTCGTAACTCCGTTCTTCTTATTTAGCAAATTCCAACTCAGTCAAAAACTGATCTCTCAACATCATACTAGTTGTGCAAAATGTGCAAGTGAATGTGTTCTAAATGCAAAACATGCAAGAACTTAATTCTTAACACAAGCACAAAAGTTTTCTTCAAAAACTTAACAAAAACACATTTGTAATCAAGCAAATAAGTTTTATATAAAAATTTAAGAAAAATTCATTTTCAATTAAGACCAATTTAGTTTTCTACAAAAACTTACAAAATAAATTTTCAATCAAAAATCTTATAAACATTCTTTATAAGAAATACATACAACACTTATTATGAACACACAACAAGATTATTCAATCATTTAAAATGTGTTCTCAATATAACATTCAATTTTATGAGGAAAGTGTTTTTCAAATTATTTCACAAATATGAGAAAACAGATCTTTAAAAAGATTTTCAATAAACATGTAAGATCCGGAGAAATTCTGATTTAAACATCATATAGCATCTAACACAAAATCAGAATATTTAGATGACAAAATTCGGATATAAAAATCTAAGGAATTCTAGTTTTTGTAAAAAATTATTTCAGCTTGAAAGCACTTAAATTCTCTTTACAATAACACAATATTTCAATCTCTAAAGTTATGAGATGATGTGCAAGATCATTGAGAATTTAAAAATAAAAACAGAATAAAGATGAAGTAGAATGAACACAATGTGTGTAAAATAATACTTTCTTCTCTCTTATATCTCTCTCTAATTCTCTATATTTTTCTCTAAAAATATTAAACCCTCTTGTGTTTCTCACTCTAGATAATATGACTGAAAAAGTCTTTCAAAAAAATCTGACTCTAATAAACTCTGAAATGAAGTTTATATAGGTGAGAAAATAATATTCTATAAACTTTTGAATCAAGGGTTCAGATTAAAAGTTATTAATCAAAGGTTCAGATTAATTCAAGTTAAAACTAATTAACAAATTAAACAACTTAAACTGATGCCACAAACTCAGTCGGTTATAAAAGATTCAAGAACCTAAAACCATTCTCTTGAAAACCTAAAACCACTAAAGAAATAAACAAGGCAGTATAGGGTTTTAGTTCTAACAAACTCTCAAACGGATATAATTGTGACAGGTGGCATACAATCTAAAATCCAATGGGATCTAATTTGTAACTGACAGTTAAAAGATTTTAACTGAAAAGTGTAACTGGCACAAAATCTATAGATAAGGCATCTCTAAGATCCTGACAACTTAAACCATTGGTTAAAACAGGTAATGGACAAATAAAAGAACCTAATATCCACTTGGCAGTAGATAGCGTCACAAGGCTCTAGAAAATTGGTACTCGGATAAGACAAGGTTTTACAGTAGGTACGAACTTAAGGTTTAAAAATAAACCAATTACAACAAGAGATCGTAGTCGCTGAAATCTCGGTATAAAATTGATGGATACAAGCAGGTCAATCTCAATTAAAAGAAACCACGTTTAGAGATATAAAATCTCGGTCACAGTAGTTCTAAGGCATACAACAAAGGTTTAAAATAAAATAAACCTAATCAAGAATAAATCTCGGTACTAAGGTCCTAAAAATTCTAGCTGGTACTATAGCAGGTACTATGCGGCTAAAGGGTACTAGTGAGTGAAAGGACGAAAGCAGGTGAGGAACCTAAGGTTTAAAAGATAAACCTAAAACAAAGGTACTATTAAATGGTCACAAAAATGACGACATCTTAATATCCCATAACAGGTCCAGTTCGGCCAGCTAAGGCTTAAGGTGACAACTAGTTATCTAGCAGGTCTAAGCCATGACTAAAGGTACTAAAGCTCCTAAGGTGATAAAAGAAAATGGTCTTAAACATAAGGTCACATCAAGCTAAGGCCAAACGGTTTAAAAAATAAACCCGAAACTGGTCAAAATCTCGTAGGCTTACACTAGGACAAAAAAGGTATAAACTCTCTATGGCCGAAAGTTGACAAGTCAAGTCACAAAGTGACGAAACCAATAGATCTCCTAACAGGTCTAGTTCGGCTAACTCTAGTAGCAGGTAAGGTACATGGGTATTATGGCCTATGACATCTTAAGATACTATTCGGTCAACAGCTACCTAAATTGTACTAGTAGAAGTAGCAGGTCTAAGAACTTATGTGGTCAACAACACTTAAGGACGAAACATTAACAAAGACTGGACAATCTACTAAGGTCGTATCATGTAGTAGATAAAATCGGCCAAAACAAAATAGTAGGTAAATGATTTACGAAAAATATTTTTCAAAAGGAAAAAAATTATTTTTATCCAACAATTCCGAAAATGATTCCAAACAAAATTTATACCAATTTTATTTAAAAAATTATTTTAAAAAAAATAATATAATTTCTTTTTAGAGAAAATATTTAGACTCACAATTAATTAATCACACAATTAAAAATCATAGATCAAGAAATATGCATGTGTGCCTAATGTGTCAAGTGCAAATGTGCAATATAAGTGAATACCTTTACTCGAATATGTCATTGAGTAGAGTCGAGGCATGTTGAGTCGTCGAGTAACGTTACAAGATGTACCAAGGAGAAGGCTCACACTAAAAAATATGTTTTGACATAATATCCAAATTAGTTGAAACGCCTAAATAATGTAGACTCAAGTAAGTCAAATATTTAGGGTGTTTCAACAAGAAGTAACGACTGACTAGATATGCTCGATGCAGGTTGTTCCCTATGCAGATGAAAGACTGGTAGTTAGTATCCATGCCTTCAATGGAAGGCTTTCTCCATTCCAAAAATTTGTGACATTGGGGACAAGTGTAATACAATCGACCCTAGTTGTGTTTTTTGTCCGTCAATGTAACCTTCACTTTCAGGACAACGCCACAAGAGCATGATGTCGTTGTTTGAGTAGAGAAACCAAAGCAGTGGGAACCAAAACATATATGTTCGTACCATCAATTGCACCTACGACATCCTAAATCGGTTGAAATGAATTTAGTAAGGGGAAAGTCATTGCTACATAAATAAAATTAATTAATGAAACTATCCTTACCGTAAAGTAATGATACCAAGGTAGGTCCTTGCCGTTGTCGCTAGGGGAATTTATGGGGGTGACATTAGTAACGTGATCATTGAAAAAATCAAAACATGCTCGTAAAACTCTATGGAAGCAGTAAGAAATGGTTTGACATGATCTAAAGAAAGTCAACGACTTAAAAACATATCTCTCGTCATCTCCCACGGTGTTAAGGAACATGGAAACTTGTTCCCCAACCTTAATTGATCGATTGTCACTTATTCCATACGTGCGTAGCGTAGAACAAAATCTTTCAAATGCGACTATGTTCATCCGAAGTTATGAGTGGCATCCGATCATTCATTTTAAATAAATGATATAATGTTGTTTCGCGATCAACATCCCAGTTTCTATGGGGAGCCCTGTGAAGGAGATGGTCACAGCTCCTCATATATTTGAAAATTGCAATGGCTCGCAGCATCAGTTTCCAAAATAACCTTCGTTCTTGTCAAAGCTGCCTTGAGACAATGATCGACATTGAGTTATTAAAATCCTATATCAACCAAAATTAAATAAAGCTTTATGCCCATTTTAGTTAACATAGTATACTTTTTCACCAAAACCAAATATTTGATAATAAAACTTTATAAAATCCAACATCATAGGAACGTGGTCTCATCTATTCAATAATTATATGTGTTGATGCCAAATTTAATCCGCTGACATGGCTCAATAAAGTGAAGACACGTGGCAGTCTACGTGGCAACAACAAATATTTCTGAGGAACCCACACGCTCCAAGGAACCACACTACAACGAGGAACACTGCTTCCCCGAGGAACTCATACGCTCCGAGGAATAAGAACTCTCCGTGGAACTCTTAAATACCGAGAAGCTTAGGCGGTCCGAGCAACTCAGGCGGTCCGAACTGCACCTCAAACAAAGCATTAATAGCTGGATAACCAACAGTTTGACTGTTCATTAAATGCTTATCATTCAGACGCACACGCTTAAGGGGCATTGAATGTATTACCCTTTCATATGTACATCATTTAATGTATTACCCTTTCACATTACAGCCTCAGGGCTATAAATACATTGTACAATCCTCATTGTAGGGGGACCATAATTTCTTGATAGAATTTGTAATCGAGAATTCCCAAACACTCAGCAATAACATAACAGTGGACGTAGGCCATTCTTATAAGGCTGAACCACTTTAAAATTCTTTGTCTCATTTATTTATCTGTGATTGAGTAATTAGAGTGATCTAATTTTTTACATCAACCGATTGGCGCCGTCTGTGGGAACGACTGGTAATATCGTTTTTCACCAAAAATAATCCATTACAAATGGCTGATATTCCGGAATCCAGCAATCGAAACGCTTGAACCCCTCCAAATCCATCTGCTCTGCCAAATATTTCAGATCTGGCTGGAATAATGACAAATCTGGCTCAGGGCCAGACCGTCATGCAAGAAACAATGCGACAACTCATCCAAACCCTTCATGGCGGTGCACCAACCCATTCAGGACTGCGGAGTATTCAAAGAAACACCCGTGCACCATCCTCACGTACTAGGCGTACCAATTCATATCGCAATGAGGAATCTGAAGATTTTTCTTATCAACCTGGATGAACTTCGTCAGTGCGAGCCACAGATACAGAACAACGTATCACTCTTTCTCCAGAAAAGACTAGTGCATTAGAGAGGTTAAGCAGAGTATCACCTTTTGATCGATTAGGACTTATAAGAAGTAAAAGTCCTCCTAAAGTCGTATCGAGGAGTTTTCGACGACCATCAGATTTAAGGGAAGGATCTGCCCAGTCGCGACCAGCTGCTCGTCAAGATAGATCTCAGGAAGCAACATCAACGCGATCAGCTGATCGAACCAACAGGCCCAAGGAAGGAAATGATGCGTGGAAAGGCTCTATTCATAGGCTGGAGGATAGATTAGGGGAAATAGCTAAGGCCAAGAACCCTCTACAACGGATCTTTGTTCGAGGAACACCTTTTGTCCAGGCCATTGTAGATTTTCCAACACCATCAAAGTTCAAAGCACCTGTGGTGACCCCCAAGTATGATGGAAAGACTGACCATGTCCTTCATATAGAATAATACCAAGCTGCTGCAGACATCTATGCTGTTCCAGATGAGATGAGATGCAGGGCGTTCTCGGGAACTCTTACCGGATCTGCTCAAATATGGTATAATAATCTTCCTCGGGGTAAGGTCTCAACTTTTCTTCAACTGGCCGAGTTATTCATTGGGAATTTCTGTTTTGGGGCAAAGCCAGTTAAACGAGTAGCACATTTGTTAAGTGTTAGACAAAAGGCTTGTGAGAATACCAGAGATAACATAACTCGTTTTAATAACGAGAAACTATAAGTAATTGATTATGAGGAGAAGACAAAGATTAATGCCTTGATGAGTGGACTACTGCCAAACAAGTTGTACTACACTTTGGCCAAAGGTCCACCTAAAACCATGTCAAACCTGATGGGAAAAGCGTCCAAGATTATGAATGCCGAGGAGGCTATGGCTGCGAAGAAGAATATGGATGCTAAAGAAACCAAGGTGAAAGGTAATAAAGCTAAGAAGAAAGAGCACAAGAACAATGGTAATGACAAACATTCAAAAACTAGGTCAGTATGGGACGTAATGAAGAAATATGATAATTATACTCCTTTGAAGAAGGATATCAACCATGTTCTAGAATAAATCAAGAACAACGAGGAACTAAACTGGCCAGAGAAAAAAAAGGCAGACCCTGACAAGAGGAGTAAGGCGAAGTATTACGAGTTCCATAAAGATCATGGCCATATGACCAAGAATTGCATAGCTCTTCAAAATGAGATTGAAACACTCATCAGACGAGGAAAGCTGTCAAAGTATGTTGATCGGGGAAACGAAAGAAGAAACAACGACCGAGCAAGAGAGAGGTCTATATCTCCTCGTCGAGGAGAGGAGAATAAGTAAAGAAACCATGAAGTTGATCCAGAAGATGACCCCGATCTTCCCAAGAGACCAAGGCAGCCAGAACGAGAGGTATTTTCGATACGCTTTGGGTCATTTGACTGTAATGTTATTACAAGTGGAGATGAAGGAGGAGGAGACCTTACTGCGGAGAGAAAAGCTTACCTCGGTGAGGCTCAAGCTTGCTCGTACATTCAGCGAATAAATCTAGCTGAGGAGGATCGCCCGAGAAAGGTGAACAAGGAGAAATTGGTCATCGGTTTTTTAAAGAACGACCTCGCAGGAGTTTTGTATCCTCATGATGACCCATTGGTGATCAAAATGAGGAGGAAGGAGGTTATGATTTCAAGAGTACTGGTCGACAATGGTAGCTCAACAGACATCATGTTCTACTCGTGCTTCGATAGTTTAAATCTAAAGTTATCTCAACTGGAGCCTTACCACAGACCCCTCATCGGTTTTGCTGGCGAGAAAGTATTTCCACTTGGGACGATCAAGTTGAATATATTCATTGGTACGTGGCCTGGTTGTCGGACAGAAAGAATACATTTCTTCATGATGGATAAGAATGTTCAATCATCGTACAATATCATCATGGGAAGAGTAGGATTGAAGAAGTTCGAAGCTGTACCATCTACAGTGCATCAATGCCTAAAATTTCCAACAAACTTTGGAATAGGAGTTGTGAAAGGTGATCAGAAAGTAGCTCGGGAATGCTATTATTCATCTGCTGAGCAAGAAGAACTGGAAGAATCAAAGAAAAAGACTACTACCTATCAAGTGGATGAAGGTGCATAAATTGAAACATTGGATCCTCGAGATGAGTCACAACTCGTGAAGGGTCAAGTGGCGGAAGTTACTGAAAACATCATTCTGGACGACGAACACCCTGAGCGAACTACTCAAGTAGGTTCGTCGTTAGAAGCCTCATTAAAACATGAATTGATAACTTTCCTTAGAAGCAGAAGACAAACTTTTGCATGGAGTCGTGAAGATATACCTGGGATAGACCCAAACTTCTTATGTCATGAACTCAATGTGAATAAGGAGATCAAGCCTGTGAAGCAGAGAAGAAGAGTATTTAGTCCCAAAAAGAATCAAGCTATACAGGAGGAAGTCGAGAAGCTCCAGAAAGCTTGCTTCATTGAAGATGTTAAATATCCAGATTGGTTAGCCAATGTGGTGATGGTAAAGAAGAAAAATAACAAGTGGAGGATGTGTGTAGACTTTATCGACCTCAACAAAGCATGCCCAAAGGATCACTTTCCATTACCCCGAATTGATCAGCTGGTGGATGCTACCTCGGGACACGAGCTGCTGAGCTTCATGGATGCTTACTTTGGCTACAATCAGATTAAAATGAAACCTGAAGACACGGAGAGTACTTCTTTCATTACCCCTAGGGGGACATATCAGAGGCTGATGAACAAAGTCTTTACTGAATAAATCAGTTGCAATATGGAAGTCTATGTTGACGATATGCTGAAGAAGGGAAAAAAAGCTGCTGATCATCTAGTTGACTTAAGTCAAACTTTTGATCAACTAGATAAATACCAAATGAAGCTGAACCCGATGAAGTGCATATTTGGAGTACGGGAAGGCATGTTTTTCGGGTACATTGTCAATCAACGAGGCATTGAAGCAAATCCTGAAAAGATCAAAGCTCTATTAGGGATGCAATCTCCAACGACGAAGAAGGAAGTACAGAGTCTCACAGGACGAGTATCAACACTCAACAGATTTGTGTCATGAGTAACTGATAGATGTCTCCCCTTCTTCAAGACACTCAGAAAGACTTTTGAGTGGAATGATGAATGTGAGAAGGCTTTTCAAGACTTGAAGACATACTTGGGAGCACCTCTACTGTTGTCCAGGCCAGTGATGGGAGAAAAGTTATACTTATATCTTGCAGTGTCCGAGAATGCAGTTAGCTCGGCGTTGATCATAGTGGACAATGGAGTGCAGAAGCCAATCTACTACACAAGTAAGGCCTTTCGAGGAGCGGAGATCAGATATCCAAAGCTGGAAAAGTTAGCACTGGCATTGATTGAAGCAAGTAGGAGACTGAGGCCACACTTCCAGGCTCATACCATAGTCGTATATACTTATATGCCATTGATGCAAGCCCTTCATAAACCAGAAAAATCAGGGAGATTGATGTACTGGGCAATAGAGCTCGGTAAATATGATATAGTCTATAAACCCAGATCATCGCTAAAAGGGCAGGCTGTAGCAGATTTTATAGCAGAGTTCACCTATCCTGATACCCCCGAGGAGAAAAAGTTGCTCGCCGATCAACCTGTGGATGTTACAGGATCAATAAACACAAGCTCAGACTAACTTCGGTTAGTAAAAGGGCAAGTGGATGTTACAAGATCATTAAATTCGAGCTCAGACCAATTTCGATTGGTAAAAGAACAAGAAGAGATGATCGACGAATAGCAAGAAATATCCGGGGAGGATGAGAGGAAGCAATAAATATTTCACCGAGGAACTCTGACTGATCAGAAATTTGAAGACGAGTTACCTATATGGAGGCTGTATGTAGATGGTTCATCTTGCACTACAGGATGTGGCGCGGGGATAGTTTTGAGCACTCCGGACGAGGTCGACATGGAATACGCCTTGCGTTTTCAATTCAAAGCTTCCAACAATGAGGCTGAGTATGAGGCCATGATTGCAGGACTTAGTTTGGCAAAAATTATGGAGGCGCAGAAGGTTATGGTCTTCAGTTATTCTCAATTGATCGTAAACCAAATGATGGGAGTATATGCAGTCAAAGGAGAATTAATGATCAGATATCATGCAAAGGCGAAGAAGTTAATATCAGAATTTGCTGCTATTCAGCTGGTCAGGATACCAAGAATGAAGAATGCAAGAGCAGACGCCTTAGCTCCACTAGCATCAGCTACTCGTACCGAGCTCCGGAGAACAATCCCAATTGAAGTTTTAGCTAGTCGGAGCATAGATGAAGATCTGACGATGAACTTTATTACCCTTTATTTAGGACCATCTTGGATGGATCCCATCAGGGCATATATTGAGAAGGGAGAATTACCAATTGACAAGCTCGCGGCCAAAAAATTAAAGTTTAAAGCTGCTCGGTACGTATTAACTAACGGTATTCTTTATAGACGAGGAATTATGACAGGTTTGCAGAGATGTGTACATCCCTCCGATGTGAAAGAATTGATTAAAGAGATCCATGAAGGGTCCTGTGGAGCCCATGTAGCAGGTCGGACGCTTTTGCAAAGGGTGATGACGCAGGGATACTACTGGTCGACGATGAGAGCTGATTGTATAGCCTTTGCCAAGAAATGTGACAAGTGCTAGCGCTTTTCCTCCATCCGAAGAACTTCACAAGCATTGTTGACACCCATAACTTCCCCTTGGCCATTTTCCATGTGGGGAATTGATTTGGTTGGGCCACTGTCAACGACCCTAGGAAGGTTCAAGTACCTCGTCGTTGCAGTGGATTATTTTACTAAATGGGTAGAAGCTGAGCCACTCATTAATATGACGTACGAGAAGGTGTACCAATTTGTTTGGAAGAACATCATTTGTCGATATGGTCTTCCTCATACTTTCATCACAGGCCATGGAACACAATTTGATAACGAGGAGTTCGCTACCTATTGTCATCAGTCAAATATTTTGAAGGTCCACTCAGGACCAGGCCATCCTCAAAGCAATGGACAAACTGAAGTGACAAACAGAACGCTGCTAAATGGCTTGAAGAAAATATTGGATGATGCAAAAGCAAACTGGATCAACGAGTTACAGTCAGTACTTTGGGCTTACCGAACTACTCCCCGAGTAGCAACTGGAGAATCACCATATATGCTGGCGTTTTGAAGTGAAGCTGTTATACCTGCTGAGTTGGGTCTCCCAACACACAGGGTACTGAATTTCAATTCCCCTGTCAGCGACTTAATGAGAAGATTGGATTTAGACATGCTCGAGGAAGTTAGAGAAGAAGCAGCAATTAGAAATGCTGCTTACCAGCAGCGAACAACTTTGTTCTACAATAAGAGGGTGAAGAAGAGCGACCTGAAAGAAGGAGATTATGTGCTGAAGAAAGTCATTCAAAAGCACAATAAGCTGGAGGTAAACTGGCATGGACCATACTGAGTTACAAAAGTTGTTCGACCAGGAACTTATCGAATAACAACTTTAGAAGGCGAGGAGTTTAAGAATGCCTGGAATGCAGAGCACATGCGCAAATATTATCAGTGATGAATAAAATGAAGATATTCTGCCGAATTCTTTCTTTTTATTGAAAGTTTTTCGGGGAATAGTGCTACACACTACTCGGGGCAAAACTCGGCAAAGCTCAGGCTACTCAATTTTTTTTTCTCGAAAATGCCAACTAAGGTTGGTCGAGAAACCTATATTCCTCCGGGAAGTAAAGCTACCTATATTCCTCCGGGAAGTAAAGCGACCAATATTCCTCCGGGAAGTAAAGCTACCTATATTCCTCCGGGAAGTAAAGCTACCTATATTCCTCCGGGAAGTAGAGCTACCAATATTCCTCCGGGAAGTAAAGCTACCAATATTTCTCCGCGAAGTAAAGCTACCTATATTCCTCCGAAAAGTAAAGCTACCTATATTCCTCCTGGAAGTAAAGCTACCAATATTCCTCCGGGAAGTAAAGCTACCTATATTCCTCCGGGAAGTAAAGCTACTTGTATTACTCCGGGAAGAAAAAATTTTGTATTCCTCCGGGAAGAAAAACCTTATATTCCTACGGGAAGTAAAACTATATGTTCCTCGGGAAATAAAAGTATTCCTAAAAATGCCAACTTATGTCGGTTAGGAAGTAAATATATTCTCGAAAAGGCCAACTTGAGTTGGTCGGAAAGTAAAATTATTTCAAAAAGACTAACTATGGCGGGTCGGGGATAAAAATCCACCAACTGTAGTTGGTCGACAAGGAAAATTTATCGACCTTGGTTGGTCGTAATCATTTAAGAGAAGAATCTACTAACTATGGCTGGTCGGGGATAAAAACCCACTAACTGTAGTTGGTCGACAAGTAAAATTTAACGATCTTGGTTGGTCGGAAATATTTTAAACATTTTTTATACTCGTAACTTTATTATTAAGTGATCGAGCAACATAAATGATACTCGTAACTTTTTAATTATTACTAAGTTGGTCGAGAAACAAAACATCATTTTTACCAAGTGACTACTCGACAATAAGCTGGTCGACAGTAACTTGATCGACAAACTACACAATATTGTTATCCTTTTAACAGATACACATCCACAAATATAAAGTGTTTTATAAGACAATAGCAGTTAAAATTGCGAACAAAAATGAAAGTCTTTCATTAAATCCAAAAATAAATTACATTGATAATTAAATGAAAGTTACATTGATATTGAAATGTATACTAACTATTACATCAAAATTCCTATTCTACTGGTCTTTTCCCCTCTGCTTTTGACACAGGTTCCTCGCCAGCAGGCGGATCATTTAAAGCCAGAGGAGAATTTATAAAGTTGAGATCTTTCAACATCCTGACATTCATCACGGATGGTCGATCTAAGAGGTGCTCAGGATGAGATATATCGGCTTTTGAATGGAGATTGTAGTCACACAGATACTTTGAAATCAAGATCCGAGGAATGGCCCGTGCAGGGATCCAACTCATATCCAATTTGTACGGTGGCACAGGTAAGTCGAGCAGCCCGGGATCATGGTAGTCCCACAGGTAATGACCCTGTTCGAGTTGAAGCACACCTAGGGCATTCAACCATCCCTGCTTATAGCCCTCATTATTGGTATTCTGGATACGGTCGTCCAAGTGGTATAGCGCTTCGTTGTATCCAGCCATCCAGAACTCCCTGGGCTGTTTGTGGAACTGATATGTTAGCCTCTCCAGCTGCTCATGGAGATTTTTGATGAAGATTTCCTTGCTCTCCAAAGCAGATTTCTGCCCAGAGAGCTGCTCTTTCAGGTCCCTGATCTTCTTTGACATTTCAGCCAATGCCTGGTTCTTCGCCATTAACTGGAAGGCTTGGTTCTCTAAGGCAGACTGAGTCCTCTGTTCCTCGACAGGAATATGAGCTGCTCTTGCTCGTCCCCGAGGTGCTCTTCCTCATCCCCGAGAAGAAGAAGAAAAGCCAGACCTTTTCAAGGTTTCCAACTCGTCCCTCAAGTTGGCGTTCTCGACCTCCAAGAACGAGAATCCCTCATCAGTCACTGGATTAAGGCTTTTGAAGAGGAAGTTGCAGACTTCAATTATGACAGCTCCCTTTGCAGGTTGTTGTTCTCTTGTTCTAGCAATTCGGAAATTTGTCTGCACTCCTCGACCTCTCCCTTCAGAGTTCTCTCCCTCGCATCATACCCAGAAAAAGCTTCTCGTAGCCCTTGTCGGCAATGATCAGCTTGTACTTCTTCTCATACCCCTCATGCAACAGGGCAGTTGATTCTTTGTATTGTAGCTGAAGGTCTTCGAGGGTGCCTTGGAGATCCTCGATCATATCATAATAGGCCACATTATTGGCCACTGCTCGATCAAGTAGACACTTCAGATATTGATATGCTTCAACTGCCTATTCTGAAGCATCCTGGCCGAGGATTTCGATGACTTGTGCTGCACTCAGGTCTGTGTGACCAACCTTAAAGTATTCATTACATTTTCACAGCAGCTTTGTATCATAGGCAGATAACAATTCCATCCTGACCAGAAACTAGCAGAGAAAGAAAAAGCAATAATCAATAAGAGGTACAAGCAGAGTATGAATAGAAAATAGATAACAGTATGTAAAAAGTCCAAGTTTTATTATATCATAGTTCAGAGTTACAAGTTCTGGGTTACATTTGATAAAAGAAAAATAAAATGTAAAGATAAACCCGAACAACTCTACACCTTTTCCTTGTCTCCCAAAAACTTCTCGGGAGGCTGGGACGAGGAAGTAGGTTGCTCGGAGGGAGTGGATAGTTGCTCGGGGAGCACTGGAAATTGCTCGGAGGAAGTAACGATTTGCTGAAGTTCCTCGGCAACAGGCTGAATGGCTGAGGGATGATCTCCCATCACCATAGAAGACTCTTCGGAGGCAGCTTCGTCCTCTTCTAAGTCTTCAGGAGTTGGAGGGGGACCAGGGATGTGTTGCTGAAAGAGCTTGGAATTTTCATCCACTTTCATCTCCTGAAGAGCATCAACCCATCCATCCCTAAAGTATTTGAGGCTGCCATAGTCCACTTGCGACACCATGGCAGCCAATCCCTTATTCCACCCCTTGTCCCAGCCAGTGCTGAAGGACTTCTTCACAACCAGTTTCCTTTTCAACTTTTCCGAGGAAAGCTTCTCGGACAGCAGGTCATCAGTAGCTTTCAGTTTTTTCTCAGCCTCCTCCTTCTGCCGATTCACCTCCCGAAGTTGAGACAACTCCTCTTCAGCAATCCTGAGCTTATCCTCAAGCTCCCCAGCAGTTTTGAGCTTCTCTTCAAGCTCTTTATTCTTCTTCTCCAGACTATTCACTTTTTTCTCCAACTCCTTGGAGACATCAATAGCTCGATCTTTTTCCTGCTCGGTGGAGGCAAGCTTCTTCTCCCAGACAGCCTTGTTAGTGGCATATTTTTGGCGATAATCGTCCAAAGACTTGATAGCTTCTTCCAGAGCTCCCTCCACACTGGACGAGGAGAATGAAGCTTTAATTGCTTCATCCTTCTTCAGAATTATATTAAAGCAACTCGTCAACTGTGAAAGTAAAAATAAAGCAAGTCAGAAATAGAAATGACAAGGGAAATATGAAAAGTTCAAAGTAAGAAGACTTACAGAAGCAAGGTGGCGAGCAGCTAACGAAGTGACCATGTCCCGAGTAAGATTTTCTTCAGTACCTTGGACCTCGAGAATGATCCAGGACTTTACCGAGCTCATGGCAGAGCTCGGAGGAACAAAAGTTGGAACCCCAGTTCCAGTAGCTGGGGGCTGAGTGATGGTGTCAGCCAAATTGACCGAGGAGCTCTTCTTCAGCCTCCTCAGGGGAACAGGAATAGATTCAACCAAGGAAGAACCCTTGGTCGGTGATATTATAATCACCTCTCCAGGAGCAGCAGACCTGCTCGGAGCCACTGCGGGCTTCTCGGCAACCTTCACAACAGCAGCCGAGGAAGGTGCATCATTCTTCTTTGTCCCCTCCCCTGGGACATTAACTTTACTTCTTTTTGCCTAGGGATGGCAACGGGTCGGTTCGGGGTCGGGTTTTAACTCCCCGTCCCCGTCCCCGTTAGAAAAACCATTCCCCGTCCCCGCCCCGTTCCTCGTTATAACGGGTTCGGGGATCCCCGTCCCCGTTTAAAACGGGTATCGGATTCCCCGCGGGGAACCCGTTTTGAATTTTTTTTTTTTTTTTTCAACTCCTCTTTAGGCACCTAAGTAAAAGTTATTTTTAAATTACATCTCAATTAGAAAATGATTAAACACAAGTAAAGTGCAACTCCAAAATCTCCAACATAGTTAATAGTCCTAAAATTATATCTAAAATCATATCTAAAATCAACTAAAATTAACAGTCCTATTAATCAACTAAAATTAACAGTCCTATTAATCTGAAAAATTATATCTGAAAATCAACTAAAATTAACAATCTCAACTAATATTATATCTAAAATATTTTCTATAATATTTTCTATTATATAATACACGTTATAGAAACTTACAAGGGGAGGCCACTGGAAATTTTTTATTTATTTATTTTTTATTTATTTTTTTTGGAAGAAATTCTCTTATGTGTGGATTTGGTGAATGGGTTATGAAATGTGTTGAACTGAACTGATCCAAATCAGTTTTGGTGAATGAATGGGTTATGAAATGTGTTGAACATGAGTGTATTATGATGATATGTAGCAAAAATATAAGATCCAAATCTGAGAAGAGAAGAGAAGAGGGAGTCCGATAGTTTACCTGTGAGAAGAGAAGAGAAGCAGGCGTGAGTGAGTCCGCCGAGAGAGAAGCAGCAGCGGCGTGCGTGAGCAGCGGCGGCGCCGAGAGAGAAGAGGGGGAGGGAGTCCGCCGAGAGAGAAGCAGCGGCGGCGCCGAGAGAGTGAGGGGTTTTTTATCTTCTCAACATTAGAATGGAGGGGTTACGGCGTGAGTGAAAAACATTTAGGTAGGTTAGGGTTTTTATCTTTATATACTTATATTAATTATAATATATATAATTATATATATATATATTTTATTATATATTAAAAATCGGGTATCCCCGTGGAGACCCGAGGGTATACCCGAACCCGACCCGAAATTTATCGGGGATTTTTTTTAATACCCGAACCCGACCCGATCCCCGAAAATTCGGGGATTTTTCGGAGTTTTTTTCCCGGGTCTCCGCGGATTATCGGATTTTCGGGGAAAATTGCCATCCCTATTTTTGCCTCTCCAGAACCAGAGGCAGGCTTCTCGAAGAGAGTGTGAGGTCTTCTCTTCTTCATTCTTTCACTCAAAGGGATGCGAGATTCAGGCGAGGAGCTGGTGGAAGTTGGTACTGGCTCTGATTCACTTATTACTGAACGAGCAGTAAAAGAGGTGGTGTAGCTCTTGTATTGCAGCATATATGAAGCCGACCTAATATGCTCGTCGGTAACAGATTGATGCAGACTCTAGATAAGTTTCAAGTGCCTTATATTAACATCTGCTTCTTTTGGGAACTTTCTTTTGCTATCAACTGCAAATAAATAAACATTGCCATCAGTTACACATTTTATCAAACATAAAGGAAGCATAATTTCAAAATAAATAAAATGAAAAAAGAATAACCTATCCCATTGCCATAGGGAGGGCATCTGGGACCCTGATAAACTTCATCTCCTGATAAAGGAGCATGTTGCCAATTTTTTATAACAACCCCGTGCTCAAAATAATCCCTATTGGCATCAGGGAGATTGACTACTAAAGCCCTATTTAACATTCTAGTTTTTAAATAAAAGGTGTTATCACCAACTGCCCATCTATAAAAAAACATAATCTCAGGAATTCCTATGCGAGTTCCATGGATTTGATTTAATCTATGCACCCCATTAACTATTCTCCATGTGTTGGGGGCTATTCTTGCAGGAACGACGTCAAAGTACTGACAGAATTCCAGACACAAGGGATTTGGTGGAAAAGAAAATCCACACTCAGCAATAAAGAGACTGGGGAACCAATGTCCCTCAGCCAAACGAAAATAATCAGAAGGCTCAGAAAGCTCTTCCAAAACAACCCAGGAGGGAATGGAAAAATCAGAGCAAAATTTATCAAGAGATTCAACAGGGTAAACCATGGTGAATAAAGGAAATAAAGAAGAAGGAAGAAGATCTTACAGAAAAAGAGTGGAGCTGTTGACAATGAACGATGAAAAAGATGAACGCACAAGGGAGTAAAAGACAATGGAAAATTTGAAGGTACAAATTTGAAAAGGTAGAAGACGATGGGATTGTCTGTGACGCTTAAATACCTTGCCTTGGGAAATGGTAAAGTAATGATTATAAAAAGAAACAATTACGCTACCGGCGTCTAGAGGAACAAAAAGGGCGCGACAATCGAAGCGAGAAGAAACGATTACGCTACCGGCGGCTAAAAGGATAAAAAGTACGCAGAGATCGAGGCGGTTATGAAAATTCAAAAAAGACTGATTCTACGAATTTGGAAAGAGAAATAAATATGAAGAAAACACTCCTAAAAATCAGGAGGACCATTTAAAGCTACCATATTCCGAGAAAGAATGTTCCCTACTCCTCAAATTTCGAACTATGAAACATTGGGGGCTTCTGTTGATACCAAATTTAATCCGCTGACATGGCTCAATAAAGTGAAGACACGTGGCAGTCTACGTGGCAACAGAAAATATTTCCGAGGAACCCACACGCTCCGAAGAACCACGCTACAACGAGGAACACTGCTTCCCCGAGGAACTCATACGCTCCGAGGAAGTTATACGCTCCGAGGAACAAGAACTCTCCGAGGAACTCTTAAATACCGAGAAGCTTAGGCGGTCCGAACTGCACCTCGAACAAAGCATTAATAGCTGGATAACCAACAATTTGGATGTTCATTAAATGCTTATCATTCAGACGCACACGCCTAAGGGGCATTGAATGTATTACCCTTTCATATGTACATCATTTAATGTATTACCCTTTCACATTACAGCCTCAGGGCTATGAATACATTGTACAATCCTCATTGTAGGGGGACCGAAATTTCTTGATAGAATTTGTAATCGAGAATTCCCAAACACTCAGCAATAACATAACAGTGGACGTAGGCCATTCTTATAAGGCTGAACCACTTTAAAATTCTTTGTCTCATTTATTTATCTATGATTGAATAATTAGAGTGATCTAATTTTTTACATCAAAAATATGCATCACTAAAAAACAAATATATAAAAGGAAAGTAATATACCTAACGAGAAGCATTCTGAATAATTTATTTTCGAACGAATCTGTTATTTGCACAAGAACTTTACGAAATTAAAATATAATCATATTAACCACTATAGCAAGAATAAGCAGTGCAACTTTTATAACTAGGGTTTCTTAATCGACACAAATATTCTAGATCATCTAAAGTATAGAGGGCAAACAGAAATAAAAAAGAGAAAATAGAAAAATGTATTCAACAAGAAGAAGAAAAATGAAAAAAAAATGGAATCACCTATTTTAGACCATCCAAATATATAGGGCAAAATGAAAAAAATAGAAAATATAGAAAAAAGTAGTGAACAAGATGAAGAAAAATGATAATATAAATGGAATTAACTATTTTGGGCCATCCGAATATACAGGGGAAAAGAAAAAAAAATGAGAAAAATTGGTGCATCTGCTAATATCTCCCACGCATTGATCTTTAAGAAAAATAGGAAAAACAATCGGGTAATAAATGGATCAAAATATAATTAAAAATAAAAAATGGGTGCATCTGCTAATATCTCCCACATACTTATCTTGAAGAAGAAAAAAGAAAAAAATTAGGCCATAAATGGAATAGAATCTACCATGGTTGGAGAAAGACGAAGAAAAAAGAACATAAAAAAGAATACAAATCATATATCCCGCGTGCTGTTCTCAAACATACAGAAAAAGAAAGAAAGTAGAACATATGCACCCAGTCCATGAATGATGAAAAAAATAGAACAAAAAATGAAAAAATGAAGAAAAATATACCGGGGTTTCGAATTTTAGAAGCTGATGAGCTGTAATTTTTCTTTGATTTAATGTTGCCTTGGTTTGGTAGAAGAAGAGTTGCTCTTGCAACTCTCCCATGACTTATGTCAACTGCCTTGGTAAAATCAATTGGCTTGAATTACCAGCCATTCATTTCTTTTTTTAGGGGGGTAAAGAAATGGTTTCATAATATTTCGGCCAAATAAGGTCACGTGACCCCAAAACTTGAATTCAATTCCTACCCAAATTAACACTATTAAACGTCACAAAAATTGGAATTGAGAGTGGAATTTGACATTTACCATGGCAAATACCCCCAATCAAATGGACCCTTAAATGAATTAAATAAAGAGCAATTCTATTCCGCCAAAAATAATGACCGGTATTATAATCAAATAAATAAATAAGACAAAGAAGAAGTGAAGGTATGAAAAATTGAAATCATATGTAAAAAAAAAATCTTTCACCCTTAATTTACACAAATACAAATATGTATTGAAATTATACGAGACACGACATAAATCGATACGAAATCTTATTTTTTTACTTGACATTAAAACAACCCAAATAAAAGCAACACATTGTTTTATCCCCATTTTTGTCCTCGTTTTTAATTATTTTTTTCTTTTTATCCCAATTTTTATATCTTAAAAGCAATTTTTTTTTTTCTCTTTTTCATCCTTTTTTTGTTTATTGAAAACACAAAAATTGTGTTATTCATCCTAGATTAAAAAATTGTTTATTTGTTCTCTTTTTTCTCACAAATGATTTTATAACAAAAAGTAAATTTTTATTATTCTTTTTCGTCCTAGTTTTTATTTAAAAGAAACTATATTTTCTTTTCATTCTAATTTTTATCTGTAAGAGAGTAGTATAATCTGAGGTGTTTATGAATAACAGATGCATAACCCATTTAATGGTAAAGAAATAGTAATAATGCACACGTAATGATGAGGAACAAAATCTTGTATATATCACAATAATGAGCAATAAATATATGATGTCTAGATAATAAACGAGCCTTTGGTGGATTCTAGTTTTGAGGGAGAGAGAAACAAGTATTTTAAATACATCAATGGAAGGAAGGTAAGCACTAGTAAAATGGATGGAATAGTGGAGTATTCATAGGCTGAGGTAAGTCATGAGCAACCTCAGGCGCGTTAAATGATGGGTCAGACTATCATACCTAACATGTCACTAGCTTTAAATGCTGAGTGAAATATCGAGTGACTAGTCATTTGGGTTAGGTGGTGCATCAGGGTGTCGGCACATTTTTGGCCACCAGTCCACCATAACGTCAGTGGTGAGCTCCGTTTGATTTGACATGGTGAGGTATAATATGACGCCACTCGGATCTTTTGAGAAATACATTATTTGTGGCGCCAAATGCTATATATGGATGAGATATAGTTTTTCCAAGGTTGCTCAGGTAATTCTTTTTCGGGTTATGTTGGTTCTTAACCCAGTGTGATTAAAATGGCTAAGTACAATGTGTAGCCATTCGGGATATTTCGACAGGGGTTTGCCCCCCCAAAAGAGATCGGTATGTGCGGATCAAGGGAGAAAATTCTCTTTCCGCCACTCGCAATATTGGTGGACTCCCACGAACATAAATTAATTGCCGTTAAAGGGATAAAAATATAGAAAATGGAGTCGTCAACCTATTTTGCTCGAAACATGCGAAAGATATAGCCATCTCCGAAGAAATTGCATCAAAGGTAAACTGTTCATACGAAATCAAATAATTCACGGGTCCGGGGTCTAAGTTACGGAATGGAAATATTTAGACACCCATTCCTACCTTTCGTTTTCTCGTGTGCTATGATAATATTATCTTTTTTTTTAATCTAAAATGCAATTTATGTATATGATGTGTGCGGAGCGAAATAAATTAGAAAATAAATCGTCAGCACCACGTCATGGAAAAAAACGAAGATGAGTATTCTAAGTAGAATAAATTAAAAGAAAGAAGATAATATAAAAGGTAGACGAAATGTAAGAAGCATATCGTATCATAATCCATCACAATGAATGGAATACACATGTCTAACGACGCCGCTAAAAATATAATAAAGAGAAAATACTACGCTATGTGCAATGCACCGGATCATAATCCACTATGAGAAAATGGATATGCATGTCTCACGCAATTGTGAAAACGAACGAAAGAAAAAAAAATATGAAAATATAATGTAATGTAATGTGAGCAACACATCGGATAATGATTCACTATGAAAAATTGGATGTGTGTCTGACAGGGTTGTCAAAAACATATAAATCAGTGTATATGTATATATATAGGGAAAGGATCAAGTGTGGTCCAGTTTGAGGTCCCTGAACGAGGTCCATTTTTTTAAAATAGTAAAAAAAATATTTTTGAGTTGATTTTTTTTTTGGATTTTTAAACATTTCAATAGGACCATAAAAAAATAATCATCTCAAAATGAATTGTTTTGCTATTTTAAAAAAATCAGTCAAACTATGTCAGTTTTTAAGTTGTTTTTAAGCTGTTAAAAACTGACAAAGTTTGATCGATTTTTTCAAAATAGTAAAAAAAATCATTTTGAGATGATTTTTTTTTATCTAGCCTTACTGAAATGTTTAAAAATCATGAAAAAAAAATCAACCCCAAAATATCTTTTTTACTATTTTAAAAAAATGGACCTTATTCATGGACCTCATGAGATCCTCTCTCTCTCTCTCTCTCTCTCTCTCTATATATATATATATATATAATACTAATAAAAGCGAGAATGAATAAAATGAAAAAAAGAAAGAAAAATGGACTCGAATCCCCAAGAAAACTCAAGATGCCCATGTAGTAAAAAATGGCATCAAAGTCCAAGTAGTTCGATAACACACGAGGGTGGAATTTTACTCATGAATCCAAACTAGAATTTCCTTTAGTTTATTGAAAAGTGTGCACGAGTGGAGAAAGTGTAGGAAAATGGGAGGAAATTCTAATTTGGGATTCAAAGATTAAACCCTTTTTTTGGCTTTTTTAAATTTATGAAACTATATTTTGTGTATATAATTAATAAAAAAGGATTATTCAGGGTGAGAACATAAAAATAAAGCATAAGATATGCTAAGAGTAAAAAAAGTGTGATAAATGACACTAATTAAATTAGCCAAAAAAGGATAGAAGTAAACATTCTATGAAACTTTGATATTGATTTTTGAAGTGAAGTAGACTCATTTATTTATGGTAATGAAGAGGTGCTGATGTGGTGGGAAAATAGATGGCAAAGGTGAGGTGAAAATGATGTAAGGAATGGTGGAGATAATGTTTGAAAAATGATGTTTTTGGAACACGTTGCATTGATTTCGATGCAATGGCTCTTCAGATTTCGAGGAGGGGTACTTGAGAATAAGGTCATGGCCTTCTTAAATAGTAAAATTTTAGGGTTAGGGGGTTTGCCGATCGGCATAAGTCTAGGCCTCACTATCGGCTTACCCTATGTCTTGCGGTATAAAAAAGGTACCCCTATGCCAAAAGTGTAACACCCGTGTCTGAAATTTGTACCTCACCCATTGTAATTTGTATTCCTTTGGGCCATAAACTATATCTAATGGATATATGTTGAATTTGATCTATCCTTGTGGCATTTGTGCAATTTAATTTGAGATTTAATGCCCTAAAGTTTCTATCAAGAATTTTGACTGTCGTTCGAACGAGTAGCCACATTGTTCAAATGAGAAAGGGTTTTCGTTCGAATCACCTTCTAACGACTAGGCCCTATTCGATTTCCATCATTATTTGGAATCTCGTTGGAACGCCCTCATTCGAATGAGGTGCATTGTTATTCGAATGAAGGGTAGTTTTCTGTTTGAACGAGCTAGTGTATTTTGTCATTTTAAGCCGCGTTTACCCTCATTAGATTCCTCGTTGGAACTCTCGTTTAAATGGGAGGGGATCTCGTATGAACGAGGTCCAAGTCGTTCGAACTAGGGGTGTAAAACGGACGGATACGGAGCGGATACCATTGTATCCACATCCGTATTCGTCAAGACTCCACACTATCCGTATTCGTATCCGTATCCGCCCGGATAATAATTTAAGCTATCCATATCCGTATCCTCTCGGATTTTTCGGATTCGGATAATATCCTTATCCGTTTTTATTGTTTAAGATACATTAAGATACACATACCATATTGAACACTAATTTAATCAATTAATTAAATATATAATTTTTCATTCCATGTAAGATATAGAGAATGTGTGAAGCATAAAATTAAAGTATAAAAGAAGGTTTGAGCAAAAGTACTAACCTTTAATGTGCATTTTCTTATTCAATTTTGAGCCATTGAAATTTGTATCCTCTTCAGTTTCTCTAATGTTTGAACAAAAATGAAATGAAGCATCATCTTACTTGAAAAGAATAACTCAATTAAAATATTAACGGAGAAAACAAAGAATATATTACAATACAGAAGGGATGTTATTTTTTACCCCTTAAGTTCCTGAAGTGTGTCTTTCTCATCTACTTTCCTTTGTATCCTTAAGATAATCACAACTCGCAAGTTAGTAGTAATGCATAAAGATAAGACATTAATTGTTTGAACATACTAATTCACCCAAATAAAACTTCACCAATATATGGTACTAAAAAGATAAATCCATGAGTTTAATAATACATGTAACATAAGTTTTTCTTATACATAAAAGTTTATTCCACCAAAATCCGCCCCCGTAACACAAAAATTATCATCTTCAACTTCCAAGGTCCCACAAAGCTGTATTGGATAAGAAGAAAGAAAAAGTTATAAACGTATTATTAGCATTAGCTATTCATTATCACAAGAAGAGCAATACTAACAAAAATATTCAATTAATAATAATACCTGAAAATGAATTTTCGAGAGCCTAGCTATTCATTATCATCATCAACCTTCAAATTTTCTAAAATTTTGCAAACAAATAATAAGTTAGTGTTTATTTATGTTTAATAGTAATGAAAAATATAAATTTTATTTTGACTTACCCAGTTTCTGTCCAACAGAAGGCAACCAATCTTTCAAACAAAGAAGAGTCTCGACAGTCTCAGAAGCTAAAGATGAACGTGTATCATCCACAATTCTGTGCCCCCAACTAAAATCTAACTCTGATGCAACGGTAGTAACAGGAATAGCTAAGATATCACATGCCATCTTCGCAACTTTGGGGAACTTTGGCCCATTAGTCTTCCACCAATGCAAAATATCAAATGCAAACTCATTATCATCGTCGAGAGGGAATAAAGCTTCCTCCAAGTAGTGTTCTAATTCAGACTTCTGAACTATAGATGAAGCATTAGAGCGCTCCATAATAAACCTTTTAAATCCTCCTGTAAAGCCAGATCTTGCTTGGGGAATAGTATCAACTTCACGAGTAGACTGCTCACATCTATCCCCAAGTATGATGGGAGAACATGAAGATTCACTATTTAAACTTTTATATTCAGCATATAACTCAAACAAAGTGGTGCGAACTCTGTGAATGTAACTTTTTACCAAAGAACCATAAATCTCACGATAAGCATAGTGAACAAACTCCATCTTGTACCGAGGGTCCAACACCAGTCCAAATGTTAACACCAAACTACAATCCTCCCAATACTTGTCAAACTTTTCCCGCATTTTCAACGCCATCAAATGAATATAATCCACATTACTTTGCATCCATTTATTCAACTGATAATTAATATTACAAACATCATTGAAATAGTAGTTTGCAGTTGGGTATTTTGTCCCTGAAAGGCGATTTGTCATTTCATAAAAAAATTTCAAACATTCACAAATTTTTTTCCCTCGTTCCCAATCATGCTCATTTGGAAGAAACTCATCATCACGATCCAACTCTGCCAAGCGCTCAAAAGATCCTCTCAATTCTATGGCACTCTCTAGCATAAGATACGTAGAATTCCATCTAGTTTGACAATCTAATTCCACATTCTTTTTAGAATTCAAACGAGTCTGTCGTAACGCAACATTCCAAATTTGATTTTTTTGAAGTGATGACCCACCGTGCTTAACACTATTATGAATTATCTCAATAAAAGTATCAATCACTTTCAACCCATTCCTAACAATCAAATTAATAATATGAGCAGTGCAACGAGTATGAAACATATCGCCATTTTGGAGAAGAACTTTTTTACCATTCAACCATGACTTAATACGCTCTACCATTGTCTTATTAGATCCATCATTATCAACTGCAATAGTCATGAGCTTTTTATCAATATTCCACTCTAAGATTCTAGTCTTCACCCATTCAGCTACATTTTCAGCATCATGTGGACATTCGATCCAACAAAAAGAAATTATTTTCTTATGCAATTTCCATTCATTATCTATGTAATGGCAACTCAAACAACAATACCCAATTCCTTGATGTTTAGGAGTCCAGATGTCTGTAGTGAGGCTAACCCTAAATGAAAGACTTTCAATGCTCTTGTAAAGTTTTTCTTTTTCACATTTAAAACCTCTTTTTAAATCATTTCTCACAGTAACTCTTGACCGAAATTTATAAGTAGGACAACAATAAGAAAGCCAATAGCTGAAGTACTCGTGCTCGACCATAAGAAAGGAATAATCATGTTTAGCAACCATTTGAGAAAATAAAAGTCTCTCCACATCTGGGTAAAATTTGTAAGTGCCAAACTTTGGAACCGGATCACTAGATGACTTAACTGCGCTAATAAGTTTCTGTCGAATGTCTCCTCCACTCACAACCTTACGTTTACACGATTTGAGATGGTTGCTCAAGTGTGAGGTTACTTTTGAACTCCCCGCATCAAACTTTCTTTTGCAATGGGTGCAAGTCGCCGTAACAGAACTATCTGGATGAACCTCTCTGTTAAAATCAAACCACACGTTAGATGAAAGTTTTTTGTTGTGCGCTTTGTTCTCACTAGCTTTGTTCTCACTAGCAACACTTGCGCGATCCGACGAAATACTCTCCACTGGAACAGAAGAAGATTCATGCGTGGAAGGATTGTTTTGATTAGCTTCTGTAGACATATTAAACTGCATCGTGTTGAGGGATAATAAGTAATATGCGACGTTCCCAAGTATAATCTATTTTTTAAAAGAAAAAAAATTACAACGTAGAAAAGGCATAAAACTTATCTTTAAAAAAAATATGAAACTAATTTTAACAAAAAAAATTTTTACCTAAAATTTTCATTCTAATATTACTAAAAAATTTGAACCAATACAGAATTTATGAAACTCCATAATTCAGTTAGTCTACTTTATGAGGGATAATAAGTGATATGCGAACAACGTAGAAAAGGCATAAAACTTATCTTTAAAAAAAATATGAAACTAATTTTAACAAAAAAATTTGTTACCAAAAAATTTTCATCCTAATATTACTAATAAAATTGAACCAAAACAGAATTTATGAAACTCCATAATTCAGTCTACTTTATTAAACTCCATAAACAACCATAAACATATCACCATAAACATATCAGTGTATCAACAAAAATGTATCTAGAAGGATCCATATCAAATTCAGTAAACCCATCAACAATGGGTGACCATCAATTCAGTAAATTCAACCTAAAAGCATAAAGCCATTTAATTGTCCATTTAATTGTCCAAATCAGTGATATTCATACTCGTTGCAATAAAAGAAATAAAAGAAAACTATGAAAAAAAAGAAAATTATGAAAACTATGAAAAAAAGAAACTGATGCAGTTAAAAAAAATTGATGCAGAAAACTCGTTGATACTCGTTGCAAAAAACTGATGCAGAAAACTCGTTGATACTCGTTGTTTCATACTCGTTGCAAAAAACTGATGCAGAAAACTGGAAAAAAAATTGATACTCGTTGATATTCATACTCGTTGATACTCGTTTCATACTCGTTGCAGAAAACTGATGCAATATAAGAAAACTTTGAAAACTGATTCAGTAGTCAAACTGACCTTGTGACTTAGGGGAGTTATGAGACCCGAAGTTGAGGGAGATCGCAGGGGAGATGGGAGATCGGAGGGGGATGGGACGACACCGAACGGGATGACACCGGATGGAGATCGGAGGGGAGATGGGACGACACCGGATGGAGATCGGAGAGGAGGGAGATCGCAGGGGAGATGGGATGACATCGGATGGAGATCGGAGGAGATCGGAGGACAGCTGTGGCTGTGGGAGATCGGCTGTGGCTGTGGGAGATCGGAGGACAGGAGGGAGCGGCGGGAGTGGGTTTGGGGAAATAAGGTAAGGAGATACCGTGGTGGGTTTTTAGTTATTAGGGTTGGGTTAGATTTTTTAAGTTTATATAATTATACTTATGCCCTTTTTTTTTTAAGTTTTTGTTTATATATAAAATTTTATATGGCTAATATTTTACACTTTGTTAGACAAATACAGATATCCGGCAAAATGGATATCCGGTAAAACGGATACTCCGTGTCGGATACGGATTATCCGTGTCGGATACTATTGCTATCCGTATCCGTTTTTTCGGATATTTTTATTGAGTATCCATATTCGTATCCATTTTCGTTTTTCGGATAAATATCCGCAAATTCGGATTCAAATATCGGACGGATGCGGATTTTTGAATATCCATTTACAGCCCTAGTTCGAACGACCGGAAGAAAATCTGGATTTTTTGCACATTTTAATGTGCTGTCATGATGTGGAGCGTTGGATTTGATGAGTTGTCGACCTACTAGTAGCTCATATAAAAACATGGGTTTAACCCTTGGTTAATGGGTTAAGTATTTTTAGGTATAATAGAGGTGAGGGGGAGGGAGAGGCCATTTTTCTCATCAAATTTTTGGATTTCTCTCTTTCTCTCTAAGCCACACTATTCCATCCCCAACCCTTTTCACTACAAGAAAAAAGACTTTTAGTTGTAAAACAAAATTATGACTAATCATTAAAAATTTGTGACTAAATCATTTAGTGAAAAAAAAAATCGTCACCACTTTGCTGGTAAAGACCTACCGCTGATACCTTTGGTGGCAATAGTTTGGCGTTTCCTACAAAATGTTGCAAATTTAGTGGTAAACAAATTTTGCTACCAGATGATTTACTTTTAGTGGCAAATTATTTGCTACAAAAAATAATCAAAATTGTCACTAAAAGATATATTATTTGCCACTATAAGATTCTTCTTGTAGCAAATATAAGATTTGCTACCAAAACTCAGTTTTTGCATGAGGTAAAGATAGTTCTGTGGCAATTCATATTTGTCATTGAAAATATTTTTTTGTAGCGAATTATTTTCTCCAATAATAGTTATTGCATTCAATTTTAATATTTTATGCGTAAAATAATTTAATAATAATACTCAATACATTCAATTTTCATATTTAATAGTTAAGATAATTAATACAATCTAGTAAGAACTTTTATGCTTCACTGCTTCACAAAATAATCAAAACATATTTATAATATCGTATACACATCGTGACAACCATTTTCATATCAAAATCAAGTCAAATATACCAATTACATAAATCGCTTTACCGTTCACAAAAATAACAAAAAAAAATAAGTCAAAGGAAATAATTATAAGACGATTGATCATTTATACTTCATGTATCTCTTCTGCTACTCACGTATTATTACGGATTACATGATTATATTACTCCTCAAATTTTCAAAAAGGTCATCCATTCGTTCTTTCATTGGCGCGTTCTTCCTTTGAGTTTCATTTGCTTATCTCATTGCCTCGTTAGCTTCCCTTCTCGCCTCATCAGCTTCTCTCATGGCCTCAACAACTTGTCTATCCCTCTCAATATCTTTCTCCTTTTTCATATCATCAAGTTGTGTGGTCTTAGCACCAACCCCTCGTCCACGTAGATAGCCAAATCAATGCCTTGAAACAGTTTGAAATGACTTTGCATCATCCAGGTCAACACTATCCTCAAGCTGTGATGCAAGTATTTCATTCACCTCATCCTATCAACAATTGTATACAATGTATGTTATTATTAAAAAAATTATAGTAAATAAAAAACTTGAAAACATCTTACATATACACTTCCAGCCTCCGGAGTAACCCAATTGTCCTTTCTTTTGCTATAATGAGTCGTATACCACACCTTTGTCATAGATGCGGGATCTCCAGTTTCCACGCTATACAAATTTTAATATATATATAAAGTATCATAACCAATAACAAAGAAAAATTAAATAATTACCAAAAATAATATTTTTAAGAAATATACGGTACCATCTCATACTTCACTTGACGAAATCCTTGAGTTTCATTGCAATGCAAAATCTGCTGCTTAGATCGATTGATCGAAATAATTTCACTTCTTTTTCTAAAAATAGCATAAGTAATTTATTTTCAATAAAACATTAAAATAATTCGCATGAAAAAATAATTACTTAAACTTAATATAACCTTGTACTTTGCGTCAACAAATATCCCACAAAGATCATTCCTTTTATCATCTGACGATAATTCCATCAAGTGATACTCAAGAGCTTGTTCTAAAGAGCCATGTGGTTTGAAGTGTTCATAATACATTTTTGACCGAAAGTTGCGAAATTGAGTATGGAGTTGATCCATCACTACAGACTTTATATTATCATCATTTGGCAATTGAAACTCATCTCATTTAAAAGAAAAGAAAATTAATTAAAACTAACTTTACATGGGGCTGTGTTCTATATATGAGCATAAGTAGAAGCTTAGTCACAAAAATGTCCACATGTGTTCTTTGCTCTCTTCCGGGATATTACTCCGCAATCGAAATTTAAAAGGAGCGTGATCACGAATAATAATGCATATTTCAGATTTGAAATTAGATGCAAAACGGCCTAGTATACGGCCCTCCGAGAATATTCTCCCCCTTACAAAGGAAAATAACAGTCAATAGAAGATTATATAGTAGTTGCTCAATATATGAAAGTTAATTTCTTAATATATAACACATATGTAATCTTATTATATATGCCTCAAACTCGTTTCATGCTCAGTTTTGTTATATATATAATAAATATCTATTATATATATATGTTATATAACATATATATAACCGATGTGTTATATATTTGTTCAACTATCAGATCTATTATATATCTGTACACATAGAGTGAATATATTATCATGTTACGATCGAAATATAAATAACAATCAATTTAAACATATTCATAAACTAGTCTCAACTGCTATGCCTTAGTCTATTGTTATTGACTCTTCTCAGATTAATGAAAATAATGTCTTAGTTTGTTGTTATTGACTCTTCTCAGATTAATGGAAATAATGTCTTGATTGGGATTTATTATTCTTAGAGAATATAAAAATAAACTAATAACCATTGTATTATCGAAAAACAAGTACATAAGGTACAAACGATGGCAGGTACTACAGAGAAAACACAGTTGAAAAATGAAAAAGAAAATGGTTAGCTCTCAACTGGAGACTAACCACAAGGCTTCCCCTTTCATTGGGGTTCAACGCGACAAAAGAAATCAATACCATTGAACTTTCTTCACTGACCAAAACTTTACAAAATCAAGGAAAATTTTCATAATTGTGACACATGGGGGACGAGTACTAACAATAATATCCATTCTTATTTTTTGTGAATACGAGAATTAAGCTTGATTACACAAATCATATTAAACCCAAGAACCAAGCCACCAGGCACTTTCAGAACATCAAATCCATAAACTGTAAACAAGTTACCCATTAGGAAATGCAACATAATTCCATAAGTGAAGATTTATTTTCCCTAATAAAATGCGTTGACTGTGGGGTAATAGGTACACAAGTTTGGTACATGTCAAGTGGCTAGTATTACTAGGGTCATAAGCTGCATTGAATTCAAATGTAAATTATAATACTTGTCGAATGTGGTTGCCTAAGAAGTTCCGACATGACACAGACACAATACGTCAGTACAATAAATATAAAATTTATGATACAATATAGCGGGTACTTATAAAGGAAAAAGAAACCCGTTGCATATATATTCGAATCGCATCAGGTTTTAAACAAATATATTTACTCTTGTATATTCAAAACACTTAAAACGTTTATGTAATAATACTATTAATATGAGTTCGACACACACTGTTTTTATTTTTTTGTTTTAGTAAACTTCTTACAATTTTATTTATGTCTTTTAATAATTATAATAATTTAGTTACTCACGATTACATCAAAATAAACTAATAACCACTGTACCATCTAACAACAAGTACACAACCTTTATAGTTTTGACATAAAAGAAAGGGAAAAAGTCATAACAAGTTTGGGATTGATTATGTTTAGCGGATTCAGAATTATAAACTAAAAAACAAAGTCTTTTTAAACTGGTAAAAAATGACTTTGAAATTTGATTTATAATTGGTACTCCGTTAAAAGTAATTCACCCACTGGTGTTGTATCCGGTCGAGGGTGGGATTGTAGAGGCTGAGTTAACATCGTTTCCAACTCCTTTTTTGGTAAAACCATCTTGACTTGTACCAACAAGCATGCAGACGCTGGATGGAGAATGTTGTGTCATCAGTCTTATCTTATCTCTTCTTAGCCTGGAGGAAGTGTTATTGTTGCTCAACTACTTGAGCTAAAAAAAACAATGAGATTGTGACACATTCTATGCTTCAGCAAGAATTAGCTATAGCGATGTCAATGATATACTCTATACTAACATGGTCGGGGGACTTACGCTCCATTTCTGTCACCTGGTTATTTTTTTATAAAATAATGTTAGAGTAAGAAATTATTTGAATTTTTTTGTTTGCATAATAAATTGACATATTGAACCATTTATGCGATTTTTAAACCATTCGGGAAACCTCTCAACATGTCTTTTTCCAACATTTATGTTACTTTCGACCTTCAATAAATCATTATGCTCATTAACATACATGAATGCATTAAGTTGGAAAACAACTCTCGTAAATAAAAGAGAAGGTGAAGAATAATATAGATAGATATACTTTATAAATTCTTGTATCTCGTCACAATTATCCGACACATATAAAGAAATATTTTGCCACTCACTATGTCCAAGGTATTGGTAACATGCTTTTCTAAGCAAATGGCCATTAGACCGAAAAACAAATAAAGCTTATTGATCATCACCACCATCATAATTTTCCTCAGTGCGGTTGAATTTTGTCTCAATGGCACCCATATACATCGAGAAAAATGTTATGCATTCATTTAGAATGTAAGATGATAAGCACCCAAAAGTGTTATATTTATAAATCAAATAGACGCATTTTATTGCTAGTTCTCGGTACAATCGAACTTATATTGGTATTTGTTTATTTTGTAGGCCAATAAGCATTTGCGGTGTCAAATAAGCTTAATTCGAGGCAATTGCCATAAATAAGTGGTCATGTACATCAAATGTGGAAGTGATGCGATTAAAAGAGCCTAACCCAGTTCCCTACCTGTCCCCAAATCCGAACCTAAGACTAAATCGAGTTCAGACCAGTCCCGAGCCTCGTGGGTGTTTAGTTTGCACCTTTAAAATTTTTTAGATTGTTATGTTAGTCGTTTATAATTTTTATAATTTATTTTGAGTCATGCATGTTTTTAGGATTTATTTGTGGGTATAGCTGTAAATATTATAGTTCATATCATGCGTCGTTTATTTTTTTTTATGTAAATATAATAGGGGTAATTTTTATTTTTATTTTTATTCTTATTTGATATTTATTATTAGTTAGTTTTATTAATATTTTATTAGGTTGGGTTTATTAGTGTCATTTTATTTTAGTATTTAGATTAGAAATTTAATCTTCTAATTTTAATAGATTTTATATTTCCTTTAGTTTTATTTTATTAAGTTAGGATTTAATTTTTAGTTTCTTTTGTTTTAGTAGATTTATTTTTTCTAGTTATTTTTTTTAGTTTTAGTTTTATTAATTTCATTTTTAGTTTAGTCTTTAACACTTAAGTTGTTTTGTTTTAAATTTTGTACACTAAACACACACACACACACACTACTATACCAACTAACCTACACCCTGTTACACAAAAATAACTCTCTCACCAACTACTATTCACCATCTTCTACATCACACATCCTCTCTCCTACTCACCTCTCCACTAAACTTCCCACATTCTTACCCGATTTAACCCACAACCCGAAATCATAACTACCCATAATTACCGGACCTGCGACCCGACTTCTTCATGACCTGCTCTCCAGGACTCGACCTCCATGCCCATCCACATAAACCCACAAACTCGGACCTGCCTCATACCCACATCCAAGCTCCAGAGAACACACCGACCCTCCTACATGGTTAACCTCGCTCCTTAACCCACGAACCCAGCAATCGAATCCATTTTAACAAAACTATAACCCTATATCCACTTGTTATATCCGGCCATCAACCCGTTAGCCCAGGCCCAACTCTGGCCAAAAAAACTAATCGGACCTACCTTCCACAACTCCGTTCTGACCCTCCACTTCCGACAAACTCGAACCAAACCCGCGACCTAGTTTGAACCTACTGCCATTCCAAGACCAACCTCTGACACCCTTTTTTAATCCCAGCTACAAATTCCACCTTACCCCTGCCAAAACCCATTTACCTTTGAACCGAGCCAAAACCTAGTTCTGTTGTCCTGCCTTTCCCAATCCGGCTAAACCTATTACCTACAAAATCCAAACATCTGGCCATTCTCCAAAAATAAAAGTTACATGTTTCGAATGACATTTACCCTCCTTTCCCCAAACTACCCTCATCCATTATACCTTCCAATTTTACCCCTTGCTCCATGCCTCTTAAAAAAGAAAACTTTCTCTTCATTTAAAAAAAAAAGAGTGGGGAGAGAGAATTTGGGGTAAAATAGTTTTAGTTTAGGAACTCCATTTGGAGCCCATTTTTGGTTACTTTTCTGTGTAATAAGGATGAGTGTCGTACAAAAATTTCAGTTCTTCTTTTATCTATTTTGTTTATAGTAATTTGAGTGTGAGGCACACTGTATTGAGATACAAATTGTGAGTTGAGTGACATCTTTGAGTGTTGTAAAATTCAGATTTGTGGATAAAATTATTGTTAAAGTTTGGGAAGTTAATATCAGACTCAAGGGGATTTGGTTTATATATTTATTCTCATTCTATTTTATTTATTATGCCTCTTATTATGTCATTATTACATTTAATATGTAATAATACCAAAATGAGAGGCTAAATATCCCGTTCAAATGGTGAGATAAAACCCTTTAACTTTTATTTTCAATTTGTGTATTTATTATGCTCCTTTGAATATTAATATTGAATTTTCACAATTTATATTTACGTGACGAGAGAGGGTGAAATATTTTTGAGAGAAAATCGTAAATTCATATTATAATATTTATTCATTAATTAAACTAAATATATGCAATTTATGTATGATGTTGTAGTTTGAATTTCTCAACTCTATAACTTAATTTTGTTTATGATTTAAAATACTTTTAGTAAATTTTTCCTATCGGGTGATTTGTTAGAAAATGTTTAATTCTAATTTTTATAGAGTTAGTGAAATAAAAATGTTAATCTTCTAAAATGACCATATATAATTCGCATTTGCAACGAGAGTTGATTTGTGACTTTATATATATCTCGGGGTATTTCAAATAGATAAACTGCTTAATGAAGATAACTTGGTTAAGTGGTGAATTTTAATCCCTTAAATTATCTCATAATTGTCCACTCATCATAGTTGGTCACTTTATCATTTTATTTATTTATTAGTGTAGTTTAATATTCGCACATTATTAGTTAAATACATATCCTTTCACAATTGTATTAAAAATCATACTTAGTCTTCACTTTTCTCTTGTCCATATTAAGGAGCACGGATTGACTCCTTACTTGCCATTATACATGTTTTAGTGTATTTGTAGGTACAAAAGGGATTTTTTTATTAGTGGCCTTTTATTCTACAATGAAATATAGTTCTTGTTCCTTACGTAAAGCAAGTCAATCTGTCATCTGCTGGTGGCAGGATTGTTATCTCATGTGACAATGTTTGGGATGCTTTATCTGCAGAAGAGGCTCTCGGGTTTTGTCATGGGAGGCCAGCAGACGCCGCAGATTCACAGGTTGTTAAAGAAGCTATACACGTGAAAGGACTTCGAGATGATACAACATGCATTGTGATTACTATACAACCTCCAGACAAGGCGAGTCCTCCTCGTCCACCACCAAAGAAGTCAGGTAAAGGAGTGTTCAAATCCATGTTTGGCAATAAGAGTTGTGAAACGACTTCTCATATAGAGAAAGAATATTGTAAGCCAGATGTGGTGGAGGAATTAGTGGAGAAAGGATCTGCTATGCTTTCGGAAAGTTTAGATACAAAGTACCCAATATGCAACACGTTCAAGCTATTTGTATGTGAGATTTTTCAAGTAAAGATAAAACTCGGGGAGGGTATTTAAATATATGCTGGATCGTCAATTTCAAGAAAATTTCATCCCCGGGATGCTTCTTTCCTTTACTCAGGCTATCAAGAGAAAAAAGAAGCAATGGAAGGGAAAAGGCCTTCTGGAGATGGGTCTAGATACAACAGTGGAAGTGAATAGCCAAAACCCGCTCTACCACATGTATGACATGCAAATGCTAACAACTTTTTTTAAGCTGATTATAAATGGGAAGAAAAATATTTCTGACAGGATAAACTACCTTTTGCACCCATGTTGGGTTTGAGCAATTGAGTCCCTTTTGACAAACATGGGGACCTACGAGAATCTTCCTTCATGCTAGCTTGCTTTAAAATCGAAATTTCGAGGTTAGAGTTGCATAGTGTACTTAAAAATCTATTTTTGACTCGATATACATTTTGCAAAGGTCTTTGGAAGACGTAATAGGCTCGGATAAATTCATGTTCAACATGTTAGAGGTAGTTCATTTTCTCTTTTATTACGTTCCATTGTATTATGCTCTTACCCTTTTATTGAGCTTACTACATGCGAAAGCTCTGTTCAGTGTATTTTTTTAAATATGATTCATTTTCTAGGAGAAACTCTCGTGATCATTGCGCTATTAAATTTGTACTGTTTAGTAACATTAATTGTTTCTTTCAATGTCAAGACGATAAACATTCAGAATAAAAATATGTTCTATTTTAATTTATTGCTTATCAAATACATTGAGTTCCCATTCTTCTTTTAAAAAAAGCAATATACGCAAAAGGTGTGTTATCAAATGGCATCGTTGCCGGCTTTTTAAGCGTTGGAGTTTTCTCAAACTTTGGCGATTGGCTTTTCATGAAGTGCCATTGTCGACTTCTCAAGTTGAGGAGCGTTTTGAAAACTTGTACATTTGTTCATTTATATGTATATATTTTATTTTACATAGATTGTTTGTGTTAGGATATTGAGGCCTTGTACATTTATTCGTGGTGATTTGGACCCCAATTATTTGTAATAATTAAATTAACAAAAAAAGTAAAAGGAAAACAGGATAAAATAGAGATAGAGTTTCGTTGATGTGGATTAGATAACTCTCGATTTTGGGTCCGTATGAATCCCGGGGACGACTGAAGTTAGGCGAACTTTCCCTCGGTCGACTCAATGTGGTTTTTACCCAGAGTGTATAAAGCCCTAGGATGTGCATTTCTTTATCACTCGTGCACCTTCTGCTAGGGAATTCATTTATTGTTAAACTATATGCTCTTATGTGACTTTATTTTTGGCATAGTCTTACTTTGAATAGTTTGATGAATTAATTACACTTAAGATGTAAATCCGATCATTGCAACGAGAAGGAATTTCATCACCCAACTCAATCACTTAATTTCACTTGCTTGTTCACCCGTCCCATCATATAATTAAAATTCACCAACTAGCAAGCCAAGTAGGAGCGCAATTTCCAAAGGCGACCTATAAGATTCCGTGATTTTCTCACCCGTAAAAATTTGACTATCCAATCACTTAATTGAAGATAAAAATTCGTTACGTGCTAGTTAGTACTTTCCTTTGTCTATACGTGTCTAATTCAAATCCTTTGTTAGTCGATTTTGTGTGCTCCGTCCATGTGTGTTTCATACCAAGTCCACTTTTATCCCTTTTCAACAATTCAAACATATTTTTCATCATTTTTCTTATTTAATATATATATATATATATATATATATATATATATATTCCTTCTTTTTTTAAAAATTAAAAAATTCAAAAACCCCAAATGATTTTATTTATTTTTCAAAATGTAAAAATATTTTGGGAGAAATATTTTTCTTCAGTATCCATCCCGTCATGGCTGAACAATATCATTTATGGGAAGACTTTCACCATTTTTTCTATTCACAACGCACCTATTGTTACCACGCCAACCATATATCCTATGAGTGCCCGTACCTTCCTTATCCATCCGAACCCACCATGGAACATGTGTATCCATATTGCAGTGTTTCAAAACCCACTCCGACTTATTATCACGACTTATCTAATGCCGAGTGGTGTGAGCAACCAAATTATTCGTGGCAGATTGATCACCCTTTCACGCAGTGCGAATCTCAACCCCATGTTGTGGATTCTCACACGTTTCAATAGTCATCATGGAAACCTCGTGCACCCCATCCCGATCAGTCCACTCACTACGTTACCCATGATTATCAATCTTTTATCTCTTACGAAGGCCATCCTCTCATGTATGATGAACTTTATCCCGCTCCACTCACTTAATACGAGTATTCTCCGTATAGTCCTACTAAAAGTGAGTTGTGTCCACCTCAACCATACATCATTGCACCACCATCATCCATATCTTCTCTCGAAAGCCTCTTACAAAAGTTCATCCTCAAGCAAGAGCAAGCCACTCAATATCAAAATCAAGCTCTCTAACGGCTCGAACAACACTTTAATGAATTTGAGTGTGTGGGCGAGTTGGATTACCTCATAAGTCAACCCATTGTTACACCCACATGGAACGATGATGAGTCGTCATGTAACACTGATTTTGAGTACAACTAACCCTATCACCCTGAGAATCTCGAAATTGTGACCACCTCGTGGTCCGAGACCCAAGTTGATAATTGTATTGACTTATCCATATAATGTGAGACTGATCCATGCCATGACAATCGAAAATTACCTAACGTAGAGGTTCTTTCTCCCCTTCCATATCCAAAAGATTTCGCATTTGAGGTTTTCCCACCCATTATATCTAAAAATGCTCCTGATTTTATACATGTTGCACCCATTAAGTGTCCTCGAGATGCCCATTCCTTATAGGTGAGCTCCGGCTACGAGTTCTCCTTAATGCCCTGAGATTGAATCAGAGATGGTTCCCACCTCCCTTGCTATGGATCATCTCCATTGATGTTTGGCTCACTTTGAGTTTGATATTGATATTTATTCATATATCTTGGATCTTAATGCCTCGCTAGACCCTTTTCCCATTACAGATGGTGACTCATTGGTGGACAAGTTGATCTCGCCATCACTTGATACCACACTCCCTCTTCAGGAGGACCTTGAGGACTATTCTGACCCTCAAGATGAGTGTGTATCCCCTACTATCCAGTTATATCTTCTTTCTCCACCTATTGTCCCTCCTAACCCACCCATTGTCCCACTCGACCCTCCACCATCTTTGGACCTAGTCACTGTACCTCTCCCATTGCCAAATATCTCTTTAGGTCCTTACTTGCACCCACCTTCCATCTATGAATTCACGATCCATCTCGTTAGTTCTTCATCGACCCCACTATCCATAAGAGCATTTGTGGTGCTACTCTCCATTTACATGACATCGAGATTGTGCATCCTCATGCACCTGTCCCTTGTGGTTCTTATTATGATCGTTATCTTGTTGATGTGTTAAGACCTTATTATTATCATCATTTATAGAACGATCGAATGATGCCCATGATCCCCGTCATATCCAATTTGCTACACCTTTTCGCCTTCCTCACCAAATTGAGCATCATGCTTATATGACCCTTGTTTCCCCCACCTTTAAGCTAAATAAGGCCCGTGATCGGTGCCTTTTCACTATTCGCCTTTCCATACTTTCATATCCCTTCCTTCCCACCCACCCATAGTCTATCGATGCTTTGAATCGCGTGAAGCACTTTTCCATAAAAGTGCATAAATTCGGGTAGCCTATGTCCAAACAAAATTGGGTTTTCAGTCTTTTTTGGGGGTGACTACCATCACCTACACCTTCAGCCACTCTATGCTATCATATTTCATATCTTTAGGGGTGAGTACTCTTACATCTGGCTGAAGACGTTAAACTTAGTGCTACTGGGAGGTAGCCCGTCGTTTCTTATTTCTAAGTACAAGTCTTATCTTGTTTGGGGGTGGTGGTTCTCACCACCCCGTGCTTGACCATTTTTAGACTTTTACACATTTTTGTCTCATCACTTATTCAGGTTTCATCTTGGATACGTGCAGTTCAACTTCCTTATCGGTCGATTTCAGTATATTCTTTCATTCCCTGTGCCTTAAAAAGTTCAAAATATGTTTTTAAACATCGATGATGATGTTCTTCTTTGTTTGGGGATGGGGTATTTCTCAAAATTGTATCTATTTTGGAAATTTTGTCATAAATAAGTTATATTTTTAACTTGTTACATGTGTTTCTTATCTTTGACGTGACTTATCTATCACCCACCATTAAATGTCTAGAATACTCTATGTTGAGCCTGGAGTCGATTTTTAAAATTATAAGCATAATTAATACTTCATAAGGCATATTGCACCATGAATTCCTAGACTCAACACTTTTTGTGCTATCACGTCATTACATTTTAAAGTTGAAGAGTGAAAATATTTTTCATGAAAACTTTAAACATCATTTGTGGAAGCTTAAAATCCGTGAGATTTGAGCTTTTCATCATTTTTGAGAATTTTTATGCAATCTCCAAGTCACAAGTTGACTCAACTTCCTTCGGATACCGTGCTTTATGTCATTGCATGATCTCATTATCCTTCAAATCTTGGCATAATCACTGAGGATGGCATCACTTTTGAATTATAAGAAACTTGTGTCTTCTAGTTTGTCTCGAACACTAATCTTTTACCCATTTTCCATTTCCTACCATCCATATATCGTTATTCCATCGTTACCCTTGGTTTTTGATAAAAGAGTGTTTGAAATTATGTATGTAAAATATCTTCATTCGTTCTCTAAAAGACGAATTGTATCTCATAAAAAAATCATCGCAAGTAAAAAAAGAAAAAAATAGCGATATATAAAAGAAAAAGGATGCGATCAAAATTTTGTGAAATTGAGACATTGATTGTTATAGTTGTCCACTCTTCTCAAAATCCCAAAATCATTATGTCATCCATATTACCCATCTCATTTCCCCTCATTAAATCCCAATTTTACCTTTATGAAGTGTTCAGGTAAATGAAAAGTCTACGTGGTGAATAGCTCAACATTCTCGATATAGTGATTTGCATTCCTTTCTTGAGATCAAATTCATTCTTGTATCCATTATTTCTTATATGTGTGTGAGACGTTTGAACTTGTTTAAATTTACTCACATCTTGACACACAATATAGATACACTTATCCGAATCTCGAGAGATCATTTGAGAGAGATATATCCGGTGAGATTTGGAAGTCGAAGCATTGATTTTAAAAGGTGATCTACAAATTACTCTTATGATACTTAAAACCATTTTAAGTGATTCACACTACGCACATTGAGTTCTATAAAGGATTTTCCTTAGGTATTAAGTGAGTTAACTTTAACATACTTCATAGTTCATTTCTCGTATTCCTTAAATGATGGATTGTATGATATTCTCTGTCTAATGATGAGATTAACTTCCTTTTTCAAATAGAGAATTTTGTGGGTATATTCACTGCAAACTCTCGCGAGACAACACTCATCCTCTAGGGAACCGTGAGATTTGATGGCTTGTTGCACATAATAAGTGCAATCCCTTGAACCCGTGATAGTGGAACACTTTTGGTTTCTAATTTTTTTTCTTTCTATTTTTTGCTCGAGGACTAGAAATGTTTTGTTCGGGGTGGTGTGATAAGCACCCAAAGCTGTTATATTTATACCTCAAATAGACGCATTTTACTTGCTAGTTCTCGGTAAAATCGAACTTATGTTGGTATTTATTTATTTTGTAGGTTAATAAGCATTTACGACATCAAACAAGCTTAATTCGAGGCAATTGATATAAATAAGTGGTCAAATACATCAAATGTGGCACTTATATGGTCAAAAGAGTCTAACTCAGTCCCCTACCTTACCCCAAACCCTAACCTAAGCCTAAACCGAGTCCAGATCAATCCCGAGCGTCGTGTGTGTTTAGTTTGCACCTTATAGATTTTTTAAATTTTTATTTGAGTCGTTTATAATTTTTAGAAATTATTTTATATTTTGTTTCGAGTCATGTATATTTTTAGGGTTTATTTGTGGGTATAGCTGTATATATCTGAGTCTGTATCGTGCGTCGTATATTTTTATATGTAAATATAATAGGTGTGAGTTTTATCCTTATTTGATTTTATTATTAGTTTAGTTTTATTAATAATTTATTAGGTTAGTTTTATTAGTAGTATTTTATTTTAGTCTTGAGATTATAAATTTAATCTTCCAATTTTAATAGATTTTGCATTTTCTTTAGTTTTATTTTATTAAGTTTGTATTTTAATTTTTAGTAGATTTTATTTTTTTAGTTTTAGTTTATTAATTTTATTTTTAGTTGAGTCTTTAACACTTATGTTGTTTTATTTTAATTTTTGTACACTAAACACACACACGCACACTACTATACCAACTAACCTATACCCCGCTACACAAAAACAACTCCCTCACCAACTACTATTCATTATATTCTACATCACACATCCTCTTTCCTACTCACATATCCACTAAGCTCCCCACAACCCTTACCCGATTTAATCCATAGCTCGAAATCGCAACTACCCATATCTGTCGGACCTGCGACCCGACTTCTAGATGACCCGCTATCCAAGACTCGACCTCCATGCCCATCCATCGAAACCCACAAACTCGGACTTGCCTCATACCCATATCCAAACTCCAGAAAACACACCGACCCTCCTACACGGTTCACCCCGCTTCTTAACCTACGAACCCATCTATCGAATCCCTGTTCATAAAATCGAGGACCCATATCCACTTGCTACCTCCGCCCAGCAACCCGTTAGCCCGGAACCAACTCTGTCCAAAAGACTCGACGGACCTACCTTCCACAACTCTGTTTTGACCCTCTACCTCCGACAAACTCGAACCAAACCCGCGACCTAGTTTGAACCTACTGCCATCCCACGACCAACCTCTGACACCCTTTTCTAATCCCAGCTACAAATGCCACCTTACCCCTGCCAAAACCCATTTACCTTTGAACCAAGCCAAAACCTAGTTCTGTTGTCCGGCCTTTCCCAATCCGTCCAAACCTATTACCTACAAAATCCAAACATCTGGCCATTCTCCAAAAATAAAAATTACATGTTCTGAATGACTTTTACCCATCTTTCCTAAACTAACCTCATCTATTATACCTTTCAATTTTACCCCTTGCTCCATGCCTCTTATAAAAGAAGACCCACTATTTATTTTAAAAAAAGAGTGGGGAGAGAGAATTTGGGGTAGGATAGTTTTAGTTTAGGAACTCCATTTGGAGCCCATTTTTGGTTCCTTTTTTGTGTCATTAGGATGAGTATTGTACAAAAAATTTAGTTATTCTTTTATCTACTTTTTTTTATAGTTACTTGAGTGAGAGGCAGACAATATTGAGATACAAATTGTGATTTTACTGACATCTTTTCGTGTTGTAAAATTTAGATTTGTGGATGCAATTATTATTCAAGTTTGGGAAGTTAATATCAGACTCAAGGAGACTTGGTTTATTTATTTATTCTCATTTTATTTTATTTTTTATGCCTCTTATTGTGTCATTATTCATTTAATATGCCATAATATCAAAATGAGAGGCTAAATATCCTATTCAAGGGGTGAGATGAAACCCTTAACTTAATTATTTTTATTTCCAGTTTGTGTATTTATTATGCTCCTTTGAATATTAATATTGTAATTTATATTTACGCCTCGAGAGAGGGTGAATTATTTTTGAGAAAAAAAATCATAAGTTCAGATTATAATATTTATTCATTAATTAAACTAGAGATAGACAATTTATGGATGATGTTTTAGTTTGAATTTCTCCAATCTAAAACTTAATTTTGTTTATGATTTAAAATACTTTTAGTAAATATTTCCTAGCGGGTGATTTGTTAGAAAATATTTAAATCTAATTTTTATAGAGTTAGTGAAATTTAATTATTAATCTTCTAAAAAGACCATATATAACTTCGCAATTGCAACGAGAGTTGATTTGTGACTTTGTATATATCTCGGGGTATTTGAAATAGATAAACTGCTTAATGAAGATAACTTGGTTAAGTGGTGAATTTTAATCCCTTGAATTATCTCATTATTGCCCACTCCTCATATTTAGTCACTTTATCATTTTATTTATTTACTAGTGTAGTTTAATATTCGCAGATTATTAGTTAAATACATATCCCTTCACATTGTTTTAAAAATTACACTTACTCTTCATTTTGTTCTTGTCCACATTAAGGAGCGCAGATTGACCCCTTACTTTCCATTATACATGGTTTAGTGTATTTGTAGGTACAAAAGGAGTTTTTGATTAACGGTCTTTTATCCTACAACGAAATATACACAAAAGATGTGTTATCATAAGCCTTTGCCATTGAGCCTTTTGGACGTGCTTTATATTCAACGGTAAGTTGTAAAGTGTGCATATATCTATCAAAAAGTAGCAAAGATAAGCAAATTCATTTTTGTAAGAATTACTTATATAATACTTGTTTTAATATATTTACCTTTCAAATGGCTACATCCATATATATTGCGCTTAGGCCACCAATAATGGCCTATCTTGCCAAGTGAACCATAGCATCAAAAATTTATAGCGGGAATATCCTTTCAAGTTTACACATAGCTATCGCAAGTTTATCCTTAAGCCTCTCCAAAACACGAACTCGCAATGTTTTTAAATACAACTACTCAAACAATAACCCAAGACCAATTAACGATTCACATACTTCATTTCGAAGATGACCACAAATTGTAAGCGATAGTAAACTTTGTAAAAGATGTGGTAATTAGGACTTTTCATCCCTGAAATCTTGCATTCCAAAATGTGTGGATGCATATCCATCCGACAGCTTCAATGATTGCTTAAACTCACATAAAGTCATCTTCTATTCCTTGGACAAAGTGTAGTAAGCAGGAGGCATCGCCCATTTATCTCCCTTTCCGTATGGATGCAAGTCTTTACGTATGTGCATTTATTTCAAATCCAACCAAGATTTAACATCGTCTTTTATTTTCCCATCAATGTTTAGCAATGTTCCTACAATTCTTTCTGATACATTTTTTCGAATGCGCACGACATATAAATTATAACGTAATTTAATATCTTTCCAGTAAGGCAAATAAGAAAAATATACTAACTTTCCCAGTTCAACTTGTACGCCTCACGCCTCCTCTTTTTAAAGGCTTTACCATATACTTGAGGTCTAACTTTATCCAATTGGGCAAGTATCTCATCATTATTAAGATGTTTTGGTCGTTCCCGATGCTCCTTCTTATTATCAAGAGAAAACATATTTTCTCTCCATTTATGATTCATCGGCAAGAAACAACGATGACAGATATAACACATCTTATGTGCATTTCTTCAATGTGAGTAAGTGGAGTGAACATAGTAAGTACTTACAAATGAATAAAACATAAATCATGTGATAGAATAGGCAGTATATACATGTAATGAGAAAAAAATCATGATGCAAAGAAGAATATACATGGATATCATGATATGAGCATGGCATATATACAACATGTAAGTATGAGAGTAAGAGGAATATACAAGTGAGGTATATACACACATGTAGAATAATAGAGAAAAAGTAGAGAAAGAAAAATAAAACCCATGTAAATAGAGTTTAGTCCTCTAAAAATAAAATCTCCAGCAGAGTTGCCACGGTGGCCATTCGGGATCTTTTGATAGGGGTTCTCCCCCAAAAAAGAGATCGGTGTTCGGGAATCAATGGATAAATCCTCTTTTCACCACTTACGATATTCTTGAGCTCTCATGGACATAAATCAACCATCGTTAAAGGGGTAAAAATATAGAAAATAGAGTCGCTAGCCTATTTTTCTCTAAACAGGCAAAATATGTAGCCGTACTCGAAGAAACGACATCAAAGACAAACCTATGCATACGAAACCAAATAGATCACGGGTCCGTGAACTAAGTTACGGAATGGGAAGGTGTTAGGCATCCATTCCGCCCTTTTGGTCTCTCATGTGCTATGATAATATTTTCATTTTTCTTTAAAATGCAATTTGTGTATGATATGTGCGGAGTGAAATAAATGACAAAATAAATTGTCGTACTCATGTCATGGAAAAGATGAAGATGAGTTATTCTAAGGAGTATAAATAAAAAGAAAGACTATAATCTAAAAGATAGTCGAAATGTAATAAACACACTGGATCATAATCCATAACAAGGAATGGAATATGCATGCCTAATGGGACCACTATAAATATAATAAAGAGAAAAGTATACGCTATGTGCAATACACCGGATCATAATCCACTATGAGTAAATGGATATTCTTGTTCGATGGGATTACGAAAACGAAAGAAAGAAAAAAGGGAAAATATATGTAATGTGAGCAATACACCGGATCATGATTCATTATGAAGAAGTGAATATGTATATCCGAGGGGGTTGCTAAGAACATAACTAGTATGTGTGTGTGTGTCTATATATATATATATATATACAGTTAGGCTCTTCCACATACCTCTTAGCAACATACTTATGAACAAATCCATTTTTAAAAAATAGTAAAAAAAATATTTTTTTCAATCAAATTTGGTATACATGATCTAGATAATGGGGAGATCATATACAAAAACAATCATCAAAAAATTCAACTCAGAAGTGGGTGAAATTAAAAGTGGGTATATATGTACATTTTTTACCGTTCAAATTTTATCCATCATCTCACCCACTTCCGGTTAAATTTGTTGTTGATTTTTTTTGTAGATGATCTCTTCATTATGTAGATCATGTATATTAAATTTGGTTGAAAAATACATTTTTTTACTATTTTTTAAAGTTGAGTATGTTCATAGGTATGTTGGAGAGCCTGGTTGTGTGTGTGTGTGTGTATATATGTACATACGTACTAATAAAAGCGAGAATGATAAAAATACAGAAAGTAAGAAAAGAGGACTTTAATCTCGAGAAAAACTCGAGACACCTACGTAGCCGGTAATGACATCAATGTCTATGTAGTTTGATAACACAAAAGGGTGGGATTTAACCCATGAACCCAAAAATAAAATTTTCTTTAGTTTGTTGGAAAGTTTGCACGAGAGGAGAAGGTGTAGGAAAAAGGGGAGGAAATTCAAATTTGGGGTTCAAAGATTAAACCCTATTTTTAGCTTTTTAAAATTTATGAAGCTATTTTTTGTGTATATAAGTAATAAAAATGGATTATTTAGGGTGAGAACGTAAAAATAAAGCAAAAGATATGCTAAGAGTAAAAAAAGTGTAATAAATGACACTAATTAAATGAGCTAGAAAATGATAGAAGTAGACCTTCTATAAAGCTTTATTACTAATTTTTGAAGTGAAGTAGGTCGGTTTCTTTATGGTGATGAAGAGGTGGTGATGTGGTGGGGACATGGATGGCAAAGGTGAGGTGAAAATGATGTAAATAAAGGTGAAAAGTGTTTGGAAAATGATATTTTTGGAAAACGATGAACTGATTTTTAGGTAGGGGGTTTTTGAATTTTGAGGAGGGGTCCTTGAGAATGAGATCATGGCCTCTTTAAATAGTAATTTTTTTGATTAAGGGGTCTGTAGATCGGCACATTCCTAGAACTAACTATCGGCATACTCTCTATCTTACGGGCTAAGAAAGGTATCCATATGCCGATAGGCAGAGGGCCAATAGTGCCTATCGGTAGTCCAAAAGGGCCTTTTCCGAAAAAGGCATAAAATGCAAATCGTAAGTCCGAATCATGCATGATTAAGACCGTTGAAAAGGGTAGTCATAGAGCCCTACGAAAATGAATTGGGAAGCTTCTGGGTCTAATAATTCACCCAGGTCGAACGGATCTTGAAAGTGTTCGGTGGCCTTTAGGACGAGAATTGGAGTAAAAATGCAAGTACGTGTGAATCGTAAGGTCGATTTGTGCACAATATGAATATTGGAAAGGTATTCAGATCCATATGAAAGCTTATTGATAATCTGAATTCTGAGAGTTGACTAAAGTCTAACAGAGCTCGGAAGCATCCAGTGGCCTCTAGATCAGGGTTTGGAGTAAAAAGGCAAGTACACATAAATTGTAAGGCTAATTCACGCACCGTGTGAGTAGTTGGAAAGGGTATTCAGATCCCTATGAAAGTCCATTGAGATAATCTCAATTCTAAGAGTTGACCAAAGTCAAACGAAGTTCAGAAGCACCCAGTGACCTCTGGGTCAGGATTTGGATTAGGAATTGGGGTCTGGGGATGAAGGGAATGATGTTAGTGGCCTAAGGACGTGTTTCAAGCGTACTAGAATGGGGTGTCTACCCAATGCCTTATCAATGAATTTCTCTTTAACCTCAAAATAAATTCCATAAAAGATTCCCCAAATGAGTTTCCTCGATAGGTCATGTAAGCTCACCCAGATCCTGCCAGACCTGCTCCATCGCTCGTACCGAGTAACCTCATAAATATTACAATACAAATCATAATTATAAAAAATAGAAAAAATGTGGTGGATTATCCAGAGTAATCTGGAAGGCTTTATTAGTCCTCGATTAAGCTACATTTTTTTCTTAATCTTTCCCTATTCACTGATTGAGGAGATTTATCATTAAGCCCCTCCTATATTTGTCCCCTTGTAGAGAAAGTTGTTGCATGAGCTTGAAGAATCTATATGAGACATTTGGAACCGATTCATCATAGAGCAACGAACTTTATATGTGCATGCGCCATCTAAATCTTTGTGTATCCTTAGCTTTAATGCTAAAGTCTTATCACCTGCCATCAATGTTCCCTAGTGACATGTGGCTCCATGGGATTAACTTTGGACTATTTTTAGTTTATTTAATAATCATTTTGTGCCTAATTTGTAATATATTCCTTGTTTAAATCAACCGTCGAATAGTCTTAATAGTTGTTTTATTCATCACTTTAAATACTCCATTTGTCTTCTCATTACAAACTTCTTAACATTTCAACCATTTAAGATAGAGTTCAGAGCTTTTTAGAGAGAGAAAAGTGTCGATGTTATAGTAACATTGCCCAAAGCTTACCATTATTTTCATATTTTCGATCGATTTTATATCGGCTTTTTTTGTACTATTTTCACAAAGTTTCCACCGTCAGACATCCTCAAACCACTATGATCACTTTTTCAAGCAAAAGTAATAGGAGTTCCGGTAAGGCACCTAAGACGGATTTGGCGGAGCGTCGGGCATTGTATAAGTTTTATCGTCATGTCCCCTTTTTTGGTAATGCTGATGAGTTTTATGATATGTCTAATGTTTCTACATAAATTGTATAGTGTAAGGATGAGCCCTTGTCAATGGAGGAAGAGACATCTGATAATACTCAGGGTGGTTATATTTCTTCTTATGGTATTTCGAGGATTAGACCGGAACTAAGAGATTTGGCCCAGGTTATGGAGAATCTTTGGAGCGAGCTTAACATAGGATTTTCACTTGGCGGTGAAGTAAGGCCAACTTAGATATGAGGCACTGTAAATATGAGTCCATTAAAATAAAAAAAGGAAAAAAGTTTTGAGAAATGCGAGGACACTCGAAAAGGGTGATTTCAACAAAAAATGCAATACCAATTTTAATTATGCGGAAGCGACTTTTTAAATCGATTTTATCTTATTTATCCTAATCATGCAACTATGTGATAAACCGATAAATCAAACATGCAAATATGACAAGGCCAGGTTTTAGGGAAAAAAAACCAAAGGGAAAAACCTTTATTTCATTATGAACAACAAATCACAACTTACAAAGTACACAATGAAATATGCAATCGATTAACCGTAATAAACCTACAAGAACGCTCCTTCAGCCAGGAACACTCAAAAGTACTCATAATTGACACGCAGTCATCATCCAGCCTCAACAATGAATCCCCGCAGGTATCACAAATCATCCATGGAGTGCCTCTCTATAAGGTGTATGCAAATAGATACAAAACTTTCCTGAATTCTAGACTAATTCACAAGAATCATATTTAAGGATGCCTTGTTGTGAATTAAAAAGTGTTTTGGAACACAAAAACTTGAAGAAATTTTGCTGATGATATGCAGAAACGTCTTTTGCAAAAGTTTTAAACAAATCTGATTATGAAACAGGTATTTATAGCAATTTGAGGAGGCGCATCGCTCGAACGAAAACTTGATGTTGCTCGAACAACCTCTTATCGTTTGAACGACTTAAACATCAAAGAAATTAATTATAAAACTTCGCCTCTTGACTTAGAGAAAATTTATTTTCGGAAAGAAAAAAATCCTTTTCATCATTTTTATGAAAACAAATTGTAAGGAATTTTTTGTTCGTTATCAATTTATATGTCGTATACCGCTACACCGTCGAAGAAGATCAAAATCACATTCACATCAAGACGGATCCGAATAATCAAGGTTCTTCAACAAACAGTCTCCGCAAGGTTAACTTTGGTAAGGTTACGTTTTAGAGTACGTTAATACTGCACTTAGAGTATTGGGATTATTTTTCATAAAATATTTTCTAAGTGTTGGAGCGGAGATTTAAAAGTTTTTATTAAATTTTTTTGAATTCATATTATCTAAAGATTTTGTTCTCGGACACATTTTCGTAGAAAAAATCATAACTAATTCATAAAAAATTAAAAAAATCCGAAACTGGTGGTCACGCGTTCGTATCGAAATTATCTACAATCATGGCCTAATTTGAGGTCGTTCAAATAAGATAAGGATCTCATTCAAACGACATCGTATGCCATTCGGACGAGAAGAGTTTTTTTCTGACACGTCACCGCCTTAATTTGTAGTATTTGAAGGGTGTCAGACTACTGGATTTTGTGTGGAGAGGTTTTATTAGACTATGATTTTGAGTGTTTTACTTTATTCTCCACCCTTTTGAGAGTTCAATCTCTTATTTTTCAATTCACAAAACATCCCAATATTTAGTGAATTGTTTTGGAATCCAAGAACAGATCTTTACTATTGTTCAACTCTTTGTAAAGAGGATAAATCTACACCGGACTGAGGTCATTAGGGAAGTGCTGCGGTATTCCTGGGCTAAAGATAGGACTGCGGTTCTTATGGAGCTTTTGGGATTGTTCCAATGCTGATGACATCGACCGACACATGCGGCTATTCGTATGTCACTTTTATTTTCATTATAATCCGATTATAAATCGTTCTTTTACAAATTATAGTGGAAATAAAAAGGTTTTGCCCTTAGAGGATTTTTCCTGAAATTTGGTTTCCTTTGCATGATTATTACGTTATGATTCCATATCACTTAGATGCATGTTTTTATGATTGAATTAAAACTTGGGTTTGCATTAAAACTGCTTTGGTTGGCACACAATTAAAATATATTTATATTAGAAGTCGCATTTATTCCGCTGTAGCGGCTCTTTCACCAATCATCCCAAATATAATTCCATGAATTAATTTAAACTCTAAATTCATTTTATACCTTTCGGGATGTCGAAAAGTCTTAAAACTTGGAGATGCTTGAGTTCGGTTTATCTTGACAATGCCTGACGATTTGTAACAGGATACGCCAAACTAGCCTAAAGCTATGCTATGAATAATGACAGAAAAATTGTTCTTACAAATCTCCCCCTTTGGGTATTCCGGTACAAAACAAAGAAATAGACCGAGCACCAAATTAAAATCAAAGTCTTCTATTACAAATTACAAAGAGTAGTAACACGCTTCCCAACCCTAGAACAATGGAAAGACATAAGTCTCTTTGTCTTCAAACTTCTTCCCTTTAAACTTTGTCTTCATTCGTGTGTATTGAAATCCTTAAATTATTACCTACACACATGAGACAAAAAACATATACCTTCGTGACGCATTGAGTTTGAAACAAAGTAAATCATAAATAAATTCTCCCCCATATTTCAAACTCATTAAACACAATAATTACATTTTTAATTTGCTCTCCCCCTTTGTTTTTATCGAAATAGACAAATACACAAACATGAAATATAGAGCATCAGGACGAAGAAAAAATATCGTCACAAAAGATGTAAATCAAGCACAAGCAGTGATTATCTCAAAGGCTATCAAAACTAACTATTTTTGAAAATTTTCAATTTTTTCAAAGCAAAACAAATTTCACAAATATAACATGCAATACACTATATAATATATGCAAAATATATCAATGCTAATATGGGACACATATATAGGTATAAACGACCACAAACCAAGACATAAAAAACACACTAAAAAACCCATTACCATAGTATCGATGTGTCAAAACGTGTGAAATGAAATGAATGGGCGTGAATTAGAAACAAAATAATTATAACCCAAACACTCAAAATGTTTAAGAAATTCTAATTGATCGCAAAACTTTATCAAACTAAGATTTAGCCTCAAGGGACAAATAAAGTTGAACTTAATGAACAAAACAAGCACAATGCACACAAGCCTAGAATTTTAATGATTCTACAAATCAATAGCGTCATGACGAATTAAGCTTAACTAGGATACATTGTCATTGTGCAAACCCGTTGATATTTCCATCCAAACTCCCTCAAAATAGTTCTTTTCTTTTCTTTTGAATGAATATATCAAACTTAAACAAATTGCCCCCCTTTTGACTTATTATTCTTTTTATTGCCTTAATTTTTTCTTGAGCTCTTTTAAACGGTGGCTTTCATGATGTGATAATTATACACTCGGAGCCCTTTCCCTTGCACTCATCATATTTTCTATTTAAAATAAATTCCTCACATGCAACGGTTATTAAATGCACAATTCCTCCATAGTCAAATAAATATGTAGGTGACAAGATTGATAGGAGAATATCTCACCAACCTCAAATGTACATCATGAAATCAAAGTATAATAAACTCGTGGATGTGTGTGTGGAGGCATGTACAAAGTAGAATCCATCAAGAAAGTCAAGTTTGAAACAACTCCATAAACATGGTTAAGAACAATCTAAGAATCCAAAGTCATATCAAATGTCCTAGAAACTTGAAAATTGCGTAGTAAATTGGATTCAAACACACCAATTTTCCACACCAAACGTGTAAAACTAAAACACAAAGAACCGAAGATCTTTTTGAATTTTTCAAAAACAAAATCTTTTTGTATATTTAAAAAAATTATATAAACCAAAAATCTTTTTGTATTTCCAAAATATAACTTAATAAAAGAAAAATATAATACAAAAAGTACACATGTCATAACACTAACAAGAATATATCAAGAAGCACGATTAGCGTATGACAAACATGAAAACACAATCATCTATATGATATAGCAAGAGAAGAATCATGTGCAAGAAAACGAGAATCAACCGGTCTACTATCAAGCTACTATAAGTGATTTACTAACCCAAATAGATGTGCAATGACATATGGGGGTTTGGGGAACCAAGGAAACACTAGACTTCAGCTTCCAGAGACTTTTTCGAAGATCGAAACAAAAATGCTTAAGGTGACCTTTCCTACCACAATTTGAACATGTGTAAACGGGCAGAACGACACCAATGGGTTAACCTTTTCTAACGTCCTTGGGATTGGTTAACCCTCTAAAATAAATAATGGTCTTGGCTTTAGCAATGGAAGTATTAGGAACAAGTGAGCCACTACCATTGCTACCAACACTAATCAAGTCTGTCAAATCATTTTTCAACTCCAAAATTTTTTACTCAATCAAAGAATTAGACTCTTTCAATATTAGGGACTCCCTCTCTAACTTTTCAATTATTCCTAGAAGGTTATCACGTTCTCCATTAAAATATGCGTACTAATACCTAAGAGTCTCCTCACATGCCATAAAACCATCGATTAAAATAGTTTTATGCTCATTGGCACAAACACTAGAATTTTTAAACTCCTCCAATTCTTTTTCTAAAAATAGGACTCTATCATCACTCTCGTTTTTGGATAATTTTAAAGAAATAAAGTCATGGTCCAAAGAAATAAATTTCTCACGATAAAAATCTCTTTGATTTTGAACCATTTGCAAAAGATCCATAGCGGATTTAAAATGATATTTTTTTTTTCAAAAATTTAATTCTTTTCGCAAGCGTCAAATTCAAACTATTTATATCGTCAAAACAAGGAGAATCCATTGAGAATAAAAATAAGAACACGAGCGATTAAAAAACACAATCACCCAAAGAACGGTAAACAAGATCAAACACAATAAATTAGCATAACCCGTTCCGATACCAATTTGAGAAATGCGAGGGCACTCGCAAAGGGTAATTTCAACAAAAATTGCAACACCAATTTTAATTATATGAAAGCGACTTTATAAAACTATTTTATCTTTTTGATCCTAATCATGAAACTATGTGATAAAACAGATAAATCAAATACGCAAATATGATAAAGCCAAGTTTCAGGAAATAAAAACAAAGGGAAAAACCTTTATTTTACTACAAACAGTAAATCGTAACTTATAAACTACACAATGAAATCTGCAATGGATTAGCACAACAAACCCACAAGAACATACAGTTCTGTTCTCATCCAGGAACACTCACAAGTACTCCCAATTAACACGCAGTCGTCAGCCAGCCTCAGCCTTCATCAATAATGAATCCCCGCAGGTATCACAAATCAGCCATGGAGTGCCTCTCCACAAGTGTATGCAAATAGATACAAAACTTTCTAGGATTCTAAACTAATTCACAATAATCATATTCAAGGATGCTTTGTTGTGAATTAAAAAGTGTTTTGGAACATAAAAATTAAAGAGCTTTTGTTGCTGATACGCAAAAACGTATTTTCCAAAAGTCTTAAATAAATCTGATAATGAAACAGGTATTTATAATAATTTTGAGGCGGCGCATCGCTCGAACGAAAACTTGATGTCGCTCGAATGAGAAAAGATGTCGCTCGAACGACGTCTTCGCGTGACATGGCTATGTCGCTTGAACAGTGCTTCGCACGACATTAAATGTCGTTTGAACTACTTAAACGTAAAAAAAAATTAATTTTTAAAACTCCTCCTATTGACTTAGAAAAAACTTAATTTCGCAAAGAATAGATCCTGTTTGTTATTTTTATGAAAACCAACCATCCCAATTATAATTCCATGAATTAATTTAAACTTTAAATTTGCTTTATACCTTTCGAGATGTCGGAAAGTCTTCAAACTTGGAGATGCTTGAGTTTGGTTCATCTTGACAATGCGTGATGATTTGTAACGGGATATGCCAAACTAGCCTAAAATTATGCTATGGAACAATGAGAGAAAAATTATTCTTACAAGTTTTTTAATATCCTTGGATTAGAAAAATAAAATTAAAAAAAAAGTATGAGAGAATCTTGTTCAAAGTCTGCAATGGGTCGGAGCTTAATGGACATTTTCTCCAATGATGACGATGTTCAGCATATAAGGGGTTCAATGGTATAAAGAAGATGAGAGGATAAACTTTTATGTTGAGATCATTGAAACCTTAAAAAATAATATTCAACTGGTTTAAAATAGGATGCCGCGTTCTAAGACATTCAATCCATATGAATGTTTAGAGATATTCGATAAATTTTGTTGTCGGATTCTTTTTTGGATTGCCGTGTTTTTTAAGTTTTATTATAATTAGATGCCAAATAAGATTTATTTCTTACATGGGTGCCACATCATTAGTCCATATGGATGACACATCACCACTTCGTTAGTGATAGTTAATGGTGTTAAGTGTTTGGAAACAAAATGAAAGTTCAGTGTTATATCTGCCAAAAAAAGTTTAGTGACCAAAATGAAAAAAACATGTAAAGTTAGTTACATATCTGCATGACCAACCCTTATTATTTATTAATTGTAAAATAAATTAATAAATGGGATTAATTATTACTTGTGTGAAATGGTAATAATAAAATGCATAATTTAGATGATAATTAAAATTTTCATGTTATGTGATTTTCCGTTACATGTTATACATAATTAATTTGTGATATTAATTGTATGAGATTTGACTATGTGAGATTTTGTGCAAAATAATTAAGTTGTGTATTTTATTTCACACCGTGAGGTATTAATGTGTTATGAGATATTACCATTTGGATAAGATTTTAGAGTGATATGGTGGTTTGGAGATATATTTTTAATGCTTTCGATTGGGCCTAGGGATAAATATACCTTTGGGCTATGTTTTGGATTAATTTGGGTGGTGTTTTAGGCTCATATGAAGACCCAAAATTAGGCCTTTTAAGGACCTTCATGATTAAAATTATTTATGGGGTGTTAATTCTCATTCATTAAGCACTTTACATATAAAACATAAACCCTAGTAGCCCGAGAGAATTGGGAGATCTTGAGGACACCTTTGGAAAGGAACAGAGAGATAGAAAAGAAGAGATCATTCATTCTTATTATTCAGGAAATAAATCTTTCCTATTATTAGCACATAATTTGTAACTTGTTTATAATTTAATTGCTATTAAACTGATTTGGAATTAGAAGCATGTTTAAGGTATAAATTTTCTATTTAATCATGTTAGTATTGGGTTCATACGAATTAATGTTAGAAACTGATATTGGGTTTAATAATTTGACTGTTTATTGGAAAGTTTTGTGGAGAAACCTTGTTACGACTATATTACTTTGTGACTATGATGTTAAAATTCATATTTATGTTGATTCTCATATGTCGATAACACCTTGCCATGAAAGAGACTACTTAATGGTATAATTAATTAAGAAATTAAATCTTGATTATTTTTCTGTTAAAAGTTGGGATTTTTGGGACACTATGATTATGTTGGATTTTGATATCATAATGTGAGGAATTTGATTTGGGATATGTATGCGTGATCCAAATGTAATTTGGACTTCGGCCAAAAGATTTTTGAGTCATTAATGGCGGAGTTCAAATACAAAAAGAAGCGGAGGAGAAACAGGGAAGAATGGTGAATCCCCGCCATAGCGGGGTTGGGGTTCGCTATAGTGCTCTTCTCCGAGTCGGTATGGTGGTTTGGGGAGTTGGATTTGGCTACTAGTGTTTTTTTTCTTTTGGGTTAGTTTCTTTTGAGGTTCATTAATTCTTAGATTTCTCCCTCATAAATTGCAGAATGAATTTCTAATTGGACAATTTGGTGATGGGGACTGGGATAGTTTCGGGTACGCTTGAGAGTATGTGATATCCTATAATTATATATTGTCTAGTATACATATACTCGTCGATGCGCATGTCGAAAGTTATGACTAAACTTCAAAAGCACTAAATCACACTTAAAATCCCCCCTCCTTCAGAAAAAGAGAGAGTTGATAATCACACAAGTTTTCTAGTAAGTCCTACTTTAATTTACATTCGATCATACAATAATTCCAACTACAATTTCGTTCAAACTTAATTTTTGAATGAATCAAATAAAAAAATATTTCCATAGTTCCTACGATTTAGAAATATTCAATCCAACAAAACTATAATTCAATCCCAAGCATAAATTTGGGTACATAATTTCTAATTAAACTTTTGAAACATGTTTTTTATGATTTTTACTACTAAAAATGTTTCAACAACTATAAAAGTGCATAATATAAATTTCCAATTACATATTAGATAGAAAGAAAAAAATAAAATTTATGGAAGATATAATGGAAAAAAATCATAGGCACACATACTAAAAACTTATAACAATGACATTAACTAAAAAACATAGAGGCCAAGATATGTTTTGAAAAAGAATCAACACTATCTACCTAGGTAACTTCTACACAAAACTTATCAATAAAATGACATTAACTAATACATATATACACAGAGCTTAAATAAGTATCAATGCTTTATTAGTACAAGGTAAACTAAAGATAATATGTATTGAAATAAGCATATCCGAAACTTGTTAAAATACTTATTAAGGCATTAATGAATTATTAACAAAATAAATTCTTATATTTACTTAATAGTCATCAGGTATTTTGGTTAAAAGTTCAATCTCAGTAGTTTAGGTTATTTCGCATTTTTACTATGACTCATTGCACATTTATTAAAGTGGAACATTTGAATTTGATAACCATTTGAATATCCTTAAAATTCAGCATTATTTCATAGCAACCACATTTTCCCCATGATTAAAGTTATTGGAATTATTTTTCTCTACTCGGGTATGAAATTACATATGTGTAGAGAGCCATCGACTCACTGTCCTGGAGATTTTCTCCACCTTAGGATTGATTAGTCTTTCATAGTCCACATGATTTTAAAGGAATGAAAATATTATAAAGGTAAGACATAAAAACCATAAGAAGTAATATTCCTGAATAATAATAAGTAGATATTCACAAAGAGAATTCAAATATTCAAAGCAGAAGTGTTAAAAATGTCATTATTTAAGAAAACATCCATGGTTAAATATGTAAAGTTCTATTAATGATTGAAAATTACACCTTAAACTTTTAATCCATTCTTTAAATAAATAAAGGAAAAATAAATTTCAAGCCATTCCACCTAGTTTTTTTCCCTCGACTATACCTTGTTTGGGAACTATATACTAAAATAAAGGACCATATAACCACAATATGAAACCCACTCTTTCTTATCTTGGATCATACTGAGTTACCCAAGGTCCCCTGACCAAATAAAAATAGTGAATAATGTCTATATTGAATGAAGAGTGTTATATTTATTGAGGTTGAAAAAATTAAGATATTTTGGTACATTGTGGTACTAAATTTTTACATCACCTGAAGAAGATAATGGAACTGGCAAACAAAAGTTGAAATTTATCCACTCTTAGCAACATATATGTTAGAAATAATAGAGAAAATGAGCAAAAAGTAAGGAAAGTATGATACCAACTGAATTGCCTTAGTTTTCCACTAAAGTGTAGAACATAAAAAATGTATATACCATAAGCAGAGATAATGAAATGTAATATTATGTAGTGTACAAACACCAAATCTCAAAAGTACTTACCACATGGAGATAAATGCGTAGCTAATCTGAAATCAAAGCCCAACTTTTGCCTTTTAAAACCCTAATTCCTAATCTAAAAAATTTAACCCACCAAATCTGAAAAACCTAACTCACCATGTAAAAATTTCATGTGAATAGAGAAAGCACATAAAAAATTGAACTACTAGATTTGCAAATACAAAAAAGAATGAATAAGAGATGTAAGAGAGATAATATATCATAGATAGAAAACGTAGATAATACTTGAAATAGAAAGGTTTCAAGAAGGTATGGTTCGATGGAATCTCAAAGTCTACAGGGGTAGTCCACTTGAGAGTGTGTGATATCCAGTAGCTATAAACTTCTCTATAGAAAACAATTCTTCGAATGTAGGGGGCTTCTTGTCACATTACGAATCAATCAGGTCAACTAAAGACTTAGCAAGTCTGGGGGCTCGCTTCACTGAAATAAACAATATAGTTGGTTCCGTTCCACTCCCTGGGGAACCTATATAACTTATCTTACTCATGGGACCTAAACTCCTAGTGTCCCTAAACGACACATACTGTCTCTTCCAATTATGATTACTATTTTGAACTATGGTGACCATCTTATATTGAGATCTTTTAGAGGAAAAATAATAATACCCCGGGACTTTTGCATTATCTTTTAATCCGTGAACTTATGTAAAGATGTCCCTGTCAAGTCAAACCCTGTCTTAAGCTTCCAAAACATCATAGCCCCTAAGATAGTCCTGTAGGCATTTAGGGATAATTGGGTCAAAGTAAACCCATGACCTCTCAATATTTAATGCAAAATATAGTGGAGAGGCAGCCTCAACCCCACCTGGAGAGCCCAGAAGGGGAGGCAAACCTTATCAGCATCTCTCACAGAATAACATCTTTCCTCAGGGTCTGGAAGTATTGTACTAATGGCTATAGGAAGAAGAAATTTTTCCCTCAACAGATCGAGCTCATCATTAGTAATAGTCTAGGGGTACCACCGAGCATCAGTCTCAGCAGGATCATAGGAACCAAATGATCTAGAAGAGCCATCTTCCTCCTCCTCTACAACATCAGCAAGGGATTCATTTATGGGGGACGTAAAAGGATAAGGACCAACACTTTCAGGCCATGTGTCTTCATTCCTATCAGTACCAACCTCGTCAAAAGGAGAATCAAGGTTTATAGTAGACATTGACACAATATTTTCAAAATTACCCTTGGAGGAAAGAGGGACAACCGAACTTGTCTCAAAATGATCTAAAATAAGGGACTCAGCATAATGTTCTCTAGGGTCAGGGGCAGAACCATTACTAGACTGAGTTTTGGGCGTATAACAGGGTTTACCTGGTTTGTCCTCAGGTCTAACCACTTGCAAAGGACATGGAAACCTCCACTCAGTTATTCTTTGGTGCTCTGATTCAAGCTCACGAATAAGATTGTAAATTCATTGGACATGAGGGGAAAAAAATCTTAAAGGCAATAACTCAACTTCAAAAGAGATGAGATGAGACAACAAAACTAGGGTTTCTACGCAAAACCTATTCCGAAACAGCTAAATAGCACCAAAGCCCCTGACACTGCTTGCAAACTCTAGGCCAACCAACTAAATGGCCGTCTAATTCAAAAATCTCCACCAAATAACACCAATAAAAAATCACCAGCCAACAACAGATGGAAAACTAAAAATTATAGAATGATCAAACCCTAACAAGAACTGTGAGGGACGTACCCGATAAAACCAATGAAATGCTAAGTATTAAGGTAGCACCAGATAGCAAATAAGAAAGAAGACAAAGAAACACTTTTTTCGCGAAAAATGATTTCTCAAGAACACTTTGAAGAATGCCTATATTTTTTTCTCTCTTTTTGCAACTAAAAATGTTTGAACTATGATGATGGATGAAACATGTGATGGGTATTTATAATGACAAGAAAGCGACTAAAAGGATGTAGCATAAAGAACACAAAAAGCCTGCAGAAACAGGAATGAGGTAGAGAGCACCTGCACACACGCCCTGCCAGAATCATTACCAAGAAGATGCTTCAGTTTCCCAACACGTGTCCTTAAAGTTTTTCGCATACACAAAGGCAATATACTCGGCCCAAGCTGACCAAAAGAGAGCTGACCATCCACCTCAGTTCGAGCAGAATAAAACACTTCATCCATTTACTTTGCATAAAACCACATAGCTCATGCATAAAGTCTTGGGGGATTTCTGTTATACCTTTAGCGTCCCAATTTACATAAGGTTCAAAATAATACCAATAGAGGACTCATGATGTGTTCGGCCTCTCTTAGAGCAGGAGGTCGGCTAAGGTATTATTCTGCTCGACTCACTGGATTGACAACTAACCCACTCAACACGTATATTCCCTCACACCGTACGCGCGTATTCTCATATACACCCAAGAGGTTTCTCACTAGTTACATGGGAATAAAGGAACGTGGTTGTTAAGAGTTTGTTATCTACACACCTTTCAGGGATGTTAGCACGCGATCCTAGGGTATTTGTTTGTTATTTACTTGATAAACACGTGTACGGAGGTGTAACTGCCTGACCTATAAAGGCAGTCCACGTATCCTGTAAATATTCTCTTGGAACGACCTATAAATAGTGAACAAATCCACTTGAAAAGGGGATCCTCTCTCATTCTCAATCATTGAGCTACCAAAGCAACCCTAATTGTGACCTCGATAGCAGTGCAAGAAGAGTTAGTAACCCTATGGATGTAGGTTTCCATCTTGGGCTGAACCACGTAAACTCCGTCTTGTTCTCGTGGTCTCTCATCCCCATTCTCAATTATTATTATTATTATTATTATTATTATTATTATTATTATTATTATTATTATTATTATTATTATTATTATTATTATTATTATTATTATTATTATTATTATTATTATTATTATAATGATGATGATGATGATGATGATGATGATGATGATTATTGTTATTATTATTATTATTATTATTATTATTATTATTATTATTATTATTATTATTATTATTATTATTATTATTATTATTATTATTATTATTATTATTATTATTATTTTATTATTTTCATTGATTATTCAATTATTTGCTATCTCTATTTTTTTACGATAACAATGGGGGTTAAGGGTATTATTTGTCTAAATGAGAGAGAGAGTGGGATGTCAGAGAAAGAAAGAGAATAAGGGGGCAAAAATATCTTGGAGTTTTGTCTAAATGAGAAAGAGAATAGGATGTCAGAGAGAGGGGGAGAGAGAGAGACAAAGAGAGTAATGGGGCAAAAATATCTTGGAGTGAGAGAAAGTGGGTGGTTAAATGAAATACGGGTGAAATAAAAAGTGAGAATAGCAATTTGAAATTTCAATGAAAGGTATAAGGAAAATTTTGAGCGGTAAAATTATAGATAAGCAAATATCAACCCTTAATTTTTCGTTGGATATGTGACCAAATCTCAGCCCTTATTCCGATTTTACATTTTCAAGATTAAAAAACTTTCGCACTTTATTATTATTACTATCGTGTGTATATATATATATATATATATATATATATATATATATATATATATATATATATATATATATATATATATATATATATATATCCATATAAAAGGATAGCTTATGTATGTTATAAAATATATGTATGATATTTTTACTTTTTTATGTATGATATTTTATGTATTTTATGCTACACAACATGCATATATTTCATCCATGCATGAAAGATCATGCTAAAAGCATATATTATATATACTATTATACTGTTATTTTTTAAATAGAGGCGTGCTATTAAAATAAATTTTTATTTTTATTAAATATATTTTTTAAATATATTTTTTTAAGACAAAGTACTTATTTTTTTCATTTATTTTTATTTTAATTTTTTTAAAGGTGTTTATCTAAAAAAAGGATAAGTTATTATTAGCTAGGTTTGATCACGGGGTATATATATATATATATATATATATATATATATATATATATATATATATATAGATAGATAGATAGATAGAGAGAGAGAGATTGTGTGTTGATGTGAACATACCATATTGGCTCGTGCAAAATCTATGAATCGTGGTTTAATTTAAACTGATTCGGGACCGTGTACTGAACTCTTGGCTATTGTGCAGCTTTGACGAAGGTCATTATATACTTGATAATGCGTTTAGTTGGTCACCGCCTTGCGACGTGAGATGCGTATGACTGAATCCATTAGTAGGGGTTTGGTATGGGACTAGTCTATAGTGTGATTGCGTAGTGATCCCCCATCCTTTGTGTGTTCATATTTTAAATCTTTTAGGTGTGTGAATTCAATGGGTTTACCAATAGAGGTACAAGAAAGGTTCCCAAAGGTCGACGCCTTCATATTATTATTATTATGATAATTATAATAGTTTATGATATAGTCCAGTGATGGACACTTTAACGATGGATCCTATGTCGCGTTATTGTGGTATGTTATGAGATCGAGTGTATCTTACTTTTCAGGTGACATGAGTTGTTGTGTTGTATTCTTTGCATGTGTAGTTGATTCATCATGATATAGTGTATTAATATGCGATATTATTGATAATCCAGCAATTGAGAGTTATTGTTAGCTATGCTTTAGGTTGGGACACTCGATTAGCTATTTCACTTGTGATGAGGAGTGAGTTATCTCTTGCATACGAGTGTCGAATAGTTGACATATTTATTGTAAATGGGTCACATGATTATTACTGCATCGATATAGTAAGATATCTCTTGAAATATTTTGGGATGTAACCCAAAATATATAAAAAAAATCGGGCATTAGACATGAGCAACATGGTTGAAGAGTTAAGACTTGCCACTTCATCGCTATCCAATCGTTTATTTGATTTATAGATTAGGTTGCTATTTAATTTCAGTCTTTCAGTTTTAGACTCCATTATTTTAGTTATGGTATGAACCGCGTTGGTACCATTTATTATTCAGTTGAGTTTGTTGTGGGAGCTGATGTTGAAACATTTATTTATGTTAGTATTAATTATTTATTTCATCTCATGTCATGGATGATTTAAATTCAATATAATGATATTTGATGTTGATGCTAAAAATGATATAAATTGTTTTACCCATCTTATATTTAACTTATAGGATTGGCCAACCAGCACGTGAGAAAATAGTGGGTTGTTAAAGTTGGTACTAGAGCATCTTAATTTCTAGTGTCGTAGGTTCCTTGGGTTTCCTGTTGCGTTATGTGCTGCGTTATTTGATGTATTGGAGCCCTATGTTTAGGAATCATTATATTCTTATCTGAATCATTAGCTAATAAAATTCTTTTTTGATTTCAGATTGCAAACATAAAAGGCATGGGAAGATGATCATCTGCCAACAAGGCTAACGACCAGGATGATCAATAGGATCAACGACCTTAACAATAATAGGTACTAATGGATACACCCATAATGGACATGCCTCTCATTATTATTCAAGCATTCACCGCTGCTTATTAAGAATCCCATAACTGCAGGTGGCAGTGCTAACACAACCACAAATTTTCTGCTTGTGAGACAACATATGGTGACTTTTCTAAAGGCCACCTAAGTTCGTAGGGACCACTAATATTTTGGTGGTACATTAGTGGAGGAAGGACATTCAAAGGGACCTGAGGATGATTGAGTGCATGGACGTTCATATATAAATATTGGCCAACTTTAAGATGGCAAAAGAGACATTATAGTGGTGGGAATCACCACCATAGAGCAGAGGAGCACCATGATTATTGTTAAGTTCTGGGTCAAGTTCGACAGTAAGTATTTTCCATTAATTGTACGGAGTCATATGAAGAGATAATTCTTAGATCTAACACATGGGAGCAATATTATTGCGAATTATGAGTAGGACTTAACTAACCTATCTTTGTTTACATGAGAGGGGGTGAATATTAAGGAGAAAAAGATGTAGTGTTTCATCGATGGGTTGACATGGAAGATTAGGCAGACACTTTCGGGGAACCCAACCTTCACTTCTTATACAAAGTTAGTGAACGCCATATTGTTACACTACTAAGATCAAAAAGTTTTCTAAAAAGTTAATGGCAAGAAGAGGCCCAATGAATATAAACCTATCCAACCATGTAAGACAGGTGGAAGCATCACTCAGGGGGACAACAGTCTAAGGGGACTCTGATTAAAGATCAGCCTCACAAGAGGCACATGGTTACGATGACCATAACTATCAGGACCAGGGCCAGCAATAGGGTTGAGGCCAATATGGCCAACAACAGGGCTAACATCAACATGCGATGTTTTTTGGCATTTACTTCACACGTGGAGCGGTTGGGAATACAACCAAGAAGTTCCCCACAGAGACTTAAGGCACTCAGGGATAGTGAGGACAACATGGTTACCAAGCACCACTTGGGCAGTGCTATTAGTTATCACCCCCACTAACTGTTGTGGTGCTAGCAGTATCAATACCACCATCTCAACCACAGGGGCAATAAAAGGTTTAGTATGGGCGTGTGTCTCATATTAGTGGACAACTCGATCCTTAATCAAGGTTTGAGGATGCGTCATCCTGTCCTAAGTAATCCTCAGGCACAAACCTCGAATGTACGCATGGAAAGTGCTAACTTTTGAAACCTAGACTAAAGTTCAAGGTTTTAAAAACACCAAGAACCAAAGTATATTGGGACAAAGTACAAATAATAAAAAATAAAATAACCCATTGAAAAAATAAGCAAACAAGCACTCTGGGGACAATTAACCGATCGATTAATTCCCCCCAGATAGTTAACTAATCAGTTAGTGATTTTCCTTCGGATAATCGATCGGTTATGCATCCCAGAAAGTAATCATTACAATATGTTTGAAAATATAATCCCAGCCTTATACGTGTCGACTGACAAAAATTAAGGGTCTAAAATGGTTAAACGATTGACTAATAGTTTGGCCCAGACCCACATAAATAAAGGTCCCCACCCACCATTTCAAATCATTCCAAAACCTGACCTCGATTCGAATTTTTCAACTTCTTCTCCCCCTGAGCATTCACGTTACTCGAGATCATTATGAAGGTCCTGAAGAAGCTCGTACTTCAAAAAAGTTATTTTTCCCTCAAGAAAAGATTTTACTTTCGCAAAGTCGCTTTCGAGTCCCAAAAATAGGTTCATACTTCTAAAAAATCACCTCCAAAAAATAACCTGAGTCAAACCTCTGCAAAAATTTCGTAAAAGCTTGCACCTCTAGACTAATCTTTGCCCGATTGAAGCACAAAAAATGGGGACATACCCCCCGAGAAAAAAAGTTGTATTTTGTCACGAGGGTAAAGAACCCCTGCACAAATTTTGGGGCAATACCCCACATATATATACTGTGATAAACTGTACATACCTATTTATATTCTTTAGGCTAATGCCCATTTAGGGGAGTGGGTATGCAATTTACATCGTTTATATTTCAAAAGTTTGGTTTCTAATCCAACACCTCTATTTGTATATTGTACTGACAGGCTCATATGTTAAAAAATCCTAATAAAATGACATGATTAAAATACATCAACATGAAAACATAATTTTCAAAATACATTCTTAGGAAAGTGCCATTTAGCTGTGTTAGTCCGAAACTTTGCAGGCCAAAGTCTAAAAGATGGTTACACTCACCACGTTTCCGAGCAAACTAAGTACATTAAGGTGATGGCATCCTGAATATGTTTGTCATAAAAATACTTTTCAAACATCGTCATTTGATTAAAGTATTTTCCTAACACACACACATACACACACACACACACACACACACACACACACACACACACACACATATATATATATATATATCAATCCAACACAATGAAAATGATATATTAAGGACTAGGCTCCATAAATACTGTATTATTATACCTTGTATACCCAGTATCCGGTTGACTACATTTGTGAATATGTCCTATTACGTTGAAACTACGTTGGCTTTGATCCCAAGTCATTTTGGGTATGTATGCACTATACCGAGCTTAATTCGTGAAGCCCAAGCCTTATAATACGTCTCTTGACGTATTATCTACTAATGAGGTGCCACCCCCAATATGAACTCCCTTTTTTCCATCCTGGCCCACCCAATACCAAGATGTAGTGTTTTGTTTAACTTCTCAAAAATAAAACATTACATCCTCGACGCAACTTCCCCCCCTTTTTAACCTAACTCATCCCACTTCTACACCTCCAAACTAGTTTGTAGGACAATATCTTCTGGCTAGTGACCACCCATATATTATTAGGTTATATGCGAATATTAGACATCTTAGGGTTCAGTCCCATTCTGATATTCTATACACCAGCTCTCCCCCTCTCAAGTTAAGTCCTAAACTTGCGCAGATATCACGTTTGAACACATGCACAACAAAACTACATAGGCTTTGATCCCAAGTCATCCTTGTTACGTAGGCACAATACCGAGTCTTTCTCGTGAGCTTGAGCCTTGACAATATATCTTATGATATGTTGTCTCCACCGATATGCATCCATCTCTCGACTTTCATCCACTACATTTAAATAATTAAAATGAAATATCAAACTATCTTAAAGTCGCAATCTCTTGGGCGCCCTTATACAATCATGAAACATGTATATATCAGTCGCTACAGAGATGCACCCTTCCCTCACATTTCCATATCTCCTCAAATCTCAAATGAGATATCAAACTATCTTGAAGCCGAGCTTTCTCGCAAATCTATATCGATGGTCACCCATTATATGAATACAAATCAAGGAGTCATGCACAAAGGAATCTTGTGTACATGCACTGGTTGAAGTGATGTTCCTATACCTCTCACTTATACCGTTTTTGAAAATAATAACCTTATCTAAATTTTAAGGGACCCTCACCCTAAGGTCTCTAAACACGTTCTAAAATACCAAAATAATAATCAATTAATGTAAAGCGCAATAATATGCATAGAATTAAGGAATCACACAAAATAAGTGGGATGCCTAATACCTTCCCCACTCGCAACCCGGTTCCCAAACCCTCACAACAAGAATCTCTGGACCAATCGCAAACTTTAAAACCTACATTAGGATCAGCCTGAAAGGGCTAGCCCGAACCTTTTTATTTATTTTTATATAAAACAAACTGGTGACTCCGAACACCATATGAAACTCCTTTTTTTTCCGTAAGAAAGCCACACGTTAAAGGGGCGTGCACCTACATCCTAGGGAAAATCGTAGAGTCCAACCTCAGAATATTAACCCGACCATGGGGGATGCAACAAACATAGAGACAAGAACTCTTGCGTCCGTCTTTAATTTCATGAGAGTTCTTTCCCCTGGGGCATATCACCGCTTAGGGCCCATAACACCACAGTGGTGACTCTGCTAGGGATACAATCTAGAGAGCCAAACTATCTATATGCTTCCTTTCTACCTTGCTTAATATTTTCCACACACATGACTACTTTATGTAAATTTTAAAATTATGTAGTGTCCTTAGTTTTAGGGTCACTCATAATGTTGATACGTGCTTGGGTACCTATGTACATGATAGTACATTTTCCACAACATATAGGTACGCACGAAGGAGCTCACGATAAAATAAAAATCAAAGTATGCAAGCATTAAAAAATACCTATTTGCATCACGCACTTGATAGTTTTGATTTTCATATTGTTTAAGCCCTATACCCTCGAGCCCTCCCAAAGGCGGCTAGTTGAAAGAAGTTCATACCTTAGGAAAGTCACTTTAACCAAAAGGAAATTGGTACTTGAGAAAATTCGCCTCTCCCTAAATAGAGGCTCATAATTTCGATAAGTCACTTCCCTAGGTAAAGGCTAAGTCACTTTTTTAAAAGGCTAGTCGCTAATGAGTGTCCTCACTCTTTTCTCCCACCCCTCTGATATATCGAACAACTCCTCTCTTTGTCCCAAGGTCTCAATGAGAAGGAACATTTGAAGTTTGTTTAGTACCGTGGAATATCAAATAGGAGTTAACATCTATATAGTACTAGGGTAAAGTGGCATCACACGTACCTTAAAGGTTTCTTAGTCCAAGCATCCTGGTATATCGTGACACATGAAAAGGTGATCATATGATAACCAGGTCACATCACCATTTTACCTATAGAAAAAGCTATATGAATGTACCCTATTGCATAAAAAGAACAAGATACTTCTGACTAAATTTCTCAAAAATTATCATACGTCTGGAGGCTGGTCCAAAACCCCTCAAATTCTCGGCTGAATGTCTCTCCCCTATATAAGGAAGATAAGCAATATGAATCAATAAGTCATCACCAAAGTAGAGATCCTGTACGTTGGATTCGCCTAACCACATTTTTCTTTGAGAAAATGATAGATTTCAACCTGTTATTTTCTTGGTCCTCATTCTAAAAAAATGAGAGCTTGCCCCTGTTTACCTAAATCTGATAGGACTCTGTTCCGTTTTAATCCTTTGAAGATACTACCAAATGGAAGAACTCAAAAACCAAAATACCATCCAAATACGGTTACAAAGAGATAAAAGAAATGAATAAGATAAAGTCATTGCATATGTGAGTCCTTATCCCCCTATGTATTATCCTTCTGTCAGTCCTTCTATTTGTAAAATCTTGAATGAAAGTTCCCCTATTTTTTTCGCAGTTATCACTATCACCAGAGAAATCCCACTAAGTTCTTACCCTGTAAACATGAGTACACACTCCGTGCGATCCTTTAGTTTTCATCAATGAACTCCCTAACCACGATTGTTAAGTCTGCACCGTTGTACGCTCCATGTCTACTGAAGAAGACCAAGTCCCATTAGCAATAGATCAGATTCTTAGACAACTCTAAATCATCATGACCACACATAATACCAGGAAATCTGAGATCATGGCACTAAACCTAACATAATTCCACCAACCGGAGTAAGAGAGAACGTACTTATTCCTCCCATCCCCAAACTAAAACACCGCCTGCGGTAGCTGCTGAAGCAATACCAACTAAACCCAAGGATCCGCCTACACCATTCCTAGCACTGGCTCTCCTTAATAACGTCGATGCCCCATACTTCCAAGTAGGGGTGGGCGCGATCCGGTCCGATTCGATCCGATTTTTGATCATTTTTGGTGTCGGACCGAATTATTCGGTCCTCTATTTGAGAAGACCGAATTAGGAACGATTTAATCGGTTTAGCCTATTTAATCGGTCTAGGCTATTTTCGGTCCGGTTCGATTAATAATCGGTCCATTTTTTACATTTATTTACTTTATTTTTCAATAAAAAACTGTAAATTTTTTGTTGTTTGTACTATTTAAAGGTTGTTTTGAATTTTTAAGGTGCTGTTTTTGCACCTTTTAGGTGTTGTTTTGAACATTTTAAGTGCCGTTTTTGCACCTTTTAGGTGTTGTTTTGAACATTTTAGGTGCTATTTTTGCACATTTTAGGTGCTGTTTTGCCAATGAAATAGTGTTGTTTTGCACCATATAAGGTGCTATTTTTTCCTTCAAATGTGTTGTCCTGCTTCAAAAGAAAAACATGTCCACCGTAAGAAAATATTACATATCCAAGCAAACACCATAAGAAAATATTACATGTCCACCCTAAGAAAATATTACATGTCCACCATATTACAACTCCCATATTTAAGAATAAAAACAAAATAGCTTCAAAAGTAAGCTAAAACAAAGAGTTGGAGTCTCCTCAACTCCTCCAAACGGCGCATCAATCCACCACAATAGTTGAAATTGAGGTCTTGAATCTCTCTCCCAATATTTCTACAAAAATACAAAACAAAGATTATGTCAAATAAAAATTCAATAACAAAAGGTTAACATTTAAATTATGAAAAATATACATTAAAATTTAAAATTAACTACCTGAATCAAGTTTCTCCATTTCTTGAATTTAATCCATGGCATCTCGAATTTTGATAAGTTTTGTTGAAGATTTGAGCCAATTTTGTGCACAAACAAGTGCTTCCACCGTTGTAGGAGCTAGAAAGATACGAAAAGGATCAAGCACACGACCACCCGTACTAAAAGCAGATTTGGAGGCAATGGTAGACACGGGAACAATTAATACATCTCGTGGCATACGAGATAGCACTTGATACTTACCTTGATTATTTTTCCACCAACCAAGAACATTAAAGTTATCATTTTCCACTTCACAAGTTTCCAATAAATACTTTTCCACCTCCGATTTTGCACCTAAATTATCCTCCGACTCTAAATGCCTTTTAAATTGAGATGTTAAAAATGCACGACCATCCTCATCCTCGTCAACCCCAACCACATTAATTGGTTTATTCATATTATTTGAAGATGCATTAGATGATTTATGACCATCATACCACTCAAACAAACGAATTAATGTATCTTAACTCTTCTTGACAACTCCATTAATTTAACATAACCATACAACTCACTAAACCAAAATTCAACATACTTTAACTTGTAACGTGGGTCAAGGACAATGGCAATAAACAATAAGAAGTTAATTTTCTCTACATTCCAATACTTTTCAAATTTGGAAATCATTTTCCCGTCCATTGAAGATAAAAAATCATCACCATAATTTTTCAAATGCACCAACTTACTTTCAATAATCACAAGTTCGTGAAAAAAAGCATTGGATGTAATATATAATGACCCCGAGAATTTTAGAGTAGCATTATAAAAGATTCGAAGAAATTTCACAAAACTCTTAGCTTTTTCCCAATCCTCAAATTTTGGAGGTCCTAAATTTCTACCAAACATCGACCCTCTTCCCCTCTCGTCACCTTCACTATCATTTTCCTCCTCTACACCAAAGTAGGACAAATAATCATGGTCATCTTACTCCATCCTTTTAAATGCTTTCTCAAATTTAATGGCCACCTCCAACATCATAAATGTGGAGTTCCATCTCATTGGAACATCAAGACATAACAAACCATTTGATTCTATCTTTTGCTTCTCACAACAATTTTTAAATTTTACTAACCTAGAAGGTGACAAGTTCACATATTTTACGCCCTTCGCACTTTTGCAATTGATTCTTTCATATCCCTTAATCCATCTCCAATAATAAGATTGAGAATGTGTGCACAACATCTCATGTGTAAATACTCATGGTCCCAAATGGTACCACTCCAATGTTTTGTCATTCTTTTCAAATAACTAATGGTACCATTATTAGAACTAGCATTATCAACCGTGAGAGTGAAAATACTATCTATCCCCCAATCACACAAACAATCCTCAACCACTTGTCCTAATTCCTCACCCTTATGAGTTTTGACTTGACAAAAGTTCAAAATCTTTTTGTGTAGGTTCCATTCTTTATCAATATAATGTGCGGTGAGACACATGTAATTGAAATTTTGAATGGAAGTCCATGTATCGGTGGTAAGGAAAATCTTTTGACCTTTAAAATATTTTTTTAATCTTTTCTTTAAATCCACATATATGTTTAGGCAATCTCGTGCAATTGTTCGACGACTAGGAATATGCAATTTTGGTTGTGCGAGAGCCATAAACCTCCTAAACCCCTCATTCTCCTTAAATTTATATGGTAGCTCGTCAATTATAAGCATTTCGGCCAGCCCTTGACGACAAGCTTCCACATTAAAAGAGATGTCCAGTAAATTTGAACTTGGCTCATTTCCGTTTGGTTCTTTTTTTAACATAAATGACAACTTTTTTTGCCCATTTTCCTCTACTAATATCTTATTAGCGGGTAACTCTCTACAAGAAGGAGTGTGCTGTTTCATATTTTTAGTCCCATTCTTTTTAGAGACGCACGCATAAGAAATGCCACGATAATTACAAATAGCTCTAGGTCTTTTGACATCAGTATTTTTATGGAAGTGATCCCATATCGTAGATGCATTTTTTTGTTTCTGTTTCACGGGATGAGTTCTTGGCGACGCCGGCGAACCATGTAAAGTAGCATTCGCCGGATCTTCACTCACTCCATCCATCTACACATGGAAAAAAAATAACAGAAATTTTAGAATCATCAATTTAAACATAATTTTTAGAATCATAAATTTAAATTTAAAAACTGTATGTCTCCAAAATAAAAAAATGTATGTCCCCAAAATTTTAGAATCATAAATTTAGAACTATTCTAGAATCATCAATCATCAAAAACCAAAAACTGTATGTCCCCAAAATCAAGAACCGAAAATGACTAGAACAAAAAAATGTAATTAAGACTTGAGAACAAAAAATTGAAAATTAGAATATTGTAGTTAAGAACAAAAAAATAAACAAACAAAATATACCTCCGTGGCTATTTGTTTTCTCTCTGTCGCCGGAATAGGCCCTGTAGAGTTCTACGTCGGAACCGGAACATCCACTGTAGAGGGGAGGTGAGCCAGATCTAATGTCCCGACCATCTCCATTTGTTTTGGGCTCAAGGATCTGGTGTTAATAGCACCAGACCGTGTGTTCATGGTGATCGGACAGTTGGAGATCAGTCAGAAAGTTGGGGATCGGTGGAGATCCATCTCCATACCGTACCGGCCAGATGGAGATCGAACAACACACGACCACTGTATGTAACGAAGATCAGTAGGAGATCGATCGGACCGGAGATCAATAGGAGATCGACTGTACTGTGGGGTTGGAGATCCATCGGACCGGAGAGATCGACCGGAGATATCGACTTGTGGGTGGGAGATCAGTGGACAACGGTTTCGTTCACTTCATAGCACCAGCCATCAGGCCACCATACCAGATTGTTTGTTTGTTGGAGAGAAAGAGAATGAGAGAAAGGTGAGGACGGAGAGAGCGGCCATGTGTGTTTTATTATATGTAGCAAGTGTTGTGTGTCTTTCTTTAGTTAGGGTTTAGTTATATGATTTATTTATATAAAATAAAATAAATATATATTATATAATATTAAAATAAATGGTCTGGTCCGGTCCTAAGATCGAATTTACAACAAATATTTTAGACCGGATCGAATATTTCAGGTCTTTTAATTTAGGACCGAATTAGTTCTGATTTATAAAAAAACCTATAAAAGTGGGTCCGATCCGGTCCAATCAGGTCGGTCATTTTTTTGTCCACCCCTACTTCCAAGTACCATCCTTATCACCAGTACCCCAAGTGCCCAAGCGTTACCTTCCAAGGTACCCTGCGGGCTAAACCCGTGGATCCCTCACCAGTTGAAGAGGTTGTCCCCCCACCGCCAAACTAGGAGATAACACAGGTACAATCTAAACTGCATTTCCTTCAAGAGGCCATCAGGAAGATGAAAACCACATATGAGATCACCAACATAAAAAAGATGGCTCTTTATCCGAAAGATCAGTTACTAGAAAAATTCAAATTCCAGTCTTTAAAGCCTATAAAGTATTGGACTCTCCATCCGCCCACTTGTCCAACTACCATCTTCAGATGCAAGTCCAGAATGTCGACCTAGGAGTGTTGGAAATGATGTTATGCTCTACACTGTCCGAATGAGCCCTCACTTAGTATATGGGCCTAAAGCACAAAGGTACCGCAAAAAATTAGGATGATATATGTCGTGCTCTCCTAAAGTAGTACGAATACAACGAAGAATTTGGCATCACCCGCAAAGATGTAAAAATATTAAAACTTAAAGCAGAAGAGGCAGTTTGCATAGTCATATGGTCAATAGTCCCTTAGAGAATGATAAGATAGATTTTGTGACCAGGAACCTCCAGAAGGAAGTATAAAGAGAGATTGGGCTCACCTGGATCCCAAATTTCAAATCTAATAGACATATAGGGTGTAAGATCGAGGAGTGTTTGGCCGCCAAAATTGTCAAGACTACCGAAGAGTATCGGTGAGGGACCAATCAATTCTGTACCCACCGGAACCCGCCCAGGGACTTCACATCCTATATCACTACCCTTGTAGTCATATACCACTAAGACTATGCCTAGTTCCCAACACTTCCCCAGTCATGGTAGCCATATGACACCTATGACACCCTTCCAATTAGGGACGTTTTTACAAAATTATCAGGACATATCTCCCCTAAAGAGTTTCTTGACCGACTAAGACACTTTATGGACTTATAGACCCACTTAATCGAAACTTCACCGCTTTAAAGTTAGATGGCCACCTCAAACCTCTTAGCCCCATACCACCCCCATCCATCAGAGATAAAAACTGGAAATTGGACTCGCATTGCGAATTCCAATAGGGACCCGGTCATATCACAAACTACTGTTGGGCCTTAAGGTATGCCATTTAGGATCTCATTGATGTCGCGAACCTCATCTCGCAAAAATTCAATGTCAGTAACAACCCCATGCCATATCACCTCGGTACCAATACCTTGTCAGACACTCTTATTCCAAACACAAACCCCTACACCCTTATAGTCGCCATCCATCACAAATCGAGGATGATGACACATGCATTCTTCCAAACAGCTACCCTTCTGGGCCCCGTCATCACCCGCCATAAAATTCATCACCAAAACTTAGCTCATATGACCTTATTCATCATGGCCATTCATTTCTATAAACCAACCATTGTAGCCCAGACCTCTTCTTAGTCACATAATTTAAGATTTCCAAAGAGCCATGACTCATCCTCCCTTCTCAGAAGAAATCAATCACTCAGTCAAATGGGAATAAATGTACAATGATGCCTTCCAGGCAATGGATCACAGTACCTTTGCAGAACCTATTCAGTCCATCGAGTGGGAAAGATATATCCAAAGGTTCATCTATTTTGCTTCTCATATTTAGAAACCAAAATAATTGTAATACCCTGAATTTTATTTTTATTTAAATTGAACTATTTATGTGTCAAAATTATATTTTAGGAACCATTAATAGTTTCGCGTTATTTGCGAACCGTACGTATGTCATGTAATATGAAAATAGGGTCGACCCATCTATTCTCTTATTCAAAATAATTATTTTCATATAAACGGATAGTAGAACGAGATTAAAATGGATTAGTTGAAGTTGTTATTAGAATTAAAGTGTGTATAAGTTAGTGTAATCTGAAATTACTTTTAACGTGAAAATAACACAATAATGTGTACTACATGCCCCAATACTAATTTATCATTGGAAGAAATTTAAAAAAATATAAAATTTTATACACGCAAAAGTTTATAATTAAGTACCAAAGACACCCAGTTACATAATTATCCATGCTGACTGTGCCCTGACCGTGCAACTTAGGAATCCTATAAAAAGGGTCTTGTACCCACAACAAAAATCACACCTCTCCTGATGATTTCAAAACCAACGAAATCCTCTCTCTCTCTTTGAGAAAACTCAAGATAAAAAAACCACTACTCTTATAACCAAAATCCCCCAAACCCCGCTGCCTCACCCTCTTCCCCGAACCGCCATCCCTTTCTCCCTTTTCCTCCTCTACGGTCGAAATGGTCCAATTTCTTCCTGTCTTTCTATTTCCTTTTTTCTATCTCTCCCATTGCTGTCATAAATGAAGCTCTAAGCGTCTGTATATATATATCTACTTGCGTATGTGTGAGTATTAGTACTCCGACCACCACCCATGCCATGGGGGTGGCTAATGGCCAGAAAACCCCAAACAGGGGTGTGTGTGTTACCAATTCGTAATACCCCCCTCCCCCCCAAGAATCGGAATGATTCCAACTCATCTTCGTTGGATAATTTTTTGGTCGAATTCCGTCACGACTCGGTTTAATTTCGGGTAAGATAATTTCAATTGGATATTGGTCTACAGTCAATTTTATCCGAAATTTTTATCTCCTTATATATTATTTATACTCGGCTACACGAATCTTTGAACACGTACGAGTAATCGTATTTTTCTAAGTGTGTATTTGACTCGGTTTCATTTTTTTTAAAAATATGTTTAAACGAGTTATGATACCAAACGACTCGAGTTTATGTCGTCGTTATAATCCAAGACTATATTACGGGCCATATTTATTAAAATTGTGATTATGGAGGTGTTGGACGGTTTATTTAGTTGTACTGACTAATTTTGGAAGTGACATAACCATTGGATTATTGTCCAAATAAGGAGGGAATTTTTGACGTTTTTTAAATTTTATTTTGTGTCATGAACATTAAATTATTGTATTGACACACTCGAATAATATAAACAAAAAGTCATAAATATCAACCTTTTATCGGATAAAAATCATATCTAAAATCAAATATACGATTTAGTTAAAATATTTGATTTTAGAACCACTTAGAGTTTAACATATTTTAACTCGTATATCGGTTCTATGCCAGTAAACCATCTTTTCATTCGTATCAAAACGTAGAATCTTTTTTAATTAGTTAAACTCATATATTTGACCAGGTTAATATTTTTATTTAGTCCAATCGAATCATTTGATTCCACCTAAAGAATATTTTCCAGAAAACTCTTATTATTCAAATACCGAGATACTTGTTATTTATTAATTTTCATCAACAAAAGCAAATTGTTATTTCAGTAGAGTAATTATTGAAATTGTATGAGTACGATTTTAACAATAAGGCAAGTTATTTATTCAACCATTTCAAGAATTTTACGTGTTAAACTGTATATATAATTTTAGACTTGTAACATTATTATTATTATCGGTTAGCGTAACATGTTTATATTATTTTGACCCGTCAACTGGAGACCGCAGTTTAACATATATACGGGATTCATATATTACGTATTCTCATTGAATAATTTTTATTCGTATTTATCGAATGACACAAGATATCATAAATCCCAAACCATTCTTTCCAAACCCTAATATAACCACTCTCATTTAAACCCTCGAGCACACATGACTATGAGAACTGGAATGCAACAATGAAAGATCCATGAATGACAACGTAAAGCTCGTAAACTTCGATAGGTTTTTTCCTACCTTTTTAATCGTAAACTTTGCATATTTGGCATACTGCTATTAATATCACTATGTGATAGCTCCTATTTACTCTTAGTATGTGCATATCATAATACTCCCATACCACATAATTGTTTTTACATATCATCGGTATTTAAATTTCACTATGGATCAATTTTAACCCTTCACATCTAATAACTGATATTATGTTCCTTATTGATTCAGTTCACCCCAGCACTTTTGTGCTATTATTTACCTTATGAGCACTTTTGTGCCATTATTTACTTTATGAGCATCAGTATTAACTAGGGAGTAGACAGACGTGTTATCCCGCGAAACTTTCTGGTTGGCCTAATGGTCTCAGATGATTGGGAGCCATGGTTTTATTACTACATACGTATAAGTTCCACTTTGATTGCATGCCTAGATGGTTACTTTCCCCCAATGGTTTTAGTTGATTATTATTTGGTTTTACTAATGGCTTACTTATTTCTATACCCCCTTAGTGACCAGGTAAGTATGGGATTATCAGTTCAGAGATCATTGACTTTCTTGTATGACCCGTAACGTTGTTACCAAGAACCATTGTTCCATTACATTTACTACAACACTAATTTTCATATTATAACCCTTAGTGAACTGGATGGGTTTATCAGTTCAGATTTTATGTGACCCTTAATGACCTGGTAAGTATGGGATTATCAATTTAGACTACTTAATGTTTTAAAGTTATTATGAAAAAACATTTGCTTCCGCTTCATTTGATAAACACTGATTTCCATACACATTTCAAACTCTCTTTATATTTATACTTGTTATGGAACTGGTAGAAATTATTCAACACTTTTGTTGATTCCTTTCCTTCCAGTTATTTTGCTCAGTACTAATAAGACAAATACTTTAGGAATTATATTATAGCAGTTTGAGATATGCAGACAAATCATAGAAGAATAAACCTTTTGAACTACAGTGTAAGACAATTTTAGCTTTTTATAAATCATTGATTATCATAGTATGTATGGCTCAATTATGATTAAGTATTATTTTAAGATAACATTCTCCCCAAGAAATCGTGGTGTGAGAAGTTGGTATTAGAGCCAAGTATTATTTCGCCTCTGCGGGACATAAGTTAAGATTGTGATTAGGAAAGTTATTCAAGTTATAAGGATAGTAACGATGCGATGCTTAGACATGCATCGAAAATATTGATCTTCAAGTTGCATGATAAGAATATGATAGTAGGATAATTATTGGGGAAATATTTTAAAGTATGGAAGTATAGTTTCATGGTTAAGATGATTAAATGATTACGAGAAATATTGTGGAATTATAATTTTGAAAATTGTGATTTGAGGCCGATACTCGAATTTTATATAGTGGGAAAAATCTTTAAGGATTTAAAAGTATCAGTATATTATTGAGGATGTAGAGGCATACTAAGAAAAGTAATATGAATAAGGGATTGTATACAATATACTCTGCAAGTCTGTATATACATCACAATTCTTTTGTCTAAAATTATTCAATTAATACTCCCCTTGAAAATGAATTACTTAGTTTGGAATTCCAAAAATTTCATCTTTGAAAGTTATCACACTTTTCTATTGACCTTTTGGTATCGTCTTCTGCATTGTATTCTTTTTATATTGTATACTATTCCCACTAGATTACGAGACTAGTTACTTATGTTAGAACGGTACCTGAATAAAATTATATGGAAATTTTTTCTAAATGAACCTTTGATGAGAATTGGAAAAACGTCTTTGTAAAAAAGTTGAAGTATCAAAAAGGTTAAGTTTAATCATTCTATTGTTTAGAACATAACATCATCACTTATTGGATTATATTCTACAAACAACATTTTTCCCATGTTTTACACAACCGTGACATTGAATTATTAATAATGGACCACTACCATGTACTTTTTCGAAGTTACAATGATTTAAGATATAAGTGAAAAATTTAATATCCCCCCAAATAGTATGGAATTCGTAATGAAACATAATTTCTTATCCATAAACAAATATAATAGTTGTGATTAGATGGAAGTTTATCAAAAATCTTTATTTGATTTTGATACCACGGGTGTATTGGTTTCCTTTATAAACCATCTTTTCAAAGAAGCTCTACTTTGAAACCGAGATAATCGTGTTAATGAGCAATATAAATTTTCACCCATGGTAGGTGATTCTGATTTAGTATTACTTCACAAAATGCTCATATCATTATATGATAACCTCAAATACTTTATGAACTCCTCTGTGTAGTTCAAAATATGTTACGGTTGATGAAATTTTAAACCCCTATGTTAATCTTGAAATAATAAGTGCAAGTTATCCTGATTCTTTTGAATATGTTCTTACATAGCATACAATATAACCAGGAAATAAACTACCGTTATACCCACGATAATATTATTTGCCTTTAAGACTCATATTATTGAGTGCCTAGTTTCGTTTATTATATGACTGCCTCTCTTCGGAGTTTTGGTTTGACCATGTTACTATATCTCCAGTTATCTGGATTGATTATCTCCAATTATTTGGATTGATTTATCTCTAAAAGTTTTGGATTAATTTGCTATTTGTATTGCCATTAACCGTAAGCCTCTAAAACATATAATTGTGAGTTATCTTGTTTTAGAAACTATTCACAACCTTAACCTTGTAAACCTCATATTTTAATTCCAGTAACATCGTCCAATGAATTCTGGCATAATACTTTCGATGAATTATTATTATACCTACCTGATATTGCTAGAATTTTATCTGGAAAAAATTAGTGTTGACCTTAATCAACAAGGTATTTATATCATTTCGCGATTTATCAGAAATCCTTAGCCTCAGAGCATTCGTTCGTTCCCTTATTTAATGACCTGAGAAACTATTGGGAAGATACAACAGACTTGAAAAAGACTTAAGGCAGCCAAGATACATTGGACCCTTTAGTATTATCAAATGCACTAGTTTTATGACCTATCAGTTATATTTATCCACAAATTTTTTTAATAACCCTATGGTGTTACATGTGTTATAGTTGAGCCAATATATTCCAAACCCAATACATGTTAAATTTATGACTACACCGATAACCTACATTTTTTAAATTAAACCTCCTCTAAATCTTTAGACTATTGCTACCTCATGCCGTTACCCTGCCCTTAATTCTGTATAGTTTATGATACTTTCACAAAATCCCTCAGTAAATGTTTTTAGACCAAATAAGGAATATTTTAGGATAGACAGTTATTAGATTCAAAATTATATTTACATTATTTCTAGGTAAACTTATTCAGAATATAATACCCTATAACCCTCTATAATTCCAAGCAGTATATTATAGCCATTTAAGTTAAGAGAAGTTCCTATTTACTCTTTATACTATCTTCTGCATAAATATAGGAAACCTAAAGTCTTTTATTGTATGGTAAGAAATCCCAAGGTAAGTTTAGATTATAAACGTTTGAGATACATCTTCACCTCAAAGGAACTTGAATTTAAGGCAGAAGCATGAATAGAATTACGAGGATTACTGATTCAAATTAGATAAACCATCTCAGAAAAGTAAACCCTATAGCCAACACCTTAAGTCGAAACATGTGAGAAGATTTAACGATGTAATTTCTTAGGATATTGTTGATACCACAGAACCATATGATTTACATTACCTCACTATTTTTATATTGACCAACTAGTATTTCTTACCTAACCTTGAGAACGACGAACTTAGAATAATAACTCCTAGATCTCCTTGTGTTAAAACATTAAATTGAAAGTTAGACTCGATGATTATCAAGCGATAGGGAAACAAATCTTCAATTTTGAGATAGATTGCATGTACCTAATGAATTTCTCTGAATTTATTTTGATCCTACAATGGAAATGAGATAATGTCCCCATGGGTTTTATATGTAAACTACCCCGTACGTACGAAGGATGTAATTCGATGTATGGATAATATTAGACAAACTTACCCAATCTATCGTTCACTTCAATTAGAAAATGTTTGTTCATTCTAAAAGCTCAGTATTAGGATTCATAGTAAGATTATCAACGTGAACAACCCAATCAATGTACATAGAAGCTCAAGTTACATCGAATATTGGAATAAAGACGTGTTTTTAGATTATACTAACCACTCCATTTTCCAGCTAAACCTATAATTTATTTTAAAATTGGTAGCACGTGCTTAGCATATTTGTGCTAATTTTGTTTCCTCCCAATGTCTAGGGAAAAAAAGGATAACCTCCTTTCTCTTTTATGAGACACATATCATGTTTTTGCATATGTAAAGTTAAGATTGGACATCATTATGATCTGATGTTATCCTACCCTAAGTACACAAATCATTTCTAGAAAAGTTTCAACCCTTATTGCTATAATTTCATAAACGTCAATACATGGATTCAATATAATTCAAATAGTAGTATCATTCTGTTAAATAATACCAGGGATAGAAACATCTTCCTTATAGTTGTATAACTATACTCACATTATTTTAAGCGAACCTTTTCAATCTGGCTGGTCCACAAATTAACCCAAAATTTCAGACTACATCCAAAATAGTTCGATTTGCTTTAAAGAACCAGTTATCTTTATATGTCTATGGTAGATTCTATGTGATGATTTATACAACATTAGACACCATACTAACTATGATACTTATTAATATCATGTGAACCTAGGCACCAATCAACAAGCCTAGTTGAGATACCCAAAAGTATAAGACGTTACCTTTTGCTTCAAAATAGTGACTTAGTGGAAAAGTCAAATCTCATTGATACAGGGTATGTAGGAAATTGAAGAAATACTGCATTAAAATACTCGATACAATTTCTTAATGTAATTGAAATTCTATGAAAACTTGCATAAAAAGTATTAACTACATCAAATAGTCGATGATTCTTTTCGATTAAATAAGCACAAGATTTTACAACTATAGTAATTCCACAGGTTGTCCGTTATTTATAAAATACTGATAGTTACCACCAAGGTTGGAATTGAAAATTTTGATAGGAAACTTGATAATCTTGATATAAAAAAGAGATACCCTCGTACGAGAATCCTATATATTATTAAAAATTGCGACTTACAATTATGTTATTGACAACTCAATATGAGTAAACTATCGACTTACCTACCCAAAAAAAAGTTATACTTCCACTTACCTACAATACAAACTGTTGTTAAAAGCTATTATTATGATATCAATGTTTTAAACCTATAGTATTCTCTTGCTGACACTATATTTTTATAGGGGAAATTAATTATATGTGAGATATCGTTATTTACTGAACTATATACAACCTATGATGATTTTTACCAATACCGCCATCTTTATAGTATGAGATTATAGATATGTGACCGAACTTCCTATAACTAGGAGATACGTAAAATTTTGTTACGTAAACCTATGCCACAATAAACGACACCCGCAAAACTTGTAAAAATACCTATTAATACGATGAAATGCCAGTTGTTTCTAATCCTGGCTACGCCAAGTATTTCTTATGGAGTAATTTTATATAACCTGAAATAATGAAAGAATGAGATGAATAAAGTCATTAAAGTTATAAAATAGATTTACAAACTTGAACAAATGTGTTATCATATCCTAGATGATGTGAGTACCACGAGTACTTGAAACTCTAAGAATGTAGAAAATTCCGAGGACCAATTTTTTTAAGGTGGGTAAAATGTAATACCTTGAATTTTATTTTTATTTAAATTGAACTAGTAGTGGCAAATGAGCGGTTATGAAAGGGTCAAAAATGAATATGGATAAATTTGGGCGGGTGAAAAGTGAGTCGGACATAATAATTTGGGCGGGTTTGGTCGGGTTACATCCGGGTCGGGTCGGGTTGACCCACTTTTTTTTTTTGAAAAAACAATTATTATACCATATATAAATAAATATGGTATAATAATTTTGAAAAAAAATATACAAGTAAATACTTGAATAAAAAAAATCTTTTAACTCTTTAGTAATTTGAGTTTTATTTTTGTGAGGGTCCAAAATCATTTTGACCCGCTAATGATCCGCCAACAAACCATCTTATTGGATTGTTCAAACCATTTTGACCCACAAACACAGTTAATGGGATCCAAACACATTATTTTGGGTGGATTATGAGCGGTTTCATCCTCAAGAACCCATATTGCCGGCCCTAAATTGAACTATTTATGTGTCAAAAGGACATTTTACGAACCATTAATAGTTTCGCGATGCTTGTGACCCGTACGTATGTCCTGTAATATGAAAATAGGGTCGATACATTTATTCTCTTATTCGAAATAATTATTTTCATATAAACGGATATTAGAATGAGATTAAAACGAATTTCTTAAAGTTATTATTCGAATTAAAGTGTGTATAAGTTAGTGTAATCCAAAATTACTTTGAACATGAAAATAACACAGTAACGTGTCCTAAACGTCCCAATATTAATTTATAGTTGGATGAAATTTCAAGAAATATAAAATATCATACACGCAAAAAATTATAATTTTGTACCAAAGACACTCAGTTGCATAATTATTCATGCTGACTGTGCCCTGACTGTACAACCTAGGAATCCTATAAAAAGGGCCTTGTACCCACAGCGCAAAAATAACACCTCTCATTCTGATTTCAAAACCAATGAAATCCTCTTTCTTTTTCTCAGATAAAACTCAAGAGCAAAACCCCCCTGCTCCTATAGCCAAAAGCCCCCAAACCCCGTTGCCTCACCCTCTCCCTCTTCCCCGAACCGCCGACCCTTTTTCCCTTCTCCTACTCTACGACCAAAATGGTCCAATTTCTTGCCCTCTTTCTATTTCGTTTTTTCTTCTCTCTCTCTCTCATATATATATATATATATATATATATACGCACACACCAAGAATCAGAACGATTCCAACTCAGCTTCGTTGGATTATTTTTTGGTCAAATTTTGTCACGACTCAGTTTAATTTTTGGGTAAGGTAATTTCAATTGGATATTGGTTTACTGTCAATTTTATCCTAAATTTTTATCTCCCTATATATTATTTGTACTCAGTTTCGAATAAATTATCGTAAACACGAATCCCCGAACACGTACGAGTAATCGGATTTTTTCTAAGTGTGTATTTGACTCGGTGTCATTTTTAAAAAAATATATGTGTAAATGAGTTATGATACCAATCGATTCGAGTTTATGTCATCGTTATAATCCTAGACTATATTACGAGGCATATTTTCTAAAACTATGATTATGTAGGCGTTGGACTGTTTATTTGGTTGTATTGGCTAAATTTGAATGTGGCATGACCACTGGTTTATTGTCCAAATAAAGGGAGAATTTTCAACTTTTTTTCTAATTTGATTTTTCCTCACATAAATTATCGTATTGATACCCTCGAGTAATATAAATGAAAAATCATAAATATCAACCTTTTGTCGGATAAAAAATAATATTTTAAATCAAATATACGATTTAGTTAAAATAGTTGATTTTTTAGAATCACTTGGAGTTTAATATCTTTTAACTCGTATATCGGAACATCGCCAGTAAACCATATTTTCGTTCATATCAAAACGTAAAATTTGTTTAAAATTATTTAAACTCAAATATTTGACCGAGTTAATATTTTTGTTTAGTCCAATCGAATCATTTGATTCCACCTAAAGAATATTTTTTAGAAAACTCCTTATTATTCAAATACCGAGATACTTGTTATTTATTTATTTTCATCAACAAAAAAAATTTGTTATTTCAGTTGTGTAATTACTGAAATTGTATGGGTACGATTTCACAAATAAGACAAGTTATAGCCTAATTTCTCCAACCTTTTTGAACATTTTATGTGTTAAACCGTTTATATAAATTTGGACTCGTACCATTATTATTATCAGTTAACGTAACATGTTTGTATTATTTCAATCCATCAACTAGAGACCATAGTTTAGCATTATATACGAGATTCATATATTACGTATTGTCATAGAATAAGTTTTATTCCTATTTACCAATGACATAAGAGATCATAAACCCAAAACCATTTTTCCAAACCCCGATATAACCACTCTCATTTAAACCCTCGAGCAAAAATGACTACCGGAACTGGAACGCAACAAAGAAAGATCCATGAATGAGAACGTAAAGCTCGTAAACACCGATATTTTTTTTCCTACCTTTTCAATGTAAACTTTCCATGTTTGGCATACTATTATTGACATCACTATGTAATAGCTCCTATTTACTCTTAATACGTGTATGTTATAATACTATCATACTACATATTTCATTACATATCATCGGCATTTGAAATTATGACTATGGATCAATTTCAACCCTTCTCATATCATGTTCCTTATTGATTCAGTTCACCCCTGCATTTTTGTGTTATTATTTACCTTATGAACACTTTTGTGCCATTATTTACTTCATGAGCATCAATATTAACTAGGGAGTAGACTGAAGAATTATCCCATGAAGCATTCTGCTTGGCCTAATGGTTTCAAATGGTTGAGAGCCATGCTTTTATTTCTACATACGTATGAGTGGCACTTTGATTGTGTGCCTAGTCAGTTACGTTTCTCCAATTGTTTTAGCTTATTATTATTTGGTTTTACTGATGGCTTATGTAATACCCCGTATTTTTACTCATATTTATTTTATTATGAAATTATGGAAATTAGGATTAATTAATTTAAGAGAGAAAATTTAATTTATAATTAATCCGACTTAATGGTAATAATTACTAGCGTGACGAGAGTTAGTAGTTATCGAAAATAATTATGTTGAAATCATGTTGAGTAATAACTATGTTGAGAATTACATAGTGAGTAACGTAATAGATGGTTTCGAAAATAATAATATGGTCGGAGACGAAATACACGGCAGTTAAGATATAATTATTTGGGACGAGCGTATGAGTCACGTCACTATTATACATTTGGGGGCTAAAAAGGTAAATTATTTTTATATAACTCGAATGACTATTTTGAGTGCGCCAGTGTGTCCGGAAGGGCCAAAATAGTCAAAAAATACTACTCGGGGGTTTTATTTAGAGTCCGGGGCATTTTAGCCCAAAACGACACCCCGAAGGGGTATTTTAGTCTTTTGGGATTTTTGAGTAATTAAATGGACGAAAATTAAGATTAAAATAAAATCTACGTGGGTTAGAGGTGACTGTCAGTTTCAACCTACCTGAAAGAGAGGGAGAGAGAGATAACCAAGGAGGAAGAAGCCTCCATTGGAGAACAAGGGCAAGAACTCAAGGATTTCTACCAAAAGTTACTCCAAAGTGTAGATCGCAATGACGGGATCAACCACATACATATTTCAACCCGAGAATCAGAAGTCCATTCCAAGGCAAGTGTTTATCTTGCTCCTCTTTTAGAAAATATTGTTCCTGTTGATTTAGATTAGATGATATAAACTTAGTGCAATGAAATCTTAGGTTTAATTAGACTAAAATTATAAAGAAATCTTATGAATTGGAGATGGGTATGCATGTAGAGGTTTTTCCATTTGTTAGACTATTAAACTTGGAGATTTTATGTCTTAATCATGAAATATAATAAGAGTTTTGAGTACTTAAATTGTTGGGTTCATTTTATGAGAATTTTTAGAGATTTAAGTAATTGTTGGGTTTCCCTTTTAAAATATATAGATTGGAACCCTAAATTGTGTTAAAAAGTGCCCCATAATGATTGGGAATAGTTTAGAACTATCTAATTGGATGTTGGTTGAAATTTGGGTTGAGTTTGAGGTTTGATATGCAGGAAAAATCGAATTTGGGGAAGAACTAGGCCTGTTCGGATTTTTTGTTCGAAGACCAGTCCAGGTCGTTGGAACGGCCTCGTTCGAACGAGCTTTCTAACGAGAAATCCAATGATCCTTCTAACGAGATGTTGAAGTTCGTTCGAAGTGGAAATTACGTTCGAACGAGAATCCTGGAACTTCGAACGAGATTCTAGAACTTGATTTTTGGGTCCGATTTAGTTAAAACCCATCCTCGGTTTATCCAAGCGAGTGTATTAACCTGCATAAGTAACGGGTGACTTAAATTCCAAAGTTTTAGGGAATTATGGGTGTAGTGATCCTCGAGGTATTGAACGTGAATGGAAACCTAGGAGAGAATGTGAGTCCTAGAGAGGTTATATATAAATGGATATTGTGGAGAGTAGTAATGTTAATATTACTTACGTACTATGGGAATTGGGTTGCGTGAACGTCTATTAAGTCATATGAGTTGTGTGCATGCTTATTACTAAGAATATTATGTGTATGACATACGTAGCTACTGGCTATCGAATGGAGGTTAACGCATTATGGACGACCATATCTTGTGTGCCTTCGGGGGATTTTTGAGTCGTACCACTAGAGCATGGAACCTAGGTACGGTCTATCTGTGATAATGATAGTGGTGATGATCGTATGGGTGCGTAAGTATGTGCGTAGCCCATCAGCTTGGAACTATGTTCACCTCTAATATGTGTATATGTTTTATTGGTTCCTGAGAGATTGAACCTATTGTCCTTCATGCATAAGCCTTGCAATGGGACTAGATAGCCGAGTATGCCTAGCACCAGGGGTTTCTTAACCATGGGTGCAGTATTGATATATATGTTTATATGCATACATAGTGAGATTTTACATATGTATACTGAGTTCCTATTCCGCGTTTTATATTAGCCGCTTTATCATAGTATATACTTATTGGGTCACCAGTTGAGAATTAATAATGTTATGAAAATGAGTTAAAACATCTTTAAACCTATTCCTAAATAATATCAATATATGTCTTCGGGTTATTTAGATATTTTATCCGGCATAATGGTTATACTATGTATAGTCAGGTAGAGTATCATGACTAGTATGGGTAGTTAGGCTCGTTAGGCGTGCACATTAGATGAGAGGTGAGCATCTCAAGTGAGTACACTAAGTTAACATAAATAATATTTGTGCTAATTAATCCAATTTAAGTACTTGCTATATTTAAACTGTTTTCTAATCGGGCTCTGACCCATTTTTTGCAAAACTATTTTCTTGTTCCTTTATTTTAGGTGCCCAGCCATAGGGACAACAAGCTTAGGAGATTCCATTCAGTTGCCAAGATGTAGCTGCTTTTGAATCTACAGGACCTTGCTAGTAGACGCTTCGTAGATTCTTCTTCTTTATCTATCAGTTATTTACTTCAGTTGGACATGTCGTCCCCTCCTATTTTATATTCAAAGATTTAGATGTTTTATTATGTTAGTAGACTTTTCTTTTATGGCTTTGGATTATTATATGGGATTTTAACTGGATGTGTTTACTCCAGTTCTCTATTTTAATTCAGTTAGTTCTTTCCTTATGTTTTTGGGATGAATGGTATTAGTTAATTATTTCCTTACTTGAGGATGGTTAACTTAAAGATAAAATTTTGAGATCAACCCTTTTTAAATATTAGGTGGTTAGTTTTCAATTAAATATAAAATTGATGATTTTCGATAGTGATGCATTATCTGAACCAACTGGATATTATGAATTTAATTAATAAATGACTGATCACCCGGTATTTAATTAGGTGGGGTGTCACAGCTTACTTATTTCTATACCATCTTAGTGAGCTGGTAAGTATGAAATTATCAGTTCAAAGATCCTTGACTTTCTTATATGATCCGTAACGTTGTTACTAGGAACAATTGTTCCATTACATTTACTACAACAATGATTTTCTTTATATAACCCTTAGTGAACAGGTAAGTATGGGATTATCAATTCAGATTTTATGTGACCCTCAATGAGCTGGTGAGTATGGGATTATTAGTTCAGACTACTTAATGTTTTAAAGCTATTATGAAAAAACATTTGCTTCCGCTTCATTTGATAAACATTGAATTCCATACACATTCCAAACTCTTTTTATATTTACACTTGTTATAGAACTGGTAGAACCTATTCAAAAATTTTGCTGATTCATTTTCTTCCATTTATTTTGCCCAGGTACCAATAGGAAATGATAAATACTTTAGGAATTATATTGAAGCAGTTTGAGATATGTAGAGAAATCAAGAAGAATAAACCTTTTGAACTATAGTGTAAGACAATTTCGCTTTTATAATTTCTTAATTAACATAGTATGCATGGATTAATAATGATTTAGTATTATTTTAAGATAATATTCTCCCCCGATAAATCAAGGTGTGATAAGAATTACCCACATGACCCTCACTCCCGGATCACCCTCATTCCACTCTCTAGAAAGCAGTCGAATCACTATAACTTCCACCCTTCAGACGAAAGAACTCGTGATTTGTCCACCATGATATCTGAGTCCCCCACTACAAATGAGCGAGATAGACGTGCAACTTTGGCCCAACAATCATGTTACATAGAGATACTGAGCTCATCACCAGTTTCTCTACGATAAATAAGAGAGGTTGAGGGCCCAATTCATCCAAATAGACGTCGCTTGGGAATTCAAACTCAAGGATAATCCCGAACCTAGCAAGTATACACCCCACCCAAGTCTCCCAAAGGAGAGGTGGAACCGACTCCATGAAAACCAAATTATCATGGTAGCCCTAGTCTTATTTCAGATAACATATGACCTACAATATGGAGTACTCAAACAAGCACCTTTCCAAGAACTAGAGACATAGGACTGCCCCTTGGGCACCATCCACATGATGCGAACAAACAATGGGATTGATATTAACCCGTCACGATTAATAAAATCGAGATCCATACTCTCCCATTTGTAAGGAACACTGCCATTGGACAACCGAAACATAATATGAGATCCTCAACATCTAGTCCTAACCATGTATACTATATTGACTTGCCTGAATAAGGGATTATTGAATGTTTTGACCATATCCTCATCACCGAAGGGAACACATCCCAAGGTCCTTGAGATGAATTCACCCTCAACCTCTAGGTTTAGGAAATGATAACATAGTGGGATTACTTTCCAGGAAAAGGTCTTGGGCTACATGAACAAGGGACCACATCTTTCAAAACCCTTAGTATTAGAGATTACAGATTCGGGATCAAATATAGAGCCACTATAAAAGATATTGATCAGCTTGAGCAACATTAACATTGTGCTCATATCATGAAGAAATAAGGTCACACTATAGGCAGTATATAACCTAGCCTCTCATACGGAGGCCCACCCATTCAGTTCTTCAACAGCAAGGGAGAACTCTGATATCATAGTGTTGACATTTATCAGAGCATTCGAGCTACTGGATGGGACAATTTACATATAAAAATACGAGATGCCATGTGTAACTCCATGACAGGAGATAACAACCATGAGATCCCTCTTCCCGAGGAAAACCCCGTCAATCCCAATAGTGAAATAGATCTGCTTGTCTCACAACTGGCTTATGACCTCTTTATCTTAGAGATATATCTCTAGTCCCACCATTACACTAATACGGGATGAAGTTATGGGAACACATACTTAGATGCGACCAAAATGGTCACTATTATTGAATAGTAAGACGAGATGACCCACCGATGTCTTCCCCCACCAGAAGGTCCCCCTCACGGAAGTACTTGTACATATACAGAATGGAACTAGTCCACCCCGCTCCCCATGACCACGCTCAGGAAAAATTCGACGGCCTGCAACACGTGGTATCTGAATTAACTCTTTCCAATTTTGTCTATGAAATCTCACCATGGGGACTGGAATACACTGAGTATAGATAGTACTACGGGGACATCTTCTGCGAAGGCCACCAACATTGTGAAAGAAATGGATCTTAGGGAATCATATTCCCCTTCCTGAAATAAGGAGAAAAGAGATTATCTTGGACGGACCCCCTTTCAATGATGAAAATACCAACAAATCGCTTCGGATGATGACATCTAGTCGGGATCCTTAGTGTCCACAGAACCCTCACCAGTGACACATAACCATATAGACGACCATGCCATGGCCACGGTGGCAGAAATACCCATCCCTACTCTACACTCAGATGTATTTGTACGATGAATAGACAGCTTCATGTCCCTAGTCCTTTCAAAAACCCATTATGGAGCTCCCAAGAGCTCGAACAAAGCCGTATCTTAGATTGGAAAGAAGTCACGACCCCAGTGCCAACACTGCTTACCATCAGCCCCATATCCTTGATTGATCTCCTACTACGCTTAGAGAAAGTTAAATTAAAAACCTGGGCAAAATCCGTACTTACCTTGATCAAAGAGGTCGATTTCCTCACCAGGTCAGGTCGACACTCTGCTCCTCCGAACCCTACTGTAACACCCGCCCCCATGGTTTTAATTATTATCAATGTAAATTAGTTACTTGATGTGACCCAATGGGGACTTAGACCTCGTGAGATGGATAGTGGGTCAAATTTAGGTAATATCATGGCCTTCGTGCAATTAATTGGATTTAGAATGGCCTTATATTTAATTTGGAGAAAATTAGGGTCGTTCGAACAAGACTCTAAGTCATTCGAACGAGATCCCAATCTCGTTGTAATGATGCCGGGTCGTTCGAATGAGAAGCCTCAACATTCGAACAGCTGCTTCAAATGACCTTCTAATGACCCATCCCTCCTTAGAAGTCCATTCTCATTAGAACCTCATTCGAATTCCATTATAATGAGATATAGTTCTCGTTTGAATGAAATCCAATATCGCTCGAATGAGATGGCAAAAATCAGCTTTTGCAGATTCACAAAATGCTATCATGATCCTGACCATTGGATATTAACACGTGTCACACTCCCATGGTAACAGATCAACTCGGGGTTGAAGCTTTGGGTATTTTTGGAATTTAAACCCTAAGGGCTTTGGGGTATTCAAGTGAGGTTTTGGCCCATTCTAGGGCATTTCAATGAGATTATCTCTCTCTCTCTCTCTCTCTCTCTAACACATGAGCCTCACCACTACCCAACCACCTTTTACCACCCCAGCACCACTAACTCTTAACCATAAACCACCATATTTAACCCTTTACCACCATATTTTACCGCATAAAACCCATATACACCACATGTTAGGCAAGATATCAATTTATGGAGATGTTGTTGGGGATATTTGGAGGTGAAAAGAAGAAGAATAAAGGAGCTTGAAGGGGGTTTTGCTTGGAGATTTCATGGAGCTTACAAGTGGATCTAGGCAACCTCCTTGAGGCCACCTTGAGAGGTGGGAAATTTCCATCACCATCTTCTTCATCCTACCATCTTTGGAGCTTCTTTGAGGTGGGAAACTCCGCTCTTTAAGTTTCAGAATTCTATTTCCCTAGTACTTGGTCTTGTATGTAAAGTTTTAAGAGTAGAATGTATGCATGTTTCCAGATAGATATTTTTCTCACGTTCTTTGTAAAATGGTTTGCAAGTGATCTTCAAAGGTTTTGAGAAAATGATATATTTTCAAGAAAACTTAGCGTTTAACATTTTTTGAAATAAATGTTTTGAAATAATATTTACCTTATCGAGATATTTTATGAACAAAGTCTTAAAGTTTTCTTGTAAAAATTGGTCTTTTATGAAGTTAGACATTTATTCATGTTTTGAAGAATAAAAATATCTTTTAGTCTTGAAAAATGTGTTTTTGCAAGTATTATGAAATTTATTGAATAAATAATGTGCTAAACTAATTTTTTTTCGGATTTTTGAACTTAAAATCCCTCTTCCCATGTATATAAACTTGTAGTAATTTGGCAATGAGCATACAGACAAGTTTAGTAAATATTTTAATGAGTTTTAACAAGAAATAAAAAAATAGAGTTTCAACCCTTAAAGTGTATTAATAAGTGTGGAAAATGTGATAAGTGTATGTTTTCAAGACTACATGTGATGATTGTGGCCATCCCCGATCCTCGCGACGGGAGGGATGAAGAAGAGGGTGTCTTCATGTCGAGAGGATCTTGGTCCCGCGCATCCCTCTCGGGAGCGCTTCGACCGACGTCGGTGATGAGGTAAAAAATGTATAAAGATGGAGTCACCAATCTATTTTACTCAAAACAGACAAAAGAAAAGGGAACCAACCCGAAGGATAGCATCCAAAGGCATACTGATACATACGAAACCAAAATGATTCGAAAATGGTTCGGAGGCTAAGTTACGAAATGGGAAGGTGTTAGGCACCCATTCCGCCCTTGCGGTCTCTCATGGATTATTGCTATTTTCCTTTATTTCTCCATGACATGTGTGCATGTGTATATGTAGTGGAGATATGAATCATCGACTTGTATCATAGAAGAGATAAAGCAAGTCATCCGTAAGAATGTTCCTAAAAGATAATATTAGAAAATAAGATTTATGCGATTATCCTAGCGTTGATCATTATAATGGAATGATAACGCATACGGAGTAATTCGCCACTAAGAACAAATATATGCATATGTAAATATATAGATTTTAGGAGAATTAAGTTAAAGAATATAGAAAGATAGAAAATGGGAGAAAAGTAGGAATAGGACTCGGGTCTCGGGTTTTACCCCGAGACGCCTACGTAGCCTATAGAGGCATCAAAGTCCACATAGTTCGTATGCAAAATGAGGGGTGGGATTTATCCCATAAATCAAACCGGGGACTTCTCTTTTATGTGTGTGTGTGTGTAAAAAAGTTCTTTAGTTGTGAGAAAAGTATTAGAATTCTCGTTTGGAATTTATGAGCAAACCCTCTTCTTCTTGTCTTTTGGGTTTTATTTATATGACAATAAGAGATGTACAATAATACAAAATAAAAATTATATTAGGATGTGTGAGATGGAGAGAATAAAAGTGCTATGTAATAAAATAAGCTAATGCGAATTTAGGAGAATTTGAAGAGAGATTTGAGAAAGTTGGACCTTCTTGAAGATCTTGAGCTTGATCTTAAGTGTTGGAGAGCAACCTTTGCACTTGGATGATGATGAAGAATAGTTAATTCACCAAGTAAGATGAAAAATATTATGAAAAGCAAAGGTTGGAAAAGGATTTGGATGTGGAAATCACGCTGATTTCGAGAAGGGTTTTCTGAGTTCGCTGAGAGTGATGGATTTCAGATCTTGTGATCCTTTGCAATGAGGTCAGTGTGACACCCCGCCTAATTAAATACTGGGCGATCACTCCTTTATTAAATTAAAATCAAGGTGAACAGTTGGTTCATTCTTAGCATCACTGTCGTTAAAATACTTTTCCAATTTAAACACCCTAAATAATTAAGCTAAGTGTCAAAACCATTTTCATACATACTTTCCCAATTTTATTTAAAGAAAAATTATTTATTTTATTAACAACATTCAATAAGTAAGAATCACACCACATTAAATTCTGCAACATAATCCAATTAATTTAATACATTCGTCAATTGAATGTCAACATACGAAATCTAAAGTCACACATCCAAGCTGAATAAATCCCATAGTAACAGTACTGGAAATAACTGAAATACAAATGTCCAACAACAACGGAATAATGGAAAGAGCTACACATGCCCAACTAGATGAAAGTACTAAGAGTGGATCCGAATGAACGAAGTCGTCTAAATAACAGGCCTGCAACTCCCACCTAAGCTGCAGCACGTTCCTTCCAAAGGATCCTAAGTAAGACGCCCCTGTGGCTGGGCACCTGTAATACATACATATATATACAAGAGAGAGAGAGAGAGAGAGAGAGAGAGAGAGAGAGAAACGGGTCAGAGCCCGATAGTGTATATGATTTTAAAAATTGTTTAGCAAGTATTTAAATTGATACAGGCCAATGCAACAACATATTAGTGCGACACTCTCTTGAGAAATTCTCACCTCTCTTCTAATGTGCACACCTATCGCACTAACCTTCCCAACGGGTTGTCTTATCATTTATCGCACTAATCTTCCCAATGATTTAACTTATCTTATATTACTCGTAAGATTCAAATTTCACGATTCAATTGTTTGAAAAGAATATTTCATTTAGTAACCAAAGTTCTCATTTTGACTTTATTAATCAATAAAGCTTTCCAATTTCATATTATACTTTCTCAAAACAAGTATTTACAATTTGAGTCATCAACCATGTCCTACATATCAAATCACAGTAGGCAGTTCCAGATTTCATAATTTTCATATATATATATATATATATTAACTACTCGAAAATATATATATCATAACAGCACCCCAAATAATAACTATGGTGCGGGAATACTCTACTATCCAAACCCCATATCACTCACATGAAGGGGAATACAAATTTGGAATCACTCTCGAATTGTATTAACACATACTCAAACAATATTGAGACGAAGTATAGATTCCAAGTCTCGTAGGACCGTCTGAACTATCACTGCGATAGCCTGTACCAAGGATACTTATACACACAAACAAAATGAGGCGAAGCATAGATTCCAAGTCTCTAAGAGGAAAGCACATACCCGCATCTCTTAGGACCGTTTGAACTATCATTCCGATAGCCTGTACCAAGGATATCTATCTTCTAGGGTACAAGTCAATATCCCCCATAAAGGTCCCAACGAGATAAGACCGTCCCAGCGCGGAAACCTCAGGGATAGCAAGTAGCGTGGACATGATTTTCACACATAGATAGTATATGCATACACAATAATATAACTATACTAATATTACCATATCAATAATGGGTAAATTCTCAATTCCCATAATTACGTCATTCGCATTTATTTCACATTATATAGTTATCACGTATAACCATTCAATCTTACTTTAATTTGAGGAACTTTTCCACTTATTACATAACGCTTCATGGATTCTATCCTCCCAATTATAAAATTCAGTAGGTATAAACATTTGTCCCAAAGTAACTCGCTTACGTGTCTCTCTCTCTTTAAATCATAAATTTACCGACCCTTATGTAGTTATCCCAAAATACACTGTTTGCCCGACATCGATGGTCCCAAAATCTATTCACATATCCTACTGGTCTTCCCCATCTCCCAAAACATTTCATTAAGGATGCCCAAGAATTTTCTCACAATAAATTTAATTTAACTTGTTTAATAAGGGAAATAGGAGTCTGCCAGGAGGGTTCGATCGATCCAGGTCTGGGGCTCGATCGATCGATCAAGCAGGTCTGCGAAAACTGAAATTCTGCAGTTACGGGCTTCATCTCCAAACACCAACAATTTCCATATTTTCTAATCCCAATCGTCCCAGAATTGATGCTACTAACCTTAAATCATCATATTAGGTATTTTTAACGTAAAGCATGTGAATTTCTGTGATTTAATCATGAATCAACAGCCCCAATTCCATACAAAATCTCAAGAACCCTAAAATTCTCTTAAATATGGTTCTAACAATTATTTCCAGAATTCTCTTCTTATACACATCATAATTTCGTGGTTTAAATTCCTCTACATGGCAAGGGTTTCCAGAATTATCAAATTGACCAATACTACATGGATTTTCCTATCATAAATCGGGTTTTCTTCCATTAAAACTCATCTTAATTACTCCTTAACTAATATGAAAGATGCATCAACAAAATAAGCAAGATAAAAACTTGCCTGGGATTTTTAGAGGTCTGGTTTGGTGCCGAATTCGGTATGGTTGCGTTCCCCATCCCGCGATCTACGCGTTGGTGGTGGCGGCGGTGCAAACCGTTGAGTTTTGGGCCTTGAATTTGCCTTGAGAGCTCTCTCCTTCCTCTCCTATGGCCGTCACTTGTGTTTAGAGTTTCTAACCCTAGAAGGTAACCTAGGTATATGATATAAATCCTCTAATTTTCGTGGGTTTAATTACCCAAAAATGTAAAATGACCAAAATGCCCTCCCGGGGTACTAATTAGGCCTAAAAACTTCCCGAGACCCGAACTAAACCCCCGGGTATACTTTTCTGACTATCTCGACCCTTTCGGATGCGTTGGCGCACTCAAAACGACCATACGGACAACTTATAAAATATTCACTTTTATTTATCAATAATTAGTCCCGACGCGACACGGGCGCGTCCCGACTCAAATTTCCAAAATTGTCATTTTATTCACTCGTGACGTTCAATATAATCAATATCATATATTACTTTGCTCAATTGTAATATTCAACAAATTTTCCATAATTACTAACTCTCGTCACGTTAATAATTATAACATAATTAATTTTCGGATTTTTATTAAATAATTAACTCACATTAAATTTAATAAATCCCCAAATTAATATAGCATAAAAATACGGGGTATTACAGTCAGGACCTCCTTTTTATACGCCTAGGTCATTATCGATCGGCATAGTACTAGACCTACCAATCGGAAGGTGTTTTTAGGCCCACTGCCGATAGGCAGGGTTTGGAACCTACCGTTTGGCAGTCTCTTTCAAGTTCCTTCGGAAAATTAGTCGTAGAGCGCAAACCGTTAATCCGAATTGTGCACGAGGTAAACCGTTGGAAAGGTAATTCAGATACCTTCAAAAGTCTTTGGACTGCTCCCAGGTCCAGGAGTTGAGTTTGGGTCAAATGTGGCCTGGAAGCGCTCATTGGTCTTTTGGACGGGGGATTATCGGATGCAAACGGATCATTCGTCCGCATAGTAAGTTGGAATTGCACATGGGGTAGAACGTTGGAAAGATTAAGAGATTTACTTTGACATTCAAAAGAGTTTGACTCAGTTCAGGGGGTTGACTTTAGTCAATCGGGCTTGGAAGCGTTTAATGACCTTTCAGAGTAAAACGGATCGTTCGTCCGTACCATAAGTCAGAATCACGCATGGGGCGGACCGTTGGAAAGGGGTTTCATAGCCCTTTGAATATTCATTCATTTTCAGTCACGCTTAAGAGTTGACTTTGGTCAAACAGAGCCCGAGAGCGTTCGGTGGCCTCCTGATTAAGTTTCGAGGGAAAAAGGGTCGTTCATCCGCACCGTAAGTTAGAATCGCTCCTGGGATGAACCATTGGAAAAGGGGTTTCAGTGCCCTTTGGAAATTTATTCAGTCTCAGTCAAGCTGAAGAGTTTGAGTTTTGGTCAAGCGGAGCTTGGGAGTGCCCGATAGCCTCTAGGTCAGTACCGGGGGTATGGTTTAGGTTTGTAGCAATGAAGGGAGGTGCTAGGGACATAAGGAGAGTTTAGGGGGTACTTGAATGGGGTATCTATATAATCCATCGACGGGTGAGTTTGGGATAAACGATAGCCGTCGAATAGACACCGTATGATGCCTTTGAAAGAGTATGACCAATTCAGAGGGTCGAGGCCGATTATGAGGGCTGGAAGATGAGGGTGATCAATTTTGCGAGTCGAAGCCAGTTCTGAGGGCTTGAAGATGAGGGTGATCGATTCCGAGGGTCGAAGCTAATTCTGAGGGCTTAAATTGAGATAACCAATTCCGCGGGTCGAAGACAATTATGGGGGCTTAAGTTGAGATGACCAATTCTGTGGGTTGAAGACAATTCTGAGGGCTTAAGTTGAGATGACCAATTCTGTAGGTTGAAGACAATTCTGAGGGCTTAAGTTGAGATGACCAATTCTACGGGTCAAAGCCAATTCAGAGGGCTTAAGTTAAGATGACTAATTCTGCGTGTCGAAGTCAATTCTGAGGGCTTAAGTTAAGATGACCAATTATGCGGGTCGAAGCTAATTCTGAGGGCTTAAGTTGAGATGACCAATTCTGCGGGTCGAAGCCAATTATGAGGGATTAAGTTGAGATGACCAATTCTGCGGGTCGAAGCCAATTCCGAGGGCTTAAGTTGAGATGTCCAATTTTACGGGTTGAAGCCAATTCTGAGGGCTTAAGTTGAGATGACCAATTCTGTGAGTCACAGCCAATTAAGAGGGCTTAAGTTGAGATGACCAATTCTGCGGGTTAAAGCCAATTCTGAGGGCTTAAATTAAGATGACCAATTCAGCGGGTCGAAGCCAATTTTGAGGGCTTAAATTGAGTTATTTTCAGGGAACTCTGCCGGGGAAATTACCTCATGATTTTGATTTGAGCTGGGGATCTAATTACTGGGGGAATCCTTATATCTTTTGGAGACTTTACGAGGTAATATCCAATATGATGCTATAAATTCCATTGGGTAAGTGATTAGGTGGTCCGGGGTTTGGATGTATTGCTCGGGGAAATTTGAGACCTTTGGGGAATAGGAGATGATCCTGAAGTTTGGGATACTTTAGAGGTCCTCTGGGGACGTTGCCGGGAGGAAATTCACTTGGCTTTTGAGAGTTCCACTGAGGAAATAGGGGTTCCTCTTGAGGGAGTGTGAAATTTTCTTGGTGAAAATGTTCTAAATCCCTCTCGGGATTTTTAGGAATTTTTTGAGGATTTTTCACTATTTTCTGGTATTTTTTGGGAGTTTCTGTAGGAAAACTTAAGGGAGTGGCAGTCGGCATGGTGTAGAGGGTGCCATTCGATAGTGGCATGGACTTTTGGACTGCCAAGAGAAGATAAAGAGGTGCAGTGCCAATCGGTATGTGGGCGTGCAGTACCAATCGGCATAACCCTTGGCTTCCTATAAAAAGGAGCGGGTTCCCCTCATTTTTCACAGCTTCTTACCTTCTTTCTTTCTGCGATTTTCTTCTGCGAATCGTTCTAGCATTCCGCAATCTAAAAAATGGCCGCTTTCATGAGCACTGTGGTACACAGGGAGTGGTTGGCCATTGATGACTGGGCTAATATGGAGTGGAGGGCTAGGGCGCATCTTGCTTTGGGGAGTGAGAACTCTTTTGATGCATTTGAGCCAGTTGCGGATGAGCAGACTTTGCTGTGGGAGCCGTCGCGTCATCATTCTTCTAGGGTGGTGAACCTTGGTGGTTATGTAAGTAAAAAAATGACCTTTGGCATTCTTTTTTGGTGATTTCCCTTTTTCTTGGATTTTGAGAAGGTTTTTCTTCAACAGTTTGATGTTTCTTTGTCGACCATGCGTGCGCCCGTGGGACGACGGGGCTTAAGGATGTTTGGGAGCACCTTCCACCTGTGGTGCATTGGGTAGTATCGTCAGCAGGCTTTGGGAGGAGGGCGTCTGTGCTGGATGAGACGCCTCGTTCGACGGCGGTATTATGCGCTCTGCAGGAGAGGTGGTGGGACACTACCCACACCTTCCATTTTGGCTTCGGGGAGATAACTGTGACACCTATAGACGTGCAGTAGCTACTGGGGATGGATTCTGATGGAGAGCAGATAGAGGTGGATCGATCTTTACGGGTGAGTCCAGAGGCGGTGCGGACGGCGCTAGGTGATGTGGGGAGGATAGTTTCTGGGGACTCTATTCGTTTTTCGCTGCTGAGGGATGTTTTACTGAGTAGGGTGATTGATGTGGAGGATGGGCTATAGGTGAGGCATATGGCCCTGTTGTTTATCTTGCTAGTGTTGGGGGGATTTCTGGTGGCATCGAGCGGCGACGTCGTCCACTTATGGTTTTTGCCATACTTGAGGATGTTTACGAACATCCCTCTCTATGATTGAGGGAGCCCGACTTTGACGACCCTTCATTTTTCTCTGGATGAATGTAGTTGGTGCTGTCGACAGACTTTTACTGGAGCCACGTATATTCTTGGGGTATTCTTTAATTTGTGCATTTTCTTTTCATGCATTCGCTTTTATCTTGTGTGTCCCTTTTTGATCGCATATTCTTGTATTTGGCTGACTTGGTTCTGTGAGGTGATTGGGCGTAATACCCAGCTGATTTATCTGAAGGATGAGACCATTGGGAACTTTTACCGATTGTATCAGTGACGGAAGACCGATCGGTAGTTGAGGAAGTCTCTTTCTCTAGAGGCGGTACATCAGGTCTTGAATGGCCTAACCAGTGATAGGGTAAGACTTTTTTCTTCTTCAGTCCCGGTCTTTGTATGCTCTGATTCTGTATTTGACTTATATCTACTGGGGATTTTTCAGGTGACCTTTTACCCTTGGGGGACGGCTATTCAGGAAATGGGGTTGACTAGGGTGAATATGCAGATGAGGCATTTGTAGCGCATGAGTTTGTCCACTCTTGGTATCTCTAGGAGAGGGTGGTCCGACAGATTGCTGAGGAGGAGGTGGTGGTTCCACCTGCGAGGCCACCTATGTCTATGAGGTGGGAGCGGTTGTTGCTAGAGGATGCGAGGATCACAGTGATGATTGGCGAGTATTGTCTGTTGTACACCGACACAGCTGTGACGTATGATTATATGGACCTCGTGACGAGTTAGCTGATAGTGCCCAACATATATGATGCACTGCCTTTCCCTCCCGCGATTTCGAGTTGGCACGTGGGGTCCTCTCATAGCGGTGGTGGTTCGTTGACATCTGCGGTGTCGGAGACTTCAAAAGTTACCTTTATGCGGTTACATACCCCTTCATACAACATCCGACAGTCTTATGGAGGGATGGGGCCTATATTGCATCGTCCTCATGCGATGGACTCGGATGAGTTGGGCTTAATAGAGGAGGTTCTTCGTCCTTTGGTATATCTTTCTGTTATTCTCTTTTCCTTCTTTTGGGTTTCTTTTAATATTTTCTACTTGATACTGATTTTGCCTTTTCTTGCAGAAAGTACGGGTGTCCACCACTTGGCTGAGGGATATTAGAGATTGGATATCTTCGGCGACCGCCCACATTTGGGACGCGGTTCCTGTTCCTTCTTGCTTGGGGCCATCTGCCTCATCCGGGGAGAAGTCTGGTTCGGGTAATGGTGGTGCGTCATCTCGCAGCAGGGGAAAGAGAGCGCATCACAGGGGTGGGAGTTCTTAGAGAGAGAGGTGAAGGTTAGGTGTATGTGTGTGAGAGAGAGAGAGAGTGGGTTCGAGCTGAGTCCCGTTGTTTTTCTACTTTTCTTTATTTTCCTACAAAATGATGTAACACAGAAACATATCTATGCAATGCAATGGGGTTTTTTATTTATCATTTGTTAGTAATGAATGGATGAATGCATATGCACTTTTTACTTTGCTGCTGAGACCGTAAAAAGAAATATTTTTGGGATTTGAAGGAAAGTTTTATTTAAAATGAGAATTTATATAAAAATGGAAGGGGATTTTGAAATTCTGTTGAGAATATCAATTTATTTTTATTGAGTTTTCTGATTTTGACAAAAGAGGAAAAAGTTAAGTTTCTAAAAATAAGGGGTTACCGATCGGCAAGCACCTTGTCCTGCCTATCGACAGGTCAAGCTTTGATTGGTACCCTCCTCAGCCTTTGGTACCTTGTGGGGCAGGATTCCCTCCGATTTCTGCAGGGGCTATGTTTTTTTTGTGAGGTTTTTAAAGTATAAAAAGGGGTAAGGGTGGAGTGCTTTCATCACACCTTCACATCCTAACTTTCTTATTCTATGAGATGGATCTCCCTGGTAGTGTTGAATTTGCCAACTACCTCGAGACTTTGGAGGCAATGTGCTCCTGTAACGTCGACTATGATGCTTTTAACATGCGTCAAGTCTCTTTATGGCGTAATCGACCCATAGAGTGGACCATGCTGATGGCGTCGGTACAATTTTGGTACCCCGAAGACCATATATTCCGTTTTGGCTTGGAAAAAGTCTGTTCGACTTATGAGGAATTTTCTACCATGTTGGGAGTAAATCCTATTATGGCAGCTGTTATGCCTGAGTTTTCTCGATCTCCTCGATATCTATTGGTTGGACTTCTCTGTGTCTCGCCCTCGACGGGTAGATCCTTAGTTACTAGAAGAATGATTTCCCTTCCGGTGGTGCTGCGGTCTGTGCACTTACAGGAGGTTGGTGATGCTGGATATACCGGAGCTATCGTTCTGTCCTTGGTTTAGAAATTACTGCTGGTAACTGGGGAACTACTACTGGACCCACAACTTGTAGCTATCACTTCATTGATGTCATACCGTCGTAATCCTGCGACGGTGATACTAGCGGAGACTTTGAATGGCCTGGATGCCTGGCGAGAAGGTCATTCTGACTTTCTAAGTGGTAGCCCTGTGATGTTGTTCATGTGATTGTCTGAAAGACTTCGTCAAGTGACTCCTCTGGAATACCCTTTGTCGGCTGTACCCAACTTCTTTTTGCGCCATTTCATCCGCGTTGGCTTGGATATTGAGAGCTGGGAGGACTAGTTTGTTGAGCATGGGGCTCTAAATCTGCGCTGGTCGGTGCCTTAGTCGGAACAATTGCTACCTATTCTGGAGCTGGGGGAATACCCGTATATCCGGCTGGTTGGTCTCAGACAGACCTCTTTTTATTTCCCTTGACGACTTTTGCCCCAATTTGGCTGGGAGTAGGTCGTGCCACCTCGGACACTAGATTTCTTTCCGGTAGAAGATCTGATAGAGCGTCTGTGTATGCAGCTTGGCTCTTAGTGGGAGAGTCGGCGTCCGTCATCCCGTCCTTCTCAGTCTTTTGGGAGATTTTGGCACATCCCCGTGGATTATATGAAGTGGTTGTGGAGAAGAGTGGTCAGGAAGATGTTGGTAGTGGAGACTGGACAAATGTGGCTTATTTTATCCGATACCATGGAGGGAGGTGTGGTAGTTTTTCCAAGACTGATTCAAGCTTATCGGTCTATGGAGCATCTGCGGCACTCTATTCAGGAAGGGGAAGCTTGGGGACCCCAGGATGTAGATAATGACGGAGTGGGATCCTTTGGTAGATGTGGGTAGGATTCCTGGAGAGTTTGTTTTTGTAATGGGGAATAAATTTATGGATTTTATTTGGCTTTCCAGGAAGGTAGGGGAAGGGAGTTATCCATTCATTTTCTTATGTAATTGTACCTGTGGTTATCCTCGATCCTCACCGCGGGGGCGGGTGGCGTGGAGGAAAGGATCCTTCGGGTCCCGCGCGTCCCTCTCGGGAGCTCTTCAGCCGGCGTCGTTTGAGATGTGGTGTAAAAATGTAGAGAGATTCAGAGTCGCCAGTCTATTTTACTCAAAATAGACAAACGAAAAAGGGGAAGCCACCCCGAAGGATGGCATCCAAAGACATACTGGTGCGTGCAAAACCAAGACGATTCGAGAAGGGTTCGGAGGTTTAGTTGCGAAATGGGAAGGTGTTAGACACCCATTCCGCCCTTTCGATCTCTCACGAATATTTCCAATTTTCTTTTTATTTCCCCACGTGATATGTGTGCATGTGTATATATAGAATAGAGGTAGGAATCCTCGACTTGTATCATGGAAAAGATAAAGCGAATCATCCGTAGGAATATATAAAAGTAAAATTAGAAAAATAAGATTTATGCGATTACCCCTACGTTGACCGTTATAAGGGAACGATAACACATATGGAGTAATGCGTCACTAAGGGCAAGTATATAGAATATAAGGAAAATGGATTTAGAGAAGATAGAAAATGAGAGAAAAGGTGAGAAAAAGGACTCGAGTCTCGGGTTTTACCCCGAGACGCTTACGTAGCCTATAAAGGCATCAAAGTCCACGTAGTTCGCATACAAAATGAGGGGTGGGGTTTATCCCATAAATCCAAATGGGGAATCTCTTATTTGTGGGTGTGTGTGTGTGTGTGTAGAAAAAGGGTTTTAGATTATGAGAAAAGTGTGGAAAAAGTGTGAGAATCCATACTTGGAATTTATGAGCAAACCCTCTTTTTCTTGTTTTTTAGGTTTTATTTATATGAAAATAGGAGATGTGCAATAATAATAAATAAAAACGTATATTACGATGTGTGAAATGAGATAATAAAAGTGCTAAATAAGAACACAAGTTATTGAGAATTTAAGAGAATTTAAGAGAGAGTAGAGAAAGTTGGACCTTCTTGAAGATCTTCAGCTTGATCTTGAACGTTGGAGAGCGGCCCTTGCACTTGGATGATGATGGAGAGTGGCTAATTCACCAAGTTTGATGAAAAGGATGATGAAAATTGGAAGTAAAAAGGGGATTTGGATGTTGAAATCACGCTGCCTTCGAGAGAGGTTTCTGTGATTCGTTCAGAGATATTTTTATCAGATCTGGGCTCCCCTTGTAAATAAGGTGAAGGCCTCCTTTTATAGGCCCAGGTGGATGCCAATCAGCATAAACTTGTTCCTTCCTATCGGCAGGTGCCGATAGGCAGGGTCTGGAACCTGCCATTTGGTAGTGCGCTTCAGGCTTTTTCAGAAAATCGGCCGCCAAGGGCAAACTGTTGGTCAGAATCGTGCACAGGGCATACCGTTGGAAAGGTAATTCAGAGACCTTTGAAAGTCCTTTGGACTTCTCCTGGGTTCGGGAGTTGACTTTGGGTCAAATATGGCTCGAAAGCATTTGTCGGTCCATTGGACGGGTAATCGCTCGGACGCAAACGGATCGTTCATCCGCATGGTAAGTTCGAATCGCACACGGGGCAGATCGTTGGTAAGGTTAGGAGATGTACTTCAATATTCCAAAGAGTTTGACCCAATTTGGGGAGTTGACTTTGGTCAACCGGGATCGAAAAGCGTTCGATGACCTCCCGGAGTCAAACAGATCGTTCGTCCGCATGGAAAGTCGGAATCGCGCATGGGGGCGGACCGTTTGAAAGATTATTCAGTGACCTTTGAAGATTCATTCAGCCTCGGTCAAGTTGAAGAGTTGACGTAGGTCAAACAGTGCCCGGGAGTGCCCGGTGGCTTCTGGGTCAGGTTTCGAATGCAAACGGATCGTTCGTCCGAATGGTAAGTTTGAATTGCGCACGGGGTGGACCGTTGGAAAGGGTATTCAGTGCCCTTCAAAGATTCATTCAGTCTCAATCGAGATGAAGAGTTTGACTTTTGGGTCAAACTGAGCCCGAGAGTGGGCGCCCGACGACCTCCAGGTCAGTACTCGGGACATGACCTGGGTTTATGGTGATGAAGGGAGGTACTAGGGACCTAAGGAAAGTTAGGGGGTAACATAATGGGGTGTCTACAGTACCGTAATTTCTTATTAGTGAAATAAACAAGTTTTTGATCATCTAACTGGGCCTTTTGATGAATTTTGTACTTTGAATTATCTATACCGATCGCTATGACATGCATAATCCTTTTGCTCAAATATATGTTAGAATGAACTGTCATTCTCGGAGATGAGAAAAGAATAGTTTTTTGTGAAAAAGAAAGGGCCGTGCTCATGTAAGATGTATGAGATGCCTACGTACCTTTGGGGGATTTTGAAATTTTTTAATTTTTTTGAGAATGGTTTTTGTAGAGGATCAGGCCCACGTAGTTCTGGGTAGAGGGAAATGAAGATTTTTTTTAGAATAGAAGGGAGATGAGAAGAGTCTAGCACGCCGATATTTCGGACTAGGGGTAAATTTTTTTGAGACGGTCCAGGTTGACTGGACGAGCAATTTCTTCTCCATCTAGGTCAGTGACCATGGCAGCACCCCCAGATAAGATTTTCTTTATAATGTATGGGCCGCTCCAATTGGGCTTAAATTTCCCTCTAGGGTCCCAAATGGGATCTACTATTTCTTTGAGGGATAAATCCCCTTTTCATACACTGCGGTCCTTGAATCTCTTATTAAATGAACGCGCTATTCGGCGATGGTACCCTTGTATATGATACATCGTTTTCAGTCTCCTCTCGTTCAAGAGTGATAGCTCGTTGAGACGGGTTTGATGCCAGTCCTCCTCACTAACTTGGCTTTCGAGCATGACACGAAGTGAAGGGATTTCTAGCTCCACAAGTAGGACTGCTTCCATGTCGAAGACTAGAGAGTAAGGGATAGCCCCAGTAGAGGTTCAGATTGAGGTTCGGTAGCCCCAGAGGGCGTATGGGATTCGATTGGCCCAATCTCGATAACTTTCTATCATCTTACTGATGATGGATTTGAGGTTTTTATTGGTGACTTCGATTGCACCATTGGTCTGAGGTCAGTAGGGGGAAGATTTGTGTCTCTGAATCCCATACTCGTTGACCACTTCTGTGACTTCTGCCTCACAATGCAACCCATTATCTGACACTAACTCGTGCGGGACCCCATATCGGCAGATGATGTTTTTCTTGATGAATTGGGACACTTTCTTGGCTATCAGGACTGCGAATGACTCGGCTTCGACCCATTTGGTGAAGTAATCAATGGCAAATAGGATAAACTCATGCCCGTTGGAGGCCTTGGGTATGACTTTCCCTATGATGTCGATACTCCAGGTGGAGAATGGCCAGGGAGAAGTTATGTTGTATAATTCTCGTGGAGGCAGGTGTTGAAGGTTGGAAAACTGTTGGCATTTGAGGCATCTCCGGTATAGGCGGTGCAATCCTGGATCATGGTGGTTTAGTAGTAGCCTTCTCGGATGATCTTCTTAGCGAGAATGTGACCGTTCATACGGGTCCGCATTCCCCTCTGTGGATTTTCTACATTACCTCTTCAATGTCAGCCCTTGCGATGCAGTGTAGATGGGTTCCATCTAATTTTCTCTTGAACAGCGCTCTGTGACAGATAATGTATTGGGCATCCAGTCTTCGGAGGGTTGCCCGGTCTTTCTTGTTGGAACCCTCGAGATACCTACCATGCTTGAGGAGGTGCTAGATATCATAATACCAGTAATTAGCTAACTCGGGATCTTCTTTAATGATGAGCTCAATGTGGTAGCAATGGGTTGGTTTATCTTACTTTTGAATTAGGAAGGGGGCCATTGCTACTCCTTCGGGCATGTCGACCATGGAGGCTAGGGTAGCAAGGGCGTCGACTAGGTTATGTTTTGCTCGAGGTAGGTAATGGAAGGTGATATCCTGATATTGGGAGGCTAGTTCTTCTAAGTGGTCATGGAAGGGTTAGAGTTTCTCGTGCTTGACTTTCCATTTTCTGAGCACTTAACCGATGATGAGGGAAAAATCCTCGTAGACATCTAGGCATTGAATATCTTTCTTGAGAGCAACTTTGAGGCCTACCGTACACGCCTCGTATTCTGTCATGTTATTGGTGGAGGGGAAATCTAATTTGATAGCGATGGGAGTGTGGGAGTCATCTCGGGCGATCAAAAGTATCCCAATGACATATCCCTTTTTATTAGCAGCACCGTCAAAGAACATTTGCCATCGTAGGTCATCTTGAGCAGCGCAAAGGATGTTTATATCTGAGAATTCGGAGATCCAATTGTCAGTTTCTTACATGGGGTAGTCAGAGATGCCTCTTCCTTTCATGGCTTTCTGCGTGACGTACATGATGTCAAACTCGACTAGGAGCATCAACCACCAGGCCATTCGGCTAGATAAGGAGGGCTTCTCAAGCAGGTACTTGATGGGGTCCATTCGGGATACAAGTTTAATGGGGAAGGCAAGCATGTAGTGTCACAACTTTTGGGTGACCCAAATAAGCGCGACACATGCCTTTTCCAAAGTAGTGTAGTTGACTTCGTACCCAGCTAATTTACGACTGGTGTAATAAATGGCTCTTTCTTTGCGAGAATCTTCAAGGTATTGGGCTAGCAAATCCCCAGCTGCAGTGTCGGTTATGGTTAGGTATAGGAGAAAGGTGAGACCAGGCTGTGGTGGTATGAGTACCGAAGTTTGGGTCAGATATTGTTTGATTCGGTCAAAGGCTTCTTGGCAGGCCTTGTTTCAAACCTTGGTTGAATCCTTTAGGAGGAGTTTGAAGATAGGTTCGCAAATAGAGGTTAGTTGGCTGATGAATTGGCTGACGTATTGAAATTTCCTAAGGAAACCTCAGACTTCTTTCTCTGTTCGAGGAGGTGGCATATCAAGTATGGCTTTTAGCTTGGCAGGATATACTTCTATCCCTTTCTCACTGACCATGAATCCCAAGAGTTTTCCTTTTGTAACGTCGAAGACACATTTTCTATGGATTGAGTCTCATCTGATATCGTCGCAATCGTTCGAATAACTTTCGAAGAGCGGGAACATGACCTTCTCTAGTTTTGGATTTGATAATCATATCATACACATAGACCTCGACTTCTTTATGAATAAGATCGTGCAGTATGGTTGTGGCAGCCCTTTGGTAGGTAGCCCCCGCATTCTTGACACCAAATGGCATAACCGTGTAGCAAAAGGTTTCCCATGGTGTGATGAACGGAGTTTTTTCTTGGTGATCTGGGTGCATTTTGATTTGGTTGTACCAGGTAAACCTGGCGACGAAGGACTTGAGAGCATGACTGTCTGTGTTGTCCACGACCCTATTAATATTGGGTAGCGGGTAATTAACCTTTGGAGAGGCTTTGTTCAAGTCTCGATAGTCTACACACATCCGAACCTTACCTCCTAATTTTTGTACAGGCACTATATTGGCTAGCCATGTGGGATATTCGATCACGCAAATGAAGCCCAGTTCAACTGTTTGACCACCTCTTCTTTGACTTTGAGCGACCATTAGGTGCGGATCTTTCTCAACCTCTATTTAATCGGCTTATAATGTGGAAGAGTGGGGATCTCATGTTGAGCTATTTCAGGATCAATGTCGGGCATATCGTCATAGGACCATACAAAGACATCCACAAATTCCTTCAATAATTCTTTGAGTTGTGCGCGCTCATGCTCGTCAAGGGTAGCCCCTATCTAATCTCGCGCAATTGTCTACTAGAATCGAGGTTAATAATAACAATTTCTTCTTCATTAACTTGAACGTGGTTATGTTGTTTGTTATTAACCTTATTTAGATCTGGTAAGAATTGTTCATTTGCAAAATCATCATCATCAAAAGTTTGATTAGAATCCAAACAGTTAATGTAAGGCACAACAAGATACTCAAAATCTTTATTTATTTCATTAATAGGAAAAACAACATTGAGAACCCCATCAAAGGAGGTCCCGATTACATTTGAGCAAGGATAGACAACAGAAGAAGAAATGGAGTAAATAATGGGGTTAGGTGGGATTTCAACAGGTTGAATCGGCGCAGCATGCCAGTTGAGGAGAGATATATCAGCCGCTTTAATCAGGTGGGATGAATCCAGTGATGTAGTGCTTGAATGAACCATGCAGAGTGTAAGACCCAGTGTCTGTAAGTTAAAGGAATCTTCAGAGTCACTTCCCTTAAAATCTTCAGTGTCTCTGATGAGCGATTGTACGTGGTGTTGGGAACTTTAGGCCCATGGGTAGTTATCTTGGAAAAAGATCTCCATTCCAGGCTTCATCTTTTTATCTGTATGGTCATACCATGATTTTGGGATGAAAAGCCAAGAATTACGTGTGATAATTGATTAACTTCGCAACTTTCGAATATAGCACACTTATTTAATTTCAGCCCCTAATCATTCATCTAAGGTGCGTGTGTCAACCGATAAATAAATAAAGCATGTGACACAAAAATAAGCTGAGACACAGAATTCAGGGAAAAACCCCTTTCGGGTAAAGCCTTTATTTCACTATGAATATACAAGCCGCAACTTACAATTACATAGAGAAATCTGCAATGGATCAACGCGCAGCCAACCCACAAAGACACGCAGTCTTGAACTCAACAAGAGAATACACGCAGCACCCTCCAAGGACTCGCAACCCAAACAACGAAGAAAGAACCGCAACTCTCCTCAATGACATGCAACCATAAAACTTTGTAGAGACTCCCTCAACAATGACACGCAGCCCTCGGTTGCAAAGATCTCCCCACAAAGATTGAACAATAGCAAAGCTTGTGTTCTAGGGTTCCAAAAGATTCACAAAAGTAATTGGGATTTTTGTGTGTGAATCAAAAAGATGTTTGATACATCAAAAAATGAAGTCTTGTTGTGTTTGTACTCTTAAAAACGTTTTCTCAAAGACTTAAAGAAATACACCATCGAAATAGTTATATATATAGGAAATATAAGATGGTGGATAAAAATCTGACGAAACTGCTCGAGTTTATCCCAGGCGGACTTGTCCGGCTAGGAGGCGGATCGGTCCGATTTACCGGATCGGTTCTTTTAAAATATGGCTCCATCGGTTTGCATTCGATCCGGGGTCTACTGGACCTCGAGCAAGGCGGATCGGTCGGGGTAGAGGGCGGATCGGTCCGGTAGGGAGGCGGACCGGTCCGGTTTTCCCAGAAAAATAAATGCCTCATTTTTCTTGAAAAAACTTACTTCTTATTTTTATAAAAAACATTTTATAAAAATTTCCCAATACTAAATATGAACTTTAAGGAACGTAAAAACAAAATTTTACCAAGTTCATTCTCGCAGAGGCTATGATGTTGAAGACTCTTTGATATTCGGATCCGTTGATGTAGATGCGATCTTGAGTTTCTTCAACGGTGTAACGGCGTACGACGTACAAATTGATAATGAACAAAAATGTCCTTACATGGGAAGCCACAAAAGGGGATGTCTTCTCCCTTTTTGATGAATCGTCTATTCAAAGAGTCACCTGGTGTCACGACCCCAACCCAATAGTAGTAGGGAATGAGTGTCTTGACATGCCACCAAGGCATTCAATGTTATGGACTTAAAATATTTCTTAAAATAAATGCAACGGAAATACATTCACATGGTCATGAATCGTAAACTATTGAAAAAATGGAATTAAGTCATCAGAGCTTTCTAAAAGGGAACTTCGTATATATTAAAGTATGAACGGATTACAACTTATGTCAGATTTAAAAACTTATTACTAAAGAGCCAAACATGCTCTATCTCCTAAAAACAAACGTTATATTTAAAATTTTAACAAAAGAGCTCCTCAAGCTAGATCTTCAACACAGTCTTTCTACACTCCATCCTCCCGTCTAATTATTTCCTGAAAAATCGTTATTTATACAACGTCAGCTAAAAGCTGAATAAGATTTAATCTCCCGACATTCCAAGGTTTTCAGAATATAGATACCTATTCAAGTCAAAAGAGAAGGCATATATATATATGGATATGAACTTGCAGTATATAGATATATATTTTGAAATGATAGTATATATATCACAATTGGATAGCTCAGAATAAAAAGAATGCAATAATTCAAATGTGATATCTTTTTCTTTCAATCATATCATTTTAATGGCCAAGTACACTCTAATACCGTATTCTTCTACCGTATTATACCCCGGTAGTTGAAGGTCAATCGAACTAGTTCGTCACAACGCCTTATTTAGGGCACACCAGCGATAACCCAGCTGGGAAGGTCAGTCAGTAAAGAGGTCCCTTAGGCCGAATCATAATTTCAATATTCAATATCCTTTTCAATAATCATTTTAATCGGTATGTTTATATGGACAAATATAAACATGTCACAATTGAATCAGTCATCGGTATCACATGAATTTTGAGAATAAAAGCAGTTCACAAAATATATATAGTTTGAATAATATCATATAATCAAAATACACAAGGAATGTCAGAGTACTCACCTAAAATAGAGGCTCGAAAATATAGATATTGAGTCTTGGATCACACGTTAATCTAATAAATACAATAAAGGTTTAATTATGTATTCTAAATAAAGCCCAATTCTAAATATTGTGTTTTAATCCTAAAATATCTTGCTGAAAAAGGTTGCTAAAACCATTTTCTCGATTTTTAATATTCATTCATCGCATTTAAAGAATTTCAATTCATAGTTCTTCCTAATCAGTCGGTTCCCAGTAGAGATGGAGGATCACAGGGGCACCACTTAAATACCATCTCATCTAGACAGAACATTTCCGGATTTATTCCCAGTAGAGATGGAGGGTCACAGGGGCACCACTTAAATACCATCTCAACTAGACAGAATTTCACCGGGACTGACTTTGGAATTACTTAAATGAGATTCCATAATACGAGCAATTGCTTACAAAAATCATTTTAAAAAGAGTATATATATTTTTCAAACAAGTTGACATATTTTGAAAATAAAATCAATTTAGATTGTTTCCAAATTTTAAGTTTTGATTAGTAAAGTCTTTAGTGTATTTTACCAGCATAACTACTAAGTAAAGCTATAAAATACGAAATTAAAACTACAAAAATGAATTATAATATTTAAATAAAATCATACCTACGAAATGAATTCTTTCTTCGAAATTATAGAACTCCTTCTTAAGATATTTCCCAAGCTTTCTATCACTTTTTCTTACTATAATTCTCAAGGAATTGGTGTGAGTTTCAAATGAACCCTAAGGCCCTATTTATAGGTTTCCAAAAGTCTTACGGTGTTGACATGTGTCTAGGTGATCAAGCATTACGGTGGCAAGTCATCGTTTGGGTGTCGCATTCCGGGGTGGTCTTGCAGTCTAACATCACCAAATGATGACAAGTGTTTTAGCTTTCTCTCTGAAGATGACATGTGTAAGGTGGAGGTGACCAGCACGTGGTGGAAAGATGATAAGGGTATAAGGGTCATTTCACACATGAAGGGTATTTTGGTAATTTCACACTATATATTTTCAATATTTCTTAGAGGTCCTTAAAAATATTTTATTTACAAAATGGCCATTTTTATGTTTTTATTTTGTCCCTAAAGTTTCATAAAATTATATTTTCTACCCCAAAACTTATTATATACCTTAAGATATGTCATAAGACTTCGACTTCATCCTATTTACGATTGATTCTTCATATTTAAAAATGGGGTTTGTTATATTGATAGCCAATAACATCACATATCTAATAATACAATATTTATAAGATAGTAAGTAACACATGAGTGTAAAAACAAACTATATACATATGAGCACGTCCCCAAACTTGACTCATATTAATTTACAAACAAGTATGGATATCTCTCCTTTATTTCATCTTCCCGCTCCCACATTGCTTCTTCAACTGAATGATTTCGCCATAATACTTTGACCAGCGGAATTATCTTGGTCCGTAATATTTGATCTTTATGGTCCAAAATTTCTACCGGATGCTCAATGTATGACAAGGCTTCTCTAACTTGAAGAGGTTTGTGACTTAAGATATGTGTTGGATCTGGGACATATTTCTTTACCATTAATACGTGAAACACATTATGTACACTAGAGAGTTCAGGTGGTAAGGCTATTCTATACGCAACAACTCCTATCTTTTCAAGGATTTCAAAAGGTCCTATGTATCTTGGGCTCAACTTCCCTTTCTTCCCGAATCGTATTACTCCCTTTGAAGGAGATACTCGTAAGAACACATAATCTCCTTTTTAAAATTCTAACTGACGGTGTCGATTGTCAAAATAACTCTTTTGACGACTTTGAGCGATTCGAAGTCGGTCTTGTATCAATTTCACTTTCTCTGTTGTGATTTGAATCAATTCTGGTCCCAACAATTTTCTTTCTCCAACTTCTACCCAACATGCGGGAGAACGACACCTTCTACCGTATAGTGCTTCATATGTAGCCATTTGAATAGTTGCTTGATGACTATTATTATAGGCAAACTCCACTAATGGTAAATGATCATCCCAATTCCTCTTCAAATCAAGTACACAAGCCCTGATCATATCCCCTAATGTTTGAATGGTTCTCTCAGATTGACCGTCTGTTTGAGGATGAAAAGCAGTGCTGAAATTCAATTTTGTTCCCATGGCTGCTTGTAGGCTTTTCCAAAAGCGAGAAACGAATCTAGGGTCACGATCAGAAATAATTGAAATTGGGGTTCCATGAAGCCTAATAATTTCCCGCACATATAACTTGACTAACTTTTCTAATGAATGGGTAATTTTAATGCCAAGAAAATGAGCAGATTTAGTTAACCTATCAATAATTACCCAAAGAGAATCATTACCATTTGAACTCCTTGGTAAACCTGTCACAAAATCCATGGTAATATATTCCCATTTCCATTCAGGGATAGGTAGAGGTTGTAATAATCCTGATGGTTTCTGATGTTCAGCTTTTACTTATTGACAAACCAAACAGTGAGATACAAATTCTGCTATCTCCCTTTTCATATTATTCCACCAAAACACTTCTCAAAGATCTCTATACATCTTGGTATTTCCAGGATGAAATGTAAATCTCGAGCAATGAGTTTCCTCCAAAATTTGTCTCTTCAGTTGGGCATCACGTGGAACACACACTCTATTTCCAAACCTCAATATATCATCCCGTATCGCAAATTCAAATCTCTTCCCTTCAATAACCTCTTCTCTGATCTTCTTCAGTTGTGGGTCATTTACTTGTGCAATTTTGATCCTTTCCATCAACGTGGGTTGTACTTGTAAGGTTGCGATTATTCCTCCTTTGCTATAAATACGTACATGTATTTCCATACTTCTCAAATCCGCTAACAAAGGTTCCTGATTTGTAATGAGACATGCTAAATTTGTTGTAGACTTCCTACTTAAAGCATCTGCTACTACATTTGCTTTCCCTGGGTGATAATGAATATTTAAATCATAATCCTTCATCAATTCTAACCACCTCCTTTGTCTCATGTTCAATTCTTTCTGAGTAAATATATATTTCAAACTCTTATGATCGGTATAAATCTCACAAGTCTCACCATATAAATAGTGTCTCCAAATCTTAAGAGCAAAAATTATAGCAGCTAATTCTAAGTCATGGGTTGGATAATTCTGTTCATGTGGTTTTAATTGTCTCGAGGCATAAGCTACTACTTTCCCATTTTGCATTAGCACACATCCCAAACCATTTTTTGAAGCATCACTGTAAATCACCAATCCTCCTGTCCCTGAAGGAATAGTCAAAATTGGGGCAGTTACTAATCGATTCTTAAGTTCTTGGAAACTATTCTCAACTTCCTCAGACCATTCATATTTTACCTTCTTTTGTGTTAACCTGGATAGAGGTTTGGCAATGCTAGAAAATCCTTCAACAAATCTTCGATAATAACCTGCTAATCCAAGGAAACTACGAATCTCTGTTACATTAGTTGGTCTAGGCCAATCTAGTATAGCCTCGATCTTTTGAGGGTCAACCGACAGTCCCTCTTTGGAAATGACATATCCTAGAAAAGAAACTCTAGGCAACCAAAACTCACACTTCTTTAATTTTGCATATAATTTCTCCTTTCTAAGGATTTGTAATACTATCTCTAAATGCTTCTCGTGTTCTTCAATACTCTTGGAATAAATAAGGACGTCATCAATGAAAACAACCACATACTGATCCAAATATTTCCTAAACACTCTATTCATCATATCCATAAAAACGGCTGGTGCATTAGTAAGTCCAAATGGCATCACAAGAAATTCATAGTGACCATATCTAGTACGAAAAGCTGATTTCGAAATATTATCTTCCTTAATCTTCAATTGGTGATATCCTGACCTAAGATCAATCTTAGAAAATACTTGCGCACCTTGTAGTTGGTCAAACAAATCATCTATACGAGGTAAGGGATATTTATTCTTAATGGTTACCTTGTTCAGTTCATGATAATCTATACATAACCTCATGGTCCCATCCTTCTTTTTAACAATTAACACCGGAGCACCCCAAGGGGATATACTTGGTCTAATAAAACCATTATCTAATAGATCTTGTAATTGAACTTTTAATTCCCTTAATTCTAAAGGTGCCATGCGATAAGGTGATTTTGAGATTGGTATGGCTCCAGGAAGAAGGTCAATCGTAAACTCTATTTCTCTACTAGGAGGTAGACTGGGTAAATCATCCGGAAAAACATCTGGAAAATGTTTTGCTATAGGGATCTCTTCTAAACTAGGATCCTTCATTTGCAAATCAATAACACTTGCAAGAAATACTTGACATCCTTTCTTAAGAAAACTATAGGCTTTCATTGCAGAGACAATACACATGGGAGATAGGACGCCGGTTCCTTCAAAACTGAATTTTGGTTGGTTAGGAATTTGGAAAGTAACTCTCTTCTCAAAACAATCTACATTAGCATGATATGATGCTAACCAATCCATCCCCAAAATGACTTCGAAATCTCTTATGTCTAAAACTATCAAATCGACAAATAGTTTATGACTACTGACATCTATAGGGCAAGATTTATATACTAATGTACCCGTCAATAAATCACCAGAAGGAGTATAAACGTGTATGTTATGATTCAAGGGTTCGGGAATATTAGGAAAGCGATTAACGAAATGTAAAGACACAAATGAATGGGTAGAACCAGGATCTATTAAAACTTGAAAAGGCTGTGCACATATAGAAAGTATACCTGACACTACTGCATTAGAAGCCTTTGCATCAAAAAGATTAGAAATTCTACCTTGTCTGCCATGATATTTATTGTTATTGAAAGTCTTCGTTGGCGCCTTCCCTTTGTTAGGGCAATCTCTCATTTTATGTCCCTTTTAGCCACACCCAAAGCAATTTCCTATTTCCAGGTAACATGGTTGCCCTCTATGAATATTACCACATCGTTGGCATCTATCAACATTAAAGGGTTTATTCACAAAAGGTCGCCCTGTATTGGGTATAGTCCTAAAGGGTTTATTATTGGGGTTCCTTCCTCTTTGTTCCCCAAACTTCCTCTTCCCTTCTCTAATCTGATTATATTCTTCACTGTCCTTCTCAGCTATCGTTGCTCTAGTCACCACGTCAGTATATGATGTCAACTTCAGGATGGAAATTCGACTACGAATGTTCAACCTTAACCCACGTTCAAACTTCTTGGCCTTTAAAGTATCGGTTATCACAACATGAGGTGCAAAACGGGATAACTCAGTAAACTTCGCCTCGTATTGACTAACCGTCATATTTCCTTGAATTAAACTCATGAAATCGGCTGCTTTTTGGTCTTGTACCGTTTCAGGAAAGTATTTCTCATAGAATATCACTAGGAAATCATTCCAACCTATGGGATTATTCCTTTCCTCGTATATTCTCTTAGTCATTCTCCACCAATGTTCGGCTTCACCTTCTAACATAAACGTTCCAAATGATACTCTTTGTTCATCATTACACTTAAGAACATCGAGTATCTTTTCTATTTGCATCACCCAACTTTCTGCTTCAGTGGGGTTAGGAGTACCTTTAAAAGATGGAGGAATCAACTTCTTGAAATGTTCAATAGTACATTTACTTAGTTCAGGATTCCTTGGTACTCCATTATTTACTTGATGCTCCACAATCTTTGCTAGGCTTTCGATCGCCTTGTATGCACCTTCCAGTCCTTCAATACTCGAATCATTAGTTCCCATATATGATCTTCTCTTGGTCATTTTCTACAGTCATGGAAAAAACGTAAGATCTACTATATTATATCAAGATTGAAAAATAAAATAGCAGTTATAAATAATATAACACATAGGGAGGGTTATCACATAAATCAGATATTTAATACTATCTCCTAAGGATTGAAACACGAAATCTATAACGTTCAAAACCTATGTTCAGTAGTCTACGGGTTCATAACCTATGCTCTGATACCACCTCTGTCACGACCCCAACCCAATAGTAGTAGGGAATGAGTGTCTTGACATGCCACCAAGGCATTCAATGTTATGGACTTAAAATATTTCTTAAAATAAATGCAACGGAAATACATTCACTTGGTCATAAATCGTAAACTATTGAAAAAATGGAATTACGTCATCAGAGCTTTCTAAAAGGGAACTTCGTATATATTAAAGTATGAACAGATTACAACTTATTCCAAATTTAAAAACTTATTACTAAAGAGCCAAACATGCTCTATCTCCTAAAAACTAACGTTATATTTAAAATTTTAACAAAAGAGCTCCTCAAGATAGATCTTCAACATAGTCGTTCTACACTCCATCCTCCCGTCTAATTATTTCCTGAAAAATCGTTATTTATACAACGTCAGCTAAAAGCTGAATAAGATTTAATCTCCCGACATTCCAAGGTTTTCAGAATATAGATACCTATTCAAGTCAAAAGAGAAGGCATATATATATATGGATATGAACTTGCAGTATATAGATATATATTTTGAAATGATAGTATATATATCACAATTGGATAGCTCAGAATAAAAAGAATGCAATAATTCAAATATGATATCTTTTTCTTTCAATCATATCATTTTAATGGCCAAGTACACTCTAATACCGTATTCTTCTACCGTATTATACCCCGGTAGTTGAGGGTCAATCGAACTAGTTCGTCACAACGCCTTATTTAGGGCACACCAGCGATAACCCAGCTGGGAAGGTCAGTCAGTAAAGAGGTCCCTTAGGCCGAATCATAATTTCAATATTCAATATCCTTTTCAATAATCATTTTAATCGGTATGTTTATATGGACAAATATAAACATGTCACAATTGAATCAGTCATCGGTATCACATGAATTTTGAGAATAAAAGCAGTTCATAAAATATATATAGTTTGCATAATATCATATAATCAAAATACACACGGAATGTCAGAGTACTCACCTAAAATAGAGGCTCGAAAATATAGATATTGAGTCTTGGATCACACGTTAATCTAATAAATACAATAAAGGTTTAATTATGTATTCTAAATAAAGCCCAATTCTAAATATTGTGTTTTAATCCTAAAATATCTTGCTGAAAAAGGTTACTAAAACCATTTTCTCGATTTTTAATATTCATTCATCGCATTTAAAGAATTTCAATTCATAGTTCTTCCTAATCAGTCGGTTCCCAGTAGAGATGGAGGGTCACAGGGTCACCACTTAAATACCATCTCATCTAGACAGAACATTTCCGGATTTATTCCCAGTAGAGATGGAGGGTCACAGGGGCACCACTTAAATACCATCTCAACTAGACAGAATTTCACCGGGACTGACTTTGGAATTACTTAAATGAGATTCCATAATACGAGCAATTGCTTACAAAAATCATTTTAAAAAGAGTATATATATTTTTCAAACAAGTTGACATATTTTGAAAATAAAATCAATTTAGATTGTTTCCAAATTTTAAGTTTTGATTAGTAAAGTCTTTAGTGTATTTTACCAGCATAACTACTAAGTAAAGCTATAAAATACGAAATTAAAACTACAAAAATGAATTATAATATTTAAATAAAATCATACCTACGAAATGAATTCTTTCTTCGAAATTATAGAACTCCTTCTTAAGATATTTCCCAAGCTTTCTATCACTCTTTCTTACTATAATTCTCAAGGAATTGGTGTGAGTTTCAAATGAACCCTAAGGCCCTATTTATAGGTTTCCAAAAGTCTTACGGTGTTGACATGTGTCTAGGTGATCAAGCATTACGGTGGCAAGTCATCGTTTGGGTGTCGCATTCCGGGGTGGTCTTGCAGTCTAACATCACCAAATGATGACAAGTGTTTTAGCTTTCTCTCTGAAGATGACATGTGTAAGGTGGAGGTGACCAGCACGTGGTGGAAAGATGATAAGGGTATAAGGGTCATTTCACACTATATATTTTCAATATTTCTTAGAGGTCCTTAAAAATATTTTATTTACAAAATGGTCCTTTTTATATTTTTATTTTTGTCCCTAAAGTTTCATGAAATTATATTTTCTACCCCAAAACTTATTATATACCTTAAGATATGTCATAAGACTTCGACTTCATCCTATTTACGATTGATTCTTCATATTTAAAAATGGGGTTTCTTATATTGATAGCCAATAACATCACATATCTAATAATACAATATTTATAAGATAGTAAGTAACACATGAGTGTAAAAACAAACTATATACATATGAGCACATAAAAGTGGGGTCATTACACCTGGGATAGTCTGGATGCAATCTAATCTTCACTTTGGTCGAGACTGACGGATAATTTTGACCTCTTGTTCTGATGGTTGATACCCCAAGCCACAAGGAGGGAAAGCCTTTTTCATCACAATGGGCTCAATTATCCCTTATTGTCTTTGCCCTAGCCCTAGTCCGGGCATGAAGTGCAAGTTTCTGAACATCTGAATCACATTGTCGTTTCCATGAGGGTCGTATTCCTGACAAACCCTTTCTTTAAAATCATCCCCTGCCGGGAGTAGAAGTGGGTCAACTTGGAATCCTGATAAGAGCATATCATTTGACCCGTGCTATATCTCAAGGATTGGATTGCTAGTACTTGCACCCTCAGTATTATCGTCACCATCCAAAATAGTGATGACTCGTCCGTCGGTGAAGAACTTCAATTTCTAATGGAGTGAGGAAGACACACCCTTGATACTGTGGAGCCAAGGTCATCCGAGCAATAGGTTGAAACAAGTTGGGATGTCAATAACTTGCAATTCAACGATAGAGTTTATATGGCCATCCCCTATTACAAGTTGTATGGATCCCATCACTTCTCGATGAGTATTATCGTAGGCACGTACAATAGCGGAGGTTGGAACGAGGTCACTTTCCTTCAGTCCTAAGCATTTGAAGGTTCTTAATGGGAAGACATTTAAGGCGGATCCATTATCGACAAGAGAGAGTGGTACGCTCTTTCCCATAACTTCGACGAAGATGTTGAGTGCATGATTGTGGTTTGGCTAAATTCTATGGATTTCTTCTTCAGAAAATGACAGCATTCGGGTAGAGGTTAAGGATCCGACCAGATTTACCGCCTCTTCTGGTGTGGTAGATGGAGGAACTATGGGTCCAGTGAGCAATTTGATTAAAGCATTTTTGTGTAGCTGGGAAGACATGAAAAGTCTCCATAGAGTGATGTTAGCTTGGGTTTTCTTTAGTTGATCGAGAATCTTACTATCCTCGATGGTCATCTCGATCATAGGAAGGTTTTCAACGCCCTTCCCTTTGTCATTTGATGGTAGTGATCTTGGAACCTGGTAATGTCTCCCTGATCTGGTGATGTGATTTACTGAAGAAGGGAAGAAGATGAAACCTATTTCTTCGTCAATCTCGGGTTGTTCTGCCACTTTGTTTATTTCTACGAGGAGTTATTCAAATGATATCATCCCACACATGTCGGCTTTCGGGCCAGTTTTATCGAAAGCTTGCTCTTCATTCGAATCTTCAAATTCCCCCCCCCCCCATTAAGTGGCAACAGTTCTATCTTTCCATGTAAAGTCAATGCATTCCATAACTTCAATGGCTTCTTCGTACAGGTCCTCCCATTCTACGGGGAGATGTAAGGGTCAATGAACCATGCACCCTTATAGCTTCAAAGTGTCAAGTAATTCGGCCATACTATAAATATTATTAGTTTGGCTGAATAATTCTGCCATGATTAGGAAAATGTCATCTAGGCTGACTTCATCAGTTGGTACCACCCAACTGCCTGAATCTCAGGCCCATTTCCATGCTTATAAGAATAGCATACTGAACCTCTGGTAATCAAGGATCATCTGGGAGGGAAGTTTAAGCCCGAACTCTAGAAGTTGGTTTAACACTTTTGATAATTCCATACTTCCATTTTTAGAACGGGTACGGACAGCGATGCATGCTCTGGTGAAGAGTGACGTGCCTGATCAACGAGGCTAAAAGGGTGTAGGAGGGAATATGGGGAAGTTTGGAGAGGTTTGGGAGAGTGTATGGGTGTAATTTGAGTCGAGGGATCAAACTCTGGGTTCTCTTGTAGAAAGATGGCATTGGCATGATTTGGGAGTGGGTTGTGGGTAGAGTTTGGCTTAGTATTGGCTGGTGGGGCAATTGGTCCCCGATCAATTAGGCCTTGGATTATATTTTGAAGGTGAAAGCATTGATCGATGGTATAGCCATCAGTTTGGTGAAAGGCACAATGGGTATCTGCCTTGAAGTTTCTTGGGAGTGGATTTGGCAATTGATGAGGATCCAAGGGTTTGATAAGGTTTCGGCTTAACAGAAACTTTGGAGAGGGGATCATGGAGCTCGGTGTATTCCTTTCGGACTGGGATAGGGCGGCTTTCTGGTGCCCACGAGGTGGTTGGTTAAGAGATGTTGTTGATGGTGGAGACTGCAACACTGACAGGTTTGTTATATTTTCTGGGGGTGAACTGTCCGGACACTTTCTTTGGTTCAACTTCTGTTTAGCAAGACCTTCCTCAATTTCTACTCCTGCTTCTTTGAGAGCTCGAAAGTGGGGATAGTATTGTCCTCCCATTGTTTCTCGAATATGGGGTAAGAAGTTCTTCTTCACTATGTTGACTTGTTCTTCCTCGGATGGCCAATTGGTCACGGTGGCTGCTTTTTCACCCCATCGGGTTATGAAGTTACTGAATGATTCCCCAGAGTTCTGCTAGAGCAGCTCTAAATAACGATGGACGACCTCAATTTCTTCGTTGTATTTGTACCGTGACATGAATTCTTGGGCTAGATCCTCTTAGATATGGATTCTGGACTCCCCGAGAGACAAAAACCATCGGAGGACGCTATCCTTCAAAGTTTGCTAAAATAATTGGGCCATCACTTCTTCAGAAGCCCCTAGGAGAGTCATAGAACGGTGATAACTACGAAGATGAACAATCGGTGGTCCATTTCCTTCGAATTTCTCAATATTTGGCATGTTGAACTTCTCGAGTAATCTTACCTTAGGATAAGGAGACATGTGGGTGTAGTCCATGTAATTTCTAGAGATTCTGACTTGGTCGAACTTCTTAGTTAGCATTTTGAGATCTTCTTTGACCTTTTTCAACTCTTCCTCTTTTGAATCAATGATCATAGGCATGTTAGCGCCATGCTGGGCAAGGTTCGGCATAGGAAGCTGGGCGGGTGGCGATCCATTAGCAGGAGGGACACGTAGAGCGTTCTGATACTCTTCGGGAACCCAGATAGGCTCGGGTGGACCCATAACACGAGGAAATAGGGCCTCAAGCTCTTGAGGAACAGGAACCTGGTTTTGTTGCATCTCTCGGACCTCAGTCTGGAGGTTGTTAATCTTGGACACGAGCTGAGCTAAGACTGCCATCAGATCTGGCTGCATAACTGGTACTTAATCTGTGTTCTTTATGGAAAGTGGATGGATACCGGACTCGAAAGAAGTAACAGGGGAACAGACGGAACTCCAGGGTGATTTGACTAAAGACCGAAGACAATAAGGAGCCATGTCAAAGGCGTCCGATCGACCTGAGAAGGCGTAAAATGGGATTTATTTTTGACAAAAAGGATGGAAATATTTTTGACATTTTTTCTTTTTGAGATTAAAAGACAAAATATTTTTGGATTTTTGATAAAGAAATGAGACATATTTTTGTATTTTTGATAAAGAAGGGAGAAATATTTTTGGGAGACGAGTCTCAGCATGATTATTATAATTATTATGTTCTCACTTGTATTAAATTCTCCTAAATGTAAAAATAAAATGCCGAATGGGACCCGAGCATGGAAAGTTGGGTTTGTACCCAATGAAAAGCTATGGTCGGACTTATAAATAGGCTCACGGGCAGGGTCCCATTTAAAAATGGGTAAAAAATTGGGCGACAGGCCGACCCAAAATTTCGGCAGAGTTTCAAGTCGAAATCGGCAATATAACATGTGTGTCCTAGGCTTGACACCTATATGTGGGTATACAGTTGGTTGGGTGAATAGAAAAGGGTTCCCTCCTTGGCGTGGCTTCCATGATACACGTCTTGCTTTTGAGGTCAATCGGTACGTGTGGACAAGCCATTTGATATACCCGAGTGTAATTGAATTGCTTCACTATATACCTCGAAGGGACGGTATATGTGAGAGCAAATTCGATATACTCGGTGTACGTGAACGATTTCCTTACGATGTACCTCCCATCATGACTTAGGTCAAGCGGTACGATGCGGGGGAACCATTCGATATACATCGAAGGTACTTGGCCAATGGAAGGTGAGAGCCATATCGCTTAGGCTAACTACGCCCTATCGGACCAGCGCCCATCACAAAGTGACCCTTCAGTTACCGGACAAAATTTGGTAAATCACAATGCTCTTTGGTGATGTCGTGTGAATCATGCATGATTCTCTTATTAGTATCTTATGATGAGAGTATCTTTCTTGATCATGCCAAACAGGGAGCAAAGTATAAGTACCAACGGTATACTAAGTATAGATGGGTGATGCGTGCAATATGTATATATATGTGATCCTAGGTGCACGTGGTGTGAAGTGTACATGGAGAATCTTCTACAAGTGTGTGAATAGAAGCATAAGCATGAGGTACACATGAATAATAAAGGGGGGCATAAAAAATAGGGGAGAATATAGGCTAATATAACACCCATGTAAATAGAGTCTAACCCTCAAAATAAGTATCCTCAGCAGAGTCGCCACTGTGGCCATCTTCGATCCTTGCGGCGAGAGGGATGAAGAAGAGGGTGTCTTCATGTCGAGAGGATCTTGGTCCCGCGCATCCCTCTCAGGAGCGCTTCAGTTGGCATCAGTGATGAGGTGAAAAATGTAGAGTGTAAGGATATAAATTTCCAATTGAGTCCCTGTATTTTTTTGACTTAATTCCGTGAATAAAACTGTGTTTGTAATATGTTATAGGGAGATTTATTTTTTCACGATCCCACTTGGTCTATGACGTATTGAAGAAATTGAAGACGTTGCGTCAAAGCTTCAAAGAATTAATCATGCCGAAGTTTAATTCGTGCAAGTTTATTCATCTTCAAGTTTATTGCATTCCAAGATCACACAGGTATGAATGCGTATAATTAATGGAGCTCGAAATAATTTTTATAAAAGGAGAAGGATGAATTTTAGAAGGAAAATATTTTAAAATGTTTTACACTACGTTTTATTCTGATAAGCTCGAAAAAGAGTTTGACTTAATTGGATCTCTTTTGAAGAAACGTTTTAAAGAAAAAGTAAAACTAACCCGCGCGTCGTTCAAATGACAACTCAGCTCGTTCAAGCGAGATAGCCATGTCGCGCGAACGACTGTTCAATCTCGTTTGAGCGACACTATTTTCGAGGCGGTGAATTTTTCCTATTTAAAGCGTGGTTTCGTCAGAATTAACTTGTGGTGCAATCTGGAAAACAATTTTTAATCCAGTACGAGTTTTGCACATGTTTTTCTAAGGTTTCAAAGCTTAAACACATCTTTAGAGTTTGCAAAGATCTGAGTTATCATTACAATATGTTTATATTATCTTGCTGCACCAAGAAGGTTTGTTCTATACTTGAACATCTGGGTTTTGCAGTGAAGAAAAGAGAAGGACTTCTTATTCGACATTGTAGACGTATCAAAGCCATTCGATGGACACCGAGACATACGTGGACGCGTGTGTTATGGACAGGTATCGTAGAAGAAGGACTTTCTGCATGGGCACCGTGAGAGGAGTGGTTGAAGATCAGAAGAGCATCAAGACCCGTGGGGATCGAGTTGTTGAGTTAGTCTTTTGTCTGTTCGTTGTAATTCAACATTAATAGTGATTGTCTGGCTTGGGTTGTCCGAGGTTTTTTTCCCCGTCTTGGGGTTTTCCTCGTACATCCTGCGTTGTGAGTATTCTTTACTTTACTTTACTTACTTTAATCACTATATTCATGTTTAGGATTAGTCAAGATAAAATTAGTTTAAAGTAAAAATTGGTTTTTCACAACTTGGTTTGGTGCTAATTAAAAGTTGGATAATTTTTGGTGAAAATTGGTTTGATTTGAAACACAATCGTGTAGGACCGCTCTTTCAAATTGGTATCAGAGCTAGAAAACATAATTTATTTGTTTTGTGATCCCTTGTGTTTTCAAAGATGAATTTTGGAAATAACGAACTTTTTTGAACTCCTATTTTTGATGGCACTAATTACACCTATTGGAAGTTGAGAATGAAAAGTGCATTGAAATCTATTGATGAGTGTGTGTGGCTAGCTGTTGAGAAAGGTTGGACACCCCCTGCCACTATTTTAGGTGAGGTCACTAATCTAAAGCCCGTTGAGTCATGGATCGAAACTAAACATAGACTTTCACAATATAATTCTAAGGGTTTGCACGTTATTTCTTCACATGTCACACCCGAAGAATATAATAGAATTATGACTTGTGAAACATCAAAAGAGTCTTGGGATATGTTTTCACTCACTCACGAGGGCACTAACACGGTTAGGGTGTTGAAACTTCAAAATCTTACTACACAGTTTGAGATCATTAGGATGTTAGAGACTGAGACTTTTGATGAGTTTTATGCTAGGTTGTCCAATATTGTCAACTCGTCGTTTAACTCAGGTGAGAAAATTCCTGACAATCGTGTCATTAAGAAAATCCTTAGGTCGTTGCCAAGCAGGTTTGATGCGAAAGTGACTATTTTAAACTCCTTGGGTAAGTTAGAGTCGACGAAACTAGAAGAGATTGTAGGTGACTTACAAACCTATGAAATCGACATGATTACCTCCAAGCAGGTGCCTAAGAAAGAAAATGGTATTGTTTTGAAAATTCGAATGGAGGAAATTAAAGTTTCGGATTCCGATTTTGAGTATGTTGCTTTGTTGGCAAAGAAATTTAAATTTTTTATTAAGTTTCAAAAGCAATCGAAAGATGCCAAGAAGTTTGAAAAATTCACGAACAACAAAGTTGATCCCACCTCTAAGGATAAGTTTGAGAAGCCTAAGAGAGATGATCCGGATAAGTGTTTTGGGTGTGAGGGGTACAGTCACAAAGTTAAGGAGTGTTACACTAGACTTAAGAAAGAGGGCAAGCAACCCATTGTATATAGTGCCACCTTAAGTGATAGTGATATGGAAGAGGGAAATAGTTCCCCCATTGATAGTAACTTTGTTGCGTTTATGGCATGTCATGTGTGCGACAACGATTATCATGTGAATGACACTTCCGAGGAGGTTTTGAGTAAATCTCATGTTAGTGAGGGAGAAGAGAGTGACGAAGAGGAGGTAGCTGTGATAGAATTGCAAGTTGCATTTAATGAGTTGTATGCTGAGACAGTTAAGGTGAGAAAGGAAAATGCAAAATTGCAAGCTAAGTTGAATGAGCGTGCCATAGAAAATAATGATAATTTGATTGAGGATCTTCGGGCATGAGAGAAGACTTGTAGGGAGAAATTAGATTATGTCGAGGGTGATAGAGATAATCTTCATGGTTTGATGGAGTCTTTAAAAAAGTAAATTTTAGAGTTTGAGGAGTATATGCATTTGCTCGAGTCTAGGATTCATGAGTTGGAGGAGAGATTGAGAGACTCGTCTAAAGTTAAGTTTGATTTGGAGGCTAGGTCGGAGAAGTTAGATAAGATTTTAGGCACCATCCAAATTAAGGGAGATAGGGGAGGTATAGGTTTTGATGAGAGAGTTGTTCCCATTCCCCCCGCACGTGTGAGAAACACTAGGAAGGTTAGAAAATGTCCACATATAGGTAATCATTCCCACCATTGCTACACTTGCATGTTTTGTGGTAGGAAAGGCCATCTTAGGCGTTATTTTTACGACTTTAGACAAGCTCATAGGAAGTTTAGGAATAAAGTTACCCCGATTCTCTAAACCCCCATGCGTCGTTTTACACCTATTTGGGTTAGGAAATCGAATTTAGTGGGTTTAGGAATAAAACTTCATGATTCTCGTTTGGGTGCACTTGATTATTCCCATGCTAAATCTAAAGGAAAATAGTGTTACCATGTTTGTCATATGCTAGTTTGCTTCATGACATATTCATTGCTAGTATAATGACTTGTGTATCATTTTGTATTATAGTTTTCATTTGTTTGAGTCCTATTGAAAGAAATACAAAAAGATTTTGTTTTTGAGAAAACTTTTGAAAAACCAAAGAGATTTTTCTTTTATTTGAGTCAAAATATGTTTGATAACCAAAAAGATTTTAGTTTTTTTTTGTTTTTGAGTTTACATGTTTGATGTGGCATATTGGTGTGCTTGGACCCCTATCGTTTCATATCTATGTGGCTAGGACATTTGGTCATTATTATCGATGCTTAGAATGATCTTAACCATTGACAATATGGGGTTGTTTCGAAGTTGATATGCATTTTGATTCGACTTAGTATATATTCCATCAATGCACACATCCACGAGTTTATATGGATGTTTGACTTCTCTTACATATTTGAATTTGGTGAGGAGTTCTTGTCTTAATCTTATCATCTTTGCGTAAGTATACTTAAGGATAAGTGTGCATATAAGAATCGTTTACCGTGAGGAATTGTATTGACATCAAAATTAAAAAAAATTATGAGTGATTCACGGGAAAGGGCTGCGAGAGTTCAAAATTGACTCGTCATGAAAGCCACCGTTTAAAAGAGCCCAAAAGAAAAAGTCAAATGCTAAGAAAAGGGCCAATAAGATTTTCTCTAAGTTGAGAATGCTAGAAACCTCAAAAGAACTTGAAAAAGTATATATATATGAGGGAGTTTGGTTGGAGAAAATGTAAACGGGTTTACACATCTAATCCTAATGTTGAAACATTGCAATTTGACGCTATTATTTATAGAATTGTAAAAAAATCTGGATTTGTGTGCATGTAGTATGTTTAGTTCTTTAAGCTCGCACTTTAATTGTCATATGGCTATGATAAAGTTTGATGATTTATTGCTATTAATTAGAGCTTCTTGATCTTTTCGATGTATTGGAATTGTGACTCATTTGTTGTAGTTTCACGCCCATACATTCCATGTCCATGTTTAAGCACATAAGTACTATGTTTGCATGTAACTCTCATTGTTAGTTTTTATGCGTTTTTGCATTTTGGGTAAAAAGCATACTGTTTTAGCACTGTTTTGCTGTTGTCAACCCCTTCCTGGAATTTTTTTTTGGAAATTTTTTCACTACGCAAAAATTTATGATATTTCTGGGAATCTGGGAAAGTTTGGCCTGTCACGAGAAGTAGTTCAAACGACATCTCCATGTCGCGAGAAGTCTCGTTTGAGCGACGTCCTCATCTCATTTGAGCGACGTCCCTGGCTCGTTCGAACAATAGTTTGGAATTTTTGCTTCTACCTGTTTGCAGTTCACTGGTTCATTTTGTGATATTTTTTGGTACTGCTGGGATCTTCCTGGACTGATTAGTTTATATGCAGGTTATATTATTTCAAAATTGATATTTTGCATATGATTCCGTTTATCACACCTGATTAGTTTGCTATATTCTTTGTATGATTCCTTGTTTACTAGCTATTGATTTGTCATTACTTGATCATATTTAGCCGGTTGTTTCATGATTATCTAGCGATTTTTATTTGGTATATCTTCATGCTAGATACTTATTAATTGGTTTATCTTTTCACCAGATTGTCTATTCGAGGCAAAAGAGGGGGAAAGATATATGTGATGTAGGGAGAGATTATTTGAGCATGTTTTTTATTACATATTTTACAAATTGGTACTACAAATTGATAGTTTGTTTCTCAATTGTTTAACAAATAATTTTTCAAAGTTTATTCATATTGGTATCTATTGCAAAACCGATATCATTTGGACATATATATTGGTTTCATTTGTTCTACCATACTTCACTGGGTATTTGTTTGTCTATTTCATGTGTGTAGGTATGCTTCAGAGATTCGAGATTTCAAGTCTACATCATATTCAGACAGTTCATGCTTGCCGATGCTACATATGCTAGTCCATGTCTTGTATTTTTGATTTTGGGTTTATGGGATGGGATTTAGGCGTTATACGGATTGAAGGCCCAACTTAGGCATTTCACTAGTTTAGTTTTGTCCCGGAATAGTCAAAGGGGGAGATTTGTATGGATATAAATTTTCAATTGAGTCCCCGTATTGTTTTGACTTAATTCTGTGAACAAAACTGTATTTGTAATATGTTATAGGGATATTTTATTTTGTCACGATCCCACTTGGTCTATGAGGTATTGAAGAAATTGAAGACGTTGCGGCAAAGCTTCAAATAATTAATCATGCCGAAGTTTAATTGGTGCAAGTTTATTCGTCCTCAAGTTTATTGCATTCCGAGATCACACAGGTATGAATGTGTATAATTAGTGGAGCTCGGAATAATTTTTATAAAAGGATAAGGATGAATTTTATAAGGAAAATATTTTAAAATGTTTTAAAAGTTTTTAAAAATTTTTACACTACGTTTTATTCTGATAAGCTCAAAAAAGAGTTTGACTTAATTGGATCTCTTTTGAAGAAATGTTTTAAAGAAAAAGTGAAACTGACACGCACATTGTTCAAACGACAAATCAGCTCGTTCAAGCGAGATAGCCATATCGCACGAACGACTAGTCAATCTCGTTCGAGTGACACTATTTTCGAGGCGGTGAATTTTTCCTATTTAAAGCGTGGTTTTGTCCGAATTAATGTGTGGTGCAATCGGAAAAATAGTTTTCAATCCAGTACGAGTTTTTCACATATTTTTCTAAGGTTTCAAAGCTTAAACACATCCTTAGAGTTTGCAAAGATCCGAGTTATCATTACTATATGTTTATGTGATCTTGCTGCTCCAAGAAGGTTTGTTCAATACTTGAACATCTGGGTTTTGCGGTGAAGAAAAGAGAAGGAATTCTTGTTCGACATCGTAGATGTATCAAAGCCATTCGGTGGACACCGAGACATATGTGGACGCGTGTGTTGTGGACAGGTATCGTGGAAGAAGGACTTTCTATGTGGGCACTTTAAGAGGACTGGTTGAAGATCAGAAGGGCGTCAAGACCCGTGGATATCGAATCATTGAGTGAGTCTTTTATCTGTTCGTTGTAATTACACATTCATAGTGATTGTCTGGCTTGGGCCGTCCGAGTTTTTTTTTCATCTTGGGTTTTTTCTTGTATATCCAGCGTTGTGAGTATTCTTTACTTTACTTTACTTGCTTCAATCACTAGATGCATGTTTAGGATTAATCAAGATAAAATTGGTTTAAAGTAAAAATTATTTTTTCATAACTTGGTTTGGTGTTAATTAAAAGTTAATTAATTTTTGGTGAAATTTGGTTTGATTTGAAACACACTCGTGTAGGACCACTCTTTCATACAGAGATGGAGCCGCCAGTTTATTTTACTCAAAACAGACAAAAGAAAAGAGAGCCATCCCGAAGAACAACATCCAAAGGCATACTGAGACATATGAAACCAAAATGATTTGAAAAGGGTCTGGAGGCTAAGTTACGAAATGGGAAGGTGTTAGGCACCCATTCTGCCCTTGCGGTTGTCACACCCTGCGCAATCCGACAGACGGGGTGGCCAGCCACCGCTGCCGAACTAATCTGGACGTGAACTAAATAAATACCATTCTTAGCATGTGATAGATACGAGACATAAATAAATCAGTCAATAAGATAAATAATTGAATAAATCTCAAATGATAACAACCAACTGTGCGATAAAAGATCCATCACATGCAAGAACTCCAAATAAATCCAATTTCCAATAATTATAAAACTGAATAAATATTCAACTCTGAATAACTGAAATAAATCCCATAAACAACTTTGGAACCGAATGGCCCAATAACTCTCTTAACTGAGTCTCAAAATGAAATACGACTGAAAGGAATGTCTAAACAATAACAAAGCAATAAAGTAATGAGCTCCTGCTGCACCTCCAAATGATAACTACGATAAACTTATGCAGCTTCTCCAATTTTAATCCTAAAAAAGATTAGTCAACGCATGGGTTAGAGCCAAATACCCGAGCAAGAATACACACTACTCCCTTCAAATGGGATCCTTGAATCCACATAATAGCATTATACGCAATAAATATTATAATAGAATATTTTAAATTAAACGGGATAATTAACCGCGATAAATATAAATCACTAACTACCCGAGAGATCCCCATTTTAGAATAACAGACCAATATGATTTTAAATTCCCAAGCCCCACGGAGTTAATTTTATTTAATTAACCCAATTTTATTATAGTTCTCACTTTTTATTAAAGTGTCACACTTCCCCTTGTCAATCGCCCTCTGACCCGTTTAAACTGTCGGTCCCGACACATGATAAGGTTCCACACACGACACGACATAAATCGCCCTCTGACCCGTTTAAATTGTCGGCCCCGACACATTATGTCACCATAAATTTTAATACCAGTTTTTATCTTAGGTATTAATTCTCAATTTCTCAATTTATAAATTACCCCCATCCTTTTAATCGATGTGAGGTCCTCAAAATACCCCTTAGTTCAATAACTAAGGTTACCCAAGTTATTAATTCGTTCTACCCTATGTATAGGAAGAATTTCTAACCTAAACCTTATTCCTAGTCTCATGCCTAGGCTAGCGTAATGACGAAAAAGTACCAAAAATCAGCCCACCCCCAAGATGATAAAAATGCAATAATCTACCCTCACTAGTCTCATATCTAGAAGGCGTAAATCATCAAGAGGTCTACCCACTAGTCCCATACCTAGAAGGCATCCTAAAATATAGGGAGAGCAAAATTACCCAACAACCCGTCGTCACAAAGGCAATATAATAATACCAACAAGTCACACCAACAAGAATAATTAATCAACGTATAAAACTACGCATGGAAGTCCAATTCATTTAAATCATAATTTAATTATCACAACGTCAAAATACCCAATTAATCTCATTTAATTATTTTAAATTAAATATACCGATTTTTCGTCATTTATATATCAAAAACCAAATTTCATTATCTCTACACAAATTACATGAGTTATACGCCCCCAACTTCATTTATTTCAAAACTAGGGTTTTTCTACATGCAACCTACACCAATAAAACCCAAAATTCACTCATGAATCCTACGTACCCAAAGGTTATAAATATTAATCATATTAAAGGATTTCATAAAATAAGCCCCAAGTTTTATGTGTCCACTTTCTCTAATTAGATTGCTAATTGATAAGGTTTAGGCAACACTTAAAACGCATAATACTAAAGGAAAAGAATAGAGTATTCATGCCTGAGATTAAGTTGAAGAAAAACTAATGGAACGGTTAGATTCCTCTCGAAAAATTAGCAAAGAAGTGTTCTTGAACGAACTTCATTAAACCCCAATTAAGCCTCCCAAAACTTATGACAAAAACTTAATTATATTGGAGGTTGATGATTATGGTGGAGAGGAAAAACTTTTGAAAGAGTTCTCTGGTGAAAAACTTGGGAAAAAGTGATTATTAGAAGTTCCCCTACGGGTTAATAGTCTTATATACTAATTAGGAAACCTAATCCCACTCTAACACTACAAATAAAATCACCGAACCACCTCAAATATGGCATAGTCGATCGATCGACTCTCTAGGTCGATCGATCGATCGAACAGGTATGCGGCCACTACCATTCTCCTTCGTTTAATACCATATAAGTAAAAATCAATTTTTTTTATTAGTCACGGACTAAATCCGTGACAAATGTTTTTTTTAAACGCTAAACTTAAAGCTCTCATAAAAACTTCATTTTAAATCTGATTTCGATTCCGCTTGAAGTTTTACTCTTCTAAAATCATAACCAACACATTTAACAAAGAAAAATTATTAAATCCAAAAATTTATTTTTTTTCGAATATTCTAATTAATTAATTAAATTAAATAATAAAAACACGGGAATGCGTAAATCTCGCAGAAGGAAATAAGGCTCACATATGCCTACCCGTAGAATGCCATCATTGGGTGCCCATACACACAATCCTACGCGCACCTACCCCACAAACATCAAAATAATATATATATATATATATATATATTGCCTATATGCATACGTATAATTATGAAAATAACGGCGTACCACATACTCTCACAAATCCCCCACTCGATCCTAGATCCGAAAGTCATCAAAATGCTAACGTCCTCAAATTAAATCTCAACATCAAAAATCGATACATACGATACCTAACATCTGTACTAAAATCTATAAAATAATTATCGTCTCCAAAATCCATTTTAAGAATCCTCACATTAAGCTTACTAATTCTAAACTCAATGCGTACGACGTTCTTAGCACAAAGCTTCACATCTCCAAGAAACACATCTAACACGTATACTAAACCCTCTACCTTAAGAAGTACGAATCAACAAAGGGAATTAAAGATCGACAACGCAGAAGCTAAACGAACTCATAACCTACGAGACCTAAGACCATACTCCGATACAATCTGTCACACCCCGTGCAATCCGACAGATGGGGTGGCCAGCCACCGCCGCCGAACTAAGCCGGGCGTGAACTAAATAAATACCATTCTTAGCACGAGAAAGATATGAGACATAAATAAATCAGTCCATAAGATAAATAATTGAATCAATCTCTAATGATAACAACCAACTGCGCGATAAAAGATCCATCACATGCTAGAACTCCAAATAAATCCAATTTCCAATAATTACAAAACTGAATAAATATCCAACTCTGAATAACTGAAATAAAACCCATAAAAAACTTTGGAACCGAATGTCCCAATAACTCTCTTAACTGAGTCTCAAAATAAAATACGACTGAAAGGAAAGTCTAAACTAAAACAAAGCAATAAAGTAATCAGCTCCTGCTGCACCTCCAAATGATAACTACGATAAACTTATGCAACTTCGTCAATTCTAATCCTGAAAAAGATTATTCAACGCATGGGTCAGAGCCAAAGCCCCGAGCAAGAAAACACCCTACTCCCCTCAAATAGGATCCTTGAATCCAGACAGTAGCATTATACGCAATAAATATCACAATATAATATTTTAAATTAAACGTGATAATTAACCGCGATAAATATAAATCACTAACTACCTGAGAGATCCCCATTTTAGAATAGCACACCAATATGATTTTAAATTCCAAAGGCCCACGGAGTTAATTTTATTTAATTAACCCAATTTTATTATAGTTCTCACTTTTTATTAAAGTGTCACGCTTCTCCTTGTCAATCGCCATCTGACCCGTTTAAACTGGCGGCTCTGACATATTATGTCGCCATAAATTTTAATACCAATTTTTATCCTAGGTATTAATTCTCAATTTCTCAATTTATAAATTACCCCACCCTTTTAATCAACGTGAGATCCTCAAAATACCCCTTAGTCCCATAACTAAGGGTCCCCAAGTTATTAATCCGTTCTACCCTATGTATAGGAATAATTTATAACGTAAACTTAGACCTAGTCTCATGCCTAGGCTTGCGTAACGACGGAAAAGTACCAAAAATTAGCCCACCCACAAGATGATAAAAACGAAATAATCTACCCTCACTAGTCCCATACCTAGAAGGCATAAATTATCAAGAGGCCTACCCACTAGTCCCAAACCTAAAAAGCATCCTAAAATATAGGGAGAGCAAAATTACCCAACAACCCGTCGTCACAAAGGCAATATAATAATACCAACAAGTCACACCAACAAGAATAATTAATCAACGTATAAAAATACGCATGATAGTCCAATTCAATTAAATCTTAATTTAATTATCACAACGTCAAAATAACCAATTAATCTCATTTAATTATTTTAAATTAAATATACCGATTTTTCATCATTTATACATCAAAAACCAAATTTCATTATCTCTACACAAATTACATGAGTTATACGCCCCGAACTTCATTTATTTCCAAACTAGGGTTTTTCTACATGCAACCTACACCAACAAAACTCAAAATTTACTCATAAATCCTACGTACCCAAAGGTTATAAATATTAATCATATTAAAGAATTTCTTAAAAATAGCCCCAAGTTTTATGTGTCCACTCTCTCTAATTAGATTGCTAATTGATAAGGTTTAGGCAACACTTAAAACACATAATACTAAAGGAAAAGAATAGAGTATTCATTTTTGAGATTAAGTTGAAGAAAAACTGGTAGCACAGTTGGATTCCTCTCAAAAAATTAGCAAATACGTGTTTGAACAAACTTGATTAAATCCCAATTAATCCTCCCAAAACTTGTGACAAAAACTTGATTATGTTGGAGGTTGATGATTGTGGTGGAGAGAAAAAACTTTTGGAAGAGCTCTCTGGAGAAAAACTTGGGAAAAGTGATTATCAGAAGTTCCCCTACGAATTAATAGTCTTATATACTAATTAGGAATTCTAATCCCACTCTAACACTACAAATAAAATCACCGAACCGCCTCAAATCTAGCATAGTCGATCGATCGATCGAACAGGTACACGACCACTGCCATTCTCCTTCGTTTAATACCATATAACTATAAATCAATTTTTTTATTAGTCACGGACTAAATCCGTGACAGATGGTTTTCCTTTTTTATTAAGGCTAAACTTAAAACTCTCATAAAAACTTCATTTTAAATCCGATTTTGATTCCGCTTGAAGTTTTACTCTTCTAAAATTATAACCAATATATTTAACCAATAAAAATTATTAAATCCAAAAATTTATTTTTTCTCGAATATTCCAATTAATTAATTAAATTAAATAATAAAAACACGGGGTGTTACATCAATCTCTCGTGGATTATTGCTATTTTCCTTTATTTCCCCGTGACATATGTGCATGTGTATATGCAGTGGATATAGAAATCATCGACTTGTATCATGGAAGAGATAAAGCGAGTCATCCGTAGGAATGTTCCTAAGAGATAATATTAGAAAATAGGATTTATGTGATTATCCTAGCGTTGATAATTATAATGGAACGATAACGCATACAGAGTAAGACCATTGGAAAGGTTAGGATATGTACTTCGATATTCCAAAGAGTTTGACTCGGTTCAGGGGGTTGACTTTGGTCAACGGGGCCCGAAAGCATTTGATGACCTTTCAGAGTAAAACGGATCGTTCGTTCATACCGTAAGTCAGAATCGCTCACAGGGCAGACTGTTGGAAAGGGGTTTCAGTGCCCTTTGAAGATTCATTCAGTCTCAGTCGAGCTGAAGAGTTGACTTTGGTCAAACGGAGTTCGAGAGCGTCCGGTGGCCTCTTGATCAGGTTTTGGGGGAAAACGGGTCGTTCATCCGCACTGTATGTCAAAATCGCGCATAAGACGGACCGTTGGAAAGGAGTTTCAGTGCCCTTTGGAAATTTATTCAGTCTCAGTCGAGCTGAAGAGTTTGATTTTTGGTCAAACGGAGCTTGAGAGTGCCCGTTGGCCTGTAGGTCAGTACTCAGGGTATGATTTAGGTTTGTAGCGATGAAGGGAGGTGCTAGGGACCTAAAGAGAGTTTAGGGGGTACTAGAATGGGGTGTTTACAATGATAAAGGAAAATGATATTTTTCTTATAAAGTAGTCTTTGAAATGTCAAATGATTTATTTGATAAAGAAATTAACGAGTTAAAAATATTTTCAACTTGAATGGTGTGTTAACTCCAAGGTGTACAATGAACAATGAGTGTTAATGAGGAAAAATATTTAAGAAGTTAGTATGTATAACTTAATAATGTTTTTTTTAGAAATAACCTTTGTGAAAATTGAGGAAAAGACAAGTTTGGAAACAAATGGGTAAAATTATAATTTTACGTATAATGAAATATTTTTATGAAATAAAAATATTGGAAGAGGTGTTACAAAAAATAGTCCTAAACGGAAGTGATTTTCTGAATGAAATCAATGTTAAAGTGGAAAGGGCAAGAAATGGTGACCTTCCAAAGTGTAACATAAATATGGGAAAGTAGTCCCTGAATTTTAGCTTTGGCTGATAAAAGTGGAATAATGAGGCAAGAAAAAGTGTTAAAACATATGATAAAGGAAACTCGAAAGAATCGAGAAAAATTAAGAAGGGTCCGGAGCCCTAGGGTGAAAGACCCAAATCATTGGCTAGAGCATATGTAGCATAGCTGGCAGTGCGGAGCCCATTAAAGTACGCGAAAGTGGAACATGATTTGAAAATAGGTTGTGTTAAGAATATAAGAAAAGACAACCTAACGTGAAATGAAATTGGAAAATATTCTGGTTAAAAAGATAATGTGGACAAGAAATATGAGAAATTAACTAATGACTATGTGAAGTAAAAGGAATGGTAAAGTGATGTGATTAATGGGTAATCAAGTAACATAAGTTGGTTTTTACCCATAATTAACACAAGTGTGAGTTATGGACAATTTCGAAAAGGGAAATAAGTACTTTATATTACCGAGTGTGCATGTGTTGAAATGTGGTTTTCAAGGAAAATACTAAAGTGGGTTTGGTGTCAATAAATGAGAAATTTTGATAAATGAAGTGTTTTTCCTATACAAGCGTTATTTTATTTAAGTATTTAGCTGGGTGCATTAAATCGGGAAATAAATTCTAAGTCAAGTAAAAATGGTTCTTTTATAAGATTAATATTATTAAATCAACTCAAGTAACGTTTTTGAATAAATGGATTCATGCATTAATACATGTATATGTATATACATATACGAAATTTGCGTGTGTATGTAGGTCATACGTTATAGAGTCCCCTTTCTACCATTCGTATCTATGTTGTATTCCCCACTGGGCATTCCACTCATTACCTTTCCTTTATTACGGCAGGTTGTACGCGATCCCATATTTTAAGAGCATTATGCAAGTAAATATTCTTTTTATTTTTACGTTAGTAGCTCTGTATGCTTGGATTCCGGGGCTCTTCCCACGAGTCCCACACATATGTTGCTATAAATGTCGAGTTGTGTAAGTCATCTGTGTTGTAATTATAAAACCATACTTAGTGGACTTAAGGCTATGACCGTCCAAGATTTTTTTCGTTGTGGGTTTTCCTCGTACATCGCGGTGTAGTGTGTTGTGAATTTATTTTATCTTGCAAAATCACATAGAACGCATGCTTAAGACTAAAAGATAAAATATGGTTTAATTCACTACTCTTGTTTAATTTGGTGCTAAATTAGCTTGGGTATAATTTAATTAATTTAATTCAAGTCATTAACCTTAATTTGGTAAAATTTGGTTTGGCCTAATTTGTAAAAATTAAATATTTTTTATTAGGCAAATTTCTAGGACTTGTATTAAATTGATTTTTGGGCTTAATGTAAAAATTCACAAATATGATTTTTAGTATAATTTAAATTTTGAGAAAATTAAAATTTAGTTTACTTTAGGTTTAATTTGTGAAGAAATTAATTTTTAGTTTATGTTGTTGTTTAGTTGAACCATCTCTATTACACACATGTTAGGAAATTAATCATATTTAATTCAAAGAAGAATTTTTTAAAATTGGGGGTCCCTACTACGTGTTTCAAATTGGTATCTGAGCTAGGACCGCTAAGTTATTGTGTTTAGATTCTTTTTGGGCATTTCTATTTAAAATGGAGAAGTTTCCTTATACTAAATTTCCTACTTTTGAAGGTTCTCTCATGCTTGCACATGACTCTTCTCTTTCCATATCTTATGAGTAATTGCTTTCATGTCTTACATACATTAGCTTTTGTGCTTAATGATTTATCTTTTTCTAAGCTGTATGTTTTGTTTATCATTTTTCTAGTCTATGCTTCATAATTAATCACATGCTAGAATTATGATTTTAGTTTATTATTTGTGCTTTATATATGAGTTATCAAGGCTTAATGAAAAATAAAAATGATATTTGTTTGTCTTTTGAGTAAATATTTTTATGTTTGGCTAAGATTTTGAAAAACTCAAAAAGATTTTATTTTTGTGTGTATTTTGATTTTACACACATTTTGTGGCATATGTTTTTGTTTGAATCCTTCATTTCGCTTCCATGTGGCTAGAACTTTTTGTTAAAATTTTAATCCTTAAAATGTTCTTTACATGCTTACATGGATTAGTTTAAGTATGACTTGCTTAATGGATTCTCTTTTATATGCCTTTACACACACATGCACGAGCTCTTTGAACCTTAACGTCACATGTTATATTTGAGTTTTGTAAGATGTTCTCCCTCCAATCTAGTCATCTACATATTTTATGACCTAGGAGGACTAGTGCATGTTAAAATCCATTGCACGTGAGATATATAAATGATATATATAAATGTGCACCGGGAAGGGCTCCGAAAGAAAATATTATCCTTTGCGAGTAAGCCACCGTTTAGAATGGACCTAAAAGAAATACGTGGTCCAAAAGTCTTAAAGAAAATATGGCATCAAAAGAAAAATAATTTGCCAAGGCCTAACTTGTTTAGTTTGATATATTCATTTAAAAGAATTATATGGTTATTTGAGGGAGATTGGATGGATTGTTAACGGTTTGCACAATGTCGTTTATCCTAGTTGTACTTTAAATGTCACGACTCTATTGGTTTGTAGAATCATCAACAAGCTAGGCTTGTACGTATTGTGTTTGTTTGTTCATTAGTTCACTTTATCCTGTCACATAAAGGCTAAATTCTAGTTGATAAAGTTTTGCAATCAAATGCGAACTACTTGAACATGTTTAAGTGATTGGGTTTTAAATTCATTAGTATCTTGTTCACACCCCTTCACTTCCATTTTCATATGACACATTTATGCCATAAGAGTGTGAAAAACTCGTGTTATTTTAATTTTGTGTCATTTGTGAGTTTCTCTCTCTCTCTCTCTCTCTCTCTCTCTCTATATATATATATATATATATATATATATATATATATATATATATATATATATATATATGCGCGTCTGCATTTATGGTATATTTAGTGTATGTATATATAAGATATTTATTTTAAGTCTCTGCCTTGCTAGCTAGTCCATTTATGCTTTAATTCATAATTGGTATCTATCTTGTTGCGAACTTTATTTCGTTATCACATGCTTAGATTAATACAATCAATTGGTATATTTTTCTATCGCATCATAGTTGATATTCATCGCTTTATGTGGATTAGTTGAATTTTAGTTGCCCATATGCTTTAATGTTCTCATCAATTTATGCATAATGGCATGTTTAGCTTATTATCCCATTCTATTTATTCCTTGTTTAGTTTAGGGGGAATATATGCTTTAATTGGGGGAGATAAGTTAATTTTTGGTTCTTTAGCCTTTGTCTATTCGTGAACAAATAGGGGGAGAATGTTAGGGGGAGAAATTGTATCTAATCCTATTATAATCGTATTTTAGTTTAGAAGATTTAACTTAGGGGGAGTTGCGACCTTATTAGGTTGATCATTTGATAAAGAGGGAGAATTAATGTAGGGGGAGTCTACATTTCTAAAATTGTATTTAATATTTTGATATTCCCTATGCGTTTAATTGTGTGCTTAAGTGTGCAGGAATTATTTTAGTGGCAACATTCATCGGTAGAGATGGTAATCCTTGGGTTTTGAGTCAAGCTTGTATTTTTTATTTTTGGGTGGGAATTTTTTGAGTCTAGTAGAGCTTGACAACTCTTTATGATTTTATTTTGGTTTTTGTCCCGGAATAGCCAAAGGGGGAGATTTGTAAGGACACAAATTTCCAATTGAGTCGTTTGTAGTTTTGGCTCAATTTCGGACAAAAATATTTGAGTCATAGGATAGAGTTAATGTGTATCCATCCAAGCCTATGACGTGTTTGTGTTGAAGACATTGCGACCTTCTTTTCAAGAGAACATCATTGCCGAGTTTCAGTAAATTGTCGTTCGAATGAGTTTGTCGTTCGAACGAGAATTTCGTTCGAACGAGTTTGCCAACGAGTTTGCCAATGAGTTTTCCCACTTTGGCCACTGGAACTTCATTAGAAGGTTGTTCGAACGAGATTTCCGGCGTGAAAATATTTTGGTAGTTTTTGGCAGTTTTCTCTACGTTCCCACTACTTTTTTCCCACTAACTTTTGACAGAATTAATAGGTGCGGGAACCAACTTTTTTGTCATATTTTTTGATAATTTCCAAAGGCTTGAGAGAGAAAATATCTTCCAACAAAAAGTCCCTTGGTGTTTGTTATTCAAATTGATTTATTCAAAGAACAAAACCAAGTTTACACCCAATAGTTTGGTTAAATCCAAGTTCTTCATATATATATATATATATATATATATATATATATATATATATATATATATACTCTACCATTTGAAGAGTTTGTTTGGGTTTGCTTCTACATCCCATAAAGAAGAAGAGTTTGTTTGCTGCGGCGTTCCCACTCGGGGAAAGGCTTCGGGTGTGGGTTGATGGTTATCCAAAAAGCCTCATTGGTGGATTCCAAGGTTCCGGTAGAGTCCGGGATTCAAGAAGACGCATCAGGGGCTTGGACAGAGTCAAGTCGAGTTGTGTAAGTCATCTGTCTTCTAATCATAAAACCATACTTAGTGGACTTAAGGTTAGGGCCGTCCGAAGTTTTTTCCGTTGTGGGTTTTTCTCGTACAACGCGGCGTAGTGTGTTATGAATTTATTTTATCTTGCAAAATCACCTAGAACGCACGCTTAAGACTAAAAGATAAAATGTGGTTTAATTCACTACTCTTGTTTAATTTGGTGCTAAATTAGTTTAGGTATAATTTAATTAATTTAATTCAATTCATTAACCTTAATTTGGTAAAATTTAGTTTGGCCTAATTTGAAAAAATTAAATATTTATTGTAAGGAAAATTTCTAGGACTTTTATTAAATTGATTTTTGGGCTTAATGTAAAAATTCACAAATATGAATTTTAGTATAATTTGAATTTTGAGAAAATTAAAATTTGTTTTACTTTAGTTTTAATTTGTGAAGAAATTAATTTTTAGTTCATGTAGTTGTTTAGTTGAACCATCTCTATTCCACACGTGTTAGGAAATTAATCATATTTAATTGAAAGAAGAATTTTTTAAAATTGGGGGTCCCTACTACGTGTTTCATCCTTCTATTCTAAAAAAAACTCTTCTTTTCTCCCTACCCAGAACTACGTGGGCCTGATCCTCTAAAAACATTTTCAAAAAATGAATTTCAAAAATTTTCAAAACCTCAGAGGTACGTAGGCAGCTCATTCGCTTCACATGAGCGCGACCCCCCCTTATTTTCACAAAATACTATTCTTTTTTTATCCATAAGAACGACAGTTCATTTTAACATATACATGAACAAAAGGATTATGTATACCTTAGCGATAAGTATAGATAATTCAAAATGCAAAAAGTCATCAAGAGGCACAACTAGGTGATTAAAAACTTATTTATTTCATTATCTAAAATTCCGTACGATTACATCGGCATGAGGAGTCAAACGACTTCCCTGGCCAACACTAAACCTACTAAAAAAACCCATATAATAACAAGCCCCACTACTCCAAAAAATCATCCCTCAATTGTTCCCATAAAGCACAAAACCACACCTATCATAAGAAGCTTCACACAACCCTACCCCCAGCTGCCAGAGGAACCAGCACCATCATCACCTGCATCCTGAGCTCCCCAAACCTCCCCTTTTTGAATGGAGTATCGCAGACACTCCATAGAGCGATAAGCCCGGATGAGCTTGTGGTTGACCACAACGCCTCCCTCCATGGTATCAGATATGGAAAACCACCTTTGACCAGTCTCCACAGCTATCATACTGGCCATTACCTTCTTCCATAACCACTTTATGTTGTCCCCGGAGACATGCCAGACTCGCCCGGTAGACTGAGAAGGACGGGTCGACGGATGATGATTCTCCCACAAAGAACCAAGCTGCATGCGCATACACTCTGTTAGGTCCTCCACGGGAAAGAAGTTTGGTGTCTGCGGTGTCACAATTTGCTCCTAACCATATTGGCATAACCGACGCTACGAAAAGTAGATGAGGTCTGCCTGAGGCCTACTAATCGGATATATTGGTACTCCCCGAGATCCAGAATGGGAAGCAACTCCCCCCACCAAGGCACAAACCATCGTAAGCCTCAAGCCCCTTGCTCTACAAACCAGTTCCCCCAACCTTCAAGATCCAGGCCTACGCTAATAAAATAGCGCGAGAAGAAGTTTAGAACTGCCGGTAAGGGATACTCAGGTGGGACCGCCATACAAAACCTCTCTGACAGCCACATAAACAAAATTACAGGTGTATGCCAGGCATTCGGGCCATTTAATGTCTCTACCAATATCACCACCGTAGGATTACGATGGTATGACATCCAAGAAACAATAACATCCAGTTGGGGGTCCACCAGCGTCTCCCCAGTCACCAACTGAACTTTTGAAATAATGACTAGAATGACGTCGCCGGCATATCCAACATCACCCACGTCCTACGAATGCATGGACTGCAACACCACCGAAAGGGAAATCATTCCCCCCGTAACTAATGGCCTAGCCGTCGAAGGCGAAATATAAAGAAGTCCAGCCAGTAATTCCCTGGGAGAATGGGAAAACTCAGGCAGAGTCGCAGCAACACTGGGATTTATCCCCAGCATGGAAGAAAATTCCTCGTAAGTAGGACAAATCTCATCAAACCCTTAGCGAAAGACATGATCCTCAGGATACCAAAACTCGACAGCCGCCATCAGTACGCTCTACTGAATGGGTCGGTTACGCCACAAAGAGACTCGCCGCATGTGAAAGGCGTCAAAACTAACATTGTAAGAACACATTGCTTCCAAGGCTTCGAGGTAGTTGGAAAACTTAATGCTATCAGGGAGAGACATCTTGCAAAACCAAGGGAAAATAAGTAAGTAAGAATGGGAGAAAGTGAAAGTGTGAGGAGGAAAGACCCATCCACACCCCCTTTTATACTTGGAAACTCTCAAGCAAATACAAGGAACCCTGTAGAAATCGGAGTAAAACTTGCACCACCAAGTACAAAACAATTGAAGAAAGTGCAATCAAAGCCTTGGATTGATTGAACTGGACTGAAATGCTGATAGGCAGGACAGGGGTCATGCCGATCGGCAACCCCCTATTTTGGAAAATTCCCTTTTCCCTCTTTTATCAAATCAAACGTGAAAAAACTCAATAAAACAATTTTTATCTTAAGAAAATTCCGAATTGCCTTCATACTTATGCTTTTACTAATCTCATTTTAATAAAATCATTCTCAAACAAATCTTGAAAATTCTTTTTACAATCTCAGCAGCAAAGTAAAAAAATCATGTGCATTAATCACTAAACGGAGAAAATTAACAAAAAAAATTCATTCTTCAAATTAACATTTGCAGGAAAAGCAGAAAAAACAACGAGACTCAGCTCGGACCTAATTTCTCTCCCTCTCTCTCTCTAAGATCCCCCATCCCTACGACGCGCCCTCTTCCCCCTGCGGAGAGATGACTTGTCTCCACTTTCAGAGCTCGACCCTTCCCCGGTCAAGGTAGATGGCACCAAGAAAGAAGGTACCGAAACCACATCACGAATATGAATAGCCGCTGAAGATATCCAGTCCCTGATGTCCTTCAGCCAAGTGGTCGAAACACTAATATGCTGTGAGGAAGAATATAAAATATCCAATCAGTCAAGTATGAGGAAAGAGAAAGAAATTAAGGAAATAAAAAAAGGCATACCACAGGCTGAAGGACGTCCTCCGTCAGACCCAAATCCTCTGGGTTCATCGCACGAGGACGATGTTGTAGATGCACAAATCCCCCATCATCTCATCGAAGGTTGTAACTAGGGGAATGCAGTCGCACAAAAGAAGGACCTGACATCATCGCTACCGTCACTGACATAGTCTCACCACCTTCACTATGAGAGGACCCCACCTGTCGACTCGAGCCTCCCTAGGGAGAGGCATCAAATCATAAATTCTAGGGCATCAACCAACTCGGGATGAAGTCCATATAATCATACATCACCGCTATGTCAATGTATAGGGAGTATGGCTCTCCCATCATCGCATCCACCCGGGCATCATCAGACATCTCCCGCATGCGCTTTATGAATATAGGAGGCCTAGCCAATGTCATCGCAACCTCATCAATAATTTGCGAACTACCCTCTCCCCAAGATACCAGGAGTAGTCAAGCTCTTGCAACAGCAAGCGCCGTATTTGCGCATGTTCACCCGTCACCTCGGTGTGCTGAATAGCTGTCTCCCAGGGATAAAAGGTCACCTGCAATCCCCAGTAAAAGTGAAGGATCAATATCAACAAAATGTCATCAAAGGAAAAGAACAGTCTCAAGAACAAAAGAAGGCTTACCCGCTCACTTGTCAGGCCATTCAAGACCTGACGCACTGCCTCCAAAGAAGGGTTCTTCTTCGACTGCTGATTAGACCTCCGCCATCAGAACATCCAGCAGAAATTCCCAACGGAGTCATCCTTCAAAGAAATCAGTTGGGTGTTCAATCCAATCACCTCATAGAACCATGTCTGCAAAGGACAAGGATCAACATTCAAGAAATAAAAAAGAAGTGTGTGAATGGAAAATGCGAATGCACAAAGGAAAATGCTCAAAATAAAGAACACCTCCAGGAGATATGTGGACCCAGTAAAAGTCGACTGGTAGCACCGATTGAATGCATCCAAAGAATAGTAAAGGGCCGCCAATGTCAGGCTCCCCCAATCATAGAAGCGAATGCTCGAAAACACCCTTAGAAATGGAAAAAAACATAAGTGGACGACATCGCCACCAAAAACCCCCTAACACCAGTAAGATAAATAAACGGAACATCTGACACACTTGATGCCCGTCGTTCTCATCAACCCTCCTCCTCAGCAAAAGCTCCCTTAAAGAAGACAAGCTGAGGGAATCTCTAGAAACCACCCTCTCCACATCACCTAAAGCCGACGTTACACTCAACGTCCTGTCTACCTCAATATGATCAACCTCACAGTCCAGCCCCAGCTACTGATGAATATCAATGGGAGTTATCGTCATCTCCTCGAAACCAAAATGGAAGGTGTGGGTAGTGTCCCACCACCTCTCTCCCAAAGCACATAGAACCGCAGTATAACGAGGTATCTCATCTAAAGCCGGCGCTAGCCTCCCAAAACCCGCAGAGGACACCATCCAGCGCACCACAACAGGAGGTGTTCCCAAACAACCTTGAGCCCTGTTGTACTACGAGCATGAATAGTCGACATGGAGACGTCAGACTGCCAAGAAATGAAGAAAATCCTTATCAGATTTAAGGAATAAAGCAATATCATCAAGAAAAGAAGAAAGGAATACCAAGAGTAATGAAATACTTACATAGCCACCAGAGTTCACCACCCTCGAAGAGCGATAATGCGAAGGCTTGCGCAGAAGAGTTTGATCATCCGCCACAGGCTTAAACGAGTCAAAAGAGTTCTCACTACCCAATGCGAGGGGAACCATAACCCTTCACTCTATCCCTGCTGAGTCATCGGCATTAAGACATGCCATATGAGTCGCACTGCTTGAGAAGTCAACCATTTCGAACGTTAGGATGATTTGCAGAGGTTTATAGCATAAAAAAAGAAGTTAGAAAGCTGTGCAAATGGGAAGAACTCGCCCCCTTTTTATAGGAGGCTAAGGGTCATGTCGATTGGCTGCCCCCTCTACCCACCGATTGACACTGAACCTTTTGCTTGCTCGAGGAACCCTAAAATTCTGTGCCAATGCCAATTGGCACACCTCTATCCATGTCGATCAGCACACCTTTTAAAATTTCGCACAAAAAATCCAAAAAAATACCAAAAAATTCCGAATAATTCCTAAAATTGCTAAATCCATTCTAGCACCTTGTTCACCAAGGAAATTTTTTTTACACCCCCAGCGGAATTCCAGGGAATCATTCTCCCCAAAAACGTCTTCAAAAGACAATCCAAATTTCCCCCCAACTACAAAATCCTCGGATCATTCAACATTCCCCAGAGGAACCTAAAATCCAATCTTTATCCCCAATGGAGTCCCCAAATTTCCTGAAGGAAAGTACACCTCTCTTAGGTGAGAATTGGACTCGGTCTTCAATCGTCACCTCAGTTAGGTCAGAATCGACCTCAGTCTTCGGTCGTCACCTCTTTTAGGTCATATTTGACCTCAGTCTTGGATCGTCACCTTAGTTAGGTCAGAATTAACCTCGATCCTCGGTCGTCACCTCTATTAGGTCAGAATTAACCTTGGTCTTGGATTGTCACCTTAGTTAGGTCAGAATTAACCTCGGTCCTCGGTTATCACCTCTTTTAGGTCAGAATTCACCTCGGCCTTGGATCATCACCTTAGTTGGGTCAGAATTGACCTCGGTCCTCGATCCTCACCTTTTTAGGTCAGAATTGGCCTCGGTCTTAGATTGTCACGTCAGTTAGGTCAAAATTGACCTCGATCCTCGGTCATCACCTATTTTAGGTCAGAATTGACCTCGATCTTGGATCGTCACCTCAATTAGGTGAGAATTGACCTCGGTCCTCAATTATCACCTCCTTTAGGTTAGAATTAACCTTGGTCCTCGATCATCACCTTTTTTAAGTCAGAATTGACCTCGATCTTAGATCGTCACCTTAGTTAGGTTAGAATTGACCTCAGTCCTAGATCGTCACCTTAGTTAGGTCATAATTGACCTTCATCTTGGATTGTCACCTTAGTTAGGTCAAAATTAACCTTGGTCCTCGGTCACCTCTCTTAGGTCACTATTGACCTCGGTCTTTGATCGTCACCTTAGTTAGGTCAGAATTGACCTTAGCCTTCGGTCGTCACCTTTCTTAGGTCAGAATTGGCCTCGATCTTGGATCCTCACCCCAGTTAGGTCAGAATTGACCTCGGTCCTCGGTCGTCACCTCTCTTAGGTCAGAATTGGGCTCGATTTTAGATCTTCACCTCAGTTAGGTCAGAATTGATCTCGGTCCTCGATTTTCACCTCTTTTAGGTCATAATTGACCTCAATCTTGGATCGTCACCTTAGTTAGGTCAAAACTGAGCTCGGTCCTTGGTCGTCACCTCTGTTAGGTCAGAATTGACCTCGATCTTGGATCGTCACCTTAGTTAGGTCAGAATTGACCTCGGTCCTTGGTCATCACCTCTCTTAGGTCAAAATTGGCCTCGATCTTGGATCCTTACCTCAATTAGGTCAGAATTGACCTCGGTCCTCGATCGTCACCTCTTTTAGGTCAGAATTGACCTCGATCTTGGATCTTCACCTTATTTAGGTCAGAATTGACCTCGGTCCTTGGTCGTCACCTCTGTTAGGTTAGAATTGACCTCAATTTTGGATCGTCACCTTAGTTAGGTCAAAATTGACCTTGATCCTCGGTCATCACCTCTTTTAGGTCAAAATTGACCTCGTTCTTGAATCATCACCTTAGTTAGGTCAGAATTGACCTTGGTCCTTGGTCGTCACCTATTTTAGGTCAGAATTGACCCCGACCCTCCGAATCCATCATCCACATCCCTTAGGTCCGCATAACTGACCACCCTCCATCATGTGGTATCTATTCTACAACCATCACTTGTTCTAAGCTCACCTGTCAAGGGGTTATGTAGACACCACATTTTAGGACCGCTTAAGTCTCTCCTTAGACCCCTAGCACTCCCCCTTTCCACTGTAAACCTAGGTCCCACTCCGAGTACCGATCTAGAGGCAATCGGGCTCCCCCGGGCTCCATTTGACTCCGATCAACACTTTCATTAGAGTGAAAGATCTTTGAATCTTTGAAGGGATCTGAATAACCTTTTGAACGGTCCACTTTGTGCGCGAATCAGCATAACGGTTCGAACGAACATACCATTTCACTACCGAAAACTGATTCAGAGGCCATCGGGCACTCCTGGGCCCTGAATTGACCCCAATAAACTCCACCGTTAGATCAAAAGCTCTTTGAATATTAGAAGGGCACTGAAACCTTTTTCGAACGGTCCTCCCTATGCGTGAAATAGTGTAACCGTTCGGATGAATGATCAGTTTTTCTTCAAAAATTAATTCGGAGGCCACCGGGCGCTCCCGGAATCCATTTGACCAAAGTCAACTCTTCATCTCTAATGAGACTAAATGAATCAACGAAGGGTACTGAATACCATTTCTAATGATCCACCCCATACGTGATTTCAACGTACGGCACAGACGGAAGATCTATTTTACTTCGAGAAGTCATCGGATGCTTCCGGGACCCATTTGACCAAGGTCAAATTTTTGAACCAATGGAAACTCTTTGGAATGTGGAAGTACATCCTCTAATCTTTCCAACGGTCCACCCCATGCACGATTCTGAGTTACGATACGGACGAACGATCCGTTTGTGTCCGACAATCTCCCGTCCAAAGGACCGACGTGCGCTTCTGAGCCACATTTGACCCAAAGTAATCTCCCGAATCTAGGAGCGATCCAAATGACTCTCGAGGAACTCTGAAATACCTTTCTAACGGTATGCCCCGTGCACGATTCGGATCAAGAGTTTGTGCGCTGTAATCATTTTTCCAGCAAAGTTTGTACGAGACTACCAATTGGTAGTTTGCCTATCGGCACAGTGTCAAGGGTGACCTGCCGATAGGCACCCCCTGGGGTAGGCCGTTCATTAACCACACTTTTCCCTATAAATAAGGGACATGACCTCATTCCTAAGACACACATCAAACTCATCAGCATCATTGATCTCAGCAACATTCTCTTGAAGTTAGCGAAGTTCCATATGAGAAGTTCCGTTCAAGCCTAAATACCCATCTTTTTCACACCCAACTTAGCAAATGTCCTTCTCTCTCATCAACATCCATCAACATTTAAAGGAGTTCATCCAAGATCCAAGCTCAAGATCTAGGGAAGGTCCAATACCTTTTCTCTCTCTCTTAGAATCTATTGTTTTTGTATAAACTACATTAGATTCATAATCGAGTTTCACTTTAGTTCATACACGTTAACATCTACACTTTTATTAGTATATTGCACATATTTTATTTTTCATAAAATACTCAAAAACAAAGAAAAGAGGGTTACACCCGTAAATTCTGAACGAAATTATCCACAACACTTTTTCAAAACGAAAAACACATTTTCTACACGCACACACCTAATAAAATTTCGTTCAAATCTATGGGATAAACCCCACCCCTATTCTACATTCGAACTATGTGGACTTTGATGCCTTTATAAGCTACGTAGGCATCTCAAATTAAAATCCAAGAGTCGAGTCCAACTTTTCAATTTTCCAATTTATTTTATTTTCCAAATTTCTCAAAATACCTCGTATATATACATATAACATGATTGTTCACGTCTCATTCCACATATAATGTCATTTCCCAATAACGATCAAGATCGCGATGTACGATCATATCCTATCTACTACATTTTATATTATTTTGGGAATATTACAGTGGATGACCTCACCCCATCTTTTCCATGGTATGGGTCGAAAAATTCCAATCCCCATTATATAAACACATAGACACACTTCACGGGGAGAAAGGAAAATATTAACATTTGACCATGAGATACCGAAAGGGAGGGATGGGTTCCTAACACCTTACCATCTGTAACTTTGCCCCCGGACCTTCGATATGTTGGTTTCGTATGCATCAGTTTGTCCTTGATGTTGCTCTCTTGAAGTGGCAACATGTTCTTTTGCCTGCTTTGAGATAAATAGGCTAGCGATTCAATCTCTTTACATTCACCCCACAACGACGACGGTCGAAGCCCCTTTTCAAAGAGAAGGGTGTGAGACCGCAATGTAGTTCTTCCTCGGGGGTCCTCCTCCTTCCCCCCGAAACGAATGCCATACCGACCGGGATGGACATAACTCCCATCCAAAACATCTCCTTAGGTCGAATATCCATACACGACCAACGAACTTGCATGAGATTATAATTAAAATTTTGAGGAACACCCTTATAGTGGCTTTGCCACAATCCCATTGGAAACTCAAAGGCTACCCCTAAGGAAAAGAGGGCCCAGCTCAAGAAATACCGCATGCTCGAGCCAATAGTTTGTACCAAAGTTATAAATCCCATGAATGTATCTCTAAAAGTACCTTTGCAGAGCCCGACCACCTAAAAGGAACTGTAGTACTGAAAAACTGGACCTCTACCTAGTGCGTTCCCACACCCGTCATACGAAGGCCTTTTGATTTTGTCCTACTGGCTAAAGTGTCCCCCATTATCCCCTCTCCTAATTTATCCCTCTATAAATAAGACTTTTCTACTATTATCAATGTTGTCCTTCCCCCCTTCGATAGCATAATAAACATCGATTTATAGTAGTTTTCTATATGTGTTACATGTGATGATCATGAGTTCAATAATGAATTATGATTCACACTTAATAATGATAATCCTGCAGACTTAAAATACTTAAAACACTTACAAAAACTTGACCAAAGTCAAATTAATCGTATATCTCCCAATGATGATGATATATTCACCATAAACTTGGGCACTCCCCAAACCCCCAGCCAGTTCAAAATAGGGTCCTCCTTAGATGAGAATGAACATAAGGATCTCACAAATCTCCTAGCCAAATTTGTAGATGTTTTCGCTTGGTCCTACGCCGACATGCTCGACATCAATCCCTCTATCATCATGCATGAGATACCTATTCTCCCAGATGCCAAACCTGTAAAATAGAGGTTCCTTAAGATCATAACCGAATGGTCCTTAAAAGTAAAAAAAAGAAGTGAAAAAATAACTCAGTGTTGGTTTCATCTGAGTGGTGGTGTACCCCTTTTGTCTAGCCAATATCATACCCACACCCAAAACTAATTGAAAATTCTGAATGTGCAAAAACTACAGGGATCTTAATTAGACCTACCCCAAAGATGATTTTCCTCTACCACACATCGACTTATTGGTAGATAGTAAAACCAATAATGCATAGAAATACTTCAGAGACAAATTTACATGCTACAACCAGGTCAAAACGCACCTTAAATATTAGGAGAAAACTAGGTTCATTACCCTTGGGGAGCGTGCTATTATAAAGTCATGCCCTTCGGTCTAAAAAATAATGGTGTGACTTACCTGAAGCATCCATGGACATCCTACATGACCTCATACACAAGGAAGTAGGTCTATGTGGATGACATGATTATCAAATCCAAGGATCATGAGGGACACATTTTGGCACTCTGTAAATTCTTATAAAGATTACGCCCCTTCAAAATGAGGCTGAACCCATAAAAATGCATCTTTGGAGTCACTTAAGAAAAATTTCCCGAATTCATAGTCAACTAGGATAGAATCGAGGTAGACCCTGCTAAAGTTAAAGACAGACGAGAAATGGCCCAACCCAGAACAGAAAAAGGGAGTCCGAGGATCCCTAGGCCAAGATAAGCTGGTTCATTGATGAGCTTACCACCATTTGTAAACTCATCTTCCAAATGCTTAAAAAAGACTCCATAAAAAAGTGGAGCGCTCAATTCCAAGAAGAATTTGAGACGATACAAAAGTACCTCACTCACATACCGGTTCTAGTGCCTCCCCAACCAGGATGACCTTTCCTGCTCTACATGACCATAACCGAAATGATTGCGAGAGCCATGCTGTCACAATACATGGAGAGTTCCCAAAAACAATTCTCTATCACTATGTAAGTAAAAATTTATTATCCTATGAGTTTAAATACACTGCCTTGGAAAAGGCTTGCGTATCCCTCGTATGGATTACTCTCAAACTATGCCATTATATGATGTCTTTTAGCATACGAATCATCTCAAGAATGGACGCTCTGAAATACCTATTTGAGAAAACCGCTCTTTATAGTAGGATGACCAAATGGCTATTAATGCTATCTGAGTTTGAGATCACGTACGTCACTTAAATGGAAATTAAAGGGAGAGCAATCTTTGACTTCCTCCCAGGGCAACCCCTGTCAAATGAAGAACAATACGAGGCAGAATTCCCAGATGAGGATCTCTTCGCCTTAAATGATATAGATAATTGGGGACTATACTTCGATGGGGCATCCAATAAAAGAGATTTGACATAGGAATTATCCTTATATTCCTCGACTCATGATGATTCCCCACGGCTATCAAAATTATATATGAGTTTACTAGAAACATGACTGAGTATGAGGCCTGCATTACAAGACTCAAAATCTCTTAAAAAATGGGGATCGCCGATCTAAAATCTTACAGAGAGGCAAACTTAGTCATCAGTCAAATATTGGGCAAATGGAAAAAGTAGGATGACAAGCTCCAATCATACCATACCTATTTAGAAAGAGTAACTACTCTATTAGAACACCATGAATTCGATTTCCTCGCAACGGTTAAAAATAACTTTATAGATGCACTAGATACCATAGATTCTATGGTAGACATGTTGAAGTGATTTACAAAAATCATGTTCACCGTAACTAGCCAAAACACCCCTTCATATTGCTTTGAGGTCGACACTATCGAAGAAACATCAACAAGACCCACAGTCTGGTACTATGACATATGTAATATCCTCGATAAAAATCACTACCCATTGAGTGTCTCTTCCTATGATAGACTTACCTTATAACGATCAGTAGCCCAATTCATCATCTGTGGGGGCCAACTTTACAAAAAAAGGTTTGACAAAATACACTTACGGTGACTCATTGAAGATGAGACCCTCAAAATCATGGATAAAATCCATAGCGGCCAATGTGTCCCGCACATGAGTGGTCACACCCTCTCCAGGAAAATACTCTAACAGTCATACTACAGGACAATCATGCAAAACGATTGTACACACTACATAAAGAGGTCACTCAAATGTACGTTGAATGCCCCACGCCAACATATGCCTCCCCGAGAGCTTACTACATGACCTCCTCCTGCTCTTTCTCCACCTATGGGATAAACATTATTTGGAAAGTGACTCCCAAATCCTATAAAGAACACAAATTCATCATGGCCTCCATTGATTATTTCACAAAATGAGCCGAAATGAAATCTTACTCAATTCTGAATGTTAAGAAAGTGGCCAAATTTATAGGACGAAATATCATCTGCCACTTCAATGTGCCTCACGAGTTAGTGTCGGACAATAGGTCTCACTCAAAGAAAGAGATTTTAAACCTGCTACACGAATACGGGATCACTTGACATAAGTCATATCTATACAGTCGAAGCCGCTAATAAAAATATTAAAAATATCATCAGCAAGATGATGTAGATATACAATAACTGGTCAGACAAATTCCCATACACCCTCCAGGACTAAATGCAAGAAAGTAAAATACCATCGAGGCCACCCATATTCACTAGTTTATATGATTTGAGTAGTCCTACCTATTGAACTCAAGGTACCCTCGCTAAAGGTCATGCTCGAAAGTCGGGTAGGTAAAAATGACTAGGTCCAAACCCGTTACGATGAACAATTTGTCCTTGACGAGAGGAGACTAAAAATCGCTTACCACAATCAGGGTTACCAGTAGCGTATCACCCATACATTCAATAAATGAGTCAAGAAGTGAAGCATCCAAGAGGGAAATCTAGACCTAAAATAAAATCTCAAACTCGCTCGGACTCTGAAAGATAACATTACATCTAACTGGGGAGGACCCTATCTAGTTACCAAAATATACTCTAGCAGGGCGAATACCTTATCTGATCTCGACGGTGTCACGTTCTCCCAATACTTCAATCTCAATCGATTTAAGAAATTATTTCCTTAAGCCTACTCGGGGTGAAATGGAATAAACCAATTTAATGGAAAAATAATCAAAGTCATAATGGGAAGGGAAGAGTATGCAAGCCCATACACATTCTCCATCCCTATATAAAAAATCCCACTTGAGCCACCAACCTTTAGCTTGAAGTCATCTAAAATGCTTTAAGCCCCCAACCTTTTCATTTTCATTTTAGGGAGAACTATGTAGACCTGATTCTCTAGTATATTTTTATCACATACATTTATAGACAACTAGTTATCTTTAAATTGGATATACGTAGGAAACCCGAGATATCACTACAGGCCAAGTTTAAATAAACACAAAAAACCCCATGTTATGGGAAAACCCTGTATATAATCATTGTGCCCTTACTGCCAAAGAGTCAACGCAATTTAAATAGGCAGAAACGTAAAGTAGAAAAGTAGTGCTCTAAGGCATTTTAAAGAGTTCACAGGGTCATCGTTATTTAAACTACACACAAAGGCTAATGCTTACACTACCTATATACACTTCCCCCAAGAAAAGAAACTAAAAAATAATCCTCTCCTCTCAGATCACCCTACATCTCGGGACAAAGACCATCGAAGCAGGACGACTCCCTATGGGCTCCCCGCAAAACGACACCTTATTTTGGGTAGAAAGGCAGTACTTTGGTTCCCATACTGCTCCCACTCTCAAACATCCTGCAAATCGGGGCAACGACTGAGAAAGACAGATTCACTAAGGACTCCTCATAAAATGGTACCCTAGTCGTAGCAGGAGGAAGGCACTCTGAATTCAAAAAAGGCTACATCTAAAGCCTCTCGCCCAATTAGAGACTAGAGAAAAAGAGGAGCCCATTTCCCTCTTCAGCACCAGTTCAAACAAAGTGGCTCACCATCAAACAAATAGAGTTATCTCTCATCTAAAAAGAAAAAATCTCAAAAAAATGGGGCATCTTTGTTTCCATCTTTTTTTGCCTTTCTTTTTTTGTTATTTTACCTTTTTTCCTTATCTTTAGTTTACTAGTGTGGCACAAAAAGATGTAGGTAAATATGTCATCACTATTCTAATAAAAGGAGCTTAGGCTCACTATGTTTCTCCTCATATTATTATGTTATTTATATTTTATTTTATTACCTCTTTTCATAAAAAAACTTTAGCCCAATATTGTCCATACATAATTTATTCATAAATTCAAGAAATGCAAAAATACAGAAGGTACAGTACGAACCCATAAAAAAGGAAGTGTCTATATTTATATATCAAGATGTATAAAGCGAGAATCCCATTACAAAAACAAAATATGTAATGAGGATTCATCATGTTACTCTTAAAGGAACATATTATATATATGCCGTGGAGTATACCCCCCAAAACAAAAAAAACCCCACAAAGGACTTTTTTTAGGAGGCTACATCAAATCCCACCTAAAAGACCCACACAAAATAACGTCACCACCCATCTATCAGATATGAGGAATCTTCCCTGGACGACCTCCCTCATAAATCCCTCCTGGAGCACTCGATTCTAGCACCCTAAATCTTGCCGTAGGAATGGGTGAACCAATAGGAGGAACGAAACCAACTGGGCATCCAACTATCCCGGTGGACAGCTGAAGATAATCGATCATTGTATCGCGAGCAATCTCTGAAGTCAATTAGTGAAATGCTAAATGAGCAGACGACCAGTGTATAAGGATTTTCCTCAGCAGGGCTGCATCAACCACGACCTGCTAATAAACCATAAAATGATAAGCCCGTCAAACATGGTAAAATAAAGGTAACGGGACGCTATGGATGACACTAAAGGGTGAAGAAAATACTCACATGATACAGAAGGAGGTTCGAGGCTAGAATCGATGCCATCATACGAAAAGTAACATTTTACTGCCGGATATTAAAAAACTAGTCCTCGCCTCTTCGTCCTGTCCCAAGTAAGCCCTGGGCATGAAACCCGAAAGAACCCATGGAAAATACCAACTTTCGAAACCTATATTAAATTTCAAAGTGTCAAAAACACCAAGAACCAAATTATATAGGGCCAATGTGCAAATAACAAAAAATTAAATAACCCATTAAAAAAATAAGCAAATAAACTAACTGGGACCGTTAACCGATTGGTTAATGCCCCCAAATAGTTAACTAATCGAATAACCGTTTCCATTCAGATAACGAATTGGTTATCCATCTCAAAAAGTAATCATTACAAGATCTTTGAAAATCTAATGTCAACCTTACACATGTCGACTGATCATAATTGAGGGTCCAAAATGGCTGACCAATCAGTTAACTATCTAGCCCAGACCCCTATAAATAAAGGTCTCCACCCACCATCTCCAAGCATCACAAAACCCAAACTCGATATGGCCTTTTCAACTTCTTCTCCCATGAGCATCCGAGATAATCGAGCTCATTCTGAAAGTCTCGAAGAAGCTTGTACTACAAAAAAGTAATTTTTACCCCGGGAAAATCTTGTACTTTAGTAAAGTCTCTTTCGAGTACCAAAAGAGAGGTTCGTACTTTTAAAAAGGTTGCCTCTAAGAAATAAACCCAGTCAAACATCAACACAATTTTTTTAAAATCCCTCACTTCTAGATGAGGTTCTGCCCGACTGAAAATAACAAAAATGGGGGACATACCCCCCCAAAAGAAGACGACCGCACAAATTTTGGGGCAATACCCCACATATATATACTTTGATAAACTTTATATACCTGTATATCTTCTTTAGACCGACCACCATTTAGGGCACCAAGTATGCAATTTACAACATTTATACTTAAAATCTTAGTTTCTAATCCAATATGTACATTTTTGTTTTGTATTGACATGATCATTTGTTACATAAATGATAATCAAATGCCATGATTAAAATACATCAACACGAAAACATACTTTTTAGAATACGTTCTCAGGAAAGTGCCATTAAGTTGTGTCATCCCAAAACTTTACATGCCAAAGTCTGAAATCCAGTTACTCTCAACACGTTTTCGAGCGAACTAACGCCGTCAATGCAACGATTTCCCGAATATGTGTTTTCATGAAAATATTTTTATAGCCTTGAAATTTGATTAATGTATTTTCCTAACATATAAATATATCAATCCAACACAACGGGAATGTTATATTAAGGACTAGACTCCATAAATACCGTATTATTGTACCTTATATACCCGGTATCCCGTACCCTAAACCAGTGAATATACCCCGTTCTATTGTAACTATATTGGCTTTGATCCCAAGTCTCATTGGGTACGTAGGCACTATACTGATCTCAACTCGTAAATCCCAAGCCTTATAATACGTCTCTTGATGCATTATCTACTTGGGATGTATCCACCCATAATATGAACTCCCTTTTTCCTCCTGTACCACCCCTATACCAAGATGTAGTGTTCTGTTAAGATTCTTAGTAATAGAACATTACATACTTGACGTAATCTCCCCCTTTGTTTGCCCAACTCCCCCCATTTTTACACCTCCAAACTATTATAAAGGACAACACCTTCTTGATAGTGACCTCCCGACTATCATAAGGTTATGTGACAATATCAAACATCTTAAGGTTATCCCATTATGATATTCCATAATCCATTTCTCCCCCTCCCAATCCAAGTCGTACCCTTGCACACACATCACGTTTGAGCTCATATATAACCGAACTGTGCAGACTTTGATCCCAAGTCGGGTACATAAATGCAATACCGAGTCTTTCTCATGATATCGAGCCTTAAAAATATATCTCATGGTATGTTGTCTCCACCAAGATGCATCCGACTATTGACTTTCATCCATTACACCTAAATAACTAAAACGAGATATCAAATTATCTCAAAGTCGCGATCTGTCATGCACCCTTATATAAACGTTCAAACACGTATACATTAGTCGTTACAGAGATGCACCCGTCTATCACCTTTCTATTTCTCCTCAAATTTCAAATGAGATATCAAATTATCTCGAAGATGAGCCTTCCGATGCATCTACATCGACGGCTACCTATTTTAGGAATAAAAAGCATGAAGTTATGCACACAGAAATCTTGTGTACCTGCATCGGATGAAGTGTCATTACTACACCTCTCACTTATGCCATTTTTTAACCTAAGCACATATATAAATTTTATGATACCCTCATAATAAGGTCTCTAAACACGTTCTAAACTAACTTTAAAGTAATCAATTAATGTAAAGAGTTATAATAAGAATATAATTAAGTAATAATACAAATCAAGTGAGGTGCCTGAATAATACAAATCAAGTGAGGTGACTAACACCTTCCCCACTCACAATCCGATTATCGAACCCGCACAACAAGAATCTATTGACCAACCACAAACTTTAAAACCTACCTTAGGATTTTCCCGAGAGGACTAGCCTGATTTTTATTTATTTATTTTTATATAAAACAAACTTGTGACTCTAAACACCCTATGAAATCCCCTTTTTACATAAGAAATCCACGCTTAAAAGGGACATCCACTAAAAACTAGAATGGTGTTAAAATACATCCAGAGGCAATTCATCGAGTCCAACCTCGAACTAATAACCCAACCTCGGGGGGAGGCTAAAAATTGGGACATAAGCATTCTCTCATCCACTGTTAACTTCACATGAGTTCTTTCCCCCAGGGCGCATTGCCATTAGGGGCCCATAACACCATAACATTGCACTTAGAGATGCGCACGCACTAGCCAAGACACTAGAGCGTACATTTACTACCTATGGCATGTTGGACATATTTTTATTTAATGATGACATTTCATATTCATTTGTTAATAGTGTGGATAAGTTTAGAATCGGGCACATTATTTCATATTGGTTCACTGTTAGGTATAGGTTCTCATATTCGCTCCATGTGTGGAGGGATAAGTGTGGATATTGAGTAGATATGATTTATAGATGACTTGACAATATTCAATATTTCTCAATATGACATTATCACAAAAATGGACTAGTTAGCTACGTATTATGCATATGTGGATTTTTTTGGGAAGTCCATCATCTTTGTTATTCTTGGGCATGTACATGGTTGCGATCTTGCATCCCCTGGAATGGTCGAGAACATAATTGTATTACATTGAAGAGGACACTTCTAAGGGTTTCACTATGTATTTGGACTCTATTTTGGAAGTTATCCAGTTTTTGACATATTTTAAGAGATTATGGGGTTTCCCCTGAGTAGGGAGATTATGTTTGTGATCGATTTGGCTCCAGAATTTAGGTTGACATCTCAAGCACCGTACCGTATATCTCCATTGGAGATGAGTAATGAGATTTATGAATTACTTAGATAAGGGTTCATTCAAAGGAATACTTCATCGTGGGAAGATCCGGTCTTATTCGTGATTAAGAAGAAGAATGATTAATCATTAAGGTTTTACGTGGATTATCAGGAATCGAACGGGTCACCTTACATAACAAGTAAACATTACACTATATTGATTATTTATTCGACTAGTTGAAAGGTGTTTCATACTTCTCGAAGATTGGTTTGAGGTTGAGGTACCATCAATTGAGGATTTAGGAGAACGAGGTCCCAAATACAAATTTTTTAACACGTTATGAATCATATGATTTTATAGTTATTCACTAGTTGTGTTCATGGACTTGACGAACCAAGTGTTTAGAGAGTATTTCGATAATTTTCTTATCGAATTTGTAGACACCACATTCTAGGACTCCCTAATTCTATCCTTAGGTCCCTAGCTCCTCCCTATTTCACTACAAACCCTAGGTCATACTCTGAGTATCGATCTAGACGCCTGGTTTGACCCCGATCAACTTTATCGTCACAGTAAAAACTCTTTGAATCTTCGAATGGATCTGAATCTCCTTTCCAACAGTCCACCCCGTGCACGAATCGGCATAACGGTTCAGACGAACGAACCATTTTACTATCGAAAATCGATCTGAAGGCTCCGGGGCGCTCTCGAGCTCCAATTTGACCCCAATCAACTTCATTGTCAGAGCTAAAGCTCTTTTAGTATTCGAAGGTCACTGAAACCCCTTTCCAACGGTCCACCCCATGCATGAAACAGTATTACCGTTCGAACAAACGATCCGCTTTCCTCCCAAAAATTAATATAGAGGCCACCGGGAGCTCCTGGGCTCTATTTGACCAAGGCCAACTCTTTAGATTGAATGAGAATGAACGAATATTTAAAGGGCACTGAATACCCTTTCCAATGGTTTTCCCCATTTGCGAATTATCCTTACGATACAGACGAACGACCCATGTTACTCCGAAAGGTCACCGGGCGATTTCGGTCCCCAGTTGACCAAAGTTAACATTCCGAACTGAGCAAAGATCTTTGTAATGTATAAGTAACTTGCATAACCTTTCAACTGTTCACCCCATGTGTGATTCTAACTTATTTTTCGAATGAACCATCCATTTTCGTCCGACGATCTCCCATCCAAAGGATCAACGAGCGCTTTCGAGCCACGTTTGACCCAAAGTCAACTTCAGAACTCGGGAGTGTCCCAAAAGACACTTTAAGGTCTCTGAATTACCTTTCTAATGGTATGCCCCATTCATAACTTGTATTAACGGATTACGTTATACGGTCATTTTTCTAAAAAAGTCTTCACGAGATTGCCTATTCGTAGGTCCATTTCCTTGCCTATTGGCAGTATTCTTGGGGTCCCCCGCCGATTCGCAGGGCTAGGTGTATGCCGATCGGCACCCCCTTACCCTATAAATAGAGGGAATGACCTTACTCCCAACGCACACCTTATATCCATCAGCATCAGTGATCACAACAACATTATCTTGTAATGAGCGAAGTTTCCTTATGCAAAATTCCTTTCCATCTTACATTCCCATCCTTTTCATAACCAATTTGGAAAAATCTCAATCTCTCACATCCAACATTGACCTCAACATTCAAGGGAATTCATCCAAGATCAAGATGAAGCTACAATTCTTCAAAGAAGGTCCAAAATCCTTCTCTCCGAAAGTTCTTCGAGCGACTACTATAATACCTGATGCGACTTAACCCATAGAAATATGTCTTCGGCATTGGAAAAGGAAATCTCTTGCGATTCATGGATAGCAAAAAAAGGATAGAAACAAATCCTTCCATACTAAAAGCTATACTCGAAATGCCACCACCCCGAACAGAGAAGGAAGTCTGACGATTCTTTAGAAAATTATAGTATATCATCCGGTTCATCAGCCAGTTAACTTATATCTGTGAACCCATCTTCAAACTCCTCCGAAAGGATTTAACAAAAGTTTGGAATGAAGCTTGTTAGGAAGCCTTTGATCGAATCAAGCAATACCTAACCTGACCTCTGATACTCATGCCACCACAACCTGCTTTTCCCCTACTCCTATACCTGACTGTAATAGACACTGCTGTTGGGGCTTTGCTAGGCCAATACCTTGAAGAATCTCATAAAGAAAGAGCCATATACTACACTAGTCACAAGTTGGCCTAATACGAAATTAACTACACATCCTTGGAGAAAGCATGTGTCGCCCATGTCTGGCTCACCCAAAAATTATGACATTACATGCTCGCCTTTCCCATCAAACTTGTGTCCTGAATGGATCCTATTAAATACCTGCTCAAGAAACCTGCCCTATAAAGTTGAATGGCCCGATGATTGATGCCGCTATCCGAATTTGATATTGTCTATGTCACTGATACGACGCAAATATTGCGTATTTCACCCGTTAACCTACGCGTTATTAGCCCCCTCGGGTATCTTAATCCCTATACTTATTCTCGTTAACCAGAAAACCTCGGATTTCTATGTTAACATGTTTTGCAGGGGTTAATTGAGCTTTTGTAGGTATTTGGATGCTTATTATGAAGTTCAGACGCTTTCCGGAAATGTTTCGTCGACTTTTGCAGCTTCGGGGGCATTTTAGTAATTTCCGCATTCGGGTTTGAATCCTGAGCTCTTCACGGAAGTTGAATACCTTTGATTTCTCTTCACGTGTCCGCCAACGGTGTATGATTCCGAGTTGTATCGATGGAGTTATGGCATTTTTTGGATGGTTTTTACTGCAAAATCACACTCAAGGTCACATTCAAGGGCATTTTAGTCATTTCATATTTTGGTTTTTTAGCCTAATGTCTTCTTGGATGTTGTATTCCTCTGAGTTATATTCGCATAGCCTCCGATCGTGCCTCATTCCGAGCTATAACGAAGAAATGATGGTATTTTTCGTAAAACAGGACAAGGCTGCAGATTGCAGACCTGTAGGTACCGAATCGATTCAGACCCCCCAAATCAATTCGGTCCTGCAGATTTTTATTTTTCTTCTTCTTTATTCACAAGTTTGCCATGGGATTTTTTATGTATAAATACACTTTCTGTTCACTTTGAAGAGAGATATATCTCCATTTTGTCTTAGATTTTAGGGTTTGTAGTTGGGAGCTAACTCCTACTCCTCTCTTGTACTCTTTGTTTTGTAAGTTGTACCTTAACTTTAATTACATTAAATTAGTTTTCTTCCTTAATTTTCATGCTTTGATTTATTTAATTTCTCTACTTTCTTGCCTAGATTAATTTATTTCTTGTTGTAATTAGTTTATTGCTTTGTTAATTAGTTTCATTTATGTCTTACCCTTAGATAAATAGGGTCGGGATTGTGTTCCGCCATTTACGGGTTTGGACCTCAAAAGTTAGGTTTTGTGTAAAATTGCATTTAATTGAAACCTCGTGTATTAAAGTTGAATTATTATGTGTTTAACTTTATTTGTCACGCAATTTTAGTGTTTATAGCGATATTCCGAATTTAATTTGTGTGTGACCATTTTTCGTTAAATGTTTAATCTCGCAACTTTGGATTGAATTCCTTATTGTGTGATGTTTATGCTTAATTGAAAATGCTCGATTAAATTTCTTTTGAGCCTTAACTCTAATTAGTAGTTGTTTCGATCCGTGTGGTAGAATGCGATCCCTATCCTCGCTTTACTTTTGTGTAGCATAACTTATTCTTTTCTTTTTCCACCATTCCCAACCATCACCTTTTCTTTTATTTATTTTACACTTTTATTCCTGAAGTTTTAAAGCAATTAACATCTAAAATTTAATCACTCCCTATGGATTTCTTACGATACCCGACTTACCGCTGTGCTTGTTTGTCAAGTGTAGTTGTAGTTTAGGTTTTTTGCATTGAGTCGTCGAACCGATAACAACGATTTGCGTACTACACGACGCACGGTTTGCGCTCGATCAAAAATGGCGCCGTTGCCGGGGAGTGTGTTCTAGATAGTAATTATTTTATTATTTCGTAGTATTTCTTTCATTCATATTTGTATTCATTATTTTCCCCTTTCTTTTTTACTTGTGCTAGATTGTTTCGAGAAATTGAAATCTCGGTGCTTGTCGCTTTTGTTGAATAGCCTATTTTGAAATGTCTCGCTATTACGCTTTAGATAACCTTAATTGTTATGAGAATTGTTTTCCAAGTTATACTCCCAAAACAATGAGAGAATGCCTACAAATTCTTGAAGATGAGCGCATTGAGCGTGAAATTCAAGCGTATGTAAGTGATCCCTCATCGCCTTGTGAGGGTAATTTGGAATGCAGGGAATCCGTTAGCTATGAGCAACCCACACAAGAAGATGAAATGTCTTCTTGTTCGTTTGATTATGAGTTAATGATTAAGGAAATGAATGACCGATCCGAAAGTTCTCAAGCTTGGTTTCTAGAAACTGATGCCATGCTCGATGAGATTATTTCTTTACGAAATCGGGTTGAGGTTGAAACTTGCGTTTCATCTCCACCTCTTTTTGTAGAATAAATAATTGAGAGTGAACCAAACTTTAGCACTTTCGATTTTCAACCTCTTATTAATTCTTTCGATTGTATTGAGGTTGTTGGTCCTTCCTTTCCTTTACTGCCTACTATTCCTAAACAATTAAATTTATCGTAAGAATCGGTTGAAAGTCTTGAGGAGTTTGACCCGATTCTAGAACGAGAATGTTATTTTGAGATGCTTCATCTCATGGGCTTTTCACTTGCACTTTCCCCACCTCCCCTTCCAATTGAAGAATATTAGGGATGTGATTTTTGATTTTTCTGAGACTAATGTAGTCTTGTCCCCCGTAGTATCCAAATCCCCCATCGTCCGCCCAAAATTTCAAATTGGCGATGGTTCACTTTTTTCACCACCCACATGCCTTCCGTTTTTCAAATGGAAATATTATTTTTCGGGAGGCATGTTCGCTTTGGAGGGTCCACCGTTGATATTTCAAAGTCAAATCCCTTTTTGGGTGGACCCTCAACTATTTAGACTTCTAGTGTATAGTTAGTGTGAAGTCTAAATAGTAGGTTGTAAATAGTTAGCTTTTTAATTTTCTTTCTTTCCTACTTTTCTTTCCTTTTAATTTAGTCTAGTGTAATTAGTTCACTTTTTGTATTTGTTTTTGTTATGCTCGGTACTAACTTGTTTTGTAGATTCCTTTGGACTCATGCTTATGGAGATCGCTCCAATTTTGGGTAATATCGTTATTTTCCTCTCTTTGTGTTGTGTTCTTAATGCGCATTGAGGACAATGCAACATTTAAGTTAGGGGGTGTAGGATATTTTATCCATTTCTTTGTTTTGTCCATGTATTTGCTCACATTTAGTTACTAAGTATGCCTTTTTGTCAAAAAATTAAAAATTTTCAAAAATATTTTCTTTCTTTTTTCTCCTTTGTTGGGCATTTTGCCTTGTTTCCAGTGATAAATTTCAATAATTGCCCGATCAAATAGACAACTCAATGATGCATGTTCTCGATTTTAGAAGTTGTTAGACTTTAGTCCTTAAATCATTGATATTGTGAATAACTTCATGAATTAAACTTTATCCCATGAGCATATGCACTTTCCTTGTTATATTGATTTGGTTTAAGATTTTTATAACTCGGTAATCTTTTGTTGCATTGTATATACTTACACCGAGTAAGCTTTGTACCTTTCATCGTTTGTGAGTGTTATACACTATTCTTTTCTCATTGAAAACGTTGAATTAGTTGGTAATCTCACTATTCTTTCATTTGACCGTTCATTAATTGAGTTCATACTTGAAATGTGTTACTTGAGCATGATTTTCATATATTGTTTTGACTCGAGAATTACGTAAACTTTATGAAATGATCATAGGCCCTCTTTGTTATATCACCCATATTAGCCTTGACCTCACCCTTATATGTTTACCCTCGTTAACCCCGTTGAGCCTAAATATTAGCCTTTCGTTTCATAACCCCATTACCATAACCAACTCCAAATTGGAGTTTTAAACCATACATACACCTTCCATACCTTTGTTTGGAATGTTACTTGGGATTGCATGATGTTGTTATGATGTCGGTTGCAATTTAGGCATATGAGAGTTTGATAAGCAAAGAAAAGAAAGTAGTGAAAAAAAAAGTGAAGAAAAAGAGAAAGAAAAAGAACAAAAGAAAACGAAAGAAAAAGAAGAAAAGAAAAGAAAGAGAAAGTTGTATATGTTGTGTATATAGTTCAATAAGCTTTGATTACTCTCCAGTTGTTATATCTAATGCCGTTTTGGAACTTGTTTTCCAATTTTGCTATTGCCCACATTTTCCCATTATTCCGAGTTTTCATTCCGAACACTTTGAATCCGTACATACATTCCTTTCATTCCGTATCCTAGCCTAGCCTACATTATAACCCTATCAAGTCCTATGTGATCTTAGGGTGAATTTAATTTAAAAGTCATAATAGTTTTGATAATCTATGGAAATGCATTTCGCCTCCTTTAATGAGCGGTATCTTTCATTGACATTAAAGTTTTTCATTTTATATATAGCGTTCTTCATTAGTGACATGTGTGCGGCCTAGTTTCCATTTACATTTACTCTTTATGCCCGCATCTTCCGTGTGTTACCTCCTGTTCCGAGTGAATTCATTTGATGAGCGTAATGCCCGTGAGGATTGATTATATGCTTGCTTTATGTTTATCCAGTTTATTTAAGTTTTTGCCAAATCATATTTTGCATATGCTCTCCCCCCTCCCACTTTTAAAGTTTCAATTCTATGAGGTGCATTCAACCTGTTAATAACAATGGACTTTAGATTGAATTTGTTCAATATGCTAATAACATGTTTGAAATCTTTTTCGTTGTTGTTGAGTTTGTCGCATGTTGGGTTGGGCATATTTTGAGGAAAGCATGTGATGTTTGTGGGTATCATCTCTGAAAACCCTCACGAGACGACACTCGTCCACTAGGGTAACCTAGGGGTTTAACGGCTTATTGCATATGCTAAATGCAATCGTGCGCCCGCGAAAGTGGACTTATCTTTTTATTACCTCTTCATCCCATTTTGTACTTGTATCCTGCTTTTGGTTTTCTTGTAGTTCTTGTGGTTTCCTATTTCATTGCTAGGGACTAACAATGTGTAAGTTAGGGGGTGTGATACGACACAAATATTGCGTATTTCACCCGTTGACCTACGCGTTATTAGCCCCTCGGGTATCTTAATCCCTATACTTTTGCTCGTTAACCAGACAACCTCGTATTTCTATGTTAACATGTTTTGCAGGGGTTAATTGAGTTTTTGTAGGTATTTGGATGCTTAGTATGAAGTTCGGACGCTTTCCGGAAATGTTTCGTCGACTTTTGCAGCTTCGGGGGCATTTTAGTAATTTCAGCATTCGGGTTTGAATCCTGAGCTCTTCACGGAAGTTGAAGACCTTTGATTTCTCTTCGCGTGGCCGTCGACGGTGCATGATTTCGAGTTGTATCGATGGAGTTATGGCATTTTTTGGATGGTTTTTACTGCAAAATCACACTCAAGGTCAGATTCAAGGGCATTTTAGTCATTTCATATTTTGGTTTATTAGCCTAATGTCTTCTTGGATGTTGTATTCCTCTTAGTTATCTTCGCGTAGCCTCCGGCCGTGCCTCATTCCGAGCTATAACAAAGAAATGGCGGTATTTTCCATAAAACAGGACAAGGCTGCAGATTGCAGACCTGTAGGTATCGAATCGATTTGGACCCCCCAAATCGATTCGGTCCCGCAGATTTTTATTTTTCTTCTTCTTTATTCACAAGTTTTCCATGGGATTTTTTATGTATAAATAAACTTTCTCTTCACTTGAAGAGAGATATATCTCCATTTTGTCTTAGATTTTAGGGTTTGTAGTTGGGAGCTAAATCCTACTCCCCTCTTGTACTCTTTGTTTTGTAAGTTGTACCTTAACTTTAATTACATTAAATTAGTTGTCTTCCTTAATTTTCATGCTTTGATTTACTTGATTTCTCTACTTTCTTGCCTAGATTAATTTATTTCTTGTTGTAATTAGTTTATTGCTTTGTTAATTAGTTTCATTTATGTCTTACCCTTAGATAAATAGGGTCGGGATTGTGTTCCGCCATTTACGGGTTTGGACCTCGAAAGTTAGGTTTTGTGTAAAATTGCATTTAATTGAAACCTCGTGTATTAAAGTTGGATTATTATGCGTTTAACTTTATTTGTCACGCAATTTTAGTGTTTATAGCAATATTTCGAATTTCATCCGTGTGTGACCATTTTTCGTTAAATGTTTAATCTCGCAACTTTGGATTGAATTCCTTATTGTGTGATGTTTATGCTTAATTGAAAATGCTCGATTAAATTGCTTTTGAGCCTTAAATATAATTAGTAGTTGTTTCAATCCGTGTGGTAGAATGTGGTCCCGATCCTCGCATTACTTTTGTGTAGCATAACTTATTCTTTTCTTTTTCCACCATTCCCAACCATCACCTTTTCTTTTATTTATTTTACACTTTTATTCCTGAAGTTTTAAAGAAATTAACATCTAAAATTTAATCACTCCCTGTGGATTTCTTACGATACCCGACTTACCGCTGTGCTTGCTTGTCAAGTGTAGTTGTAGTTTAGGTTTTTTGCATTGAGTCGTCGAACCGATAACAACGATTTGCATACTACACGACGCACGGTTTGCGCTCGATCAGTCACACAGAAAGCCATGAAAGGAATAGCCTTCTCTGACTACCTCACTGACTACCCCATGAAAGAAATCGATGTTTATATTTCTAGGTTCCCTAATGAGAATATCCTTTGTACCTCCCAAGAAGATCTCTAGTGGAAAATGTTCTTTGACGAAGCCCCCAACAAGAAAGGATATGGCATTGGGATACTCCTGATTGCCCCTGATGACTCTCACACTCCTATTGGCATCAAGCTGGGTTTTTCCTGCACCAACAACATGAACGAATATGAGGCATGCATAGTAGGCCTCAAAGTCTCTCTCAAGAAATGAATTCGATACCAAGATGTCTATAGGGATTCAACCCTCATCATTAGTCAAGTACTTAGAAGATGAAAAATCAAGGATGAAAAACTCTTACCCTTCCATGCCCACCTAGAAGAGTTGGTCTCCCAATTCCAAGACATCACCTTCCACTACCGACCCCAAGCAAAGAACAACCTAGCCGATGCCCTTGCTACCTTAGCCTCCATGATTGACATGCCCAAAGGAATAACGATGGCCCCCATTCTAGTCCAAAAGGAAGCTAAACCTACCCACTGCTATCACATTGAGCTCATCATAAAAGAAGATCCTAATATAACCGATTTCTGGTACTAAGATATTTGACGCCTCCTCAAGCATGGTAACTATACCCAAGATTCTAATAATAAAGACCGATAACCCTTCGCAAACTGATTGCCCAGTATATTATCTGCGATAAAGCACTGTTCAAAAGAAACTTTGATGGAACCCATTTACACTACATCACAGGGGCTCACACAGCGGGGAATGAGGACTCCACATCAATGTCCATATGCTCGCCAAGAATATCATTCGACATGGTTGTTATTGGACTACCATGGTTTAGGATTGCATCGCTTATATTTGGAAGTTCCTTAAATGCCAATAGTTTTCCAACCTCCAATACTTGACTCCACGAGAATTATATAACATGACTCTTCCTTGGTCGTTCTCCACATGGGGCATCGATAGGCCTCTAACGAGCATAAAGTCATCTTGGTTGCCATTGACTACTTCACCAAATGGGTCAAAATTGAGTCATATGCAGTTTTAAATGCTAAGAAGGTGGCTAAGTTCATAAAAAAATATCACTGGCAATATGGGGTCCCGCACGAGCTAGTGTCAAATAATGGGTTGGATTTCAAAGCATAAGTCACAGAATTAGTCGATGAGTATGGGATCCAGAGACACAAATCTTCTCCCTACCAAACTCAAACCAATAGTGTAGTTGAAGCCACTAATAAAAACCTCAAAGACATCATCAGTAATATGACAAAAAGTTATCAATATTGGTCCGGCCTAATCCCTTACTCTCTGGTATACGTCATGGAAGAAGTCCTACTCATTGAGCTGGAAATTCCTTCACTACGCATCATGGTTGTTAGCAAAGTCATCGAAGAAGACTAGTATCTGATCCGTCTTTACGAGTTATCATTCTTGCAAAAAAGGACACTGAAATATTTATATCATATATAAGGATACCATGGTCGAATATCATGATCATTCAACAAGAGAGTTAAGGAACGTGGTGTCCGAGAACGGGATTCAGCCCTTAAAGAAATCGTAGAACCCATATTGGAACCCAAAGGGAAATTTAAGCCCAATTGGAGCGACCCTTATATTGTAAAGAAGATCCTATCCAGTGGCGCCGCAATGCTCACCGACCTCTACAGCGAAGAGATGGCGCGTACAATCAACCTAGGCCGTCTTAAGAAATTCTACCTCTAGTCCAAAATCTCGACGCGTTGCGCTTCTTCTCATATCCCTTCTATTCTAAAAAAATCCTTCATTTCCGTTTACTCAGAACTGCGTGGGGTCTGATCCTCTAAAAATATTTTTACTTTAAAAAATTAAACTCCAAAAATTTTCAAAACTCCCAGAGGTACGTAGGCAGCTCATATGCTTTACATGAGCACTCCCCCCTTATTTTTCACAAAATGCTATTATTTTCTCATCCTCGAGAACGACAATTTATTTTTACCATTTACATGAACAAAAGGATTATGTATGCCTTAGTGATTGGTATAGATAATTCAAATACAAAACTCATTAAGTGGCACAAAAATATAATTAAAATTTTCTTTATTTCAATAACGAAAGATTCCGTTACAATTACATCGGCATAGGGAGTCAAAAAACTTCCCCGCTAACATAACCTTATTTTTTCAAAAGCAAAACAAAAAAAAACAAACTACTTCTATATAACCTTCCCAAAATTTATTCCCATACATAACCAAACACATCACAAAATCTTCACAAATAAAACTCCACAGGGATACTCCCCACATCTTCCAAAAGAACCAGCCCCATGGGGTTCCTAAACCTCCCCTACTTAGATGGAATACTGAAGAAGCTCCATGGAACAGTAAGCCTGGACCAGCCTAGGGAAAATAACAACACCTACCTCCATGGTGTCAAACATGGAAAATCACCTTTGCCCGGTCTCATCGACCAACATTGTAGCAACTGCCCTCCTCCACAACCACTTCATATAGTTCCCATAAACATGCCAAACTTTGCTAATAGATTGGGAAGGATTAGTCGATGACTGACGATTCTCCCACCGAGAGCCCAACTGCATGCATAAATGTTATGTCAAATCCTTCATAGGACAGAAGTCTATTGATCGAGGTGGCATAATCTTGTCCCAGCCAAATTGATGCAGAATCCACTAGGGAAAGTAGAAAGAGGTTTGTCGTAGGCCAACTAACCGAAAATACTGGTATTTCCCCAATTCTAGAATAAGCTGCAACTCTCCCCACCAAGGCACTGACCAATGCAAACCTCGAGCCTCGTGCTCCATAAACTAATTCTCCGTCTCTCAATATTTAGTCCCAAACTGATGAAATAACGGGTGATAAAGTTTAGCATAACTGCCAACGGATATTTAGGAGGGATCACCAAACGGAATCTCTTCGACGACCACAAGAACAACATAACGGGACTGCCCCCCAGAAATTTAAAAGATCCTTCAAGCTAAGCATATAGACCATTTAGGATCTCTGCCAGTATCATCATCATCGAATTCCGATGGTATCACATCCACGCAGTGTTGGTAGCAAGTTGAGGCTCCAGCAGTAGGTCCTCGATCACCAACAATAACTTTCAAGTTAATCCCAGGGCAACAACTCCAACATCAATAGAGTCTCTTGAATGCACCAGATTCAACACATTGCAACGAACGCAGCAAGCTCCACTTTATAAACCAAGCTTTATAAACCCTAATCCCTATGCCAATCGAGCCGACAAGGCATTCCACTACTCAAAAATTTGAAAAAACTCATTTTTATTACTTCTTCTTAAAAAAATTCCTCTAAAAATAAATATTTTTTCAACCAAAGTCTCCGAGACCATCTTTTACTCAAACATATTAAAAAAATTCAAAAAACACACCTTTTCTACTCTTTCTGAAAGCAAAAAAAAAACCTCAGCAGTAAATTAAAGTGCATGTAAAGTAAGCAACTAAATCAAGATAATCAAACAAAATATGCATATCTTTTTGGGTCACTTTTCACGTGTAATGCTGCTATATCAAGCATTGAAACGCTAAGCTCCCATGTCAATAATAAATCTGCAAGGAATCCCGAGGGGAAAGAACTAGAACTGGATGTCACCACATCTTCAACATAACCTTCTCTCCTTGGTATCATACGTACCTAAACTCATGCACTAGTAGACGACGTAATTGCGCGTTCCCCCCGATCACCCTTGTATGCTGGATGGCCATCCCTTAGGGATAAAAGTTCACCTGCAAGATCCCCAAAGGAAAATAATATCTAAAAAGATCATCAAGGAAAAATAGTTTTAAAGGGAAATAAGATTTACCTGATCTCTAGTCAGGTCGTTCAAGACCTGACGCACTGCCCCTAAAGGGAGGGAACACATGGACTACCGACTGGACTTTCACCACCAGTACATTCGGAAGAAGCCCCCAATAGACTCATCCTTCAAAGCTATCAGTTGGGCATTAAGTACAGTCACCTCATAAAACCACATCTGCGAAGGACAAGGGTCATCAATCAAAATAAGAAAAAGCATAAAGGAAAATGCACAAAATAAGGAATACCTCCAAAAGATACATGTCACCAGTAAAGGTCTGCCGACAACATCGACTGAATGCATCCAAAGATAAATAAAGGGTCACCAAAGTCAGGCTCCCCCAGTCAAAAAGAGGAATATTCGAAAATACCCTCAAATAAGGCAAAACTACAATTGGACGACGTCGCCACTCGTCACCACCAAAAACCCTTGCAACAATAACAGAATAAAAAAATGGTCCATCTGCCGCACCTACAGCCCATCAGTCTCGTCAATCCATCGAATCGATAAAACCTCCTTTAAAAGAGAGAGACACATGGAGTCCCGAGAGATTATCCTCTCCACATCACCTAACGCCGTCTCCACCACCGTCAGCTTCACCCGCAAAGTTCGATCCACCTCTATTTGGACCCCATCACAATCCAGCACGTCGATGAGAGTCACCGTTATCTCCCTAAAGCTTAAATGCATGATGTGGGTGGTGTACCACCTCCTCTCCCCTAAAGCTCAAAGAAAAGTCGTCGAACGAGGCGTCTCGTTCAGTGTAGACGTTAGCATACCAAAATCGACTGATGACACCACCTAATGTACCACTGGTGGAAGGTGCTCACAGACATCCTTAAGCTCCGTCGTCCCTCAAAAATGCAGGTTCGACGTTGAGATATCAGTTAGTCAAAGCCAAAAGGGAAAACCTTGCTAAAATTCAAGAAATAAAGAAATATCACCAAGAAAAAAGAAAAGAATACCAAAGGTTGTTAACACTTACATAGCCACTAGGGTTCACCACCCTAGAGGATCGATGGCGTGTCGAATCACACAAAAGAGTCTGCTCATTCGTAACTGGCTCGAACGAGTCGAACGCATTCTCACTACCTAGCGCTAGGGGTACCCTGTCTCTCCATTCCAAGTTCGCCTAGTAGTCGAAATTCAACCACGCCATGTGGGGACCGCATTGCTTGAAAAATCGGCCATTTCTTGGTTTTGGAATGCTAGAATAGTTTGCAAAAAGAAAGAGCAGAAGAGAGAAAATTTGGAAGCTATGAAAAATAAGGAAATCTCACCCCTTTTTAAAGGAGGCTAAGGGGCATGCCGATCGGCAGCTCACAACAACATACCGATCGGCACTATCCCTTGAGCTGCTCGAGGTAGCCCAAAAAATCGTGTGACTGTCGTTTTGCACCTCCTATACCCTGTCGATCGGCACCCTACCTGAAATTTTGTACAAAAATTCTCCAAAAATGCCAAAAAAATCCCCAGAAAACTCCTTAAATTACCAAATGAATTTTAGAACATTTTTTACTAAGAAAAGCATTTAATACCCCGCTTACTTCCCTAGCGGAACACTTACTTCCCCAGTGGAACACTAATTCCCAAAATCAATTGGATATCTCCCCAGAAACGTATTTAAAAGACATCGCATAAATTGAAAAATTCTCCAACAAGGATACATACAGTCCTCGGATTAATACCTTTTCCCCAGTGGAGTTCCCACATATCCAAAAAAACTATAAATTAAGCCCTCAGAATTGGCTTTGACCCACAGAATTGGTCGCACCTCTACTTAAGCCCTCGGAATTGGCTTCGACCCGCAGAATTGGTCATCTCCTAGTTAAACCCTCAGAATTAGCTTCGACCCTCAGAATTGGTCGCTTCCATTTAAGCCCTCAAAATTGGCTTTGACCCTCATAATTGGTCACTCCCTATCCTATGCTCTCAGAATTGGCTTTGACCCGCCAAATTGGTTGCTACAACTTAAGCCCTCAGATTTAGCTTTGACCCCCAGAATTGATCGCTACAACTTAATCCCTCATAATTGGCTTCGACCCTCAAAATTGGTCTCTTTTACTTATGCTCTCAAAATTGGTTTCGACCCTCAGAATCGATCACTCCCTACCCTAAGCCCTCAGAATTGGATTCGACCCTCTGAATTGGTCATTTCCTACTTAAGCCCTCAGATTTAGCTTCGAACCTCAGAATTGGTCATCCCTACTTAAAGCCCTCATAATTGGCTTCGACCCATAAAATTGGTCACCCCTACTAAAGGTCCTTAGAATTGACCTCGGTCCGCAAACTTGGTCTATCCTTCCCTAGATCTTTAGAATTGACCCCGGTCCATAAATTCAGCCATCCCCAACATTTCCTTAGGTCCTCAGAATCGACCTCGACCATCTGAATTGGTCATCCTCTTCCCTTTTGGTCCACAAAATCGACCTCTTATCAAAACATCATGTGGTGTCTATTTGACGGCTTTCACTTGTTCCAAGTTCACCCGTTAAGGGGATCTGTAGACACCACATTCTAGGACCCCCTAAGTCTCTCCTTAAGTCCCAAGCACCTCCCCTCCCTAGGTCATACTCCGAGTACAGATTTAGAGGCCATCGGGCACTCTCAGGCCTCGTTTAACTCCGGTTAACTTTATCATCAGGCATTCGGGTCAAAACCCAAGACTCAAGTCCAATTTTTCAATTTTCCCAAATTCCCCATTTTTGCATTTGTCACATTTTCATCTATACATTATTTTAATAGATATTATGTTTGTGATCCTTATTAGCGTTTTATTCAATATATGTTATTGTTTCATTATAACGATCAATATTTTGATAAACGCATAAATCATATTTTTTCTAAATATTATTTTGGGAACATTCCTATGGATGACCTCACTTTATCTTTCCCATGGTATGAGTTAGGAAATTTTGATCTCCATTTACATATATACACGCACCCACACTTCACAAAAAAATAAAGGAAGACAGTAATACAAGCCCATGAGAGACCGAAAGGGAGGGATGGGTGCCTAACACCATTCCATTCCATAACTTATCTCCCGGACCTTCGAACTATTAGTTTCGTAAGCATGAGTTTATCTTTGATGCCACTGTCTCGAGGTGGTGACATGTTCTTTTTCCTGTTTTATACAAAATAGGCTGGTGACTCCACTCTTTACATATACCCAATACCGACAACAGCCAAAGCTCTCCTAGAGCATAGAGGGCGTGAGACCTTCACCCCCTCTCCCCCCTCGAGAGAGGAGATGGAATTCGGGGATAGCCACAATGTTCATAAATGATATCTTAATTTATTCTTAAACTGTATACCAGCAAGCTCAACACTTGTGAATTATCTTACAGACATTACAAGACCATCACCTATATGCTAAGTTTGAGAAGTGTGGATATTGGTTATGGAAGGTGCAGTTCTTGGATCACATTATGACATAGGCAGGGATCTTAGTGGACCCAAGTAAGGTGTCGACATTGTTGGAATGGGGATAACCCATGATACCTATGGAGGTGGATAGATTTTAAGGATTGGTAAGGTATTATCATCATTTCATCCAGGCCTTATTGAAGATAGCCAATCCTTTGACGGACCTGACGAAGAAAGGGTATTATTTATTTGGGGTGAATTTTACCACCATGCCTTTGATATGTTGAAGGTCAAGTTGACTTCATCTCCGGTGCTCGCTTGACCTCACAGTGAAGTGGATTATATGGTTTATATTGACAGCTCGCCATAGGGACTTAGGGGTTTATTAATGCAGGAGGAAAGTCCTATAACTTATACTTCCCAAAAGCTTAAGACACACGAGGGGAATTATTGTGCCATGATCTAGAGTTAGCAACGGTTGTTTTTGGTCTTCAGTTGTGGAGACACTAGTCATTGGGAAGAGGTTTAATTTGGTCACTGACCATAAGATCTTGCAATAACTGTTTACATAGAGGGATTTTAACATGAGACATAGCCGATGGGTAGTGTTCGTGAAAGATTACCAATTTGATATTCAGTATCACCCGGGTAATGAGTTGGTGTTATTTTTACACAATAGATGAGTTGGCACATGACTTCATGGATTTCTTACCATTACACCCGAGATCATTATTCGGGTTGTGAAGGCACGGGAAATAGACCTTTATTATATGAAGAAGGTAAAAGAAGTGTTAACTGAGGGATCATAGTCATACTCTATTGGATCAGATGGAGGTTTATAGTTCCATAATAGATTAGTGGTACCCAAGGATGGGGACTTGCGATGATCTGTGTAGCTTGAGGTTCATGGGTTATGATACATGGCACAACCCAGTGGGGATAAGATATACCAAGATATAAGGCACCTATGTTGGTGAGAAGGCATAAAGAAGGACACTACCGTGACACCCCATAAAATTCATATATAAATTTATCAGGTTTGATATAAAAATCATGAGAATAAAAAATATTTTGGTAACATTCTCAGCATAATTAAATAAATTAAATGATGCAAGAAAATAAAGTACGAGAAATAAAATGTTAAATAATAATAAACTTCTTTAATACCATCCACTGTCAATAAAAATAAACTCCAACCTTGTAATACAAAATCTAAACAGTAAAATATCCAAATCTGAATACAAATACATCTCATACAATCTCTGACTCCAATTTTTTCTGAAATAAACATAACTACCGAAACTAAAATATAAATAAATATAATATATAAAGGAGCTCGACTGATCGATGTTTACATCCTAGGAATGATAAATAAAACTTCACTACAGATACTCCTCCAACTAATATCCAAGTTTACGGATGCAACATTGACCTAAGAACCTTGGAAAATAGTTCCAGAATGAGGATTAAAGACAACAAATCTACAGTGAGTAAGAATATAACTACATTTGGGCCACAATAATAATCACACATCTTCATCCCATATTTTAGTGTCTTTTATGTTATTTAAGTTACCCAAACCCAAACAACCTGAATAAATATGCGGTTCTAATCACAAACCCAATTGAGGCCCAATGTGAGATAATCACATCATTAGTTGAGTATCTCTACTCTAATAGTTTTAAGTTAACCTCATCTATGAAGGATCACGTGCTCTACGATACCTCGTTCTTTAACAGTAATTATCTTACTAAACAATATTCGCTTATTTTAACTCTGTCAAGTTATTATTCGTCACATATACATCTCTAATGTATTAGCCTATAATATTCTCAAGTCACAGTTCAGTATATATACACATTTAGTATAATATTACAACATTATTATCGAGTCATAATCTTATGGTTATACATCACTATATAAATCATGAATACAATACCATTATATCAAGGTACAATAACACATAATCATGTAATACAGAAATGTCCATGAGTATATATAACTCACATCAAATCACACGGGCTATGCTCGAGCCCATAAATAAAATATCCGAAGGCCTACAGCTGATGTCTTCCTAAACCTATAACCTCAAAGCATCAATAAGAAATAAAATGCTACGCATTGCCTTCTATTACACGACCTCCATACCCAAGGATATATGATAAAAGTTCTCCATTAATTCCCCCTTGGGACACAAGTATGTTAGCCATAGGATTGGGGTAAAAGGACCAAAGTAAGACCGATCTACCACCGAGGTACCTGCGTGGTCAACGTCGTACATTCCCCAGCAAAATCCCTCCTAGTATGCCCCCTACGAGAACTCACACACTATGGTATGCTTGCACATAAAGTGAAACACACAAGTATGAACCTATTCAACTGGGTCAAATAAAAAAGTACAAACCCTACTCAATTAAGTTACCCATAATGTCTCTTTTATTATTAGTTAATACACACATTAAATATAATTGGTTGTATATAATATTATCTATAACTATCAAAGATCTCAAAGTCTAGGTATCGTTTTACACCTTAACATTTATAAAGATCACCCTAAAATAACTATTACCCCACTCGATGGGTAATACATATGGTTTCTTTTATTAGATGCTATTACACACATTTAACATTAAACGGTCATATAGACTTTATTCCAAACCCCTAGATTCCTAAGTACATCTATTGACCCCCAAATCTACTTTCCATCTACGTATTATATATTAGTAATAACCCTACCTAATGGGTTACTAATACCTTCTTGTCGATTCTACGATTTACCCAATCGTTCTTCCTTAACCAGCGTTCTAAAGCTAGCCTGAATCCCAAGGCTTCTAGATAAACATATACCCTAAAACCATTATTTATATACCAAGAATAATCTATCTTAAAGTCCCTAAGAAGAAACTAATTTATAACTTAAGCTAAATGTCAATAAGTTAAAAGTCTATAAATAGCCAAACTAGGCCAAATTTATGAATGGGATACACATTTGTTGGTTTGTTGTTGCTGTTGGATTATATTGGACTGATGTGGTTGGATATCGAAGTTGGTTGTTAAATTTTTTTAAAATAATTAATTTAATTCACACTAATAAATCCCTAAATAATTATATTGTCATAATCTGTTGAGTTGGTTAATTTTGGAAGTGGCACGACCACTGGATTATTTTCCAAATGGGGGGAGGGGGAGTTTTTAACTTTTTTCTAAAATTACTTTCTGTCACGACCCGTTCGAGAGAGGCACGACCACAGACTTATCATAATTAAATGAAACATAACTATAATTACACATAATGCGCATAGATACTAGCCTTCTAGTTCTTATGCGTACGTATTCAATAGCCCTTAGACCGGTTCGAGAGTCATTAGCCCTGTAATGAGATCTTTCGAATTTTCTTATTTAGACAGTTTGGGACACCATAATTTATGTATAATAATATTCTTAGTGGCTTAAAGTTGTTACTTTTGGAGGAAGTTCTGCTGTCGTATCCTAATGTTCTCTGAATACATACTAGATTGGAAAGTGTGAGTATTATTTCAATTTCTCAATTAAAATAACACTCACACTTAGAAATCTACGTCCTGTACTTAAAGAACTATGGGGATATCCTGTCGAATTTTTCTCAAATCGTAACAATATGCATGAGCTATTAAGTATATTACAGAAATATGCCATCTTGAATGGGATAGGAACGCTCACCCTTTAGAGGAGATGGAGGAAATAAGAATTACTATTATAAATTGAAATTTAAAAATCCAATATAAATAAGACATAATTAATTGAAACATACTATAAATCTAAGTTTTGTTTATACTAATCCACGAATATACCCTTCTTACCTTTAATAGGTGATTGTTTGTAGTAGAAGCGATGGGATATCCTAAATACAAAGAGTGGATGGGGGAGACAAATAGATTGGGGGATGTGTTTCGTAGAGATCCTAATGAATTTGTGAAATATGCAAAGATATATTATAATGATGAAGAGTATCCGTGTCCGTGTGATAGGTGTAAGAATGGTAAGGTGTTTGAGTGGAAAATAGTTGAACTACATATGTTAAGATCTGGTATGCAAGATAATTATCGATTTTGGAGTTTTCATGGTGAATTGAAAGTTCCTTTTGTCCCCGAACACCCTTCATAAAAACCTTAAACAAGTAGGATAAATGTAAAATGGGACGATGTAGATCATAATATGTTAGAAGATTTAGTTGATGACGCGTGCGGAGTTCATGAAGTGGAGGAGAATGAGGTCACTAACGATGTACAAGGTTGAGGTGCTCATTAAGATATCACAATAAACCTTGACGATGACTAGAAAAATTAAAAATTTAAGGCGACCCAACAGTTATACTCTGGCTGTGAGAAAGATCAAACAACTTTACATGCCATGGTTGGTTTGCACAGTTTGAAGACGTAATACAGTTTGTCTGGTAATAGCATAACATGAATTTTGAATTGGGTGAAGGTCTTACTACCCAAGGAGAATACGCTTCCAAATAGCTATCCTGATATGAAGAACAGTTTGAAAGGTTTGGGAATGAAGTATAAATTGATTCATGCTTATGTCTATGACTGCATACTATACCAAAAGAAGTACAAAAATCTTGATCGTTGTCCGGTATGTGATGAACCTAGATATGTCCAATCTACTGGCAAGGAAGGCACAAGCTCAAAAGTGACTCAAAAAGTGTTGAAATATTTTCCCGTTGGGCCTAGATTAAAGCAATTTTTCACAGTACTATAGATAGTGGAGATAATGACTTGGCATGCTAGGGCACAAGTAGGGGATAATAATCTCATGCGTTATCCTATTGATTCTACACCTTGGAGGAGGATGAGATATGAGTATCCCGATTTTGCTCCGGAACAGCATAACATTCGTTTGGCTATATCAACAGATGGTTTAAATCCATTTGGAAATCTAAGCACCAATCAGATTGTATGGCCAGTGATCCTAGCCCCACTCAACCTCCCTCGTTCACAGTGTATGAGTCCTGAATTTTTGATGTTGTCTTTGTTGATATCTGGGCCAAAGGCACCAAGTGATGACATCGACGTCTACCAGATCCTTTTGTATAAGAATTAAATGAGTTGTGGGAAGAGGGTGTGCAAGAATTTGACTCTTTTAAAAAAGAAGAGTTTACGCTGAAAGCTATGTTGATGTGGGCAATTCATGTTTTTCCAGCATATGGGACATTATCCGGTTCTGTAATACATGGTTATTTGGGGTGTCCTATTTATGGAGAGGAGACTGAATCTCTTAGTCTCCCCTCTAGGTTAAAAAATGTATACCATTACCATAGGAGTTTTTTTACCCCCGGCTCATAGTTTCAGATTTGGGAAAGGTTCCAATTTTTTATCGGGTGGGGTTAAACATAGGCTACCATCGAGAAAACTTTCAGGTTTAGAAATTAAAAGTAATGCTTCTGATTCTGGACCTAATATGCTAGGTAAGAATCCTAAATTTAAGAATGTCAAGCATAAGAAGACCGTAACTAGAAATGAAACTAAGAGAAAAAAGGCATGGTCTAAGAGGTCAATTTTATTTAACTTGCCTTATTAGAAGAATAACTCGGTGCACCATGTATTGGATGTGATTAATGCAGAGAAGAACCTTAGTGAACATATTCTGGGCACATGCCTTGGGGGATTCATTCGAAGGATGGAGAAAATTCATGAAAAGACCTTAAATCGTTGAAACTTAAGCCATAACTATGGTTGAAAGAAGATAGTAGGGGAATGACAATAATTCCCCCTGGTGCGTTTACTTTGACAAGTGGGGAAATGAAGGTGCTTTTAGACATAATATATAAGTTGAAGGTTCCATCTAATTTTTCGTCGAACTTGCAAAGGATTGAGAATTATGCTACCCATGATTTACATAAGTGTAAGTTCCACGATTGATATGTGATAATGCATTTGGTTCCTCCATTGTTTAAGCACTGTTTCTCTAAGCATAAGGATTTGAAGAGGGCTATTTGCAAATTAGTATCTGCTTCTCACTTTTGTGTGAGAAGGTAGTCAATCGAGAACACATAGTGGTTGTAAAATTGGCGGTGACAGAAGCGATTTGTGTATTGGAGAAGTACTTTCCCCCAATATTCTTTGACATAAGTGTTCACGTGTTGGTACACCTATGCGATGAGGCACTTCATCACATTAATTTTATGCAGAAAATATGAAGCCGGTGAGAACAATAAAAGATAAAAAACAATGGCACAATCAGACAACGATTTTAGGCTGTGGTTGTCACACGAGGTAATTATAATAAAAACGGCTATTATATAACGTTACATTACAATAAAACTTTACAACTAACCTAATTAATTTATTTATATTCTCAGCTCTTCAAGACGGGTGATGCGACATCAAGGCTTGCTCCTCTAGCCACTTCAAGAGTACAAAAAGTATCGAATGAATGATTACGTATTCGACGCAAGGATGTACGAGGAAAATACAAATGTACAGAACTCGGGCATTTCATATAAGGCACTTACTTTCTTTCAAGAAAGCGTAAAAGATAAAAACCTCATTGAAGCTGAAATGACTTACTATGGTGTAATATGAAATATATTTGAATTGGACTATGTAAGCTTCAAAGAGGTTGTATTTTACTGTGATTGGGTAAGAGTTGAGGATAAAAATGCTTGTAAAGTTGATCCTGGCACCAATTTGATCATGGCTGGCTTGTCCAAGTTGAAGAGCAACGATCACGTGAGCAATGAGCCGTTTATTTGTGCATTTTAAAAGGTCAACCAAGTGTTTTACTCGGAGTATATCAACAACGAGCCGTGGTCAATCGTCCTATAGGCGCCAAATAGTCTAAACAGTAGTGTGGATGACTTAGCTTCTCCTACCGAATATCAATCCATTTTTTATGATAACCTAAATTTGAAACAATTTTTCAATTTGTAATAAGTATTCAAATTTAGCGCATGTACTAGTGTTTTATTATTATTATTATCGGACATCGGTTTAATGCTTTTAATTCATGCGTACTTGATCATTTTCACTCTTTTTATCTTTATCTCTTTCCTTTGTATATGTATGTGTGTGTGTTGAACAGTAATAAGTATTCCAATTTTTGAATTAATGCTTTTTATTCATTTGTACCTGATTACATTAGCGCATGTACTACTTAGACTTAATGTTTTCATGTCTTCTTCTAATTAATTTTGAATTTGTACTAATAACAATATTTTTTTTACAGAAAATGTCTCCTTCGGGGATTAAGGCAAGGATGATGATGATGATGATAATGATGATGTTTTCTGGGCTCGGTGGTAGCGGAGGCGACTAGGGATCCTCGACCTCTATGCTCCCTTAATGGGGAAATTGGGAATGGCCGTCGAGAACAAGATGGGGATATTAGCTAGATCCCTCGAGCTGGAAAAGACGATGATCGGCCCGGGGTACATTAGTTGGAGGGAGGTGCTAAATGAGTTCAAGTTATTTATTTGGGCGGCACTACATGTAATGTATTTATATTTATATTTAAATTTAAATTTAAATTTATATTTATTCACAACTAACATTGTATTTGTTTGACGGGAACAATTTAACCTGACCCCAGAACTCTGTGATTCTGTCTTGGACCAGTTGAGGGAGCAACACAATACATGGAAGGAAAATTTGCGAGCCCAGTACTTTGGGTAGACCCGAGACTCCATTATTAAAATGCGTGAGTCCGTCCCATCGAAGGAGACGTTCTCATTGGCACAATGGCAAAAGAGCATTGATAATGAGATCGATGAGCGATAATTGGCATATCGCCAATCGGGAAGGGCAAATCGGGTGAAAAAGAATAACATTCACTACTCCGAACTGACATTTTACGCCGAGGTGGAGCATAGGATGATGGTATGTTTTTATTTTTCTATAATTACAGAAATATGTTATTCTGCATTATTTTACTTTGCAGGCCCGGTACTAATTTTGCATTATCTTATTTCGGGGGATGAGGAGTGGACCTGGGGGTAGGCCACATAGCCGCGATGCCTATGTGTTAATTCGGACGAAGAAGGGGAAGGACAGGGAGTTGCCCACGAGCGTCGCGACCATGATTATAAGTAATTCGACAGTTTACTTTTTATTAATTACGTTGTAATTTTTTTATTTACTTATTTAACTAATCGTGTGCTTTTTTATCGTTTCAAGAAAAGCTTAAGGAAGTGCATGAGTCGCAGTCTGATACCGACAAGGCATCTTTGTCCACAGACACACTCAACCAAGTGCTTGGCACTGATCACAAGGGGAGGACAAGGGGGTGAGCTCGCAGGTGTCCAAATCTAGGATCATCGAATTGGAGACGAGCAACATCGGGTTAGCTTGTCAGGTGGACTCACACGACGCGATATCAAGCTTGGAGGCGACGGTCCAAGATATGTTCTCATTCATGAAGAGTTCGTTGGGCGAAAAGACCGAATGATAATCCAGTCCCCGACTTGACTCCCGTCGAACGGCCTATGACAATAATTGGTTAGCCGAACGTGTTTATACTCGACGTAATTGATGGCACGTGGATAAGGAGAGGGTTGAGGTACCCGAATACCGTCCAGGGTATCTCGATTCATGGACGTGCGCTTCAAGACATGGAGGCCTAGGTTCTCATCATGCCTGTGATAGCTAGGAAGGACAACTCCCCATTGTAGTTACGCAAATAATGCGGCGTAATGCATATTCATGGGTGTCTCAATGCATATATCACGTGTCCTGACTTCCTCCTCAAACCTACCATATGACATTATTTGTATCAATTTTATTTGGACACTTGGATTATATTTGTATAGTTTTGATTTATTAAATTTTGGTTTGGATATCTAATTATATATGCAATGATTTGGTGCATTTTTTCTATTTTATTCGGATATATGCTATTTGAACAGGTACAATTTTGCTATAATAGGTACAAATCTACTGTTGCGCAGTGGCAGTGGCCAAACTGCCTAACAGATTATTTTAAAATTCTGCCCAAATTTGGCACGGTCAATGAAAGTGATAAAGAAAACTTGTCACGATCATTGACTGTGATAATTTTTTAAAGGTTGTTACGGGTTTGTCATGGTCCATGACCGTGACAAATCTTGTAAAGGTCAAAGATCGTGACAGGACCGTGATAAATACGTGACAATAAAAGTTGTCACTCCCATAATTGTTACGATCATTGACCTTGACAAGTTGGACTTCTCACGGTCAATAACCGTGACAATTCGAGAGATTTAGTGTAGTGAGCAATACTTACCCTTGGTGAAGTTTTACAATAGTAGTTATCAACAGAAGATTAACATTACATCGTTTGAGGCTTTGTACGGGTGGCCTTATCATTCTATCGTTTGTTGGATGAAGGTGTGAGCGAATAATATTCTCAGACCCGATTTTATTTAGGATACCTCAGATAAGGTGGATCTTATCAGAGAGAGGATGAGAATTTCCTAGAGTAGGCAAAAGACTCACTCAAATTTGGGGAGGAGGAACCTAGAGTTTTCTATCGAGGATCATATGTTACTTAAGGTATTTCCCACATAGGGGGTGATGTGATTCGAGAATAAGTGGAATTTGTCTCCTCGATATGTGAAACCATCACCATCATTGATCGGATTGTACCTGTTTCATATCATTCATCCTAGCCGTATTATTTACAACAAGGGCAAGATGTATTCTATGTCTCTATGTTGTGAAGAATCCTTAGGGATAACTTGGCATATCAATACATTAATCTCGATGAAATAGAGATTTAGTTTAATGTGAGTCATGAGGATAATCTAGTTGCTATCTTGGATCACAGGGAGTAGACTATTTGCTTCAAGGTTATTCCTTTAGTGTGTGTCTAGTGGCGAAACCACAATAAGGCATAATTGACGTGGGAGAGTGAGTGTGATACGTGAGAGAAATATCCGAAACTCTTTAATTCAGGTACGTATGTACGTATCGAATTGTGATGATAAAATTAATTTATTTGGGGAATACTGTAATACTCCATATTTCTCTAGCATTTACTTATTATTTAATAATTGGGATGTAAATTAATTAATGGTATTAATTATTACTTGTGTGAAATGGTAATAATGATTTTGTGTCGCATGTTATAAAATGTTAATTAGTGACCTTAATTATATGCGATTTGACAATGAGCGTTTACACGTAAAATAATTAAGTAATGTATTTTATTTTAGGTCGTGAGGTTTAATCGTGTGTTATGAGGTATTACCATTTGGATTGGACTGTAGAGTGATATGGTTTTTGGGAGATGTCTTTTAATGCTTTGGATTGAGCGCATGGGTAAGTATACTTTTGGGCTAAGTTTTAGACTAGTTTGGGTGGTGTTTTGGGCTAACACGAAGGCCCAAAATTATACCTTTTATGGACCTTCGGAATTAAGGTTATTTAAGGGGTGTTAACCCGTATTTGTTAAACAATCTACACACAAAACATAAACCCTAGTAACCTAATATAATTGGGAGGTCCTGAGGAGACCTTTGAAGAGGAACTAGGATTTCAAAGAGAATAGATCATTCATCATTCTTGTCCATGCAAGACATCGCTTGCTTTATCATCATATAATCTGTAATTTGTTTATGATTTAAATGATATTAAACTCATTTGGGATTATAAGCATGTTTAAGATATAAATATGCTATTTAATCATGCTAGTATTGCATTAATACAAATTAATATTGGAAACGAATATTGGGTTTAATAGTGTGACTGTTTACAGGAACATCATGTGGAGAACCCTTGTTACGACTATATTAATTGATGATTATGTTGTTAGAATTCATGCTTAGATTAATTCTCATACGTCTATAACACCTTGCCATGAAAGGGACTAATCAATGGTGTAATTAATTAAGAAATTGAATCTGTATCATTGTTTTGTCAAAAGTTTAGATTTTTGGGACACTATGATTCTGTTAGGTTTTAATATATTTGTATTACCCAGTTATTTTTAAGAATTTAATTGATAAATATTAACTTAATTAATTAAAAGGGAAACCGAATGTAATTTGGATAAATCAAATATATTTGTATGCCATTATGATAAATTAAACTCATGTGACGAGTTTAAGAAATTAGTGGAAGTAACATTATAATTTTATTGATATTTGGTTTAATTAATTATTGGAAGCAGTGTGGATTTTTTTAATGTTATTCTAATTATTAATTACTTTAATGGGATTAATTGGTCTAATACGTTCTGAGGATTTATTTATTTTAAATGGGTTTATTTGGGTTACGGACTTTTGGTTTAGTAAAGGGTATTAGGACACATGAGGCCATAAATTATACGCCAATATAGGATTGGCGGTTTAGGGCAAATATAAAGGGGAGTAGGCCTTTTTATTTTTTGTTTTTTTTGCATCAGTCACTAAAATTTATGGAAGTAAAAGAAAAAGGGGGTTTAAGGTTTAAAGGGTTGTGCCGATTAGTTGTAGGGTATAAAAGAAGAGATGGGTATTGGATGGTCACGATTAAGAAGAAAAAGGCTAAGGTTTTTATAGGATTGGTAATTGGATCACTTTCCTTTTTAAGATAGATATAAAGAGAGAAGCTGAGGGAATTACATCCTTGCTCTTGGTCAACTATTGATTTGTTATAATAACAAAAATAAGAAGGGGTTGTAGGTGGGTTGGTAGTTGTAGGTTTTTGTTTCATTATAGTAGGAGTCTTTGAATGTTGGCCGATGTTTTATTTAAGAAGGACGAGAGAGGTTACTGTTTGGGGGAAACAAACATTAATTATGAGGAAAAAAATAAGGAACGAATGTTGCTTGTGTAAGGAATAGGAGTTGACCAACTGAATTTAAGGAGAAAAGAAAAAAATGTTTTGGTTATTCCTTTTCTTTATTACCAATAATTGGTAATCCTACCATTTCTTCCTCGAAAATCCCTTTAACCACCCAATTATTTAAATTCTCATTTTTAACCCCTCCATCCAAAACTTTACCCAATTTTACGAATCAAACCCAAAGTTTATATAAATATATTTTTTAAAGAATATTTTGAGACCATTTACGAAGGGACTTTTAAAGGGGTTTCTTTTCCATCACGGAAAGCAATTTTAGGGACATGTTTTCGACACAAGTGACTTTTACTCTCCTCCTTTCATATGCGTAGTTTTTATATTCACCTAAATTAATTTTAGTATTAAAAAATAATTAGTAACCCCTAGTAAATGGTGTGTTTGTAATTATATCATGAATAGGTGAATTTAAATAGTTTTATATACTCAAAATTGCTTGTTGAGCACTATTGCTTGAAGATAATTATTTATTGGCCCCAAAGCATGAAAAATGATGTTTATGGTTGGGACTCCATTGGTTGGAATTGACAGTTGAGTTTGATAGCATATCATATGGATTTAAATTCATAATTACTAATATCTAAAAATTATTCATGCTTAGTAGGGTGGTACCTTATTCTTTTATAGGAGTACTTTTGACACGTATGTCCTCCATTGATGAAATTTATCACGAGGATCTTATTCATGCTATGTGAACAAGCGTAAAAATATTTTAAATGACTCAAGACACTTGATACCCATTAATGGACCTCCTTATGACGTAAAACTCCCCTGTGAAATGATTACATGTTCCTTTTTGTGCAAAAACACAGTATGATCCCTTACTTGAGACCTTATTGTTATTGATATCAGTTTTTATAACGTAGACAATAGAAAGAGTATGAGATAAATACTGATTGTTGGTTTGGTTGATGGTTTGGTTATTGGGCAAGCTAGAATAATTGCACACGTAGATATTTAATTTTTTTCGTATTCTATCATAATAAACTATAATTAAATTATCTCAACAACTACCATATCTAATTGAAAGTGTACCAGGTGTTGCTTATTTGGATTTCACTTCGGTGAGACATCCCATGAATGGAGTTTAGAGATGATTAGGTGTGAAGACTCAAACCTTTAATAAAATTAACAATCTTTTTCTTTAGTATCATATTTCATGAGAAGTCATATGTAGTGTTACCATCCCCTTAGCTCCTTATGAAATGAATTAAACATATGAAAGTCTCTAAACATTAATAACCCAAGGGTGGGGTAATTGGGTATTTCTATTATAGCATAAAGTGAATAAAACGTGTTAAATGGTGAATATCATTGATAAATGAACAAGTGAAACATAAATGAATGGGTGGGCGCCGAGAGGGAAACCCCTATGGTGTGAACTGTGACATTGTGGTCATACTAATACCATGCGGCGTCAGAATTTATAGTGTGATGTTTATGAATTATACGTATTGAGGAGTCCAACACTATAAGGCAGGTATCTATTGGAAATATGACATTTGTTTTGGCGTACCTCATGTTCTTGAGATGACCGAAAGAAACGGGAACATGTCGATTACATGTCGTTTAATTAATGTGAATAATTAAATAAATGTTATGAATTGGGGTAATTATATTACATTGTGAGGTTACATTTTATGGGTTGGCATGTTATTTTAAAATATATATAAATGTGATTTTATCATCTACTCATATAACTGCTTTAAGTTGCATAGCTAAGTTTTTTTCTAGGGTTTGACCCATCTCTTTAAGTGGACCTCAGGTGCTAGGGCCTGACCTCCCGTATAGCTTCCTCATTCCAACCAACATTATTATTCATCTCTCTCACTCGGAATACTAGTTTAAGAAACATTGTGGGTCTCTGTCATCATTTTTACTTTTCGATCTAATTTACTTTGAGACATTCCAGTTTGTATATTCAGACTTAGTTTGGTTGTATTATTTAAAGACTCGTTTGGGATTGTATTCAGGCATTATTATTAAGACGTTGTTGTATCTCTGAATGACTATGGACATTTTAGTATGAGTTTACATTGAGGATTTTTATATCGCTTCCATATTATTTGTCTATTATTTATTTGATATCTCCATGTTAATAATGTTAGTATATATTTTAATATCATATATGATTTTATATTTAAACTTGATTAACTTAAATGTTTAATTATATGGGGTATCATAATATTCATGCGAGGAATTTAATTTGGGATCCGTACGAGTGATCAGAATGTAATTTGGATTTCAAACGGGAGAGTTATGGGTAAGTTAATAGCGGGGTTCAAATGCAAAAAGAAACAGAGGAGAAGTAGGGAAGAGAGGTGAACCCTAACCATAGTGGGGGAGAGTCAAATTATAGTACCCCTTTCCCAACTGCTATGGCGGTTCAGGGAGTTGTCTTCGGTGGCTAATGTATTTTTTATTCTTTTAGGCTAGTTTCTTTGTAGGTGCATTGATTATAATATTTCTACCTCATAGATTGCAATAAGGATTTCTAGTTTGGGTATATATATATATATATATATATATATATATATATATATATATAGTTCGTAAGGTAATGCATTAAGAGAATTCAAAAATTGGGGTTTTAATTAGGGTTTGAGAGTAATAAACCTTTAATTAATTGGACAATGCGGTGACAGGGATCAGGATAGTTTTGAGTACACTTGAGAGTATGTGATATCATATATATATATATATATATATGACATACTCTATCTCTCAAGATTTGATCAAAATGAAATCAGAACCATATACCGTACTCCTAGCTGATGAGAAATTTTGACGGAGGTGGTTATATACTTTATCATACATCCACTTGGTCGCTGACTCGTGATGTGAAGAAAAGATGACTTTATCCATCAGGCGTGTTTTGGTATGGGAATAGTCGATGGTGTGAATGCATAGTGATCCCCCATTCTTTGTGTGTGCATGTTTTAAATCCATTTAGTGAGGGACTTCCTACGTGTTTTCCAATAGAGACATGAGAAGGTACCCGAATGTCGATGCCTTACTGTGGTTATTATGAGACTTAATAGCTTGTGATATAGTCCAGTAATGGATACCTTAATAAAGAATCATATGTCACGTTATTGTGTTATTTATGAGATCACGAGTATCTTAATTTTCGGGTTACATGAGTGGGGATTGGTATGGGGTTGTAGTCTTTGCATGTGTAGTTAGTTTCATCCCGATGAAGTGAATTAATATGTGATAGTATTATTAGTCTAGTGATAAAAAGTTATTGTTATATATGCCTTGGATTAGGACACTCGTTTAACTATTTCACTTATGATGAGGGGTGAGGTGTCTCTTGCATGTGAGTATCGACGGGTTGTCATATTTATCATAAACAAGTTGTATGATTATTACTGCATAAATATAGTGAGATATCTCTTGAAACATTCGGATCTTTGACCCAAAATATATAAAATATTTTTCAGGCATTCATAGACAGGAGCATCATAATTGAGGAGTTCAGACTTGCCACTTCATCACTAGCAAGTTGTTTATTTAATTCATAGATTGGGTTGCTATTTCATTTCAGTCTTTCACTTTCAGACTCTATTGTTTTATAGATTGTATGGACCATGTTGGTCCTATTCATTTATTCGATTGTATTATTTATTGGGGTTAAGACCATATTATTTATTTATGTTGAATATTGAGACATTTAGTTATTTCAATGTTTATTATTTATTTCATCGCATTGTTGATGCGAAGACTGATATAAATTTTAATGCACCCTATCTTCGGCATATAGTAATTCCCAACCGACATGAGAGAAAATAGGATTTGTTACAATTAGTTTTCGAAATTAAAGGTCAAGAATAATAACTTTTATGATTCTTAGGGTACACAAATAATTTATTTTAAAATATAAACAAGTTAACATGCGAACCTCATGCTTTTGAAAAAAATGTAACATTTGTAAACCCTCTTTCTTAGTTCAGCCTCTCTCCTGGCTCCGCCTCTGTTCAAAACAGTCGAACACATCTACCAGTCTTCCTCCTCTTTTTCTTCTACCAATTGTAATACCCCGTACTTTTGGCTATATTTATTTTTGGGTTTAATTAATTAAATGCGTATTAATTGGAAATTAATTCGGGTTATAAATACTAATGAGATGCGAGTTGGTATTTGATTATGTGCATACGTGTTTTGATAGATGTATTCGGTATTATAAAAGTTGTCGTGAGATTTATATACGACATTTTATAAATTTTGTTGAGGCGCGTGGGACCGCCGCGTCACGGTGTAATATTTTGATTATAAAAGTGAATTTAAAATTTATAATCCGTATAGTCGTTTTGAGTGCGCCAACGCGTCCAGAAGGGTCGAGATAGTCAGAAAACACTAGCCGGGGGTATAGTTTGGGTCCCGGGGTATTTTAGGCCATACCGGCAACTTAAAGGGTATTTTGGTAATTTTACATTTTGAGGAATTAAAACTGACGAAAATTGGTTAATTAAATCTGATGTGGATTTGACCCACTAAGCCCATAACCAACCCATATTAACCTAGAAGGCTACGTAGGTTATCATTTAGGTTTTCTAAGTTCCCCAAATCAAACCCTAGCCACCTTAAGCCACCATTGGAGAAGGAGCTTGGAGAGAAGAAATTCTGCAGAAAAGTTCTACCAAACCTACACCAAACTCAGAGACAATCAAGGCAAGTGACTTTATTCCATTTAAATTCAGAGAATGTCTTTTCCATGTTAGAAACTGAAGAATTTTGATTGTTCTTGAAAGATTGAATGAAAACCCATGTAGTTGGAGTTTAGAACTTGAAAATTTTGAAGAGAATTGCATGTAGAATGATAGGTAGATGATTTCTCTCATAATAACTGTGATTAGGAGAAATTAAAATGAATTAAATTCTGGGATTTGATGATGATATAAGTTAGGGTTCATGTTCTTGAGATATTGGGAAAAAGGGTAGAAATTTGTAAATTTAATTGATGTTAGGATGGATTGATCCCTTAAAAACATGTTAGGATGTGACTATATATGTTTAGTATTAATTATAGACCTTTAAACGATTGTTGGGACTTAGTTTAGAAGATTTGTGGTGTTAAAATGGATGAAAAACGAATTGGGGAAAAATCTGGGCCGAATCTAGTAGCTCGTTAGAAGCCCCTACCCAGGTCGTTCGAACGAGCTTCTAACGAGTTGACCAGTCGCTGCTAACGAGAACGGATTTCGTTCGATATCTCGTTCGAACGAGATATCGTTAGAAGGTACAGTTCGTTTGAACGAACTGGGACCTCGTTCGAACAGCCTCGTTCGAACGAGACTTCTAACGAGTTGGCAGAGGAATCTCGTTCGAACAGTCTCGTTCGAACGAGACTTCTAACGAGTTGACAGTTTGGTCCTTTTTGGACTGTTTTGATTTTTGGAGTCCCGTAAGCTTGTTCGAGGATATAGATAACGTTCCGATGATGATGTAAGGATAGAATTGGGACTTTTGGGTTATTACGAGGAATAAATTTATATACGAGAGATTTAATTCAATGGACGGTTTGGGTTGAGACGTGAGTGTCTACTACGAGAGTAAATTATGGCGCGTAGGATTACAAACCGAAATAGTATAAATTATGATAAGTATAAGTTAGTACGAGAATGCGATATGTACTACGATTAAAATACGGTATTACTAAGACGTGTGTTTACTTAGTATTGGTATATGAATTGTGTGTATGATATACCTACCATACTTGCTATCACGGGAGGTTGCGTTCGCTTAGGACCCTCTAATCCTTGTGTGCCTACGGGGGGGATATAGACTGGTACCTCGATGAACATAGGTCATAGAAAGACTTATTGGGATATTAATAAGTCCGCTGATCGTGGGAGCGTAGGTATGTGCGTGACCCATGTGATGTGACTGTGTTCGCCTCCACTATTTGTGATTTTTGTTATCTGAACTATTCCTGAGAGATTCGGAATATGTGATCCTTATGTACGTGATGTACCGGGATGGATAGCAGAGTATGTGTGCACCGCAGCTTAGTTCTCGGGGTGCTTGTATTGTATATTTATGATGTGAATAATATACACTTAATTAATGAGAACATTCATGTTAATGTTGTATAAATAATTACGGTATTGTTTCGAGAAACATAAGGAGTTAGCTGGTAGAGAAATATATTGTATATTGAGCATCTGAGTTTACATTAAATCCCTATCTAATCACGAGCGTTATATGTTAATAGGACCGGGTAATAAGGGTAGGAACTATTACAGTCTAGCTAGTTATGATGTCACTTAGCTAGTGGTTTATATCGTTGTAGATGGGTACTTACGTTAGGAGTGCACAGTTAGATGAGAGGTGAGAATATCATGTGAGTGCACGTCCTAACATGTACTTTGCATTTAATGTTTTAAATGTTTTTAAAGCACTTGAAGGTTTTAAAATATTAGTCCACATTCGGGCTCTGACCCATTTTCTTTTCAAATGTTTTTTCTTGTAAAACCATTTTAGGTGCCCAGCCACAGAACACCAAGCATTGGATACTCATTCAGGTGACGAGTTGTGGCTGTTTGTGGAAGCTACAGGGAATTTCATGTAGACGCTTTTATCTTTTGGATTCCAGAGTCACTATCTACCAGTTGTAGGGCATGTTGCCCATTTCTATTTAGAGACATCTTTTACATTTCAGTTTTTTTTCAGACTTTAGCATGTATTATTTCAGTTTTCGGTTATTCATTTAAGTTATGGGATTGTAGTGAGGTGTTTTCCTCCAGACTTTATTTACTCTATTGTGATGGTTATTCGTTTTACTTCAGTATGGTGAATTGTGTTATTTATTTCTTCATTACACTTGTTGCATGTTAATCAGACTTAAATTAAAATTTGGTAACTTACTTTTTAAATACTAGGTGGTTAGTAATCTTTAAAAGGTTTTCGACAGTGATGCTATTAACTGAGCCAACTTGGCATTTTGAATTAATTTAATAAAGGAGTAGCTACCCGGTATTTAATTAGTCGGGGTGTCACAGGTGGTATCAGAGCATCAGGTTCTAGTGTCCTTTAGTATCTGTACGGCTATTATGTTTCCGCTACGTTTCTTTGATATAGAGCCCTATATTTTAGGACTGTTGTTCTCTTTTTGTGTATGCTTCGTTCTTCAGCTATATTAAGTTTATAACCGTGAACTTATAAACTTTGTTCTTATTTCAAATGCCTCCACGACGTGCACGACGAGTTCCCAGGGATGCAACGCCCGAACCCCAGCCCGCTCCAGTTCAGGGCATGATGAACGCCGCTGAGGTTGCAACTATAGTAGCCCAAGCGGTAAATGCCGCAATTGCTGTTGTTCAGTAGGCACCACCTCAGGCGCCGGTTGTCGTGCCAGTACAGGCTAATGCATTCCCGTCTGCTTGGGAGCGTGTACGTGACGCTTTTCAGAAAGCGCATCCGCCAGAGTTTGCAGGAATCTTAGATGTGGTAGTCTCGAGCCAATGGAGGAAGGATATACTGAGGCATTTGAGGATGCATGAGTGCACTGATGTTCAGAAACATGTGCTAGCTACTTTCAAGCTAGTGGGATCTGCACTACAGTCGTGGGAGTCCATTACCACCGCGGAGGAGAGGGATGCTCTCACGATTCAGGAGTTCTGGGTGCGGTTTGACCGCAAGTACGTTCCGTCGGCTGTTCACACGGAAATGAGGAGGAAGCTGATGAGTCTGAGGCAGGAAGGCAAGACAGTGGCCGAGTATGAGGACGAGTTCACTAATCTGTTAAACATCGTTCCAGACGAGATACCAACAGAGAAGAAGAAGATTGAGAAGTTCACTGACGGGTTGAATTGGAGGATCCGTCAGCATCTGCTAGGGAACCTATCGTTGGCCACTTATTCTGATGTGGTTAACGCTGCATTGTTACACTGCCAGGACCACCGTTTTCATATGGCCGAGGGCAAAAGGTCGGGAGATTCTAGCCATCAGGGCAGGACTGGAGGACATGGTGCCAGCGGGGCACAATCTGGTCAGGGGCAGAGACAGAATGAGCAGGGCTCCCAGCAGGGGGATAATAAGAGGTTCCGGTCAGGGAACTACAGACAGGGACAGGGAGGTTTCCATCAGGGCCATCAGGGTCCAAACGGCCATCAGGGCCAACAGGGACAGAATGGGCAGCAGTTTCACCAGGGCCAGCAGGGCCAAGGGAGGAATGGTAACGACCACCAGGGCCGGGGACAGCAGGGGCAGAGAGGAGGGAACTTCCCAGGGAAGTGTTTCGTTTGTGACAAGACTGGCCATAAGCGACAGGATTGTCCTGATAGGGGCAGGGCCCCACAGCAGCAGCAGTAGGGTGCTCGCCAGGAGCCACAGAGGCCTATGTTTCCCGCCGCTCTTCCCGCACCGCCACAGATGGCAGCATTGCCACCCATTCCAGCAGTCCCAGCTCAGCAGGGGCAGCTACAGTATGGACGTGTCTACAACGTCCACCAGGCTGCAGTTCCACAGGCACCGCCCGCGATCGAGGGTACGTTTCCTATCCATGGCACTATGGGTCGGGTGTTATTTGATACGGGTGCTACACACTGTTTTATAGCTACACACTTCGCGAAAGCTTTAGGATTGTTAGCTACGGCAGAGAGCACAGTGACGTGTGTCGACTCACCATTGGGGAGTGGGTCACTTATTTTCTTTATATGCCGGGGAGTGGGGGTAGAGATCGGTGGTTTGGTATTGCCTGCAGACATGTTAGTGTTAGACATGCATGTTCACGATGTGATCATCGGTATGGATTGGCTCGTAGCATATAGGGCCATGATTGATTGCTTCAGCGGGAGCATTGTTTTTGCCATTCCGGGGCAAGAGATGTTTGTAGTGGCGATGCCTCGCCCAGAGGGAGGATCGACCGCTCATCTGTATTACATTGAGGAGGATACCTCTAAGGAGGTTGTGATTCCTTTAGATTCCATCCCGGTTGTCAGGGAGTATTCAGATGTGTTTCAGGAGATACCAGGCTTACCACCAAGTCGGGAGATAGACTTCGTTATAGATTTGCTACCGGGAACGAGACCTATAGCACGCGCACCGTACCGTATGGCTCCAGCTGAGATGAGAGAGCTACGGGATCAGATAGAGCAGCTGTTAGGTCAGGGCTTTATTCGCAGGAGTACCTCACCTTGGGGCGCTCCAATTTTGTTTGTAAAGAAGAGGGACGGTTCACTGAGATTGTGTGTGGACTACCGAGAGTTGAATAAGGTCACGATACAGAATAAGTATCCGTTGCCTCGAATCGATGACTTATTCGACCAGTTGAGAGGAGCTTCTTTCTTCTCGAAGATTGACTTGAGATCGGGATACCATCAGTTGCGTATCAGGGAGGAGGATGTCTCGAAGACTGCGTTCTTATCGAGATATGGTTCTTACGAGTTTCGGGTTATGCCTTTCGGCTTGACCAACGCTCCAGCAGTGTTTATGGACTTGATGAACAGAGTGTTCAGGGATTTCCTAGATCAGTTTGTCATTATCTTCATTGATGACATTCTGGTTTACTCTCAGACAGAGGAGGAGCACGCGGGGCATTTGAGGCAGGTTTTGCAGACACTCCGGCAGAACGAGTTGTATGCAAAATATGAGAAGTGCGGGTTTTGGCTGAAGGAAGTCCAGTTCTTGGGTCACATTATTTCCGACCAAGGGATATCTGTTGATCCGGGGAAGGTATCGGCGGTGAGGGAGTGGGGACAGCCCACGACACCAACGGAGATTCGTAGTTTCTTGGGACTAACAGGATACTACAGGAGGTTTATTCGGGGTTTCTCGGAGATAGCATGTCCTTTGACACATCTTACTCGTAAGGGTGTGCCATACATCTGGAGTGATGCCTGTCAGTTGGCATTCGATGAATTGAAGGACAAATTGACCTCAGCACCTGTGTTAGCATTGCCGAGACCGGGAGTTGAGTATTTGGTTTACACCGACGCGTCTTTGCAAGGACTTGGAGGTGTATTGCAGCAGGAGAGACAGGCCATAGCTTATGCTTCCCGTAAGCTTAAACCTCATGAGAAAAATTACCCCACGCATGATTTGGAGTTGGCAGCAGTGGTATTTGCCCTACGGATTTGGAGGCACTATCTTTTGGGGGAGAAGTTCCAACTGTTCACGGACCACAAGTACCTACAGTACCTGTTCACGCAGAAAGAGTTGAATATGCGGCTACGTAGGTGGCTTGAGTTTGTGAAAGACTACCAGTTCGACATCCAGTACCACCCGGGTAAGGCTAACGTGGTAGCAGACGCGTTGAGCCGTAGGCCAGCAGATGAGGTGGCAGAGGTGTGGAAAGCAAAGTGGAAGGAATTGGGACACCAGGATGCAGTGGCCCGATCTTTCATGTCTGTGATGACCGTTACACCGCAGATTGTCACGAAGGTAGTACGGGCATAGGCTAATGACTCGTTCTGTCAGGAGCAGATAGTTCGATTACTAGCAGAGGGAGCCGAATCCTATACCGTTAGCTCAGACGGGGGATTACGCTTCAATGGGAGATTAGTAGTTCCGGAAGGGGAGGAATTACGACATGAGGTGATGGCAGAGTCGCACGGCTCACGGTTCGCGGTACATCCCGGAGGGGACAAAATGTACCAAGACATGAGACGGCAGATTGGTGGAGCGGTATGAAGAGAGATATCGATGAGTTTGTTTTGAAATGCGCCACTTGTCAGCTTGTAAAAGTGGATCATCAGAGACCAGTAGGATTGCTACAGCCATTAGAGGTCCCGGTGTGGATGTGGGAGAGCATATCCATGGACTTTATCACGGGGTTGCCTACGTCGCAGAGGGGTCACGACTCTGTTTGGGTAATTGTGGACAGATTGTCCAAGGTCGCTCACTTCTTACCCGTTAGGACTGACTACACTACGGGACAGTATGCACAGCTCTTCATTTCAGAGATTGTGAGACTTCACGGTGTGCCCCTAAATATAGTGTCTGACAGAGACAAGACATTTGTTTTGCGGTTTTGGGAGAGTTTCCAGGAGGCCATGGGCACGGAATTGCGGTTGAGTACGGCTTATCATCCGCATACCGATGGGCAGACAGAGCGCACCAATCATATGTTGGAGGACATGCTACGCATGTGCATTATTGACTTCGGGGGTGGATGGGAGAAGTACCTTCCACTGGTGGAGTTTTCTTACAACAACTCCTATCAGTTCACTATTGGCATGGCTCCGTTTGAGGCATTGTACGGTAGGCCTTGTCGTTCCCCAGCATGTTTTTTAGAAGTGGGGGACAACAAACTACTTGGGCCGGAAGTGATTCAGGATACTTCGGCAAGGATTGAGTTGATTTGGAGTCGCATTCGGGTAGCTCAAGACAGGCAGAAGAGTTATGCTGATGCGAAGAGGTTTTTCAGGGAGTTCCAAGTGGGGGACCAGGTTTTGCTCAGGGTATCTCCGATGAAGAGGATTATGCATTTCGGGAAGAAGGGGAAGTTGGCACCGAGGTATATGGAGCCGTTTCCTATCATTGAGCGGATCGGACCGGTTGCGTATAGACTTGGACTACCGGAGCACTTGCATCGGATTCATGACGTGTTCCATATTTCCTCGCTAAGGAAATACCTTAGAGATAATTTGGCCCATTCTCACATTGCTGTGGAGGACATCGATCTCCATCCGGATAGCTCCTACGAGGAGGGGCCAATTGCTATTTTGGACCAAAGCGAGAGGAAACTACGGTCAAAGATAGTCCCGTTAGTGCGTGTTCAGTGGCGACATCACAATGTCGAAGAGTCCACATGGGAGCGCGAGGATGAGATGCGCGAACGTTATCCAGAGTTATTTTTAGCAGGTACTTTCTAGTTTCGAATTTCAGGACGAAATTCAGTTATTAGGGGGGAAGTATGTAATACCCTGTACTTTTGGCTATATTTATTTTTGGGTTTAATTAATTAAATGCGTATTAATTGGAAATTAATCCGGGTTATAAATACTAATGAGATGCGAGTTGGTATTTGATTATGTGCATACGTGTTTTGATATATGTATTCGGTATTATAAAAGTTGTCGTGAGATTTATATACGACATTTTATAAATTTTGTTGAGACGCGTGGGACCGTCGCGTCACGGTGTAATATTTTGATTATAAAAGTGAATTTAAAATCTATAATCCTTATAGTCATTTTGAGTGCGCCAACGCGTCCGGAAGGGTCGAGATAGTCAGAAAACACTAGCCGGGGGTATAATTTGGGTCTCGGGGTATTTTAGGCCATACCGGCAACTTAAAGGGTATTTTGGTAATTTTACATTTTGAGGAATTAAAACTGACAAAAATTGGTTAATTAAATCTGATGTGGATTTGACCCACTAAGCCCATAACCAACCCATATTAACCTAGAAGGCTACGTAGGTTATCATTTAGGTTTTCTAAGTTCCCCAAATCAAACCCTAGCCACCTTAAGCCACCATTGGAGAAGGAGCTTGGAGAGAAGAAATTCTGCAGAAAAGTTCTACCAAACCTACACCAAACTCAGAGACAATCAAGGCAAGTGACTTTATTCCATTTAAATTCAGAGAATGTCTTTTCCATGTTAGAAATTGAAGAATTTTGATTGTTCTTGAAAGATTGAATGAAAACCCATGTAGTTGGAGTTTAGAACTTGAAAATTTTGAAGAGAATTGCATGTAGAATGATAGGTAGATGATTTCTCTCATAATAACTGTGATTAGGAGAAATTAAAACGAATTAAATTCTGGGATTTGATGATGATATAAGTTAGGGTTCATGTTCTTGAGATATTGGGAAAAATGGTAGAAATTTGTAAATTTAATTGATGTTAGGATGGATTGATCCCTTAAAAACATGTTAGGATGTGACTATATATGTTTAGTATTAATTATAGACCTTTAAACGATTGTTGGGACTTAGTTTAGAAGATTTGAGGTGTTAAAATGGATGAAAAACGAATTGGGGAAAAATCTGGGCCGAATCTAGTAGCTCGTTAGAAGCCCCTACCCAGGTCGTTCGAACGAACTCGTTCGAACGAGCTTCTAACGAGTTGACCAGTCGCTGCTAACGAGAATGGATTTCGTTCGATATCTCGTTCGAACGAGATATCGTTAGAAGGTACATTTCGTTTGAACGAACTGGGACCTCGTTCGAACAGCCTCGTTCGAACGAGACTTCTAACGAGTTGGCAGAGGAATCTCGTTCGAACAGTCTCGTTCGAACGAGACTTCTAACGAGTTGACAGTTTGGTCCTTTTTGGACTGTTTTGATTTTTGGAGTCCCGTAAGCTTGTTCGAGGATATAGATAACGTTCCGATGATGATGTAAGGATAGAATTGGGACTTTTGGGTTATTACGAGGAATAAATTTATATACGAGAGATTTAATTCAATGGACGGTTTGGGTTGAGACGTGAGTGTCTACTACGAGAGTAAATTATGGCGCGTAGGATTACAAACCGAAATAGTATAAATTGTGATAAGTATAAGTTAGTATGAGAATGCGATATGTACTACGATTAAAATACGGTATTACTAAGACGTGTGTTTACTTAGTATTGGTATATGAATTGTGTGTATGACATACCTACCATACTTGCTATCACGGGAGGTTGCGTTCGCTTAGGACCCTCTAATCCTTGTGTGCCTACGGGGGGGATATAGACTGGTACCTCGATGAACATAGGTCATAGAAAGACTTATTGGGATATTAATAAGTCCGCTGATCGTGGGAGCGTAGGTATGTGCGTGACCCATGTGATGTGACTGTGTTCGCCTCCACTATTTGTGATTTGTGTTATCTGAACTATTCCTGAGAGATTCGGAATATGTGATCCTTATGTACGTGATGTACCGGGATGGATAGCAGAGTATGTGTGCACCGCAGCTTAGTTCTCGGGGTGCTTGTATTGTATATTTATGATGTGAATAATATACACTTAATGAATGAGAACATTCATGTTAATGTTGTATAAATAATTACGGTATTGTTTCGAGAAACATAAGGAGTTAGCTGGTAGAGAAATATATTGTATATTGAGCATCTGAGTTTACATTAAATCCCTATCTAATCACGAGCGTTATATGTTAATAGGACCGGGTAATAAGGGTAGGAACTATTACAGTCTAGCTAGTTATGATGTCACTTAGCTAGTGGTTTATATCGTTGTAGATGGGTACTTACGTTAGGAGTGCACAGTTAGACGAGAGGTGAGAATATCATGTGAGTGCACGTCCTAACATGTACTTTGCATTTAATGTTTTAAATGTTTTTAAAGCACTTGCAGGTTTTAAAATATAACTCCACATTCGGGCTCTGACCCGTTTGCTTTTCAAATCTTTTTTCTTGTAAAACCATTTTAGGTGCCCAGCCACAGGGACACCAAGCATAGGATACTCATTCAGGTGACGAGCTGTAGCTGTTTGTGGAAGCTACAGGGAATTGCATGTAGACGCTTCTATCTTTTGGATTCCAAAGTCACTATCTACCAGTTGTAGGGCATGTTGCCCATTTCTATTTAGAGACATCTTTTACATTTCAGTTTTTTTTCAGACTTTAGCATGTATTATTTCAGTTTTCGGTTATTCATTTCAGTTATGGGATTGTAGTGAGGAGTTTTCCTCCAGACTATATTTACTCTATTGTGATGGTTATTCGTTTTACTTCAGTATGGTGAATGGTGTTATTTATTTCTTCATTACACTTGTTGCATGTTAATCAGACTTAAATTAAAATTTGGCAACTTACTTTTTAAATACTAGGTGGTTAGTAATCTTTAAAAGGTTTTCGACAGTGATGCTATTAACTGAGCCAACTTGGCATTTTGAATTAATTTAATAAAGGAGTAGCTACCCGGTATTTAATTAGTCGGGGTGTCACACCAATCTCCAATGGCTTGGGTGTCACTGCATGTTTTCCTCTTCTCCTTATATTACTCGGTTGTTAATGTCTAAAATTATTTAATGGAATATCAAATATGTTTCGTGAAATATATTTGTTAAAATATGCTTGTTTAAAAATCTGGTTGAAACTTGTTTGTTGAAATTTTTTGCTGAAATGCATTTGTTAAACTATATAGTTGTTTGTTTGTCAAACCGTAATCGCTAAAATTTTGTGTGAGGGATATATTTGTTGAAGATCCTTTTTTCTAAGATGAAATTTGCTAAATAAATGAAAATGCTTAAAATATAATTACATTTAGTTATAAATGCCATAAATATTCAGGTCTTCCAATTATGGCTAAAATTGATGAAAAACAAAAAATAAGCCTAACAAATTTACCTATAAGGCTCCTTCCCCCAAACCTCAACATTAGTTGAAACCTCCACTCTCACCTGCCAATGACACTAGGTTTGGGAATGTATGTTTCGTGAAATATATTGTTGAATATATTTGTTTAAAAAAATTATTGAAGCTTGTTGAAATGCAGTTGTTAAACTATATAGTTGTTTGTTTGTCAAACTATAATCGCTGAAATTTTGTGTGAGGGACATATTTTTAAAGATCCTTTTTCTGAGATGTAATTTGCTAAATAAATAAAATTGATTAAATTATATTTATATTTAGTTAATAAATGCCATAAATATTCAAATCTTCCAATTATGGCTAAAATTGATAAAAAAAAAATAACCCTAACAAATTTGCCTCTAGGTCTCCTTAAATAAATAAAATTGATTAAATTATATTTATATTTAGTTAATAAATGCCATAAATATTCAAAATCCAAATAAAACAAATTGAAACAAGTGATTCAGAATCACGTATATACACTTATTTTGTAATACATATGCACTCCTGAACCCTAACAAATTTGCCTTTAAGTCTCCTTCCTCCAAACCTCGGCATTACTCAAAACCTCCACTCTCACTTGCCAATAATACTGGGTTCAAGAGTGCATATGTATTACAAAATAAGTGTATATACGTGATTCTGAATCACTTGTTTCAATTTGTTTTATTTGGATTTTGAAAAGTTGTTACTCGGGTATATTTTTATATACACTTAACATTCTAATCATTAATATATATATATATATATACATATATATATATATACATATATATATATATATATATATATATATATGGAATAAATTAATGTTATTAACTTATAAAATCATTAAGCTTGATAAAAAATACTCTTTAAAAAAATCTTAAATATGGACTTTTAGCATTAAAACTAAACCAAGTTTTTCTAATATATCTTAAGATTTTAGCATCAATGACAAAAATGATTAAATTCATATGCTAGTTTTATCTTTAATATTATGGGAATCTAGGCAACTAAGGGTTTAAAATATATATTAAAAATAAAATAAAAATAGACATCATTTATTCATTTAAAAAAATCAAAATAAAAAAAAAATATGAAAAATGTTACTATATCGTAAGAGTGGAAAAATATGGTGTAATTGCAATATGACTATTTTCTCTTAAACATCCCCCACCCCCCAAAAACGAAAAAGAATAAAAGACACCCATTTATCACTAAAGTGTCGTTATAATATAAATTATAAAATGGTATTATTTAAACATTTCAAGTAAGCTAACTCATTGTCTCACTTATTGCTAAAAATGTGTTGTATATACTTATGTGTACAAATTTATTTGTATTTCATTTTAACCACAATAGTAAGATCATTTAATAATCAAAATATTAATTATCAACCATGGAAGTTGTTGATGAAGGGGATTTCTCGCTTCGTCAGTCGAGCGCCAAAAGGCACTAAGGAGGAGGATGAATCAAGCACACCAAGGGGAGATGGTTGAACAATAAGAATATAGAGAATATATAGATATGCTTGTGGTACCTAGACGACCAGAAGGATTGTGGGTAGGGAAAACGTACGCGGATATTAAATCTGTCCGTTGGACACTCAAGAAGTGAAAATCAGTGTTATTAAACCCGCCACACACATCTTCCCTGGCTAGTCACCCATAGTAGACCACCCTACTATTCACCATGAAGATATTATCAACTGTGTGGCCTTTTTGATTGACACATGACCACCTTAGTAATTTGTGGAAATTAATTTCGAATGAATATATGATTACTATATAACGCCAACAGGGTTAGAGTATGTAAGGTTGAAAATCATTTTGGCAACTACCTTATAACATTTCTCAACGGAGACAATAAATTTCCTTTTTCCCCGTGGACGTACGCTAACATAAGTTCAAACGACATATATCGTGTTTCTTTTAGTTATATGCTCCTCCTACTTTGATTATAAATTTAAGGCCTTAATGTTCAGTCCAAAATCTTGTTGTATATGTCACACGGTTTGTTGTTAAACCATAAATCGACACCAAGTAACTTAATCTATCAATGACCATGTTGATAAATTGTAATAAGTACAACCTGCACAAACCCATATTCCCAATTAGAAGGGAGATAATCAACAAATGTAACAGAACACAGTGGTCCCTTAGGATCCAATGCACATCACCAATTTAACAACGAAGATTGTCGTCCACGACCTTCTTTGTCGATGGTTGTCTCCTCCACCAATTGGTCATTTATATCTATTTTTCTTGCCCAATGAATATTTTATCAATCGGCCATCTCCCTTCAGCTGCAACATCGTCGACTACTCTATGTCGCCAACTTTTAATCTTCCTAAAATGTATGCTTTCGATGGTGCATGAAATCCTCATGGTCACATTGATAATTATGAGACCTATATTGACTATATGAGGGGCCCATATTATTTAATGTGTAGATCATTTACGACCACACTAAATGGGTCGGTGCGAATGTGGTTCAACCATTGTCCTTCCAATTCGGAGGCATGCTTCCGAATTGAGGGATTTGTTTATCCAACATTTTATTGGAAACCAAGTGCACAATAAGACGAAAACTATATGTTTTACATAATTCAAATAAAGATGAATCCCTTAGGGAATTAGTTGAGTGTTTGTACGATAAACTCAAAATTTCCTATTCGATTGAGCAGTTGTCCATCTTAGCCTTCTTAAATGGATTATACAACATAAGCACCATTTATTCCATCTTTAAGATACCTCTAACAAATATGATAGATTTAATGAAAATGGTGGATAATAAAATCCATGTCGAGGACACAATTAATGGTCATCTCCTCGCTCACTAGGAAAAGGAAACTCAAGACAAAAGGTTCACACAGAATTTAGATCAAGAGAAAGTGTGACTTAAAGCATCATAGCAGTGGGTATCAACCCAAGTAAGACCACTTTATGCCTCTGAATGCCTAGATCGACTGAGTATTGGCGAATATATTCGATACGCGGATGTTAAACTGAACAAGAAAGTTAAAGAGTTGACACTTATGATAAAGATTCAACCACAACTATATCTTTCACCAAAATTATGGTCTTGACACTAATGGTTGCCTCAGCTTAAAGAATGAGATTGAATTATTACCTTAAATGGGGAAACTGAGAGAGTTCGTGGAAAGACTAAATTAAAGGGACCCTGATCAAAATGATATGTAAAGGGAAGTTAAAACTAAATAGAGAGGTTGATCGAGGGGAGTGGATTTTAGGAACCTTGGATTGGAAAGGCGATGTTTACACTAAGTATCTCATCCTGGAAATTGTGGCTATGATACAAAGCACACGCAATCTTGGTTCTCGCCTAACACCCAATTTGGAAAGTGTTACATAGTCCTAAAATTAGGATAAATAATTATGTGTTCACTTGAGTTGGGGGTGGTTTACCTTCAATGTCACCCCTGGGATGCAATATTATCGAATGCTCTGTAGAATTTGGAGCAGAGGATAAAGAGGATCAACACCCAAAAATGGATGATTAAAGGCCTATATGGATGGTACAAGTTAATGGATTGTCTAAAAAATTTAGGGGTGGGGTAAGACTTATAGTGGTGATTCTTTAAGGGACCTATGCTAAATATTCCATACATTTTAAGTTCAAAGACTCAAATAATGACATAGAATACAAAGCATATATCTCTATCATTTGTCTAACCCTATCTCTTACATCCACACAAGTTCATTTCTTTAGCGACTCTTAGGTGATTGGAAACCATATTATGAGATAATACGAGGAAAGGGGAGGAAAAATTATAGCTTGCATAAAAAATTCCCATAACCAGTTCAACCCTTGAGGTCCTTCATGGTTAGACACAACCTAAGGAGGAAAACACTAAGGTTTATCTCCTAACATTATTGTCATGGTTTGATGAAAGTAATGCTAGATCAAATTCTTCAGCCAACCTAACGTCGAACTCAAAGAAGGCAAAGAACTTCACCTAATGGACATATGGTGAAAATTCATCGTCAAGTTCGTCCGATACCTTAAGGGAGGGTACTTCTCTAAGAGTGGTCAAAGTATATGAAAGTTAAAACAAGCCTTAAAATATCTCTTTTACAATGGAATACTATACTGAAGGGGTAACCGCAACCCATCCTAAAAGTGTGTGAACCTCAATGAAGAAACAATCGTGCTACGGGAACTACATATGAGGCGATATGTTAGGGACATCTAGGTAAATACAGTCTGGAATAACACATATTGAACCATGAATATTATTGGATGACTATAGTTAGGGATGCATAAGACTATCTCCGAAGATGTAACATATTTCAATGGGTAGCAAACTTCATTCATTGGAAATCTAAAGAGATTTTACCCATTATCACCTCGTGGTCATTCTCCCTTTAGGGAATGGACATAATGTCCCAATTCTTCACCGGAAAGAACTAGTGTAAGTTCATTTTAAAAATAATAGATTACTTTACCTGGTGGGTGGAAGCTAAGCCACTTATCTAGATTTCGCGAACTAATAATAAGAGACTTCATTTTGAAGCTAAAAATCACGAGTGCGGGGTGCCCCACGCCATCATTACGAATAGTATAAAATGATTTGAAAATACAAATATTGATGACCTATGAGGTTAATTCAAAATTAGTCATATCTTCTTATCTAATATGCATCCCCAATGCAATGGTCGGGTGGAAATGATGAACTAAGACAGTGGGACGATAACCTAGAGAACATCATCATTAACTAACCATGATCAACATTAATCATGATCGGTATAAAAGGTCATAAGTCTTTTGGCTTAATGGTCCTCTAATATCCCATTCGTACGTAGTGTAATTACTAAATACATATATAAGTACTAGGGGTGCACACAGTTCGGATTGGATCGGGTTTATTACTAAACCAAAACCAGAATCGGGGTGGTTCGGTTCCAGGATTTTGGAACCAGAACCAAAATCGATATTTTTTGAAACCGAACCAAACCGAAACGACGGTTCTTGAGTTGGTTCGGATCGGTTACCAGTTTTTCCAAAATGCTGAAAATAATACGAACAACAACTATTAACATAATCCAATCCCAAAATGGGTTTTATGGAAGCAAGAAAATAACACAAAAAATGAAGGGGAACTCCCAAAATGGGTTCGGTGCATGAAACTGTTAACGCACACACCTCCATATACATACAGTGGTTTGGGGAAGAAAATGGTTGGTCGGAGCAAAAACTGTTAACACACACACATCCATATACCGGGGTGGCTGGTCGGCGGTGGAAAGGGGAAGAAGATGGCTGGTCGTCGGTGGCTAGGGGGAAAACTGACAGTGGTTTGGGGCATCGTGGGTGAGGGTCGGAGTTCGAGAGCTCAGGTGAGGGTTATTCGGTTTAGGTGCGGAGGTTTTTTTTGTAGAGAGAGAGAGAGAGAGAGAAAAGAGGGTTAAGAAGGGGAAAAGAAATATATAAATATAAATGTGACACCCCACCTAATTAAACCTTGGGTGATCAAGCCTTAATTTTATTTGAAACAGGTTTCTTAAATGGTTCATTCTTAGCATCACTATCGAAAACCTTTTAATTACTAATCACCTAAGTGAAATTAAGCTAGTGCCAAATTTTATCTTCATTAAACAGATAAAACATCTCATGCGGAAATAATCAAAATCAAGCAGTACTAAAACCAACCATCATACATAACTGAATAAAATAAAGTCTTGCCGAAAACCACAGCTGAAATAAAACTAACTCAAAATCCGACAAATCAAAATAACTGCAAATGTAAAGAGTGGACAACATGTCACAAACTGAGAGTACTAATACTGAGATCCTACACTAGATCTGAAAAGGAGAATCGTCTAAGCAAAGCCCTATAAGATCCACTAATGCTGCAGCTCCAAAATCTCCGGAATGAAGTCACGCTGGGTGTCCCTGTGGCTGGGCAACTAAAAGGTTGTTAAAAAGATTTTACATAGCAAGAGTTAGTACTCAAAATATTTTGAAAATATTTTGCAAGCAGTTATCACAAATATGAGTTATTGGTTATACATGTTAAGACTTCGTACACTCTCTCGAGTTACCTCACCCCTCTTTTATAGTGCACGCCTAACGTTGGTACTTAGTCCACCTAGCTATACTACCCAAGCTAACTAGTCTGAGAAACTCCAGTGGACTTATCTACTCTCTAAGTTCCCAAAACGCCCGCGCAGTATTTTAATAATCACCATAACTCATCTGTTACATATGTAGATAACTTAATCATCTCTTGTTATCTTTGTTCTTTTTATAATTAAGTCTCACTACTTAATTACTACTTAAATGTGATCTGTCCATATTATTATCTACCATCTCATGTCAGTAGATTATACATACAATATACATTTATCACACGATATATACTAAATATTAGTTATCACTAATATGTCCTTATAACACACATAAATGACTCTTGGTTCGGAATGATTCATCAAACCCAAGCAAGAGTTAATTCGGAATAATACATCGACCCCAACTATTTATATATACATATTCTGGTTCAAAACTCTTTCATAATGATACCAGTTCTAAGGTTTGGTTTGGCACTTTACATCGACCCAAAACATATGATAACCCTATGTTAGTTCGGAATACTTCATCGACCCTAACATATAATAACCCTATGTTAGTTCGGAATATTTCATCGAACCTAACATAGGTAATTTAGGTATACATATTTCAACCTAATAATTCATACAATTTAGTAGGTACACACCCGACCTATCAATCATGTTCGTACGTAATATATTATTCTCTTATAATAACCGTACTCGTTAATTTACGATTTATCTCACTATCGCATTTAATTGAGTATATGCACTACTCTAAGGGCCCTATTTACCCCTCCGATTATTTCAGTGGATAATCCATCTCTATCCTACTAATAATTATTTTGAATCTATGTTAACTCTCTTTGTAACTTAAATTCACCATTTTTGATACTCGACCAGTTCGTTCTACGCTTAATAATTCATATTCTATGTCTTTCTCTCAATGACTATGATAGGCCTTATCTCTCTACCTACTGGTCTTTATCAAGTCCTTGGATAGGTATCAAATATATCCAAACTTGCCAATAAGTGACGGTCAAAGAAGAAATTCACTTAACAAAATTTTCCAGAAAATAACAGGGGTCGATCAATCGACCTTAATCATCGATCGATCGATCTTCATAGTCGATCGATCGACTATTCTGGGCAGCTTCTTCCTGTTACGTTTTTCTTAAGTTTTATCCACTCAAAACTCCATTAAACCTTCTAGAACTCCCTATTAACATAACCAATCAACTTATATATGATACTATTCCTAACGTGAATATATCATAAAATCTCTACGAAAATCATCCAAGAACCTCCAATCTCCTTATTTTTTTTAAAACCCTAGATATATGGATTCTTTTTCTGAAATCCTCACATACTCAGATTTATATTTCGTAATAGAAATTTGATTTCTTCTGTTATTCAATCCTCTACAGGTGTAAATCTAACTACATGCAAGTCCTATCCCAAACATGCATTTAAATCAAATGTTTCTTCAAGAATTATTCACCAAACCATTTATTCTACTCATCTTATGCATGGATATTATAACTTAGATTTAAATTTTGTAAATAACCACTTGCCTTTTTTCAGAGATGATATGATTTCTTGGTTGATGTAGAGTTTGATTTTTTGTCCCCTTCAATCTTCACTCTTCAATTGCTTGAATTGCAAGAATTCCTTTGAATCTCTCACACTTCTCTTTTTATGCTTTGAGAATGACTCCCCTTTTCTCTCAAATGGTTTCTCCGTTAATTATGAGGTTTCTAACCCTAATCCCTTATTTAATCAGATAATAAAGGACTCCAAAATTCGTAGGTCTTCTCACTCCTATATTTTAAAAGACTAAAGCGCCCCTGAACAGTCCCGGCTTAGCCCAAAAATGTCCCGGAACCCAACTAGTACCCCTGGGTATACTATTTTGACTATTTTGACCCTTTCGGAGCTAACCATGACCTCAAAATTATCATTTGAGTCACTCATATAATATTTCTTATCTCGACCTCTCGTTAGCCCATGTTTATCTCTCGGTTGGAATTTAAATCATATACGTCCATATCACTCGTTATGACGTAAGGTAAATTCATAAGTTATTCACAAGTCATTTTCAGTACATGCTGATATTAAATAATCTCATTTAACATTTAGATCATCTTAAATTACTCTACTCACGCAATTTAATTATAAGGTCACATTATATTACTCTACTCACATAATTTAAATTCTTTGATGTATTTTCTATTTAATCGCTCAATTAAATTCTAAATACGTAAAAATACGGGGTATTACATACTTTCCCCCTTACAAAGGAATTTTGTCTTCAAAATTAGAATATACCTGTGGTGAACAACTCTCTATACTGCTCTCGCATATCCTCTTCCCGCTCCCAACTTGACTCGTCAACATTGTGGTGTCCCCACTGCACTCGCACTAACGGCACTACTTCGTATTGTAGTTTACGCTCGCTTTGATCTAGAATAGCTACAGGTTTCTCCTCATACGAGACATCTGACTATAAATCAATCTCCTCTAGTGGAACGTGCCAGAAGGCTCTCTCGATCCTCCTGTATTTCTTCACCGACGCCACATGGAACATGTTGTGTATCCATTGAACATGCTCTGGAAGTTCCAATATGTATGCTACCAGCCCCACCCTCTCAATAATAGGGAACGGTCCTACAGATATCGATGCAAACTTCCCTTTTTTGCCAAATCTCATAATCCTCTTCATAGGAGATACCCGAATCAACACCTGATCGCCCACCTCAAGCTCCACGTGTCTGCTACCGGCGTCTACATAACTCTTCTGACTATCCAGAGCTATTTGAATACGTTTATGATCGTATCAAAATTAGTACGAACCGACAAGAAATGGGCTACCTTGGTCAGCTGATCCACTATCACCCAAATGGAATCGTGACCTCTCTGTAATGTCGGTAGTCTAGTAATAAATTCCATCGAAATACTTTCCCACTTCCACATGGGAATCTCTAGCGGCTGTAGCATTCCTGAAGGTCTTTGATGGTCAACTTTCACCAGCTGACATGTAACTCACTTCGAGACAAACTCTGATATGTCTCGCTTCATATCCGACCACCAATACTATCGTCGCATATCCTGATACATCTTGTCCCCACCGGGATGTATCGCAAATCTGGAATCGTGAGACTGGGTCATCACTGCCTGCCTCAACTTCTCATCTCTGCGTACTACTAACCTACCATTAAATCGCAGACCTCCCTCTGAACTGACTGAGTAAGACTCCGCACCCTCGGCTAATAACTGCCTCACCCCGTCCTGACAGAACTGGTCCTCTTCCCGAGGCCTCACTACCCGCACTACGATCTCGGGAGTGATGGTTATAACTGTCATAAACGCCTTGGCTACCTCATCCTCCTGTTGGAGTTCACTCCACTTGGCTTTCCATGTCTCAGCTACATCTCTAGTAGGTCATTAGCTTAACGCGTCTGCCACCACATTAGCCTTACCAGGATGATACAGTATATCAAACTGGTAATCCTTCACAAATTTTAGCCACCGTCGCTGCCTCATATTCAGATCCTTCTGTGTGAAGAGATACTGAAATGACTTATGATCCGTGGAAAGAGTGATTTGTTCCCCCAAAAGATAATGCCTTCATATCCTCAAAGATAAAAAGACCGCTGCCAACTCGAGGTCTAGAGTGGGGTAATTCTTCTCATGTGTCTTTATCTTTCAAGAAGCATAAGCTATCTCCCTCTCCTCCTACTGTAACACACCCCCAAGACTCTGTAGGAATGCGTCATTATAGACCCGATACTCCAATCCACTCCTTAGTAATGCAAATATGGGTGTTGATGTTAACATATCCATTAGCTCATCAAACTCTAACTGACAGTGGTCGCTCCACACGAATGGTCCCTTTCGAGTCAAGTTCGTTAAAGGACTGGAAATCTTTGAGAACCCCTTGATGAAGCGACGATAGTAACTGACCAACCCTAAAAAGCTGCGAATATCGGTCGGTGTCGTGGGCTGTCCTCATTCCCTCACCGCCGATACCTTGCTCGGATCAACAATAATACCTCTGTCTGACACAACGTGGCCAAGAAACTGAACTTCTCGCAGCCAAAATCCACACTTCTCGAATTTGGCATACAACTAGTGGTCCCGTAACGTCTGAAAAACCATACATAAGTGCTCAGCATGCTCCTCCTCCATGCAAGAGTAAACCAGAATATGTCTATGAACACGATCATAAACTGATTTAAAAACTCTCTGAATACCCTATTCATGAGGTCCATGAACACTGCAGGGCATTAGTGAGTCCAAATGGCATCACCCTGAACTCATATGACCTGTACCGCGATAAGAAAGAACTTTTAGGTACATCCTCCTCCCTTATGTGCAGCTGATGGTAACCCGACCTCAGATCGATCTTTGAGAAGTACGCAGTCCCTCTCAATTGGTTGAACAATACATCTATCCTAGGTAACAGGTACATATTGCGTATCGTCACCTTGTTCAGCTATCTGTAGTCCACACACAACCGCAATGAGCTATCCCTTTTATTTACAAATAACACCGGTGCACCCCACGCCGATGTAATCCACCGAATGAAACCCTGACCTAAGAGCTACTGAATCATCTCCCTCAGTTATCACATCTCTGAAGGAGCCTTGTGATGCGATGCTCTGGCAATCGGTCTCATCCCCGGTGCTAAGTCGATAACGAACTCAATCTCCCTACTAGGCGGTAACCCTAGTATCTCCTGAAAGACATCCTCCCTCACAACTGGGATTGAGTCCAGAGAGACAACTACTTCCTGTGCGGTCTCTTCTTTAATATAATAGATATGAATGTACGATCCTCTCTCGAGAAGAACCATCGCCACTAGGAACATCTCCTGTCCTGGAATGGCAAATACGATAGTCCTCTCATAACAATCCATTATCGCCCTATAGTCTGCCAACCAATCAATCCCTAGGATGACATCGTAACCCTCTATATCTAATACCAGGATGTCTGCCTCTAGACTCAATCTCCCGATCATAATGTCCACAGCCTTACAAATCGAGTGTATAAGGGACCCACTACCCATCGGTGACTCCACACACATAAGATGAGTGTCGGATATCTCTAAGAGGCTGGCTTCCTGTGCAAATCTAGTGGCAATAAAGGAATGTGTGACCCCCATGTTAAACAGAATACTACCTTCTAGTCCATGGATAGGAAACATACCCGCGACTGCCAGCGATGTTGGAAGTACTGGTTGGAAAGGAACGTCCTGGACGTTGAACACATGCGCATAGTGCATCTGGCCTGGCGGTTGCTGTGGGGCCTGTGCTGTTTTTGGGGCTAATGAAGCCTGTTGCCCCTGTTAGGCACATTAGTATTGTCCCCTATCTTTCTATGGAAAATTACTACTTTTGTAACTTGCTGGCCACATGTAAAACACTGTCCCTGAAACTGCCTATGCCCCCTTAGCCCTGCTGGCCCTACCGTTGGCCTTGTCGACCTAAGCCTTGCTGGCCTCCCCTTGGTTCCTTTGGCCCTGTCGGCACTAAGGAACTAGCTGCTGGGGCCCCTGCTAGCCTGTCTATCAAATCGATGCCTCCCATGCCTAAAACTCTTAGTAGAGTTCCCCTATCGGGAATCCTGCCCTAGCTGACCTGTTGTCTGCTATTGTGGTGTGCTGCTGACACTACCTCCATCCACTTTTCTCGACTGGCTAGGCTCACCTCCCTTGCTTCCCTTCGCATGGAAGTGATGATCCTAACAATGTAGTAGAGCAACATTGACAACATCTGTATAAGTCACCAATGCTGGATTACCGATCAAATGTTGCTTGATTCTCCAGGCTAAGACATCCATAAATTTTGACTTCTTCTGCTCCTTATCGCTCACCTCGTTTGGCACAAAGTTAGCCAAATGGGTGAACTCCTCCTTGTACTCAGCAACTGAGCGATCACCCTGAACCACCTCATTGAATTTCTTCCTCATCTCAAACTCTACCGCTGGTGGAAAGTACTTGCGATCAAACCGCACCCAAAACTCAAAAATTTCCATTACGTCCCTCTCCTCGGCGGTGGTAACTAACTCCCACCACTGTAAGTCTGCTACCAACAGACGAGAAGTAGATATCATTTATTTCTATACCTCAGTACGCTCAAGCATGCGCAAGTGGTGCTGGATATTTTTCTTCCAGTTGCACGCCTCCATTACATCGGTACTACCCTGAAACTCGGGTGGATGTCCCTTATGAAATGTCTCTCTGACTCACTGCCAAGTAGATGGCCCTTTTGGGTCCTGAACTGCTGGTGCCACGGGAGGCGGTACTTGGGGCTGAGGAAAATGGGTTTCCCTCATCGCTGTCTCGATCGCCTGAGCCACTATCACTGCAACCTGAGTGGGGGAAATTAACTCGGGTGGTGGTGGTGGTGGTGGTGGCAGCACCTGTGACTCCCGATGAGCCTCCCATACCTCCTCCCTAGCCTTGGCCGTCTCTGCTCGCTGTCTCCTTGGTGGCATATGAAAATAGATTAAATTGTATACGTACATAGTTTTTACAAAATCTAATAGCAGATGTACGATATCTCAAAAATAAGAAATGAATTTACAGTCCTAATAGTACGACTCTAATACAATCGAACGCTACGCTGAAACGTAGTAAGCCATACAGATTCTATGGACACTAGAACCAAATGCTCTGATACCATCTATGACACCCCGCCTAATTAAACCTTGGGTGATCAAGCCTTAATTTAATTTAAAATAGGTTTCTTAAATGGTTCATTCTTATAATCACCGTCGAAAACCTTTTAATTACTAATCACCTAACTGGAATTAAGCTAGTGCCAAATTTTATCTTCATTAAACAGATAAAACAACTCATGCGAAAATAATCAAAATCAAGCAGTACTAAAACCAACCATCATACATAACTGAATAAAATAAAGTCTTGCCGAAAACCACGGCTGAAATAAAACTAACTAAAAATCCGACAAGTCAAAATAACTGCAAATGTAAAGGGTGGACATTATGTCGCAAACTGAGAGTACTAATACTGAGATCTTACACTAAATCTGAAAAGGAGAATCGTCTAAGGAAAGCCCTGCAACATCAACCTATGCTACAGCTCTGAAATCCCTGGAATGAAGTCATGTTGGGTGTCCCTTTGGCTGGGCAGCTAAAAGGTTTTTAAAAAGATTTTACATAGCAAGAGTTAGTACTCAAAACATTTTAAAAATATTTTGCAAGCAGTAATCACAAATATAAGTTATTGATTATACATGTTAAGACTTCATACACTCTCTTGAGTTATCTCATCCCTCTCCTATAGTGCACGCTTAACATTGGTACTTAGTCCACCTAGCTATACTATCCAAGCTAACTAGTCTAAGATACTCCACTGAACTTATCTACTCTCTAAGTTACCATATCGCCCGCGTAGTATTTTAATAATCATCATAACTCATCTGTTATATACGTAGATAACTTATTCATCTCTTGTTATCTTTGTTCTTTTTATAATTAAGTCTCACGACTTAATTACTACATAAATGTGATCTGCCCATCTTATTATCTACCATCTCATGTCAGTAGATTATACATACAGTATACATTAATCACACGATATATACTAAATATTAGTAATAACTAATATGCCCTTATAACACACATAAAGGACTCTTGGTTCGTAATGATTCATCAACCCCAAGTAAGAGTTGGTTCGGAATAACACATCAACCCCAACTATTTATATACACATATTCTGGTTCGGAACTCTTTCATCACGATACCAATTCTAAGGTTTGATTCAACACTTTAGATCGACCCCAAACATATAATAACCCTATGTTAGTTCAGAATACTTTATCGACCTTAACATATAATAACCCTATGTTAGTTCGGAATATTTCATTGACCCTAACATAGGTAATTTAGGTATATATATCTCAACCTAATGGTTCATACAATTCAGTAGGTACACACCCGACCTATCAATCATGTTCGTACGTAATGTATTATTATCTTATATTAACCGTACTCGTTAATTTATGATTTATGTCACTATCGCATTTAATTGAGTATATGCACTACTCTAAGGGCCCTAGTTACCCCTCTGATTATTTCAGTAGCTAATCCATCTCCATCTTACTAATAATTATTTTGAATCTATGTTAACTCTCCTCATAACTTAAATTCACCTTTTCCGATACTCGACCCATTCGTTCTACGCTTATTAATTCTTTTTCTAAGTCTTTCTCTCAATGACTATGACAGGCCTCAACTCTCTACCTACTGGTCTTTATCAAGTCCTTGGATAGGTATCAAATCACTCCAAACTTCCCAATAAGTTACGGTCATCGAATAAAATTCGCTCAACAAAATTTTCCAAAAAATAGCAGGGGTCGATCGATCGACCTTAATCATCGATCGATCGACTGATAAATATCGATCGATCGATCTTCATAGTCGATTGATTGACTGTTCTGGGCAGCTACTTCCTGTTACGTTTTTCTTAAGTTTTACCCACTCAAAACTCCATTAAACTTTCTATAACTCCCTATTAACTTAACCAATCAACTTATATATGTATAAAGACTATTCCTAACGTGAATATATCATCAAATCTCTACGAAAATTATCCAAGAACCACCCATATCCTTATTTTTTTTCAAAAACCTAGATATATGGCTTCTTTATCTTAAATCCTCACATACTCAGATTTATATTTCGTAATAGAAATTTGATTTCTTCTGTTATTCAATCCTCTACAGGTGTAAATATAACTACATGCAAGTCCTATCCCCAAACATGCATTTAAATCAAATCTTTCTTCAAGAATTATTCACCAAACCATTTATTCTACTCATCTTATGCATGGACATTATAACTCAGATTTAAATTATTCACCAAACCACTTGCCTTGTTTCAGAGATGATTTAATTCCGTGGTTGATTTAGAGTTTTATTGTTTGTCCCCTTCAATATTCACTCTTCAATTGCTTGAATTGTAAGAATTCTTTTGAATCTCTCACACTTCTCTTTTTATGCTTTGAGAATGACTTATGTTTTCTCTCAAATGACTTTTTCGTCAATTATGAGGTTTATAACCCTAACCCCTTATTTAATCAGATAATAATGGACTCCAAAATTCGTAGGTCTTCTCACTCCTACATTTTAAAAGACTAAAACTCCCCTGAACGGTCCCGACTTAGCCCAAAAATGTTCCGGGACCCAACTAGTACCTCTGGGTATACTATTTTGACTATTTCGACCTTTCCAGAGCTAACCGTGACCTCTAAATTATCGTTTGAGCCACTCATATAGTATTTCTTATCTCGATCTCTCGTTCGCCCATGTTTGGCTCTTGATTAGGATTTAAATCAGATACATCCATATCACTCGTTATGACGTAAGGTAAATTCATAAGTTATTCACAAGTCATTTTCAGTAAATCAGCTTATAATATTAAATCATCTCATTTAACATTTATCATCTTAAATTACTCTACTCATATAATTTAACTATAAGGTCACATTAAATTACTCTACTAACGTAATTTAAATTATATGACCTATTTTATATTTAATCGTTCAATTAATTAAATTCTAAATATATAGAAATACGGGATATTACAATAAATATATATGTGTTTATATAATCGGTTCGGATCGGATTAGATTGTTTTTTCTTCTTGGAACCGGGAATCGAATCGAAATATCGGTTTTTTTAAAACCAGAACCGAACCATTACTCAAAAAACCCAAACCAAACCGAACCAATACCATCGGTCTAGTTCGATTTATCGGATTTTCAATTTCGCTGTGCACCCCTAGTAAGTACAACATATATATGAATGACTAATAATGTGTATAACAACAATGTAAGGAAATAAATCACATTTGGAAGGATTAGAAATTGCATCAACATTCACAAAAAGGGGAATGGGAGTCATAATTACCAAGTTATAATGTGAACGACCTTACAACCTTTACACCACAATTGTTCAAACAAATTTATTTTAAATAAGTGGGCATAAGATGATCATTGGTGGTGAAGAAGGGTTTATAAGAGCATTCACTTATCTTTACTTGCATAATAAGCATCAAATCTTTACTACCATTAAGACCAATCTTAGGCCAGAGGGCATTCAGAAGTGTCGATGTATGCAATCCTGTTGGGATGAAATTTATAATATCAACATATAAGATTATCAAGATTACATAATAAAATTGTTAGAACTGTGTACCCGAATCTATGGTGGTGATTGAGACTTCGGGGGTTAGAGGTCTTTCATAGACTAATCCCTCTTTCCCTATGTGTCCTCTCTCAATGATGGGAAAATGCGTGGAACATACATAATAGCAACCTTAGAGGGGGAAGAATTAAAAAATGCGTGGAATATGGAGCATCTGCGAAAATATTATCAGTAATGTAGAATCACATGTATTCCATTTCTTTCAATATAAATCAAAATGATATTTTCCCCATATTATTTTAGTTTAATTTTTGTTCATGAGTACTTGTGCTACACACTACACTTGAATATTGCTTGAATTTTTCAAAAAGGCACCAACAATCACCAACTACGGTTGGTCGGCATATCAACAACCACCAACTATGGTTGGTCGACATATCAACAACCACCAACTACGGTTGGTCAGCTATCAGTAATTGCCAAGGTTGGTCAGTTGGTTGGCATACCAACAACCACCAACTACAGTTGGTCAGCTATCAGAAACTTCCAATTAAGGTTGGTCAGTTGGTTGGCATACCAACAACCACCAACTACGGTTGGTCAGCTATCAGTAACCGCCAACTAAGGTTGGTCGGCATCAATAAACTTAACCAACAATGTTGGCATAATAATCACACAAGGCAAGTCCTGTTTGATTATGGGTGACCTCAAGGGGCATCCAAAACTAGGCAAGAAGATGGGTGACCTCAAGGGGTATACACTGCCTAGTCACCAAGGTAATCTATATAAGATTGCTACAACTAAGCAGGATCATAGGATGAAAATCATTTCATTGCTTAGGCACTTATGGATGACAAGTCACTACAACTAGGCAACAAATGGAGAAAAGTTCCATTATCTAGGCAATTAAAACAAAACAAGAAAAAATTTCCCCTTATAAAGATATATACTCATCAAAAGAAAATTACAATTTATTTCCAAGGAAAGACAATTACAAAACAATGAACTTTTTCTTTGAATAAAAATCACCTATTCCATTGGCCTTTTCCTTTCGATTTTGGTAAAGGTTCCATTCCAGCGGGAGGAACATCCAAAGCATAAGGAGAGTTGATAAAATTCATATCTCGTAGCATTCTGATGTTGCTCGAACTCAGTCGATCAGGCAAATGTTCAGGTCTAGATATCTCAAAGTCTTCATGAAGATGGTAGTCGCCAAGATACTTAGAGATCAAACATTTAGGAATGGCACGAGCCGAAATCCAACTAACATCAAGGTTAAAGGGAGTCACAGGCAGTTCAAGTAATCCAGGCTCATACCAATCCCATAGGGAATTTTCTTTCTCAATTTATATCACAGTTAAGGTGTTCAACCATCCTTGTTTGTATCCCTCATTATTTGATTGTCTCAACCGTGCATCGAGATGGCATAGAGCTTCATTGTATCCCCCCATCCAATATTCTTTGGGCTGTTTATGGAATTGATATGTCAACATCTCCACATGTTGATGAAGTTTTTTCACTAAGTTCTCTTTATTCTCCAACACAGAACTCTAGTTTGATAGTTGCTCGGTAAGACTTTGGATTTTTGGGACATCTCATTTAATGTTGTAATCTTCGCCTTCATCTGAACAACTTGATTTGCTAAGGGTTGTTGAGTCCTAGTTTCTTCAATACTGCTCTGACTATGCCTTGCTCTACCCCTCGAGGAAGATGTAGGTTTGGATCTTTTCAAAGCTTATAATTCTTCTCTCAAAGCATCATTTTCAGTTTCCAAAAATGAAAAACCCTCATCACTGACTGGGACCAGAGATACTGAAGAAGCAGACTTTGGCTGTATCAGTTCTTCTCACAAAGCTATATTTTCCTCTTTTAACAGTTTGTCAATGTCTCTATGCTCCTCAACTTCAAGTTTAAGCATGCTTTCTCTCTTTTTATGGGCTAAAATGAACTTGTCATAACCTTGATCAACACTTAACTATTGGTACTTCTTCTCATACCCCTAATGTAGAAGTACAGTGGTTTTTTTGTGTTGAAGTTGAAGTTCCTCGATCGTTCCTTGAAGATCTTCAATCATTTCATAGTAAGCAGCATTACTGGCCACAGCCCGATCAAGCAGACACTTTAAATATTAATAAGCCTTAATTGCTCGGTCAGAGGCATCAGGTCCAAGAATATTAACTTTTTCAGCTTCATTAAAGTCTGTATGACCAGCCTAGAAGTAGTCATTACATTTCTTCATCAACTTTGTATCATGAGCTGACAAGAGTTCCATCCTGGAAATAAACTAGTAAGGAAAATAGGAATAAATCAACAACAGTTCAACTACATGTCGAGCAAGTAAAGGAGATAGCTCAGAATAAATAATGAAGTTCATTTTATTAATCATAGGAGGAGAAGATACAACTAAAATTACAATGAAAGAGAAAAACAAAAAAGTTAAAAAAATAATATAATTAAAGAGCTGAACAACTCTACTCCTTCTCCCTATTTCCAACAACATGTTTAGTTAATTTGGATGAAGGAGTTGGTTGCTCAGGGGGCACTTGAAGTTTTTCAGTAGAAGTTTTTGCTTTCTGATCTTGCTCAAAAGATTGAGGAATGGTAGCAGTAGGTGTTTATTCGACTATCACCATAGAATATTCATCAGATGCAGCTTCATATTCCTCCTCTTCTTCAATAGTAAGAAGAGGGCCATAAGTGTGTTTCTGAAATAGTTCAGAATCATCAGCAATGTTCAATTCTTTTAAAGCTGCGACCCATCCATCTCTGAAGTATTTTAAACTTGCATACTCCATCTGGGAAGAGATGGAAACCAAATCTCTATTCCATCCTTTGTCCCAGCCAGAGCTAAAGGACTTCTTCATCGCAGTTTTCCTCTTTTCTCTCTCCAAAGAAGATTTCTCCCTTAGCAGCTCTTCAACATACTTCACTTTCTCCTCAAGCTATTTCTTACGCCGTTCAGCCTCTTTAAGCTTGCCATCAGCTTCCACTTGGCTGGAAAGAGCAACCTTTAATTTTTCCTCCAACTCCTTAGAGGCATTAACAGCTTGTTGACGAGCTGACTCAGCCAATCAGAGTTTATTCTCCCATGCAGCTTTGTCCTCTTCGTACTTCTACCGAGACTCCCTCAAAGATTTTGATAACCCAACAAGGGCTTCCTATACTCCATTGGATGAAGTTGAAGCTTTAATGGCTTCATCCTTCTCTATAATGTTATCAAAGCACACTAAAAACTGTAAAAAGAAAAAAGTCATAAATCAGAGCATATACATGGTAATGAAGAATTAGAAAGATAAGTATAATGACAACTTCCTGAGGTAAGGAGTTGGGAAGCCACATTGACAACCTTATCCCGAGAAGTTGAAGTTTCAATTTCTCAGTAATCAGGAAGAGTCCCTGACTTGATCAATTTCTTGACCAAGTCAGGGGTAAGGACAGTTGGAGGACTAGCCCTCAAAGAAGAAATCCCAACTTCAGTAGGTTGGGCAATAGCATCTACAGGTCTTTCAGTAAGACCCCTCATCAACTTTCAGAGAGGGGAATCTTCAATCATAGGTGTTGCCTCTTCTTCAATCAAAGGTGCTGCCTCTTTAGGGGAAACAGGGGGATTCTTGCTGATATCTTTGGTAGGAGCAACAACATCATTTTTCTTAGTTTCGTCAGCTGGAACATCACCCTTGTTCTTCTTCTCCCCTTCAACACTAGGGGCAGACTTGGCAAAGAACTCAGGTACCCTCCTATTTTTCGTCATCAAATCAGCAATAGAGGTACCCAAATCAGAAGAAGATTCTCTTACAGTTGCTGGAGATGTCGGTACTTGGTCAAGATCAACCACAGAAGGAACAAGAGGTCGGGCAATAAAAGACGAGGTGGTGTTCCTGGATCTCAATAAATAAGAAGCAGACCTCACGTGCTCCCCATCAATAGATTTGTGCAAGCCCCTGATAAGTGTTAAATTTTTTATATTTATGTCACTCTCTTTTGGAGGTTTCCTTTTGCTATCAACTAAAAAATAAAAACATGCATATCAGTGACGCATTTTATCAAACAAAAATAGAGCTAAATTGAAAATTAAAAACAACCTATCCCATTTCCATAAAGTGGACATCTGGGACCTTGGTATACATCTTTTCCTTTTAATGGGGGATGTTGCCAATTTTCCATCACAACCCCATGGTCAAAGTAGTCCCTCTTAGCATCGGGAAGATTGACCACTAAAGCTCTATTTAAAAACCTAGTTTTTAAATAAAAAGTAGTATCGCTGGTAACCCATTTATAACAATACATAATTTCAGGAATTCCTAAGTGAGTTCCATGTATTTGGTTTAATCTATGTACGCCATTAACTACCCTCAATGTATTTGGAGCTACTCTTGCAGTAACAATATCGAAATATTGGCAAAACTCCAAACATAAAGGGTTGGGCAGAAATGAAAACCCGCATTCTGCTACAAAAATGGAGGGAAACCAGTTTCCCTCAGCTAAAGGTAAAAAATTAGAAGGGCAAGGAGGTTCCTCTAGGATAACCCAAGAGAGAATTTCAAAATCACCCCGAAATTTATCTAATGATTCGACAAGATAAACCATGATGACTAATGCAAAGAAAGAAGAAGGAAGAGGTTCCTACAGAAATCTGAGAATCTGCTAAAGCGGGTGACAGAAAGAATGATCGTAAGAATACAGAGTGAGAAGACAAAGAGTTCAGAAGTCTAAAAAGCAAAAGGTGGAAGATGATTTGATTCTATCGTTTTTAAATGCCCTGCATCGGGAAGCGAGAAAAGAAATGATTACTTGAAAAGACGATTGCGTTTTTTATGGCTAAATGATGAAAAAGACGCAAATACCCAAGCGTGTATCGAAAATTCAAAATATTTACAAGTTTGCCATTTTGCGCTCAAAATCGTCAACAAGACTGGGTAAATGTGTACGAGCAACTTCTGGGCATAATGTTCCACACTCTCATATTTAACCTCAACTATGAAAAATTGGGGGCTTCTATTGATACAAAAATTAGTCAGCTGACATAGACCAACTACATAAAGACACGTGTCATCTTACGTGGCAAAATGTATATACACCGAATAACTCAGCATGCCGAGCTACTCAGCGCACCGAGCTACTCAACTCGATGAGCTACTCAATGTACAGAGCATCTAGTCAAGAAGATCAAGAAATAATTACAGATTCAATGAACATCAGATTTAATGAACATTCTTATTATGTACAGATGTATATGTCCATTAAATAACGGCATATTGTCTATTCATATTGACAGCCCAAGGGCTATAAATACATTGTAACCCCCTCCATAACGGGCCAATGGATCACTTGCGATCATAATTGTGACCAAAGAAAAATACCCAGCAATACAAAATAGTGGGTGTAGGCCATTTTCATTAAGGCTGAACCACTTTAAAAATCTTTTGTCTTATTTCTTTATTCATAATTATCTGTGATTAATTAATTAGATCAAATTTAGTTTTTTACATCAACAACTAATTAGATCACTTAATTATTCCAATTAGAATAGAAGTCCAAATACAATTACTATTTAATATATAAGCCCATAATAGAATATTAAAAATATTACAACAATATCCCACTTGGGCCACGTATTAATTCTGAAGGAAACTATACTTGATAACCTTAAGAGTGCGCCATATTTGGTTTCTATTCTTAAAATATCTCCCGAATCAATCTAGACCATCTCGTATACCAGTATGAGTCCAAAGCGACCTTTGTTACATTTATTTCGTAACTTGATTCATCAATGATAAGCATATCAAATATATTCAATGACATAGATCAAGTATGGATGTGTGGCTAGAAATTACATGCAACGTGATCTCAGACATGCCTATTTCCAATTGGTCCATAATTTATTCCGAAGTGAGATCAAACCATAATCTTTTAAACCTTACGTTATACCACAAGTAAAAGATAACACATTTAGAGTAAACAACAAAATGAAAATACCATCAACTTTATTATGTAGAAAATTGCAACATACATAAGGTATCTTAATAGTGTCAAAGAAAAGAACAAGGACAAACTCCCACTACAACTGCATATCATCAAACAAGACAACACCCATGTGAGTAGTGTGCTCATGAAAGACCATAGGTAGTAAGCCTTTAATATGGGGATCCGTGAGCATGGAGTTGGTTCCTATATGTTCAATAAATACTATGTTACTCTAAACTCTCTCATTAATAACAAGAAACTTAATGTTTATGTGCTTAGACTTTGACAAGCTTCTATTGTTATTCAAATATAGAACTGTTGAATAATTGCCACAATATATCTTTAGCGATCTTTTAATACTATCCATAATTCGCAGCCTAGTGATAAAATTTTGCAGCCATATCACATTATTTATTACCTCATAACAAGATATGAACTCCGTTGCCATAATGGAAGGTGCAATTAGTGACTTCTTATCACTCCTCCAGGAAATAACACCTCCAAACAACATGTAGACATAGCCAGAAGTGGATCTCTTAGTATCTTGGCAACCCGCAAGATCGGCGTCAAAATACCATATGATCTCCAAATTATCTTAATTTTGATAGATGAGTATGTAATCTTTTGTTCTCTATAAATACCTTATAACCTGTTTGGTTTCTTTCCAATGATCCATTCCAGGGTTACTTAAATATCTTCCCAACATACCCACCATATACGCTAAATCTGGACGCGTAAATACTTGAGCGTACATAAGACTCCATACAGCTGAAGTATAAGGAACCTTTTTTATTTCTTTACTTTCAGTCTCATTCTTAAGGAATTAACATAGACTAAACTTGTCTCCCTTAGCAATGGGAGTATATCCTTGTGCATAGTCTTTCATGCCAAATCTAGTGAGTAACTTATTGATATATCACTTTTGTGATAACCCAAGAACACTCCAATAGTGATCTCGATGTATCTTAACTCTAAATACAAAAGTGGCATCCTAAGATCTTTCATTTCAAAATTCTTAGTTAGAAATCTCTTGGTTTTGTACAATAATCCTATATCCTTGCTAGCCAGTAGTATGTCATCAACATAGAGCATAAGGAAGATAAATTTACTCCCACTGAACTTATAATATACATAATCATCAACTATATTAACATCAAAACCATATGAGATAATGAATTGATGAAATTTGTGACATTATTGACGGGAAGTTGGTTTGAGACCATAGATGGATTTCTTGAGTTTGCAAACCATGGACTTTGGATCACTTGGGATAAAGTTTTCTAGTTGCACCATATATATGGTTTCCTCAATGTTACCATTGAAAAAAGCCATCTTAATATCCATCTGATATAGCTCTAAATAAAAATGAGTTATAAGTGCCATTATTATCCTGAAAGAGTCTTTCTTCAAAACCGGAGAAAAAAATTCCTTTATAGTCAATGCCTTCCTTCCAAGTGAAATCCTTTACGACTAGACGTGCCTTATGTTGATACCAAATTTAGTCTGCTGACATGGCTCAATAAAGTGAAGACGTGTGGCAATCTACGTGGCAACAATAAACACTTCCGAGGAACTCACACGCTCCGAGGAACCATACTATAACGAGGAACACTGCTTCCCCGAGGAACTCATACGCTCCGAGGAACAAGAACTCTCCAAGGAACTCTTGAGTACCAAGAAGCTTAGGCGGTCCAGGAAACTCAGGCGGTCCGAGCTGCACCTCGAACAAAGTATTAATAGCAGGATAATCAACAGTTTGACTGTTCATTAAATGCTTATCATTCAGACGCACACGCTTAAGGGGCATTGAATGTATTACCCTTTCATATGTACATCATTTAATGTATTACCCTTTCACATTACAGCCTCAGGGCTATAAATACATTGTACAATCCTCATTGTAAGGGGAGCGGAATTTTTTGATAGAACTTGTAATCGAGAATTCACAAACACTCAGCAATAACATAACAGTGGACGTAGGCCATTCTTATAAGGCTGAACCACTTTAAAAATTCTTTGTCTCATTTATTTATCTGTGATTGAATAATTAGATATAATCTAATTTTTTACATCAACACCTTATAGGCGTCGTCTGTGGGAAACGACTGGTAATATCGTTTTTCATCAAAAAATAATTCATCAATGGCTGATATTCCAGAATCTAGCAATCAAAACGCTGGAAGCCCTCCAAATCCATCTGCTCCGCCTAATATTCCAGATCTGGATGGAATAATGACAAATCTGGCTCAGGGCCAGACCGTCATGCAAGAAACTATGCGACAGCTCATACAAACCCTCCATGGCGGTGCACCAACTCATTCAGGACTGCGAAGTATTCAAAGAAATACCCGTGCGCCTTCTTCGCGTACTACGCGTACCAATTCATATCGCAATGAGGAGTCTGAAGATTTTCTGATCAATCTGGACGAACTTCGTCAGTACGAGCCACAGATACTGAACAACGTATCACTCTTTCTCTAGAAAGGACTAGTGCGCTAGAGAGGTTAAGCAGGGTATCTCCTTTCGATCGATTAGGTCCTAGGAGGAGAAAAAATCCTCCTAGATTCCCATCGAGGAGTTTTCGACGACCATCAGATTTAAGGGAAGGATCTCCCCAGTCGCGACCAGCTGCTCGTCAAGAGAGATCCCAGGAAGCCACATCAACGCGATCAGTTTCTCGAACCAACAGGCCCGAGGAAGGAAATGATGCATGGAAAGGCTCTATTCAAAGGCTGGAGGATAGATTGGGGGAAATGGTTAAAGCTAAGAACCCCCTCCAACGAACCTTTATTCGAGGAACACCTTTTGTCCAGGCCATTGTAGATTTTCCAACACCATCAAAATTCAAAGCACTTATTGTAACCCCCAAATATGATGGAAAGACTGACCCTGTCCTTCATATAGAACAATACCAAGCTGCAGTCGACATCTATGATGTTCCAGATGAGATGAGATGCAGGGCATTCTCGGGAACTCTTACCGGATCTGCTCAAATATGGTATAATAATCTTCCTCGGTGTAAGATCTCAACCTTTCTTCAACTGGCCGAGTTATTCATTAGGAATTTCTATTTTGGGGCAAAGCTAGTTAAACGAGTAGCACATTTGTTAAGTGTCAGACAAAAAGCTGGTGAGAGTACCAGAGATTATATAACTCGTTTTAATAATGAGAAACTCGAAGTCATTGATTGTGAGGAGAAGACAGCGATTACCGCCTTGATGAGTGGACTACTGCCAAACAAGTTGTATTACACTTTGGCCAAAGATCCACCTAGAACCATATCGGACCTGATGGGAAAAGCGTCCAAGATTATGAATGCCGAGGAGGCTATGGCTGCGAAGAAGAATATGGATGCCAAAGAAACCAAGGTGGAAGGAGATAAAGCTAAGAAGAAAGAGCATAAGAACAATGGTAATGACAAACATTCAAAAAACAGGTCGGTATGGGACGTAATGAAGAAATATGATAATTATACTCCTTTGAAGAAGGATATCAACCATGTTCTAGAGGAAATCAAGAACAACGAGGAATTAAATGGCCAGAGAAAATGAAGGCAGACCCTGACAAGAGGAATAATGCAAAGTATTGCGAGTTTCATAAAGATCATGGCCATATGACCAAAAATTGTATAGCTCTTCAGAATGAGATTGAAACACTCATCAGACGAGGAAAGTTGTCAAAGTATGTCGATCGTGGAAGCGAAAGAAGAAACAACGACCGAACAAGAGAGAGGTCCAGATCTCCTCGTCGAGCAGAGGAGAACAAGAAAAGAAACCATGAAGTTGATCCAGAATATGACCTTGATCTTCCCAAGAGACCAAGGCAACCAGAACGTGAGGTATTTTCAATACGCTTTGGGTCATTTGACTGTAATGTTATAATAGGTGGAGATGTAGGAGGAGGAGACCTTACTGCCGAGAGAAAAGCTTACCTCTGTGAGGCTCAAGCTTGCTCGTACATTCAGCGAATAAATCTAGCTGAGGAGGATCGCCCGAGAAAGGTGAACAAAGAGAAATTGGTCATTGGTTTCTCAAAGAATGACATGGAAGGTGTTCTATATCCTCATGATGACCCACTGGTGATCAAGATAAGAATAAAGGAGGTAATGATTTCAAGAGTACTGGTAGACAATGGTAGATCGGCAGACATCATGTTCTACTCGTGCTTCGACAGTTTGAATCTAAAGCTATCTCAACTGGAACCTTATCATAGACCCATCCTCGGTTTTGCTGGCGAGAAAGTTTTTCCACTTGGCACGATCAAGTTGGATATATTCATTGGTACGTGGCCTGCTTGTCGAACAGAAAGAGTACGTTTCTTCGTGATGGATAAGAATGTTCAATCATCATACAATATCATCATGGGAAGAGTAAGATTGAAGAAGTTCGAGGCTGTACCATCTACAGTGCATCAATGCTTAAAATTTCCAATAAATTTTGGAGTAGTAGTTGTGAAAGGTGATCAGAAAGTAGCTCGGGAATGCTATTATTCATCCACCGAGCAAGAAGAACTGGAGGAATCAAGAAAAAAGACTACTACCTATCAAGTGGATGAAGGTGCAGAAATTCAAACATTGAATCCTAGAGATTAGTCTCAACTCGTGAAGGGTCAAGTGGTGGAAGATACTGAAAACATCATTCTGGACGACGAGCACCCTGAACGTACTACTCAAGTAGGTTCATCGTTGGAAGCCTCAATAAAATAGGAATTGATAACTTTCCTAAGAAGCAGAAAGCAAACTTTTGCATGGAGTCATGAAGATATGCCTGGGATAGACCCAAATTTCTTATGTCACGAGCTCAATGTGAATAAGGAGATTAAGCTTGTGAAGCAGAAAAGAAGATTATTCAGTCCCGAGAAGAATCAAGCTATACAGGAGGAAGTCGAGAAGCTCCAGAAAGATCGCTTCATTGAAGATGTTAAATATCCAGATTGGTTAGCCAATGTGGTGATGGTAAAGAAGAAAAACAACAAGTGGAGGATGTGTGTAGACTTCACCGACCTCAACAAAGCATGCCCAAAGGATCATTTTCCACTGCCCTGAATTGATCAGCTGGTGGATGCTACCTCGGGACACGAGTTGGTGAGCTTCATGGATGCTTGTTCTGGTTACAATCAGATCAAAATGAAACCTGAAGCCAGGGAAAGTACTTCTTTCATTACCCCTAGGGGAAATTATTGTTATAATGTTATGCCTTTTGGTTTGAAAAATGCAGGTGCGACATATCAGCGGCTGATGAACAAGGTCTTTGCTGAACAAATCAGTTGCAATATGGAAGTATCTGTTGACGATATGCTGGCAAAGAGCAAGAAAGTTGCCGATCATCTAGTTGACTTAAGTCAGACTTTTGATCAACTGGATAAATATCAAATGAAGCTGAACCCGACGAAGTGCATATTTGGAGTACGAGAAGGCATGTTCCTCGGTTACATTGTCAATCAGTGAGGCATTGAGGCAAATCCTGAAAAGATCAAAGCTCTATTAGGGCTGCGATCTCCAACGACGAAGAAGGAAGTATAGAGTCTCACAAGACGAGTAGCAGCACTCAACAGATTTGTGTCACGAGTAACTGATAGATGTCTCCCATTCTTCAAGACACTTCGAAAGACTTTTGAGTGGAATGATGAATGTGAGAAGGCTTTTCAAGACTTGAAGAAATACTTGGGAGCACCTCCACTATTGTCTAGGCCAATGATGGGAGAAAAATTGTACTTGTATCTAGCAGTATCGGAGAATGCAGTTAGCTCGGCGTTGATAAGAGTGGATAATGGAGTGCAAAAACCAATCTACAACACAAGTAAGGCCTTCCAAGGAGCAGAGATCAGATATCTAAGGCTGGAAAAGTTAGCACTGGCGCTGATTGAAGCGAGTAGGAAAATGAGGCCATACTTCCAGGCTCATACTATAGTCGTATATACTGATATGCCATTGAGGCAAGCCCTTCATAAACCAGAAAAATCAGGGAGATTGATGTACTGGGCAATAGAGCTCGGTGAATATGATATAGTTTATGAACCTAGATCATCGCTAAAAGGGCAGGCTGTAGCAGATTTTATAGCAGAATTCTCCTATCCTGATACCCCCGAGGAGCAAAAGTTGCTCGCTGATCAACCTGTGGATGTTACAAGATCAACAAACACAAGCTCAGACCAACCCCAGTTGGTAAAAGGGCAAGTGGATGTTACAGGATCATCAAATTCGAGCTCAGACCAACTCCGGTTAGTAAAAGGGCAAGAAAAGATGATCGACGAAGAGCGAGAAATATCAGGGGAAGATGAAAGAAAGCAACAAATATTTCACTCAGGAACTCTGACAGATTATAAATTTGAAGACGAGTTACCTATATAGAGGCTATATGTAGATGGCTCATCTTGCACTACAGGATGTGGTGCGGGGATAGTTTTGAGCACTCCGGACGAGGTCGACATGGAATACGCCCTACGATTCCAATTCAAACCTTCCAACAATGAGGCTGAGTATGAGGCCATGATTGCAGGGCTTAATTTGGCAAAAATTATGGAGGCGCAACAGGTTATTGTCTTCAGTGATTCTCAATTGATCGTAAATCAAATGTTGGGAGTATATGCAGTTAGAGGAGAATTAATGATCATATCATGCAAAGGCAAAGGAGCTGGTGTCATAATTTGCTGCTATTCAGCTGGTCAGAATACCAAGAATGGAGAATGCGAGAGCAGACGCCTTAGCTCGATTAGCATCAGCTACTCGTACCGAGCTACGACGAACAATCCCAATTGAAGTTTAATCTGGTCGGAGTGTAGATGAAGATCTGACGACGAACTTTATTACCCTTGATTTAGGACCATCTTGGATGGATCCAATCAGGGCATACATTGAGGAGGGAGAATTACCAATTGACAAGCTCGCAGCCAAGAAATTGAAGTTTAAAGCTGCTCGGTATGTATTAACTAACGGTATTCTTTATAGACGAGGAATTATGGAAGGTTTGCAGAGATGTGTACATCCCTCCGAGGTGAAAGAATTGATTGAAGATATCCATGAAGGGTCCTGTGGAGCCCATATATCAGGTCGGACGCTTTTGCAAAGGGTGATGACGCAGGGATACTACTGGCCGATGATGAGAGATGATTGTATAGCCTATGCCAAGAAATGTGACAAGTGCCAGCGCTTTTCCTCCATCCGAAGAACTCCACAAGCATTGTTGACACCCATAACTTCCCCTTGGCCATTTGCCATGTGGGGAATTAATTTGGTTGGGCCACTGCCAACTACCCGAGGAAGGTTCAAATACCTCGTCGTCGCAGTGGATTATTTTACTAAGTGGGTAGAAGCTGAGCCACTCATTGATATGACGTACGGGAAGGTGTACCAATATGTTTGATAGAACATCATTTGTCGATATGGTCTTCCTCATGCTTTCATCACAGACCATGGAACACAGTTTGATAACGAGGAGTTCGCTGCCTATTGTCATCAGTCAAATATTTTGAAGGTTCACTCAGCACCAGGCTATCCTCAAAGCAATGGACAAACTGAAGTGACAAACAGAACGCTGTTAAATGGCTTGAAGAAAAGACTGGATGATGCAAAAGCAAAACTGGATCAATGAGTTACAGTCAGTATTGTGGGCTTACCGAACTACTCCCAGAGTAGCAACTGGAGAATCACCATATATGCTGGCGTTTGGAAGTGAAGCTGTTATACCTGCCGAGTTGGGTCTCCCAACACACAGGGTACTAAATTTCAACTCCCCTGTCAGCGAATTAATGATAAGATTGGATTTAGACATGCTCGAGGAAGTTAGAGAAGAAGTAGCCATTAGAAATGCTGCTTACCAGCAGCGAACAACTTTGTTCTATAATAAGAGGGTGAAGAAGTTCGACATGAAAGAAGGAGACTATGTTCTGAAGAAAGTGATTCAAAAGCACAATAAACTGGAGGTAAACTGGCATGGACCATACCGAGTTATAGAAGTTGTTCGACCACGAACTTACCGAATAGCAACTTTAGAAGGGGAGGAGTTTAAGAATGCATGGAACGCAGAGCACCTGCGCAAATATTATCACTGATGAATAAAATGAAGATATTTCTGCCGAATTCTTTCTTTTTATTGAAAGTTTTTCGGGGAATACTAGTGCTACACACTACTCGGGGCAAAACTCGGCAAAGCTGAGGCTACTCAAATTTTTTCTCGAAAATGCCAACTAAGGTTGGTTGAGAAACCTGTATTCCTCCGGGAAGTAAAGCTACCAATATTCCTCTGGGAAGTAAAGCTACCTATATTCCTTCAGGAAGTAAAGCTACCAATATTCCTCCGAGAAGTAAAGCTACCTGTATTCCTCCGGGAAGTAAAGCTACCAATATCCTCCGGGAAGTAAAGCCACCTATATTCCTCCGGGAAGTAAAACTACCTATATTCCTCCGGGAAGTAAAGCTACATGTATTCCTCCGAAAAGTAAAGCTACTTGTATTCCTCCGGGAAGTAAAATTTGTATTCCTAAGGGAAGTAAAACTATATGTTCCTCGGGAAATAAAAGTATTCCTAAAAATGCTAACTTATGTCGATTAGAAAGTAAATATATTCTCGAAAATGCCAACTTGAGTTGGTCGGGAGGTAAAATTATTTCAAAAAGACTAACTATGGCTGGTCGGGGATAAAAACCCACCAACTGTAGTTGGTCGACAAGGAAAATTTACCGACCTTGGTTGGTCGGAAACATTTAAGAGAAAAATATACTAACTATGGCAGGTCGGGGATAAAAACCCACTGACTGTAGTTGGTCAACAAGTAAAATTTAACGACCTTGGTTGGTCGGAAACATTTAAGAGAAAAATCTACTAACTATGGTTGGTCGGGGATAAAAACCCACTAACTGCAGTTGGTCGACAAGTAAAATTTAACGACCTTGGTTGATCGGAAACATTTTAAACATTTTTGATACTCGTAACTTTATTACTAAGTTGATCGAGAAACAAAACTTTATTACTAAGTGATCAAGCAACATTTTTGATACTAGTAACTTTATTACTAAGTTGGTCGAGAAATAAAATATTATGTTTGCCAAATAATTACCACAAATTCAAGTTAGTCGACAATAACTTGATCGACAAACAACACAATATTGTTATATGCATGCACAAATATAAAGTGTTTGATAATTACAAGACAATAGCAATTAAGATTGCAAACAAAAATGAAAGTCTTTCATTAAATCCAAAAATAAATTACATTGATAATGAAATGAAAGTTACATTGATATAGAAATGTATACTAACTATTACATCAAAATTCCTATTCTATTGGTCTTTTCCCCTCTGCTTTTGACACAAGTTCCTCGCCAGCAGGCGGATCATTTAAAGCCAGAGGAGAATTTATGAAGTTGAGATCTTTCAACATCCTGATATTCATCACGGATGGACGATCTAAGAGGTGCTCAGGACGAGATATCTCGTCATTTGAATGGAGATTGTAATCATCGAGATATTTGGAAATCAAGCTCCGAGGAATGGCCCGGGAAGGGATCCAACTCATATCCAGTTTGTATGGAGGCACGGGTAGGTCGAGCAGCCCAGGATCATGGTAGTCCCACAGGTAATGACCCTGTTCGAGTTGCATCACACCTAAGGAATTCAACCAGCCCTGCTTGTAGCCCTCATTATTGGCATTCTGGATACGATCGTCCAAGTGGTAGAGCACTTCATTATATCTAGCCATCCAGAACTCCCTGGGCTGTTTGTGGAACTGATATGTTAGTCTCTCTAGCTGCTCGTGGAGATTTTTGATGAAGAGTTCTTTGTTCTCCAAGGTATACTTCTGCATGGAAAGCTGCTCTTCCAAGTCCCTGATTTTCTTTGACATTTCAGCCAATGTCTGGTTCTTCGCCATCAGCTGGAAGGCCTGGTTTTCTAATGCAGACTGAGTGCTCTGTTCCTCGATAGGAATACGAGCTGCTCTTGTTCATCCCCGAGGAGCTCTTGCTCGTCCCCGAGAAGATGTGGAAGGGCCAACCCTCTTCAAGGTTTCCAACTCATCCCTTAAGTTGGCTTTCTCGACCTCCAAGAACGAGAATCCCTCATCAGTCACTAGGATCAAAGCTTTTGAAGTGGAAGCTGCAGACTTCAACTGTGACAGCTACCTTTGCAGGTTATTATTTTCTTGCTCCAGCAACTCGGCTATTTGTCTGCACTCCTCGACCTCACCCCTCGAGGTTCTCTCCCTTACATCGTAGCCAGCAAAAAGCTTATCGTAGCCCTTTTCGGCAATGATCTGCTGGTATTTCTTCTCGTACCCCTCATGTAACAGGGCAGTGGATTCTTTGTATTATTACTGAAGGTCTTCGAGGGTGCCTGGGAGATCCTCGATCATATCACAATATGCCACATTATTGGCCACTGCTCGATCAAATAGACACTTCAGATATTGATATGCTTTAACTGCCTGTTCTGAAGCATCTTGGCCGAGGATGTCGACGACTTGTGCTGCACTCAGGTATGTGTGACCAGCCTTAAAGTATTCATTACATTGTCGCATCAGCTTTGTATCATGGGCATATAGTAATTATATCCTGGCCAAAAACTAGAAGAGGAAGAAAAAGCAATAATCAATAAGAAGAATCAAGACAGAGTATGAAGAAGAGACAACAATATGAATAAACACAAGTTCAAGTTTTATTATATCATAAAGGTCAGAAGTACAAGATTCAGAGTTACATATTCATGGTTACAATTGACAAAAGAAAAATATAAAGAGAAACCCGAACAAATCTACACCTTTTTCTTGTCTCCCTAAACCTTCTCGGGAGGCTGGGACATGGAAGTAGGTTGCTCGGAGGGAGTAGAAAGTTGCTAGGGGAGCGCCAGCTGTTGCTCGGAAGAAGTAATGATTTGTCGAGGTTCCTCGTTAGCAGGATGGATGGCTGGGGGATGATCTCCCATCACCATAGAAGACTCTTCGGAGGCAGCTTCGTCCTCTTCTAAGTCTTCAGGAGTTGGAGGAGGACCAGGGATGTGTCGCTGAAAGAGTTCAGAATTTTCATCCACTTTCATCTCCTGAAGAGCAGCGACCCATCCATCCCTAAAGTACTTGAGGCTACCATAGTCCACTTGCGACACCATGGCAGCCAATCCCTTGTTCCACCCCTTGTCCCAGCCAGCGCTAAAGGACTTCTTCACAACCATTTTCCTTTTCAACTTCTCCGAGGAAAGCTTCTCGGACAGCAGGTTATCATCAGATTTTAATTTTCTCTCAGCCTCCTCCTTCTGCCGATTTACCTCCCGAAGTTGAGACAACTCCTCTTCAGCAACCTTGAGCTTATTCTCTAGCTCTCCAACATTCTTGAGCTTCTCGTCGAGCTCTTTATTTTTCCCCTTCAAGTCCTTCATTCTCTTCTCCAACTCTTTGGAGACTTCAACAGCTTGAGCTTTTTCCTGCTCGATGGAGGCAAGCTTGTTCTCCCAGATTGCCTTGTCAGTAGCATATTTCTGGCGAGAATCTTCCAAAGACTTAATAGCTTCCTCCAGACTAGACGAGGAGCATGAAGCTTTAATCGCCTCGTATTTCTTCAAAATGGTATTGAAGCAGCTCACCAACTGTGAAAAGAAAATGAAAGCAAGTCAGAGACAGATATAACAAAGAAAAGATGAAAAGTTCAAAATAATGAGACTTACAGAAGCAATATGGCGAGCAGATAACGAAGTGACCATGTCCCGAGTAAGGTTTTCCTCAGTACCTTGGACCTCGGGAATGATCCATGACTTTACCGAGCTCATGGCAAAGCTCAGAGGAACAAAAGTAGGAACCCCAGTTCCAGTAACTGGGGGCTGAGTGATGGTGTCAGCCAAATTGACCGAGGAGCTCTTCTTCAGCCTCCTCGGGGGAGCAGAAACAGTTTCGACCAAGGAAGAACTCTTGGTCGGTGATATTACAATCACCTCTCCTAGAGCAGCAGACCTGCTCGGAGCCACTTGGGGCTTCTCAACAACCTTCACAACAGCAGCAGCCGAGGAAGGCGCATCAGTCTTCTTTGTACCTTCTGGGACATCAAGCTTACTTCTTTTTGCCTCTCCAGCACCAGAGGCACGCTTCTCAAAAAGGGTGGGAGGTCTTCTCTTCTTCATCCTTTCACTTAAAGGAATGTGTAATTCAGGCGAAGAACTGGTGGAAGCTGGTACTGGCTCTGATTCACTTATTACTGGACGATTAGTAAAAGAGGTGGTGTAGATCTTGTATTGCAGCAGATATGAGGCCGACCTAATATGCTCGTCGGCAACAATGCCTTATATTAACATCTGCTTCGTTTGGGCACTTTCTTTTGCTATCAACTGCAAATAAATCAAAATTAAAATATCAGTGGCACATTTTGTCAAACATAAAAGAAGCATAATTTCAAAATAAATAAAATGAACTAAAAATAACCTATCCCATTGCCATAAGGAGGGCATCTGGGACCCTGATAAACTTCATCTCCAGATAAAGGAGCATGTTGCCAATTTTTTATGACAACCCCGTGCTCAAAATAGTCCCTATTGGCATCCGGGAGATTGACTACTAAGGCCCTATTTAAAAATATAGTTTTTAAATAAAAGGTGTTATCACCAACTGCCCATCTATAACAAAACATGATTTCTGGAATTCCTATGCGAGTTCCATGGATTTGATTTAAGCTATGAACCCCATTAACTATTCTCCATGTATTTGGGGCTATTCTTGCAGGAACAACGTCAAAGTATTGACAAAATTCCAGACATAAGGGATTGGGTGGAAAAGAAAATCCACACTTAGCAATAAAGAGACTGGGGAACCAATGTCCCTCAGCCAAACAAAAATAATCAGAAGGCTCAGAAAGCTCTTCCAGAACAACCCAGGAGGGAATAGAAAAATCAGAGCGAAACTTATCAAGAGATTCAACAGGGTAACCCATGATGAATAAAAGAAATAAAGAAGAAGGAAGAAAATCTTACAGAAAAAGAGTGGATCTGTTGACAACGAACGATGGAAGAAATGAATACACAGGAGAGAAAGAGACGATGGAAAACTCGAAGATACAAATTTGAAAAAGTAGAAGACGATGGGAATTTCTGCAGCGTTTAAATACTCTACCTTAGGAAAAGGAAAAGTAATGATTACAAAAAGAGACGATTACATTACCGACGGCTAAAAAGATGAAAAGGGGCGCGGGAATCAAAGCGAGCAACGGCGGCTAAAAAGACGAAAAAGGGGGCGCGGGAATCTAAGCGGGCATAGAAATTCGAAAAAGCCCGATTCAACGAATTTGGAAGGAGAAATAAATATGAAGGAAACACTCCTAAAAATTAGGAGGATCATTTAAAACTGCCATATTCCGAGAAAAAAATGTTCCACACTCCTCAAATTTCGAACTATGAAACATTGGGGGCTTCTGTTGATACCATATTTAGTCTGCTGACATGGCTCAATAAAGTGAAGACGCGTGGCAATCTACGTGGCAACAACAAACACTTTCGAGGAACTCACACGCTCCGAGGAACCATACTACAACGAGGAACACTGCTTCCTCGAGGAACTCATACGCTCCGAGGAACTCTTGAGTACCAAGAAGCTTAGGCAGTCTGAGCAACTCAGGCGGTCCGAGCTGCACCTCGAACAAAGCATTAATAGCAGGATAATCAACAGTTTGACTGTTCATTAAATGCTTATCATTCAGACGCACACGCTTACGGGGCATTGAATGTATTACCCTTTCATATGTACATCATTTAATGTATTACCCTTTCACATTACAGCCTCAGGGCTATAAATACATTGTACAATCCTCATTGTAAGGGGAGCGGAATTTTTTGATAGAACTTGTAATCGAGAATTCCCAAACACTCAGCAATAACATAACAGTGGACGTAGGCCATTCTTATAAGGCTGAACCACTTTAAAAATTCTTTGTCTCATTTATTTATCTGTGATTGAATAATTAGATATAATCTAATTTTTTACATCAACACCTTATATCTCTTAACATTGCCCTTAAAATATCATTTGGTTTTAAATATTCATTTACAACTAATGGGCTTTGCACCTTCAGACAACTTGATAAAACTCTTAATATCGTTATATCTCATGGATTTTATCTCATCATTCATGACATCAATCCACTTTTGATAGTTGGCCCTATGTTTGACTTGTTAGAAGTTGATTGGATCATCTTCCATTGACCCTATATCAAACTCATGCTCTTGAAATTACATTTCTTCTTTATCTAGTGGATCGCTTTAGCGACACTTCCTCATAAGATTGTTGAGTTTGCTCTTTTAAAGTAACTATTGGATTTTTTAGTAGGGAAGTCTTTATTATTGCTTTCTTAAACACTGTCAGTAGGCTGAACAATGTTCGGAAGAGAATTTGATTCCTCTTCAAAGACAACATTCTTATTCTTAATCGTATCTTCCCCTTCAAACTCAATATTCTCAAGAAATCTCGCATTTCTCGTCTCGAAAAAGGACTCAGTTGAGGAATCAAAGTTATTGAAACCCTTCAACCATTCAGCGTACCCAATAAAATACTAGCTAATAGTTCTTGAGTCCAGATTATTTTCATTTGGTCTATGAGGCCTTGCCTCAGTTGGACATCCCCAAATGTGTAAACGCTTAATGACAGGCTTTCATCCTATCCATAATTCATATGGGGTTTTATCTATAACTTTACTAGGTGCTCTGTTTAGAATATATACGACAATCTCAAGTGCCTCTCCCCAGAGTGATTCTAGCAAAGAAGAATGACTAATCATACTTCTTACCATGTCCTTAAGCATTCTATTTCGTCTCTCATCAACACCATTCATGCCAGGCTATCCTGGCATTGTGTATTGTGGTACGATACCACATTCTTATAAGAATTTGACAAAATGTCCAGGATATTGTTCACCTGATCCGTCATATCTGCCACAGTATTCACCACCATGATCAGATTTGACAACTGTAATCTTCTTACTTAATTGATTTTCAACTTCAACTTTGAAGGTCTTTAAAACGTCCAAGGATTGTGACTTCTCATGAATTAAATATAAGAACCCATTACGAGAATAGTCGTCTATGAAAGTGATAAAATATTATTAACCATTCCAAGAAACCGTAGGGAATGAACTGTAAATATTAGTATATATCAATTATAAGAAGCCATAACTCCTTTTGGCACTTAATTTCTGAATTTCTTCATCATATAGGTATCTAATACAACCCTCATAAATTCTAATTAGGTGGTTCTTGAATAACCAATAGGTGACTCTTGAGTAACCACGACTCTTAAGTAACCAGTAGGTGACTCTTGAGAAATCACATATTACAAAGCCTATACTCATTTTACATATCTTATTGGGATCTACTAATTAGATCACTTAATTAGCCCAATTAAAATAGAATCCGAAATACAATGGGTATTTAATATATAAGCCCATATTAGAATATTAAAAATTTCCAAAAAATCCATCTAAGATCATTAAAAGATGATGGGGTAGGCATCCGAGCCTCCTCTAATAACCTGACATCAGTGAGGTTAAATCTAGAGATATTCGCTTCAGGGAGGTCCACCTTAACACATTCCTTCGTCTCTTCATAGCCGTTCATAAACTATTAGTATAAAATAATTCCCAAAGTACAGAAATCCTAAGAATTCTCTCAATCACAAAAACGTGACTAAAGTAATTCATAATCACTCAGCATCAAGGCAATGCGTGATTGAGTAACATCTTTCATAACATGTGCATCATACTCAGTAATTTCGATGTTGAGGCATTCAGATTCTTGAGAAACATTCATCTTATCCAACTTAACAGCGTTTTGGGTAACCACAAAGTCTTTAGCCTTTTAAAGATGGAAGTCATATTTGGCTAGTAAATTTTTCTCTCTCAAGGCCGACCTCCAACTTAGGGGTGCCTCGCAGCTCTTGGCTCGCGGATATAATATTTTGAGCCATGTAAATCTTGATCATGCTAATATATAATGAATGTTCTTGATGGTTCATATTCTTCAAGTTGGTTGGTCGGCCGATTAGCTGACCAACTGTCTTCTGAGCCGACTTAGTGAGTAATTAAAAAGAATATTTCCACGTAGGAGAATAGGTGTCCATTTCTCATTAGTCCATGTAGATGGATAATTTTTGGCATCAATAAAACCCCCAATGCTCCATGCTTGATGATTTATTAAGAGAATGGAGTATTTATTCTGAAAAGTTGCCCGGCACTCGTATATAATGAATAAGATTATCGACCTTCTAAAATATGTGTGGAGTGAAGGATTGTCTTTTTACTTTGTTCATCATATTGGTAGGCTATCTTTTAGACAATGGATGATTCAGGTTGATCGACAACTTTGGTTTGCTATGGAACTAAGCTTTCTTTCGAAAAAGTATGCCCATCGGGGAAAATTGGGTTATGTATCACTTCTGGGTATGTAAATTTAGCAATGAAGTTTGCCATGGCCAGTCCCTTCAAGGCAGCCATTGGCTCATAAATGATATCATACTCTTTAGGTTCTATGACCCAACACATTAATATGTCTGAATCTTCTAATTTCTGCTATTTTGAATGCTTTACTGGTGTAATATACTGGCTTATGGACCCCATTCTTCAGTCTGATCAGTGTCGATCTACTAACGAATTTTGAAACATCTAAACATAAGTATAACTTCTTACCCAGTGTTGGTCGGGATAATAGTGGTGGAGATTTAAATGATGTACAAATTGAATGTAACTCTTGATCTTCATTAGCAAAAATAAATCCTGGATGATGATTGGCCAGTGCACCGACCATGTTATGAACTAGAGCCGAATTTGATGCTTGGATGGTGATGTCATTAATTTTCTTGCTCTCCTTGGAATTTCTTAGCAACATGAACAATAAGCCCCCACGGATGGAATATGAGCTTTAAGTACTTTCTTGGTCTTTAAGTGTACTGGTGGTTGGCAGCCGACCTACTAGACTTTGGATAGGATGGATAAGGCCAAGGAAAAATGCTTCATGAAATGACTCCTAAGATCTTTGTCATTTCCTTGCAATGACTATTTCCGTTGTTGAGGCCATTGGTGTTGAAATAATTGGTTGATCTGTATTTAGGCTTGTGAATCAGATTGCCGACTAGGTAATCAATTCACTTAACAAATAATGGGTTCAATAATTGAACTTAGATTGCAGGGCCTTAGATTCTACTAATGTACTTAGGAAAAACTATAAATAGTTTTGTTGATCCAAGTTTAGCATTAGTTATCAGTGGCGACAAGTGTATGAGGAATATATGTGTGTATTCTTATATTTAGGAATGTATATATATCTTTTTGCATTTAAATTAGTTGGCTAAAACTTATTTCTAACTATTAGAAATAATGATCATACAATAAGTATACGAAGTTTTACAGGCTTCTCGTTCGTGACCCGTCAAATGGCAAAGTCATACAGAAGTAATGATTATTAGGCGCTTCTTGTTCGTGACCTGAATTCATACATGAAGTAACGATCATTAAGGTAGTAGGCGCTGGGAACCTAATTAAAATGAGGCATAATTTGAATTTGTTGAGATATCTCCCATAGGAGTCTTCTCCTCAGAGTGAATTGTGAGCTCTCTTCCGGAGAAGTCTGTTTGATTTGCTTGAACTGAAAGCTTAATTGTGATCTCTCTTCCGGAGAAGTCTACTCGTCTATCTCGAATCGTTGAGCTATCTTCTGAAGATGTCTGCTCGGCTGCTTTAATGCTAAGCTCTCTTCTTGAGAAGTCTGCTCGGCTGCATTTCTTCATATGTAAATTATATACTGAAATCGGTATCTGTGTAAATGGCCGGAGCTCCCATTTTTTGAAGAGAGGACTGAATAATAGAAATAATGCCCAATCAATCGTCGAAACTTTACTGCAATATATTACCGATTATATATAGGGCATTTGAAACGATCAAATAATAAGCATGCCCGAGAATATAGACTGAATCACAAATGTAATATTGATGCCAAAGTTGAATTAAATAAGAATGGTAAGGCCTAACAGTCTGTTGGGCCTCAATTTTGATGATTCACATAATATATATAGTTTGCATTGAATATCCATCAAAGCTAATGAAAAATCCATCGAGATAAATAATGGAAGGGTCGATCATATATATGGGCCTTTAAATAATGCATGAGGGGAGCGAATGATCCTGCATTTAGAGAAAAATAGATTTTTATAACATTCAATAGGGTTGAATAACAATAATAAATGTAATGTCGATTATTACTCGATTGTGCCGACCATTTGTCGAGACTAAATATAGATGAAGATTATTCAGAGCATCCATCCGTTGGAGACAAAATACAACTTGTGTAGCAGATATCTTGGGGATAAAATATATGACAATAAATATTTTTTCGATCTTCTGCCGAGATGAATGTCGAATATATATGACCATCTTTCAGGTTAAGAATTAGAGTCGGATAATTAAAGAAATATCATTGCTAAACCATTCATCGGTTGTAAGAAATAATCTTGCCCAACCATTTGTTGTGTCTTAAAGTGTTGCAGCGTGCTCGACTATTTGCCTGAGCATTAATAAGATTTCCAAGATTTTTAAGATTGTGGCCGAACATTTGTCAGGACTGATTCTTGTACCTGTGGAAATTAATAAATTGTCCGACCATCTTGTTGAGGCTAAATCAAATAGAAATTAGTAATGAGAATAAGTTATTCGGCCAAACAATATATGATAGGTATCTGTTCGAACATCAGGCAATAAAAAATCAAGATATGAAACAATAAATCTTATGCCGAATATGTGTCATATGAGCATATTTTGTCCCATGTATATCATATGTAAGACATAAAGTTTGATTCAGATTTTTTGTGAAATTATTTCAATTTCAGTTTCAAGCAAATACTCAAATAAAAGTTGGTTTCAAAAATATATTTCCATATGAAATTGTGAAATATATGGATTTGGTGTAATAAACCAAAACGATTAAAGTTAAATGTTAATTTTAACAAAGTAAAGCCGTCTTTGGATTTGAGCCTCAACAAATATAAATATTTCACATAAAGTTGTGAAATATAAAGGACTGTGGTGAGAAACCAAACGTCTTTGACCGCTAAGGTTTTATTTAAAAATAATGCTGAGTTTTAAATAATTTTTTTTAAAAATAATTAATATGGGGCGAAAGAATAAGTGAAATTCATATGTGAGAGATTTTAGATAAGATTTTTGGCCTCAGTCTTCGTCAGCTGTTGAGATCTAAACGTTCTTTTGAAGTAATATTTGCCACCGCTCAATAATTGATTTTGACGACCAGTAATAGCTGTTGTTGACAATAGTGAGCTGCCGCTCAGCCATATATGATCGCCGACCAAAAACAAAGGACTCCGAACAGAAGGAACGAGCACTATTGGTTTTTTCATTATTATCTAGTGGTCGTTGTTGTAATCTAGAGGTCGTCAATCAGTAAAAATGTTGTGGTGAAATTGTCGATCGATAAAAATGGATAACGCCAACCAGTAATGAATGCGTCCACGAATAATAAGTGGTCGGGAAACCCCCAATTTTTGCATTACCTGTTGCCGACTAATAATTAGTCGTTGAAAAGCTCCCCAAACTGTGATCACTGGTACAAAGATGCCGTTCCTATTTTTTCTGTCAACCAGTCTGACTTGTGCAACTATTTATTTAAGAGAATTCTGGTACTGTAACCTTGTCGGCGACCAGCAGTAGGGTCCATAGGCGCTCTTTCTTCAGACATATTGTTGTAATATTGCGATTGCCAACCACTTCAGCGACCAAAATAGATTCTCCGGAGATGTTTCTGATATGTGGGACTTAGTTCTTGATGATCGCCGACTTCTGGCAAAGTATGGGGTCCTTACACCTTGTTGCCGACCATTTATACTATGAGAGAAGTGTATTTGTAGAAAATAGAGTTTTTTTTGCCCTTAAACTTAAGGTCGCTGAGATTGAGTTAGCAATCTTGATCGGGGTTAACAGGTTAGTGGGAAGAGAACTCATAAAACCCTACACTTGATCGACGAAAATCTTTCCCACAGAAAAATTCATAATCCGATATGGTGAATTAATTATAGTCAACCGACTTTTTGTGATCAATGATAAAATGGCAGTCCCAGATTTAGGTTGCGTTTGTTTTTTTATATGAATCTGAAGTATGAATCTGAAATCTGAAGACTGCATCTGAAGTCTGAAATCTGAATCTGAAAAATATGTTTGTTTTTGCATCTGAATATACTTCTGAACGAATGTATTTAGACTGATTCAGACTTCAGATTCAGACTTCATATGTAATTCTACCTCTTAATCATTAAGAGCCAAATATGACCGTTAGCCTCTTAATCAATTAAAAAAATAAACACTTTTTGATACCTCTTAAGTCTGAATGGTTCAGATTCAGACTTAAGAGGTAAAAACAAACAACACCTTACTCTGCAATCGGATTTTAAACCAAACTGGTTCCAAAGTGGGTTCGATTCCGAACCAAATAATAAAAGCCAAGGTTGTTGTTAAGCCAAGGTTGTTGTTAAAGCATCTATATTCAGTTCGAATTAATAATACCTTTTGCTTGTAATGAATCAATTTGATGAGGGATTCAAATCGAGATCTGATGGTGGATATCTAAGAATCGAATAACCCACACCCGATGGCAGATATATTTAAGAATCAAATGTATGCAGAAAAGGCTTATGATTTGTTGATGTATAATATCTTGAATGTATAAGTCCAACACTAATGTTGCTGAATCACCAATTTCGGAGAAATTGTCATCTCTAATTTGTACCCGGATCATTCATACAGATTATCAGGAAAAAACCGTTCATTCTTATTTGGCCATTGGTTCCCAGGAGAGAGAAAGGTGTTTTTGACATTTGCATATGGAAGTGGCCATTGGTTTTCAGAGAGAGAGTTGTTTTTGATATTTGCAGAGATAAAAGTACGATGAACAACTGTTTCTCACATCTAAAAATTATTATGCAATTCATCTTAAAATTAATCAACAAAATTATTTAAATGTGACACCTTTTGCAGGTTTGATGGATGAATCAAAATTGAGCATATAGTTTATCAACACAAATAAATGAAATAATGTGGTCAACATCTCGGAATTTCAGATTGTATATAAAATAATATGGAAAATCATTATACATAACACTGTTATGTAGATTCTAAAAAATATGTTGTTCGTAAATGTGGATACACAAGATTCATGATGAAATGAAACGACGTGTATACATAAAAAGATAAAAATACTTAGCTTTTGATGATGATCTTTGTATCTTCTAATAAGAATGAAAGATTTTTGTATCGTTTCCCACAGACGACGCCAATTTGTTGAAGACTGAAAATGGTCTTTATCATTTTTAAGCATCAATAGCCGATAAAGTGAAGGTATGAAGATGATATTAAAGATGAAATGCAGATAAACAATCCCCTCAAACACATAAGAGACAACGATTTTTAAAGTGGTTCGACTGTAAGGAAAGCCTACGACCACTGGTATTTTATTCTCAGGGGTTTACGATAGCACAACATGATGTGCTGAGAATGATTGAGTTATCCCTTTAGCTAAGGGAGAGCATATATTTATAGGGATTGTTAGGAACCTAAGAGATGGAATTCTTTTATATCTCTAGGCATTTACATCTGTATACAATAAATGTAACTCTTGATATTTACGGGTATACAATGAGTATACACCAATGGCGTTTAATATTCTTGATGATTCATATTCTTCAGGTTGGTTGGTCGGTCGGTTAGCCGACTAACTGTCTTCTGAGCAAACCAAATGGGAAATTAATGTGAATATTGTCACATAGGAGAACATGTGTCCATTTCTCATTAGTCCACGTAGATGGATAATTTTGGCATCAGCAATGAACATAAAGGTAAGACAGACTAATGGAGATATACATTTGTAACTCATAAGTTCCTTGACACAAGTAGCGAGGCCACCACCTAGGGTGTCTAAATCTCCCTCTTCTATGTTCTTAGTGAATATCCTGTAATTCTGATCCACATGTGCCGACCCAAGTAGTTATTCTCGACGGCTTCGACATGACCTCCCTAGTTTGGGTTGTAAACTGAAGTAGCCGACCCGACTCCCCCAATCTTTGACGAGACTCTTCCCTCAAGCCCTTTATAGGCTTTGGAGGTCCATTATGTCCACCGAAGAGCCCCCTTAACCATCGATCACATCTGGTCAACATCAATCAGAACCCGATTTCTCAACTACCGGTTGGTAGGAGTCACTGCCCATAATTTTAGTGATATGGCTGCTGATTGGCCCAAGCTGTAGTACCCCTTCAAATGGCATCTCTGAAAATAACCCAAGACTTATCTTTGTCAACTTCCCAATAAGAGAAATACAATTGAATATAAAGAAGTCCAAATAAACCAAAGTAAAAGTTTAAGTGACTAATAACATTTGTATATGAGGTATTAGGGAAACAAATGCATTAACATCGACAAGAATATGCCCTTATTCGTTGTCAACCAAAAGATAAATGATGTCCCTTCCTTTTATTTCCTCACTTCGATAAATAAATTTTTGCTCCTAGAGAGGATTGGAATTATAGAACTTATGATAAGGAAGAGCCTGAGCCAGCGCTTGCTTCACCCTCTCATCTCCCCTCCTAAAAATTAATGAATTTTTATAAATCCCTAAAATTAAGATAAATAGAAACACACACAATATATGCATATATATAAAATTATAGCCCGACCAGTGCCTCAATTCCACTGCCTTTTATTGTTCTAAACCATTAATATTTTACACCAAACTATGCGTATTCTCCTAAATGTCTCTTACTCTCCTCCCTCTTAAACCACAGAACCCCTTCTCCCACCTTTCATTTTCGGACTTTAGGTCTTTTCTTTATTTCATTGGTTACTATATTTTTACCATCCCACAACCTCAGTATTCCTCATCAAGTTATCAACCATCTATCTGTCTCTCTCTATACTTGCTAAAGAACATAGTAACTTTTAAGGTGGTGGTGAAAATTTTTATACACAAAGAGGTAGAGATAATATGTAAGTTTTTTTCAATTTCGTTGGGTATCCATTGTTTCTAATTGCAATCCTCTCAGTTCTTGAAGTTTTTCGTATTAGGGTTTTCAAGTTTAAAATTTTCCATTTATGATTGCATTTGGGACCATAAAATATTGGGTGTTCTTAGTTTTAGCGGTAGTGGTAGTGGTTATTCAGGCATCTCTCGTTATAATTTGGTTCAACTGATGGAAAAATCAAACGTGTTCCTTCCTAAATGGATATTTTGTTATTTTTTTCTCTATTTACTTTTTATTTTTTTTACAGACGGTCACTTCCTTCATTATTTAATTTCTTTTTTTCTCAATTATTTTTTTGTATTTTTTAATTGCTAAACTAGATAGTATTTTTTAATATTCTCTGGATTACTGAATGTACTAATTACTCTTTTTATAGCCACTTTGAATATATTAGTGTGGTGGAGAGGGGATTGTTAAAACTTAAATCAGAGTTTTATGGTAAGCTTTACATATTATTATAATTGTTTTTTTCTTTTTAATTGACATCACTGGTGTTAGAAGATTATTTGTTTCAAGATGTTAATTGTTAGTGGTAAGATTGGGGCTACAAGTATTTTCATAAAGTTGTAAGATTATTTATTTTAAGATGTTAATGGCTATTGATAAGATTGGGGTTGTGGGTATTTTGATAAATTTGTAGCCTTAGTTGTAACTTTTAATTTGGATGCACCACGTTTATTGTATTAATATCTCATTACTTCTCATATTTGGAGAGTTGAATAGGGTATAATTATTAAATAAGGGCACTTCTTTATCTCTATCTTTAAACGTATGTTTTATCTCTTCGCTTATTTTTATCCGTATGTATTCCCAAGAAGTCTGTTTGACTTATCTGTAGAATCGTTCATATCCAAATTGAATAAAACTTTGTATTTCACAATTCATTTCGTTATATTATCATGCGAGTGTAAAAAAAGTTTACTTTCTTACTAACCATCATGTTTGTGTGTTCATAAGTGTTGATGTATGTAGTTTTGATTTAGAAAAATGTTCTTTGGTTAAGTGTTTTTGTTGTTCTTTACTAAATTTTAGTTAGATTATTTTAAGGTAAATTTCATGGATTTTTAGATAGTGTTAAAATATCTTATACCAATATCACTGAAGTTCAATATACATGTAAATGTTTACTATGTAGAGCATTATCTTGATCTGATTTTTTGCACAGAGAAAATAATTTGAATTGTGATATGTTAGTGTAGCTTAAACGTAAACCTTTTTTTAACATAACTTTGTCATTTTTTAGGGAAAAAAATATTATTTTAGTACATTAATAATTTTGATAAGTATGGCCACACATTATAAATACAAAATGATAAGAAAGTACACTAAGTAAAAGGTTAAAAGCTCACTCTAATCCTACTTGGACCTAGCCAATGAATTGTGAATAGGTATATAATAAAGTCCTTATCGCTGTCATGCTCTAATCCATATCCTCTAATAAGGAAACAACAATGCCTCTGGTCATGATTAGAGGAAGGAGTTTGGTGACAAAGTTAATCTCTCACATTTTATTGGTAAATGTATACCAACCACCCACACAAGTGTACAGAAGGTATAAATAAAAATATTTAGCAACATTCAAGGCATATTTTGTATAAAACAAGCATTAGATATGAACTATGGATCCCATCAAGAGTATCCAAGTATTTGAGATGGGTTATGAATTGTAAAGGTTTGTTGTCAACATGATATCCCTAATCGAGTTCGAAAATGGGATGCCAAGACCCACCAATGAAGAATGCTTATAAAAGAAAATTTCCTTATCATAAGGGGCGGGATCCCAATAACCCTTATTATTAAGATGGATATATAGGGTACGTGGAAGATAAAGATGATTTCCCCATTGTGGACACCTTGATCCACAATCGGGGTATGGGACACCCTATCATATCAAAATTAACGACAAACACAAACCCTGAGAAAAATACCTAAGAGTTACCAACTTTCCAAACCAAAAACAATAGTTTGAGGGGTCAAAAAACCAAGAACTAAAGTCCATAGGGTTAAAATATAAATAAGGAAAGTATGAGAGAGAAAGCGGAAAAAAAACTCTAGATCCTTTAACCGATTAGTTAAAGGCTTATCCACTTCGATAACTAATTGGATAAAGGCCCCTCCCTATCGATAGCTGGTCGGTTAAAGCTCCCCCAAATTGATAACCGATCGGTTATCCCCTCCATAGTTATCATTACGATATCTTTGGGAAATCTCTACTCAACCATACACATATCCCACCCCTCGGATTCACCATCCAAGGGATTTAACTGATCTATTAAATGCCCCGGGCCAAACCCTTCTAAATAGGACCCCCCACCAACCAAGAAAAGGGAACAAAAACCCGAGCTCGATCCAGTTTTCACTTTTATCGCCCTTGAGCATTCTAATTACTCTAGATCAGTTCGAAAAGTCCTGAAGAAGTTCATCCTCCGGATAAGTCACTTCCCCTCGGGAAATTTTACAGTCTCGAAAAGTTGCTTTAGTCCCCAAAAGAGGTTCGTAGTTATGAAAAGTCTCATTTGCAAGAAAAATAGAGGCAAAACCTCTTTGCGCATCCTGCGAACGTAGGCATTTCTAAAAGAATCTCTACCCACCTCGGTTACCTTAAGTGGGGACGCTCCCCTGGGAAGAATAAGGTTCACATTATAAGGATAAGGAAACTCAACCCGAATTTTAGGCCAAACACCCCTACATATATTGTGTAAATAACCTCTGCCTAAATTTTAGGTTGAATACCCCAAATATATTGTGACAAACTGTCCTTATATGTTTATCCCTTTTAGCCCGGCCCCCATTTAGGGGATGGGGTATGCACTTTATAACTTTTATATTTTAAAGCATGATTTTTTACCCATCGCATTTGTTAATTAACTTAACATGCTCATATGTTAAAATATTGCTAATAAAAGGCCACATTGACCATTACAAAAATTAAAACATACTTTTCAAAATCGTTCTGAAAAAAGAGTCCGTGAGCCGAGTTAGTCCGAAACTTTTAACTATGCCAAAGTCTAAAATTTGACTACTCCCACCGTTTCTCTAAACAAACAAAGATTGTCTCCGTGGCTGCACCCGAAATATGTGTTTTCATATCAAATAGTTGTGAAGCACATGTATTAATCCGACATAGCAGAAATGCTATAATCAGGACTAGACTCCATAAATACTGTAATGATGTTTACAGTATACTCAGTATCCCGTCAACTGCACCTGTAAATACTCCCCGTTCGTTGGAACTACGTTGGTTTTGATCCTAAGCCTCCTTGGATATGTAGGCTCGACACCAAACTAAACTTGTGAAGACTAATCCTCTTAATACGTCTCTCGACGTATTATTTCTTAGGGATGCATCCATCCTCAATCCAAACTCCCCCCAACTTATACTTTTACCTCTCCAGAAGAGGATGTCTAGAACATGCCATCCTTAGCACTACACCTCCAAAGTAGCCCAAAGGTTCAACAAAACCTTCAAGTTATTGATTGACCCTAGGTGCTGGATGGCTTTGTTGGGGACCTCAGGTCGACTCCCATTATGAACCCCCACCGAAGCTAACATCTGACCCCTAGATAGATTCTTCACCTCCCAAGCCAAGCCCCTCACTTGCACACACATCATGTTCGAACACGTGAACAACTAGAACTATGTAGGCTTTCATCTTGTGGCTATATGAGTATGTAGGAACAATACCGAGTCCTTCTCGTAAGCTCGAGCCTCGATAATATGTCTCATGATATATTATACTCATAGAGATGCACCCATATTTGTCTACACCCTCTCTCATACATCCCACAAACGAGATATTATGCCATCTCAAAGCCGCGATCTCTCGCTCACCCCAATATAAATTCTCAAAAGAATACATACTATACATAACCAGATTATGATCCATGGATTATCCGTTCATACACTTGAAAATAGTATTCTCTATTGAGATGTCAGAAAAAAAAGTATATTCATAGCTTTTAACACTCTCATGATTAAGCAGTCCACTATTTATGTGAGGCTCATACCTTGCATGATTATGACTTACTTGGAGTGCGAATGTAATTATTGAAAAAACTATTATCTTCTTAAACTCAAGTGTACATATTTCAAAGGGTGGACAACAATTATCCCTCACCCCTCATATCCTTCGTTCAAAATAAATGAGATATCAAACTATCTCAACACTTGACTTCCCGCGCAAACCCACACTAACGATCAAATGCTTATACAAAATGGAACTACATAGGCTTTGATCCTAGATCTCCTTGGGTACGTAGGAAAAATACTGAGTTCTTCTCGTGATCATGAGCCTCGATAATATATCTCTAGATACGTTGTCACAACATAGATGAACCCATCTACCATATTACTTTTCTATCTATCCTCAAACCTCAAAAGAGATATCAAACTATCTTAAAGTCGAGCTCTATCTCACACTTACATGAATACCAACGACCACCTATAATGCACAATCACGGAGTCATCCACAAGAGTCCTTGTGTAACTGCAATGGTTGAAGTTAAGTTCCTATTCCTTATACTGATACCATCTTCGTACCTAAACACTTATTTATATTTAAGAGATTCTCAACGCAAGGTCTATAAACCAGTTCTAAAAATAACTAAAAAGTAATCAATTAATGTTAAGAGCGATAATAGGAATATAATTAAGGAGGCATAAAGAACAAGTGGGCCCGCCTAATACCTTACCCACTCGTAATCCGATTCTCAACCCATATAGCAAGAATATCTGGACCAATCTCAAACTTAAACCCGCTTTAGGATTATCTCGAATGAGTTAACCCGAATATTTTATTTGTTTTTGTATAAAATAAATTGGCGACTCTAAATGAACCAACCAAACCCCTTATCACATGGAACACACTTAGGCGCATGCCTTAAAGCAGGGGTGTGCGACTCAAACTAGACATTACATCAAACATCTTCCAGGGGCAAGTCACTTTGACCCACATCAGAATGATAACCTGACCTTAGAGGGACACGATGGACCGAGAGACAAGAACTATAGGCATCCACCATCGAGCGAATGAACTCTTTCATATAAGATATTATATCCCTCTCTCCCCTCGGGCACTCGCTTATGACCTATAATGCCACAGTGTCAACTCTACTAGGGACAAATCTAGAGAAATGAATTATCTTTTTGCTTCCTTCCTAATATGTTTAATACAACTCTCCCAAATAACTACTTTATGTAAATTTTAGAACTGTTTAAAGACTTTAGTTTTAGAGTCCCTCACAATGTTTACGTGCTTAGGTCCTTATGTACAAGATTATACATTTTTCCAAACATATAGGTACGCACAAAGGACGTATCGATAAAATAAAAATCAGAGTATGTTAAAATAAATTATTTATTTTGCACCATGCACTACATAGTCTTGATTATCATAATACTTAAACCTTATACCCTTGATAGCGAAAGCGGTTAATTGAGAGGAAAATTGGACCTTAGAAAAGTCACTTCACCCGAAAATAGGCTTATATTTTTAAAATGTAACTTCTTCCTAAGACAAGTTTTTACATTAGAGAAATAGCTTCCATGAGTGAAGTTTGTACTTTTAAAAAGTCGCTTCCTCGAAAGGCTAATCGTCGATGAATTCTCACTATTTTTTCCCACCCATCTGGTATATCTGGCAATTTCTCTCTTGATCCCAAGGTCTCGATGACAAGGAACGTGTGGAGTATATAAATAGGCTTTCACTACTATTCAGTACTAGAGTAAAGTAGTTTCACACATACCTTAAAGATTTCTCACTCCAAGAAACTTGGTATATCGTGTTCCATGTAATTGAAAAGCGTTCTAGCAATCACCGAGCCATATCACCCTTTTACATATAAATAAAAGCTCTAGGAACACACCCTATTGCACAAAAAGAATAGATACTTATATGCCACTCTCTTTGATAAAAAACTCAAAAAAATTGTCAAGCAATCGGAGTCTAGTCCTAAAACCGCTTAGATTCCAGGTTGATTGTCTTCCCATTTTTAGGTGGAGGATAAATAGTATAGATCTACATGTTATCGCCAAAACAGATCTCCATTGTGTTGGATTATCCTACCCACATTTTATTTTTGAGGAAATAATAAACTGCAGTTTATTATTTCCTCGCTCCACATGCAAAAAATGAGAGATCATCCCTATTTACCAGAATCCAATGGGACTCTATTTAGTTCTTCCCCTCAGAAGATACTACCAAACCAAAAATACAAAAAATAAAATACCATCCACATATGGTTAAATGTAGATAAAAGAATTAATTTGTGTAAATCATGGATATGTAAGTCCTTCTACCCTGCGTATTTTCCTCTTGTCAATCATTCTGTCCATAAAAACCTGAATGAAAGTACCCCAACTTTTTCTATAATTACTATCATGGGTAGATAGATCACACTAAGTTCTTACCCTGGAAACCAGAATTCATTTTATGTCCTCAGATTAGTTTTCATAAATGAGATCCCTACTCATGACTGTCAAGTTTGCTCCGTAGTATTCTCTATATCTACCAAATAAGACCATGTTCCATCCACAATGGGCTAGATCTTGAGACAACTTGAAATTATCATCACCTCGTAGAATAAAATACAGTCGAAGATCAGGGATCGAAACCTTTCACAAGTCCACCTACAAGAAACCACTATTACGACTAGAATAGGAGAGTACGTACTTCCTTCTCCCATCCCCAAAATCGAAACATTACCTATAGTGGCCGTCGAGGTTGTACTAACTAATCCCCAGGATCCACCTACACCGGTCCCAGCACTAGCTTCCCCTGCTAACACTAGTGCCCTTTACTTACAAGTACCATTTACCCCATATGGATACTTCGAACCCTTCTTGGAGTACATTGAGTATCCACATGCCACGTTTTAAGGCCCCCGTGAGCCTAATTTGTAGCACCTCCACCAGTTGATGAGGTTATTCCTCCACCTCAAATTGAGGAGATCACGGAGGTCCAATTTGAACTGCGTATCCTTCAACAAGCCATCAACAAGATATAAACCACCGATAAGCTGACTAATATCAAGAAGATGTTCCTCTATCCTGAAGCCAGGTTGTTAAAAAATTCAAGATGTAATTATTCAAAACCTATAAAGTATTAGGTTCCCCAACTGGCCACTTATCAAACTACTACCTTCAGATGAGTATCTGAAATGTAGGCGTAGGGTTATATAGAACATGTTATCTTCCATTCCATCTGAATGAGCTCACACCTGGTAAAGCAGTATGAATACAACGAGGAACTTAGCGTCATCCATAAAGACTTTGAGATGCTAAAGTAGGAAGAAGGGGAGACAATTGGCGCTTTCTTCACTCGCTAGTGGGAAAAAACCGATCAGATGGTCAATCGCCCCTTAGAAAATGATCAAATGGAGATCGTAATTAGGAACCTCTGGAAGGAAGTACAAAATGAACTTAGGCTCATCTAGATCCCATACTTCAAAGCACTCAACGACATCAGGTGCAAGATTGAGGATCCATATGCGGGGGCATATATATTGATCCTATCCCTCCTGAAGCCATCCCTGTTATGGAAGATCCCGTTAATCCTAACAGTGATCTTAATTTGCTTATTCTATAACTGGTGTTTGGCTTTTTCATACTTGGGGTATCACCCTGGACCTACCAATGTACCGATATATGATGTAACCATGGGAACACTTACCTAAATGTTGTTCATATGATTGGTATAATTGAAATTTAAGATAATATGATCCATCAAGGTCATTCTCTACCAGAAGGCCTTCCCTCCCGGAGGTATTCATACACTGCCAAGATAGAATTGGTCAACCACGTTCCCCATGACCATGCACAAGGAAAGTTTGAGAACCTACAGTATGTAGTAACTACTCTTGCCTATGCCATATTTATCAAAGAAGTCTCACCCTGAGCATTAAAATACGCTAAGTATCAGTACTACTACGGACACATCTTCTGAGAAGCCGCTAGCATCGTGAAAGAAATGACTCCTGAAGAACTTGAAACATCCTCTAATAAGGATTAACATCTATAAATAACCCTGGATAATGACATTTGTTTGAGATCACCCATGTCTATGTAACCATAACCTGATATGTTAGACTCGAAAAATGGCCAAGTCCTAGTAACACTGGCATAAATCCAAACCTCCGTCTAGAACTAGGACATAGCCATACGATGGATAGATGACTCTATGTCTCAAACTCCCACCAAAACTCAGAACAGGCATCCTAAAATCCCTAAACTAGCCCCTACCTAGTATTGGGTGATGGCCCTAAAACCAACACCTTATGTTTATAACACCATATATTTGGCTAATTTATTACTCCATCTAGAAAAAGCTAAACACAAAAATAAAGCGAACTCACGCTCTCTCCGAAAAAAGAGGTCGACTTCCTCACTAGGTTGACACTCCTCTCCTTCGAACCTAGCTAATAAGGAGAAAAGACCCCCTAAAAAGTTATCACACCACCTCCTCAGGAAAATAACAAAATCGAGGACCAACTTCAACGAACATTGGTTAACATCACCATCTGGGAACTGTCATTTACATCTTGAGAACACTGACCAACCCTTATTTATCTGCTATCCTAAGCTTTTGTGCCCACATACCTAACTCTGGTAGAGATGTCAACTACCGTCGGATCCACCACCATGAAAGAGCATATTAGATTCTACGATTATGAACTTTTCATGCAAGGCTATAATCACCGATTCACACAGCACATCACAACTGAAACCTGGAGATAAATTATTCCCCTGGTAATGATAGAGAATGAACCCATAATTAATATACGCCCCCCATACTACACCCGGTCAAGGATATACCGCCTTGGAATTTATATCATCCTCTACGACTATTAAGGCCTATAATAAAACTCATTGAGAGGCCCTAGGGGTCATCATCCCCACGCTCATAATGGGTCCAATCAAGTGTGACATTGAGGTTCAAGTACTCGACATCCTAACTAGCTTCAACGGCTAGGTTGAGAGGGCTTGAATACATCCAATGGGGGCATTACCCTCATCATTTCATATGAAAGTCAGATTCTTATTTGATACGAAGGTTATCACAGTCTAAAGAGACGACGACTGGGCCACAATCGCCAACACTAGTACCATTCCCCTCCTAAAAACTAACCAAAATAGTAGTGACATATACCTTAGAGAATTTATATTCATCTATATTCTTTATATGATAAAAAAGAACTAGTTATTCACAGTGTAATTGCTTGAATAATCCATAAGGGATACATGCCAAGGTTCGACCTTTGAAGAAACCTATAAGAAACCCTCAAAGACATCATTGCCATAGAACACAAGGGCCAGTTCAGTCTTGGGTATACCCATAATAACCAAAACTCCAACCCCAGTCCTAAAGACCCCATCGGAGGTGTAATGGTCATTTCTGTATCGAAGGAGAGGAGTTTTCCTACCACGGACTTCGCGAACCATGGTGGGATGAAACTAAGAAATCCTTGCAACTAGGGGCAGAGATCCTCGATGAGGAAGGAATATATGTGGACTACGGGAACATCCACAAGGTCATCCATAATGAATTTAATGTCTCATGGGTCACTAAGGAAGATGAAAAGAACTATGAGCCCGAACCAGAGTGGGGACTGCCCACGCTATTTCCTGAGTAAGTTTCCATAATAGCCAAGTTGAGAACCTTAGATTTAACTCCTACAAAATGTTTCCACAACTGCTAGACCATCTCGGCCACCTAATGTAGCACTACTAAGAGGGAGAGATTAGTCAACATACCTAAACTCAATCTCTACCTCCGAACGCCAAATTCAATAACCCTTCCCACTAAAAATTCGCCTTTAATCGAGCCTCAAGATAAAACCTTCCAAATCTTTGGGACGATCAGTGGAACAAAGAAAGCCACCAACTCTTGCTGTAAGCGCTCTCCAAGTCACTCCCCTACATTGACCCCATGGTTAGCCCAACAAAGGATCTCGCTACAAACTCTGAGGAAGAAACAGTCCGACTAAAAAGACCTAGCTGCCCCAGATAGTAGTTTGTGTTAAGGCCCCAAAGCCCAAAAAGACTACATTAAGGATCCCCGAATATAATCCATCATCGCAGGAGTGACAATACTCAATAACTGGACCTCTGTCCAATGAATCCCGACTCTTATCAATCGAAGTCTCTTTGAGTCTATCCCATTAGCAAAAGAGTCCCTCTTTATCCCCTCCCGTAACGTCTTCCTTAATAAAGAAGACTTTTTTGCTATTATTAATGTTATCTTACCTCCTTTTGATGGCACAATAAATAATGATTTCCAGTATTTGCCTGCGTACGTTGCATGTGAGGATTATGAGTCCAATAATGGATCAGAATTCACACCTAATAATAATAACTCTGTGAACTTAAAATACTTAAAACACATATATAAACTTGACCAAATTCAAAATAGACGCATGTCTCCCAATGAGGATGACATAATAACCTTAAACTTAGGCACCCTCCAAAACCCTAAATAGTTACAAATAAGGTCCTCCCTAGATGAGAAAAAATAACAGGAGCTCACAGATCTCCTTGCTAGCTTCATAAATGTATTTTCTTGGTCTTATGCCGACATGCCATGTAACATCCTCCCTCATGATTTTAGTCGTACCCGTGTAATTGGGTGATTTGATATCACCCAATTGAGCTTTAGACCTTGTCAGATGAATAACGAGTCAAATTTGAGTAATATGATGGCCTTGGTGCAATTTATTGGATTTAGAATGGCCTTATTTTTAATTTGGAGAAAATTTAGGGTCATTCGAATAAGATCGCAATCTCGTTGGAACGATGCCAGGTCATTCGAACGAGAAGCCTCTGTTATTCAATCAACTGCTTTAAACAACCATCGAATGATCATTTTCTATCAAACGTTGACCACCCTCGTTAGAAGCTCGTTCAAACCTTGTGCAAACGAGGCGTGTGTTGTCATTTTAACGAGGCACATTCTCGTTTGAACAAGACTAAAAAATTAGAATTTTCAGATACGAAAAAGTTGTCAAAATCCTGACCCTTAGATCATTTGAGCTGTCAATATCTCAATAGGTCATATCAAATCGTGTTGGGGGGAGGGCTTTTAGGGGACCTTTTGGTAATGGGTTTTTGGTATATATAGAGAAAGAAGGGTTTGGGGGTCCATCCCCAACTATTTTTCATATGCTTTTCTCCCTTTAACACTTAGAGCTCTTATGGAGTTTTGCCAACATCCACAACCCTAGAACCACCACCCCTCTACCCTAAAGCTCTATATTTACCTTATATTCTACCACATTTAATCCAACAAAACCTATACACACCACATGTTTGAGAAAGACATCATTTATGGAGATGTTGCTGGGGATTTTTGGAGAAGAAAAGAAGAAGAATAAAGGATCTTGAATGGGGTTTTGCTTGGAGATTTCACGGTCTTGCTAGTGGAACTAGGAAACCTTCTTGCGACCACTTTAGGAGGTGGGAGGTTGCCATCACCATCCTTTTCTTCCAACCATTTTTAGAGCTTCATTGAGATGAGAAACTCTACTCTTTAAGATTAAGAACTCCATTTCATTAGTATTTGGTCTTGTTTGTATAATTTTAAGAGTTGAATGAATGCATGTTATAATAAGGCTATTTTCTCATGATCTACGTAAAATGGTTTTACAAATGGTTTCAAAGTTTTGAGAAAATGATATGTTTTAAAGAGACATGGTATTAAACATTTTATGAAATAAAATGTTTTGAAATGATATTTATCTTATTAAGATATTTTCTGTGCAAAGTCTTAGTTTTCTTGTAAAAAAATAGAATTTATATGAAGTTAGACATTTATTCATGTTTTGAAGAACAAAATATATATTTTTTCTTGAAAATCCTATTTTTGCAAGTATTATGAAATTTCTTAAACAAATCATGTGCTAAACTCAATTTATTGGATATTTGGACTTAAAATCACTCTTCCCATGTATATAAACTTGTAGTAATTTAACAATGAGCATATGAACAAGTTTGATAAAGGTTTTAATGAGTTTTGACATGAAATAAAGAAAACAAAAACTTTAGCCCTTTAAAGTGTGTTAATAAGTGTAGAAAATGTGATAATGTATGTTTCAAGACTACATATGATGATAAAGGAAAATGGTGATTTTTTATAAAATAGTCTTCAAATGCCCAATGACTTCTTTGTTAAAGAAAGGGATGAGATAAAGAGGTTTTCAACTTGAAAAGTGTGCTACTTCCAAAGTGTACAATAAATGTTAACAAGTAAAACATGCAAGATGTTGGCGTGTATAACTTAATAATGTTTGAGGAAAATAACACTTGTGAAAATAAAGGAGAGGCAGGTTTGAAAACAAATGGGTAAAATGGTAACTTTATGTAAAGTGGAACGTTTTTATGAAATAAAATGTTGAAAAAGGTGTTACATAAAATGTTCCTAAAAGTGAGTGATTTTTGGGATGAAATTACTGTAAATGTGTAAAGGACAAGAAATTATGATTTTCAAGTGTAACACAAATATGGTGTATAGTTCCCTGGATTTTGGCTTCAACCATTAAAAGTAGAATAATGTGGACATTTGCAAAATGTTAAAACACATTGAAAAAGGAATCAGATGTCATCGAAAATAATTAAGAAGGGCGCGAAGCCTTGGGGTAAAAGACCCAAAATCACTGGCCAGAGCATATGGTAGTGCGATCGGCAGTGTGAAGCCCGTTAAAGTATGCGGTTATGTGGTAAATTCTAAGGAAAAGATAATGAGAAAAGTGGAACATGATAAGGAAATTATTTGTGTTGAGAATATATGAAAAGACAACCCTTGTGAAATGAAATCGATAAATGTTCCTATCTTGAAGTGGTAATTTGTACAAGAAATATGAAAATGACTATGTCCAAGTAAAGCGTGAGTTAATGACACAAGTGATATGGTTAATAGGTAATCGAGCAACGTTAGATGGTTTTAAACCATAATTAACACAAGTGTGCATTGTGAACGATTTTCAAAAGGAAAACAAGTATTTTCTAATACGGAGTGTGCATGTGTTGAAAGGTGGTTTTTAAGGAAAATACTATAGTGGATCTGATGTGAGTAAATGGAAAATCTCTGTAAATGAGGTGTTTTTCCTAAAAAAATGGTAGTTTGTTTAAGTATTTAACCAAGTGCATTAAATTAGGAAAATAATCCTAAGTTAAGTAATAAGGGGCAAGAAGAGTCATTTCATAAGATTAATGTGATTTAACTAAGTCAAGTAATGTTTTGGATTAAAAACGGATTCATGCATTAATATATGTACGTATATATACCCATGGTATTTGCATTTGCACGTAGGTGGTACGTTATAAAGTCTCTTTTTTGCCGTATATTGCATTGTTGTATATCCCACGGGCATTCAGCCCATTTCCTCTCCATACGTCGTTTTGTATTTTAAGAGCATTATGCAGGTAAGTATTCTTTTTACTTTACATTAGTAGCTCTGAATGCTTGAATTCAGGGGACGCTTTCCACAAGCCTTACACGTAGCTTGATATAAATTGGAATCACAGGCTAAACAAGTGAAATGTTAATTAAATAAAACTAGACTAGCAACATTATTTAGGTTGTTTCCCTGCACTTCACACCTAACGTTCTGGTCGGACCGGATTGACCCATGAGTAACCCATAAATTATGGGGCGAGATATTACAATTGGTATCAGAGCCCTAGGTTCAAGGTTCCTTTGGAGAGTAATGTGGTGAGGTTTGTAGTGGATATTTCGACGTCGGTGGTTTTTTAGGGCCGACCACGCTTGACAGGTGTTGGTTTTGATTCGTGTTCTCGACGATGGAGTGGAAGAGATTAGCACGACGGGTAATTCATTGTCAAGTAGCAAGTGGCCAATTTAGTTACCATTAATAGTTCTCGACGCTTCTGATATAGGCGTATTAGTAACTTGTGATGTTCGCATAGGCCATTAGTTGCGATGTCGTGTTCTCTAGTGTGAGGTGCTTTTGTGTTAACACTTAATGATGTGAGGAACCCACAAATATGTTAATAAGGGTGAATAGAGTCCCTTTATATAAAGGTGTAAGATATTTAAGTCAAATATGGAGATTAGATGGTTAGAGTATCATTACTAAGCAATATTGCTTCTATAATTAAAATGCATTAGATTCATTGGTTAGGAACACGTGGGTGGCTAATAGCGATGATGCAATTAGAAAAATTTGATCCTTAAAGTATTGTCATTTTGTGGGTGTTTAAAAATTTAGTAGGTATATGAGGATGTGTACGCGGGCTTTAGTTGATAGAATATTATCATTGTAGGTGAGTCCCTTGGAAATTATCGATTATAAGATGTATCTCGTAAGATATGATGACAGTTACGATCCATTGGTGGTAAGTGTGTTACATGTGTAACAATGATGAGTTAAAGTGACATTGGATTGAACCCTAAGTAGTCTTCTATGATGTGGGTTAAGAGATTATAATGTAACATTTGAGGAATAGGATCCCTTGTGACATCAGTATTGTGGAACTAAGGGATATAGGTTATACATGACGTCCTATATGCTACCAGAATCCTTAGTAGTATCAACCTATTATTTAATACGTAGTATATGGGGCCAATCGTATGGAGGAAAGTTTTTGACTTTCCATTAGGTCTCGAGTAGAGGGTCATAAGTTAGATCCATATAAAGGTTTTAAACCAAAGGGAAATAAGATTTTTATCTGAATACCATAGATCGTTTTCAATTGCTTAAGTGATGACTAAATGTGAAGCGATTTTAGTATAATTAATCGACTTTAATAGAACACCTACTTCGTTAATGTTCTGCAGGAAGTAGACTTTTCAGCCCTTGTCTAGTAGCCATTCTGAGTGAGGATCCCTTGGAAAGGTGTTTTTACTTAATTAACAAGGAAATTATCTACTCTATCTGACCCATGAGATAAATTGCATGTGGCGTCTTTGGGAATAGAAATCGACTTGTTGTGATGCCTTAAGGTGTTCAATGATTATAGTTCTCCATGTGTGAAGACTTTTAGGCTAGTATCTTATGATTATCTAATAGTTGTGGGATGTATATTGTAAAATCGATAGAGCGTACCTGCTATGTGAAAAGAGTGGGTAGTGAAATTTTGTCAGGATTTTAGTGACTTTTACATTGAGGTATAACGGGTATCCTTAGGGAGCCAATCAAGTTCAGTGTTATGGAGTGTAATGTGTTCTAGTGATAGTTGTATTGGAGGTAATGTGGTGATCTAAGGTTATTTGTCCAAAAGAGCTAAATTGTGTAAGTCTATGGTGATATCGTTCGAATTGGCACAAAAAAGTACTGTAACCTTCTAAGGAAAGTTAGAAATTGGAGCCATGATTAGACGTAATGTTCGTTTGTTGTTAGGTGACTAGTGAGGAAGGTTTCATACTTGACTTTGTATGATTGAGGTCTTTGGAATATCAGTCCGAATGGGATATCGAGGTATGATTGGGGTATCAGCATATTACACCGGTATAAGATAGAATAACCCTAGCAGAGAAAGGACTAGTTCTTAGCACGTCTTAACAGACATGTACGGATTAGGGGGTATAAGCTTATATAGTACTTACTACCCTTATGTACTAATGATGACCGGTGTGGCCATCACGAAGATTCGATTTGGGAAGAATTTAGATATGGGTGTAGTGACGAACTTGTACCAATGGTGGCTATTACGAGGTGAGTGTTTCGCCTAATTAGGCATTGCCTAAGGATATATTGGGATAGAATCACCGCACGAGAAAGTAGACGGTAACTTAGGTATGTTAGGTTGGTCACGAAGTCATGTTTACCAGAGTGATGGACAAGGTTGGCATTGACAAAGGTGTTTGGCATTCATCATTCGAAGTGGTTCGTGTTTGTCAAGGATGAAAAGAAGAAAACTAATTCCTAAGGAGGAAAGTCCAGAGTTTGACTTCCCAAATGACAATAGTTTGTGTTTATTCTTGTAATGATGAATGATTCATGGTCCTATTCATTTTGACTGGTGACCCAAGCCAGGGTGTATGTCAAGGTTAGGATTTGATGAGAACGTATAGGATGAGTAGAAGACTTCAAAGCGTACGACGTAGGTCCACACTCCCTGAACTATATTGCATTGCATACAAATGGTATTCTCTCAGAACGGTTGTTCGTTTATTCTGATTCATTGTGTTCTTTCAGTTATGATAGTTGAGGACCGTGTTCCTTTAGTTTCGGTAGTCGAGGATTGTGTTTCCTCGATTCTGATAACTTGGATTGTATCATGTTATTGTTTTATTTAGGATGTGATTTGGCTCAGTGAGAGTGATATTGGGCTATTCATGGTGAATGCATCTCGGTAACTGGGTGCGCCCTTGTTTTAAGTATCCTTTTATTTTGCAAAAGTTCTGTGTACGTGTGGCCACGCATTCTGTCGTGCGGTTTACTCATAGTATTAACTTTCCTTAAGCTTAGTGACCTTGTGGATTGACAAACATGGAGATTAGATACTCTAGTTATAAAGAGCAAGATTATAATTTGAGAATATCATAAAGTATTAAAACTCGAGGAAATGTATCACGCAGTGTTGTTCTGCCACATTGAGTAGATTTATGTAATACTCGGGTGAGTGTTCCATAGTTGGATGCTAGAGTGGTCTTAAGTTCGTACAAGGACCTTGTGGAAGTACCAATTGGATGTACGGTTTGTGACTTAGTCAGTATGTCACTTTTCGAAGTAAATAACTAGTTAAGAGAGGTCTGTATCAAGTTAAAGTGAATGTTTATGGTCAGGATGACTCGAGAATATAAGGAGACTCAGGATGTGTAGTACTAAGATTCGAAATAATTTGGGTGTTAGTTGTATGTAGTTTTTCTCTTGGGTGCAGTGTTTATCATTAGAAAGTGTTGCCTGATAGATGCCGATATGCCTTAGGTGTTAGTAAGGAAGCTTTAGGATTTGGTTGAGATGAATAGTGGGCCAAATTTGTGAAATATTGTGGCCTTGGTGCAATTATTTGGATTTAGAATAGCCTTATATTTAATTTGGAGAAAATTTAGGGTCGTTCGAACGAGACCCTTGGTTGTTCGAACGAGATCCCAATATCATTAGAATGATGCTAGGTCGTTCGAACAATTACTTTAAATGACCATCGAACGATCATGTTCTGTCAACAGTTGACCACCCTCTTTAGAAAATCGTTCAAACCCTGTTCAAATGTGCGTGTTGTGATTAGAATGAGGTCCATTCTCATTTGAATGAGACTATAAAAATCAGAATTTTTAGATTCGAAAAATGCTATCAAAATATTGACCCTTGGATCATTTGAGTTGTCAAGCTCTTAATGGAACAGATCAAATTGGGGGGGGGGGGGGGAATTTAGGTGATAGGGTAATGGGTTTTCAGGGTTTTTGGTATAAATAGAGGAGATAAGGGTTTTGGGGTCCATTCCCAACCATTTTCCATCAGATTTTCTATCGGTCTAACACTTAGAGCCCTCATAGAGCTCCAGCACCATCCACCACCCTAGAACCACCACCCCTTCACCCTAAACCACCATATTTACCTTACATTCTACCAAATTTAAGCCTATAAAACCCATAAACACCATATGTTTGAGCAAGACATCATGTAATGGGATGTTGTTGGGGATTTTTGAAGAAGAAAAAAAGAAGAATAAATGAAATTTTTTGTTTGGAGATTTCATGGAGCTTACTAGTGGAGCGAGGCAACCTCCTTGAGGCCACCTTACAAGATGGGAGGTTTCCATCACCATATTCTTCATCCAACCAATTTTAGAGCTTCATTGAGGTGAAAAACTCTACTCTTTAAGTTTAAGAACTCTATTTCATTAGTATTTGGTCTTGTATGTAGAGTTTTAAGAGTAGATGCATGCATGTTCTAACAAGGCTATTTTCTCGTGATTTATTTAAATTGATTTTACAAATGGTTTCAAAATTTTGAGAAAATGTTATATTTTCAAGAAGACTTGGTATTAAACATTTTATGAAATGAAATATTTTGAAATGATATTTATCTTATTAAGATATTTTATGTGCAATGTCTTAGAGTTTTCTTATAAAAAAATAAAGTTTCTATGAAGTTAGACATTTATATATGTTTTGAAGAACAAAATATCTTTTTGTCTTGAAAAGCCTGTTTTTGCAAGTATTATGATTTTTTATGAACAAATCATGTGTCAATCTCAGTTTATTGGATTTTTGGAATTAAAATCCCTCTTCCCATGTATATAAACTTATAGTAATTTGGCAATGAGCATATGAATAAGTTTAATAAAGGTTTTAATGAGTTTTGACATGAAATAAAGAAAATACAAATTTCAGACCTTTAAAGTGTGTTAATAGGTGTAGAAAATGTGGTAAGTAAATGTTTCAAGACTACATATGATGATAAAGGAAAATGGTGCTTTTCTTTTAAAGTAGTCTTTAAATGCCCAATGACTTCTTTGTTAAAGAAAGTGATGAGATAAAGAGGTTTCCAACTTGAAAAGTGTGTTAATTCCAAAGTGTACAATAAGTGTTAACGAGTAAAACATTCAAGAAGTTGGTGTGTATAACTTAATAATGTTTGAGAAAAATAACACTTGTGAAAATAGAGGAAAGACAAGTTTGGAAAGAAATGGGTAAAATGGTAACTTTATGTAAAGTGGAACATTTTTATGAAAAAAAATGTTGAAAAAGGTGTTACGTAAAATGTTCCTAAAAGAGAGTGATTTTCGGGATGAAATTACTGTAAAGGTCTAAAGGACAAGAATTTGTGATTTTCAAGTGTAAAACAAATATGGTGCATAGTTCCCTGGATTTTGGCTTCAATCATTAAAACTAGAATAATGTGGACATTTGCAAAATGTTAAAATACATTGAAAAGGGACTCGGATGTCATCGAGAATAATTAAGAAGGGCACGGAGCTTTGGGGTGAAAGACCCAAAATCACTGGCCAGAGCATATGGTAGTGTAGCCGGCAATGTGGAGCCCGTTAAAGTATGCAGTTATGTGGTAAATTCATAGGAAAAGATGATGAGAAAAGTGGGGCATGATAAGGAAATTGGTTGTGTTGAGAGTATAAGAAAAGACAACCCTTGTGAAAAGAAAACAATAAATGTTCCCGTTTTAAAATGGAAATTTGAACAAGAAATATGAAAATAACTATGTCCAAGTAAAGCCCGAGTTAATGACACAAGTGAAGTGGTTAATGGATAATCAAGCAACCTAAGATAGTTTTAAGCTATAATTAACACAATTGTGTGTTGTGAATGATTTTCAAAAGGGAAACAAGTCTTTTCTAACACCGAGTGCGCATGTGTTAAAAGATGGTTTTCAAGGAAAATACTAAAGTGGATCTTGTGTGAGTAAATGGAAAATCTCGATGAATGAAGTGTTTTTTCTATGCAAATGATATTTTGTTTAAGTATTTAGTAAGTGCATTAAATTGGGATTATAATTCTAAGTTAAGTAATAAGGGGCAAGAAGGGTCATTTCGTAAGATTAATGTGATTTAATCAAGTCAAGTAACATTTTGGATTAAAAACGAATCATCTATTAGTATATGTATATGTATATACACATGGTATTTTCATGTGCTGTTAGATGGTACCTTATAGAGTTTCTTTTATGCCATTATATTCTATATTGCATTATAATATATCCCATTATACATTCGGCTCATTCCTTCTCCTTTGTCACGGAAGGTTGTATGTGGTTAAGTATTATTTTTACTTTATGTTAGTAGCTTTGAATGCTTGGATTCCGGGGACACTTCCCACAAATCCCACACGTAGCATGATATAAACTGGAATCGTGGGCAAAACAAGTGAAATGTTAATTAAAAAAAACTGGATTAGCAATATTATTTAGGTTGTTTCACTGTACTTCACACCTAACGTTCGAGTCGGACCGGTTTGAACCACTGGTAACCCTTAAATTCCAGGTCGGGACATTACATGCCCAACATCGACCCGACTATCATCATGTATGATATACCCACTCTCCCCAAGTTTTAACCCGAATGGTCGTTCAAAGTAAAAGAGGAAGTAGAGAAATAACTCATTGTCGGTTTCATCCGAGTAATCGAATATCCCATTTGTCTAGCCAACATCGTACTAGTACCCGAGTGTAGACTACATGGATCTTAATCAGACCTACCCCAAAGATGATTTCCCTCTACTTCACATCGACTTATTGGTAGATAGTACAACCATTAATGCGCTCAAGTCCTTTGTTGATGGGTTCACAAGCTATAATTAGATAAAAATGCACCCTAACCACCTAGAGAAAATTATATTCATCACTCCTTGGGGGACTTACTATTATACAGTTATTCTATTCAGTTTGAAGAGTGCAAATGCAATTTAACAAAGATTGGTCATAGGCATCCTCCATGACCTCATACACAAGGATTGATGGTACACGTAGACGATATGATTATCAAATCCAAATTTCGAAAAGGACACGTCCCATCACTCCAAAAATTCTTCCAAGAGTTACGTCTCTTTAATACGAGGCTAAATCTTTAAAAATGTTCCTTTGAAATGAGTAAAGGGAAGTTTCTCGACTTCATTGTCAGCAAGGATGTAATCGAGGTAGACCCCTCTAAGGTTAAAGTCATACGGTAAATTCCACCACCCAAAATAGAAAAAGAGGTCAGAGCGTTCCTAGTTTAAATTCAATTCATATATGAGTTCACCAACTAACTGACTACCACTTGTGAACCTGTCTTCCAAATACTCAAGAAGGACTAACCCAAAAAATGGAATGCTTAATGACAATAATCATTCAAGAAAATAAAGGAATACCTCACTCACCTATCGTAACTACTACCTCCCCAACTAGGACAACCTCTATTGATCTACATGACCATAATCGACACGGCCGTCGAAGCCATGCTGAGCTAATATGTTGAGAGTACTGAAAAGAATGTTCTATATACTATGTTAGTGAAAATATAGTCTCCCTTGAGCTCAAATACATTTCCTTGGAAAATGCTTATGTGTCCCTCGAATGGATCACCTCCAAACAATGACACTACAAGATGTCCTTCAGTGCAAGACTCATCTCCATGATAGCCCCATTAAAATAACTATTGAGAAGCCCGCTCTTTCTAGATGAATGTAAAAATGGTTGCTGATACTATCTGAGTTTGAGATCACGTATATCACACAAAAAGCAATAAAAGGACAAACCATCTCTAACCTCCTTGCAAGTCAGCCCCTATCAGTCGAATAAAACCAAACGAGGGAGAATTCCTCGACGAGGATCTCTTTTCCCTAAACGATAGAGGAGCTTGGGAACTTTAATTCGTTGACAAATAAATCTAAACAAAAATCAAAATTCATAGAAACATAAAAATTATCTTTATTTTTTTTATATTCCAACTCACGTACATCTAAAATGCACCAAACTAAGTCATTTGTCCATGTAAAAAAAATAGTAGGAAACAACTAAATATACCCACCATATAAATAATTCATAAATAAAATAATGACCTACTACATGTATGATAGCTAGATATACCCATTATGTACATCATTAAAAAATGTCTCCAAAAATTATTTGTCCAAAAATCACACATATATGCGTCAGTCTTTCTATGGCTTTTGCAGAAAAGTGTCGACACCTCAAAAGCTCCAAATCATATAATATAAGCTTGAATAAAATCAATGAACTTATGTTGAAGTTCATTGATCTCGTAAGTTTGATATGATGACTTTCAGCCAACTCATTCATCTAAACAAGACAAATAAAATTAAATTTAGTTTTTATCACATCTAAATAAAAAGAAATATAAACAAGTTATTAAAAATATGTGGCCTTTATTTTTATAGACTTTAATGATTTTGCCAAGATCTCTTGCGTGAACTTTAATACAAAAAAAAAAAACCACACACAAGTTCCCCTTGTTGTTTAGGGCCCTGAAAATAAAGGAGCTTATATATTACATATGCCAAATGTGAATACATAAATATTAAATTTAAATTATTAAACAAATACCTTAACACATTGTTCGAAATAAAGTTGATCACAACCAAAACCTAATGACACCTATATTATGAAGAATTATTGGAGAATCAAAATATTATACATACACACATTATGATTCTCAAAAACTTTTTTATATCTACCAAACATACCTAGTATTAATTGGAATAACAAATATTTATTTGTATGATGCCTTCTGTAACATTTCTGTTATAAATTGATGCCCATTGTTTTTTAGAAATGCGTCCCAACAGAGAGGGGATTTAGTAATCTAAGAACTTCACGACTGTGTTATCTAAAAATGATACACCTTTAACATGCCTCTAAGTAGATGTTCTTACATAAGTTAAAAATAACATATATTGTAACGCTCGATCTGAATTTATGGGTTACCCATGGTCAACAAGGTCCGACCCAGGTGCCAGGTGTGAAGTAAAATGAAACAACGTACACAATGTTACTAGGCCAATTTTATTTAATTAATATTTCAATTATTTAAAATGATGTTTTCATTTGAAATCAAACTACGTGAGGGACCCATGGAAAGATTCCCCAGAATCCAAACATATAGAGCTACTAATCGTAAAATAAAAGAATACTTACCTGTCAACACTCTCAAAATACAGAACTACACCCAACTGGCCGTAACAAAGATGAGGGAGTGATCCAAATACCAAGAGGAAAAATACAAGAATGTAGTATAAAATCTTGTAATTATTAAAGCATACACAAGAATGTAAACCCATACACATTCCCATCCCTATATTAAAAATCCCACTTGAGCCACCAACCTTTCGCTTGATGTGACCTAAAAACACTTCAAGCCCCCAACCATATCGCCCAGAGATAACTACATAGACTAGATTCTCCACTATATTATTATCGCAGACATTCAAAACATACACCTAGTTGTCCTTGAATAAAAGATACGCAGGAAACCTAAGATATCACTTTAGGCTCGGTATAAATAAACAAAAAAAATAACCCATTTATGGGAAAAAACTATTTATAGTCATTGTTTCCTCACTCAAAAGAGACAAAACAGTCTTAATAAATTGAGTGTCAGGTAATGAAATAGTGCTCTAAAGAATTTTAAATACTCTGCGATGTCATCCTTAATTAAAAAGATCACATGAAGGCCGATATCACGAAAGCAGCAGTCAAAAGAAGCCAAAAGGATGATTCACTAATCCTATATACCGCTTCCCCAAAAATGTAAAAACCCAAACTCCATCCCCTCAAATCACCCCATATCATTAACAGGCAGACTTGCTAAGGACTCCCCGTAAAATGACACATTTTTTGGGACAAAGAATGACACTCTGATTCTAATGCTATATCAAAAATCTCCCACCAATCACTAGGGAAAGAAAAAGGAAGTTACTTCTGTCACCACTCCAGTATCAGTATAGAAAAGGACTCACCATCGAGAAAGTAAAAGTCGCCTCTCTCTAAAAGAAAAGTCTCAAAATATAGGTCACTTTTGTTCCCATGTGTATATATGTCTTTTATCCTTATGTATATCACCCCCATTTTTATAAAAAGAGCTTAGACTCCAACTTCCCTACATATGGGTATACCTATTATTTTTATGTATATTTTCCTTCCATTTATATATTTATTTCCACCATTTTAAGATCTTGGGATCATTCAGTCCATACGCCCACCGTTTATTACTCTAATGCATACAATAATAAAAATAAGCGAAGCACTGAGTACAAATCATATGCCACCAAAAAGTAAAGTGCTATTGATAATACGCAAATATTGCGTATTTTATCCATCAAACCTACACATTTTAGCCCCATCGACTATCTTATTCACTATATTTATGCTCGTTAACCAGACAACCTCGAATTTCTACGTTAACATGTTTTGCAGGGGTTAATTGAGCTTTTATAGGTATTTGGATGCTAAGTACGAAGTTCAAACGCATTCCGCTCGATTTCCGTACGCAATCGCACGTTCAAGGGAATTTTAGCCAATTCACAATTTGGGCACCTGACCCAACATCTGCACGGAAGTTGTATCCCTCCTCGCAAGCTTCGTGTGGTCGCGAACAGTGCGCGATTTCGATTCAGAACGAAGAAGTTACGGCGATTCTAGTGGACGGGAAATGCAAACATGCAAAAACCGCAAGCAGCTTGGCTGATACCGGCTTGATCGATCGATTGACCAACGGGGTCGATCGATTGATTGACCAACGGGGTCAATCGATCGATCCTTCAGTTTTGCCAAATCGTGGGGAGACAGTGGGCTTCAATTTTGAGCATCGATCGATCAATCGATCCCCTATTTTCTGCAGATATTTTGGCCTTTTTTTTCTTTTTCCTTTTGTTTTCTAATTTAATTCCACTTAGTATAAATAGCATTTTTGTTGTAAATATAAGATATTAAGGTTTATATTGTAGTTTATATAGTTTTAGAAGATAGTTTAGCTTAGGGTTTGGGAGTTGAGAGCTATTTTCTTCTTCCTCATATGGTGTGACAACATTTGGGTAAGTAAGATTGATCTTTTATCTTTCCTCTCCATTAATAACTTGTATTTCATTTGTTCATGCTTTGTTAATTATATTTACATGCTTTCATAATTAGTTTTACATGCTTTGATTTACTTGCTTTCTAGTGTATATTTACCGTGTTTATTTACTGCTTTCCATTTACCGCATTTTAACATTCTTTCTGGCTAATTTAAATTAGGTTGTGTTTGAATTGAACTCACTTAGGTTGACGCGTTGCTTGGCTTTGGTGATGGCATTTACGGGTCTATTTTGGGTGCATTGTCCTAGTTATTGCACCTAAGAGATTTGACGGGGCATATCATGTATGTCCCGTGCTTACGACCTTTCGTGCGTAAATTTTAGGGTATTTGTTGATGCCAAAATCTTATTAGGCTTTTATGGAGATTTAAGGGTGTGACAACCCTGGATTCAATTAACTGTCAAAAGCATTAGTAATAACTCGTCGACCCATGTATCCATTTTATACAAATTAACTCGGGTGAGGGATATTCAATGTAACCTATAGTTTTACCGCTATGTTAATCTAGTTTATTTTCCCTCGCCTAGTTAAACATTTCCCTTTTATGCATATTTTCCTTTTTAGTTTGTAGTTCACCTTTTACACTTTTATTTTCGGAGCACTAAATCATATAAATTCTAGCAACTCGTCTCAGTGGATCTTTCAATACCCGACTTATCGCTATGCTTGCCTCGCAAGTATCGCCGTAATTTAGGTTTATTTGTATTGAGTAGGCAAAATGAAAACAACGACCGTGCACTTACACGTGCGCGCATTTCACACTCGGTCAAAATGGCGCCGTTGTCGGGGACTTGTTTGTTTTAGACTTTAATTGATTTAGTATTTCGTAGTATTTTCTTTCTGTTTGTATTATTTGCTAACCTTTTTACAGGACTTCCACATTTGAGCACTTAGAAACGCTTGAATTTTTATCGTGTGCACCTACTTTGTGGAATTCGTCATTTTTGAGGTAAGCATGTCTTATTCCAATTCTTTTGGTAATCATTGTTATAATTCTCAAAATGCCCGTAATTCTATGACTTTCGGTGAATACTTAGAATCCGAAAGAATTACAAATTCAAATATGACTTTGGGTGAGTATAACGAAAGTCAAAACTTGGGTTATTGGAATTTTGATGATGATGATGATAATTATTTTGGGCCTTTACCTCCTTATAATAGGGATTTTGAAACGAATTGCAATGGTTTTCAAAATTCCTATAATAATGTGTTTTCGTTTAAGTCCGATGGTAATTTTCAAAGTTCTCATTTTCATGCATCCGCACCTCAGCCTACGACATTCGGTGAGGGCTTGCGTATGTATGATAATGAGAAACTTGAAAATCATTATCGGGAAGAAAATCGTTCGTGGGAACATGACTTGGATTTATTATTTAAGTCCGACGACGATTTTGCTTCCGAAACTTTCGAAGTCGAAGAATGTTTTGAACCAAATGAGGTACTTGTGCCTACTTTGGAACAAACCATTATAGATTTTTCCCATTGCATAATAGATATTGAAAGTGAGAATGAAAATGATGCAATATCTATTTGCAATGAAATGATTTCTTCTTTGGCCCCCAGAGAAGAATATTTCATTGAAAATGATATTATTTCCTTCTAAACTCGATCTTCATGCAATGATGATTCATCTCATGAGTTTGAATTTCTTTCATCCCCATTTTAATTCTCTATTATCACACCGTCACAAGTACCCGATGATTCGGTTTCAAACTTTAATGTTTTCAACCTTTTCGCCGATGAGGAGTACTTGCTCGAGTCGCCTTCCATGATCGCATCCGTGCCTTCGTGTGCCCCGCTTCCCATTCCAATTTCAAAATCCTTAGGAGGATATTCGGCTTTTCTCGTTCCCCACATGTTTTTGTCACCCATTCAATCCAAACCCCCCATCGTCCCTCTAAAAATTTTAATTAGCGATGGTTCCTTTCTTATGCCTTACACATGCCTTCCGTTGTTAAAACGAAATTCATGTTTTTCGGAAGGCATGATTAAGTGTGAGGGTACACCGGTTATCCTCCAAAGTCAAATAATTCTCATGGTGTACCCTTACCTATTTAGACTTATAGTGTATAGTTAGTGTTAAGCCTAAATAGTAGGTTGTATATAGTTAGCTTTTTATTCTTTCTTTCTTTTTAATTTAGTCTAGTGTAATTAGTTGAATTTTTATTATTTGTTTTTGCTATGATCAGTACTAACTTGTTTTGTAGATTCTTTGGAATTGTTCTTATGGGGATCGCTCCACTTTTGGGTAATATCACTCTTTTCCCCTCTTAACTTGGTTCTTAATTCACATTGAGGATAATGTCAGGTTTTAAGTTAGGGGGTGTGGGATATTCTATCCATTTCTTTATTTAGTCCATGTTTTTGCTCACATATTAGTTACTTAGTATGCTTTTCTTAGAAAAATTAAAAATTTCAAAAAGATTTTCTTTCTTTTTTCTCATTTTTTAGGCATTTTGCCTTTGTTTTCGATGATAAATTTCAATAATTGCTCGATCCAATAGACAGCCCAATGATGCATGTTAACGATTTTAGAAGTTATTAGACTTTAGTCTCACTTATTGATATTGTTAATAACTTCATGAATTAAACTTTAATCCCATGAGCACATGCACTTTTATTGTTATATTGATTTGGTTTAAGATTTTTATAACTTGATAATATTTTGTTGCATTGTATATACTTAGACCGAGTAAGCTTTGTACCTTTTGTCGTTTGTGAGTGTATACACTATTCTTTTCTTATTGAAAATGTTGAATTCGTCGGTAATCTCTCTATTCTTTCATTTGATCGTTCATTAATTGAGTTCATACTTGAAATGTGTTACTTGATCATGATTTTCATATTTTGTTTTGACTTGAGAATTGCGTAAAATTTTAAAAATGATCATAGGCCATCTTTGTTATATCATCCATATTAGCCTTGACCTCACCTTTTTTATGTTCCCTAGTCAACCCCTTTGAGCCTAAATATTAGCCTTTCGTTTCATAACCCAAATCCCATAACCAACTCCAAATTGGAGTTATAAACCATACATACACTTTCCATACCTTTGTTTGGAATGTTACTTGGGATTGAATTTTGTTGTTATGATATCGGTTGCAATTTAGGCATATGAGAGTGAGAAAATTAAAGAAAAGAGATGTGAAAAAAGTGAAGAAAAAGAGAAAGAAAAAAGAAAAAGAAAACAAAAGAAAACATAAGAGAAAAAGAAGAAAAGAAAAAGAAAGAGAAAGTTGTAACTTTTGTATATAGTTCAATAATCTTTGATTACTCTCCCCGATGATATATATAATGCCTTTTTGGAACTTGTTTTCCAATTTTGATATTGCCCGCATTTTCCCATTTTCCAAGTTTTCATTTCCAAACACTTTGAATCCGTACATATATTCCTTCATTTTGTACCCTCGCCTAGCCTACATTACAACCCTAGTAAAGTCCTATGTGATCTTTAGTAGATGTAATTTAAAAGTTGAAATAGTTTTGATAATCTCTGAAAATGCATTTCGCCTCTTTTAGTGTGCGGTATCCTTTCATTGAGATTACGGTTTTTCAGTTTATATATAGCGTTCTTCATTTGTGATATGTGTTCGACCTAATTTCCATTTACATTTACTCTTTATGCCCGCATGTTCCATATGTTACCTCCCTATTTCGAGTGAATTCTCTTGATGAGTGTAATGCCCGTGAGGATTTAATGTATGCTTGCTTTAATGTTTATCCGGTTTATATAAGTTTTTCGCTAAATCACACTTTGCATGTGCCCGTTTCCCCTCCCACATTTTAAAGTTTCAATTCTATGAGGTGCATTCTATAATGTTAATGATTTCAGACTTTTGTTTGAATTCGTTTAATTTGCAAATAATGCGTATGAAATCCTTTTCGCTATTGTTGGGCTTATCGCATGTTGATTTGGGCATATTTTGAGGAAACCATGTGATGTTTGTGGGTATCATCCCTGAAAACCCTCATGAGACGACACTCGTCCACTAGGGTGACCTTGGGGTTTAACGACTTATTACATATGCTAAATGCAATCGAATCACCCGCGAAAGTGGCCTTATGCTTTTATACCATACTTTTGTACTTATCGTGCTTTTGGTTTGCTTGTAGTTCTTATTGTATCCTATTTTGTTGCTAGGGACTAGCAATGTGTAAGTAAGGGGGCGTGATAATACGCAAATGTAACACCCCGTGTTTTTATTATTTAATTTAATTAATTAATTGGAAAACTCGGGAAAAATAAATTTTATAATTTTTATTGGTTAAATATGTTGTTTATGATTTTAGAAGAATAAAACTTCAAGCGGAATTGAAATCGGAGTTAAAACGGATTTTATATGATTTTTTTTATATTTTGCCTTATGGCATTTTTAAGCAAAAACTGTCAGTTTTCTGGGGTGATCGATCGATCGACGCCTAGGCATCGATCGATCGATGCCTTCAGAAAACGTGCGCTGCAATCCATTTTGGACGAATTTGACTTACTTTAAAACTCTTTCTCTTATATATAATTAAAGGGACGGGGCTAGATTTTTAAACACTCATTTGTGAAAACCCTAAGAGCAGAAAACTCTATTTTCTCCATCTTCTTCTACCTCAAAACCCTAGCCACCATTAAAATAACTTTTCAAGCTCAGTTTTGAAGGCAAAGGCTAATCTGTCCCGAGTCGGTTCAAGAAGGGGTTTTGACCCATTTTTCGAGAGGAACACATTCACGTAATCAGATTTTTCTGTCGAACTAATCCCAGGCATGTTGACCCTATTCTTTTCCTTTAGTGTTATGTGTCTTGATTGTAGCCTCCATTAAACTCATGTTTTCTAAAATAAGATATGAATATAAAGATTGAAGAGATAAATTTCGGGGCTGTTTTACATGAAAAAAATTAATGATACCGAATACTTATAACTGTGTATTCTTTGGGTTGTGTCGGTGTAGTCGATTTTTCTATGGGCATGTGCATGTAGAGGAGCCCTTTAAAAGTAAATTTTGATATTTCATGTGAAAACCCTAGTTTAATTTAATTTCTTGTGTTGGAAAATAAGGATCATGATAGGACTTGCATGTAGCGATTATTCTGAAAATCATAATATTTAGGTGTATTTGATTTCCACTTTTTAAATTGAATTATTTAATTTGGAATTTAGTATTATTATGAATGTTGTTATAATTTGGAATTGTGTTACTCTATGGAAATATGATAATTTTTTCGGGAAGATTGGGTATGGTAGATAATTGGTTTTCACCCTTGTTATAGTACACTTGTTAGGTCTGGAACTAGTAAGTGGGACTTAATTACAATTTATGCTAATTAGGTATGGGACTAGTTAGTGTAAGTCTATGCGGGTTATATAATTGGGGTGGGGGCTGATTTTCTATATTATACCTTTGTTGTGATAGCCTAGGATTGATATCTAGGTGGAGTAAAATTTTGTAATCATTTTTTTCTTAGGATAGGACGATATTGTGTTTTGGGAACCCTTAGTTGAGACTAAAGGTTATTTTGAGGATTTTCACATCGCTTTTAAGAGTGGGGGAAATTAATGTGATTTATGAAAATTAGGAATGTAGAATTTAATATTGTAGGACTAAAACGGATATTAAAAATTTATTAGCGACATAATGTGTCTAGGGCCGACAGTTTGAACGGGTCAGAGGATGAGTTATGTCGTGTCGTGTGTGAAACCTTGTCATATTGCGAGGGTCGCAGGATAAAAACGGACCAGACGGCAGACTTGACAAGGAGACGGGTGCGTGCGTGGAACCTTGTCATATCGCAAGGATCGCAGAATAAAAACGGATCAGACGACGGACTTGACAAGGGGACGGGTATTGGAAATATTCTTCACAATTAAATTAAATAAAATTTAACATTGTTGGGAAGGTGGGTTAATTAAAATTATATTGGTGTGGCTTTTATGAAAACTTGGCAGGTAATTGTGAATTTATTTATGGTGATTAATAATCTCGAAATTAAAAGATTCTATTGTTATAGTCGATATATATAGCACGATTGTCTGGGTTCAAGGACCCTATTTGAGGAGAGTAGCCGGTTTACATGCTCGGGACTTTGGCTCTGACACATGTGTTGACTAATCTTTTTCAGGATTTTTGGGAGTTGCTGCATAGGATTCATTGGAGATCTTTTGGAGGTGCAGCTGGATTTATGTTACTGCTTTAGTAGTTGGATTTTCTCTTTCCATTTAGTCATTTTATTTATGAGACTATTTTGGAGTTATTGGGCCTTTTTGGTTCCAAAGTTGTTTTAAGTTTCAGTTGGATTGATTTATTTCATTATTGAGATGTTGGGAGATTATGTGATGGATTTAATCGCACTTTGGAGCTTTATCGGTTGAATGTCATTTCATATTTGGGTTTAATTAAGATAAATTATATTGTGGATTAAAATTTGATGTCTCATATATGTCACAGGCTAAGGATGGTATTTTACTCACGCCCGGCTTAGTTTTGGTGGCGATCGACGCCAGAAATAGGCGGGGTGTGACAACAAATATTTCGTATTTCATCCCTCGAACCTACTCATTTTAGCCACCTCGGGTATCTTATTCCCTATATTTATGTTCGTTAACCAGACAACCTCAGATTTTTACGTTAACATATTTTGCAGGGATTAATTGAGCTTTTATAGGTATTTGGATGCTAAGTGTGAAGTTCGGACGGATTTCGCTCGATTTTCATACGCGATCGCACGTTGAAGGGAATTTTAGTCAAATTCACAGTTTGGGCACCTGGCCCAACATCTACACGGAAGTTGTATCCCTCCTCGCAAGCTTTGCGTGGCCATGAATTGTGCGCAATTTCGATTCAGAACGAAGAAGTTACGGTGATTCTAGCGGATGGGGAATGCAAACCTGCAAAAACAGCAAGCAGCTTGGTTGATACCTTCTTGATCGATCGATTGACCGAATGGGTCGATCGATCAATCTTCAGTTTTTCCAAATTGTGGGGAGACAGTGGGATTCAATTTCGAGCATCGATCGATCGAGCCCAGGGGATCGATCGATCGATCCCCTGTTTTCTGCAGATATTTTGGCCTTTTTTTTTCTTTTTCCTTTTGTTTTCTAATTTAATTCCACTTAGTATAAATAGCATTTTTGTTGTAAATATCAGATATTAAGGTTTATATTATAGTTTAGATAGTTTTGGAAGATAGTTTAGCTTAGGGTTTGGCAATTGAGAGCTCTTTTCTTCTTCCTTATATGGTGTGACAACATTTGGGTATGTAAGATTGATCTTTTATCTTCCCTCTCCATTAATATAGCTTTTATTTCATTTTTTCATGCTTTGTTAATTAGATTTACATTCTTTCATAATTAGTTTTACATGCTTTGATTTACTTGCTTTCTAGTGTAGATTTATCGCGTTTATTTACGCTTTCCATTTATAGTGTTTTTAATATGCTTTCTAGCTAATTTAAATTAGGTTGTGTTCGAATTGAACTCACTCCGGTTGATGCGTTGCTTGGCTTTGGTGATGGCATTTACGGGTCTATTTCGGGTGCGTTCTCCTAGTTATTGCGCCTAGGAGATTTGACAGGGCATATCATGTATGTCCTGTGCTTACGACCTTTCGTGCGCAATTTTTGGGGTATTTGTTGACACCCAAATCTTATTAGGCTTTTATGCGGATTTAGGGGCGTGACAACCCTTGATTCAATTAACTGTCAAAAGCATTTGTAATAACTCGTTGACCCATGTATGCATTTTATATAAATTAACTCGGGTGAGGGATATTCAACGCAACCTATAGTTTTATCGCTTTGTTAATCTAGTTTATTTTCCCTCGCCTAGTTAATCATTTCCCTTTTATGCATCTTTTCCTTTTTAGTTTGTAATTCACCTTTTACACTTTTATTTCTGGAGCATTAAATCATATAAATTCTAGCAACTCGTCTCAATGGATCTTTCGATACCCGACTTACCGCTGTGCTTGCCTCGCAAGTGTAGACGTAATTTAGGTTTATTTGTATTCAGTAGGCGAAACGAAAATAACGACCGTGCACCTACACGTGCGCACATTTCTCACTCGGTCAGCTATTATTTATGAACATGATGTGTGATAAAAATTCCCATACACGTCCAAAAGTGTATTGAGGATTTTTCATGTTCCCCTGAGGGGACAAGCCACATAAATACAAGAAGGGCCTTGCCCCAACCAAAAAATCACGAAGAACATCTTTTCAGGAGGTTACATAAAATCACACCATAAAGGTCACCTAAATTACTATTCTATCTGACTATGATTAACCGATCGGTATAGGTATAGGTATAAAACTATTCCCATATATCATAGGTATCAAACTAACGAAATGGTTAACCGATCCCAAAATAGAAAAGAGAAACTGGATTAAATAGGTATCAAACTGACGAAATGGTTAACCGATCGGTTAATTATCCCTCCACAGTCAACCGATCAGTTAAGTGTTCAGACCTAATGGTTAATCGATCATTTGAACCCTTGCCTATTGCGAAAAAAAGTCTTTCACTTTCCCTAAACTTTTGAACTATTAACCCTATATCTCATTTATCCCCAAAAATAGGCTCACCTATTTTTTCGCATCCTTTCTAATTTTGACGAAGAGTATTCACATGCATACACTCTTAGTTGAATGCCTCTGTGGACACCCTGATCTGCAATCGGGGTATGGGACACTATACCAAACCAAAAACAATAATTCGAGGGGTCAAAACAAAAAGAATAAAGTCCATAAGGTTAAAATTTAAATAGAAAAGTAGGAAAGATCAAGCCAAACATGGCCTTTGAGTCCTTTAACCGATCGCTTAATGGCCCATCCACACTGATAACTTATCGACTAAAGGGCTATCCCCACCAGCAGTTGACCGATTAAAGCTCCCCCAATGCGATAACCGATTGGTTATCCTCTCAAGAGTGATCATTGAAATATCTTTAGGAAATATCTTCTTTGCCATACCCATGACCCACCCCTTAAATCCACTATCCGATCTTGATTCGATTCATTTTCTTCTCCCACGAGCGTCCAAAATACTCGAGCTTATTTTGAAAAGTTTCGAAGAAGTTCGTAATTTGGAGAAATCACTTCCCCTTAGGAAAGTTTGTTCTTACGAAAATTTGCTTCAGTCCCAAAAAAGAGGTTAGTACTTTTAAAAAGTTGCCTCCGAAATAAAAAAAGAGGCAACACCTCCAGATGCAATCCGCAAATGTCAGCAATTATAAACAAAGCTCCACGCAACTAAAATGAAGCTCTGACCACCTTGGGCACCTCAGGTGGGGATGATCCCCCAATAAACATACGGTTTACGCTATATGGGTAAGGAAACTATTCCCGAATTTCAGGTCAGACACCCTACATATATTGTATAAAGAACCTCTGCCTCAATTTAAGGTCAAATATCCTATATATATATATATATATATATATATATATATATATATTACGATAAACTATTCATATTTGTTTATCTCTTTTATCCCAATTACCGTTTAGGGTTCTGGGTATGCACTTTACAACATTTATATTTTAAAGCCTGGTTTTTAACTTAACACCTCTTAATTGACTTGACATGCTCATATGTTAAAACACTATTAATCAAAGGCCACAGTGACCATTAGAAAACATGATAGGATACTTTTTAAAATCGTTACAGGGAAAGTGTATATGAGCCGTGTCAATCCTAAACTTAGCACCAATCCAATGTTTAAAATTCGACTAATCCTACCGCTTCTCCAAAAGAATAAAGCTTGTCCTCGTGGAGGCACCCGAATATGTGTTTTATATCAAGTACTTATCAAATGTCAGCCTATGATTAGTCATTATTTTAACATATAAATATATTAATTCAACACAATGAAAGTTATATATTAAGTACTAGGCTCCATTAATACCGTATTACAGTATATTGTATACCCGGTAACTCGTCGACCACACCTGAAAATATGCCTCGTTTATTGGAGATTATCCCAAACCTAATTGGGTACGTAGGCGCTATACCTAACTAAACTCATGAATAACAAGCTTTATAATATGTCTCTCGACGTATTATTTCTTAGGGATGCCTCTGTCCTCAGTCCAAACTCCCTCGAATTTTACCTCTACCTCTGTAGTTGAGGATATACGAAACATGACATCCTTAGCGTTACACCTCTAAGCTAGCCCGAAGGTTTAACAAAACCTTCAAATTAATGACCTCTACCAGGTGATATATGTCTTTATCGGTGACTTCAGGATGACTTCCATTATGAACTTCCACCGAAGCTAACCTCTAGCCCGAAGATATATTCTTCACCTCCCAAACTAAGAACTATACTTACACACAAATCATGTTTGAACACATGAACAAACCAAACTATGTAGGCTTTAATTTCGTGGTTATACGAGTAAGTAGGCAGAATATCGAGTCCTTCTTGATGTGAGAGTGCAGCTACAGCGGAAATATTGCGACTTCTCAAATAACTAACCAATTTTAATTAAACCCAAATTTTAGTTAAACCCTAAGACATGCATTTAGATGATTTATCAAATAAAATATAGCATGCAGGATAAAAATAAACAATTTCAGGAAAAATCCCCGCAGGGAAAAACCTTTTATTTCACTATAATAAGTAAATCGCAACTTACACAGATTACAATGAAATACAGTTACACACGAATACCCGCAGGCGTCGGTCGGTGTCGTCAGCAATGAATCCACACGCAGCGAACCCACATGAACCTCAGTCCAATCAACAAAGGAAGAACCACAGCACTCCTCAATGACACGCAGCCATGAAACTTTGTAGAGACTCCCTCAGTAATGACACGCAACCCTCGGTTGCAAAGATCTCTCCACAAAGGTTTGAACAAACACAAGGTTGTGTTCTTGGGTTACCAAAAAGATTCACAAAGGATTGGCAATTGTGTGAATCAAAACATGATTCTTGGGACTCAAAAAATATGAAGACTAGAGTAATTTGGACTCTCAAAAACGTCTTCTAAAGTCTTGCAAAACAACTCCCCCGAAGTTGGTATTTATAGGAAAAAATATGAAGAGTCCCATGTTTTTAAAACTCTAAAATTCTATCCAGCGTACAAAAAAAACAGCATTCTTTAAGGAATTTTCTCTATCTTCAAAAGGCCATAACTCCTTCACCGTAGCTCGGATTGAGGTGCCGTTTTTTCCAGTATCTTCGTTGCGGCGAGATATTCAACTTTATAGTTGACCAAACCTCCGAACTATGGATGTAAAATTACGAAAATTCCCTTGAACTCTCCTATAGTGCCTTTTTTTCACTGTTTTGACTTCCCTTGCGTACCACTCGCATTAAGTCCCTAAAATCTTGGACCGTGAAGTCGTTGAGGCAGATGTGGGACATATTAATGGAGATGTTGAATGCTTGATTCCCGAAATTCGGATAGAGGCCGTCATGTGAGATCGTGAGGTGACGTGCCAAATGTAGCGGCGTACGACATACACAAATGTAACATGTTGGACATGAGAAAAAATGTCCTTACATGATGATACTGATATCATATAATGGATTCACCCAGAGTGTAGACCTCGTACGAATGTTGTTATACAATAATTAATCAATCTATTTATCAGAAGAGATGAGAGAAAAGCGATGAACATAGGTGTTTAAGTGGTTAGGCATTAGCCTATGTCCACTGTAAAGAGTATGAGACGGGTTTCACTATAATCAGACACTAATGGCTATGGGAGACATATATGTAAACTTTCTCTCTCTGATACAAGTTTGACAGAGTAACAATTGGGTTTCTGGAATTAGATCCAAATGAAGAATACATCGTGTCTTATATAGGCTGGGGATGTGCAGTGTCACCCCCAAGCATGCATCCCATGCTCAACTGTGTTTGTGGTCAATAAGAGAGTGCCAATTATATGTATGTACACTAAAGTCATTATGGATAATATTCCCTATGTGGGTTAGTAATCTTCGATGATGGTTCAGTGTAGATATTCCTAAAATTCCCTTGTCATGCTTTCTATACTTGTGAAGATATATATGAGGTAAGAGTTTGTAGAGGGACCTTCCCCATGCAGCAGGCCAAGACAAGACTGGGTGATTATCTGTGATTGACACACCCATCTCTGATTGAGATTGTTATCTTATAACATTGGTGTCATCTGAGTCCGACACCTATGTGTATGTAGGTGAGGTTGGTCTCTACTATGAGACGAAACTAGGGGTCCTATTAGGTCACTTGGATGTCATCCAAATGAGTCCATTGTGGGATGAGACCACTCATGTGGGCTTGGGCGAGTGTGTGTCTCCTCTGAAGGACGAGTTTGTAACGATCATTCTTATTGGGTGTCATCTGGACGAGACCATACTTAAGTATATTAATTACCCCTAAACCTTAGCTTTTGACATCACTAAGAGGCTGAGGTTTAAATGTGGTCTCTTATGGATGTAAGGTGACTCCTTTAGTTATTTTGTCTCATCCTGATGTACCATTCGCAGACCGTGACCTTGGTGTCATAGTTGTCTATTAGTTATCACTCGTTCCTTCTGTACACAATGGTCAGGTTATCATACGTAATGGTCCTATCACCCCCATATGTTTTGGTTACATCGATTTATGAGATGTTAGCCAACTGTCGACCACTCCTTGGTTGTGCCCGAGGTGATGCGACTTCCCAGGTGCATTTGGGGAATATAAACAACTTTTGCATCATTCCAGACCTTGAATGTTGTGCCGAATAATTGAACCCATTTGAGTTGAATGTGCGTGATTTAGGTGGGCTTTCTCACTTATTCCATCTCTCTCACAATTGAAGTAAAGAAAAACGGTACCCAAATTTTCTCTCTTTACCCTTTCACCATTAAACCTCCTCCAATCATCATCCCCAATGCCTTTTTTTCCTCAGGTCGGCCTTTTCTCTTTACGGTTCTCCTGATCACCCATGTACTCTTTTCGATTGTTGTTTGATTATTTTTCCTTTTTAGTGTTTTTGATGAGTCTTCTTAGGTTTGTACTCCCTTTTGTAATAGTTCTTTGGTGGTAATTCTTAGTAGTTTAAAGTGTTAAAGTTGGTTTTCTAGGAATTCTGCCTTTTTAGCAAAGTTCTGGGTCATTTAGGTGGGCTTTATCACTTCTTCCATCTCTCTCACAATTGAACTAGAGAAAAATGCTACCCAAATTTTCTCTCTTTACCCTTTCACCATTAAACCTCCTCTAATCATCTTCCTCGGTGCCTTTTTTTCCTCAGGTCGGCCTTTTCTCTTTCAGGTTTTCCTGATCACCCATGTACTCTTTTCGATTGTTGTTTGATTATTTTTCCTTTTTAGTGTTTTTAATGAGTCTTCTTAGGTTTGTACTCCCTCTTGTAATAGTTCTTTGGTGGTTATTCTTAGTAGTTTAAAGTGTTAAAGTTGGTTTTCTAGGAATTCTTCCTTTTTGGCAAAGTTTTGGGTCATTTTTGGGTTCTGCCATGACTTTCTCAATGTAGGCTTTCGGTAACTATTTTTTTTTGTTCTGGGTTGTTCTTCCTCAAGCTCGTCCTTTTCCCTGATTTGATGCTTTACTTTATAAAACCTTCAAAGAATAGTTTGTTAATGTACTGAAGTTTGTACGAGACTTAGGTAGAGTTACGTCTCCGTCGCGACCGTGTTCGCCAAGAAAGGAAAGAGGTCGAGGATAACCTTAATCAAGAGAGGCCGCCAATACTTCTGATGCCAACACCTTTGGAAGTTGTGAATCATCCTTTGTGTTTGACCAACTTCCCACACTACGAAACTATACTTGGCTCTCTAAGTGTTATTAACATTAGTAGTGACACCATGTTGTCATCTTCCAAGGTCTATAGTCCCTTTGAGTGCTTGGGTCTTCGCAATGACATTGCGAACTCTCTCTCTGACTCTTTTGAAGAGGCCATGAGGGTAACAATGCCTCATCCTGGAGTGGGCGAGATGGCAAACTTTACTGCATCAAGCAATAGCGGTCACCCAAGTACCTCGTCTCGTCAATAAGGATTTCGAGCCCATAATTTATAACATCTCTCACGACGAGACATTAGATGATATTCCTCCACCCCCCAAAATGCCTCAGCCTTTGACTGCCATGACTGAGGTAGAGTTTTAAGGCCAAGATCCTCGTGGAAAATCTACTGCTGTTGAGGATGAATACGATGAGGTGGCCCTTAAAATTGATACAAGTGTAGCCTCGTGATAAGAACCCAAAACTGTATATTTTATATCCCAAATAGACGTATTTTAATTTTTAATTCTCGACTAAATTGGGTCTTATGCGCGTAATTGTTTATTGTTCAGGCTTGACTGCAATTGCGGTGTCAAAAGCTCTATTTCGAGGCAATTTGCAGTTCAAATGTGGCTAAATAATCAATTATGTAACTATAGCCTTCCCCAAGTCGAGCCTAAATCTACCCCAAACCCGATGTGTGTTGAGTTTGTACTTTTATTAATTTTTAGATTTTTATTTCGAGTCGTTTTTATTTTTAGGAGTTATTTTAGATTTATTTAGGATTTTTAGGATTTATTTGCAATTTCTTATATTTCTTTTTATTTAGTGTTGTTTTATTTTGACTTTTAGTTTTTAGTTTTTATTAGGATAATTTTTTTTAGGATTTTTTTTTTTAGTTTTTAGTTTTTATAGATTGTTAATTTTTATTTTTATTTTCTTTTTATTTAGAGTCTTTTTAGTTTAATAGGTTTTATTATTTGTATTATTATTATTATTATTTTCTTTTTAGTTGGATTTTTTTAGTTAGGATTTTATTTTTATTATTTATTATTTTTTTTTTTAGTTTAGATAATTTTAATTTTTACTTCTTTTTTGTAAGGTACAAACACACACACACACACACACACACACAGCCCTCACCCACACCCCTATCCCCATACACCCTCCCACACATAAATACCCCTCACTATTTATTCTTCCTACACCCACACATTCTTTCTCTCCAGAAAACTCCATAGCCATACTCCTTTCCTCTCTCTCATCTATCCACCACCCACCAAATAAACCCACTACCCATTTAACTATTCATCAAAACCCGACCAACCCCCATAAAACCCGACCTGGTTCAACCCGATCGAAACTACAAGAACCCGTCGACCCACTGCAGCTGAACCATTTACTCAATCCATACACCTCGAACCCGCGAGCCATAACTCCAAACCAAACCGCAACCCATATCCAAAACTCGGAACTTAACTCCCCTTGTGCATACTCGAAACAAGCTAAAATTCGGATCGCATCCCATCTGTCCAAATCATCAGCAAACCAAACGACCCACCTGCTTTACTTATACTCAATTTCCATCCCAAATCCAAAGACCTATTTCCTTCACTTTACACGATTCTGTTGACCCCAAAATAAACCAGAAGACTAATAAACCAAATAAAGTCCCCACATGTGCTAAATGAGCCACTTATCACTTTTTCCAAAAATGACCTCGTTTACTTCTTCCACAAACCTCATGTCCTCATTTTTACCCAAATACCCTCAACTTTCCCATCATATCAAATATGATTTCTTCCCTCACCATTTCCCACATGTACTCACTCATGTGCATTACCAAAATACCCTTATTCCTATTCTCATTACCTCATCAAAACCACATGCACCTTCCTTGCCCAAAATGCCCCTAGCCACTTTCACACTTTAAGAGGAAGAAGAAGACCGATAAAAAAGGAGAGGAGATTTCTAGAGTTAGGCTAGAGAGAGAATTCGACAGAGAAACACCATTTTTATTTTAGTAGTTTAGTTTTTTATTTTATTTTATTTTTTCGATTAGACAAAAAAAGAAAAATAATAATAATTGAGTGTTGTAATTATTTTGAGAGAATTGTTGAAGAATTGAAGATCAGTGCAAAATCAAGTGGAAATTTGGTTTGATTACTCTTCTATAATTTTCATTATATGCTCTTAATTGATTCTAATTTTTATTAGATGATGGTTATGGAGGGCCAATCTCCCATTCAAGGGATGAATTGAAGCTCTCATGAATCCAATTTTATTTAGTTGTTAATTTTAATTTTGTTGATTTCCTTTGATTAGTAAATTTAATTCCTATTCTTATTTTCGCATTGAGAAATGAAAAATCATCCTTGAGAAAGGATTGAAAATTGTATTATCATTTATTCATTTGATTCAAACTAGAGATAGGCTTATCACTTGATTTACATGTTAGTATAATTTTCATCTACTCTTGTTTTTATTTTGTCTAATTAAAATTAGTTTGATGATTGATCCTAGCAGGTGATTTATTTAATTGATTATAATTCATTTAGAGTAGTGCTTGTGGGGATTAAACTTATTTTCTAAAATAATATTCAATTAATTCATTAGTATAATGAGAATTAGCTTTTCAATTAAATGAATATTTTGGAAATTGATCAAATTAGAATAATGCAAGATAGATAAATTTGTGTGAAGTGGGGTGGATTTACATCCTTTGAATCCTTTTCTCTCATTTAGCTACATCTCACTCTTTTTCATCACACACTTGTTCTTAGTTTTTCGCACTTTCATTCTATTTCAATTACCATTTTTCTTATTTAGTTCTTAGCTTATATTCACATCACCACAAAATTGTTTTAATATTAAAAGGTTAAAATAATTTAGAAAAAGTGAAAAGTCCAAAAAGAAAACAAATAAACAAATGTGAGATTCGTGTCTTTCATCATTTTAGAGAGTTTTATGCAATCTCCGAGTAAAAAATTGATTCAATTTCCTTTGGGTTCACACTTAAATCGTTGTATGATGTCATTATTCTTCATTAAAATTTTTGGCTTGATCACTGAGAATGACATCACTTTCGAGTTGTAAGAAACATGTGTCTTCCCGATCAATAGATTTTCCCCATTCACTTCGCTCATTACATTACCATATTCTTCCATATTCCCACGTATTCCCCACACCATCCATTTATCATCTCTATATCATCTTTCATTTTTAAGAAAAATAGAGTTTTTCAATTGTAACATGTCTTCAGTGATTGAAAGTGTAAGAGAAAAAAAAAAGAGAGAAAAACAAAAAAAAATAGAAAAATAGAAAAAAAAGAAAAAAAAAAAGAAAAGAAAAAAAGAGTTTGTAATTAGTTCTTGTGTAATAAAGGCATTTATTCTTCAAGTTCTAGACACTCTTCTCACACGTTCATCACTCATCCATCATCCATTCATCACCATCCATCCTTACCTCATCTCATCCCACCCATCTCATCCCACCCATCTCATTTCATTTTCCCCTCACCCGTTAGCATCCATATTTCCCCAAGGTGTTTGGAAAAATGAAAGTCAACGTGGTGAATAACTAGACATTCTCACTATAGTTATTAGCATTCTTTTGTGAGATCAATTTTCTTTCTAAATATTCGTTCTTTCTTATGTGTGTGTGTGAGACGTTTGAACTTGCTTACATTTACTCACATCCTCACATACAAAAGAGATACACTAACCCAAATCTCGAGAGTTCATTTGAGAGAGATATATCCGTGAGATTTTGAAGTTGAAGCGTTGATTTCGAAAAGACAATCTAGGAATTACTCTTATGATACTCGACCCGTTTTGACTGATTCATACCACACACGTTGAGTTTTAGGCAGGATGTGCCTTGAGTATTAACATAGCTAACTTTTTCACACTTCTAGCTTGTATTCTCAAAATATTTATCTTGTGATGGATTGTGTGATTATTCTATGTCTAATAAGAGATTGACTGCCATTTGCAAATAAAGAATTTTGTGGGTATATTCCCTACAAACCCTCACGAGACAAAACTCATCCTGTAGGGCAGCCTATAGGTTTAAAGGCTTGTTGCACATGCTAAGTGCAATCGCAAGTGCCCACGAAAGTGGTACACTTTTGGTTTCTTATCTTTCTTTCTCTCTATATTTTTCTCAAGGACTAACAATGTTCTATTTGGGGATGGTGTAATAAGAACCCAAAAGTGTATATTTTATACCTCAAATAAACGTATTTTAATTGCTATTTCTCGATAAAATTGGGTCTTATGCACCTAATTATTTATTGTGCAGGCTTGATTGCAGTTGCGGTGTCAAAAGTTGTATTTCGAAGTAATCTGCAGTTCAAATGTGGCTAAATAATCAATCTTGTAACCCTAGCGTACCCCAAACCGAGCCTAAACCTACTCCGAACCCGATGTGTGTTGAGTTTGTACTTTTATTAATTTTTAGATTTTTATTTTGAGTAGTTTTTATTTTTAGGATTTATTTGCAATTTTTTTATTTCTCTTTTTATTTAGTGTTGTTTTATTTTGATGTTTAGTTTTTTGTTTTTATTAGAATAAGTATTTTTTAGGAATTTATTTTTTAGTTTTATTAGATTTAGTTTTTAGTTTTTATATATTGTTAATTTTTATTTTTATTTTCTTTTTATTTAGAGTCTTTTTAGTTTAATAGGTTTTATTATTTGTATTTTTATTTTCTTTTTAGTTTGATTTTTTTTTAGTTAGGATTCTATTTTTTATTATTTAGTTTAGATAATTTTAATTTTAACTTCTTTTTTTAAGGTACAAACACACACGCACACACACTAATCCCTCCCTCACATCTCAATCCCCATACACCCTCCCACACACAAATACCCCTCACTATTCATCTTCTTCCTACACCCACACATTCTCTCTCTCCACAAAACTCCATAACCATACCCCTTTCCTCTCTCTCATCTATCTACCACCCACCAACTAAACCCACTACCCATTTACCTATTCATCAAACCCTGACCAACCCCCATCAAACTCGACCGGGTTCAACTCGGTCTGAACCACACGAACCCGTCGACCCACTACAGCTGAACCATTTATCCGATCCATACACCTCGAACCCGCGAGCCATAAATCCAAACCAAGCCTCAACCCATATCCAAACCTGAACCCAAATCCCCTTGCGCATACGGGAAACAAACTAAAACCCGAATCGCACCCCATCTGTCCGAATACTTATACCCAATTTCCATCCCAAATCCAAAGTTCCCATTTTTCACCTTACACGATTCTGTTGACCCCAAAATAAACCAAATAAAGACCCCATATGCTCTAAATGATCTATTTACCACTTTTTCCAAAAATGACCCCCTTCCTTCTTCCACAAACCTCATGTCCTCATTTTTAACCAAATAGCCTCAACTTGCCCCTCATATCAAATTTGATTTCCTCCTCACCATTTCCCACATGCACTCACTCATATGCATTACAAAAATACCCTTATTCCCATTCTCCTTACCTCATCAAAACCACATGCACCTTCCTTGCCCAAAATGCCCCTAATCACTTGCACACTTTAAAAGGAAGAAGAAGACCCATAAAAAAGTAGAGGAGATTTCTAGAGTTAGTCTAGAGAGAGAATTCGATAGAGAAACACCATTTTTATTTAGTAGTTTAGTTTTTTTTTTAATTTTATTTTTTAGATTAGAAAAAAAGAAAAAAAGAAAAAATAATAATAATTGAGTGTTGTAATTATTTTGAGAGAATTGTTGAAGAATTGAAGATCATTGAAAAATCAAGTGGAAATTTGGTTTGATTACTCTTCTATAATTTTCATTCTATGCTCTTAATTGATTCTAATTTTTATTGGATGATGATTATAGAGGGCCAATCTCCCATTTAAGGGATGAATTGAAGCTCTCATGAATCCAATTTGATTTAGTCCTTAATTTTAATTTTGTTGATTTCCTTTGATTAGTAAATTTAATTCCTACTCTTATTTTCGCATTGAGAAATGAAAAATCATCCTTGAGAAATTGAAAATTTTATTATCATTTAGTCATTTGATTCAAACTAGAGATATGCTTTTCACTTGATTTAAATGTTAGTGTAATTTTCATCTACTCTTTTTTTTATTTTGTCTAATTAAAATTAGTTCGATGAATCGATCCTAGCGGGTGATTCATTTGATTGTTTCTAATTCATTTAGAGTTGTGCTTGTGGGGATTAAACGTACTTTTCTAAAAGAATATTCAATTAATTCATTAGTGTGATGAAAATTATCTTTTGAATTATATGAATATTTTGGAAATTGATCAAATTAGAATAATGCAAGCTAGATTAATTTGTGTGAAGTGGGGTAGATTTACATCCTTTGAATATTTATCTCTCATTTAGTTACAGCTCACTCATTTTAATCACACACTGGTTCTTAGTTTTTCACACTTTTATTCTAGTTCAATTACCACTTTTGTTATCTAGTTCTTAGCGTATATTCACATAACCGCAAAATTGTTTTAATACTGAAAAAGCTAAAAAAAATTAGAAAAAGTGAAAAGTCCAAAAAGAAAACAAATAATAAATGAATTTCATTCCTATCTCACATGTTTCATCCTTAGATTAGGATTGACACCTTACTTACCTCTACGCTTTAATCTATTTTAATTTGTAGGTATTTAAAAATTTTGATTAACTTGACTTATATATAAAAAGTCAAAGTAATCACCTCGTCTTACCCGAGTGACATCTTTGAAACTGATCTTTTCGTTCGGCAACAATTGTAAGGTATTAACTCGTCTATACCTATGAAGGTGCGGACTGAGGATGATATGGCTTACGACATGAGAAATAAGGACTAGATTGTTGTCCATGAACAAATATTCAACGTAGGCTTTCGCCTTCCCTTTGATTCAGCCATCAGGGGATACTCTCACCTATCGATGTTTCCCCTACTCAGCTGGCTCCCAATGCCTGGAGAATCATCATGGGGTCAACCATTCTCTAGAATATTGCTTATGAGAAATAATTACCTTATGATGTCTTTCGAGCATTCTACTCATCTGCATGACCAAATTCAACTCATATTATTTTCATTTTATAGCCTGCAGACCAGATCACAAGATCTTACACATAAACCATACTTCAAACTATGACTGGAAGTCCTGGTATTTTTATATCTCGAACTTATGGGAGTTCAACGACGATGAGTCGTCTGACCTTTGATAAATCACGATGCCCCTTAAGTATGACTGAATCACTGTCTTAACCAATGTTAACCCGGGTCTGAACATGGATAATCGGAAGAACATAGATAAATTTAGGGGAACCAATGGTATAATTATCTTCGAGGACCTGATCAAACCTGAGATCCTTCAATTTACTGGGATGGGTTCAAATCCATTAGAGTTTTCGTAAGATTTCTTAAATTTTTTTCTAAATCTTATTGTCGTCTTATTTGATCTAAATCGATACTGACATATGTTTCTTTTTATTTTGCAGATCGTCTAGAAAACATACCTGGCCACATGTTGGAGATGGCAACTCTGATGACTAGCAACATTTTGGCCAAGCTTTAGGGAAAAACTCCCCAACTGATAACTCCTAGTTAAAAATTTATGATAGATGGCCCTAGAATAGTCGATGGCTCAGAAAAAAGGAAGGAGGCTGGTGGGTATACATCCGCTCCTCAGCAGAAAAAATAAAAAATTCTATTAAGACAACCTCTTACAACTAACATCCCCATCTCGTATGATGTGTCGACCATGACATACTTTGCTTAATTGGCTCTGAACCCTGACATTGCCTTAGTGATCGCCTCATTCGACAATCGATACTTTGAGGATAAAAGAAGTAGTAAGGTGTCGGGCTTCTCCCTTCATAGGGTTACCTAGGTAACAAGTTCCACTTCAGTTTTTTACTAAGTGTTATATTGTCTTATATTTTTCTTACTTCGTACTAACTTTCACTTCTTATGTTTTTTTTATGCAGTCTGTCATTGATCTCCCACACCTTCATTAGGTGTTGGAGGCTAAGTCCAATGTTAAGTTGGTTAAAGAGCCCGCATCCAAGATGTTCGATATAAGGAAGCAACTGGATGACCAAAAGTCCCCCATGAGGACGAGACACAAAAACAAAGTGCAAGTGACCGAGCTTAAAGAGACTCTGAAGTAACAAGATGAGTTAAAAGAAATCATTTGAGGGTAGGCATTGAGTCATTTGTGTCCGAGTTCAAGTAGAGTGAAGAGTTTTCTAGCTATACTATCCAATACTTAGAAAAGGGTGTTAAAGGTTCTTGTAGACGATTTGTTAATAAATTCTCTGACCTCGTCTCTAAGTACCCCGAGATGGACGAGACTCTTATCTCATTAATCTTGGCTGATCCATAGAGTATTGATGATCTTTAGGATCTATGCCAAAATCTAAAACACGGGGGTCACGGAACCAAAGGTAACTGGGGACGAATTGACCCAGATTGCTGATGAAGAGGAATAGGCTGGCGACCAAGATACCACCACCACAGTCCAAGAGGGATCGATTGTCCCTGAACCCATAACTATTAATGGCTTGGCAACCGATACTTGAGTTCTGATATTTTTGCTTCTTAGGCAACCGCCTGTGGTTTATGTGCCCACTTACTTATTGTAAGGGTGCTTGTATTTGGACCCATCTTATCTGTATAGAAACCCGTCCATTATTAAACCCACATATATGGGTGAGTATTGTTAACCAAGTCTCTTCAACAGTAGATAAAGACAAGTCCACACAAACTCTTTGTGCACCTACCACACACAAGTACTGCTCATAACAGCAATTAGTTAGTTCTTAGTTCTGTAACTATATTCAGTTGTAACTAATTGTTCCCAAGTGATCTGGTGTATATATATGTGATCTGATCTGTAGATACACATTAAAAAAGTAATGAGAAGGATATCTTTCATGGTATCAGAGCAAGAAAAGGACCATCGTCCTATGATCCAATGAGTACAGAGTCATCTTCTTCTTCTCTGAATTCTCAGTCAAACTCATCAATGGCGGCTTCTACCAACTCATCTCCATACTCACCAATTTATCTGCTATCAAACATCTGTAATCTCATTGCAATTCGTCTAGACTCTTCCAATTATATTCCATGGCGCTATCAAATAACCTCACTTCTTAAAGCTCATTCACTTTTTGGCTTCATAGATGGATCAAATCCATCACCTTCAAAGTTAATCGAAGGCACAACTCAAGAAAATCCAGCATTTCAGCAATGGATATCAATGGATCAAGCTCTTTTGACGTTGATTAATGCTACACTATCTGTCACAGCTCTCTCACATGTTGTAGGCCACACAAATTCCAGAGATGCCTGGCTTGCCCTAGAAAAACGCTTCTCCTCTAATTCTAGATCTAACATACTTCAGCTGAAGACAAACCTCCAAACTATATCCAAAGGCTCTGACTCCATTGATATATACATTCAGAAAATCAAGGAAGCTCGCGATAGTCTTGCTGCTGTCTCAATCACAGTTGATGATGAAGACATCCTCATTTATACTCTCAATGGCCTCCCTGCTTCTTACAGTGCCTTCAAAACTTCTTTGCGCACTCGATCTCAGCCGATCTCTGTTGAAGAACTACATGCTCTTCTCAAAGCAGAAGAACAAGCTATTTTGCAACTTCAAGACACAACTGCCACCATTAACTCTGCTATGATGGCTTCTCCAGGATCTGGTTTCAATCCACGCAATAGTACATCTGGCCAAATTCGAAGTCGAGGTCGTGGTAAGTATCAAGGCCGGGGAGGTCGATTTAACAATGGTGGTAAACCTAATTTTCACTATCCACAAAACTTCAATCATTCCTCCTCCTCCTTCATGCCTAATTCCTTTCAGAAGTTCAACACTTCTTCACGACCCCATCAAGGTAGCGCACCATGTCAAATCTGTGGTCGCAACAATCACACAGCAATTGACTGTTACCATCGAATGAACTACAGCTATCAAGGTAGACCTCCTCCATCACATCTTGCAGCCATGGCCACTTCTCCATTTCAGAACACCAACAATACCTGGTATACAGACTCAGGAGCCTCCTGTCACATGACCAATGAATTCTCCAATCTCTCTATCGCTCAAGACTATCAAGGTGATGAATCTGTCTCTGTGGCCAGTGGTCATTCTCTACCTATCTCCCACTCTGGTATAACTTCTCTTCCTACCTCATCTCATACTTTTAAGCTTGTCAATACACTATGTGTTCCATCTCTATCTTCTAATCTTCTTTCTGTTCACAAATTATGCCTTGATAATAACTGCACCTGTATTTTTGATGCTCATTGTCTCAAAATACAGGACAATCACACAGGGAGGATTCTATTCCAGGGCAACAGTTCTAATGGACTGTATCCCATCCATCTCAAGAATCCTTCCACACTTTCCTCAGATGCATCTCTTTCTCATCAAGCCAAGCTCAACAAACAGACCTCCACCTTCTCTTGGCACAATAGGCTGGGGAATCCATCCAAGCCTATTCTTCATCAAATTTTAAATCACATCTCTGTTTCTCCCAATAAATGTGATACTCCTGATTTGTGTAAACATTGTCTAATTGGTAAAATGAGCAAATTACCTTTTCCTATATCTGTATCTAGAACCAGTGTTCCTTTGGAATTAATTCATAGTGATTTGTGGGGACCTGCTCCTGTTCCTTCTGTTGATGGTTATAATTATTATGTCTCCTTTGTTGACGACTTAAGTCGCTTTACATGGATTTATCCTCTCAAATACAAATCACAAACATTCTCAGTTTTCACTCATTTTCTTGCTTTCACTGAAAACCAATATAATTGTAAAATCAAGTCTCTACGAACTGATGGTGGTGGTGAATATGCCAAAACTGAGTTTCAAACTTTTCTTATTCAACATGGTATACATCATCAAAAATCCTGTCCTAAAACATCATCTCAAAATGGCATAGCAGAAAGAAAACACAGGCATATAGTGGAAACTGGTCTCACCCTTCTATCCACTGCTTCCCTACCTCCTAAATTTTGGTTTCATGCTTTTGCTACTGCTACTTTTTTGATTAATAGAATGCCTAGCAAAGTAACTCATCACAAATCTCCTTTTGAGATTCTCCACCATACCTTACCTGACTACCTTGCTCTTAAAACCTTTGGTTGTACCTGCTACCCTCTCCTTACACCTTTTAATTCCAATAAACTACAACCTAAGACTAGACCTTGCATTTTTCTTGGTTACCCTAACAACTACAAGGGTTATACCTATATTGATCCGCTTACCAATAAAATCCGTGTCTCTAGACATGTTACATTTCATGAAACTAATTTTCTTGGTACTTCTTCCTCTATTTTGGCCTCCTCCTCACAATCTTGGGTTTCACCTTCAAACATTTCCACTTCCACCACTTCAGTATCTTCCCCAACCTCTATAATTCCCTCTCAGTGTCCTCTTCCCCCACTTCTTCCTCTTCCTATTCCTTCACATCCTTCTTCTTCTTCTTCTCCTCCTATACTCAGCACTCCTTTCTCACCACCATTGCCTTCTCCATCTATTCCTTCTTGTCTCCCCTCAGCAGCTCCTCTTAACACTCATCATATGCAAACTAGAGCTAAATCTGGAATCTACAAACCTAAAGCCTACCTGAGCCAATCTAGTCCTACTGAACCTACTTGCTATACTGAAGCTATTAAAAGTGTTGACTGGAGGAAGGCAATGGCTGATGAGTTCTCTGCCTTACACCAACAAGGCACATGGTCTCTGGTTCCTCTACCCCCTGACAAAAACCTCATTGGTTGCAAGTGGGTTTATAAACTCAAGTACAAGGCTGATGGTTCCCTCTCTAGACACAAGGCCAGACTGGTTGCTAAAGGCTTCCACCAAGAGGAAGGGTTAGATTACACAGATACCTTCAGTCCAGTTGTGAAATATACCACTGTCAGAGTGGTTCTTAAGCTAGCTGCTCATTTTAAATGGAATTTGAGGCAGTTGGATGTTAGTAATGCATTCCTACATGGATCTCTTTCTGAAGAGGTTTATATGTGTCAACCTCAAGGGTTTGTTGATCAACAAAATCCTACACATGTATGCAAACTTCACAAGGCCATTTATGGCTTAAAACAGGCCCCCAGAGCATGGTTTCAGACATTTACCGATCATTTACTTCAGTTACAATTCATTCAATCTTCAGCAGACTCTTCTCTCTTCATCCGACATTCTGGTTCTTCCTATACTATACTTCTTCTTTATGTCGATGACATCATTGTCACTGGGAATGACTGCTCCTACATTACTCAACTACTTTCCACCCTCAATAAATCCTTTGACATGAAAGATCTTGGGTTTCTCAGCTATTTTTTAGGCTTAGAAATATCTCAATCATCTCAGGGCATTTATGTTTCTCAAAATAAGTATCTTAAGGATCTACTTCACAGAACTATGATGACTGATAGTAAACCTTGCAAAACACCTTGCAATACTTCATCTAGAATGAGCAAATTAGATGGCACTCCTCTGGTTGATCCTACTCAATACAGAAGCACTGTAGGTGCCTTGCAATACCTAACCTTCACCAGGCCTGATATTACCTTCTCTGTGACTCATGTTTGTCAATACATGCACTGTCCAACTGATATTCACTGGGCAGCAGTTAAGCGGATTCTCAGATACCTTAAGGGGTCTCCCTCTTGTAGCCTACATTACTCTTGTTCTCCTCTTGTTCTCTCCGCTTATTCAGATGCTGATTGGGCAGGTGATCCCAATGATAGGAGAAGCACCACTGGGTTTGTTGTATTACTTGGATCTGAGCCTATCAGTTGGACTGCAAAAAAATAGCATACTGTTGCTAGATCATCCACTGAGGCCGAGTATAGAGCTTTGGCTGTGACTACTGCAGAAGTTGCTTGGGTTAGAATGCTTCTTCATGATCTGCACATTCCGCTATATCATGCTCCAACTCTATTCTGTGATAATGTATCTGCATTGGCCCTCGCATCTAACCCGGTGTTCCATGCCCGTACCAAGCACATTGAAATAGATTACCACTTCATTCGAGAAAAGGTTCTCAACAAAGACATCATCATACAGTTTGTGTCCTCCAAAGATCAACTGGCTGATATTTTTACTAAGGGCCTTGCGACTACTCCCTTCTTGTTGATTCGCAGCAAACTAATGGTCATCCCTCCCATCAGTTTGAGGGAGGATGTTAACCAAGTCTCTTCAACAGTAGATAAAGACAAGTCCACACAAACTCTTTGTGCACCTACCACACACAAGTACTGCTCATAACAGCAATTAGTTAGTTCTTAGTTCTGTAACTATATTCAGTTGTAACTAATTGTTCCCAAGTGATCTGGTGTATATATATGTGATCTGATCTGTAGATACACATTAAGAAAGTAATGAGAAGGATATCTTTCAAGTATATATTCCATACACCGTATACCCACGTGTGTAGAGAAAAAAAAAACTAAACGGGCTGTTAGACGAATCTGTTCTCACTCGTCGCTTCTATAGATTTTCACTCGTCTCTACTTCAGATCTGCATTTTTAGTTCAGATGGATCTCTTTCATTTTTAGCATTCGTCAACCATGGAAGTTTCGTTCAGCACAAACCATCCGTAATTTTTTTCGGCATTCATGTTATGTATTAGACTTAGATTACAATGTTAAATATGTAGCTTATCATTTCATGTTTTCTGACACACACACACACACACACACACACACACACATATATATATATATATATACACATACACACACACACACACACATACACACACCAGAGGCACCTGACACAGAGAGGAAAAAATCAGAGTCCAATTGTCGACTAATCTCAATGATTATTTCGTTAGATTTTTTTTTTTTCTGTTTTGGTTGGGAATGGTCATAGGCTTTTTTTTTTAATTTCATGGACAGAGCTGCTGTGTGTTTTTATCTGAGATAGAAGTCTTCGGGGTTTTTGTATCTGTTATGTTAAAGGCAACAGAGTTTTATCCATACGATTATTTCGTATCTGTAGCATAAGAGTTTTATCCGATATATAAAGGTAAGTGTTGGTTACTCTTTTCTGTTATACGTGGGTTTAAAAAAAGGGTTATAACAGTAATTGTATATTTAGCTTTACTTCATTAACTACAATTAGAATCGGTGGGGCTCTTTACAGATTAAAGGGGTTCATCCAAAAGTGCCCTATTGTAATTGTTATTCTCTTCCCATTTTTGGTATTAATAATTATAAACTTCAATTCTTGACACACCTCTGTTAGGGTGTTTTTTTGTGAATGTTTTTTTCTTCAATACACTTTGTTTTCCTTATCATACGCTCAAGTGTAGTGTCTGCCCTTATATCCACCATACAAAATGATGTTTAAGTCTCACCATAACGATAATGATGTTTCATTTTTCCACCTTAGAGTTTTTACTGAGATATATTTAGGTGACGAGACTCCACACTCTCGTACCACCGAGAGAGAGAAAGAGATTTACATTTAACTTTCACCATAAAAATTGATGTTAAGTGTCACCATAATAATAATCATATTCAATTTTCCCACCTCTCAAGGATTTATTGAGATATTTTTAGGAGACGAGACTCCAAAAACTCTCGTACCGTCGAGAGAGAAAGAGATTTAATTTTGATCTTCACCATAAAATAATGATGTTAAGTCTCACCATAAAAATAATAATGTTTAATTTTCCCACCTCTCAGGGTTTTTACTGAGATATGTTTAGTAGACGAGACCCCAAACACTCTCGTACTGCTAAGAGAGAGATTTAATTTTGACCTTCACCATAAAATAATGATTTTTAATTTTCTCACCTCTTAGGGTTTTTATTGAGACATGTTTAGGAAACGAGACTCCAAACACTCTCGTACCGCTGAGAGAGAGATTTACATAATGAGTACAATACCCAGAAAATATAATTGCACAATCTGGAGATAAGACTTAATTTTATTCAAAATTTCTCTCTACAAAATTTGATTACATTTGAGACAATTGCTCCCAAGCTATTACACTCATATATTTTCAATGGTAGTACTTTTTTAAGTGATCGGCACACTCATATATGTTAGGTTCCTGGGACCACTTCCTCTATGAATTTATAGGTTCCATACCAATTAGGGTGAAGTTTTTTTTAGCTTTTTGTATGTGTTTCTTGAGTACGAGATCACCCACTTTGATTGGACGATCTTTGACCCTCTTGTGGTAATATTTTGCGGATCTCTGTTGGTATGCCTAATGCCGTATAATCACATATTCCCTTCGTTCTTCAATGAGGTGCAAACCAAGTCTTCTCTCTTCTAAGTTCAGTCCAGGGTTGTACATTTGGACTCTGTGGCTTAATAACCCAATTTCAGTTGGGATAATTGCCTCCAACTCATACTCCATCATAAAAGGTGTCTCCCCTTTCAGTGTTCTTGCAGTCATTTGATACGCCCACAATATGTTGTGTAGTTCGTCAACCCATTTTCCCTTGGCATCTTCCAATTTCTTCTTTATTCAGTCCAGTATCATCCGTTTTGTCATTTCGATTTGCTCATTTTCTTGTGGTTGGCCTGGCACCAAGAATAACTGCTTTATGCCAACCCTACCAGAGTAGGTAGCTAACTACTTGTTCTTAATTAAATTTCACTGTTAGAGTGTTTGGGAGTCCATATCGGCAGATGATATTTCTCCAAATGAATCTAAAACACTTATTTTTTGTGATAGTTACCATGACCTCTATCTCTACCATTTTAAAAAACAACTAATCACGATAATAAAAAAATGGAACTTCCCCTTAGTTCCTGGCAACGGTCTGACCAAATTAATTCCCCACATCATAAAGGGCCATGGGGCAGATATGGGAGAAAATGTTTGATGGGGTTGATGAGGTATGTTGGCAAAATGTGGACACTTGTCATATTTGAGAACATATTCAACCACGTCCTTGGCTAGGTTCGGATAATAGTAACCTTAAGTGACAATCCTCTTCACCAATGATCGTCCTTCGATATGGCTTATGCAGATCCTCTTAGTAATATCTTTGAGTACATAACTCATTTATGTTGGGTGCACACACCTTAAAAGTGGGAGAATATAACCTTTTTCGTACAATGCATCGCCTTTGATAGTGAACTTAGCGACTCGATATAATACCCTTCTCCTTTAAGTTTTACCTTCTGGGAGTTTTCCATCCTTTATGTAGTCAATGACTGGGTCCATCTATAATGGCTTCAACTTCAAGTTGAAGCATTTTATGGTGTCGGCTTCTTCTCTCTTGATGCTTGACTCTAGGAGGATTTTGACAAAAACTGTTTTGCTAATTTTCTCTCTTGTAGTTGATACAAGACTTGCAAGACCGTCTGCGCTTCCATTATTACTTCTTAGGGTTCTCTTCATCTTTACCCCCCGAAATATCACTAATGTCATATTCAGTCTTTGCAAATATTTGTCCATTTTTTCATGCTTTACCTTATAGACTCCCAGAATCTGGTTCTCCACTAGTTGTGAATTGCCATGGGCAAGTAGTTGACTAACACACAATACCTTTGCCAGTGCATGTCCTGCTAACAAATCTTCATACGTAGCCTCGTTATTAAATGCTTTAAAGTTGAAACTGAGAGCATACTCAATATCGATCTCGTTCAGGGCTGACAAAATCAGCCCAGCCCCACTACCAGTTGCACAGGATGAGCCATCAACAAATAAAATCCGAACTAGCATATCCAATAAGAAAGGTCCTTAAATAATGACTCCTTTTTTGTCTAATAAATCTAGCCCTGGAACACGAACTATAGTTTCGGACGTTGCATTCTCCTCTGTTCTTTATTTCAAGTTCTCGGCTATTTTTAAGCCTTAAATCCGTGATTCCATTTTGTTGTCTTCTGTCGACTTCCAGATGATCTCTGCAATAAAATCTTCTAGAGCGTGACCCTTAATTTAACTTCAAGGCTAATAGACAATATCAAAATCTCTCAACTCAACTGACCAAGCCATTAGCCTACCCAATTTCTTGAGTTTATGAATAAGCTGTTGGAGAGGTGTGTCAGTGAGCACTACCATTGTATGAGCCTAAAAATGTGGCTTTATTTTTATTGACACGTATATGAAGGCTTACGCAAGTTTTTCCATTTTTGGGTACCTCGTCTCATCCCCTTATAGTGCTTTACTGTTATAATACATTGGTTTTTCAGTTTCGTTGTCATCTCTGAAAATCACCACACTGATAACTGACTCTGAAACAGCCACGTATAGGTACATTTATCCCCTTGAATGGGCCGAGACAAAAGCATTGGTGAGACTAAATAGACTTTTAATTCCTTGAATGATTTCTCGCATTATTCATCCCAAATGAACACTTTCTTCAAATTTTTGGAAAAAAGGTAAAAATTTAACAGTTGCTCGCGAGACAAATCTGTTGAGCGCATCAACTCAACCCGTTAATCTCTGGATATATTTAGTGTTTCATGGGTTTTTCATGCCAATCAGTACCTTTATCTTGAATGGATTATCCTTAATTCCCCTTTAGACACTTTGTCTATATGTCGTTAAGATAAACTTCCACCATCTTGTTTATCTAATTTTTGAACATTTGATTAAAAAGCCTATGGTGAATAAATCTCGCAGTTTTTAGTTCAAAAGGCATTACCTTATAGAAGTAAGTCCCTTTATCAGTAATAAATGATGTCTTTCCGGTGTCACCCTCAAATATGAAGATCTGCTTATAACCCGAGTAAAGATCCATGAAGCTCATGAGTTCATCCCATGTTATGGCATCCACCATATGATCGATTATGTGCAAATGAAAATTGTCTTTTGGGCAAGCCTAATTGAAATATGTGAAGTCAACACACATTCTCCTCTTCCCATTCTCTGTTGGTACTATGATGACATTCGACAACCATTTTGGATACTAAACTTCTTTGATGAAGTCTGTTGTCTACACGTTTTTCACCTCCTATTGGATGACTTCATATTTGTCTCTAAAAAAGTTCACCTTCTCTGCTTAACTGTATTTTTCCTATCGTTAAGGTCCAGTTGGTGATAGATGACATCGGGGTGTATCCCTAGCATGTCACTGTGACTCCATGTGAAGATACTTTTCCTTTTTTCTCAGCAGCTTAACAAGTTCTTTTTTTAATGACGGTTCAGGGCCGAGCCAATTTGGATGGGTTTTTTCGATTCGTCCTCATTAAGGGCGATGGATTTTACCTCTTTTATCTCTTGGTCAAGAGTGCAAATGTTGTGCGGGGTTGTTTTCCTTATGCGGGTCTTCCACCGAGGTGAAGTAGTATTCACATGCTTCCATTTGATCACCATTAACCTCCCCCACTCCATAGGGATTCAAGACATTCCCGTCCATCACGAAAAAATTTATTCTCCTAGTCAAGCATCTTGTCCAGGTGCCCAAGTAGACATCCATTTCAAGCATCCCCAATAGGTGGACATTTTCTTCACTAAATCTAATCAATGGATGATAATATTGGGTGAGTCTCTTCTTGCTGAGCTTAAGGACTTTAAAATAGTCACAAAATATAACATTGACCGAGTTCCCCCCGTCGACTAGGATACGAGACATATTTCAACTATGATCGTCGTGTGGGGCCATAATCCCATTGAAATCCAACCTTGAAAAACCCCACTACAAGACTCTCCATGTATACTTTCTTTAACTTGACCGAATTTGCCTTGGATTTCATAAAGTGAATGTTTACCCTCTTTGGCCTCAATAACATGAGCCTTTATGTCGCCTAACTTTGTTCCTCCACCTGCCATTCCGCTAGAGATCATTTTAACATCAAAAGAGATCACGTGGAGGTTACCTTTAATTGTGCTAGGTTTTGCTAGAAGATTTGGGTCGTCTTCTTCATCATTGTTTGACTCCGAATCATTTCGATTCACTTGAACTTCCTTCTTCTTTAGCCTCTCAACTTTTAATGTGGAATATCTTTTCCTACTATCGTCTCGACTTCCACCATTGTCGATGTACTTTTACAGCTTTCCCCGCTTTGATAACTTCTCGATATTGTCCTTCAGAGTGAAAAACTTATCAATTGTGTGGTCATGGTCTTGATGGAACTCACACCACTTACTCTAATCCCTCTCGTGCATAGGATCTCTCATTTTCTCATGACATCTAAGTTCTTTATCGTCTTTGATCTCGTTTAGGATGAGATCGGTACTAACATTCAGTGGGTTTAAAAATTTTCATCATTTGATTTCTTCTTCCCCTCTTTATCCCTTTCTTTATCTCAGCTCTGGCCAGATTTGGATCCGCACATCTTTTTTTGGTCTCTTCTCTTGGCTTCCATGTCCTCCCCCACATTCATTATTCTCCCAGCCTTAGCCAGAAGTTCCGTCATAAACTTGAAATGGTATTTAGAGAGGTTCTAATAGAGTTTCCCTAGTTGGATCCCATTGATGAGGGATGTCATAGCAATACACTCACCCTAGTCCTAAAATTTTAATTTCTCCTTGCTGAACCAGGGTATAAAATCTCTTAACATCTCATTCTTTCCTTGTTTGACATTCAACTGATGAATCATATGATTTACAGGCTTCATGCCGAAATTAAAGTTACGGATAAATTTTTCAGCCAACTATTTATAGTTCTCTATCTTTACTCTTGGTAGACTAGTGTACCACATATGGGCAGCGACGGTGAGAGTGCTGGAAAATGCCCAGTAGCTTATCTTATTTATAGTGTAATTGATGTCGATCGCTGACTAAAACACTTCTATGTGATGAACAAGATTATTGCTTCCATCATATTTAAGTGTTACAACAAGCGGTTTGAACTTGCCAGGTGTTGGATAACTGACAATGCTTCGTACAAAAGGAGAACCCTTCATCTACCCCCTGTTATTGGGGTCTCGAATATTGATGAGATAGCTGATCTTATCCTCCAGCCTCTCGATTGAGTTGTTCCAAGGCTTTTAGTCTTCAGTGATGTTATTATATGAGCCTTCCACCTCAGAGACAACCCTGCAGATTGACCATTTATTTGGATTCCTCTGAGCACTGTTTACCTCTCTTCACTCCCTCTGGTCTGGGTGGTGTCTTGGATGATCTTGTCTGAGACGACTAGTGATCCTTGTCCTACAGATGCTATTCGGGTTTATATCTTAGCCACAATGTCCCCTTGGGATGAGATGATCAAATGATGATCCTCTAGTTAACCTGGTGAATGCATCATACCTTTGACAACTCTGAGGGGTGTGCTGAACACTTTTACCTTGATGAGTAGGAGGAGGGGTTTCACCTGGTCGGTACGACATGTCTGCCATTTCTTATCTCTCACCACAGTCCCAATAACTCTCCTCCTCACACGCCACGTCCTCTAGTCCGCCTTGCACCTCCTTGCCAAGGTGGAGACGATGTAAATCTGTGATCTCTCTTCTCCTTAGACCATATTGGAATTCTTTAGTAGGAAATGGGGGTGGTCTTCCATTTATTGGTGGTGTGACCCCTCTCATGGTTGCCGGCATGATTAGATTTATAGTTAGGTCCTCTAGGATTCGAGTGATGATGTCTTGGCTGAGCGTTAAGAACTGGTGTTGCATGTACTGTTGGCTAGCCACAAGTGACTTGAGCACCACCACTACGGCATCCATCTCAGGCTGAGGGGTGGTTGGCTGGAGCCAACCCCGATAGTTAACAATATATCGAAAGACATCATCGGTCAAAAAGAGTAACATAAATAATAAAAAGTTAAAAAAACTAGAAAACAAGATGAATAAAAAAGTAAGTTGTTGAACTCCTCCACCCAAGCTCTTTCATGGTGATTAAAATCCAATAATGGTGGACTTGAATCACAACCAGAGATAAGTGGGAAATCCAAGATAAAGATGAGAAAAATAAAATTATTCCCAGAGAAGGCGCCAAGTTGATGATACTAATATCATATAATGGATTCACGTAGAGTGTAGGTCTTGCACAAATGTAATTAGATAATAATTAATCAAGATATTTAGTAGAAGAGATGAGAGAAAAGAGACAAACACAGGTGTTTAAGTGGGTTTGGCCTTGGTCTACGTCCACTGTAAGGAGTATGAAACAAATTTTGCGATAATTAGGCACTAATGGCCATATGAGACATATATGTAAGCTTTATCTCTCTAATAAAACTTTTATAGAGTAATAATAGGGTTTCTGGAATTCGATCCAAATAAAAAAAAGTTGTGTGTCATATATAGGTCGGGGGTGGGCAATGTCAACCCAAGCATGCATCCCATTCCCTTCTGATGTCGTGAACAATGAGAGAGTTCCAGCTATATTATCATAAAGTAAACTCATCACAGAGAATATTCCCCTATGTGGGTTGTTGATCTTCAATAATGGTTTTGTGTAGATATTCCTAGAATGATCTTATCATACCGCCCACGCCTGTGAAAACGTATCGTAGGTAAGAGGTCTCGGCCTAGCCAAGGCTGTAAAGGGACATGTCTTATACTTCATGCTGAGAGGAGACTTGGTGGTCATCTGTGACTGATGTACCCATCTCAGACTGAGATTGTTGTCCTGTAACATTGGTGTCATCTGAGGCTGACACCCATATAAATGTAGGTGAGGTTGGCCTCTGATATGAGATGAGACTAGGGAGCCTTGTAAGTTGCTTGGATGTTAACTAGATGAGTCCGTTTTGGGATGAGATTACTATGGTATGAGACCACTCATGTGGGCTTGGGTGAATGTTGGTCGCTTGTAGGGGATGAGTTTATAATGATCATTCTTCTTGGGTGTCATTTGGAAGAGACCATACTTAAGTATATAACTTATCATGAGATCAATCCTCGATAATATGTCTCATGATATACTGTCCCCATAGAGATGCACCCATCTATCTCAAATCCGCGAACCCCCACGCACACCCATATAAATGCTCAAAAGCATGCATATTATACACTACCAAACTATGAGCCATGGATGATTCGTCCATCGACTCAAAAATAGTATTCTTCATTTAGATCTCAAAAGAAAAAGAAATATATATATAGATGTTAACACTCTCATAATTAAGCAGTACACTATTTATGTAAGGATCATACCTTGCATGATTGTGACTTATCCAAAGTGCATGTGCAACCATTGAAACAACTATCATCTTCCTAAACTCAAGCGTACATATTTTAAAGGATGGAAAACCATTAACCCTTACCCCTCATCTTCTTCATTTAGAACAAATGAGATATCAAACGTCTGAAGTCGCGACTTCCTTCCCACACCTACACAAATGCTCAAACGAATATATAAAATCAAACTACGTAGGCTTTGGTCCCAAGTCTCTTTGGGTCGAGCCTCGATAACATATCTGTCGATACATTGTCATAATAGAGATGCATCCATCTCTTATATACATGTTTATCTCTCCTTAAACCTCGAAAGAGATATCAAACTATCTCAAATCCGAGCTCTCTCGGCCACTTAAATGCATATCAAAGACCGCCCATTATGCACAAGCATAAAGTCATACATAAGCGGCCTTGTGTACCTACACCGATTGAAGTGAAGTTTCTATACCTCTCACTGATACCATCTACCTATATACGTTTAAGGGATACTCAACCTAAGGTCTTTAAACCAGTTCTAAAAATAACAAAGACTTTGTCAACTAATACCTTTCCCACTCGTAATTCAGTTCCCTAACCCACATAATAATAACCTATGGACCAACAGCAGACTTAAACTGACTAGGGATTAGCCCAAAATGGCTACCCAAAATATTTTGTTTATTTTTATATAAAAAAATTGGTGACTCTCGACGAACCAATCATACCCCTTATCGCATGGAACACACTTAGGCCTAGGGTTAAAATCAGGGGTGTGCGACTCAACCTGGACATGGAGTCAAACATATTCTAGGGGAAAGTCACATTGACCCACGTCGAACCGATAACTCTACCTCAAGGGGGCATGGAGAATCGAGAAACAAGAACTCCATGCATCCACGGTCGAGCGAACGGACTCTCTCACCCAAGAGAGAGGTTCATTATCTCCCCTGGGGTGCTCTCGAGGTGCACAATGCTACATCCATTTAGTGTTTGCCTCCTCGGATGGGTGATTGATAGCCTCCTAAGGGATTGAAGGACTGTTGCGGGTGTTGGGTTTGAATAGGAGGGGAAAAGAGCTATAATTCATTCGGGATATAAGGATAGCCTTGATATTTAGAAATTCCTAGGGGATGAAAGCCTATAAGAAGAAACCCTACGCTCATGGTGTTTAGGTTTTGATATAATTTAAATTTTCTACCATTTTATCTAGTGTTTTATTTCCTTAAATGACGCTTTGGGACACCTCTTTTTCTCAATGTGAGAAATCCTAATTATATGACCAAACAGTTAAAAGCAATAAACGAAAAAGTGAAGAGGGAAATAGTGAGAGATAAAAATTAGTATATATAGTGCACAATTAAGATATTGAGATACATTCCATCTAATTCTTGCAAAATGAATAGAGAACTATATGCTATGAGAAACCAGGGTTGAAATGGAAAGACATGTGACGAAGGATAATGCCTACTAGAGGAAATGAATAAAATGATAAAAGGGAACCTAAGACCCAAAATAAAGGACAAAATTTTTTTAATGGGGAACCTGATTAGGACCAGGGATAACGAAGATGGAGTATGGTTCACCAGAGTCTCTTCTTTATTTACAGCTGGCACATGTTTATTTCTCTCTCTAACTTTGCAAAGAACTTATGGAGGGGAAATATGAAAGAACGATTGTTTATTAATTAAAAGTGCCTTTTCAAATTCAATGACCCAAACTAACATCATATCTTGCAGCCTAAATCATGAGTGAACAAAATATTGATTGTAACATCAAAGGGGACACCCACATATGACTGAGCAAGGAAAAACTGACTGGTCATGTAAGGACATTATCATTTTTTTGGTTTATCGACTCAATTCAAATGCCTAAACTTTAACTACACTATATGGGAGTAAAGTGGCTAGTTCGGGTATCGAATCCACAGAGAACATGCTTAGAGTTTAATAGATTTAGTACTTATTAAGTAAAGATGTAAAAGATGATTTTTGTTTTAAAAGTATTTTATAAAATAATTAAAACTAGATAAATATTTAAACTAAAGTAATTTACAAGAAAAAAACTATATATTGAGAATCATTTCACCCACCATGGACTACTCAGCAAAAAAGGTTACATGAAAGAACAACATTTTCAAAGGTTGAAACTCAATTGGAAAATCAATCAAAAACATATAGTGCCACTCTCTAAATCTTCATAAAAGCCTAAATTTGAGTTTGGTGTCAACAATACTTAATATACGAAGATTTTAAGTATAAAAGATACATTATATCATCCATTAAGGTGCTAAGGTATATTTACAATAACGAACAACCCACAAAAACTTCCCTAAACCATTATTTCATATAAATAACCTAATAATCCACTGTGAGTTCAACTATCTCAACCAAATGTAATTAGCTATAAATCATTTTAAAGATAAGTACAACATGTAAATAAGAGAGAGCAAAAGATAAATCACATAAACCAGTTACTTTGAATTAAATGGTAACTAGGTTACAAAGCTTTAATAATTAACTACAAAGCATAAGAATGAAGGAAATGTTTTAAAAAACAACGGAGGAAGAGAGAGAAAGTAAAAATAACTTACAAATCTTAGGAAAGAGAGATAAGCTCTCAACAACCCTTGGGGAAAAAAAACTCTAAAACTAACCTAAAATGAAGTTTATTAACAAAAGTACCCCCATAAATACCCCTGTAAAAAAAGGGTTTTAAAACTCCCAAATTTGTCATTCTGAAACATGTATTATGTGTCGATCAATTGTGCGCATGCCGACGGAGGGTGGGGGGAGGGGTTCTGACACTTTCCAATGCTACTGACTTGAGTTAATTTTTATGCATCAGTATGGAAATCATCGTAACTTCTCCATACAGACTTGAAATGATGCATGGTTTGAAGCCACACGAAGATAATTCAATTATATACATTTTTGACCTTTGAAACCCTTAACTTGTACCTTATAAAGTTACCAAATCACAATTGAAGTTGAAGAATATGTCAAAACCTTGCAAAAATTAGCACAATAACTTTTTCATATAGTATCAAAATGATGCATAGCTAGTGGTCACGTGAAGATATTTTGATGATCTACATGTTGATAATTTTATACCATCTAAAATATGTTGTTTAAAATGAACAAATTTTCCTTAAAGTTGTATCTTACGATGAAATTTTCTTGAAATGTATCTAACCTCACACTTTGTATCCCCAATATCTATAAAAGCTCAAATAAACCTTAAGAAACATATAAACATCAAGAACAAAGGTTATCCAAAATAAGAGCTTAAATATAGGAATTAATGGACACGAGAATGTTATAATGTGCAATAATAAAAGTAACTAAATGCAATATACGTGACTAATCACACCCCCAACTTACACATTACTAGTCCCTATAAATAAAGAGAAATGAAAATGAGCAAAAAAGATAGACGAACCATAGTGTGTGTGTATATATATATATATATATATATATATTTTCCCATCCTCCTTGTACAAACTCAATATCATAAAAATATTTCACCATGGCATTTGCATGCGGGAGTTCTTAAACTAGCAATATTATTGGAAATACTTTATATCTTGAAATCACTAAAGTGTGGGGTGTGAAGCACAAATGTAAATTTTGATTCGATTAAAATTTTATAATTGGGCTAAAAATTCAAGTGTGTTTCGACTGAATTCTCACTAAAATTACACTTTATAAATCAAGAGATATCAAAAGGCATAACTTAGGGGCATGCAAGCATAAAGATTAATTGTAATTAAAGCCAAGGCTGCGCACATTCCAATGATGAAAAATTCTAAATTCAAAAAGAAAAAGTAATCTCATGAAATATATCGTTCATTATAAGAGGTGAAATAAACCCTAGAGGCCCATTTCAATCACATTCACTTCCAAATCATATTTACCCATGGATCATATACGACTTTTATAGGGTTGTAAATTAGGCTAGGTGAGGTATATGAAATGAAAGGGAACTTGGGATTCAAAGTGTTTGGGGATAAAACTTGGAATAATGATAAATGTGGAATAAATTTGTACACATGTTCCTCAATTCAATCTTAAGAAATGAAAAAACAAATAGAGTGTGACTTTTTATTTCTTATAACAACAATAGAATTCTCACTTTCTTAGAATCACCTTTTTTCTTTTTATGTATTATTTTCTTTTCTCAACAAAACATAGGAAAAAAAATCAAACTCGCACTCAAATCCTACCATACAACAAACCATCAATTTTCCCAAGAATTTTTCCAAATAAAGGTAAACAAGGTGTATATAGTGTTGAAACTCAAATGTGGAGTTGGTTATGATATTTAGGTGATGAAGCGAATCGCTATACTTTTTGTTCATAGGGGTTGACTAGGAAAAGTGTTTAGTGGGTGAGGTCAAGGTTAAAATGGGTTAAATATCAAAGATGGCATATGATCATTTCCAAGGAGTCACGTAATTCTTCGATCGCCAAAATTTCAACAAACATCCTAAAGCTTCAAATTTATAATATTATCCTATAATGAAATATCAAAACAAGAATAATGAGATTATCATCGAGAATAATACAGTATCAAATGATCTAATTGGTATATAAACACTCATAGGGAAGAATAGTCTCAAAATCTCACATGGTAAATAGTTTTCACTACGCTTACCAATTATATTTAGCTTAAACGAAACATAAAAAGTATTTTTGCAATGTGCTCGAAAATTCAATATTTATTCAAACATGAAGTTTTCCATAATAAAGAGATTAAAATAACTCAAGGCTAATAATTAAGAAAAATCTTTAAACATACATCATCGTTCGCAAACGAAGTGGAGAAACTATACAAGAATCTTTGAAAATAAATGGACAAAAGTCCCAACAAAGGGAAAAAAGAAAGAAAATATTTTTTAATTTTTTACAACAAAAGCAAGATATGGAATAACATGAACCAAATCAATTAAAATAAAAAAGAAATGAAAAACATAACCCACACCCCCTAACTTAAATTATGTATTATAATAAATGTGAATTAAGAGCACACTTTGATAAGAGAAAAAGAGATGTTACCCAACATTGAGTGATCCCGGAATAACACAAGTCGTTTATTCTACAAAGCATGTAAGAACAAAGCATAAAAAACAATTTTTTTTTACTAATTAAACTGGTTAAAAAATAAAAATAAAAAATGTAATATTGATGTCTAAAAATGGAGTGATCCAATTTTACAATCACAGATAAATATTAAGAGTAATCTAATCAAACACGCAAGAGACAAAGATTTTTAAAGTGGTTCGTCTTTGAAGAAAGCCTACGTTCACTATTGATTTTATTCTTGTTGATTACAATAGCTGAGAATGGTGCGCTTGACAATGATTGAAAATCTTCCCTTAAGCTAAGGGGGATGGTCTATTAATAATGGTTCAGAACCCTAAAGATGGAATGCCTTTATATTTTCAGGAATTTACATCCGTATACGGAAAATGAGACTATTGGTAATCAGCATTGGTCACCCTTCCCTTTCCATCCGAGTAACTTTCGTTATTCCAGATGGTCCACATTTTGGAGTTGGTCAACATTCCATACGACTAAGTTCCTTTGATGCCGATCAAGATAACTAAATGTCCACCAAGGATGACAGGCATTTGTTATTCATTAGTCCACACGGGGAGGAAATTTTTACATACAACAAAAGACCTTAATTCTCCTTTCTTGATGATTGATCAAAAGTATGGAGTATTTGTTCAAAATGTTGCTCGGCGTGTGATCTAAGTGTTGGTCGATAGATGACCTTTCGAACTTGTAAAATATTTCTACTAGCACTGTGGATAATGGCATTTTTTAGAATAATTCAAACTTTTTTGAACAATTAAAGGGTATACTGGTCTTTTATGCTTTGGGAAGCGTGCAGCCGGCGGTAGTTCAGTCGTTCGTGCAGTTAATCATTTTGTCTTTACTATCGAGGCAACCTATAAATAGGTAGAAGTTTCCATACTTTTCTTTAGACATCAAATTTTCTGCACTTAGAGTTTTTTCCTTGTTCTTGAGTTTTCTTTCAATAACTTTTTGTTATCTGTTACCTGTCACCACTTTTTTGTCTTTGCCGTTGTCTTTGGAATCTTTAAGTTTTCTTTCGTACTTTCTCTATTTTTTGTCGTTTTCTCTATTTCAACCACGATTTACTGTGTGGGTGAGTTTATTGGAGGAATTTAGGGTAAAAAAAAAAAATTCCTGAGTGGGTAAACCTAGAAATAACTCAGGGTCCTGTAAATATTTATTCTTTAGGTGAGGGGCACTGGATTTTTACTCTTTTCATTGCTGAGTGTGTTATCACCTTTCCCCAAAACCCTCTGCTTCTTCAATTTTGGCACTATATTGATTTAGTACCTGCTAGAATAGCCCCAAACACTTGGAGGGTGGTAAATAGAGTACATAGGTTGAATGAGCTTTATGGAACGCATATTGATCCCTGAATTGATGTTTTGTAATAAGTGGGAAACCATTGGAGAAATAACTTATTATCTGAAGACTAGGCAAGCCAATAGGGATTTATTGGTTAATCTACCAAATTCTAATAAAGATTATTGGGATTATGGTGTTGTTATCATGAATTGGCGACATGCACTCATTCCTGTGGGGGGATCCTACACGGGACCCAATTTCCCCCAAGAAGGGTGTGGCATAGGTTATAACATACCTCTTAAACTTTTTTATGTTTATCATCTATTTGCAGACTTATCAACTAACTTTCTTTGTATTCTATTGAAGAGGGGAGTAGCAAAAGGTGTCCCAAGGAGGGAGAAGTCGACCTTACAGACCTTAAATTTCTGTGGGGTATCAATTAAAGAGTTGGATAAGAAAATCTAAGAGCTTCTTCAGTACTATTAGAGTACAAGAGATCAATTACATATTTTGTTGCTTGGCCATCACTTGCACTGTCCTAAGTTGCCATCAACTTAATAGAAGAGCATATATCCACTTCCCCAGCTGCAGAATTAGCCGGGGTTGAATTTATTCAAGGAGGAACTTCTTGTTTATTTGAGTCTCTTGATATATATGATATCCTTACTTATCTTTTAATTGATATGGGTAAAAAATTATCCCTAATTTACTGAGTGGGCCACTATTTTCCCCTACCAAGAAGAGTGCTGAACCTGGAAAGAGACCTCAAGTAATTGAAAATAGGCCTTAAGTTCTTAATTCTAAAGAAATTCAAGCCACCGAACCTTTGTATAAGAGGTTGAATAAAGGCTTACCTGACCTTCAAAAGCAAGTGAAGAAAAGTCAAGATCATCAACAAGAGATGGTTGAAAAGATTCAGGCCGACCTAGGTGAAATTGGGTCGGCTACTATGGCCATCAACTATAGGTTGGCCAGAGGTGTAATCAAGGTTGGGACTCTTCTAGCAGATAGAGTGGCATTAATTCCCATACCTATGACAAGACTGATTGAAAGATCTTGCCAAAATTTAATTTTGGTATTTGTCTCTATTTTGTTGAATCTCTTCTGATATCATTTGTTTATTCTTTTGAAATTTTTGGTTAATTTTAACTAAATGCTAGAGAAGGATGATCAATTGAGATCTTCCTCATTTAAGGTAGAAGATGCGTTTGAAGGTCTAAGGCAATTCGTAAAAGATTACTATAAGGATTTTGAAATAAAATAAAAATTCTGGGATAACAAGATGCAGGAAGTTATGAACAGGGCAGTTGGAGAAGAAAATAAAATAAAAACTTTCAAGAGAAAACTCAAGCTACTGAGGACAAACTAAAGGAGGCTGAGGATAGGGCAAAAGCTATAGAAGATAAACTGATGGAAGCTTAAAACATGGTCAAAGCGGCTGAAGATAAAGTGATTGGTCTAACTGCTGAAGTTGTCTCTTTGAAGGCCAAAGGCAAGAAATATAAGGATGCTTATTTTGATAAGGGTTGGGAGAAGGCATTTTTTTACAGCTTTTGCACAAATTGAATATGTATTGAAGGTGCTCGGCATAGAGGCAAACTTTGAGCTTTTTTAAAGACCTGACACAGGCACACCTCCTAACTTAGATGAAGAGTTTGATGATGAAGAAGGGTATGAAGGATCCTCAATGGTTCCTATTGATCCTTCATTGGGGTAAGTTTGTATTATCAACGTACCTGCTTCTAACCAAGACCAGGCCAAAGACGAGGAAAAGGTTTAGCTCCTTTTAGCCAGTCTCTTTTTTCCCTTCTCTTATGTATTTTTAATTTCTCCTTCTTTATTCTTTCAGATGTACTCAACGTTTTAATCATGACTTATTCATTCGAATGTGGAACCTAAAGAGAAATTGAAGATTGCAAGCTTATAAGAATATAGGAAGAAATGACAGCCCAATCCGAGTAACGGTTCAAAAGATATGAGAGTTAGAAGATGAGAAGAAAAAAAAAGAAATTAGAACGAGTTCGATTTTCAAGTAGAAGCGGTTCGATTTTTAATGGATTTTTAAGAAGCCAGAATCGATTCGATTCTCAAGTATAATCGGTTTGTTTTTCTATTTGATGAATTTCTCAACTTAATTTCCACTTATTTTGGAGAGTTTTTTGTTTCAAACACTTATGAAAACGTGGTATTATTATATTTTTAGGAGGTTAGGTATCTTTATGCTACTTTTTACCTTAGAATTATACAGGAGGAGAGACAAGAACCCTAGATTTCAATTCATTGCCTATTCATATATTATAGAAAATCAAGGTTTTATCTTTTCAATACCAAGTTTGTCTTCTCTATACTGTTATTTTATATTCTTCTTCTTTGCATGTTTCTTTCTTTTTCTAGAAATCTAAATATCTCTTGCATTCTTAGTATTAATTTAACCATGATTTTCCATCAATGCAATATTAAAACTTTTTGTATTTTTTACATAGTTATGCTAGGCTAAGTATGTAACGGGTTGGGGTACATAAACCCAACCTATGTAACACATATGGATATAAAAGTGAATAAAAAGTAATTCACCATTAAATGGTTTGAGCTTTATCAAGAAAAACGTTGTAGGTCTTTTAATTCCGTTTGCCCTAAGTAACCAGAATGTTTAAGGGTGCAATTATCTTTTTGATAATTTCTCATCCTCGTTAAATACAATTTTTGATTCGATATTGTGCGGAGTAAAGTCCTCAAATGTTGAATACTAAGAATGTATTTGATGTCTCTTGGAATGAAAAAATAGCTTTTTGGAAGCTTTTATGTTCTATGCAATTACTGACGGTTCGGGGGAGTGTACCCTAACTTCATTTTCTCCCATACATTTAAAGCTTAATTTAGTTCATCTTGCATACGTAGTTTAGTTATTAATTTAATTCAAATTGTATTAGTTGATAGGTAAAGTCATAAAATCATCATCCTTTCCTTTCTCTGAGTCAATAGTAGGGTTAATCGTTCTTCCTATTCGTCGTCACGGGCATTCATCCTATTCCCTGAGTTCGACATCCATTTTACTGAATTATTACTTTAGCGACCAGCTTACACTTGAGTCGATATAAGCATGCACTAGAGACAATTTTAAAGTCGCGTCAAGTTTTTGGTGTCGTTCCCGGGGAGTAGGTAGACTTGTAGGTTAGGTCGATTTAATTCAAATTTTTGTTTCTAATTCTTAAAAATCTAAAAGAATCATAGAACCAAAAATTCAAAAAACAAAATCAGAAAAAACAAAAAGAAAAAAAATTAAGAAAACCCCTCAAGTCCTTACATGCAAAATCCTCAACCAATTCCTCAATTTAGTAGAGTATGACCCCGATAATCCACACACTCCTAATGCTCCATAAATTTTGATTCCACCTCCTACACCGCCCAATTCCATCATGAGTCACACTTCTAGGGTGTTGAGTGAGGATACTGAGTCAAGTGGAGAGAGAACGATGTCGGACCACGCTAGTTATGGTACGGGTGAAGGTGAATTATCATATCGTTCCATGAGAGACCTCTTATGGCCCGAGCGAACCGTCACTCCGGGATGCATTCTACTTCCGTATAATACAGGACAAATTTCATTTTCAGAATGGGATGATCCAGATTCTTCCCATGTTCCATGGTATGGATTCAGAGAAACCATACCTCCATATCCGTGAGTTTGAAGATGTGTACCAAAATTTTAGCGATCAAACGTGCACTCAAGACATCATTCGCCTAAAACTTTTTCTTTTCTCCTTGAAGGATAAAGCCAACACCTGTCTATGGTCTTTATCACCAAACTCAATTGGATCGTGGAGGGATATGCAAGACAAGTTTTTGTTGAAATTTTTCCCCTAATATCGAATGAATTACATCAAAGCTCAAATTCAAACGTTTCAACAACTAGAAAATGATCCATTTGATCGATGTTAAGAGAGTTTCAATGAGTTAGTCAACTCATGCCCCCATCATGGCATAGAGAAGTATTATCTTATCTTTTGTTTCCACCACGGGCTAAGTATAGCTTATAAATAACTCGTTGAGACTATGAGTGATGAAGAATTTTTTGGGTTACACGCTAATGATGTAGAGATCCATCTTAAGTATGTCATCGAGACTATTCAAGTATGGGATACATCCAATCTTTAACACCCAAAACCGAGTTCGACAACCGTCCACTACTCCTTCTGCATTCGATCTCTATAAATTAGATAAATAAGCCGAGTGGAAACTTCAAGTCTGCCAACTTGAGAAATGGTTAGAAGACATAGTCAAATCACAGGCACGAAAAATAATAGGATCCACTCGAGCAATGAAAGAGAAGGTATGTGCAATTTATGAGGTGGGCCATTCAACGAAGGAATGCCTGATTATACCCTCCTACAAAGTTATGCTTCATGAGCAAGTGGAAGCGGTAGAGGATATAAGGGTAATTTTGATGCCCTCATGGGAATTCTTACAATCCTTCGTGGATGAACCATCCTAGTTTTAGCTATGGGAAACAAAATGACACGTTGAATCCTAATTCACATGTTGCCCCTCCTCCACCACCACTTCCGCATTTCCAACAAGCTCCACATATGCAAGAACCACCCCTGGCGCCTTATATCACCCCATCGCGGAGAAATCTCGAGGATACTTTGAATCAATTTATATAATCTTAAAATGCAACCAATGCTTAAAATTCCAGAATGTTTGCCAACATAAACACGAACATTTCAAAGTTGCAATCTTACCTAAGTATCTAAGAGAAGTATAAATTTTTAACCCAAGGCCAAAGACCTCCCCAAGGTCAATCTAGTGCGAGCTCTACTTCCAATGCTAATTAAGATCAATGTAGCACGGTGACCACTCTACGTAGTGGAAGAGTGATGACTTATCGCCTCCTCCATACAAGAGAAAAATAACAAGGCGATTTCACCCGACACGAAAGAGTCCGAAGATGTCACCTTGAGAAAGAGTGGAAAGGACGACATAATCATGCCCGAGGTGGTTATGAAACCTCCTATTGCTGCCCCATACCCTCAACTATTAGTATCATACTCCAAGGCTATTTCTCATGAAGATGTTCTAGACGTTCTTAAGCAAGTAAAGATTAATTTACCTCTACTCGAGACCATAAATAAAATTCCCATGTACTGTAATTTTATTAAGGACTTACTCACTGTGAAACATAGGCTAAAGGTAAAGAACAATGTGTTCTTAGAACAGACAATCATCTCAATACTGTTAAGCGACCTTCCACTAAAATTTAAAGATCTGGATGCACTCACCATTTCGTGCATCACGGGGAAGAATCGAATTGAGAGATTGCTAAATAGATTTAGGGGCGAGTGTTAACATTCTTCCCTATTCAATATATAAGAAATAAGGTTTGGGGACCTTAATTCCGCAATTATGACTATTCAACTCATAGATCATTCCGTGAAGATACCTCGGGGGGTCGTTGAGGAAGTGATTGTCCAATTTGACACTTTCATCTTCTCGGTGGATTCTATCATTTGGGATGAGGAGCCCTTCGCTTTACCGAGTAATCATTTTCCCGTCATCCTTGGCCGCCCATTCTTAGCTATGGCTAATGCACTTATTAATACGCACAATGGGCAAATGCAACTCACGTTCAGGAACATGACTCACAAAACAAATACTTTCAACATCACCAAGCCCGAGGGTGATGAGGGAGGATCGTGAGAGATGAATCTTATGGAAGAGACAGTCCACGATCACGAGATTAATCACACGAGAGAGCCATTATGGGTATGCCTTGTTACATCAAGTGAGAGAGAAAATTCTAACGTTGAGCTAGAGGTCGAGAAGGCGTGTTTAGTGACTAATGTGGAGAGAGAGAGAGATCACGCAGCTGAGTGCGAGAGAGAGGATTTAGAGATTGAGCGAGTGAAAGAGGACTTAGAAATTAATCAAGATAAAGAAGTAGGAGTTATGAGCTAAGAAGATTGGGAAACAAAATTTTAGCTGATGGATGAGAGCCTCCTTATCAAAGTCCAATCACTATTGAACTTATGTAGTCACATAGAAGAGAGTGAATGTAAAGATATGATATATTAGGTCCTTCTTCATGACCATCCACCCGTACCACTAAAGTCCTCGGATGCGATAGAGGATATGCCTCGAGTCTCATTCAATTTAGAGCTCGACCCATACATTCCCAAAGTTATGGAAGATCGAGGTTTAACATGTCCTTCCATTTTTTACTGAGATATTGTCTCCAAGTTGGGACAAGTATGTTACGATTCGATTGGGCGTAATGAGGACCAAATTCACTTCACTCATCATGAACCTCGAGGTGTCCTCCTTATCTACGGGGATGGTCCTAACTTATTCTGACTATTGGTTTACGATGTGAGAAAGAGGGAGACGGGGACAATATCAGACCCCGTACACGGGGGTGGATGAGTTTTTAGGAGGAGAGATAGGTCGTCGCACCCCCAACTCGTATGGGGTGATTAGTGTTGTACCATAGGTAGTTCCATGGATTAGGATAGTATTAGGTCATGAGTCACAAATTTAAAAGGATTAGGAACACCGTTGTACAACCCACAAGAGAGTTTCGTTCAATTATGACGAGATTTTGAGGGTTTCGAGGTGAAAACATAGGTAGAAGTGTTGCGGGAATATCGAGAAGGTAATCAAGATCGTTGCCTACGCTTGAAGTCAGAATTGATGGATAAGTTTTGTACAGTTCCAGATATCCGAACCGGTTCTTCCTAGGTATATCCCAAGGTAAAATCAGTTCACCTTTCCAGGGATTTTAAGGGTACCTGAACCAGTTCGCCCTGTTTCTCTTGCAGGGCTAAACCGATTTGCTTTTTTTAGATTCTAAATTCTTCCCGACCCATCTCATTAGTGTTTTGGAGTATATATTCACAATTCTTCTATTTTTATTGTTTATCTTTTTAGGAACTATGTATGCCTATCCTTTCTAAATTCGTACTGTAATGATGTTAATCGTAGTAATATAAAATTTTTGTATTTAGTCTATTTGATCTCTTTTTACGCAACTTTCTTTTCCTTTAGATTTTAGTCCTTGCATGAGTACATTACAACATCTAAGTTAGAGGGGGTGTATGTGCGTTTCTAAAGTTCACAAATTGTAAAATGTCAAAATTTTCAAAAAACAAATATAGAAAATCTCAAAAATTTCCAAAAAAAATTGAAAAAGCCAAAAATATTTTCATCAAAGTAAATAAAAACTAGAATTTAAAATTTTCAAAAATATCACTAAAATTTTGTTTGAAGTCTCAAATTAAAAAAAAAAAACAAGAGCACTAAGCCGAAATTGACCAAAGATGAAAATTTAGGGAAATTAAATACTTAACGAATAAATGTGGAGATTAATTAATCCGGTGAGATTTTGAGTCTATCGATTTTTGTGAGTAATTAAATCAATATGAGTTAATGGTTAACTCAAAGTTCATTTCAGTGTTTAAAAAAGTCGGTGGAGGTCTCTATACCTTTGTTTTGATCGGTTATGGGAAACGAGCGGAATATTGTCTTGAAAAATGCGCTATAGATATCTCTAAATTAAATTTTTCTCGAGACACATATGGTAAAATAATGAGTAATTCAGGCCATCCTTTATTTACCCAAAAATATTAGCCATAAAAAAAGTTGTGAAAACTTATCCTTCCGCTAACCATTTGGAGCCTAATAATTTTTTTAAATTTCGTTTGGTAACACGAAAACCCCATTTAGCCCGGAGTTGTGAAATAAAAGTCCATAAAAAAGTTTGAATGGTGCAATTAAAAGGGGAAAGAAAAAAAATAAAAGAAAAATTGTCAAAAAAAATAGCAAGAAAAATATATAAAAAAAATTAGAAAAAGAAGAGAAAATAAGTAAATGCCCGAAAAAGTGCCAACGGACATCCTAAGTACAATTTTCCAACTTCAAATTATCCGACCATTTCAATATTACCCAATACACCTTACAACCCGAGAAAGTCCTAACCAAGTTCAAATTTCAAAATAATTACCGCGTGGAGAGCTTAAGACATGAAGAGATAAAAAGAGATATTAATTGGTGTGAATAAGAGGCGATGTTTCTCGTTTTTCAATAACTGTATTCCGATGATAAGGTCTTTTCACCATAAAAATTCCGTCTCTCAAGTTGTGTGCGTGAATTCGTGTCCAATTTATATACTCATATAACTCACGCATACTGAGATAATTAGCCACATTCCGAGTGTTTTGTTTGTGAGGGCATCCCGTGAGAAATTGAATCAAAATGAATTTTTGGAAAGTAACGTAATGATCAATTAGTGGAAATTAGCGGTTCAATTTTTGGCTTCGCACACACACAAACACACTACAAATTGAGACTTTTGAATATAAATTTACGGGACTTTTTTTAGAGAAGTTTAAATTGTACAACTTTTATGTATTTTGATTTTCCATTGAGTCAAAAACTGAATTTTATGGGTATATTCACTGCAAACCCTAACGAGACACCACTCATCCAGCTAGGATAACCTAGGGGTTTAACAGCCTGTTGCATATGCTAAATGAAATCGCTCGTCCGCGAAAAAGACACTTTATCCCAATAAAATATTTTTCAAGTGTTTAGTGCTTCTTGATTCTTTTACGTTGCTCGGGACGATCAAAGTTCTATGTTGGGGGAATTTGATTAGGAATAAATTCTTCATATTTATTCCCCGTAATTTAGAGGCTTTTATCACCATGGGTGGTGCAATTAAAGTGGATTTATCTCATATCATCATTATTGACGTCTTCTAACAAGTACACCAAGTTTCGTATATTTCTCTTATATTTTTTAGGTAATTAATGCACACAAAGAAAAGGGAAAAACTGAAATGAAGATCGATAAGAAAAGAAAAAAAGTCAAGGTCTAATCTGTAATTATGCAGTCGAAATTCGGATGTGGAACCTAAGAGAAATTGAAGACTGCAAGCTCACAAGAATATAAAAAGAAACGGTCACCCAATCCAAGTAATGATTTAAAAGATATGAGAGTTAGAAGATGAGAAGAAAAAAAAGAAATCAAAACCGGTTTAGTTCTCAAGTAGAACCGGTTCTATTTTTCAGGGATTTTTAATAATCCAGAACTGGTTCGGTTCTTAAGTAGAACCGGTTCATTTTTCTTTTTAAAATATTTCTCAATTTAATTTTCGCTTATTTTTTAGAGTTTTTTTTTTTTGTTTCAAACACTTGTAAAAATGTGGTATTATTATTCTTTTAGGAGGCTAGGTATCTTTAAGATACTTTTTACCTTATAATTAGAGAGAATGAGAGACAAGAACCCCAGATTTCAATTCATTGCCTATTCATACATTATTAAAGATCAAGGTGTTAATTTTTCAATACCAAGTTTGTCTTCTCTATATTGTTCTTGTATGTTCTTCTTCTTTGCATGTTTCTTTCTTTTCCTAGAAATCTAAATATCTCTTCAATGCTTAATATTAATTTAATCATGGTTTTCCACCCATATAACGTTAAAACTTTGTGTATTTCTTACATAGTTATGCTAGGCTTAGTTTTTAACGGGTTAGGGTACATGACCCCAACCTAGGTTACATATGTGAATTTAAAAGTGAATAAAAAGTAATTCATCGTTCAAAGGTTTGAAATTTATCAAGAAAAAAGTTGTAGGTCTTTTAATTCCGTTTTCCCTAGTAATCGAAATGTTTAAGGGTGCAATTGGCCTTTTGATAATTTCTCATCCTTGACAAAAAACAATATTTGATTTGATATTGTTCGGAGTAAAATCCTCATATGTCGAATGCTTATAGTGTATTTGATGTCTCTTGGACTGAAGAATAAGATTTTTTGAAGCTTTTATCTTCTATGAAGTTACCGACGGTTTGGGGAAGTGTACCCAGTTCCATTTTCTCCCTTATATTTAAATTTTAATTTAGTTCGTCTTGCATACGTAGTTTAGTTATTAATTTAATTCAAATTGCATTAGTTGATAGGTAAAGTCACAAAATCAACATCTTTTCCTTTCTTTCTCTGAATCAATAGTAAGGTTAATTATTCTTCCTATTCATCATCACGAGCATTCATCCTATTCCTTGAATTCGGCACCTGATTTATCGAATTATAACTTGATCAGCCGGCTTACACTTAAGTCGATATAAGCACGCACTAGAGACACTTTTAAAGTCACGTCACTACTTATCTTTCTGGATTTTCTACAAAAAATCATGCTTGTAAATTTCCAGTTTGATGCGAGGAAGAAAGCCATTGTTTCTGTTCAATCAAACCTATTTAGGCGGTGCAAAAATATTTTTGAGATTGTCCACGTTCCTTTGTTCGAGGAAGATCTATTAGTTTTGCTCGACCCAAAGGTCTATAACCAAGTGAAAGAGTCTTACATCCATCTTCATTTCCTCTTAGACAGAGTTATAGCCAATAATGCAATTTATTACGAGATGATTGAGCAGATGCAGGAGGATCACAAACTTTCCAAGGCACTTCTTTACTCTGACTATGAGTCTAAGTATAAGGCCTTCAGTGAAGGATGGGGATTTGAAAATGTGACACCCTGCCTAATTAAATCCTGGGTGATCAGTCCTAAATTAAAATAAAACAGATTTCCCAATTGGTTCATTCTTAGCATGACTGTCGAAAAACTTTTTAATTACTAATCACCTAAGTGGAATTAGACTGGTGCCAAATTTTAACTTTCATTAACCCAAGACAAATTACTTATGCGAAAGTAATAAATAATCATTCAGAATAACTTATGAATTAAACAATGTAGCAATATATAAAGGATAAAATCTTGTCGAGTTAACATTCGGCTAAAAATCCAAAACTACTAACTAAAACCAACAAAATCCAAAACTGACATCTGAAATAAAGACTGTGGACAATATGTCCAATATAAAGTACTATGTTGAGATCCTACACTAGATGTGAATAGATGAAGCATCTATGCAAAGTCCTGTCAGCCTCCACAAAGCTGTAGCTACGAGTCCATGGACAGAATCTTCAAGTCTAGCGTCCCTATGGCTGGACACCTAAAAGGTTTTGAAAATATTTTAATAGCAAGAGTTAGTACTCAAAACGTTTTGAAAATATTTTACAAGTGATTATCACAATAATATGAGTTATTGATTACACATGTTAAGATTTTGCATACACTCTCTTGAGTTACCTCACCCTTCATCTATCGTGCACGCCTAGGTCCCGTATCTAGCCCACCTAGCTATACTACTCAAGCTAACTGAACTATGGTATTCAACTGACTCATCTATACTACTAAGTTCCCATTACTCCCACTTTGTATGTAATAGTAACCATATCTCATTATTAATATACTTAGATAACTATTCACGCCATGTTATCTTTCACTGTTTTATAATTAAGTCTTCCTACTTAATTTGATTTTAGATGTATTCGCGGCATCTCATTATCTACTAACTCGCATAAGTAGATTATTAACACATTATATATTTCACACACAACATATACTTATAAATTCATTTATTTATGATATGTCCTCTTAACATACATCAACGACTCTTGGTTCGGAATGGTCCATCGACACCAAGTAAGAGTTTGGTTCAGAATGTCACCTCGACCCCGAATTAATTTCATAAAGTGGTTCGTAATAATCACCTCGACCCCACTAATGAAATTTATACATAGATTGGTTCGAAACTCTTTCGTCACGACCGCAACTTACTATTTCCATATATTAGTTTGGAATTCTACCTCGACCCTAATATAGGCAATTATACTTTAGGTACTCTTACCACCTAAGTATATATATAATTCAGTAGGTATACACACAACCTAATAATAATGTTCATACATAATATTTTCTCTTTAATATTCTTCGTACTTATTTACTTATGATTTATCACACTATCGTATTTTAATTGAGTATTCACACAACTCCAAGGGCCCTAGTTACCCCCTATACTAATTTTAGTAGTTAAGCTATCTCTAATCTACTAATATACCCCTGGGGATTACGTTTACTCTCTCCCAAACTAAATTCCTGAATTTTTGATATACTACTCGATTGGTTTATCCTCTTCGGTACATCACTTCCAATATTGCACTCTATAATTATAATGGACCTCCACTATACACCTAGTGGTACTCTCTAAGTCCCTACATAGGTACAACATCATCCCTATGGTTTCCCCATATCATTGGCAAATGATTAGAACTCAACAAACAAAAGAACCCAAAATCAGCTTGGGTCTATCGATCGACCAGGACCATCGATCGATCGATATTCAAGGGTCGATCGATCGATCGAGCAGGCATGCATTTTATCACTATTCCTAATTATCCAACTTACATGATAACACATCAAACTCGAAACCAATAATTTCTAACCATTCCTACATAATCTAGGATGATTTCCAACGATTTAAACATCATAAATCTTCACAAATTTAGCCTAGAATAATTCAAATCCTCTAATTATTCAAGAACCCTAAAAATATGTTTTTCTAATATTCTAAATCATAAACCTAGATTTTAATTCGTATTAACAATCATGTCTCCTCTGATTTTTAATCCTCTACAGATATAAATCTAACTACATGATATTTCTACCCAAACATGCAATTAATCAATTCTTTTTCTCCAAGAATATTAATCAAAATCGTTTATACATAAATCCTACCCATGGATATTATAACTCAAAATAATTTGCAAATAACAACTTGCCTTATTTAGAGATGATCTGATTTTATGATTGTTGTTGGTGATTGATTTCCTTTCTCCTCCAATCTTCCTTCCCAACTAGTTTGTGGTGCAAGAACCCTTTGAATTCTTCACCAATTCTCCCTTAAGCTTTGAGAATAATCTCTCTTCTTTATCTAATGTCTTTTCTTTATGTTATGAGGCTTCTAACCCTAACCCCACTTTTAATCTTCGATAAAACACTCCAAAATTCGTAGGTCTCCTCACCCCTATATGATAAAAGACTAAAACGCCCCCGTACAGTCCTAATTTAGCCCAAAAATGTCCCGGTACCCGACTAGTGCCCCCGGGTATACTATTTTGACTAATTCAACCAATTCAGAATCATTTGTGACCTAGAAATTATCACTTGAGTCACCCAAAAATATTTTTCCTATCTCATCCTCAATTTAGTCTACACGCGACACTCGGATGAGGTATAATCAAGTACGTCCATATCTCTCGCTAATGTCGTAAAAATTAACTATAAACATTTACTATTCACACTTAGTAAATTTGAATAATAATATTAATCAGTATCTATCTCTCGATTAATATTTAATAATCATAATTATTATTTTTTCTTAATAATCATAATTATTATTAAATCATATTAAATTACTCTACTCACGTAATTTAAATTAAAACGTATTTTCTATTTAATTACCCAATTAATTAAATTTTAAATACGCAGAAAATATGGGGTATTACAGATAAGAAGTCACAAGACATCAATTAGGCCTTGAATAAGAAGGAATTGGCCTTCAACCAAGAATTGGAGAATGATCGATTAATTGCTGACATGTTCAAGAAAGAAAATAATGCATTGAGGAATGAACTTGATAGTTTAAAGAAATCAACCACCACTGGTCCAAATGAAGGGGTTTCATTTTTTAAGACTGAGAATGCCAGGCTATTGGAGGAGTTGGAAGGTTTGCAGAAGAAGAAAACTAAGCCTATTCAAACCCCAAGGAAAGGTATAGTTGTTCGGCTAACTGTTGATGAAGAGAGAACTAAGAAAACTTCGCTGAACAAGCTTCTAACCTCAAATAGAAAGACAAGGCCACCAAGAAGCTTCAAGATAATGTGGATCAACTTACCTTCCATTTCCATAAGCAACCCATAACTGTTTGGATAGATGGAGCAGTCCAGGAATGAGGGCGTAAATAGGGTTGAATTAACCTACTTACTTTGATGAAGATACTTGAGAATAATTAACTATGGTACTGGCATGACCCGATATTCTTGGATTACCCTAATCCTCCCTTCTCTATTGATTTCAGTTGGATTCCTCCTGATTCCATCCCTTAGAGCCCAATTAGAAAATACCTTGGGGATTATGGCTTGAAAGGAGAAATGAAATATGTTCATCCTTAGTATTTGCTTGACTACCCGAGCAGCAATAGGCGTACTATAAGGAGAGATTTTAGGTCTATCAAACATCAAAGCACCCTAGATGAACCTTCTTTTAGGATGAGCAAGGATGATGGAAAGCATCAAATAGAATAGCTTGTATCTTGTACATTATTTATCTTTGTTTTGTAATTCATGTTCATTGAAATAAAGTTTTTAGAGACACTGTCTTTTTAATTTAAACTTGTGGTTGCTATTAATCTTGTCGCCGACTTGGTAATCTGTATACTGATTAGTTAATTCGCTTATTAATTAAACGTCCTGCTGATTCGTGATTGGATCTGATTGTAATGCCTTTGATTCTACTAATGTTATTCTTAGATGAAATTGTAAATAGTTTTGTTGAACTAAGTTGTAGCATTAGTTATCAGTGGCAACCAAGTGTATTAGGAATGTATAATTGTCCTTGTATTTTAACTTAGTTGGGTAAAACCTCTTGTATTTGACTTTAAGTCTGACATGAGATTTTACTAACTTCTAGTTTGTGATTTGTCGAAGATGAAATTATGCATGAAGTTGTTAATGATAAACTTTGACAAAGAATTTTTCTGAAGTAGGAAAAGTTTAACAAAGAACTTTTCTGAAGTTGAAAAAGTTTGACAAAAAATAAAGAACTTTTCTGAAGTTGGAAAAGTTTGATAAAGAAATTTTCTAAAGTTGGAAAAGTTTGACAAAGAAAAAGAACTTTTTTTAAGGTTGAAAAGTTTGACAAAGAACTTTTTTGAAGTTGGAAAAGTTTGATAAAAATAAACAACTATTCTGAAGATAGAAAAGTTTGACAAAGAACTTTTCTAAAATTGGAAAAAGCTTGATAAAAATAAAGAACTTTTCTGAAGTTGGAAAAGTTTGATAAAGATAAAGAACTTTTCTAAAGTTATAAAAGTTTGACAAAGAACTTTTCTGAAGTTGAAAAAGTTTGATAAAGATAAACTATTTTTCTGAACTTAGAAAAGTTTGATAAAGAACTTTTCTGAAGTTGAAAATTTTTGATAAAGATAAAGAAATTTTCTAAAGTTGGAAAAGTTTGATAAAGATAAAGAACTTTTTTGAAGTTGTAAAAGTTTGATAAAGATAAAAAAAACATTTCTGTAGTTGGAAAAGTTTGAATTAAAATTTATCTAGCTTTTATTTTAAGGTGCTACAACACCATACTCTGAAAAACAAAACATAAAAATGAAGTATAATTCGAAGACACGTGCCATTTAATTAACTTGAATAACTTATTACATTGAAAAAAAAATTACTGATAATATTTGCAAAGATGATCAGTGTTCCGTGGGTTCTTAAACTCATTGCCTTCCAATGTTTCTAGGCGATATGTTCCTCGTCGAATTTTCATCGAGATACGATAAGGACCATGCCAGTTGGGTTACAACTTGTTGTTTTTATGAATCACCTTATTTAGTACTAGATCTCCTTATCTTAAGTTGGTCGACTTGACGCGCTGATTATAGATACTAGTAGTCCTTTGTTGGTAGGCAGCCATCCGTATTGCGGCATCTTCTTTGACTTCTTCAACCATGTCCAGTTCTAGTCACCTCATTAGAACACTCTTGGGGGAATCAAAATTTAGTACCCTGTGTATTGGCAGACCTATTTGAATTGGTACCACTACCTCACTATCGAAAGCCAGCATATAGAGAGTCTATCCTATTACCGTTCTTGGTGTGGTTCTATAAGCCCACATAACACTATGTAGTTCATTGATCAAATTTCTCGTGACTTTATCTAAGTGCTTATTTAATCCATAAATCAAAGTTTTATTAGTGATCTCTATTTGACCATTGCATTGTGGATGTCCCGTTGCTGAGTGTAACTTTTATATTTTAAATCTGATACAATACTCCTTAAACTCTTCATTGTTAAATTGGGTACCATGATCAGTGATAAAATCATAGGGCGTTCCATAATGACATATGATCCGCTTTCATATGAAGTGAAACACTCTTTGATAGGGCATATCAATCAATGTCTCAGCCTCTAGCCATTTGGTACAATAATCTACTATGAAGACTAGATACTTGGACCTTCCTTTGGTGGTCGGTAATAGTCTGACCAAGTCCATTCCCTAAATGGTAAAAGGCTAAGGAGAAGTAATATGAGGTAGGGAAGTACCTGGATTTCTACAAATAGTAGAAAACCTTTATTATTTATCATGCCACTTGGCAAATGAAACACAACATGTCTTCATTATTGGCCAATAGTAGCCTTACGTGGCTATCCTTTGTACCAAATATCTTCCAACTGAATGGTCAGTATGTGAACCTTCATGGACTTCTTTAATCACATCGTTAACTTCAGTTGTATGGACACAACAAAGTAAAGAGACTGTATATCCCCTTTTGTACATAATACATTTCTCCACGACGTAGTTAGCTGCCTTATATCTCAATTTCCCTACTTCTTTTTGGTTAGCTAGTAACAATCCCTTCTCAATGTAGTCCCTGATTGGATCCATCCAGGAAGGACCCAATTCTGTTCAAATGATATTGATTGCTTCCTCATCAATGCTCTTGCTAGTGAGAATCTCCACCAAAATGGTTCTTCTAAGCTTCATTAGAGTTGCTGATGCTAGCCGAGCAAGAACATTTACTCAGGCATTGTACACTCTTAGAATCTAGACCATTTTGACTTCAGGAAATAAGGAAATAACTTATGGTCTTATTCAAGTATTTTATCATTATTACCCCTTTAACTCCATGTATTTTAAGTAACTGATGGACAATAAGTTGAGAATCACTGTGCGCTATCACCTGCTCAGCACCTAATGACGAGGCTAGCTCCAAACTAGTAATCAATTCTCTGTATTCAGCATCATTGTTGGAAGACATAAATTTAAATCTCAATGCATACTCTACGTCTAAATCATCTGGAGTATTGAGAGTGATTCCAGCCTTACTGCTCACCATGCACGAAGAGCCATTTATAAATATTTTCCAAATTAGGACATCACTATTGGAGTCCTCATCCATAAATACGCTATATTTGAAAACCTTCTTACTTTGCTCGGCTAATGATTCTCTTTGGTCGGAAACCATATCAATTTGCCTTTGATTTGAGCTCTCTTTCGGAGAAGTCTGCTCGGCAAGAAAACTTAGTGCACTGGGTACCTCTGCATCAGTCAATACTTTTATGAAATCTACCACTGCTTGCCCTTTCAATGAATTTCTTGGCTCGTATACAATTTTACACTCTTCCATTTCAACCGCCCAAGACATTAGCCATCTTAACTTTTCAGGATTATGCAAATCTTATTACAGTGGCAGGCCAGTGAACACTACAATGGTATGGGCCTAAAAGTAGTTTCTCATTCTTCTAGATTCTTTAATGAGTGCCAATGATAATTTCTCCAAACGTGGGTATCTGATATCGGGTCCTAAGAATGCTTTTCTCGTGTAATACACTGACTTTTGAACACCTTCCTCTAATTGGATTAAGACCAAAATTATAGCAGACTCTGAAACAACCAAATATAAGTACAACTTCTCGCCCAAAACTGGTCGGGGGAGTAGTGGGGGAGATCCTAAGTACTTCTTTAAATTCAAAAAATATTTTTCACATTCGTCATTCCATTCAAAGGTCTTTTTAATCACCTTGAAGAATTGAAGACATTTGTTTGTAGCTTGGGAAACAAAATGATTTAGGGCTGCTACTCTTCTTGTCAGCTTTTACAAATTCTTCTTACTAATGCATCTCCAATAAAACATTTATTTTATCAAGGTTGGCTTCAATTCCCCTTTGATTCACAATATATCCCAAAAATATACCTTCATATACTCCAAATATACAATTAGTCGGATTAAGCTTCATTTGATGTTTTTCTAGCTAGTAAAATGTTTGGGCCAGATAAGCAATGTGGTCGATGGCGAACTTGATTTTGGTGAGCATATCATCTACATACACCTCCATGTTCTCGTAATTTGGTCTTCAAAGACTTTATTTTCCAACCTATGATACGTTTCCCCAGCGTTCTTGAGCCCAAAAAGCATCACATTATAGCAGTAAGTTCCTCTGCTGGTGATGAAGGATGTGATATCCTTATCCCCTAGCTTTATTTTAATCTGTTTATAACCAGAATAGGCATCCATGAAGCCGAGTAGCTCATGCCCTCCTGTTGCATCTACCAATTGATCAATCCCTGGTAAAGGAAAGTGATCTTTTGGTCATGCTTTGTTGAGATAAATAAAATCCACACACATTTTCCATTTGTTATTCTTTTTTTTACCATTAATACATTGGCCAACCAAATCTAATATTTAATATCCTCAATAAACTCTGCTTTCTGCAATTTTTTCACCACATCTTGGATCGCCATATTCTTTTCTGGGCTGAAAAATGTGCTTCTATTTGATCGGTCTAGCATCTTTGTAAATATTGAGTTTATGGCAGATGAAGTTAGGATCAATCCCACTTATGACTCCAATCCTACATGTTTTTCCTATCTCTAAGGAATGTAATTATATCTTATTTGATAAAAGGTGTTAGTCTTTAGCTAATCTGGGTGGTCCTTTCTGGTTTCTCATTGTCTAGCATAATAGTTTATGTTTCTTCCATGACCAGTCTTTTCACCAAGTCTTACTCTTCGCGAGGATCCGTGTATCAATATGGAAAGTAGTTGTGCCCCTATTTATTTCTTGTTGGTCGGCTGAGGTATAATAGCATTCTTGTGCTTTTAACTGGTTACCGTTTACAACGTCGGCTTCATAGTTGGTAAGGAACTTCATGCATTGAACACAGTAAATGGAACAGCCTCTAGTTATTTTAACCCTACCCGGATAAGGATTATGTTATAGGTTGAAGGTATATTTTTGTCCAGTATAAAGAAGCAAATTCGTTCCATCCTACACACCGACCAAGTCCCGACCAATATGTCCACTTAACAGTTCCCGAGGGATATACCCTTTTTCTTGAAAATCCTATAAGGGGCCTATGGTACGGTTCCAGCTTACTGTCTTGTATCCCTAAGATTTGAAAATAGACATAGAACATTACATCTGCCGAACTCCCATTATCGACCAAAACTCTGACCACTCTTCCATGGTGAACTTTGTAAGTTATGACTAGTGTATCGTCATGGCGATAGAGTACCCCACTCAGATCATTTTTAGAGAAGTCGGTCAATAATTTGTCTTTATTATTTTTTCTAGTCCGACCATGACTATTCTCAGTCATATCAATCTGCCTGATAGTGGGACAAGCTATAACCTAATTTAAGTAGGATTTTATCTCAGCAAGTCCATGTCCCCTACCATTGTCTCCTCCTGTGGTAAAATGGCAACCAAAAGAAATCATACCTGCATCCATTCTTAGCTCGTCCAGCTTCTTTGATAAGTCGACGCCATCTTCATAATTGTTGTTACGTGCCCTTTTAGTGTCGTCTTTTCCTCAGTCGGGTGATTCAGATATTCTCCTGGTATCTTAATTTCCATTTGGATCAATGAATTTTTCCAACTGTCCTCCTCGAATAAGAGTTTCAACTTCATTCTTGAGGGCTATACAACTGTCAGTGGTGTGTCCATGATCTTGATGAAAATCACATTACTTGGACTTGTCTCTCTTGTTGGGAGGCATCCTCAGTTTCCCAAGCCAATTCAGATCTTTATTACCCTAATTTCCTCCAGGATGTAGTGAACACCCTTAGTAAGTGGAGTATACTTATCGAACTTCTTGATCCTGTCAGGCCTCTTATCTTTTTTTATCTTTCTTGAATGCATTATTCTTTTATCCATCAGCCTTATTTTCTGTTGCTTCTTTTATTTCCATAGCTTCCTCTGCGTTCATAATTTTTCCAGCCTTAGCCATCAACTCCGTGATAGTCTTGGGTGGATTTTTTGTCAAGGCATAGTAAAGATCTTTTGCCATTAGCCCACTCATTAAAGTTGCAATGGCTATTTTTTCTTCATAATCCACCACTTCTAGCTTCTTATTATTAAACTATATGATATAGTCCCGGGTACTTTCTCCAAGTTTTTGGCACACGATCAAGAGATGAGTAACACTTTTGATCAGCTTGGCCCCAAAACAAAAGTTATTAATGAATAATTCGGCCAATTGATGAAAAATGGAGATTTTACCTCTAGGCAGATTGTTGAATTATGCTTGGGCTGCACCTGCGATGGAACTGGAGAAAGCCCTGGACCTCATCTCATCGAGGACATAATAAATATCAGCAGTGGCTTGATACCGCTTAATATGTAAGACTGGATCAATTTTCCCATCATATTTAGGAGTGACAACTAATGGCTTGAATTTGAAAGGTGTAGGGTAGTCCACAATAGCCTAGACAAAAGGTGAGCCTTTAACAAAACTCCTTCGCAAAGGATTTATGTTTTGGCCATTTCCCCCAGCCGATCTTCCAATCATTGAATAAATCCCTTCCATGAATGTTCTTCTGGTTTGGATTTGATAGAAGAAGATTTTGTGGCTTTGTTGTGCCTATGTTGTGAAATCTCTTTTGGAGAAGTCTACTCGGCACGCACAGAGCCCCTCATACTAGCTTTGGATCTTAAAGATCCTTATCAGTGTTCACGACGATGCTCTTGCTCCATATGATGACCTCTGGTTACTCAGGGACCTAAATGGTCAAAAGCAGATTCCCTACTTCACCTTTTCCAACACGTTTGGCCTCTCTTTGGAAAAATATCTACCATCATAATAATCCATTGATCGAACTGAATAAGTTGTACCAGGATGGTATGACCTGCCATGAGAAGATCGAGAATAGTAACTCTTTTCATTCCTAGTTGGTGGAAATGGAATATCTCTCCTAGAATTAGAGGATTTATCTTGCATCGTATGAGCCAATTGTCTGACTGACTCTTGTATAGCTTTTTAATTTTAGCCAAATCGAATAAGATCGTTTGAAGGTCTATCTCACGAGGGGGAGCGGACATTTCTAGATTATTGCATGCAACTACCAGTATATGAGGAAGAGAATGATGACAAGCAGTCGTTCTGTTGATGTTTAAAAATGGAGTGATCCAATTTTATAATCACGGATAAATAATAAGAGCAATCTAACCAAACACAAAGAAGACAAAGATTTTTAAAGTGGTTCGGCTATGAAGAAAGCCTGCATTCACTGTTGATTTTATTTATGTTGATTACAATAGCTCAGTATGTTGTTCTTGAGAATGATTGAAAATATTCCCTTGAGCTAAGGGAGATGGTATATTAAGTGGTATGGAATCCTATAGATGGAATGCCTTTATATTTCCAGGAATTTACATCTGTATACAATAAATAAAACTCTTGGTAGTCAGTGTTAGTCATCCTTCCCCTTCCATCCGAGTAACTTTTGTTATTCATGAAGGTTCACATTCTCGAGTTGGTCTGCATTCCATCCAACTAGGTTCGTCAGATGCCAATCAAGATAGCTAAATAGCCACCTAGGATGACATGTGTCTGTTGTTCATTGGTCAACATGGGGAGGTAATTTTTACATAAAACATGTACAATTAACCATTCAAACACTAATTTATCATATAATAAAAATCATAAAATTTTGGACCCACAAAACATGTTGAGCTTGTGGGATTAATGCGGGACTCTGACTTGATTATATGCCTATTTGAAAATAGTAGTTCCGTTTATGCAGCGGAGGGCATGTTTGGGACAAAGAAGATTAACCATCACCAAAATTTGGGAAAATATTTTGAGGGTGATTTGGATACAATGGGGGCACATAAAAATGGGTCTTGAGAAAGTCCAAAGTTCAACCACAAGTTTTTCAAATGGAATAGGAGGAGGGTCACCTATAAGGTAAAACCATCATATAAAGCACTTTGAAAAAGCATTCCTTAACAAAAATGGGGTCAAAGACCTCAAGAATTTCATCTGATTCGTGCAATACTTGTAATGAATCGATAATGGTGGAAGAAAATGGTGATGAAATAAATTCAACCTCGAAAGATTTATCATTATCAAAAATTGGTTGAATTTTGAAAGATTTAGATTCACTCTTAATGAGTTGATCTTCTAAAATATTTGAAGTGAATATTAACTCTCCACATCTTTTTTTTCAAAGAAAAAATAAATTCATTATTAAGTGATCCTACTTCCATTTCCTCCTCATATTCGGCCTTTTGTACATTTTGAAAAAGTTTCATTCAGGAAACTTTCATTCTCTTGGAATATTTGAGAAATATTTTGTTCCAATTGGTTCACCCTTTGGGAGGACGCGAATGGTTCCTCATTTGTCTCAAAACGTTCTCCATTTCCTTAAGTTATGAAATAAAAATCATTGTCAGTTTAAAACAATTCATCCAATTTTGTATCCCATCAATGATTTTCCTCACGATAATGATTTTCATTTTTTCATTTTTTTTTAAAATTTTGAGAACCATTGTCGTAGCTCATTTCAAAAAATTTATCATAAGAATTTTGAAAGTTATTATTGTAATAGTTAGAAGAACTATTACTATGATAATTTTCAACACCATTATCGTAAAAATATTGTGGCCCTTGTTAACGAAAATCACTTTCCTTGTTTCCCCAAGAATCCTTTGATAGATTTTTGTAAATACTCACTACAAGTCATTTTAAATAATTTATTTTTATCTTTTTTACAAGTATTCACCAAGAGATATCAATGAATTATAATAATCACCGTTTCTTAAAAGTGACACTATTTCAATTAAGGAAAATCGAGTGGTCGTATAAGCACACTATAGTTGTTTAGTTTACTTCCTCAATGCAAAAATCTCAACTTTAACTGCACTTTATGGAAGTATAGCGTCTAGTTTGGGTATCGAATCCATAAAGAACATGCTTAGAATTTAATCGATTTATTACTTTTTAAATAAAGATGTAAAAGATAATTTTTGTTTTAAAACTATTTTATACAACAATTAACACTAGAAAAATATTTTAAAGTAAAGTAATTAACGAGAAATAAAGTATAGATTGAGAATCATTTCCCCCACCATGGACTACTTAGCATAAGTTATTACATGAAAAAGAATATTTTCAAATGTTGAAACTCATTTGGACAATCAATCAAACATTAGAGTGTCACTCCCTAGATATTTATAAAAGCCTAAATTTGATTTTGATGTCAACAATATGATTGAAATTAATAAGAAAATATTTAAAATATGAAAGATACGTGATATCATCCATTAAGCTGCTAAGGTCAATTACAACAACAAATAACCCAACAAAACTTCACTGAACCATCATAGAAAAGAACCAAAGAACCCATGGTGGGTTCAACAATATCAACCTAATGTAGTTAACTACAAATCATTTTTAAGTTAAGTACAACATGTAAATAAGAGAGACACTATAAAAAAAGTAGTTATTGGGACTAAAGCTTTTAAGATGGCTAAAATTAGAGTTACTAAAACACACCTTTTGGGAAGGGTATAATCAGCGATCTTAAAAATTAATATTATTTAAAATCCCTTTTATTATCTATCCCCAAAAGCAATTTTAGTGGGACTGCATATTAATATCCATCCCATATAAGATGGCCAAAAATTTTAGGTTCCCACTATATGATATTTATCTCCCATTTCTTAACTTTCCAATTAGCATTATTCACAGAAAACATAAAAGGGATAAGAGAAAAAAGTCACATCCTAACCTGGTCCCATTCTTCTTCTTTCTCGCTCACCCCCGATTTGCTGGAATGGATCGTTGGTCCGACACGATCGAAGGTGACTCAATGGGTCTTGGGTAAGTCATTATTTCTATATCACTCTATATTATCTATGTTTTGACATTGAATTAAAATGTAAACACGCATATGGTTATGGTGGGGTAATGGTGGTATGCATGATTGGGTTTGTGGCGAGAAATGGTGGAGGTGGTAATTATGGTGTAAGGGATGGTGTTGGAGTGTGATGGTGCTTACCAATGGTCTATGGGTTGGTATTGGGCACCGGTTGGCTATATAGGGGGTGTTAGTGGTTTAATTTGGGGTTTGTGGATATAGGATTTCACAACTTGGGGATTTTATAATTGAAGACATAAAATTAGTTTTTGGTATCTATTTATTGTCAATTTCCTTGTTTAGTTGTCGAGAAAATGAAAAAGGGTGATGGAAAAGTAATTTGATATCTTCTTGTGGCAATTATTTGGTTATTGGGATAGTTGGAGTTTTCATTTTAATAAAAATTACTTATAATCGAAAAATTATGAGATTTTTTTCGTGTATCTCATGATTATTCTTTTTTGTAATTTTTGTTGGTAATCATATATGATAATGTTAAGATTATTTTTTTTACCTCCGAATGTGAATTTATGCACGGAGAAATTGAATCAACTCGTAATTTAACTATTTTCACAACTTTTTCTTTCTTTTTGTTGTGTCACAATGACGAATGGGTATTTCTTATTAATTGTTTAAGATATTATCTTAACCGGTTTATTTATTTTACATGAGTGAGATGTTTGAATTTTGAAATATAATCTATTGATGGTTAAAAATATTTACATAAAAGAGTTGAGATTCTAATTTTGGAATAGGTCACTTGATGTTAGATAATTGTGTCAGTTTTTTTTGTGTGTGGCTAAAATTTCCTTCTCCTTGACATGATGACTCAATGTGGTATTTGTGGTGACTGGATGATGCATAAGTGCTATCTTAAGGATTATGGAGTACTGGGGGTGGGGCTAGCGCCCTGAGGTGGACATGTCCACTGCGATTCGTGTAATTTAGCAAATAGGTTATAACCCTAAGTTCTATAGGTATTCATGTCATATAAATAGTCTCTATTTTGAATTGAGAAAATAACAAAACTAGAGAGAGAGAGAGAGAGAGAGAGAGAGAGAGAGAGAGAGAGAGACTATGTTTGTAACCATGATTTTCCATAATAGTGAAATCTTCAAATTCCCTCATTTGATTGTTTTTCGTTTAAGAAATTTCTTGATTGTTCTTTGTTGAGATATCTCGTAACATCGTGAAACATGATGCATTGTTAACTTTTCTCTAGAACAATAATTTTATGGTGTTCTATTATATGAAGTATAGTGCGTAATGTTCTAAAAAGTTATAAGTGTTATTTTATTATAAGAATATGTGGTGTTCTTTATGAAATTTCTGTTTTTAATGAAATCTTTATTTTGAAGTGAAGAGGTTTGATTTACCTAATTTTGGCATTTCTTAAATTAAAATTAGTATGCACCGTACAGGAACTCTAGTTATTATCCGAGTTACATTTTCTTTATTTATATAACAATACACACACACATGTTCCTCCAAGGTGGTCTTATCGTATGCTTATTTTGGTGTGTGCCTGAAGAAAAATATGATCAAACAAGTGTCTGCAATCAAAATTGTTAGGTGGATTCGTTCTTAGAAATTTCTTATACCCATGTTGACTGTAGTGTTTTTGTGATCCAGTATTTTATGAGTAGACATTTAAAGTAGTGCTTTTATATTTTCGAACTCATCGCAAATTGCATTGCTGAGGTATGATGTTAAATTACCTGAATCTTTTATTTATTACTCTTATATTCAGTTTGTTTGATTGTGTGTTTTTCTATCAATGGATGGTTAATTTCTTATTATATGTCATTTTAATATATGTTGATGTGCTCTGCCGTTTGTTTTTCTCTTCATATGCGTATGAGACATATTTAAGGTTAGTTGTTTCGTTAAACAAAGAGGGTTAGCTCTGATGTAACTTTTCTATCCTTTTAAAGTTATGGTGTGTCACTATGGTTTTATGTTTTTGAAATTTTGAGACTTGAATAAGTGAAATGACTAAAGATGCTTTGTTAAGAAACAAACTTTAAAAGGTAAAAACAAATATAATGATGTGGAAAGTCCATATAAAGACACACTTTTAATGAAAGGAGCACTTGATATTTAAAAATCTTCCCAGACACACACTATTTGGTAATGTTTGTGTTAAAGTGGAGGTTTCTGAATTAATAACATAAATAATATCTATATGAGTGAAATGTATTATTCATCGAAATGAATGGTCGATTATTTTTTGGGGCAATCAGATACTATCCCCTATTATAAATTTTTTCTATATGCAGATCCCCTTTCTACTTGTCTAAATAACACGGTCCTCTAAAAATAACTCTTAACCATTCAAAGTTTTTTTTGTCAAGAAATAGACAACTATACCATAAAGAAAGAGAAAAGTTTGTAACAATTCATCCTGTATCTCCTAAAATCATGCAAGTAATTCAATTATGAAATTGAGTATCAGCTTATATACTATTGTTCTAAGGTCATCAACACATAATTTTGATAGATACTATCTTCATAGATACTTAATGTTGGGTCACATAAATAGCTAAATACTCATATGTTGGGTCATAAACACATGATTTTGGATTGATAGATACTCAAACTCAACTAAATCCAATTCATTCCACTTCCTAATAATGTGATACCCATTTACGATTAAGGAAGAAACAAAAAATAGTCAACTCTTATCCATTTTGGAGACATGTTGTTCATTTAGAAGTGGTAAAACTAACTGCCTATAATTGTGGGATTCTCAGATGGTTCTTGCTTGGATTGATTTTATGGGATATTTGTATATCAAGGCCCGATTTTTACTATTACTTTTAACGTGGGTTTGTATGTAGTAAAAGTATTACACAGGGAGGCGCATGTAGTTCTCTATTATTTTGTTTATATAGTAAAAATTCCCAGTGTAAACTTCGAAGATGGGATATTGAAGTTTCACTACCATAATATTACGTATATACTTAACTAGTGTAACAATGTCTATTAACATAGAGAAATAGAAACATTCACTTTTGTAGCACATTACTGATAGTATAAATATTGCACCATGTCACGGGTGATATTCTTCTCTATTCAGTGCACGGCCCTACCTCATAGGTAATGCTGGGCACGGAAGGTATCCTTCATAGGGACCGGCATGCCATCAAGATGCCACAGATACGGTTAACAGAGTGCGGCCCTGACCATTATAAGGTGCGGTACATAGTAATTATTCTATAAGAAGACGTCGCGACACTCCTCCATATGATGCATGGCACGCCTCCAGCAGCTTGATACAACACTTCTTGCTTTGCAAGCCGCATCCCCCTCATCCGCGACTGCTCCATACTTGATATAAGTCACATGCTCAGGGCACGTGACACAACACACTTACCTCATATAAATAGAGGACCACACCTCGAAAGATGGGACGGATTCCACACACACCCGGGGCAGGTTCTAAAGTTATGATTCTCTCTACATAACCTCATAATATAGTTTGAGGATTGTTCATCCACATCGCAGTTACCTCTCCGGCACACCGGAATCCTCAGTCATCATGTATTCTCCTTTATTCTCATACTTGTACGCCTCTTTAGGCATGATTGTATTGTACAATACCACACGTATAATGAGAATGGAACAACACAGTGGACGTAGGCCCATTTTAGGGGTTGAACCACTCTAAATCTTATCTTCTCTCTATTTACTTTCTTTACTTGTTTATTACTCACTTTACTCTTGACTTGCGGGTATGAGAACGCCTCATCGCTGATTTCTCGTATCAACATGAGAACGCCTCATGGCTGATTTCTCATATCAATAGTTTGGCGCCGTCTGTGGGAACCGATATATTTAAATCTTGTTTCTCTATATATTTGAGTTCTTAAACATATTATTCTATTAATGGGGATCCTCTAGATCATCATCGCATGAGTAAATTTTGGTTATTGAGCTCTATTTTATACTTACACCCTTAAATGGGTATTTCATACCTTCAGATCTACTCTCAGGTCTCCATTTTATGTCTGATTTATTTACTTATTCCTGTGATATCATCTCATCTAGATAATTATGAAAAGCATGATGGACTTTAGTCACGAAAAGATGGATGATTAGGGAAGGGTTATATTTACCCCCTTTTTTGCTGGTTATCAACTTATGATCTATGGTTTATCATTGAAATTGTGCCATTTTATGCATCGAGAGGTTGTTTACTCAGAGACAAACCCAAGTAGGTATGTTCTCCATAAGTTTCGAGAGAAAGGCTCAGTTCATGGGTTTTAATTTTGGATTGCTCCCTTCGCTGCCTAGGAGGGGATTTGGCCGGCCATTTCAAATGCTTTTATGGTCGCGGCCCCTGCTAGCGCAGCTGCTTAACAGAAACTCTAAAACATCTGGGAATGAACTCATATGGACTAGAGCTCAACCTTGGTGTATATAGTACAAGGCCGCGACAGTTCTCACTGGCCGCAGTCTCGTCAGTAATTATATGTAGTGATGCAAATGCTGCATCCCCATCTCCTACTTGGTTGCTCCAATATTTCTGTGATTACTCACTTCTATTAGTTTTGTCTCAGATTCTATATACTTTATAAAGACTAACCAAAGAAGAAATGGAAGGAGAGTCCATCCAGAGTACCGAAGTCAACAAGGAGATTGTACAATTGTACAATCACCTTAATCACCTCTATGACAGCCATGCCTCACTTCAGACCCAGGCCAACTATCTCACTCAGAGGGTCCTAATGCTAGAAGTTGCGGACTCTCCCAATGCGGGTGCGGCATATATGATACATGCACCAACAGCTTTTGATGCCGCGGTATTTCAAGAGGAGACGGCCGCAGAAGTAATCAGTAGGAGACAGAAAAGAAGGGCAGAGAAATCAGAGAAGAAATCGGGTGTCTATACTCCGTTGACCTTCCCGATTGAAGAGATCTTCGAGTTCACCAAAGAGGACAAGCTTTTGAGATGGCCAGAAAAGCTTAGAGCTCCACCCCACAAGAGGAACAAAGCTACTTGGTGCAAATTCCATCAGGACCATGGCCATGACATCGAGCAATGCTATGCTCTGAAGGATAAGGTTGAAAGGCTAATTGGGTAAGGGATCCTGCAGTGATTCCTGAAGAATGCATAAAAATTCAGCCAGACCTGACAGAGGATGCATGCCGCATCTCATCCTTATTTTTTCCAATTTCAACTATTTCTGTTCATGTTTTATGAAGCTCATCATAGCCCTAATATGCAAGACTTTATGTTTTATTAACAAAGTCATTAGCTGGAGCATACATATATAAATATATGAATTAGCAAATTTTTCCATATCTGATATCTCTCTTGATTTCATAATCTGTTATCTCACAAAAAGACTTTTTGTCTTAAACAGATTCCAAAGGAAGAATAATAAATTATGTCGAAGGATTATTTTACTTCGGGATGCACCTATGGAGGGATTGCGATCTTAATTAGCTCAGAAGTTCCCCTCACGATGTACAACTATATCTTATCGTATGATGATCATATTCGCGAAAGTATGTGAGAATTCAAGGAGCTTTTATTAGCCACGGGGGCTTACAATGATCGTTCTTAGCTTTCCGGATGCATCATTGAGCCGGGAGGCTTATAATATCCAGCCATGGATTGCTTTATATATATATATATATATATCAGTAGTTGTGGGTGGCATAATAACATAACCCAGCCTGAGGAGGCTTGAAAATATCCTATATATTAGCTGTGGGTGACTTAACAACATAATACAGCCCGAGGAAGCTTGAAAATATCCTACATAATAGCTATGGATGGCTTAATAACATAACCCAGCCTGAGGAGGCTTAAAAATATCCTATCTGATAGCTGTGGGTGGCTTAACAACATAAACCGGCCTGAGGAGGCTTGAAAATATCCTACATAATAGATATGGGTGGCTTAATAACATAACCCAGCCTGAGGAGGCTTGAAAATATCCTATCTGACAGCTGTGGGTGGCTTAACAACATAACCCAACCTGAGGAGGCTTGAAAATATCCTACATAATAGCTATGGGTGGCTTAATAACATAACCGAGCTTGAGGAGGCTTGAAAATATCCTACATAATAGATGTGGGTGGCTTAATAACATAACCCAGCCTAAGGAGGCTTGAAAATATCCTACATAATAGCTATGGGTGGCTTAATAACATAATCCAGCTTGAGGAGGCTTGAAAATATCCTATCTGATAGGTGTGGGTGGCTTAATAACATAATCCGACCCGGGAAGGCTTGAAAGTACCATGTATGTCTACAGAGGCACAATGTACAGATGCAAGGACCAGAAATGTGACCCCCGGGGCACCGATATGGTTGCAGATCTCCAGGAGCCATTCATTCATAAAAATTGCCAAGGTATTGGCATCCTGGAGCACGAAAAGGCTCCAAGGTCAAGTAATACGGTAGAATAGGTTCAATTGTATCATATAAAAGGTATAACATCCCTAAAAACCATTTTTCTCCGGCTTAGTGATTTGGTAATTGAAGCACTAGAGGAAAGGCCTTCTCTGCATGCTCCATGCTGGTCATGGGATGAAAAAAGATAAGCGGTTCAGATAACCAGGTGCAATGAAAACAGCTAGGGATCCATGAAATCAGAGTGCCACAACCTTGAAATAATGTCCGCGGTAATGAAGTGAAATCATTTATATGATGTGGCATAATAAAGGGCCACAGCTCGTACGCAGCAGCCAATGTCCTTCGGAAGTATACATTGCACTATTTATGTGGGGTGAAAATTAGCAAATAATAATCCTACGAAATCGATCGCTGTCCGCGGACTTAAAGTTTTATGTTTATCTAATCAAGGATGCATTTTCAAATATGCATGCAATTATGTTAAACCATTCATTATAGAAGGCGATGTAAAAGAGAAAGGAATTGCAAGCAATCATGTACAAGTAGTAAATATGGCTGCAACCTTTAGATTAGTAGTCAAGATTACAGAAAGGAGGCCGCAACCACAACAGAAATTAAGAAAAATGAGGGACGCAGCCCTGTATTAATGATGGGTTCAACAAAAATTGAATACAAGTTTAAGAAGTTGCGTCATCATTATCATCAGCCTCTTCTCCGTCCGCGGAAGTCTCTGTTTCTCCATCAGCGGTCGTTGCTTCTGCTTCTGCCCTCAGCCTCGCTCTCTCCTACCGCGGCCTTAAGTTCAACGGTACATCTTGATGTTCAGCATCGCTTAATTTCTAAGAAAGGACCTCCTCCTTGGTCTCCGGGTAGCTCTTTATAAATCTCTGCCGCAGCTCCTGATAGCCGCGGAGGTATGCCCTATTATTGATAAGAAAGAAGTCCTTAGAGCCTTTGAATGACTCCACGGCATTGTCTATGGGAAGATGGAGGGCTTCTCCATGATCATCTTTCATCTTTTTTATGGCCACGGCATGATCTTGGGCTTCTTGGGCAGCCTTTGCCTCCAGCTCTTTGTACTTCTCCTGAAGAAGGGCAAGCTTACTGTTTGAAATCTCCGCGACATGAGCAGCTTTCACGGTCTATGCCTAGGAGGTTTTAAGGGTATCAGCGGCTTATTTGAAGTTCTCTTCCTTTTCCTCCCTCGCCTTATTGGCTTTCTCCAGGTCCATGTGGGTTTCCTGAAGGGCCGCGACAGAAGACTTCTTGTCATCTTCAAAGGAAGAGGTCCGCGCAGCTTCCAAATCAGAATTATGCACCCGATCCGTAGCCTCTTTAAGTTTATAAAGGGCCTCATACTTCCTCTTCAGGGCCACCATAACATCCGCGGCCTATAATAAAACAAGTTAGAAAAAATATTGGAGGCAAAAAAGTTTGTAGAAAAATTAAAGAATGATAGAACTTACCCTCAGAAGGCTGTGGAGACCACAGTCCTCCAAGTCATCGTAGTCTACTCCTACCAACCTATCCAGGTCCGCGGCATCAATTATTCTTTTCATTCTTCGAGAAGCCTTTGCCGTAGTGTACCATAAATACTCTGGGTTAAGCTGCCTCAATTGCGGTCACGGTCTACCGTCGGGACTAAGTTCGCCGCGAAACTGAGGAGGGGCCAGATTTGCATTCACTGCAACAACAGGGGGCGACGACGGAGAAGTTGTGTCTATAGGGACATCATCAGACATCAAACCTGTCGCGGCTAGGTTGGCCCCAATGTCATCATCAAATTCAGACGGAGTGGGAACAGGTGTTTTCTCTACGGCAGGAGTAGAGGCCGCGGACTGTATATGTTTATCTGCAGGAGCCTCAGCCGGCCCCCTAGCTTTGGACCTTTTTCTCTTTCTGCTCCACACAGTGTTATTTAGGACGAGTGCGTCCTCATCCGTTTTCGCTATTTACGCGACTAGTAATTCCCTGCCAACTTCCTCACCTGAAAGCAGCAGAAAATATTGGAAAATGAATTCAAGAGCATAAATGACCGCGGAAATAAAATAATGGCACAGTGAATTACCTTCCGTGCCCATCTGTTGAGTAATGGACTTGTTAGGGAAAAATCCTGCTTCAAATATGGTTGCTGATGTAACAAGTGTGCTGAACTTCTTATGTTCCGCAGGAACTGCCGCTGCCTCAGCAACTCTCTTTTCCTACCACTTGTTCAAATGAAGATTGTCAAGGACTGCAGAAAAGACAATGTAAAGGTTAGTTGAAAATATAAAAAATTATGTGAAAGGACGCGGCTATAGTCTTAGTACCTAATTTAGAGGGAGACCCCCATTGCCGCGACATTTTATACGACCTTTCCCTCTCATTCTCCTCGGGGTGCATCTCCCAACCTTCGCCGGAGATGTAAAAATATTTCCCCTTCCCGTTCTTCACACTGGTCGGTCTCCCAGTGTAAATGGTCTCGTCCCTACCATGGCTCGAGAAGTAGTAGTAGCCCGCGAACTTCACTGAGTTCTCCTTTGGGCGGTAGAAGTGAAAGAATTATGCGGGAGTGATATTTTTTGAATAAGTTCTCCCAAAGGACAACTGTGGCAAGAATGGCTCTCCAGCCATTGGGATCCAATTGTGCTAGGGCCAATTTAATTATCTGAAAAAGGCGGTGGATTGGGACTGGAACAGGCAGCCACAGCCCGTAGATAAAGGCATATAGAGGGAAGCAAATTCCACCATCGGCTAGAACCCTGCAAGGTCTTTGGTTCGTGGCAGGTGCCGAGCACATCAAATTTTCCAAAAATTCAAAGGCCTCAGCCAACTGCTCAACCCAGTCTTGGGTCATGGCGTTGCAGATATCAAGTGCAGCCAAGGGTCTCTTAGCCCTCCCAGATGTTCCAGCTGGGTTACCTCGAACTTTCGCGGCCTCATTGTCTGCACCCATTGGATGATTACTTGAGTTGGCTTCTTCTTCCATTGGCGTGGATTGAGAATCCATCCCAGATGCAGAGTCCGTGGAGTCTGAGTCAAGTATCACGCAGTTTGGAAAATCTTTTAGTTTGCAAGGCCCTATTGATCTTAGAGGGGGCGCATAAGTAATTTCAGGAGGAGAGGTTCCAACGTGCTTTGCCCAAAAGCCTCTCAGGAACTCGTCTGGGTCAAAGCTAATATGGCTGCAGCAGTACCTGAAAATGAGAGTTCGCAGTTAGGCGTCGCAGCTAGTATGGTTTGGAAAAGTCTTCAAGAAGCCGCGAAAGGATTATTTATAAATAGTAAAAATGTGCTTGGAATTATTTCCCTAGCGTAGTTATTAATGGGCCAACTCTACTACTTGAACTTATAGGATCGTACTCTGGCCCTACTAGCCGCAGACATCTACACTATCAGGGGACCATATACTGCCACGGACACAGGCTCAAATTGATTTAAGATATTCTTGGCCACGGCTATCCTAAAATGGCTAAGTCGATTCAAGGGATTCAAGTATCAATTATAATTTTTTATTGCGGATGTGTACTTGGTTCGCGATAAATAAAAAGTTATGTATCAATGTGTCGCGGATAATCTTAGAATGTAAGGGACCGCGGCCATCGCCCAATGAGCCGCAGATAAAGATCAAAACAACTGAATTATTGTAATTTTATCATGTCGCGGCCTATATCTTAAACAGTTGAGTATCTAACTTTTAATCGTATTTAGGATCAAACTCGCAGAATATGAAGAGTTTGACTATGAACAACAAGAACAGTTGTATGATTTTCATGGCATTTCGAGGATTCGAGGTTCAGTTCAGCATATGAAGAGGATGAATCCTAACCATTATTGATTATTCAATTGAAACCTAGTTTTCTATTAAGTGAAGGTAGAATCTCATGTGTGAATATCCAAAGAAGAAGAGCGAGCTATGAAAACTATGTACAGAGATTGGTAGAATAGGTACCTGGAAATGAAGAACCTTGCAATGCTCAGCCTCAAACCGCCTTGCACCACCACACACAGCCTCAGAAGGTTGCCGAAAAATGCAAGGGAAAGGAATAACCGAATTCGCTCTCGATTTTCTCTCAAAGTTTTGGAAACGTAATGAAGTCCACGACCAGAAACAATTTATATAAGAGAGCGCGGAAGACGAATCGTCGCTTTGGAAGCACCGCGGCACATAAGCTGCTAAGCCGCAACCCCAATTAATATCTCTTGGCACTGCGTCTTGGGGGCTTATTGATAGTACAAATATTGCACCATGTCGCGGGTGATATTCTTCTCTATTCAGTGTACGGACCTACCTCATAGGTAATGTTGGGCGCGAAAGTATCCTACATAAGGCACGACATGTAATCAAGATGCCACGGATACGGTTAACAGAGTGCGGCCCTGACAATTATAGGGTGCGGCACATAGTAATTATTCTACAAGAAGAGGTCGCGGCACTCCTCCATATGATGCGCGGCACACCTCCAGCAGCTTGATAAAACACTTCTTGCTTTGCATGCCGCATACCCCTTATTCTCGACTGCTCCAGACTTGATATAAGTCACGTGCTCAGGGCACGTGACACAACACACTTGCCTCATATAAATATAGGATCACACCTCGAAAGATGGGACGGATTCCACACACACCTGGGGAAGGTTCTAAAGTTATGATTCTCTCTACATAACCTCAGAATACAGTTTGAGGACTGCTCATCCACATCGCAGTTACCTCTTCGGCACACCAGAATCCTCGATCATCATGTATTCTCCTTTATTCTCATACTTTTACGCCTCTTTAGGCATGATTGTATTGTACAATACCACACGTATAATGAGAATGGAACAACACAGTGGACGTAGGCCCATTTTAGGGGCTAAACCACTCTAAATCTTGTCTTCTCTCTATTTACTTGCTTTACTTGTTTATTATGCACTCTACTCTTGACTTGCGGGTATGAGAACGCCTCATGGTTGATTTCTCGTATCAACAGTGTAAACTTTGAAGATGGGATATTGACGTTTCACTACCATAATATTACGTATATACTTAACTAGTGTAACAATGGCTATTAACATAGAGAACTAGAAACATTCACTTTTGTAGCACATTACTGCCACCTAACCGTCTCTACAAGATCTCAAGTATTTTAGTTTCATTTTATCTAGTAGAGACTAAGGGCCCGTTTGGTTTTATAAATTAATCAATTTGAAATGAATAAATTGTCAATGTATTGATTTTAAGTGGGTTTAAATCTAATTTGTGATGTGTTTGGAAAAGAAAGATGGAGTTATTTACTTTTGATATGTGTGTGTGTGTGGAGAGAGAGAGAGAGAGAGAGAGAGAGAGAGAGAGAGAGAGAGAGAGAGAGAGAGAGAGAAGTATGGTGAGAGTACTCTATGGGAGAGGTGCATTTAAGATTCATGTTGTAATTATAAATTGTGCAATTTCAAGCTTTTGGTGAAATGAACTAATTTAAGTTTTTGTGAATCTAACATGAATTGGTTCATTTTTGAATTTTCTCATTCTTGCAACCAAACACTAATAATAAGGCAATTCATGCATGAGTTAATTTTAAATGCGCTAATTTACAATTTTGGGGACAACAAAACAGGCTCTAAGTAATTTATGTTTGCAAAAAATAAATTTAGAGGTAAACAGATTGTTACATCACCATTGCAGGGGATCGTATACGTTTTTTCTTCAGTTTCATTACTACTATTTTACCCCTTTCCCTCTAATTTTTCTATTTTTTTTTGTTTTATGTTCAAATTGTTTGTTATCCTGGTAGGATCCTTATCCGATGTGGAAAAAAGATCATAGTATATCCAATCCATTTCCTCTTTTTGGTGTTGGTCATCTTGTAAAGTCTTAGTCTTTAAGTTAAAGAAAAAGAATGAAAGAATCAATAAATCAGCAGCCAATGTAAACTACTATTATCTTTCATGACAAATTTCATTAAAATATTTTTATAATATTCTGCACATTATTTAAAATACGTACAATCACTTTTTTTCTTTTTCTCTTACTAGTTTTCATTTACAGTTATGTGTAGGAAATTCTTGATTGCGGGGGGATGGTATAAATACTACTTTCCTAATTAAAAGTAAATTGATTCCATTATAAGCATAATAGGGACTTTAAATAAATAAAAAATGAAAGTAATATTAGATGAATTAAGAGCTCACTAAGTTAGTAATAACATATGATTAGGTGTAAGAGAATCCCCTTTTTATTCAGGACAATACTCAACTCAACTCAACAAATTATTTTCTCAATTATTTGGAGTCGACTACATGAATCCTTTTTTTTCATTCCATTTTTTCCAGAGAAATATCTTCGGTTAAATCATGTGATATCATGTTTTTTTTTTTATAATATTCCACCAAGTCAATTTAGACCTACCTATACCCCTTGTATTATTACCAATACTAACTAAAGCACTCTTCCTTACGGAAGCATCCATTAGTCTACGCTTGAAGTTTCCAAACTATATAAGTCGATTTTCTCTCAATTTATCTTCTATAGGAGCTACTTTTACCGTTTAACGAATTTATTCATTTCTAATTTTATCCCTTCGAGTTTTACTATAAATTCATCTCAGCATTCGCATCTCCACCACAATTATTTTCTGCGCATTTTATTTCTTGGTTGCCTAATACTCTATCCCATATAACATAGTGGGTCTAATGGCCCTCCTATAAAAGTTTCCCTTTAATTTTACAGGTATACGCTTATCACACAATACGCCGATAACACTTCTCCACTTGGCCCAGCCTGTTATAATCCTATGAGTAACATCATCACTAATATCTCCATTTTTTGGGATAATTGATCCTAAATAACGAAAATGATCATTTATAAGTATCTCTTGACCCTCCAATTTCACCACATCTCCATTTGTCCTCCTATTACTACTAAAATTGCACTCCCCATATTCTATTTTAGTCCTTATTTTAAAACATCCTGTTTCTAGAGTTTCCCTTCATAATTCCAACCTCGCATTAATTCTCATCTTAGTCTCATCCACTAAAATAATATCATCTGCAAATAGCATACACCATGGCACCTCATCTTATATTTGTCCAGTCAACTCATCCATAACAAGAGTAAAGAGATAAGGACTTGATGCTGAACCTTGGTGTAGACTTACAGTTTTTGAAAAATTTACTACCAATTGAAAATTCACTACTTCATAAGGATCTAACAAATTTTTACGTTGGCTGTTAGCTACCTAACGCAAACCTCCTCCTTTATCCGGTCTTGAGATCGACGGTGACAAAAAAAATCTAAGAAGTTAAGCGCAACACAGGTGGAGCCTCCGCCTTGTGTTGAAGCTTAGAATTTATAAATTCTCACTCTATAAATATCAGCCAATAATATTATAAGTATATCTAACCATGATGAGGTAAAGATCCTTTTGAATAAGACATAAATTCAATGTTACATGTCCCACGATAAAAGTCTATTATTATTATTAGGAACTATGAGTATTTATAAATTTTGCCCCCTCCCCTCCAAATGTAATACTGCATGTGTCTTTGAGCTTGGTCAGGTTTTATGATACAAAACTTTTGGGGCACTCATTGATGATCTAGTTTGAATTTGAGGTTGAACCTCTGTTGGAGTTGTGGCAGTATACGAATTATCTTTTTCCCCGTGAGTTTTTAATCTTACTGTCAGTACCAATGTTCTTATTTCCTAATATTGATAAAAATGGACTATATTATTTCCTGGATGTGGATCCGAGGGTTCAATGTCTTATTGTAAAATTGTAAAACTCAAATTTCACCTATTTCCTTCCTTTATTCATTTATTGTAGTATAGATTTGACTTATTATTGAGCATATAGCCTTAGCTTGGCCCCAATCCAGAAGAATATGTTTTAATGATGGTATTATCTACTTTATAAATTAGTGGATATTATTGAGAGAGTTTCGTCTTACTTTGAATGTTTTCTTTGACCCATTTACTGTGTTACGTCAATTGTATCCTAGTCGCTACACTGTTGTTGTTTTTACTATTATTGTTGTGTAGGGAAATCATAACAATATAATAATGGTGCCGAAGAAGAGCAAAAAAAATGGGATTGAGTAATGAATTGCCTGATTTAAAGAATTCATGTATTCGATTCTCGATAAGCTTCAAACCTTTTATGACTGTCTTCCTCACCACCCAACCACCACGTGCTACTGATATCCCCCACAGCTCTAATCGTGAGCGGTGGTCGGGCATCCCCATCTTACTCCATCGCCGCTTTCGTTGTGCTTACCCCACTTCCACACCCTCTTTTATTTATGTCGATGTCGACCCTAGGAAGATGTTAGGCCCATCACACACTATTCGTCTTATGAGGCTTTCAGACAAGATGTGCATATGATGGACATATAACCGTTCAAAGATTAAAATCTAAATCCTGCATCATTATTGAATGTTAACACTATTTCCCTCACTTAAGTAAGGGAAATAAAATGAATAATTGTCCTTTTCATCCCCCAAATAAGAAAGATACCATCATCCATATATGCACAACCAACACATCCTTTTTCGGCTCCACTTATGTACTCCCCTCGACCATTCATTGCTGGCCGTTTGATGATCGTTTTGGGCATAAAAATGGCATCTTGATTTTTAGCAGTCAATTAGAAATGAGGTCTTGATTTTTGGAATTCAATTATGTTATGGTGTTGTGCATTGACTCTTTGGACTAGACAATGTGTCTAATGGTACTGCTCAACCACTAATTCTACACAGACTCACACATTCGACTAGGAATTGCTAAGACACACTCAATATACATCATTTCATTGGAACAATCTTATCAGGTCATTTGTTGTCTGAATATGTAAGTGGTAAGCCCACAGGTCTCCTCTCCTTTGGGCTACAACCAAAATATAGATGTTTTTATATATTTTCCCCTCTCAAATAATTCAGTTGGAGCTTTTTTTTAGATTTAAAGATAGTTTTATAACCCTATTTTTTATTGACTTTTACATTAACTTAAATAGTTCTATGCACATAAATTCAAGTATATGCTAATTTATGAAAACGGTTCCTTGCTTCTTCGAGAAGGGAAAAGTTATGGTTGAGGTTGATGGTGAAGCCAATGACTCCACTGCAAGGCTCATATCAAATAAAACTAGATCCCTCCAAAAATGAAATCAGAGCTCTAAAAAAATTACACTATGATGTTAAAGAAAAGTCTTTCTCATTCCTACCCAAAAAATGACATTGTGTTGTTAAAGAAAAACCTTCAAAAAATGACATTGTGGCATTGAAGTGGGGTAAATGAGAAGGTTCTTGTAACCAATGACATGGAGTTAGAGCAGATTGTGTTTGAAGATGTTCCTGAAGGATTCCCAATGCACATAAGTTATGTAGTGAATAAAAGGGGTTCCATACCATTTTTTTAGTTGCAAGAAACTTCTAACTTGAATATTAAACCTAACAACATATGTATGAAATGAGTGCCCTGATTTTTTGTACATTTAGTTGATAATGTGCAATCATGTTTTGCTAAATCTTTTTATATTTTTTCAGTGTCCAAAAAGGACCATATGTACGGAGCCACTAAACTTCACTTTAAGAATCTAGCGAAGAGATATGGAAATTCGATTACTATATTGAATTTGATTAAGATAAGCTTATCATGTTATTATATTGCAATCTTCCTATCTAATATTGACATAATTCTATCAGTTATGTGTCTTTATGTGTTTACCAGTTCGACTGATGAGGTGTTTCATGGCTCAATCACTCCTTTAGAAATAACTTTCATTGTAGATGTATTTTGCTTCCCATGGACAAAACAATATGAAAGGGTGGTAATATTCTATACTCATAAATCGTCTTCTTTACATCGTGTTAGTGTTATTTTCCATGACTTGCATAAAGGTGTTTCTGGAACATTGTACCTTGGTTTTGTTTTCATTAAATGTCATTATTATCAAATTCTGTAGCTGTTTCGATTTGGGTCGAACAGAATTGTTCATAGAAAATTGATATTAGTGTAGACAGAGTGCTCTGATCCTCACTTATTTCCCTCCCTCCCTCTCCCTTTTCAGGAAATGAACATTTCATGTTGTAACTTGAATGTTATTCAAAAGAATATTACCTTCCCATATATTACCTTGTTATTCAAAAGAATATATGGAAAGTTTCGTGTGGCTCACTATGTTGTAACTACCTAGTAGCATGCAACTAAGACTCCTCTAATATGTTTGTGGTATGCCTCCTATCTTCCTTTTAGTTTATATTTATTTTAATTTTGAGAATATAGAAATCTTTAGCAATTTGTCACTATTATTGTATTAGCTTGGGCCTTTTACTGTTAGAGATTTTGCATCCATTTTCTCGAACAAAGACCTTGTTGCTTATGTCCTATTTAGTCTTGCTCTCAACCACAAGTAGGGTGAGACATATTCAAGTTAATATTTGTTCATTATATTTTCCACTCTTTAATTTCAAACCCCAAGGTAAGTTTCCATCACAGTGATGCCTAGTTTACTTTGATGTGGTGACTATGATTTTTATACACTCCTTAGTAATAAACTTATTAACAAAATTTTAAAGTAATTTACATTGTCAAATGAGTGGAGAATTGCATTGTATTACCGATATCTAAGTCAAGTTGAAAAAATTCAAGTCATGATATCCTGAGACAAAATGATCAAACAAAGATTGGGGGAAAAAGAATAAAAAATATCGGATAACTAATTTGGATAGTTAGAAATATTCATTATAGAGTTAATTTACATAATAATATTATTAATGAAAAAATGATAAAATAACAGCAAAGATTTGCACACGATCTGCATGGATTGAGAAAACGCTTATGATAATGATTGACGATGCTGAAATCTAGCACCACCAGATAAGTGATGATGAGCTCAAACTATAAGTATCATGGCAGCCATATATGTATAAGTGTGTAAGTGTGTAGAAGGAGATGAGTATAAGAGGAATAAGACACTGATTGTTGATGTAAAAAATTAGATTGTATCTAATTATTTAATCAAAGATAAATAAAATGAGACAAAGAACTTTTAAAGTGGTTCAACCTTATAAGAATGGCCTACGTCCATTGTTTCTGTTATTGATGACTGTTTGGGAATTCTCGATTTACAAGTTCAATCAAGAAATTTCGGTCCCCTTACAATGAGGGTAATACAATGTATTTATATCCCTGAGGCTGTAATGTGAAAGGGTAATATATTAAATGGTGTACATGTGAAAGGGTAATGTATTAAATGCCCCTTAAGTGTATACATCTGAATGATAAGCATTTAATGAACAGTCAAACTGTTGGTTATCCTGCTATTAATGCTTTGTTCGAGGTGCAGCTCGGATCGCCTAAGCTTCTCGGACCGTCGAAGTTCCTCGGTACTCAAAAGTTCCTCGGAGAGTTCTTGTAAGTCGAAGCATCTGAGTTGGTCGGGGAAGCAGTGTTACTCGTTGTAGCATGGTTCCTCGGAGCGTCTGAGTTCCTCGGAAGTGTTTGTTGTTGCCACGTAGATTGCCATGTGTCTTCACCCAATTGAGCCCTGTCAACAAACTAAATTTGGTATCAATACTGATGTATAGTGGTTCAGCCAATATGGCCTACATCGACTGTGAGTGTGTGATCCACTAAGCATGGGCACTAATGGCCTTGGATATAATGCACATAATCTCCCCTTCTCTCTCTACTGTGTGCACAAGCAGAGTTTTTAGCTAGGGTTATAATTTTTCGATCGATCCCTTTGTAGGGTTGTAGGTGAGAAGTATATATAGGTCTTGGGGGGTGTAGTGTACCCCCCAAGTATGCATGGTGCATGTGAATGATGATCTACCAATCTCCTGTTGACACCTGTAGATGTCAAATGATGACATAATATTCCTTCACGTGAAGGGGTGATATTATTATAACGATCTTCCACGTGTCATGTGAGCCTCACGAGCACTATTCCACGCGTCTCCCAAACCACGCGCTGTGATGATGTCACCCTCGGCCTATGATAGGAGGCCGAGGGCAAAGATCCTTCTGGCAGTGAGTCTGGACTAGTTTAATATATTCGTTCGTGCCTAATGAGGGTTCAGCCCCTTGAGGTGTCATCTGGTCCTGATTAGGGGTCGGCCCCCTGAAGGATCACCTGGGCCTAATGAGGGTCGACCCCTTGAAGGGTCGTTCGGGCCTGATGAGGGGTCGGCCCCTTGAAGGGTCGTCTGGGCCTGATGAGGGGTCGTCCCCTTAAAGGGTCATTTGGGCCCGACGAGGGGTCATCCTGGCCTCGTTTAGGTGGAGTACACCCTCGGCCTGACCAAGGGTATATGCAGGTATATCAATCACCCCCAGCCCTTAGCCATCGATGTTGTTGATATGGTTGAGGGATAGTGTTTCCATTGAGATGAGTGTAAGGTCAGTTAGATGAATGACACCTGTCAAGCTGATATGACACCTAGGCAGATATCCTCTGTCGTTCCATTTTTCCAAGCATGATGGTTCCACACTTTTCTTGGGACTTTATGCCCTAATGATGCCCTCCTTGTGGGTTGTACTCTACCTTGGTTAATGGGCCCACTCATTAGCAAGATATTTAAATAATTTTTAAAGTCATTTCCCCTTCTTCTTCATGCCTGAACTCTCTCTCTCTCTCTCTAGCTTCTCAACAGCTTCTATAGCCATTTCTGTAACCTCTATGTACCAAGCTTCGTTCAGCCTTTGCTTTCGTCTACAGGTACTTTTCTTTGCCATAAATCCCATTTTTAATCTTCGCTTTCATTTAATGCATTGGGGTTGACGCCCCTTATAGTGTTTCTAGGTTTTTTTTTTTATGCCTTCTCCGGTAAGTCGAGTTCTTCCCTTTCTTGAGTGTTCTTGATCAAAACCTTTTCCTTACCTTGGTTTTGATTCAAAAGTCCAACTTAGTCAACTGTGAGATTATTTGTAGTTAGCTTATTCTTCTAAGTGTAGGGTCTTCCCTTTAATGCTTAGGAGGCTTTACAATTTAGCCGAGGAATTCCCATCCCTGAGAGAGAAGTTCTTCATAGAGATTAGACGAATAGAGGAAGAGGACGAGAGGAGACGAGGGGACGATCCTAATTGGGTATGACCCATTTTTCCCATTCCATTAGCCACAATATTACCATCTGAGTCTTGTGGGTCATCTTGTCATTCAACTGAGAGTCATTCAGGAGAGATGGATGAGAGAGCATCGTCACCAACTGGTGCTGGGCCTTTTGGCAGAAGAGAGACGTCTGATCTTAGCCCAGGCCGAGGGAGTGGTCCCTTCCGAGGCTGTTCCTGTGATAACTTTATCCCCTCATGCCTTCCAGATGGCCTTTCCTCAAGGACCCCTGAAGGTGAGGACTCAGAAGCTGACCAAGTTTACACCTCCCATGCCTCGGCTTATGTTTCCATCGATAGAGATCGTGACCTCCTGCTGTGGAGGCATACATTTAGTGTGCCCCTCAACATAAGTGTGAGGGTCCCCTCTGAGTCTGAGAAAGTCTTTGAGGGTGACGAGGGACAGATCGCAGTATATGAACAGATGTTTAAGGTCAGTGTTAGGCTCCCTCTGCACCCTTCCATAGTCAATATATTAGCATCCCTCGGCGTTGCCCCCTCTCAGCTTCCTCCCAACTCCTGGAGGACGATCCTCGGCTATGTCTCTTTGTGGAAGAATACCTTCACTAACGAGCCTTCAACTGATGTGTTTTTGGCTTGTTATAATATCACTTCCTCATCTAAACAGCCTGTGAACTATCATCTGGGGGCGAGGAGGTCTGATAAAAAGCTTCTCCATGTGGCACAAACCTCTAACCACGACTGGAAGAAGATATTTTTCTTCATATCTGGGGAATGGGAATTTTTTGCCGAGGCTCAACCTTTGGACGATGGTCCGAGAGTTCCAAGGAGATGGTCTAACCCCTCCATGAAGGCTAAGTCAGACCCTAGACTTAGTCTGGATGAAAAGGACATTGTCGAGTATTTGAGAAAACGAGGGAAAGAGGGTGGACTTGCAAAGATTGAAGATCTTATGACCACTCGGCTCCTCAAAGAAGTTGGTCTGAGGGTCGTCCCCTTGAAGAGCTATGTGAGTTATTAATATTTTTTTCTCAATCTTTTCTTTTTTCCAAGTGTTTCATATTTGCCTCTGTATTTGTCTGATGTGTCGTCTCCTTTTCAGGTCGTCCTGTAGGTATCACTGATTATCTTTGGGAAATGACTGCCCAAAGCTTATTATCTGGTTTAGGCAAGAAGAAAGGCAAAGAGCCTCAGCAAGCTCCGAGGAAGTCAAAGGCCATGGGGCCGACGCATGATGAGCCGACCACCGATAGTCATAAAAGGAAAGATCCTGAAGTCCCTCCTGACCCTCAGCTGGATTCTAGGACGAGGAAAAGGGTGGAGGCATCTGAGGGGACTGGTTCCTCTTCCAGCATGGCGGACTTCTGGTCCCCAAACTTATCATTTTTGAAGGCTGAGTCATCTTCCCTGATAGCCAATCTGAGGGCAGCCAAAGCTTCTATGTTCTCTGCCCCCTCGGCTGCCGACTATGATTTCCCGTCGAAGATGCCCTCGGCCAAGGTGTATGACTATGGTCTGCACACTCTGGCTCAGGTATTTGTTTTCCTTTCACTTAGTTTGAATTTTTCACCAACTATTTCCTCAGCCTCTTAACAAGTGTCTTTTTCTGTGTAGCCTGTCTGTGCTTTTACCTCGGCCACTAAGTGGATGGCTGAAAACTAACAAAAATTTCATGAAGCCGAGAGGGCCATTCAGTACGAGGCTGACCTGCAGACAGAGCTTGAGACTGCAAGGGATGAATTGAAGAGTGAGAGTACTGAACATGCAAGGGTCCTGGACGAGCTGACAAAGCAGCAGGATGCAGACCTGAAGGCCAAGGACTTGCTTATAAAAGAGAGGGATGAGGCCTTGATCAACTTAGGGGTTCAATTCAAGAATGATCTTAAGGGAGCTATAAAGAAAGCCGATGTCGATGTTGTGGAGGCCTATAAACTCTCATATGAGTTTCAAGGCTTTGGTCTTGAATACTTAGAGAGGGGGATTAGGACGGCCTGTCGGTGGGTCGTCTTTAAGTTTGCTGATGCAGTATCATTTGTCCGCCCCTCTCTTGAGGCAGTTCAGCTGGACGATCCCCTTATTGCTGAAGACCTAGCTCAAATGGAATCTCATCATGTAGAAGGCACATGCACGTCTGAGGCTCGACCTCTCTTGGTCATAGAATAATCTCCTATAGATGTTGAGGCCTTGCCCTCTGACGTTGCTCCATAGGGTGGCTGTCTGTAGCCCATACCCTCTTCTTGTAACCAATATTTTTGTAGCTTACTTTTGTTGAACAAATATTAACATTCTGTAATATAATGCCTTTTGCTGTCTTCTATACTTGTCTCTTGTATGATTTGCATTGTGATGTTTTCAAATTAACAATATCACTAACCCCTCCCTCGTCTTTCTTGAGGTCAAAGGAGGGGTCGTCCCCACCATTTTCCCTCATCATAGCCGAGGGTGGTTTTTACCAACTTAATGGTTTTTCAATAAAGTCCCCCCTCGTCCTTCTTGAGGTCAAAGGAGGGATCGTCCCCACCATTGACCCTCATTATAGCCGAGGGTGGTTTTTACCAACTTAATAGTTTTTCAATAAAGTCCCCCCTCGTCTTTCTTGAGGGCAAAGGAGGGGTCGTCCCCACCATTGACTCTCATTATAGCCGAGGGTGGATTTTACCAACTTAATGGTTTTTCAAGTCCCCCCTCGTCTTTCTTGAGGGAAAATGAAGGGTCGTCCCCACCATTGAGGGTAGTTTTTCCAACTTAATGGTTTTTCAATAAAGTCCCCCCTCGTCTTTCTTGGGGGCAAAGGAGGGGTTGTCCCCACCACTGACCCTCATTATAGCTGAGGGTGGCTTTTACCAACTTAATAGTTTTTCAAGTCCCCCCCTCGTCTTTCTTGAGGGCAAAGGAGGGGTCGTCCCCACCATTGAGGGTGGTTTTTACCAACTTAATGGTTTTTCAATAAAGTCCCCCCTCGTCTTTCTTGGGGGCAAAGGAGGGGTCGTCCCACCATTGACCCTTATTATCGCCGAGGGTAGTTTTTACCAACTTAATGGTAGAGGTCTTTGTCGTCGTCCTGTAGGCCCACAGTACATCATATAACTCCTCAACCCATCTTCCTTTTGCCTCCTCAAGTCTCTTCTTGATCCCATCTAGGATTGTCCTATTTGTAACTTCCGTTTGCCCATTGGCTTGAGGTCGACCTGAGGTAGAGAAGAATTGTTTGATAATCACCCTTTCACAGTACTTCTCTAGAGATGTATTCTTTAATTGAGTCCCGTTATCTGAGATGAGTGTGTTGGGGAGACCATATCTGCATATAATATTTTTCCAGATGAACGGGAAGGTCTTTTGCTCGGTAATCATGACCATCGGCTCTGCCTCCACCCATTTTGAAAAATAGTCAATTGCCACGATGATGAACCAATAGTTATTTATGTCCCTAGGCAAGGGGCCTACTAGGTCGATCCCCCACACTGCAAATGGCCATAGGGATGTAATGGAGGTAAGAGGGTAATGGGGCTGGTGAGGGATGGTGGCAAATCTTTAATATTTATCACACTTTTTTACATATATCGTGGCATCTTTCCCCAAGGTCGGCCACCAGTACCCCTGGGTGAACACCCTCTTTGCCAAAGACCTGCCCCCAATGTGGCTTGAACATGACCCCTCGTACACATCTTAAAAAATATGTGGGACTTCAAATGGGTGCACACACCTAAGTAAGGGGAGCAAAAACCCCTTTTTGTACAAGGTGTCTCCGATGGCAGTGAATTTCGCAGCTCTGTATCTCAGCTTTTTCCTTTCTTACCTTGCTTCTGGAATCTCACCCTCTTTAATGTACCTGATCAGAGGGTCCATCCATGAAGCTTCCTTAGAAATATTTAAGCAAGTGCCAAGTGTTCCCTCAGCATCTTCAATAGTTGGTAGAAGAAAAATTTCCACTGGGACTGTCCTCCTGATTTCTGTCCTAGTTGTCGAGGCCAACCTAGCAAGTCCATCATCTCGGCCATTATCAAGCCTAGGTATCCTCCTAAATTTCACTTCGCTGAAGCTCTTCAGTAATGACCTCACCTTCTCAAGGTACTTGGCCATCCGCTCATCCTTCGCCTCGTAGGCTCCTAGTATTTGGTTCGCTACTATCCATGAATCACTATGGACAAAAATCTGGCCGACACTAAGAGACTTGGCCAAGGAGAGGCCTGCTATTAAGGCCTCATATTCGGACTCGTTGTTGGAGGCTTTGAAGTTGAACCTCAGGGCGTACTCAATGTCTGTGCCATCGGGTACTGATACTATCAGTTTAGCTCCACTTCCACTGTCGCAGGAGGACCCGTTGACGAAGAGGCTCCGCACAGTCTGTTCTTCTGAGAAATTTCCCTTGATGAGGGACCCCTGTCTAAAGAGATATCTTCCCTCTTCGTTTTCTATCACTTTTACCCTAGCAGTGCTTATCTCAGCCTCATCTGCGAGTGTGTCGGTGAGCCTTCCATGTAAGGTATCGGTCTTCCCGAGGCTCTCATCTTCGACTTCATCATCTTACCAAGTAAATTTGGCCACGAAGTTTGCCAATGGTTTCCCCTTAATGGTCGTCCTAGGTTGGTACACAATGTCAAACTCCCCCAGCTCTATAGCCCAGGCCATTAACCTACCTGATTTTTCTGGCTTGTATAGGACCTGCCTAAAAGGAGAGTCAGTGAGGATGACCATTGTATGAGACTGGAAGTACGGCTTCATCTTTCTTGATGCATGGATCAAGGCATAGGCTAACATCTTCATCCTTGGGTATCTTTGTTATGCCCCCTGAAGTGCCTTACTATTGAAATATATAAGCCTTTGTACCCCGTCCTCTTCTCTCACAATGGTTGCACTGATAGCTGATTCTGAAATGACTAGGTACACATATAGCCGTTCACCCTGTACTGGCCGTGAAAACAGCAATGGAGACCCTAAGTATGTCTTTAGCTCCTTGAAGGCCTCATCACACTCTTCGCTCCATTCAAAAGACTTTCTGAGAATTTTGAAGAATGGTAAGCACCTATTTGTGGCTCTGGACACAAACCTATTCAAAGCATACACTCGCCCCGTGAGCCTCTGAACGTCTTTTATGGTCCTGGGGGTCTTTATCTCTATAAGGGCCTTTATCTTTTCAAGATTGGCCTCGATGCCTCTTTGGTTGACAATGAACCCCAAGAACTTCCCTACTTCAACCCCGAAGACACACTTGGCCGGGTTGAGCTTCATCTGGTACTTGTCCATCATATTAAAGGCCCTCTTAAGGTCGGCCACATGATCCTCTGCCTTCAAACTCTTAGTCAGCATGTCATCTACATAGACCTCCATAGACTTCCCAATTTGGTCTTCAAACATTTTATTTATAAGGCGCTGATACGTTGCCCCCATATTTTTTAGGCCAAAGGGCATGACCCTATAATAGTAGGTCCCCTTGTCGGTAATAAAAGTTGTCTTCTCTGAGTCTTCAGGGTTCATGAAGATCTGGTTATACCCTGAATAGGCATTCTTGAAGCTCATGATCTCGTGGCCTGCGGTAGGGTCTACCATCTGATCAATGCGAGGGAGAGGGAAGCTGTCTTTGGGACAACGCTTATTAAGGCCTGTGAAGTCTACACACATCCTCCACTTCTCGTTGGCTTTTGGGTCAATGACTGCATTAGATAGCCATTCGGGGTAGATGACCTCCTTGATAAACTTTGCATTTTCCAACTTCTTAACCTCATCTATAATTACCATACTTTTCTCAAGAATAAATTCTCCTCTTCTGCTTCACTGCTTTGCACCCTCTACCACGTTGAGCTTGTGGCTCATAATTTCGGGGTCGATTCTCGGCATATCTGCATGACTCCTTACAAAGACGCTCTGTCTTCTCCTCAACAGCTTGATGAGGTCTTCTTTTATGTCTATCTTCAGAGCTTTGCTGACTTGGATGGTTTTTTCCGGCTCATCCTCATTGAGGATAATGGATTCTACCTCTTCCGCGGCTTCCCCTTTCTTCAGCTTTGTCTCGTCCTTCGGGTCGAGGGTATCAATATTATAAGTGGTTTTTGCCTTCTTATGCGCCTCTCTTTCTTCGGCGGAGTTGAAATAACATTCTCGTGCTGTCGTTTGGTCTCCCTGAACTTCCCCTACCCCATAAGGGGTTGGAAACTTAAGCACCTGATGGACCGTAGACGGCACAACTTCAAACCCCTTGAGGACTACCCGCCCCAGTATAATGTTGTAGGCCGAAAAGACATGTCCATCCATCACAAAGAAGCTGACCTTCTTGGTAAGCCATCTCAGCCACTCGTCCCCCATCCTGACCTCGGCCTCATACACTCCAAGGGGATAAACCTTTTCCCCACTGAACCCAATCAATGGATGATGGTATGGGATGAGTCTAGCACGGCTGAGACCTAAGGCTTTGAACACATCTGCAGAGCTACCCCCGTCGACCAGGATCCTCGACACCTCACACCCATGTACCCTGGTAGTGATGACGAGAGGGTCATCATGTGGGGATAAGAGGCCTTTGAAGTCCATTCTTGAGAACCCCACTATCAGGGTATCCATATCGACCTTCTTCCTCTTTTCTGAATTTGCCTCCAGGGAGGTTGAGTGTACAACTTTGGTCACTGCCTTGGCTTCAGCTATTCCTGTCTGTGACCTCTGACCCTCCTCCTACTAGGCCCCCAGAGATCATTCCCACACCCAGCGAGATCATATTAAGTCTCTTGACAGGGCCGTGGTCATCTCTCGGCGGGAGGTAAGGGTCGTCCCCTCTTTTTTGAGGACCTTCTCTACATGCATCGCCTCGCTTCTTTCTGGGGTTGTCCCCTCGGCCCCTCTTGAAGGCACCCTTGTTCACGTACTTCCTAAGCTTCCCTTCTTTTAGCATCTTCTTGATTTCATCTTTAAGAGCAAATCATTTGTCTATCACGTGGCCATGTTATTAGTGAAATTCGCACCACAAGTTTTTGTTCCTCTTATTGGGTGCTGCCCTCAACTTCTCAGGCCACTTCAGGGACCGATCACTCTTTATCTCGTTGATAATATGTTCACAACTGACCGTTAAAGGGGTGTAATCAGCGAACTTGTCGTCCGTAGACCTCTTCTTCTCCTATTTGTTCTTCTTATAGTACTTACCCCCACTAGTGCCTCCTTTTTCATCTTCGTGTTTTGCGGCCATCACCTTTTCGGCGTTCATCACCCTTCCTGCCGTCGACAGTAATTCAACCATCATCCTCGGAGGGTCTTCAGCAAGCTTCCATAGCATCTTTCCCTTTTGGAGTCCTCCAATGAGGGCGGTCATGGCTATGCTTTCCTCATAGTCTTTCACCTCTAACGTTTCTTTGTTGAATCTGGCTATGTAGTCTCTTAGACTCTCGTTCTTCCCCTGCTTAACATAGATCAGGTGTGTGGTCTTCTTCTGTGTCCTCACCCCAAAGAAAAAGTTGTGGATGAACCGGTCTGCCAACTGCTTAAAGCTTTCAATGGAGTTTTTTGAAAGAGACATATACCAGACGTTTGCGGCCCCACTCAGAGTGCCAGAAAAGGCACGACACCTCATCTTATCTGAGATAGAGTATATGTCTGCCGCTGACTGGTACATCTCTATATGGTGGACAGGGTTGGTACTCCCGTCATATCTTGGGGTGACCACAGGTGGCTTAAACTTTGATGGCGTTGGGAAGTTGACTATCTTTTCCACAAGGGGTGAGCCTATGGAGTATCCTCTCTGAAGAGGGTCCCGGCTCTTCAGAATATCACCAATCTTATCCTCCAGTCGCTGGATCGAGTCATTCCATGTCCTCGTAGGGTCGGCCTGATCGATGTTATCCCCTGCCGCCTCTTTGAGGTGGATGGAAGGTTCTGCTGCAGCAGGACTGTGTCGATTGTTTACTTCCCCCTGACCGTCATCCCGTCCCAGGGGTCGTCCATCTGTTGCCTCCCTTCTGGACCTCGCAGCACTCTTTGATCTGGATAATTTTTCCCGCAGGGCATTTACTGGGCCCAGCCTCTCAAAGACCGACCCCCTGATCAAGCGATGAAAAGTAGAGCCTCTCAGGCGATAGTCATGATTTTTCCTTCCACACTTTCCTCTGCTCTCCTGGAGAGGTCGTACAGTATTGTTGGAGACCTTATACGCCTCCCAGCACTGTATGGGGGCCTCCTCTCCCTCCAGATCATCATATATATCCTCAGGGCAAGGGTTTCCTTCCCTCCCCAGGCGTAGAAGCCGGGGGTCAGCAACATTCCTCTGCCGTTGTGGGGGTGGTAAGTCTTTACGTAGTGCCTAGGGTGGTACCCTAGCCTCATGCTACCCTGGAGCCGTTGCCGGAGTAATTATCTCAGGTGAGACCCCTGGTGGTCTTAGTATGTTCTGGCTTGGAGCTGTGAACTGCTCCTGCATTATCCATTGGCTTGCTGCCAGGGACTTCAAGGTTGTCGCCACATCAGCCATCTCAAACTGAGGTGGTGGCTGACTGGAACTGGTTCCTACTCCACTATCCTATAGAGGAAGTGGTGGTGGTGGCATCTCCGGTGCCATGTGTGTTGAGCTATGAAAAGATGAACTGAAGAAAGTATTGGGGAGCTCGAGAACCTTAATGGGTCTCTCTCAATGGTGAAACATCTCCACAAAGGGGGGAGAACTGGATCACCACCAGAGTGCCCAGTGAGGTCAAGTTGTGCAAAGGAAAAGATGTCTTCTCGTTCCCATAGACGGCGCCAAACTGATGATGCTGAAATCTAGCACCACCAGATAAGTGATGATGAGCTCAAATTGTAAGTATCATGGCAGCCATAGATGTATAAGTGTGTAAGTGTGTAGAAGGAGATGAGTATATGAGGAATAAGACAATGATGTATAGTGGTTCAGCCAATATGGCCTACATCCACTGTGAGTGTGTGATCCACTAAGTATGGGCACTAATGGCCTTGGATACAATGCACATACGCTCCCTTTCTCTCTCTACTGTGTGTATAAGCAGAGTTTTTAGCTAGGGTTATAATTTTTCGATCGATCCCTTTGTAGGGTTGTAGGTGACAAGTATATATAGGTCTTGGGGGGTGTAGTGTACCCCCCAAGTATGCATGGTGCATGTGAATGATGATCTACCAATCTCCTGTTGACACCTGTAGATGTCAAATGATGACATAATATTCCTTCACGTGAAGGGGTGATATTGTTATAACGATCTTCCACGTGTCATGTGAGCCTCACGAGCACTATTCCACGCGTCTCCCAAACCACGCGCTGTGATGATGTCACCCTCGGCCTATGATAGGAGGCCGAGGGCAAAGTTCCTTCTGGCAGTGAGTCTGGACTAGTTTAGGCCCTGTACTATCGTACCTTCGAAGGGTTGTCCGGTCCTGATGAGGGGTAGACCCCTTGAGGGGTCATCTGTGCCTGATGAGGGGTCGGCCCCTTGAATGGTCGTTCGGGCCTGATGAGGGGTCGGCCCCCTAAAGGGTCGTTTGGTCCTGATGAGGGGTCGGCCCCTTAAAGGGTCGTCCGGGCCTGATGAGGGGTCGGCCCCTTGAAGGGTCGTTTGGTCCTGATGAGGGGTCGGCCCCCTGAAGTGTCGCCTGGGCCTGATGAGAGGTCGGCCCCCTAAAGGGTCGTCTAGGTCTGATGAGGGGTCGGCCCCTTGAAGAGTCGTCCGAACCTGATGAGGGGTCGGCCCCTTGAAGGGTCGTCTGGGGCCGACGAGGGGTCATCCTGGCCTCGCCCAGGTGGATTACTCCCTCGGCCTGGACGAGGGTATATGCGGGTATATGAATGATGCATATGGTGGGTGTCAATAGGGCATGTAGAGAAAGTCAAGAAAATAAAAATTTATAGTTATCAAGTACTATCTTCATATTGTTAGAACGGCTGCCCCAGTGTTTGTTGATTGCACGCATATATTGAACCATGAAAAATTTTACTTACATAAAACCCTATATGGCAGAATTAGGGTTTATCTTCGATATCTTTCTAATTTAATCTCATCTCAGCACGAATGATGTGTCATGATGATTGATCAAGATAGTAGACCCGATGCACCTAAGGATTTTCTACAGTATTCCCGATATGAACTGTCACAAGCAAAGTGCGGGATTCCCTCATGACCGCCTTATCTTCTTATTTTTTTCTTTCCGTTGTCTCACTTTCTCATAAATCCAAATTAGGGGTTTTGATTCTCAAGATTGACGTCTTTCTTGAGGAAAAAAGAGCCTTAGGTGCATATATATAGGTTATGATAGGGACCCTAAGGAGATATAAGGACGTGGCTCCTAATAGGCCTGAGAAAATCTAATCCAACCCAGACTCTAATTCAAGTCCATTAATTATAATTAATACCACTACATAATTACAATTTCAACTCCACTCATTAACTCAAAATTATATTTCGAGCTCTTTATTATTAATTACTTAATTCTTCCCACGTTAAGGTTATAGATACCCATTAATAAAATGAACCACTGATAATTTATCTAATTAACTTCTTTAAGGCCTTGAGCGATTTGACTTAATTTATTTATAGTGCCATATTAACATAATCCACTTGTAGGTTCACAACACATATAAAATTTATAAGCATATTAAGGGAGTATCACCAGTTTCTATTCCGAGATGTCGATTCCATCTTTAAAAGACTTTCACCATACATTAATCACTATTACCCAATATATCAAGATTATTGATCCAATAATTAATCTCACCCAATAGATCAAAGCAATAAATAACTATGTGTCCATCAATACACACATTGTGTACTAGTACAATAAGTTGAAACTATATTATTTCTTGTGTAAGGACACAAATTTCCAATTGAGTCCCCTTATAGTTTTGGCTCAATTCCGGACAAAAATATTTATTCATAGGATTTTATTTAATTGTAATATTCAAGACCTATGAAGTGTTTGTTGAAGACGTAGCGGCAAAGAGTATAAAGCATCATCAACATGCCACAGTTTATGTGCCTCGTTTGTACGTCATCAACTTAGGTTCCATGCTCCCAAGGTATGAATGTATTTATATGTATATAGGAGCTTGGAACAATTTGTATTGGGTGTTAGGTGAACTAAAACTGCATTTTATTTTTCAGAAAGAATCAATTAGAAACTTAAAAATAAGTATATAAAAGTTTATAAAAGTTTCTGGGCCAAAATCGAATTTTTCAATCTTTCTGGCTGTTCGTTTGAAATGTCGTTCGAACGAGTTTTTTCGTTCGAACCAGATTTCGTTCGAACGAGTTTTGTCGTTCGAACCAGGTTCGTTCGAACGAGTTTTGCCAACGACCCTAACTGGACAGTCGTTCGATATGTGGTTCGAACGAATGCTCGTTCTAACGAGGTATCTAACGAACCTCTAACGAGCCCAGGCTGGTCACTCGTTAGAAGTCTCGTTCGAACGAGAATCACGTTCGTTCGAACGAACTTCCAGCGGGAACAGTTATTTGGCAGTTTTTTGCAGTTTTTCCCCACTCCTCCACTTGGTTTTCAACCAACATTTTTCATGCAATATTATGTGCGGGAAACACATTTTCCAAGACAACTTTTCCATTCCATATCCATCTCTTAGAGAGAGTTTGAGAGCAAATTTATTTATGGAAAATGTTCAAGTTTTGAGTGTTAATTTTTAATGGAAAATTCATACACACTCTAGTTTTCACCCATTGTTATTTATTCCAAGTTCTATATATACATATCCTTACTTGGAGTTTTTGGCACCGGTTTTCTCTACCGAATTCAAGAGACGTTTCGGGTTTGCTTCTACACCCCATCACAAAGAAGACCTTTGTTGAGATTCTACCCGTTTGGAGAAAGGCTCCATGTTCGGGTGACGGTGGCCGTTTAAAGTCCTATCGGTGTATTCCGAGACCACGGTGGAGCTCCGTTGGTTATCCGCTAATTGGAGGTTGATACAAGAAGGAGCATCACGACTTGAGAGGGTTCGAGTTTAGGAAGTAAGTCTTTTGTCTTGTATTTTATAATACCGTTTTTAGTGGATTTGAGGCTAGGGCCGTCCCGAGGTTTTTTCCCGTTAGTGGGTTTTTCCTCGTATATCGCGGTGTAGTGTGACCTTGTTTAATATATCTTGCACAAAATTTAGAACGCATGCTTAGGTTTAATTTCAAGATAAAATTGGGTTTAATTCTCACACTCATTTAATTTGGGACTTAAATTAAATATTGGATAAAATTGGTTTATTCAAGTCACTTGCTTTAATATGGTTTCGCCTAACTTTGGATATAATTGTTAATCATGACTTAGGCAAATTCTAGGACTTGAATTTTGTTTTAAGTTGTTTCTCAAGATATTAAAACCCGGCCTTGTTGTTTTGTTGAACCATCACTTGTATTCAACGCTTCCGCATTTATTTGTTTTTAAAAAGGAAATTAAATATTTATAATTGAGATTATTATTTCAAACCCGGGGATTCTCCAACTGCGTTTACAAATTGGTATCAGAGCCAAAAACGATAAATTATTTCGTTAAGATCCTTTAATTTTTGGCTAAAATGGAATTTTCCCCATTTTCAAAATTTCCTATTTTTGATGGTTCAAACTACGCGTATTGGAAAGCGCGCATGAAATCGGCACTTAAATCTATCGATGAACGTGTTTGGATGTCTGTTGTTAACGGTTGGACTCCACCAACTCATTTAATTGAAAATGAACGTGTTCCCAAACCCGTCGATAGATGGACCGAAAATGAGTTTAAGCTTGCAAACTTCAATTCCCGTGGTTTAAATGCTTTATTTAGTGCTGTCACACCGGATGAATTCAGACGCATTATGACATGTGAGACCGCTAAAGAAGCTTGGGATATTTTACAATTAACTCATGAAGGAACGAGTGTCGTTAAAGCTTCAAAACTCCAAAACCTCACCACTCAATTTGAAACTATCAAAATGGATGAAAAAGAAACTTTTGATAAATTTTATGCTAGACTTTCTGATATTGTTAATTCATCCTTTAACTTGGGAGAAAAAATACCTGACGACCGTGTAGTAAAGAAAATTTTAAGGTCCCTACCCGATAGATTTATTCCAAAGGTGACCGTTTTAAATTCTTTACCCACTTTAGCCTCTACAAAATTAGAAGAGCTTGTAGGTGATTTACAAACCTATGAACTAGATATATTTCCCTCTAAAACTGAAAAGAAAATCGAAAAGGGCGTTTCTTTAAAAGCCCGCAAAGAGGTTAAACAAGTAGTAGAGAGCGATAGTGATAGTGACTCGGAAGATATGGCTTTGTTTGCTCGTAAATTTAGAAAATTTCTTAAATTTAACAAAGATAAAGTTAAAAATGATTTTAAGAAATTTGAACCTTCTAAACATGATAAAAACGAGAAGATTTCTAAAGCCGATAAGATCCCTAAACCTAGTAATGAAAATGTTGATAGGGACGAGTCTAATAAATGTTTTGGTTGTGAAGGTTATGGCCATAGGGCTTTTGAGTGCCCCACTAAACTAAGGAAAGAGGGTAAACGACCCATTTCATATAATGCGACCCTTAGTGATAGTGATAAGGAAGAGAAGCCCGAATCCCCCACTAAGAAAAATTTTGTGGCTTTTATGGCACATGTGAGTGATAATGAGAACTCATCGGATGATGAAATTATAGCACATGCCACTTCCAAGGTCATTGTACATGATTCTCTTATTTTTTATGATAGTGAGAGTGAAAAAGAAGAAGAGAGTGAAAATGAAGATGAGGTTGATATGAGTGAACTTCAAAATGCTTTTCATGAATTATATAAAGAATCTATTAAATTGAAAAGAGCTAATTTGAAGTTAGAAGTGAGTTTAAGAGAGAGTGTCAAGGTCATTGATGAAAGTGCCTTAATAGAAGACCTTAGGACACATGAGAGGACTCTTCAAGAGAAGCTTAACTATGTAGAAGGCGAGAGAGATAGCCTTAGGGGTTTAATGGAATCCTTGAAAAAGGAGCTTCTTGCTTTTGAAGAGCGAAATGTTTTACTAGAATCTAACATTTTAGAATTGGAAAATAAATTAAAAGATTCTAGTAATGTCAAATTTGATTTGGAGTGTCGTTCGGAAAAACTAGATAAAATGTTAGGAACGGTCCAAATTAAAAATGACTCTTTTGGTTTAGGCTTCAATTCTTGTAATGATTTTACCCCTAAAGTCAAAACCAATGTTTTAGGAGAATCTTCTAGGAATGCATTTAATGATCACTCCTTAGATAAATCTTTTCGACATGCTCTTACTTGTACACATTGTGGTCGACAAGGTCATCTTAGGAAATTTTGTTTAGATCTTAAACGAATTCCTAGAAAATCCCATAGTAAAGTAACCACGATAGCTAACATTCCTACACCCCAAGATAGTAATTCTTCATTAATTTGGGTTAGGAAATCCCACTTGGTTACCTTACAAAATAAGGATTTTGATTCTCATTTACTTACACATGCCTCCTCCCTTGCTAAATCTAAAGGATAAATGTGTTAGTGTTTGCATACTTTAGCGTTTGTACTTCATGCTATATTCATATGCTAAATGTATGCTTGTTTAGTCATTTTTTAGTCATTGCCTAAATTTCATATCAAATGCTAGAAATTATGACTTGTTTATCTTTTCGTATTATATTTTGTGTTTGAATCGACTGCATAATATAAAAAGATTTTTGTTTATCATTTGTGTTTTATTTATTTCATTTAAGCTTAATGAAAAATACAAATGATTTTTGTTTGTCCTTTTGAGTAAATATTTATTTTTGTTTAACAAATGTTAATAACTCAAAAAGATTTTGTTTTGTGTGTATTTTTGTTTGACACACTTTATGTGGCATATATTTGTGTTTGAATCCTATCGTTTACGCTTCCATGTGGCTAGAACTTTTGGTTTAGATTTTCAATCCTTAAAATGTTCTTTACCATGTTTTATATGGAGTAGTTGGATTTTGTATTGTTTAAATGGATTCTATTTATATATGCCTCTATTCACACATGCACGAGCTCTTTTGAAATCTTAATGTCACATGTTATATTTGAGCTTTTTGAGGTGTTCTCCTATCAATCTAGTCATCTACATATCTATGACACTAGGAGGACTAGTGCATGTCAAAATCCGTTGCATGTGAGATTTGTGAGAAAAATGAAAACATGATAAATTAATATATGCACGGGGAAGGGCTCCGAAAGGATGAATTAAATCCTTTGCGATTGTAAGCCACCGTTGATTGGATCTAAAAGAAATACGTGATACAAAGGCCTAAAAACAGAATATTTGGCATTTAAAAGAAAGCAATTGCCAAGGCCTATGTTTGTTTGATATATTCATTCACAAACAAAAGAATATATATGCTCATTGAGGGAGAATTGGATGGTATATCAACGGTTTGCACAATGTCCGTTTATCCTAGTTGTCTTTAATGTCATGACTCTATTTGGTTTGTAGAATCATCATCATGCTAGGCTTGTATGCATTGTGTATGTTTGTTCATGGAGTTCAATCTTTATATTGTCACATGAGGTTATATTTCAATGTGATGAAGTTTGCAATCAAATGAGAACTCCGTGAACGTTTCTTAAGTGTTTGGGTCTAAATTTAATTGTTGCTAGTTCACACCCCTACACTTCCGTTTCCATATGACACATTTTTGCCATACGAGTGTGCAAACTTATTGTATTTTGTGTCATGTGTGTGTTTATATCTATATATATGCAAGTTCTATATTGGTATATTTCTAATGTCTATATATATGATATTCGTTTATCTTTGCCTTGCTTTTAATTGCCCATATGCTTTCATGTCTTAACACTTTAAGCTCTCACATGCGGTTTATTAGTTCTTTATCCTTTGCCTATTCCCAAACAAAATGGGGGAGAATGATGATAGATAGGGGGAGAAATGGTATCTAATCCTATTATTATCGTATCTTCGTTTGGGGGAGATTTATCTTAGGGGGAGACGTCTTTCTAAGTAGGTCATGCATTTAAAGGGAGAATTAATTTAGGGGGAGTAATTAATTAATTGCATTTAATATTTTGATATTCCCTATGCATTTGATGAGTTTGCTTAAGTGTGCAGGAATTATTCTAAAGAGGCATCTTTCTATGGCAAAGAGTTTGATCCTTGGGTTGAGTCAAGATTGGGCGGGTTATGTTTTGAGTCTAGTAGAGCTTGACGGCCCTTTAGGATTTTTGTTTGGTTTTTGTCCCGGAATAGCCAAAGGGGGAGATTTGTAAGGACGCAAATTTCCAATTGAGTCCTCTTATAGTTTTGGCTCAATTCCGGACAAAAACATTTATTCATAGGATTTTATTTAATTGTAATATTCAAGACCTATGAAGTGTTTGTTGAAGACGTAGCGGCAAAGAGTATAAAGCATCATCAACATGCCGCAGTTTATGTGCCTCGTTTGTACGTCATCAACTTAGGTTCCATGATCCCAAGGTATGAATGTATTTATATGTATATAGGAGCTTGGAACAATTTGTATTGGGTGTTAGGTGAACTAAAACTGGATTTTATTTTTCAGAAAGAATCAATTAGAAACTTAAAAATAAGTATATAAAAGTTTATAAAAGTTTCTGGGCCAAAATCGAATTTTTCAATCTTTCTGGCTGTTCGTTTGAAATGTCGTTCGAACGAGTTTTTTCGTTCGAACCAGATTTCGTTCGAACGAGTTTTGTCGTTCGAACCAGGTTCGTTCGAACGAGTTTTGCCAACGACCCTAACTGGACAGTCGTTCGATATGTCGTTCGATATGTGGTTCGAACGAATGCTCGTTCTAACGAGGTATCTAACGAACCTCTAACGAGCCCAGGCTGGTCACTCGTTAGAAGTCTCGTTCGAACGAGAATCACGTTCGTTCGAACGAACTTCCAGCGGGAACAGTTATTTGGCAGTTTTTTGCAGTTTTTCCCCACTCCTCCACTTGGTTTTCAACCAACATTTTTCATGCAATATTATGTGCGGGAAACACATTTTCTAAGACAACTTTTCCATTCCATATCCATCTCTTAGAGAGAGTTTGAGAGCAAATTTATTTATGGAAAATGTTCAAGTTTTGAGTGTTAATTTTTAATGGAAAATTCATACACACTCTAGTTTTCACCCATTGTTATTTATTCCAAGTTCTATATATACATATCCTTACTTGGAGTTTTTGGCACCGGTTTTCTCTACCGAATTCAAGAGACGTTTCGGGTTTGCTTTTACACCCCATCACAAAGAAGACCTTTGTTGAGATTCTACCCGTTTGGAGAAAGGCTCCATGTTCGGGTGACGGTGGCCGTTTAAAGTCCTATCGGTGTATTCCGAGACCACGGTGGAGCTCCGTTGGTTATCCGCTAATTGGAGGTTGATACAAGAAGGAGCATCACGACTTGAGAGGGTTCGAGTTTAGGAAGTAAGTCTTTTGTCTTGTATTTTATAATACCGTTTTTAGTGGATTTGAGGCTAGGGCCGTCCCGAGGTTTTTTCCCGTTAGTGGGTTTTTCCTCGCATATCGCGGTGTAGTGTGACCTTGTTTAATTTATCTTGCACAAAATTTAGAACGCATGCTTAGGTTTAATTTCAAGATAAAATTGGGTTTAATTCTCACACTCATTTAATTTGGGACTTAAATTAAATATTGGATAAAATTGGTTTATTCAAGTCACTTGCTTTAATATGGTTTCGCCTAACTTTGGATATAATTGTTAATCATGACTTAGGCAAATTCTAGGACTTGAATTTTGTTTTAAGTTGTTTCTCAAGATATTAAAACCCGGCCTTGTTGTTTTGTTGAACCATCACTTGTATTCAACGCTTCCGCATTTATTTGTTTTTAAAAAGGAAATTAAATATTTATAATTGAGATTATTATTTCAAACCCGGGGATTCTCCAACTGCGTTTACATCTTGTAATCAAGATATACTTACTATTATATTATGTTATAGCCCTACTGATGGTGTGTCCAATTCCATCTAAGACTGTGAATGATAAAACTTATATTCCACAAGAACTAGAGATCTAATTCTTTGTGCGTAAGTCATACTCTACATACCAAAACACCTAAGTAGAATCAAAGACACGATCAATATATAATGCCCACATATAATTCTCATTAAACTGATTTTATTTTAATAATAAAGCCATAACCAAATTACATAAAGTATGGTCTTAGTTTATTGCTTTAACATTTGTCAAATAGTACATTTTTATTGTCTATTTCCTTTTTGAAGTTTCTTAGGGAACAAGGATTCCTCTTAGTCCATGGGTCTATAAATTCAAATTAATAAGAATTTGTATGAGACTATCACTAGTTTAATTCTTCTATTGAGATATACTACATCAAATTGAGTACCAACATACATAAGTTGTACAAAATGTTATTCTTTGTCTTGGCCAAAACTGAGATCAATATTAATTGAATAAAAACTTCGATAACTGGAAAAAAGAAAGGGGGAACATTCAAGTGTGACTCTACTACTGATCTTGTCATGATGGATTTCCTTCAACATTTGAAAAGCGTGACATCCTAAGTTATTCGTTCATGCCCTAAATCGAAACAATCCTCGGATGGCTTGCACCATGATATGACCAAAGTGCACCCTCGTACTCTGAGCAACAATATCGACCTATCTCATGGCTGAGCCGTCAAAAGGGCCCCACTAGTCAACAATAAGGTCGTCTCTGAAGAGGTTGGCCTTATAAGCACCAACCTCGACTAGAAGGCAGCGAGGTCAGCAACAACCTTATGGGATCAACCTGAACCAGTCTCATACACTACTTAGGCCGATAGCACAAATGAGCCCGGTTACCTAAACCTCGGTTAGCTTGTTCGGCCAAGGTTAAACTTATGGTTGGAGGATCAATGCTCATGTCGGAGTCATCAACCTCGTACCCAGCTAGCTCGAGGTTCCAGTGGATGATGTCACCGATCCGAGCATATGAAAGTACAAAGGGACCTGGAATACGTGGAAAAAACTGTTATAACTAGATTATTACCTCACTTGAGGGAATATTTGGTCATTATGATCAAATATGTGGCACAACCATGTGTCTACATGAGATTGGTTAGATCGTCCTACACATGCCTATTGCATGCTTGGGGGGTACACTACACCCCCTAAGCATTATATATACCATTTATCTTCTTCATTGAAGGGGATCGTAGATTACAAGCCCTAGCGAAAGCTCTGTCAAAATGTACAGTAGAGAGAGAGAGTGTGAGTATTGTATCACAAGGCCATTAGTTCCATTCTTTTATAGTGTAGATCACTCACCTGCACACTGGATGTAGGACTAGATAGGCTGAACTACTTATATTGATATCTTTCTCCTCTTCTCCTCATCTCATTCTATATTTATATTGCTTATGTGCTTCCATGGTTAGACCTATTTGAGCTCTCCAACACCTTGATCTGGTGGTGCTATTTCAAGCATCATCAATTTGGCGCCATTTATGGGAACAAGAAGCTTCATCTCTTCCTTTTTATATCTTGACCTCACCGGAATCTCTAGTGGTGAACCAATCCTCCCCCTTATGTGGAGTTGTTTCGCCATTGAAAGAGGTCCTTCAAGGTCCAAAAGCTCTCAAGTCTTCTAAATCACAGCTCAGTTTTCAGGGAAACACTTGGCACCTGAATTGCCACCACCTCCTCCACCAGCTGGTGGTGCAAGACATAGTTCTAGTCATGCACCGCCTCTGTCCGAGATGGCTGAAGTGGCAGCTGCCTTAAAATCCCTGGTGGCAGCAAACAAGTGACACTACACCCAATTTGTCGAATTGTCACGGTCATTGACCTTGACAAGTTGGACTTGTCAAGGTCAATAATCGTGACAATTCTGGGGGTGACAATTTTTTTTGTCACGGTCATTGACCATGACAAGTTTTGTCACAGTTAAGGACCGTGACAAACCCGTGACATTTAATTAAAAAAAATGTCACGGTCAATGGCCGTGACAATTCTGGGCAGAATTGAAAAAATAATCTGTTGGGCAGTATGGCCACTGTCACTGCTCAGCAATATATATGTACCTGTTATAGCAACGTTGTACCAGTTCAAACATTATATAGCCAAATAAAATAGAGATAGTGCAAATATACATTCAAAATAGAGACAATATGCATCATGATATAATCCAAATATAGTTCAAATGTACCAACTTAAAAACAATTCAAATGTACCAACTTAAAAACAATACAATTCAATTCAAATAATGTCACTACATGTCTTTGGTAAGGTTAAATCCGAGGAGGTGAGTAGGCCACACGATATACGAATTGACCCATCCACTAATATACATCGTACCGCATTATTCGCGCAACCACAACGGGGAGTTCTCCTTCCCAGGTATCACATGCGTGACGAGCACCTTGGACTCGTACTACACCAAAAACAGCAATTTAGCACTCATTAATATTAAAAATCTGGCACACTTTAAAACAGTGCCAAATTCTAGCACGGTTTAATGATAATCTGGCACAGTTTAAAACCGTGCCAAATTTTGGCACCGCTTAAAAGTGTGCCAAATTAAACACACTTCACTAAAATATAAATAAAATATAAATACCTTAAAAAAATAATTTTCCACCAAATATTTTGATCTCCCGCTTGCTCTCTCTCCCCTCTCGCATTATAAGCTCGACTTTCTCTCCTCTATCTCCTATTCATCAAGTGAAATGCCCACAACACCAATTGACCCGATCTGCCCTGCCGAAAACCATAACCACCGGACCTGCTTTGCCCTACACCATCGGTGACCCACTCCTATTACGGCCGACGACATCCGTAAAAACTAAACCTAACACTTCTAACGCCGTCGTCTGCCATAGCAGACCTCAAGCCTTATAAACCCATTTACCCGGCGATGGCGAGCCCCCTTTCCATTAAACCCGAACCTCGCCTGCCTCGCAACCTAAGGACGAAATGTCCAAAATCCATACCCACATCACAAAACCCGCCAAGACCTATTACTCGAACCAATCAGCCTCAGAATTACATTCCTCCATTCATCAACTTGGCCTTTCGTCGACTCCACTTTTAGGGTTTCAGACTTCTTTTCCTTTATATCTCACATTTTGCTAAATTAATTGTATCATGATGTGTTCTTCTTTACTGCAGATACAAAAGTTCTGTTTTTGTGGTTTTTAAATGATCAAGTGACCGAAATTATATCCAGGAACAAGCATTTTGAGGTGAATGAATTTACATTTATGTTTTCGATTAGGTTTTAAATTTTTTATTATTTGTTGCATTTATCACTTATGTTTATATGTGTGTGGTTTTGGTTTAAGTTTCAAGTGGAGATTTTGATTTGTTTCAGATTAGGTTTCAGCTCAAATTCGAAGTTGAAATTAGGTTACCCCATAAACTCATCTGGATATGTATATTTGAAAATTTCTTTTTTCTTTTTATGTGGTAAATTTATCTAATTTTTCATGAACTTATTTCGTGTTTAAATTTTAGGGGTACTGTGCTTTTCTCCCTTTCTCCCAGGTTTGATTTTCTTCTCTCACCCAGTGTGTGTTTGGTTATGCAAAATCAAGAATATTTGCATTTTTAGTTATATTTTGATTAGTGCTTTTAGGTTGAAATTTTGAAATCATTTTTATTTGAGTTTCATTTTTCTACTTATGTGGTTTAGATTTTCTTTTATGCAATTTCTTTTGGCTTCAAAATAGAATTTGGGTTTATTAATATTTGCTTAATAAGTGTTTGACGTAATCTCTAACTTAGAATTTTCACTTTGTTAATGTCTTTTTTTGCATAGATTTTTGTTTGTAGTATTTTTTAGTTGATTTGTTTTTTTATAAGTTTGTATCACCTATAATCGAAATCACTTTCTTTGATGGTGATAAGATTAATCACAAGGAGGTATCTTCATCTCAATCCACCAATATAATAACAATGACATCAATCTCATCATAAAATATTGTTAGACATCCCTTCCAATAATTTCTTGCATAAATAATGTGATGTTTAGTTTAGTTGTGCATCACATATGTTAATTTTTAAAATAATTATATAGTAATTGTCTTGGTTTTGTAGTATTTGAGCCCATTTCAGTCACTCTGTCTTCTATTGTTGCATTAGCACAACCACGTTTAATCTCTTATAGGAACTGACCGCGTAGTCACGGGTCTCACAGTTTGAGAATATGATGATAATTTGCAAAAATCAACACTTAAACATAAAAACAAGCCGTTAAATGGTGAAAACCAAAACCATCCCCCAAACGACCCCGTAAGAGGCACGAACACCTCGCACGGGACCAATGTAACTTGTACGAACTGCTCGCGTAGTGTCGGGTCTTTCTGTTTGAGAATATGATGATAATTTGCAAAAATCAATACTTAAACTTAAAAATAGGTCGTTAAAGGGTGAAAACCTAAACCAGCCCCCAAACGGACCCGTAAGAGGCATGAACACCTCACACGGGACCAATATAACTTTTATGAACTGACCGCGTAGTCCCGGTTTAAGAATATGATGATAATTTTCAAAAATCAACACTTAAACTTAAAAATAGGCCGTTAAAGGGTGAAAACCTAAACAAACCCACAAACGACCCCGTAAGAGGCACGAACACCTCGCACGGGACCATTGTAACTTGTAGGAACTGACCACGTAGTCCTAGGGTCTCCCGCTTTGAGAATACGACGATAATTTTAAAAAATAACACTTAAACTTAAAAATATGTCGTTAAAGGGTGAAAACCCAAACCAACCCCCTAACGATCCCGTAGGAGGCACGAACACCTCGCAAGGGACCAATGTAACTTGTAGGAATCGACCGCGTAGTCCCGGGTCTCCCGATTTGAAAATACGATGGTACTTTACAAAAATAACACTTAAACTTAAAAACATGCCGTTAAAGGGTGAAAACCCAAACCAGCCCCCAAACGACCCCGTAAGAGGTACGAATACCTCACACGCGACCAATGTAACTCATAGGAACTGACCGCGTAGTCCCGAGTCTCTCGAATTTAGAATATGACAATAATTTGGAAAAATCAACACTTAAACTTAAAAAAAAGCCGTTAAAGGGTGAAAACACAAACCAACCCCCAAACGACCCCGTAAGAGGCACGAACACCTCGCACGGGACCAATGTAACTTGTAGGAACTGACCGCGTAGTCTCGGGTCTCCCGGTTTGAGAATATGACGATAATTTGCAAAAATCAACACTTAAACTTAAAAACAAGCTGTTAAAGGGTGAAAATACAAACCAGCCCCCAAACGACCCCGTAAGAGGCACGAACACCTCGAGTGGGACCAATGAAACTTGTAGGAACTGACCGCGTAGTCACGGGTCTCCCAGTTTGAGAATACGATGGTAATTTGTAAAAATCACACTTAGACTTAAAAACATGCCGTTAAAGGGTGAAAACCCAAACTAGCCCCCAAACGACCCCGTAAGAGGCACGAACACCTCGCACGGGACCAATGTAACTTGTAGGAACTGACCGCGTAGTCCCGGGTCTCCGGGTTTGAGAATATGAAGATAATTTGAAAAAATCAACACTTAAACTTAAAAACAAGCCGTTGAAGTATGAAAATCCAAACCAGCCCCCAAATGACCCCGTAAGAGGCACGAACACCTCGAACGGGACTAATGTAACTTGTAGGAACTGATCGCGTAGTCACGGGTCTCCCGATTTGAGAATACGATGATAATTTGCAAAAACCACACTTAGACTTAAAAATATGCCGTTAAAGGGTGAAAACCCAAACCAGCCCCCAAACGACCCCGTAAGAGGTACGAATACCTCACACGCGACCAATGTAACTCATAGGAACTGACCGCGTAGTCCCGAGTCTCTCGAATTTAGAATATGACAATAATTTGGAAAAATCAACACTTAAACTTAAAAAAAAGCCGTTAAAGGGTGAAAACACAAACCAACCCCCAAACGACCCCGTAAGAGGCACGAACACCTCGCACGGGACCAATGTAACTTGTAGGAACTGACCGCGTAGTCTCGGGTCTCCCGGTTTGAGAATATGACGATAATTTGCAAAAATCAACACTTAAACTTAAAAATAAGCTGTTAAAGGGTGAAAATACAAACCAGCCCCAAAATGACCCCATAAGAGGCACGAACACCTCGCACGGGACCAATGTAACTTGTAGGAACTGACCGAGTAGCCCCGGGTCTCCCGGTTTGAGAATACGACGATAATTTGTAAAAATCACACTTAGACTTAAAAACATACCGTTAAAGGGTGAAAACCCAAACCAACCCCCAAACGACCCCGTAAGAGGCAAGAACACCTCGCACGGGACCAATGTAACTTGTAGGAACTGACCGCATTGTCTCAGGTCTCCCGATTTGAGAATATGACGATAATTTGTAAAAATCAACACTTAAACTTAAAAATAAGTTGTTAAAGGGTGAAAATAGAAACCATCCCCCAAACAACCTCGTAGGAGGCACGAATACCTCGAACTGGACCAATAAAACTTGTAGGAACTGACCGCGTAGTCACGGGTCTCCCAGTTTGAGAATACGACGATAATTTGTAAAAATCACACTTAGACTTAAAAACATGCCGTCAAAGGGTGAAAACCCAAACCAACCCCCAAACAACCCCGTTTGAGGCACGAACACCTCGCACGGGATCAATGTAGCTTGTAGGAACTGACCGTGTAGTCCCGGGTCTCCCGGTTTGAGAATATGACGATAATTTGCAAAAATCAACAGTTAAACTTAAAAACAAGCCGTTGAAGTGTGAAAATCTAAACCAGAGGCACGAACACCTCGAACAGGACCAATTTAACTTGTAGGAACTGACCGCGTAGTCACGGGTCTCCCGATTTGAGAATACGACGATAATTTGCAAAACTACACTTAGACTTAAAAACATGCCGTTAAAGGGTGAAAACCTAAATCAGCCCCCAAATGACCCCATAAGGGGCACGAACACCTCGTACGGGACCAATGTAACTTGTAACAACTGACAGCGTAGTCCCGGGTCTCCCAGTTTGAGAATATGATGATAATTTGCAAAAATCACACTTACACTTAAAAACATGCCTTTAAAGGGTCAAAACCCAAACCAGCCCCCAAACGACCCCGTAGGAGGCATGAACACCTCGCACGGGAGCAATGTAATTTATAGGAACTGATCGCGTAGTCCCGGGTCTCCCGATTTGAGAATACGACGATCATTGGCAAAAATAACACTTAGACTTAAAAATAAGCCGTTAAAGGGTGAAAACCCAAACCAGCCCCCAAACGACCACATAAGAGGCACGAACACCTCGCACGAGACCAATGTAACTTGTAGGAACTTACCGCATAGCCTCGATTCTCCCAATTTGAGAATACGACGATAATTTGTAAAAATCACACATAGAATTAAAAACAGGCCGTTAAAGGGTGAAAATCCAAATCAACCCCCAAACGACCCCGTAAGAGGCACGAACACCTCGCACGGGACCAATGTAACTTGTAGGAACTGATCGCATTGTCTTGGGTCTCCTGGTTTGAGAATATGACGATAATTTACAAAAATCAACACTTAAACTTAAAAAACAAGCCGTTAAAGGGTGAAAATCCAAAATAGCCCCCAAACGACCCCGTAAGAGGCACGAACACCTCGAACGGGACCAATGAAACTTGTAGGAACTGACCACGTAGTCACGGGTCTTCCAGTTTGAGAATACGATGATAATTTGTAAAAATCACACTTAGACTTAAAAACATGCCGTTAAAGGGTGAAAACCCAAACCAGTCCCCAAACGACCCTGTAGGAGGCACAAACACCTCGTACGAGACCAATATAACTTGTAGGAACTGATCGCGTAGTCCTGGGTCTCCCAGTTTGAGAATACGATGATAATTTGCAAAAATAACACTTAAACTTAAAAGAAGGTTGTTAAAGGGTGAAAACCCAAACCAACGCCCAAACGATCCCGTAAGAGGCACGAACACCTCGCACGGGACCAATGTAACTTGTACGAACTGACCGCGTAGTTCTGGGTTCCTCGTTTTGAGAATACGACAATAATTTGCAAAAATAACACTTAGACTTAAAAACATGCCATTAAAGGGTCAAAACCCAAACCAACCCCCAAACGACCCGTAGGAGGCACCAACACCTCGCACGAGACCAATGTAACTTGTAGGAACTGATCGCGTAGTCTCGGATCTCCCAGTTTGAGAATACAATGATAATTTGCAAAAATAACACTTAGACTTTAAAACATGTTGTTAAAGGGTGAAAACGCAAACTAGCCCCCAAACGACCCCGTAAGAGGCACGAACACCTCGCACGGGACCCATGTAACTTGTAGGAACTTACCGCGTAGCCCCAGGTCTCTCGATTTGAGAATACGACGATAATTTACAAAAATACACTTAGACTTAAAAACAGGCCGTTAAAGGGTGAAAACCCAAACCAACCCCCAAACGACCCCGTAAGAGGCACGAACACCTCGCACGGGACCAATGTAACTTGTAGGAACTGACCACATAGTCCTGGGTCTCTCGGTTTGAGAATACGACGATAATTTGCAAAAATAATACTTAAACTTAAAAACATGTCGTTAAAGGGTGAAAATCCATACCAGCCCTCAAAGGACCCCGTAGGAGACACGAACACCTCGCACGGGACCAATGTAACTTGTAGGAACTGATCGCGTAGTCCTAGGTCTCTCGGTTTGAGAATACGATGATAATTTTCCAAAATAACACTTAGACTTAAAAACAGGCCGTTAAAGGGTGAAAACCCAAACCAATCCCCAAACAACCCCATAAGAGGCACGAACACCTCGCACGGGACCAATGTAACTTGTACGAACTGACCGCGTAGTCCGGAATCTCCCGGTTTGAGAATATGACGATAATTTGCAAAAATAGACACTTAGACTTAAAAACATGTCGTTTAAAGGTGAAAACACAAACCAGCCCCAAATGACCTCGTAAGAGGCACAAACACCTCGCCCGGGACCAATGTAACTTGCAGGAACTAACCGCGTAGTCCCGGGTCTCTCAGTTTGAGAATACGACGATAATTTTCAAAAATCACACTTGGACTTAAGAACATGCCGTTAATGGGTGAAAACCCAAACCAACCCCCTAACTATCCCGTAGGAGGCACTAACACCTCGCACGGGACCAATGTAACTTGTAGGAACTAACCGCGTAGTCCCGGGTCTCCCGGTTTGAGAATACGACGATAATTTTCAAAAATAACACTTAAACTTAAAAATAGGCCGTTAAAGGGTGAAAACCCAAACCAACCCCCAAATGACCCCGTAAGAGGCACGAACACCTCGCACGAGACCAATGTAACTTGTACGAACTGACCGCGTATTCCCGGGTCTCCCGGTTTAAAAATATGACGATAATTTGCAAAAATCAACACTTAGACTTAAAAACAAGTCGTTAAAGGGTGAAAATAGAAACCAGCCCCGAACGACCCCGTAGGAGGCACGAACACCTCGCACGGGACCAATGTAACTTGTAGGGATTGACTGCGTAGTCCCGGGTCTCCCGGTTTGAGAATATGACGATAATTTCCACTCCTATATGTAATTTTTTAGTTTGAGTAAATTTTTTTTTGTAAATTATTGGGTTACTAATATCGTATCTTTTTTGTATCCTATTTTTTTTGCAGGATAACAGTTTATCGTTGACATTTATTCACATGGAACACACATAGAACTCAATGGTTTACAACAAGGGGTTTATTCATGATCCCATTTTTTTGTGTTATGACCGTGCGGGCTTTTGTAGTTTTATTGTTAACTTTTATGGTCGTGCGGGCTTTTTTAAGTTAATTGTTATATTTTGTGGCCGTGCGGGCTTTATGTTAGGCAGGTTTTGTATTAGCAGGTTTTGGAATGTCCAGAAAATAGAGGAAACTCTGCCCATTTTTTTTTGGCTTGTGTACTATTAAAGACTTGTAATATTTTGAAGTTTGTATGTAAATTAGTTTATCAACAACGTGAAATATTTTTAATTTGTGAATTTTTGTGCTTTCAAATAATTAATTTTTTTTCTTTTTATAAAAAAATTTGGCACTGTTCAAAATCGTGGCAAAAGTGTATCATATTTTGGCACGGTTTTGAACTGTGCCAAATTTTTTTAAACTGTACTAAATCTAGCACAGTTAAAAACTGTGCCAAAAGTGTGCCAGAAATATCAAATTCTGGAACGGTTTAAAAGTGTGCCAGAAGTGTTCCTGTTTGGCCAAATCTGGCATACTTTTGAGTCGTACCAGAAAAAATGGTCATTTTGGAACACCTGATTCTGGCACAGTTCAAAACCGTGCCAAATTTGATCTGGCACAGTTTTAAACCATGCCAGATTCCTATTTTGGTGTAGTGTCGATGTCTTGAAGCTCATGTCCATGAACTAGTCCATCCTGGATGACATTCGGGTCCCGCAACCCCCGCCCTATCCACTGGCCATCAAATATGTCCAGTATAAACACGTTTGGCCAACCAAGTGTCGACATCGGTCCATCGAAGGGAGCCAAATAAGGAAGTGGATCATCAAAGTCCACACGTGTCGGTGATGAAGCAGCGAGGTCCACATCCTCGTCATCCTGCACCTCATCCTCCGGCACCTCGTCCTCCCACATTCTCCTTCCCTTTACCCTTGCGTTTTCTGCCGCCCAATGAACGCTTCATGAATGAGAACATATCTTGGACCGTCGCCTCCAAACGGGACAACTTCGCGTCATGCGAGTCCACCGTTTGAGCTAACCCGGTGTCGCTCATCTCCAATTCGATGATTCTAGATTTGGCCACCCGCGAGCTCACCCCCTTGTCCTCCCCTTGCGATTAGAGCCAAGCACTTGGCTGAGTGCGTCTGTGGACAAAGATGCCTTGTCGACATCAGACTGCGACTCATGCACTTCCTTAAGCTTTGCCTGAAACGACAAAAGGCACATGATTAGTAAAATAATTAAATTAAAAAATTATAACGTAATTAACAAAAAGTAAACTATCGAACTACTTACAATCATGGCCGCGACGCTCGGGGACACCTCCTTGTCCTTCCCCTTCTTCGTTCGAAGAGCCACATAAATATCGAGCCTATGTGGCCTGCCCCCAGGGCCACTCCCTGCCCCCTGAAATAAAATAAAGTAAAATTAGTATCGGCCCCGCAAATTAAAATAATGCATAGTAATATATTTATGTAGTTATAAAAAAATTAAATCTTACCATCATCCTATTCTCCACCTCGGCGTAAGACGTCCGATCGGAGTAGTGCACGTCCGTCTTTTTTTCTCGATTTTCCCTCCCTGATTGGTGAGAAGCCAATTGTCTCTCCCCGATCTCATTGTCAATGAACTTTTGCCATTGTGCCAATGAGATCGGCTCCTTCGGCGAGACAGATTCACGCCTTTGGATAATGGACTCTCATGTCTTCCCAAAGTACCGGGTCCGTATATTTTCTTCCATGTCTTGTGTTGCTCCCTCAACTTCTCCAAGACGGAATTGCGTAGCTTTGGATCTAGGCTAAATTGTTCCTGTCCAACAAATACAATGTTAGTTGCAAATAAATATAAATATAAATATAAAATGAAATTAAAATCAAAATTAAAATATTCATATGAATATAAATATAAATACATTATCTGTAGTGCCACCCAAACAGCTAACTTGAGCTCATATGGAATCTCCTTCCAACTAATGTATCCCGGGCCGATGATCGTCTCGAGGGATCTCACTAATAGCCCCGACTTGTTCTCAATGGCCATCCCCAATTTGCCATATTTGGGGAGCCTAGGGGCCGAGGAGCCCTCGTCGCCTCCGCTACCACCAAGCCCAGACGACATCATCATAACAAGCATCATCATCCTCGCCTTAATACCTGAAGGAGACATTTGCTGTAAAAAAATATTATTAGTACATATCAAAATAAATTAAAAGAAGACATGCAAATATGTACAATTACTACAAATAAAAATGAATTGTTACTGTCAAACACCTCAATTCTGAATTCCAAAACAACATCATCTAGCTTATAATATGTACAATTACTAATAATCTGAAACCCCTACTTCCCACACACATGCACACTACACAAGAGTGAAAATGATAAAGTGCAAATCAATTAAAAGCATTAAAAATGGATGTTTTGGTACAAATTGGAATATTTATTACAAATTGAAAAATTGTTTAAAATTTGGATTATCATAAAAAATGGATTGATATTCGGTAGGAGTAGCCAAGTCATCCGCACTACTATTTAGACGTTTTGGCATGTGTTGGACAATTGACCACGACTCGTTGTTGATATACTCCGAGTAAAACACTTGGTTAACCTTTTGAAATGCACAAACGAACGGCTCATCGCTCACGTGGTCGTTGATCTTCAACTTGGACAAGTCAATCATGATCAAATTGGTGACAGGATCAACTTTACAAGTATTTTTATTCTCGACTCTTACTCGGTCACAGTAAAATACAACCTCTTTAAAGCTTATAAAATCCAATTCAAATATATTTCGAATTACACTATAGTAAGTCATTTCAGCTTCAACGAGGTTTTTATCTTTTGCGTTCGCTCGAAAGAAAGTAAGAGCCTTGTATGAAATGCCCAAGTTCTGTACATTTGTACTTTCCTCATACACTTTAGCGCCGAAAATATAACCGTCCAATCGATACTTTTTGTACTCTTATGCCATGAACAAGGGTCCAGTGGCTAGACGAGCAAGCCTTGATGTCGCATCACTCGTCTTTAAGAGCTGAGAATATTGATAAATTAATTATATTAGTTGTTAAATTTGAGTGTAATGTAACGTTATATAACGGCCATTTTCATTATAATTACCTCTTGTGTCAACCACAACCTAAATTCGTTGCCTGATTGTACCATTGTTTTTCGTCTTTTATTATTCTCACAGACTTCATATTTTTTGCATATTACAAAATTAATCATGTATAAATAATCTAAAATAATGTTAAACAATATAATAATCGAAACTTAATTTTTTCATTCTTCGAAATCTTCATGTGTGTCAAATATATAACGAGCTACTTGTTCATGTTACAAACTCATGAATTTCACTCGTTTTCCCATCACATGACCACCATCATCGACGAACTCATCAGTGTCATCAACGTTAGTCGAGTCAGGCATATATTCGCGAGTATATATTGATGAATCCACGGTGATGTATTCCTCTGCAATTGATCCTGCAATGTATCGCGTATTCTTGACGTAATCTCTAAAAACTTTAATCAATCTTTCAAACGAATACACCCACCGATATCTAACTAGACCACAAAGAAGTGCCTCGTCACATAGGTGTACCAACAAGTGAACACTTAGGTCAAAGAATGCTGGGGGAAAGTATTTCTCCAACACACAAATCGCTTCGGTCATCGCCAATTTTGCGACCACTATGTGTTCTCGATTGACTACCTTCTCACACAAGAGTGGGAACGTAATACTAATTTTCATAATAGCCCTCCGCAAATCCTTGTGCTTGGAGAAACAATGCTTAAACAATATAGGAACCAATTGCATGATCACATGCCAATCGTGGGACTTACACTTATGTAAATCATGAGTACCATAATTCACAATCCTTTGCAAGTTGGACGAAAAAGTAGATGGATCCTTCAAATTATATATTGTGTCTAAAAGAACCTTCCTTTTCCCACTCGTCAAAGTAAACGCACCAGGGGGAATTATTGTCATTACCCTACTATCTTCTTTCAACCATAGTTGTGGCTTAAGTTCTAATGATTTAAGGTCTTTTCGTGCATTTTCTCCAACCTTCGAATGACTCCCCCCAAGGACTTAAGTTTCACAAATTTGTTAGCACCTATGCGAAACACATCCCCCATTCTATTTGTCTCACCCATCCACTCTTTGTATTTCGGATTTCCCATCACAGTTACCACAACTAATCACCTATTAAAGGTACAAAACGTATATTCATGGATTAGTATAAACAAAACTTAGATTTATAGTCTGTTTCATTTAATTATGTGTATCATGTACTCCTTCTAATTCATCTACTCAATTAATTATTTTCATCAATTAAACTAACAATTAAAGTATAGAATTATTAGTTTACTAATTTATAATGAGGGGAAATCCTACTTTCATAATTAATCATATATTAATTTACTAATTTACAATGAGGGGCAATCATATATTTATTTACTAAAAAAATTAATAACCAATCAATTCGTTTATAAGGGACACTACGCACAAACACGCACATACACGCACACTACACACACGCGCACATACACACACACACACCCGCGCACATTCACACACACACACACACACACACGCAGCCCCCACCCCTACCCCACCACCCATCCCTGCCCCCTCCCCCCTGCCCCACCCCCTTCCCCCACCCTGCCCCACCCCTTCTCCCACCACACACACACGCACACACACCACATGCAAACAACCCCCCATCCCTGCTACCTCAACCCAACCCTGGCCCACCCCCTTCCCCCACCCTGCCCCACCCCCTCCCCATAACACACATGCATACACACATATACACACAGACATGAACATATATACACACACACATATATATATATACACACACACATATATAAATGGAAGAGAGAGAGAGAAAGTAACCTGAAAGTAGAGAAATAAAGGGGGAGAGCAGCGTAGAGAGAGAGAGAGAGAGAGAGAGAGAGAGAAAAGGAGGGAAAATCGACGAGGGAAAAAAATAAGGGGAAAGGTTTTTTTACTGAGACATTTGTCATGGACGTGTCACGGTCCTTGATCGTGAAAATATTATGAGGATTGTCACGGTTATTGACCGTGACAAGTATAGTTGTCACGGTCTTGTCACGGTCAATAACCGTGATAAGGCTAGCCACTGAAAGGGTGATGCAAGAGAAGTTCACCGCCCTCAGCCAAAATATGATGAGGAGGCCACCAGGAATCTCATCGGAGATGATCACTCCGACAGCTGCACAAGAACAACACCAAGAGGCCAGGGGACCACCCTAGGTGCCACGCAAAGATTTGCCTCCTCCCCAGCGGCTGAGGGACGTTTCTTACCCTAAGCGTTTACGCCTAGGGAGGCAAGGACACCCTTGACCTGAGGACCAGTATGATGATGTAGAGGTCGATGATGCTCCAGTAGAATGTTAGGATCCATATGAGATTTCTAAAAATATTGTACGACCCCTCCAAGAGAGCTGAGGAAGGTGTAGGAGACAGAACCCCGAAGATCGCTCGAGAGGCTCAGCATTTGATTGTTTCAGGAGAGGGTCGGCCTTTGAAAGGCTCAGCCCAGTCAATGACCTAAGGGAGATATTGTCAAGGTCAAGAATCCTTGCAGGGTCCAGAAGATAAGGGGTTGACTGTCGTCCACAGCATGGCCAACCCTATCATGGAAGAGATGGGGGGTCATGGGGAAGTTAATAACTGACAGAGGTCAGCTGCAGGAGAACCCTCAGTTTAGCCATTGGAAGTGGCAGAGGATAACATTGGCCAAGACGAAGATGGAAAACCCTGGAATGATTAAATTCAAAGGCTTAAAGACAAGATTGATGACATTTTGAAGAGCCGAGACCCTCTGCAGAGGGGTTACTCAGAGGGTTCACCCTTCATTGCAAAGATAGTCAACTCCTAACCCCAGCCAAATTCAAGCCGCCTGTAGTGACTCCCAGGTATGATTAAAGCACTAATCATGTCCATCACATTTAAATGTACCAATCGGTAGCCGATATCTACTCCATCTCAGATGAGATGAGATGAGATGAGATGTCGTTCTTTTTCAAACACTTTGACTGGGGCTACACACGTTTGGTTTACTTAACTTTCAAAGAATTCTATCGAGAGCTTCAAACAGTTGGCCGAGCGATTTATCCATAACTTTTTCTTTGGGGTCAGACCTTAGAAAAAGACGACGCAACTTCTTTAAGTCAAGAAGAGGAAGAATGAGAGTCTAAGAGATTATATCCCAAGGTTCAACAAAGGGAAGTTGGAAGTGGAAGACTATGAGGAAAGCATAGCTATGACAGCCCTCATAGGAGGCCTCCAGAAGGGAAAGTTATTGTGGAAGCTTGCTGAATACCCTCCTAAGTCAATGGCTGAGTTACTTGCAATAGGTGGGAAGGTTATGAATGATGAAGATGCAATGACTGCTAAGTATAAGGATGACAAAGGAAGTGGGAGTGGAATCAAGCTTCAGAAAAAGTATAAAGATGGGAAGAAAAGGTCGCCAGCTGATAAGTTTGCATATTACACTCCGTTGACTATAAGCTATGAGCACATCTTAAACGAGATAAAGAGTGATCGGTCTTTAAAGTGGCCTAAAAAATTAAGAAATCATCCCCATTAGAGGAATAAGAACTTGTGGTGTGAATTCCACCAGGACCACGACCACTTAACTGATAAATGCTTTGCTCTGGATGACGAGATTGAGAAAATATTAAAAGCTAGAAAATTGAGAAAGTATGTGGAAAAAGGGACCTCCAAGGGTGGCCAAGCAGACCCAAGAAAGATGAGGAATGATAAATGTCGAGAAGATGGCCCGGCCAGACGAGATGATCCTTCAGATGAGGACAGTGATGATCCAGATCTTGCACCAAAGGACAATAATGTCCCAGTGAAGAGGCTTAACATGATCTCATTTGGGGCGGGAATGATCTGTGGTGGCCTAAACGAAGGAGTCTCAGAAGTAGCCGAACATAAAGCCTAAATGGCCGAGGCGATGGAAATAACAAAGGCCGAGGTTATGCACTCGGCCTCCATTGATGTTAAATCAGAGAAAAGGAAGAAAGTGGGTGTGGAAACCCTCATAGTCGTCTTTTCAACACTATACTTTAAGGGTATCTTAGCTCCACATGACGACCCTCTCGTCATCACAACCAGTGTGCATGGATGCGAAGTGCCCAAGATATTAGTTAATGGGAGAAGCTCGACAGATGTTGTGTTCTAGACATATTTTAAGGGATTGGGACTTAGTCGAGCTAGGCTCGTACCATACCATCATCCCCTCATAAGATTCAGCGGGGAGAAAGTCCATCCCTTAGGAATGTACGAGATGGATGTAAGAATGGGGGACAAGTGGACGAAGTGGATAACAAGAAAAATCAACTTTTTTGTTATGGACGAGAATGTCTTTTCAGCTTACAACCTCATATTAAGACGAGTAGTCCTCAAGGAATTTGATTTCGTGCCTTCAACGGTTCACCAGGTGATAAAGTTCTCGACTCCTTATAGAGTAGGGGAAGTTCAGGGTCACCAAACGTCGACACGATAATGCTACTTTAATTCGGCTGAGGAAAGAAAAGCACACAAGAAGGCAACCACCACTTATAACATTGACACCCTTGATCCTAGAGACGAGACAAAGCTCAAGAAAGAGGAAGCAGCGAAAGAGGTAGAATCCATCATCCTCAATAAGGACAAGCCAAAAAAATGCCCAGGTCAAAAAAAGCCTTAAAGCCAGAGATCGAAGACGAGATGATCAAGTTCCTGAGGAGAAGACAGAGCATTTTTTCTTGGAGTCATGCAGACATGCCAGGCATTGATCCTTATATAATGTGCAAGTTTAACGTGGTAAGAGGTGCAAAGCCAGTTAAACAACGGAGGAGGATTTACGCCCGGGAGAAATATGATGTTATAAGGGATGAGGTTAAAAAGATTAAAGAGACTGAGTTCATTAGAGAGCTCATATATCCTGAATGGTTATTCGATGCAGTGATTATGCCCAAAGCCAATGGAAAGTGGAGGATGTGTGTAGACTTTATCGATCTGAATAAATCTTGCCCCAAGGACAGCTTCCCTCTCCCTCGGATTGATCATATGGTAGATGCTACGGAAGGTCATAAATTTATGAGCTTCATAGATTCCTACTCTGGTTATAACCAAATCTTTATGGACCCGGATGACTCAGAGAAAACAGCCTTCATCACAGACAAGGGAACATATTATTACAAGGTTATGCCATTCGGTCTGAAAAATATTGCTGTAACATATCAAGATCTGGTAAATAAGATGTTCAAATATCAAATTGGAATGTCCATGGAGGTTTATGTTGATGACATGCTGACGAAGAGTCTGAAGGTTGACACTCATGTGGCCGACCTTAAAAGAACCTTCGATATGATAGACGAGTACAAAATGAAGCTTAACCTGCCTAAATGCGCTTTTGATGTCAGATCTGGAAAGTTCTTGGGTTTTATTGTCCATCAAAGAGGTATAGAGGCTAATCCATAGAAGATAAAATATTTACTAGAGATGAAGGCCCCCAAGACCATCAAAGATATTAAAAGGCTTACTGGATGGGTGGATGCCCTAAACATGTTTGTCTCCAAAGCCACATATAAGTATCTTCCATTTTTCAAAATTCTTAAAAAGGCTTTTGAATGGAGAGAGCGAGTGTGAGTATTGTATCACAAGGCCATTAGTGCCCTTATTTTATAGTGAAGATCACTCACCTGCACAGTGGATGTAGGCCTAGATAGGCTGAACCACTTATATTGATACATTTCTCCTCTTCTACTCATCTATTCTATATTTACATTGCTTATGTGCTGCCATGGTTATACCTGTTTGAGCTCTCCAACACCTTGATCTTGTGGTGCTATTTCAAGCATCAGCTGTTTGAAGTAGCTCTCCAACACCTAGAGTTATCATCAACATCCATGCCTTAATCCCTTCCTATGGGGTCAGCCACATGGATTCTCTTTATCCATTCTAACCTATTTTATGCAATATTATCATTCAAGTTTAATTCCTTAAGATCTCTCATAATAATTTTCTCTCACGATAGCTTAAGGTAGTCCCTTTATCTTTTACCCTATATTTTGCACCACCTAGAGGTATAGCTTGTTTAACTATCCACATTGTTGTACGTGTTTGTAAATCTATTGTCAACTAAATTTATCGGTTATTGTTGTTGATTAATTTTCATTTCAAAAACTAGTAAACTACTTCACATCCATATATTAGTTTTGAATGCTAAATATTTTCTTTGTTTTGCCCATGAAATTTAACACTTAGAAATTCAAAATTTAATGATCTTCTATTTGGAGTAGTTTTGAATGTTGAAATTGAACTTTTTAAAATCATTCATGGCACAGTTCTGTTTGAAGTAGTTTTGAGTGCTGAAATTCTGTTTTGAGTAGTTGCAATACAGTATTGTCTTATGGTTGAAATTTTGTGCTGAAATTCTATTTTGAGTAATTGTTGAAAATCTATTTTGAATAGTTGCTGAAATTTCGTGCTGTAATTTTATTTTGAGTAGTTAATTGTAACAAACTATCTTCCGTTAGAAAAATTATACATATTTACTTCATCAAAATCAAAGGATACCTTCTCACGGCTCTGTTGAAATTTTATTTTGAGTAATTACTGAAATTCTGTGCTGAAATTTTATTTTGAGTAGTTAATTGTAGCAAACTATCTTCAGTTGGACAAAATTATACATATTTACTTCATCAACATCAAAGGATACTGTCTCACGGCTCAAGCTTATGCTAATACGACATTTTGAAACTATCTTCTCGACTTTGTATTTCTCATCTTAACTTCGCATATTTTTACAATTCGTAGTTTTAGTTTGGCACTCCAGTACGACCATTGTAAGAAACCATCAGCGAGTTTACAACTACACTATACCTATTATTTTTTTCCTAGTCTTTAGCCTAATATAACATAATGATAAAGAAAGTTAAATACAAGGCCCACCCAGTAAAGGATCACTTGGAAATGGGAATTGGTCCATGTCAAATGCTTAAATAAAGAATAGTGATGCTCCCAACGCATGGCTGAAGATCTCACCTAAGAATATCTTCGAGTAATTATGACCAAACTACTTGTAGTAGCACGCTAAATTTAAAGAATGTTAACGAAAATTATCATGCTTAGATTTCTGCTACATCTAAAAGGATTGTGGACAAACCCATTGTACATTTGGTAACATCACGCGCTCCAAGCCACCCATTGTTTGTCCAATTACAAATTCATGTTTGCTTCATGTACAATCAACTTGATTACTCTATCACACAATTTTATTATTGTGTAATTCACTTGATTATGTATGTTATATGTATATATATTAATACATATATATATTTTTTTATTGGAGGGTAGAATAAGGAGAGTCTGTTGACGATATCAGCAAAAGGTAAGCTACTCAGGCTCCGCATAATAAACCTTTCAATGTTGAATATGGATCATTAGATAGATCGGTATGTATATATACTCTGAAGCCATCATTTACTTAAATTGATTTAAAAGTGGTTTTGCATTAAAAATAATTACTGTTCTTGCGAATTTAAATTACATTCATTAATTTATGTTATATGTTTAATTGGTAGGCAATACTTAAAAGACGACTGAATGAGCTACTAGAAGAGAAGCGAAATGATCTGGAGGTAAGGAATAAGATTTTTAGGGATGTGGTAGGACAATGGGGGGGCATGGCTATAAAGGGAGTACGTATTTAGCCAGCATCTCAACGACCCATACCGACTAGGTAATAACACGTATTTATCATTATGCGATTGAAAAAACTACTTATTATGTATATAGAAAGATATTTTGTTAATTGCACATGTATTTTACCTTAAAATGTATTTATTTTATTTTTATATATGTATGCGAGGGAGTGTTAGATAGGATACATGTGTTGAGATTTTCTGCCCTTAGGATATATTGTATATATTTTAATATTTTTCAGACAAAAAATTCTCTCTTTTCAAGTTACTTGTTATAGTGTTGTGACTATTGTCGTAGTTGTTTTTGAGTTAATTTTAATATAATAAAATGTTTTCATGAATAGATAAATGAGACTCTACCGATTTATATTTAAAAATATTAAGTGTTTTTAAAGGTAATTAATATAAAGATATACATATTTGATAATGTTTTGAAATATTGTCATCTTTAGAAACTATTAAAAAATTCTTCTTTGTTTAAGGTAATTGACACTAAATAAATCTTATTACAGGTGAAAATCTTTTGTGGACAAGGTAAATTATTGAAGTCATTTTGTTGGCGGTCTTTTGCTTCAAGATCAAGGGTTTACTTTGCCGACATCATTTTATTTTTTTTAATGTATTCTATGCTGGAATGGATATAATTTTAACTCTAGCACCAAAATTATTAAAGACGGGTTCCTTGCCATCTCAAAAGGATTCCATAAATACTGAGCTTTCGAGACGTCTTAATTACCATATCAAAAAACCCTTTTGGAACTGTTGTTGCCATCTAAAAAAATAATTATTAAAGACGACTTTCTTATCGTCTTAAAAGGATCCCACAAATGATTACCTTTTGAGACGGCTTAGTTCCTGTTTTAAAAAACTCTTTTGGGACTATTGTTCCCGTCTCAAAAAGTATTTAAAATGGGAGTCTAATAAGACCCACCTAGTCGTACTGAATACCATTTCAAAAGGTATTTAGGACAGCTAGAGTACTTTTTGAGATGACTGAAGCACCGTCTTAAAAAATGATTTTTTTGTAGTGAGAGAAAGAGATAAAGCATACAAAATAATTAGTTTGAATTAAATAAAAACTTGGTTACAAAGCTTTAGCAATTAACTACAAAGAAAAAAATGAAGGAAAGATATAAAATAACAATTGAGGAAGAGATATAAAGAAAAAAAATAACTTACAAACCCTAGGAGAGAGATAAACTCTCAACAAGCCTTGAGGCAAAAAAAGCACTTAAAACTAACCTAAAATGAAGTATTCTAACACAAAAAACCATAATAACCCCTCCAAAAAGAATTTTAAAACTCGTAAATTCATCATTTTGGTGGACCCAATCGATCAGGTATTGAGGTCCGATCAATCGGTGGGGCACCTGACACTTGTCAATGTTGATGCCTCAAGACAATTTTTGCACATCGGTTCAAGAATTCCCATAACTTCTTCATATGGACTTGGAATGATATATTGTTTGAATCCATGCGAAGATAATTCAATTATAAACATTTTGATCATTTTAACCCTCAAATTTGTGCAATATAAAACTATCAAATTACTCTTGAAGTTAAAGAATGTGTCAAAACCTCGCAGAAACGAGCATAACTTCCTGATATAGGATCGAAATGATGCATAGTCGGCGGTTATATGAAGATTATTTGTTAATATACATGTTGATAGTTTTATACCATCCAAAATATATAGATTTAAATGGACAAATTTCCCTTTAAGTTGCATTTTATGATGAAACTTTTTCAAAATATATCCAGCTTCACTCCTTGCATTCTCAATGCCTATAATAGTTCCATTATAAATTGCGAAAAATATAAATATCAAGAACAAAGGTTATCCATTATAAGAGCTCAAACATACGAAATAATGGAAACGAGAAGGCTAGAGTGCTTAAGTATAAATGGTACTAAATGTAATATCTGTGACTTAGAAACTAGTGCATAAAATAACGTATAATGATTAGATGTGAAAAATCAACATCGCCATCACATGCTAATCTATGTTGGAAATATAAATTTTCCTCAACTCAAAGAATCCCTTCATATCTTACCACTAAATCCAAAATGAGATGCAATTGATAGGGGAATTTTCACTTCACCAACTAAGCGCCAAAGGGCACAAGTCGATAGATCGGGCACACTAAGAAGGGATGAAAAACAATAAGAATTTTGAACCAATAAGACATAATTATGGATCCCTATTGACTAAATGTACTACAATTTGGCTAAAAGCACGTGGATATTGACTTCGTCAGTTAGACAATTGGGAAGTGTGAAACTGGTGTATAACATCGATAAGGCCATCTCCAATGTTTAGTTTCTAAACTCATTTCCATTTAGCAGTTAAAATCTATTTCTAATCTAATTGGCATATTACCGTGAATAGAGGAACACATGCTTCTCCAATGATTTTTTTCTACCCAACAGTTTTTATCAATTTGTAACTGCAAAAGAGAGATGTGGGTAGATTTTTACCAATAAATTGATTCCATGTCGGATTGTCTAACCATCTCTGCATTGCTACATGTGGAAATGATCATAGATAATTTCCATATGATTCATCATCCACGTAGTATTCACACCCATTTAGAAACTGTTGTTGGAGAAGTTTTTTTCTTCTCTATATTTCTACCATAGAAATCTGACTACCATTGGAGAAGGCCTAAGCCCACTAAGCACATTTTTCGTGGCCAGTCAGCCACTTGGGACCACTCCATACTCGCCAAGAAGAGAGGGTCATTTGTTCATCGTTCCTGACAAATATGTGGTCAATCACGTTCGTGGAGCACCACATCGGCAGTTACTGGGTAGGGGAGATATAATGGCCGTATGATTAGTATACAAAATTAATGAGAGGTTAGAGTAAGGCAAGATAAAAATCATTATGACAACAACTATACAGTCTTTCTCAGTCAATTTAATAAACAACCATCTATTTGCTTTACCCCTATGGATATAGGTCAATATAGGACTGAACCACGTATATCTTGTGTAGTTTACTTATATTTTGTTCCTACTTTATGTACATGTGTTAATCTTCACCCCAACATTTGGTTCCTGGAAAATTATTGATGAATTCAATTATTATTTTAGTAAATATGAATTGTTAGAGTGCCAGCTTTATGTATATGGATGATTAAATCTAATTTTGAATCTTGAATTTTGTTGGTTTCTGGTTTTTTATTTGAATTCTAATATAGGATTGATTTCTATGGAAATGTTTCACATTGTTTGCATTTTTTTTCCAATTTGGGTGGCATTGTATAAGATTTTTTTAAATTTTTTTTGTGTTTTTTTGTTTTGGTTGATGATGCTAAGGTAGTAATTCAATATGCTATTAATGAGGGTAATTTTGACCGAGGCACCCGTTAATTATCACCTTTGAGGATTAACCCCCCACCCCTAAAAAAAAACTAATCCAACATTGACACCCAAGTTTCAATGGAATCTATTAGCTCATTATTTTGACTATTATCTTTAGTAAGTTACTAAACTGTCCTCACTAATAGAATATTTAAAAAAATACCCACTCACCACTCTCTTTTTCCAAATTTATGCATCTCCCCTCCCTCTCATTTCCACTCTATCTCACAAACACACACACACACGCGCGTGGTATCTGCACAATCTCCCCCCCCCCCCCACACACACGACCCTCCATTGTCCCAACTGGTCTCTCATCTCTCTCTCTCTCTCTATATATATATATATATATATATATATATATATATATATATATATATATATATATACACACACACACACACACACACGCACACACACACACACACACACATGATAAAGCTTTGTATTTTTTCAAAATTTGTTTACTTTTGATCAGTTTTTCTCATTTTGTTTTCATTTTCAAAATCTATCGATCTACAATTGTGCGGATATTTTCTATTTTTCCCCAAAAATGAGAAAATTATTTTTTTGTGTGTTTTTTCGCCCACTTTTAAGATTATTAATAAAAAGAAAGGTGAATTATGTGTTATTGGTGCCTTCCCTTTTTGAATATGGAAAGTGAAAGAGCAGTTATATACGAAGTGGTCTAAACAAAAGCCAATATTTTTTTTTCAAATTAAATATAAAACTTAAACAATTTAACCCAAAGTGAAACGTTGAACAAATTTTAAACAATTTGATTAAACAGATTAAATAATTTTATCATAACCTAAATATGCATCTAGGTTTGTGCAGGATAAAATAAGTAAATTAACCACAACGCCCGATGTACGAGAAAAACCCACAATGAGAAAAACCTCAGACAATCCAGCCACTCAAATCCAATATGATGGAATTACAAAGTATACGACAGTAGACTTACAACACAAACTTGATGCCCTCGCATGCCTTGATTCTCTTAATTCCTGTAACCTCTGCACAATGATACGCAGGAGTCCACTCGCACACTGCCACAATATGTGAGACCACACATGTCTCGGTATCCACCGAACTTCTTCAACAACTGTCTGCAGGTCAAACAGCGAAATCCACCACTTGTTCATAACAACAACACAAATATGGAGTCCACCGTGTGTAAACAAAAAATACGGAGTCCACCCTATGAAATAATTCTCAATAGATGTAGAGAACAAATCAAAGGTGCCTAAAACAAGATCTTAAAGCATAATAAGATGAACACTTAGATCCATAGTATTTGGGTGTAAACTAGAGTTTTGAATTTTTTTTTGATAGAGTTTGGGAACTCAAAATATAAGTTTTTTTATCTAATAAAAATGTTGCTCTGCACTCTTATTTATAGGCGGTTTTTCAAAAACGAGATTAGGATGAAACATGTTAAAAAAAATCTCAAAATTTTGAAAAATTCGCAGGTTCGTTCGAACGACTTTGAACCTCGTTCGAACAAAGTATAGTATCTCATTTGAACCAGTATCCAACAAGCTATCAACAACATACCAGTGATGAAAAAAGTTGGTTCGTTCAAAGTTTGTTAGAACCTGTTATAACGAGGTACCATATCTCGTTCTAATGACAAACTATATTTCGTTTTAACGATATCGCAAAAAAAAATATTTTTCTTCTAAAAAATATTAAAAAAAGATAATATCATTTTAAAACATTTTAAAAATAATTTTATAAAAACATAACACACAAATATAAAATCTCCAAGGATCAAAATATTTACACATCCATACCTAAGAGATCCTTGGAATGTGAGGACGAAAATGAGCACGAAACATGACACAATGATGTAGATATTCTCACTTGTCCACTACGTCTTCAAGTAACCACGTCATAGGCTTGAAAGGATAACACACTCAAGTGCTAACCTATGACTCAAAGAGTTTTGTCCAAACACAGAATAAGTCAAAACATATAAATTGACTCTATACAAAAATTTATTCTTATAGAAAGACACCAACCATCTTCTAGATGAAAGAAATTAAGCCTTTCTTTGTAGGAATTCTTTATAAAGAAAGGCGAGTGTCTTTTAGACCCCTCCTCATGGTTAATTTCTTTCAAAACCATTTTATCAGTAGAAATATTTTTTTGCATTTTAAGATCCAACTCATTTTCTAAATATGTTTTTTTAATTTATTCCAGTTATTTTTATTTTATGGTATTTTTTTTATTTTTTATCAATATCTTTTATTTTATTTTTGTAAATTTGCAAGATCTTTTTTTATATTTTTATTTTGTAGAATTGCATGAGTTTTGAAGATTCCCATCAATGGGTATGATGAGTGTGCCAAAAAGAGAAGAAAAAAGATAAAAGGGCAAGAGGCGAGGGTATTATTGGAATTTAGAAAAAATATTCAACGACAATTTTTTAAACTAACACTGGGCGTAAATGTTGGATTAGTTTTTTTTTGGAGGGGTGGTGTTGGTTGGGGAGGGAGAGGGAGGGAGACAATCTCTAAACGACGATAACTAACTAGTGCCTAGGTCCAAATAATCATATTAATTAGTATAATTTAAAATAAAAGTATTAAATAAATAGTTAGCTTAATTATATATTAATGAAATGGGTATCTTAGTCATTATCGAAAGATTTAGTAGACAGTGCTATGCACAAAAGCATTATTAGTTAAAAACTTGACGAGATCTTAACTAAATTGAATGAGTCACTAGCAGTGACAGAGCCACATGGTCGCTGGCCTAGGCACAGTCCTAAGCCAGAATATGTAAATGCCATTATATATATATATATATATATATATATATATATATATATATATATATATATATATATATATATATATACATATGATGTGATAGAAACCAATGTAACTCAACTATTCCCGGAACTTTTCACTGCTCTGATATTTCTGGAAATGCCACGTGAAGAAATGTTGCTGATTAAGTCTAACACCTGCTCCTATTCTTATGGAAGAACTAGTCTTGAATGTTAGTTTTTAAACGTTGTAAATATTTAAACAAGTAGGCCTTGCTATTCTCATGCAAAGGAACATTAGTAATATGGCTACAAATAAGCTCAACATATATACTGTAAAGCTATTGAGTGATAAGAAAATATACTTATAAATGTTAATATGTAATTTTTAAATCATGCAAACGCCTTGATATGTAATTTTTCATGCATTTAACATATTATTATAACTTATAAGTACTCCCTAAAAAAAAATTCGTGGGCTCCCGCCCCCGAACTTCCGGACTAAGCCTTTCGTGCCCAGCCCAAGTATAATTTCTGGCTCCGCCACTGGTCACTAGTATAATGTGTTAAAAGTGTGGAGCAAGGGTGAACATTATAGTAGTAAACTTGGGGTTTAATGTAACTCAATATAAAATGGATAATCCACAATTGTACATATATTAGTACGCTTACTAATTTTCTTTTTATAACACAAATAAAATGACAAATAGTCGAGTTAAAACGTCATCTTCAATGCAGTAGTTTTAAGTATATTATAAATTTTATGTATCATTATTTTGTCTTTTGTAATATAAAGTATCACTCCAAATAAGTATCCCATTCTTTTCATAATTTCTTTCTCTTCTCTATCTAATCTGCTAAAGACGTTTGGTGGTTTGGTTATCCGACTTTTGCCCTGGTATCCATTAACTTTCCCAACACAGTTGTTAGTCACTATTTGTACGATAGTTTTCTAGCTCTCTCTATCTATCTACACACACATATACCACCCCCATCGCCGAACAAACCCGCCACTATCGCCGAAAAAACCAAGTGGTTAACCCATAAAATCAATGCACAAAACCAATGCAAAGAAACCCATTGATTAACCATGCACATGACCAAAACGCAAAGAAACCCATCACTGAAAAATCTCACCGATAAAACCCAAGCACATAACCTGGTCAGTCCGGTTGAAACCCATCATCGGAAACAACGACTCTTTTTTTCTTCTTGAAAGTGTTTTGAATATTGTTCGGATATCTGATACTTGTGAGTAAAAAATAACCCATCACATTATTTAATGTCTCAGGCTAACACAAACTTTAAATAAAAAATAGTTTCAACATATTTTTTATTATTTCTTAATAATAAAAAAATAATCTTTCTTGATTTAACAAATCAGTGTTTCTCTATAATTAAAAACATTTTTTAAAATGAAAACAATTGTTTTTCCAAGAGTCTATTAATTTTTATATATATATAGAAAATACTTATATATATATATATATATATATATATATATATATGGAGAATTATTGTTTTTATATGGATATTTTACATATTTTTTATAAAACTTTTTAATGTGGGGGGTCATGGCATGTCGAGATTTAATTGAGTTGTGTACATTTTTTATAAATAAAATAAAATTGTGTCGTGTTGTATCACTTTAATTATGTGACATGTTACTTTTATTAGGGTGTTGTTCGTACTAGAGAATGATGTGTTCATGTTAAGATTTTAAGTCGTGTGAGTTTTGCTCACAAAAGTTTTATATTTTGTGTTTTTTTATATCGTGGGGAATTAAATTTTTTTGCATAAATATCATACCCTATAGAAAACAAAATGAAAATTTACGGATAAATGGATAAATAACAAAATCAAGCAGTAAGCCTCTCTTATTTTCAAAAAAAAAATACTCTGAGGTCATTTATATAATTTATTAAAATAAAGTATTTATGTATGTGAGTTTGCTACCCTTTTCTCTCATCTTAAACATTGCGTTTTTTAAAATTCAAAAAATGAAAAAATCAAAAATCTCTTGAAAGCTAAAAAGATCTCTATCTCCAAATAGAGTTAATTATTATCATCTTTTAAATAAAGACCTCAATTAATACAATTTGTCTACATTTATTATTTATTTATTTGTTCAATATTAATATTTGACCACGGACTAATTTTTTTTTAGAATTTTCTTTATTTTTCAAAATTTTCTTCTTCAATTCATGGTAATTCAATATATTAACTTGGATTATATATATATATATATATATATATATATACTGCACTTGTATAGACTATCCTGCCTTTTAACAATGCCAATTGGACATGTGTCACCTGACAGTGAGCCCAGAAGAGAGAGAGAGAAAGTGGGAACACCGTCAGGTGACACATGTCATATCCGCACTATTAAAATGCGGGATAGTCGTATATATATATATATATATATATATATATATATATATATATAGGGAAAGGATCAAGTGAGGACCCCGAATGAGGACCCTTTTGTTAAAGAATAATGATATGAGTACAAAAACCTCCCCCAAATCTGATGTTGATTCCACTAACTCTCTCACCTGCCTATTAAGTATTGCCTTGTGTTATGGGGTCCCGCCAGAGCACCCAATTAATTACTTTTTGGGGGAGTTTTGGGGGAATTATTTGGGACTCATAGCATCACTCTTTTTTAAAATAGTAAAAAAAAAAATTTGGGCTTATTTTTTTTTATGATTTTTAAACATTTCAATAGGACCATAAAAAAATAATCAGCTCAAAATGATTTTTTTTCTATTTTAAAAAAATCATTCAAACTTTGTTAGTTTTAAGTTGTTAAAAACTGACAAAGTTTGAACGATTTTTTTAAAATAGTAATGAAAATCATTTTAACCTGTTTTTGTTATATGGCTCTAATGAAATATTTAAAAACTATATTAAAAATATTAACTCAAAAATATTATTTTTACTATTTTATCAAAATTGGTCCGTGCCAGCGGTATGCAAACAGAGGTCCTCATGAGATCATCTCTCTCTCTCTCTCTCTCTCTCTCTTATATATATATATATATATATATATATATATATCACTGTTCTAAAAAACCCGCCTAGGCTCCGCCTAGGCTTAAGGCTTGGGCGAAACGCCTCGCCTTAAGTTTTTTACGCCTTATTCTTAGTAAAATCCTTAAGGCGCACTTTTTTCTAAAAACAACAATACTTAAGTGAAACGATATCGCCTTTTAAATAATTTTTTAACTAATCGGACCATTATCTCATCCAAAATAATCAAATAGTATTTTAATTTTCATATATTCAGACATATTTTTATGATATGTACAATTTTAGTATTTTAATAGCCTTGTTATGGTTTAAAAATATTAATATATATTAAGAAGTCTTTCACGCCTTTTTACGCTTAAACCCGCCTAGGCTTCTAAGGCTTAAGGCTTGACCTCCACGCCTCGATCACGCCCCGTATTTTTTAGAACCTTGATATATATATATATATATATATATATATATATATATATATATATATAGAGAGAGAGAGAGAGAGAGAGAGAGAGAGAGAGAGAGCGGTTCTCATGCATACCCCAGTTTGCATACCGCTGGCGCGGACCAATTTTGATAAAATAGTAAAAAAAATATTTTTGATGTAATTTTTTTTTATAGTTTCTAAACATTTCAGTAAGACCATAAAAAAAAATTCAACTCAAAATGAATTTTTTTGCTATTTTAAAAAAATCGGTCAAACTTTGTCAGTTTTTAACAACTTAAAAACTGACAAAGTTTGACCGATTTTTTTAAAATAGCAAAAAAATTCATTTTGAGTTGAATTTTTTTTTATGGTCCTATTGAAATGTTTAGAAACTATAAAAAAAAAATCAGCCCGAAATTATTTTTTTTACTATTTTAAAAAAATGGTCCGCACGGAGGGTATGCAAACTCGGTATGCATGAGATCCTTTCTGTATATATATATATATATATATATATATATATATATATATATATATATATTATTTGGACGAGTAACTTTGTTGTTATATACTATTTTAAAAGTACAAATATTAATTTGTGACACATTAAAAAGGAAATCACAATTATCTGGATATTATCTTTATTATACCTCTAATACATTAGTATTATATATTTTGAAATCAATTTATGCATCCATTCTCTTCATCAATATTTATGTATTTACTAGAAATCTGAACGCCGTTTACTTGCTTTCTCTTCCACCATTTAATTCATTCGCTCCTTTATCTACCTTTCAATTTCTCAATTTTTTCCTACGCTTTCATTAATTTAATTTAATACCTTATTTCAATAACGTAACCTAATCAAAACTTATCTACACCATATTCACCATCAGAATGGAGATCGACTAGAGTAACCCATTATGTTGATGCAAATTCAAAGCTACAGTTGGAATTAGCACTGTCTTATATGAGAAGGGTCATAATTATGAGTGAGGTTTTGATTCTTATTTAAAAAAATTGATGAATTCAATGACAACTTTGTTCTTATGCTCCCACATTTATAAATTATTTTTGTTCATTTAATTTTATTATCCTCATCAATGGCTTTTGTTCCCACATTTACAAAGGAGTGTTGCAGCTTAAAAGGAAGCCAATGGAGATATGTTAACCTTACTAACTAAAATGGATATTGAAATTTTGAAATTATTATATGACCAAGAATAGGATGACTTTCATTTGTAATATTTAGTTACAAATTTAACACTTGTGTTATATAGTTAAATTTAAAATGTACTCATCCTCGAAATTTTTTATTATATAATTAGTTCTTCATTTTATTTATTTTTTCACTATATGGTTATCAAATATTATAATACGTTCGCGCATCACACGGGGTACATGCTAGTATTCATAGATATTAAACTTGATTGTATTGGAGAATTCCATTTCTTTGCCTTATCAAATAAGATTTTTATGGGATACTCAAATTTTATCCTATTTATAATAAATCATTTTGTGTCGATTCATAATTCTGACTCATTTTTTGTAAATCAATGATATTTCATAATTGCATTAGTTGATACTTGAAGTCCACTCATTAACATATAAAAATTAGTTTTTTGGGGCTTAATCCCATTTTCAATGTTTTGTTAGGCTCTCCTCTAATATATTTTTTAAATTGTATTAACTTCCATAACCTCTAAAACCATCTACAACAGCTTTGTACTCGCTTCTCTTCCTTTCCTCGGAAAACGACATTTGTCCCATAGTTGTTAAAACAGGACCAACAACTAAAAAACTTTAAACTTGGGACTAAACCCAAAAAACTATTTGTGGAATCACAGATATTTAATCCTACTTTTAATGATTCATTTGTACCCACTCCTATGTTTTTAGTTTTTTAGTTGTTGATCCTGTTGTAATAACTATGGGTTTAAAAATCAATCAATGCAATTTTGACATATCAACAACTCGCAAAAAATGAGTCAAAATTCAAAGTCGACCTATAATACTTATATATAATTGAATTGGAGATGCTATTAGATTTTGTAAATGTATCAAAATGAATAACCTATTGTAACCAAGTTATTAACTTCCATGAACTATTGTCCGAATCACGACTTCAAAGAAAACTTGTGGAAAAAATTGCCAAAAAATTCTTGACCCCTAATTGTTAAAAAGCTAATGTTAGTTGAAAAAAATTCGTTGATGTGTCAACAATATATTAAGTTATATTTTTAGTAAACTTCATGTGACCTCACACATCAATCAATATATTCTTCACTTCCAGGGTTGCATTTGCCTATAAGCAAAGAAGACGATCGCCTATGATCCCTGATTAATTACCCCCCCCCCCCCCCCCTCCCAACACACACACAAACACAAAACACACACACACAAAAAAAAAAAACTTGTTCCACTTAAAATAAACTACAAAATAAAATATCCCCAAAGAAAAAAGTCTAGTGACCCATTCATACTTGTAAGTCCAACCAAATAATGAATTGTATTTTTTTCAAATGCTTGGATTGCCTATAGACTAATTTTTTCAATACCCATTACGGTTGCTTCAGCTGAAAAAAGTTTCTCAAAGTTAAAATTAATCAAATATCACCTTCGTTCTACTATGCCATAAGAAAAATTAAATGGATTAGTTGTATTATCAATTGTGAAATATTTGTTAAAAATAATTAAATTTGAAAATTTAATTGATAGTTTTGTATCGAAAAATGAGAGAATAACACATTTTGTTTAATTTGATTTTTTTTATATAAAGCCCCCCCCCCCCCCCCCCTAATTGGTTATTCACCTAAGGTCTTAAAACTTCGGAACCGGTAACAACCTAACGGTTACTAGAAAGGACCAAAGGGTACTCGCTAATGCGTATTAGGTTATTTAAAAAAAACTCTTTTAACTATTTGATATAAAATCTATTATGAATTATAAATTAAAATACACTCACACACACTAGTAAGTAAAAGTGATGATGCTAGATATAAAAATAATTCCCTTTAAGAATGAGATGAGGAAAAGTGGAAGGTGACACAATATTTGTTCTCAAGGAACCCACCGTGGTAGTAAACCCCATGTCCCTAGTCTCAGGACAACTCACACACCCAAGTCCAATATTACCAATTATAAGTTACAGATTACAGTCCTCCAGTTTACAATGATTTAAACTAAGAAAATACAAATCCGTACACCCGACTAACAATCATTCAACGCAATAAAATCCAGGTAATAGTGACTACAACACACGCACTACACACGCACAACTACACACTCAAACCGGAGACCCCATGAAGTTGTGCAACACATATATTTAATTTAAAAAGTTTGTTTTACTCAAAATAAAAGAAATATCGTAGTTAACAAAATGGGACTAAACACACACCAAGTTATGTCAAATTTAGTTAACAAGAATAGTAAACAGTTTGTGATAAAGGATAAACAGGGACTGATTTAATTCCACACAAACATAAATAAATAGAATAAGATAAAATTGAATTAATCGATACTAAAAGAATGATTAAATATTAAGTCACACGACACATGCAAGGTCTTCCTTAATAATTAACATCCAAGTAAATATTAATCCTAAAACAATTTAGTTGGCGCAAATGACCACAAATAAAATAGTAGATAAACTTCCAACAATTGTGTCGCGCAACTAAAATAAAAAATTAACTTAACACCAAATAGGATATAAATTAATTTAAACCGGTGTTATGTTAAAATATTAAGTCCAAGTAAAATGAGCAAAAGATAAATATGTATAGCACTTAGCTCATACTAATTAAGGACTTAATTAAAGTCAACACAAGAAAGTTAAATATATTTTAGTTAAGTCCAAATTGCCAAAAATTGTAACACAAAACAAATCACAAAGATTAAATTCCAAATTTAGTTCACATCAATACTATAACTATGTTTGGATAAAAAAACTCGTACACACACTAACACCACCTAAGTATAAAAGAATACAACAAAAAGTATTCAACTTAGATAATAAAAAGTGTATGACTCAATTGATTTAATCCAAGTCAAATGAGTACAAAATAAAGCGTGTAGCACTCGACTCAATAAAATAGGATGGGCTAACTAAAATAAAAATTAAATAAATAAAGATATGATATAAAGTCCACACACTAATTACACCCAACTAAATAAAATGAACACACAAAAGTTCAACTTAGAGGATATAAATAGTTAGAGGCAAAAATCAGATTATCTTTAATCCCAAATAAATTAAATTTAAATCAGATTTAAAATAAGAACATTTTAATAAAAAAAATGTGTGACACAAAAACTTAAGTTTAGATTTTAAGTTTTAAACAGTTAAGTCTATATTAACAAAAGCACACACACACCTAGTTGGGTGTAACTAAAGCTCAACAACAAACACCCAATAAAAAAGACTTAGATCTAAAAAGCCCAAACAATTTCAGTCCAAAGATAGTCCGATAATAAATCATTTGGACAAATCTAGAAGATAATATGTTTAAAACAAGCACAGTTAAAATATAAATGTGTTTAAATACAACAGGAATAGACTTGATTTATTTAATTAAACTAAATTAAATCTGATATATATAAAAGAAACTGTTTAATCAGATCTAAACAAAAACATCTATAGATAAAGTGTGACACAAAAATTTTGGATTTGTTCTTAACACACAACCAACAAATAAAACAGATGTTCACGGATCTAAGTAGTCTAGCAATCTCTATAGTAGATCCAACCACAAAAGTTCAGATTATATATATTTTCCATTTAAAAAAACTATAATCAGTTCGGGCATGAAACAAAACCAAAACCAGATCCAAAAGGGATCAAAACCCCCAGTAGATCTAGACAAATTTTTCAAAAAAAATCACACCAACATTAAGAAATCAGATCTAATTTAACAACACCAAAAATTAGATCAAAAGATCTCTAAAGCCAAAAGAAAATTCTGCTACAAAAAGTATATATATATATATATATATATATATATAGGCAAGGTTCTAAAAAACGTACGACGTGATCGAGGCTTGTAGGTCAAGCCTTAAGCTTTAGAAGCCTATGACGGCCTTAGGTGTAGTTGATACCAAATTTATTCTGCTGACGTTGACCAATTATGTGGAGATACGTGTCAATCTACATGGCACTCGCAAACATTTTTTGAACAACACCTTGACTCCGAGGAATTCAACCTCCCCGACCAACTCAGGCGCTCCGAGCAACAAGTGTTCTCCGAGTAAATTTATTGTACCGAGCAACTCATGTATACCGAGCTACTTAGGCGGTCCGAGCTGCACCTCGTACAGAGCATTCATATCCGGATAATTAAGAGGATGACTGCGCATTAAATGCTCATTATTATCACACATATGTACACGCCTATTGGATAGCTATGCATTAATCTTTCACATGTACAGCCTCAGGGCTATAAATACATTGTAACCTCCTCATTAGCAGGAGACTCGGAATTTCTTGGTAAACCCATTATCGAGAATTCTGCAAAGAGTCAGCAATAACACAAACAATGGACGTAGGCCATTCTTTCAAGGTTGAACCACTTTAAAAATCTTTTGTCTTATTTATTTTTATCTGTGATTAAAGAATTAGGTCAAATCTAGTTTTTTACATCAACAGATTGGCGCCGTCTGTGGGAAACGACTCTAATTATCATTTTTTACTAAAACAATTCATCACCAATGGCTGATAATCCTGAATCTAGTAATCGAAACGCTGGAAACCCCCCAAATCCTTCCACTCCTCCAAATGTCCAAGATCTGGCCGGAATAATGGCTAATTTGGCTCAGGGCCAGACCGCCATACAAGAAACCATGCGACAACTCATACAAACCGTCCAGGATGGAGTATCTATCCATTTAGGACAGCGAAGCATTCAGAGAAATACCCGATTGCCTTCTTCGCGAACTAGACAAACGTTACTCCCTGAAGAATCTCGATCTAGACATGTCGATTCATATCGCACTGATAGATCTAATGATCCTTCTTATCATCCTGGAAGGACTTCCTCGGTACGAGCTACCGACACTCAACAAAATGTCACTCTATCTACAGAAAGGACCAGTGATCTTGAAAGATTGAGTAGAGTCTCTCCTTTTGATCGTTTGGGTCCTAGGAGGAATAAAAGTCCCCCTAGGATGGTGTCAAGGAATTCTCAACGATCCTCTGATTTAAAGGAAGGTTCTGCCCAATCCCGACCAGCTGCTCGTCGTGAAAGATCCTAAGAGGCAAATTCAACACGATCAGTTGCTCGGACCAATAGGCCCGAGGAGGGAAATGATGCATGGAAGGGATCTATTCAGAGGTTGGAAAATAGACTAGGGGAAATGGCTAAGGCCAATAATCCTCTGTAAAGAACTTTTATCCAAGGGACACCTTTTATCCAGGCAATTGTGGATTTTCCCACACCATCAAAGTTCAAAGCACCTGTTGTGACTCCTAAATATGATGGAAAAACCGACCCTGTCCTTCATATAGAACAATACCAAGATACTGCTGATATCTATGCTGTGCCAGACGAGATGAGATACAGGGCATTTTCAGGAACTCTCACTGGATCTGCTCAAATATGGTACAATAATCTTCCTCGAGGAAATATTACAAATTTCATTCAACTGGCCGAGCTCTTTATTAGAAACTTCTATTTTGGAGCAAAACCAGTTAAACGAGTAGCACACTTGTTAAGTGTTAGACAAAAAGAATGTGAGAGTACCAGGGATTATATTATTCGTTTCAATAACGAGAAGTTTGAAGTTATTGATTACGAAGAAAAGACAACAATTACTGCTCTGATGAGTGGATTATTGCCAAATAAACTGTACTACACTCTAGCCAAAGATCCACCCACAACCATGGCAGAGCTAATGGCAAAGGCAGCTAAAATTATGAACGCCGAGGAAGCTATGGCTGCGATGAAGAATATCGATCCCAAAGATACCAAGATTGAGCGTGATAAGGCTGAGAAGAAAGAGCAGAAGAATAATGGTGGTAACAAGTAGTCAAAAGCAAATCAAGCATTGGAACAGTTGAAGAAATTTGGAAACTATACTCCTTTGAAGGTAGATATAAACCACGTTCTGGAAGAGATCAAGAACAGCGAGGAGTTAAACTGGCCTGAAAAAATGAAGACAGATCCAGACAAGAGGGATAAGGCCAAATATTGCGAGTTCCATAAAGACCATGGTCACACGACTAAAAATTGTATAGCTCTTCAGAATGAAATTAAAGTACTCATCAGATGAGGAAAGCTAGCTAAGTATGTTGATCGCAAAAATGAAGGAAAGAACAACGACCAAGCGAGACAGAGATCTAGATCTCCTCGTCGAGCAAAAGATGACAAGAAAAGATATCATGAAGATGATCCAGAAGACGACCCCGATCTCCCCAAAAGACCAAGATAGCAAGAACGTGAGGTATTTTTAATTCGTTTTGGATCATTTGATTGTAATGTTATTACAGGTGGAGATGCAGGAGGTGGAGACCTTACTGCAGAGAGTAAAGCTTACCTCAATGAGGCTCAAGCTTGTTCGTATATTCAACGAATAAATCTAGCTGAGGATGATCGCCCGAGGAAGGTGAACAAAGATATACTGGTCATCGATTTCTCTAAGAATGACCTCGCAGGTGTGCTATATCCTCATGATGATCCATTGGTGATCAAAATGAGGATGAAGGAAGTAATGATCTCAAGAGTACTGGTGGATAATGGTAGCTCGATGGATATCATGTTCTACTCATGCTTTGACAACTTAAATTTAAAGTTGTCTCATTGGAGCCATATCATCGGCCCCTCCTCGGTTTTACTGGCGAGAAATTTTTTCCACTTGGGACGATCAAGTTGGATATATTCATCGGTACATGGCCTACTTGTCGAACAGAAAGAGTGCGCTTTTTTGTGATGGATAAGAATGTTCAATCAGCTTACAATATCATCATGGGAAGGGTAGGATTGAAGAAGTTCGAAGCAGTACCATCTACTGTACATCAATGCCTAAAATTTCCAACCAACTTTGGAGTAGGAGTGGTGAAGGGCGACCAAAAAGTAGCTCGAGAATGTTACTATTCATCTGTCGAGAAAGAAGAGCGTAAAGAATCTAAAAAGAAAACTACTACTTATCAGGTTGATGAGATAGAAGACGCAAAGATTGAGACTTTAGACCCAAGAGATGAGTCTCAACTCGTTACGGCATGCTTTGTTGAGGTCAGTGAAGTCGATGCAAACTCTCCACTTCCCATTGCTCTTCGGAACTACTATTGGGTTGGATAACCATTTGGGGAATTGTACCTCTCATATGGATCCTGCATCCAGCAGTTTTTCCACCTTTTTTTCAATCGCTTTAGCCTTCTCGGGTGCAGTTCGCCGTGCCTTCTGCGTGATTGGCTTGAATGTGGGGTCGACGTGCAACTGATGATAGACCATACTAGGATCGATTCCAGGAAGTTCGTATGGTTCCCATGTGAAAACATCTACGTTGCGCCTCCGTAAGGTTGTCAACTCCTTTTGTTCTTGGTCGGTGAGAGATGCTCCAATCAAGAAGACTCTTTTACTGTCACCATCTCTGGCCATAACTTCTACCAAGTTCTCGACGACCCGCTCAGAGGGGAGGAGCCTGGTCTCCTCTACTCCAGGTCTTCCATACTTTAATTTCTATTTAGAAGGTTTCAGACCTTCTTCAATTTTCTCGCTGGGCTGCTCGGACTTCCTCTCTGGTTTTGGACGGATGGCTGCTATGAAGCACCTTCTCGCCATTGCCTGATCACCGTGGATTTCCATTACTCCACGTTCGATTACGTACTTGAGTTTCTGATGGTAGGTTGAGGAAACTACCTTCATCGCATGAAGCCATCCCCTGCCGAGGATGGCCTGGTATGGTGAGTCGATGTCAACTACCAAAAACTCGATCATCTTGGAGACTTTTCCAGCACGCACTGGTAGTACAATCTTTCCCAGGGGCATAGTCATTTTTCCAGCGAAGCCAACCAAAGGAACAGTAGCTTCCTTTAGGTCGGCGACGCTTAAGTTCAATTTCCTGAATAGGTCGAGGTACATTACTTCGAATGAGCTTCCTTGATCGACGAGCAGCTTGTCGACGTCAAAGTTGGCTATCCTAAGTGTAATGATCAGGGCATCATGATGTGGGGTCCTTACTCCCACCAGATCTTCATCCGTGAAAACAATATGCTTGTTATAGTTGATGTCCTCTGCTCTTCGGCGCTTTCCTGACTGTGACTTTACTGGATCGATTTGAAAAGCCTGCATTACTGTTGTAAGCTTCTTCATCTCCATTCGAGCTGAATTCCTTTGGATCTGCTTAGCATCAGATGCCCCATGAATTACCGCGAACTCATGTTCGGCATCATCTTAGAGCACGCTGTCAGGTCTTGCTTCTCTATTGGCAGCTACCTTCTCCGCCTTTTTCTCTACAAACTGGTTCAAATGCCCGGACTGGGCCAGTTCCTCGAGGTGAGACTTTAGAGCTTTGCAATGCTCAGTCTTGTGTCCTCCCTCTTTGTGAAAAGCGCATCTCAGCCCATTGTTCCTCTTTGAGGGATCTCCTCCCATTTTTCTGGGCCATTTGATGAATGGCTCGTCTTTGATTTTTGCGAGAATTTTGTAAATTGGTTCTTTAAAGACGGTGTTGACCGCCTGGAATGCTTTCGACGCATCATTGTTTCCTCCGTTCTTGGAGCCATTTTTTCCCCCGTTCTTTCCTCCTTTTTTCTGGTTCTCAACTTTATCACTTCCCTTAGTAGTGAGTTTAGCTCGACCGTTTTCTCCTGTACTGAGGTGGGTGACGTCTTCCACCTTGGCATACTTCTCGATGTGATCTATTAGGTCGTCGATGGTTATGGCTTCCTTCTTCGTCAGGGACAGGTAGAGAAGGGAAGAACTGGGTAGCCCAATTTTGAAAGAGGCCACCGCCACTTTCTCTGAGCAGTCCTCGACCTCATTGAACAACTCCCAGTACCTTTTCGCGTAGTATTGGAAGGTCTCCTGAGGCATCTTCTTCAATGTCAACAAAGAATCCAGCCTTTTGGGATGGGAGCTACTAGTAATGAAGCGGGTCGTAAAGAGTTCGGCCAGGGATTTGAAACTTCTGATGGATCGATGGGGGAGTCTTTCGAACCATTTCTGCGCCACATCATGCAAGCTCGAGGGGAAAATACGGCACATCAGTGCATCCCGATGATTCCAGAGGGTCATGGCCTGTCGGTATTGCCTGGCGTGATCGATGGGATCAGTCTTATCGTCATAAATCTTGATCCTTGGAATGGAAAATTTCTTGGGGGCTTCTTCCTCTTCGATTTCTCTCGTGAAGGGTGACTTCATCTAGGTTTTGAGATCTCACCTTGTGAGTTCTCTGGTTGATCTGGTACCGCGGTGGGCAGGATGTTGGTCCATTTCCCTGCGGACCAGATCTTGTATGTTCTCGTTGCTGCGAGCAGGGCTCTGGTAACGTCGAGCTCTTCGCAGCTGCTCGCGGAGGTCGTCGTCTGATTCGTCTCCATCGACCTTTCGAGATCCTCGTCTAGGGCTCCTTCCTCGGCTACGAGACTTGCTCGCCTGAGGGCTAGGAGTGCGGTATGAACGTCTCCTGTTATCAAGACGAAGCTCCCTCTCCAGTCTTTCTAGTCTTCTTTTCAGGCGAGCATTCTCAGCCTCGTACTTGTGAGAAGACTCCCTTTGTTCGTGGAGCCTTGCCTCGTACGCATCAATCAATCTGGATATCTGCGTGGACCTCGTTGGTCCCTGGCTTTTTTCTGAGGATGGCTTTTCCAAGCGAGCCCTCTGATCTGAACGTCGAACTTCAGACCTAATCCTGCGAGGATCAGGTGGTTCTTGAATATCCCCTGCCTGAGGGGCATTGCTGCTGTGACCAGACATTTTAAACTCCTTTCTTGGTGTGGGCTCTTCTCAGGGAAAGATGAACGCTTCCCACAAACGGCGCCAATTGTGGTAACAATTATTATGCAACGTAAATAAATACAATAAAGGCAATTACCAAGGAATAACAAGGAATGAAAAATAACAATCACACAACAAAAGATGTACGTGGTTGAGCAAAGATGTGCCTACGTCCACGGTGGTGCAGTCGATATTATTTCTATATACTCCGGAGAGTGGTTACAGAGAATACAACTTGTCCTTTTGCCCCGGACCTAGGGTTTAATATATACATGTACATTTAGGTGAGTGGGGATGATGGGTTCCCCCACCTCTCCCATCCTTCCTATAACTTCCCTTCAGGGGAATGTGGGAAGAGACCGAATCAAAATAAAAGGTGGGGGGCCTAGACTTTGGGCTGTCAGAACTGGCTACTCGTCTAGGACCATGGTATTAATTCTGGGTACCCACAATTAATACCCACAAGATATTTTCTTAATAACTTTTTATACAATATTAATACCCATAATATTAATTGTGACAATTTTCTTAATACCGTTAATTTTCTTAATACCCACAATTTTCTTAATAACTTTTTATACAATATTAATGATGGACAATGAATTTCTTTCTTAGAAAAACAAAATATCTTTGACAATTTTAAAGAGGATGATCCTAGATAACATTATAATGTCTGTATTTTCTATTGATAATCATTGTTGAAAATGCATAGAATAATCTGGTCAGTCATGACATAAGACCATAAGACATCGCTCCCTTTTAATGATAACATTTAGCCTAATAAGATAACTGCGAAACCGCTAACGAGAGAGTAAGAGAAGTTCATAAAGGGAAATGGACTTAAAGGCGGTTAAAACCTAAAAGAATTGTCATAATGGAAAACCAACCTAAATGACTGGAGATCCCAAAAATTAGGTTCAATGGGGCAACCTAATTATGTGCCATTCAGTTAACACTGAAAAGAAAATAAATTCTTCCTCGCATTCCTAGGATCAGTCAGTACACTATCTGTCACGTGATAATTTGATATTTAATGACTCCTATATGTTAAACAGACAGGACAAGTGGGATATTAGCAGGATACTCTTTATAGAAATCCCGTATGTGAGTGAGAATGGGAAATTACTATGAGAATAACCAATGGCTACAGTGCTAAATATTCTGACGCGCTCATGAAGCCAGGAGGTGTCCAAGTCCAAAATAAACACAACAATGAGAACCAAGAATGCTCGGAGAAGGACTGTGTAAATTATGTTATCTTAATTTATACAAAAAGGTTGATCGATTCAAGACATCACGTTCATTGATTGGTCAGTATACCTGATAGTCTCTCATAAGGTAAGATTAAAGTTCAAAAGCTATCTTTAGCAATGCAACTCTTTTCCACTGATACTCTCTCTAATTTGTCTTCATGTAAATTTGATTCTTAACCCAAATTTCATTCATGTGGGGGATTATTAGAAAAATTTATGTTTTTATATAAATTAATATTTTGATCAAATTAATATATAGATTATGCACTTTTAGGGCTTAAAATAATATTGATTATGGACATAGGACAACAAACATTTCGTTTCCATTTTTAGTCCCTATTTTTAAATTATCGCCTAATGTGACATGCTGTGATTGGTTGATATTTTATGGATATGGGTCTGCGCCAGCAGCTTTATTAAAAAATAGGGACTAAAAATGAAAACAAAATGTTTGTTATCCTATTTCCAGAATACATATTACAATGTGTCTTATATTTATAAAGCCCCATTAATATATTGGTCTACTTTGAGCCATTATAAAAGTAGGAGTTGCACTTCAAATGTGGTGGGACAGAGTACATACGCGTTCTTTGTGGTAAGATGAGTTACGTGATATATTCATTTGTTAAAAATAATAAAATAATGAATAAGAAATTTGTTTTCATACTGTCCCATTTATGTATGAAAATTACTACGAATTTTATTTAATTTTCTGGCATGAATTTTTTGAACTGTCACTAAAGGTTGTGATTGTTAGCTATATAGTGACTATTTTTCAGAACCGTCACTAAATGTCATGACTATTCACTATTAGTGGTGACTGTTCATAAAAAGTGTCCACAAAGTGACTGTTAAGAAAAGACACATGTTTTCATGGCAGAACATTTTATTTTCTATAAATACAAGAATTGTCTTCACTTTGAAAAAGAGAGAAAAAAATATTTTTCAATACTTTTCATTAATCGAGTCAGAGAGAGTTTCAAATATAATTAGTTCATGGGACACGCACATTCAAGTGCTTCTTGCGCGTGTCGAGATCGTTTCATCCTGGAAGGCATACGCTCATTGTCCATTGCTTAAGTACCATAGTGGAAGCGAATTTTGTCTTAAGAAGAGAGTGTTTAACACTTGACTCGGTCTTCGTTTGTAAGTTTTTTTTATTAGTCTAATTTTTCTTTCATAAATATGATTTATGTCATCTTTTATTTTGATAAAATACAAAAACACATATTTATGAATTACACTCATAACAAAAACTAATTTTATATTATGAATAAATAATATAATTAATAAGAAACAAAAAAGAGTCAAATAATTATAATTATAAATTTAAGGTCCAATCACATGCTTCACATTATTTTAAAGTCATAGAAACTTTGAATGAATTAGTTAGTTGGGTAAAAAGGGCTTTATTCCATTAAGAACAATAATACACTTACCAAAAAATTTCCTCAAATTATCAAAATGGTTTCACGGCATTGTTCCATGGTGGGACTCACACCATGGTATAATACCCTTAAAGAATTGTGATAATTTTGTTATACACTTTTTTTGATAACTTTATCATTATCCATTAACGCTTTGGTTGACCTTAAGTTTAGTTTTGAGGCAATGGTAAGTGAATAGAAAATGGTGTATTTAGGGATGTTGTGGAATATTTTTGAAGAATCTCATGGTTCTAATAAGGCTGGCGAGGCCTGTCATTTTAATAAATGGGTGTAAGAAGGTAATTATATAAAAAAATTAAACCAGTGAAAAAAACTAAAAAAAATAATAATTTACGTTGTAATCAAACTTTTAAAACAAAGAGCTTTTGATTTAATTAGATTAACATTCTAATATGTTTATGAGTGTGCGTGTGTGTGTGTGTGAGAGAGAGAGAGAGAGAGAGAGAGAGAGAGAGAAAATTTCCTGTGCGTTTAAAATGGAATTCATATTTTTTTTATTTTGTCCTCAATATTAGGAAAAAAGTTCAAATAAAAATAAATGGAATATTAAGGTTCGAGCATCAGTTTGTTCTGTTGATAGGTGGTTTGACCGTTGTCTTAAAAATTTTGTTAGAATTTTTAGCCGAAAGTAAAAAAGGTCACAATGTAAGGGCTAAACTGAATACTACATGGAAAATAATGTCCAAACCCAAAAAAGCCACATATAATATGGAGCTAGATTAGGGGAGAATTAACTATAGTCATACATGCTTCCTATTAGGTTTATATAAATTAATGGTTAAAATATTAAAAGTGTGTGACACCCCACTCAAATAAATACCGGTTGATCAATCCTTTATTAAATTAAAACAGGATTTTCATTTGGTTCAATCTCAATCACCTTTTAGTTAATTAAGTTGGTGCCAAATTTTATCTTTCAATAAATAGATAATTACATGCAGAATAAAATAAATTAATCCATACACACAATCACTGAGTCTAAAATAATACTGAATAAATAAAGAAAAGACTTGACGAATAAACCGTCTACGATAAATCCCAAATCCAAGTTAATAAACCAACAGATAAATAAATAATCCAAATACTGAGTCTGAAAGTAAATGGGTAATATGGCCTAAATGAAACTTCAACTGAGATAAGATTCCTAATCTAGGAATAAAGAAACGACGTGTCTAATTCAAATCCTGCATGCATCCACATCTTCTTCAACTGGTGTCCCTGGATTAGATAATCAAGTCTGACGTCCCTATGGATGGACACCTAAAAGGTTTTGAAAATATTTTTTGCAAGATTTAGAAAAAAAAATATTTGAAAAATATTTGCAAGTGATTAAGTTTTCAGTAATTAAAATGCATGAATGTTTTTCATATTTAAGCTAGTGTCGCACTCCCTTGAGATAATACTCACCCCTTAATTATTGAGCACACCTACCGCTTATCTTTTTATAATCCCTAGATATACTATCCCGTCTAACTAGCCTTGTTATAAACGCTTACTAACACCCTAAGTAATTTTACTATTAATTTATAAGTTATTTCTCGCATTAACTTAATTAATCTTGTTCAATAAAATTATATGAGATCCTCACTAGTTATATAAATAATACAAATTTTCCGTTCATGTATTTTATCCGTATATAAATTTTTACACTATTATATATGTATAAATATACTATAACATTCACACATATACCGTATATATATATATATATATATATATATATATATATATATATATATATATATATATATATATATATATATATATATATATATCCATCCTCCCTAGTAATAACTCACCAGATGCTTTCTCTAAAGGCTATTACCCCAGGTATACTCAGTTTAACCCGGATACCACGAGATGGTTAACTCACACCGAATCGGGCATAAATAATAAGCATAACAGAGGCGGTCAAAGTTTCCCAAGGTGTGAGACCGAATCATAACCAATGCGCCTCACCTCGAAAAGAATCACAACATAAAATACAGGACGCTATGACATGGGTATTATACTCACCCCGCATTCATTAGCCAGGGGATTCACCCACATTGCACAACCTCCTATGATAGCACTAGAGGGGTATGTATTTATAAAATATATAACACCGATATTTAAAGAGCATATATATATATATATATATATGTATACAAACTATCACACTATCCTTGTATATATAATAAATTAAACCGGCTGACTCGTGTCTAACTCTCGTAGCACTAGCCTAAAAATATCCGAGTCAAATCCCTGAATCTTAATTTAATTAATTTTACATTAATTAATTTATTAAAGTAGTGTCACTCAACTACAATACCCGAAGACATTTACTCGGCCCGTTATTTTAAACATTCTAGAATCTATCGCTCCAAATTTCGTAAGTAAATTCCACCCCTTTATTTACCATTGAGATTCTGTATATATACATCCCTTAAGTCCCTAAGCATGGGGTTACTAAAGTCCCACCAAGTATACCCCCTTTTGTCCACAAAATCTCAGGCAAAATAAAAAATAAACGAGTTGTGCAGCTTTTTTTAGCGTCGTTCGAACGACAACTTGGGTTGTTCGAACGAATTCTGTCTTCTTCCCCACGCCCGCTTATACCATTGTTGTTCATCCAGTTTCTAAACCTCAACCCATAAATACAATTTGCTAACTCCCAACGATTTAAACTTTTTCCAACAAATTCCAATTTCTCATTTACATCCTTAACTAGCATCGAAATGTAACACTGATAATAAAAGTTTGAGTTGGGTTATTACAATTTCTTCTACACCGTTTCTTCAAAGTTTAGTTTCAAATTCCTAATTAACAACCTCTATTACCAAGATTATGAATATAAATTGGATTCACACACTTTTGAATCATAATACAACATCAACCGAGTCTCTAATCTACATAAATGATCCAATTCATAAACACTTGTTTTTCATGTGAAAACCCACCCAAAAATGAATTTGATTTACACCCACTATGATATGAATTGAAAACTACAAATTAAATTGAAAGCAAGTTAACCACTTGCCTGTACTGATTCGTAGGGTTTGATTTTATTTAGGCTAAACGATGATTTGATGAAGAACACACTCAATTCCTTTTGATGTGGCTCCCCAAAGCTCCCCCAATTTCTCTCTCTTTTCTTCTCTGCAGATATAGAGTTTTTCTAATTGAGTTGGGTATGCCACAAACTCTCTAATTTAGGTTTTATATTGTTAGTCCTGAAGTTATGCTTATGGTCCAAGCTAAAATTATCTAAACACCCCTCGTGTGGTCCCGGGTATACCTAAAAATGCCTCGAGACCCATTTACTACCTCGGGTACTCTTTTTTTACTATCTCGGCCTATCCAGAATCATCCATGAACTCAGAATCATCATATGAGTTACTTTACTAAAAATCCCTATCTCGACCACAATATAATATATACTCGACTCCCGATTGAGATAAAATAATATCACGTCACTATCAATAGCTATGGCATAATTAAATTATTGCTATTCACTTAGTAATTATTTTCCATAAATATTAACCATTAACTCTCCCGATTAATATTTAAATAAACTCGTAATAATTAATTTAATTAAATCACGACACACTAGTAATTTAACTTAGCCAAATTAATTAAGTATATAATGCTAAAAAATACGGAGTGTTACATACTTCCCCCCTTACAAAGGAATTTTATCCCCAAAATTAGGTCATCCCTGCAGCGAATAACTCTGGATACTGCTCTCGCGTGTCATCATCTCGCTCCCATGTTGATTAGTTAACACCGTGAACTCTAACTAATGGTACCACCTTACATCGCATCTTATGTTCACTACGATACAGAACAGCCACGAGTCTCCCCTCATACGGGATGTCTGGCTGTAAGTCAATCTCCTCGAGTTGAACGTGCCCAAAATCTTTCTCGCTCCTCTGATATTTCTTCAGCGATGCCATGTGAAACACGTTGTGTATCTACTATAGATGCTCTTGTAAGCCCAGTCTGTAAGCTACCGATACCACTCTCTCAATAATAGGAAAAGGTCTCACATACCTCGGTGCTAGCTTCCCCTTCTTGCTGAACCTCATGGTTCCCTTCGTACAATACACTCGAACCAACACCTGGTCTCCAATCTCTAACTAAACGTGTCTTCGGTCTGCATCGGCATAACTCTTGTAGCTATCCTGAGCTATACGAATACGTTCCCAAATCAGATCCATCTTGGAAGTAGTCTCCTGTATCATCTCTGGACCCAACAACTTATTGTCCCCCACCTCTAACTAGTAAGGAGGTGAATGAAAAGGCCTCTTATAAAGTGCCTCAAACGGTGCCATGCCGATGGTGAACTGGTAAGAGTTATTATACGCAAACTTTACAAACGAAAAACATCGCTCCCATCCTCCTTCGAAATCCAGAATGCACATCCTCAACATCTCCTCTAATATCTTATTAACCCTCTCAGTTTGTCCGTCTGTATATGTATGGTATGCGATACTCGAGATCAAGTCTGTGCCCATTGCCTCCTAAAAGCTCTGCCATAAGTGAGACACAAAGAACTTGTCTCTATCAGACACGATATTAATAAATACCCCGTAGAGCTTAACTATCTCCGCAATAAACAATTGTGCATACTGCATCATCTCAAAATCGGTGCAGACTGGTAGAAAATGTGCCACTTTGGTCAACCGATCCACTATCACCCAAATGGACGACAGGCCTGTAATAAAATCCATTGAAATGCTCTTATATTTCCACATGGGAATATCCAGTGGCTGTAGAATTCCTAAAGGCCTCTAGTGGTCTACCTTAACTAACTGATAGGTAACAAACTTCAAGACAAACTCTACTATGTCCTTCTTTATCCTTGACCACTAATATTGTCCCCTCATATCCTTGTACATATTATACCCATCGGGATGTACCGTAAACCTTGAACTGTGGGACTCAGTCATAACTACATGCCTCAAATCCTCATCCTTAGGCACAACTAATCTCCCATTAATACGTAGGCCTGCCTCTGAGATGATCGAGTAAGACTCTGCACCCTCAGTTAATAATTGACGTACTCTTTAGTGACATAACTAATCCTCCGCCAGTGCTTTTACCACCCGCATGATGATCTCGGGAGTTATAGATATAACTAACATGCACGCCCTGGCAATCTCATTGTCATATCGAAGCTCACTCCACTTTGCCTTCTAGACCTCCGCTAACTCTATTTGTGGTCCGTGAATAATGTAAACTGCTCCCTCAAAAGATAGTGTCTCCATATCCTCAAAGAAAATACAATCTCTACTAACTCAAGGTCATGGATGGGGCAATTATTCTCATGGGGCGTAAGCTTTTGAGACGCGTAAGCTATCTCCCTTTACTCCTGCTGCAATACTCCCCCAAGTCCCTATAAGGTCGGTGTAGACCTAATACGCTACCCCACTTCTAGGCAATACGAGTACAGGTGTTGACGCCAATTTATCTTTCATCTCATCAGAGGTTAGCTGATAGTGATCATTCAACATAAACGGCACCCCCTTACGAGTCAAGTTCGTCAACGGACCCGTAATCTTTGAAACCCCTTAATGAAATGACGATAATAACTGACCAACCTCAAAAATCTAGGAATCTATGTCAGTCTCCTGGGATGTCCCCACTCCCTCACTTTCGATACCTTATATGGATCAACTGATATACCCCTGTCTGACACGATGTGGCCAAGAAACTGCACCTCTCATAGCTAAAACCCACACTTCTTAAATTTAGCATACAACTGGTGGTCTCGAAGTATCTGCAGAACTCTATGCAGATGCTCTGCGTGCTCCTCCTCTGTGCGCGAGTAAATCGGGATGTCGTCTATGAATACAATTATAAGCTGGTCTAAAAACTCCATGAATATCTTGTTCATAAGATCCATAAACATTGTTGGTGCATTGGTGAGCCCAAACGACATCACCCTGAACTCGTATGACCCGTACTCAAATCAATCTTGGAGAAGTATGCATCTCCTCTCAACTAGTCAAACAGTTCATCAATTCTTGGAAATGAATATTTATTCCATATCGTGACCCTGTTCATCTCTCTATAGTCTACACCCAAGCGAAGCAAATCATCTATCTTATTCATTAATAACACCAATGAACCCTACGAAAATGTACTCCAAAGAATAAAACCATGTCCTAAAAGCTGTTGAATCTTCTCCCACAATTCCTGCATCTCTGAAGGGGCCATGCAATTTGGTGCTCGAGCAATCGATCTCGTTCCCGATGCTAGGTCAATAACAAAATCGATCTATCGATTGGGTGATAACCCTAGTATATCCTAAAATACATCCTTGAAATCTCTCATAGATGGAATCGAGTCTAACGGAATAACTACCTCCTGTGAGGTTTCCTCTTTAATGTAGTATAAGTGTGTGTTCGACCCTCCCTCAGAAAGAGGCATCGCCACTAAGAACATCTCATGTTTAATAATAGAGAACACTATGGTCTTATCGTAACAGTCTATTGTCACTCTATAATCCGTCAACCAATCCATACCCAATATAACATCGTACCCCTCCATATCTAAAATAAGAAAGTCTGGTTCTAATCTCAATCTCCCAATAATGATGTCTACCCCTTTACACACCGAGTGTATCAATAACCCACTACCCCACGGTGACTTTACACAGATAAGGCGGGTGCTTACTGTCTCTAAAAGACCGGCTGCTCGTGCAAATATAGTGGAAATAAAAGAATGCGATGCCTTATATAAAAAAGAATCCTACCCTCACGCTCATGTATAGGAAATGTACCCTCGACTGCCGGCGACACTTGAGGTGATTGTGCCATGGGTACGTCTCAGAAGTTATACAAATGCCCGTAATACATATGTCGCTGCGGCTATGTGGCTAGTGCTGCTGGAGGAATCTGTGCCTGTTACTCTGCTGCTGTCCCCTAGCTCTCTGTGGACACTATTTCTTCATATGAAATGTCATACCACAAATGAAGCATCGCCTCTGAAAGCCCCCTATCCCTGGCCCTTCTGGGCATGACGAGGTTGCCCCTGATACTAGCCATGGTGGCCTCTGCCCTGTTGGCCTCCCCCATTATTCCCTTTCCCCTAGCGGACCTGGGAACCTACTTCTGCGGGTTATGACCCAGTTAACCCTTCCTAAAACCCTGACCATCCGGTCGATAACCCCCAGATCTGAATCTCTTGGCAAAATCCTCCTACCAAGAATCCTTCCCCTACTTCCTACCTGCATGTTGCTGCTGTGCTCTGCTAGCAATACCCCCACCTGCCTTGCCATGCTGGCTGGGCTCACCTCCTCTCTTGCTTCCCTTCATATGGAACGATGATCCTGGCAGTGTAATAATATTGCATTGACGACATAAGTATACATCACAAATGTTCGGTTGCTGATTAAGTGCTGCGTGATCCTTTAGGTTAATCCATCCATAAACCTTGCTTTCTTCCGCTCCTCATTGCTCACCTCTTCTGACACAAAATTATCCAAATGGGTAAACTCCTTCTCATACTCTTCCATGAATCAGTCACCCTGAGTCACCTTACTGAACTTTTTTCACATTTTGGTCTCAATACCTGGCAAAAAATACTTGCGGTCAAGCTAGATCTAGATTTCGGCGATAGTCATCGTATCCCTCTCCCCCCCCCCCCCCCCCCCCGTGGTAACAGACCCCCACCACTATAAGGCCACCTCGACCAATATGAATGTGGCTAACATCTATTTCTGCACATCATTGCAATCGACCATGCGCAGGTAGCATTGCATATCTTTCTTCCACTGATATGCTAATATCACCTCTGAACTCCCCTGTAACTCTGGCGGGCGGGCGGCCCTTCTAAAAGCCTCCCTAAATCTTTGCCACTCCAATGGCCACGAGTGGGCCTGAATAACTGGAACCACTGTCGGCTGTGGTTGGGCCTGTATAAAGTGGACGGTCATGGCAGCCATAGCTATGTTGACTGCTTAGGCCACTATCTCGTCCACTTGTGTCGTCATCACACACCCTGATATACCCCAAATAACTCACCAGATGCTTTCTCTAAAATGCTATCACCCTAGGTATACTTCGTCCAACCCGAATACCACGAGAGGGTTAACTCATACTAAATTAGGCATAAATAATAAGTGTAGCGAAGGTGGTCATAGTTATCCGAGTGTGAGACCGAATCATACCCAAAGCGTTTCACCTCGAAAATAATCACAACATAAAATACTGGATGCTATGACATGGGGATTATACTCGCCCTGCATTCACTAACGAGGGAATTCACCCACATCGCGCAATCTCCAATGATGGCACTAGAGGGATATGTATTTATAAAAATATCTAACACTGATATTTAAAGAGCACACGAATATATATATATATATATATATACTATCACACTATCGTTGCATATATATAATAAATTAAACTGGCTTACCCGTGCCTAACTTTCGTAGCACTAGCCTAAAAAATATCCGAGTCAAATACCCGACTCTTAATTTAATTAATTTCACATTAATTAATTTATTAAAGTAGTTCCACTCAACTATAATACCCGGACACATTTACTCAGCCCATAATTTTAAACATATTATAATTTATTGGTCCAAATTCCGAAAGTAAATTCCACCCCTTTATTTACCTTTACGATTCTGTATATATGTATCCCTTAAGTACCTAAACATGGGGTTACTAAAGTCCCACCGATTACACCCCCTTTTGTCCACAAAATCTCAGGCAAAATATAAATAAATAAATAAATGAGTTGTTCAGGTTTGTCAGCATCGTTCGAACGATAACTTGGGTCTTTCGAATGCCCGTTGTCTTCTTCCCCATGCCCACTTCTGCCATTATTGTTCATCCCAGTTTCTAAACCTCAACCTAGAAATACAATATGCTAAATCCCAACGATTTAAAAGTTTTCCAACCAATTCCAATTTCTCATTTACATCCTTAACTAACATCGATTTGTAACACGGATAATAAAAGTCTGAGTTGGGTTATTACGATTTCTTCTAGACCATTTCTTCAAAGTTAAGTTTCAAATTCCAGATTAATAACATCGATTACTAGATTATGAATATAACTTGGATTCTCACACTTTTAAATCATAATATAACTTGAATCGAGTCTCTAATCTATATAAATTATCCAATTCATAAACACTCTCTAATCTATATAAATTATCCAATTCATAAACACCCGTTTTTCATGTGAAAACGCACCCAATAAACAAATTTGATTTACACCCACTATAATATGAATTGAAAATTGCAAATTAAATTCGTAGTGTCATATTTTCATTGGGGTAGACAATGATTTAACGAAGAACATACTCAATTCCATTTGATTTGGCCCCCAAAAGCTCCCCCAATTTCTCCCTCATTTCTTCTCTATGGATCTAGGGTTTTTCTAATTGAGTTGTGTCTACAACAAACTCTCTGATTTAGGTTTTATATTTTTAATCCCGAAATTAAACTTACGGGCCAAGCTAAAACGACCCAAACACCCTCGTGTATGCCTAAAAATGCCCCGATGCCCATTTACTATCCCCGGGACTCTTTTCCGACTACTCGACCTCTCCGGAATTAACCGTGCACTCAGAATCGTCATCTGAGTTACTTTACTAAAAATCCTTATCTCGACCTCAATATAATCTACACCCGACTACCGGTCGTAATAAAATAATACCATGTCACTATCAATCGCTATGACATAATTAAATTATTACTATTCACTTAACAATTATTTTCCACAAATATTAACCATTAACTCTCCCGATTAATATTTAATTGAACTCATAATAATTAATTTAATTAAATTACGACACACTAGTAATTTAACTTTGCCGAATTAATTAAATATATAATGCTAAAAAATATGGGGTGTTACAGTAAAATGCTTGCCACTCACAAGTTTGATGTTTCTTTGAAATGTTCAAACTAATTGTGTGACAAGTGAATTTATAATTCTTAAGTTCCAATTTAACAAATCTAAATGCATTTGTTTTTTTAATAAAATCTAAAGTTTACTAATGAAATATTGTCATGCAAAATTTAATTTACAGGGAGTTTATATCATGAATAATTTGATGTAAAGTTGTAAACAAAATGCACGAGAAATTTATTATCAGGTATCATTGGCATAAATGATGCATTAGGAGGTTTAATTTATTGTGACAATGAATAAATTTATTTATGTTGTTAATGGTTAGGCCTCACAAGAGAATAAACAGACACAAAAAGGAGGTGTAAAGCCTTGGATTCCTTTTCTCTAAATATAAGACCTTGGAGTGTAAAGATGCAAGCCTCCCTCAATGAGTGTGGAGTGCTTAAGGTTAACTAGAGAGTAGTCATGTAGAATTCAAAATATGACCATCCTCAGGTGAGTTTTTCTTGAGGGTGACAAGATATATCAACTTTAGTTAAATTGAGTTAGGTGGAAAATAATGGTTTGCTCAGTTAAGTCTAAGTTGAGAAAATAACCTCATAGGCAATCAAGAGAGGGTAATAAGTGAGGTCCTCCTCAACGGTGTGCTTAAGTATTAATGGTTTTTCAAGGTATAAGGGTTCTTATAGGACTTAACATATGTCTCTTCCACTCAACGATAAGTTTAGTAAATCTTATGATCCAAGTTATTTAAGGATATTGGAGAGAGAGTAATAAGACACATATTTCAAGAAAGTTTTCTCTTTTGGAGCCCTTCAGGGTCAATTACAGGAAGTTATATCATATATCTATTACACCCCCTATTTTCCCTACATAGGACGGTTAGTTCCATATATAGTCCATAAGGGTTATCTAACAATTATATATCATTCTAGGAATGTAAGATAAAAAAAGATAAAAATAAATAATGATTATATAAATTGAATGAGGAAATTACAAAATCATCAACTAAAATAAACTATTAATCTCAACCAAAAGTATACACACTCTAACATGTTAAATCATCAACAAAATTAAATTAAATTATTATAGAGTCACCCAAAATGGGTCCATACATAAAATTATATATAGGAAATAGACATAAATTTAATTGTGGAGGTGCAACCCTAAGACCTATGTAGATGATGGATGAAAGAAATGAATTGCGATAAAGCCAAGAGTCGTTGCAATGACAACCCTAAAAGTGGTGTCGTCGTTGAATTGAAATGTTACAACGCAGAAGGTGAGGACCATATGAGGAACTTCCAATGTGATCCCAATCAAAGGGCCAATATCACAATAATAAATTCATCTCATTACTAAGATGAGTTAATTAAGTGAATCTCTCAACCATAATAATAGCGATTAACCCAATTAGCTCAACATATAGTTAATCATTATGTTATTAAGGTTCATTATATTATTAATAAAATTTAAGATACAAAGATACACTAACAATCCTAACCATTTAGCCATCATATGTAATATCATCACATCACAATAATTCACATGAGGACTCTCGTCTCATCACTGTAAAGCACATAACATCGACAATGTCCTCACATAAATCATATCACGAAAGCCTACATCTCCATGGATTTATCATGCCTCTATTAGTCCTAACTATAAAAGGTCTCAAATCTTAAAGTATCGAAATAAACATTAGTGGAAATCACAATGCCATCACACCAATCCCATAACGACATACCAATATTTACATAGAAGGATCTTATTCCCATTGTCCAAACCCGGGAGATGGCGAATGTAATCAACACATATGATCTTAATACTAGACATATACCTAACTAATGTTAATATACCGAGGGCATAAACATGGTTCAGTGCACTTGTTCCATAAAATCCCCAACTAGTATATTCACCACTGATCAACACCCACCCAAGGTATGTTCAATCACATAAGGAATCCAAATAAATCATTCAACTAGGTAGGCATAACCTACACATTATAAGTTATCCAAATTGGTACACACCACCTACACATCATCAATATTAAAGAAAACATTAATTCATAATCATTAAAAATGTGACATAAGCATACCTCATCTTAACAAAAAAGTTATGATTATTCTTTGACCTAAGGAGCCAAACTACTGGTCCTAACTCATAATTAATTATTAAAAAGTTATATTATCTCATAGGTTATCGTTCTCAATTCGTCCAATAATTATAATTGTTATTAATGTTGTGCCCAAAATATGTCCACCACTTCCTAGGAGTCGAGTGTCATAAGAGTATAACCAAACACATAAAGATTGACCAAGGCTCTCCAAATGGCATCGTCCTATTTATAAGGTTGTGGCCGTGAACCTTTTACCTTAACCTATAAATATGAGGACACAACCCAAATACCTCAGAAAACCATGGCCTGGTGCCTCACAGGCCACGACCATATCTCCACAGTATGGCTCTAACATAACTGGCTGCAGATGCTTACACATCAACCATGGATTGCCAATTGTCCACCTTCTAAAAATATCCATTCTCCTTATCCATATCCACAAGTCCCGTGGGGAGAGCATGCGAGGTCCCAATATAACTCTTATAAATATAGGTGCTCATCTAACATTTGATAATCAACTACTAGGTAGCGAAGCTCTACCTAATTCTCTCAAATATTTCTCTAGACTTGAGACTTGAATTCGATCACATACTCCGACAATCCCAGATCATGTAGTCATGGCCTCATATCAAATTACAATATAAGGTCACAACCTTAACTACTTAGTACATGTATGTTTGTTTATTTTTATTATTTATCTCCTCTTGTATGCCTAAATGGCTCCATTCTTATACATACAACACATACCTAATGATAATAAGGCTCCAAAGTGGACGTAGGCTTGTTTTAATGGAAAAGCCACTCTAAATATTATGTTATCTCTTATCCCCATTTATACTTTTAACTCTTATATATAGATTTGATGGCATGGTTTTCACTAGTAAAACCATTTTAAAACAAAAACAGTTGGCACCGTTTATGGTAAATGAGGTGTTTTACTGATTTTTCTCACAAATTGGGTTTAATATGCCTAGTTTTCTCCATAAGGGTCCCGAATCTTCATCTTATGGGCGAAATTTAGGAGGTTTTGAGATAAATAAGCACAGCACCCTACTTAGTTTTTCTTTTCATTTTCAGATATGTTTTCCCAGTTTTATTTAGGGTTTTTGGTCAAATCTATCTCCCTCAATGATGTTCCCATGCCCAAATTTAGCTAAGCTACTAAACTGGCCACGACCATGAAAAGGCTAGGAACTAGGGATGAGGTTGTCCTATATTTTCTCCACACTTTTTGTCATTTTAGCCAAGATTATGACCAAAGAACTAGGTATTTGTTGTTGAAATTATGCTTATTTACATTTAAGGACATATTATGCCTCAAGTTAACACTCCTAAGGTCATGTGGCCTAATTTTTGGGGCTAGAAACCAATTTTTGGCTAAATTAACGGTTAGAATATGTATTATGACCTTGGAGTACACAAAGGTTCGCAACCTTTCATGCTATCATGTTACAGGTGGCGACCTAATTGTCATAATTTAGACTAAAACCTCTATTTTTGGCATATTTAGCATTTTAAATAAAGAATAGGTTTCTTAATATACCTATGATGCCACAAAATGTTTAAAAACCCTTGTAACATGTTTTATGATTTCTGGGTCAGGTCAATCGGCATAAATCTAAGTCGTATAATTGAGAATTAATGATTCTATGGAAAAGACCCAAGATGGCGTTGACCTTAAGGGTTGGTGAAATCACCCGAGATAGGTTGAGATGTTTTCTAAATATTTTCCAGTTATCGAATTGTCAATCTGTCTAAGGGAATGTATTTAGAAAACTGTCTAGAAGATGGAATCGTCTCACAGGAACCACTTCGAATCGTGTTAATCATGTCAGGAATTCCTTACGACGTTAGTCTTTTTATGCAGTAAATTCGCGACCTAAAAGCATATGCCGCAACCCATTGTCACTTTCATATTTTATATTATGGTCCTACTTTCCCTATGACTTTTGGATTTCTCATCCTATTTAGTTCATCTCAGAAGAAGAAAGATTTTGTAAAGAACTAACTATTTCGAGACCAAATAAAATAGAAGATAACTCAGGACAATAACAAACCAAAGACATGGCACACCTAATGAGGTGCATCAATCACTTTTACGAAGGACAAGCCTCACTTCAGGGATAAATCCATTTCCCTAGACAAAGAATCCTAATGCTAGATTTTTCATCCTTCACCAATATATTAAAGGCCGAGGACACTGAGAGGAAGGCAGATGTCGCAGCCTCCAAAGGGAAAGCATTAGCAGAAATGGCAAAGGTGAAGAATAAAAGAAAGAATGAGGCTCATCCTGAGAAATCATATGAAGAGTTTACTCCTCTCAATTATGAGTTATAGACCATCTTACACAGAGTCGAGGCATAAAAGTTCATCAAATGGATAGAGAAGTTAAAGACTCCTACTAGCAAGAGAGACAAAATTAAGTGGTGTGAATTCCATAAAGACCACGACCATACGACCAACAAGTGCCTTGGCTTAAGATGTAAGGTTGAAAGGCTTATTAGGAAAGGGATGCTATAAAGGTTCACTCAGGCCATGACCTTCACTTGGGGATAAATAATTAAGAAGATGGATAAACTGCAACCAATAATTGAGAACTTCAGGGGCCACAACCATAGTTATACTTTTTAGGTTTAGTGAAAATCTACTACTAGTCATATACCTCAAGCCAACTACAAAATATGTGGATCACCATGTCACAAAATAAGACCGCGACCATAAATGCCACATGCCCATAAAAGGTCGCAAAAGCATTGGTATTCATAAACTAAGGAACTAAGAGACGAAGCCAGATTTATCTCCAACAGAAAAACCTAAGTCGTAAGAAGAATACTTTGGTCAATACGCTCAGATTTAGTCCGCATAAAGATTAAAAAGATAAGAATTGTTTGCTAGTGGATCATGTCGGAAACTCCAAGAATACGACACTTAGATAGGACTAGTGTCTTTCACAAGAGACTCAGGGAAGCTTCAAATAACACACAATCACCTTTCAAAAAGTGAGACCAAGCATTGGGGGATTTGTGACACCCCACAAAATCTATTAATAGATTGATCAGGTCTAATATAAAAATAACTGAAATAAAAATATTTTAATAACATTCTCAGCATAAGAAATAATCAAAATCAAATGAACAATGACAAGATAATAAAATACTGAATCAACACAAAACCATCTCTGATACTGATCACTACTAATACATTATAAGCTATCTCTAAATATAAATGTGTCCATACAAAATTCAAACTCTAAATATAAGTAAACATGTACAATCTGACTGCAACTAAAAGAGTACAATAATAGAATGTGATACACTTGCTCCATTCTGATAATCCTAGGAGTAAGAAATGAGACGTCGCTATAGATACTCCTCCTAGAACTACCGCAACAAGGACCTATAAAAATAGTTTTAAACGAAATGTAAATAACAAGTCTATGTAGAATATGATTATAAATGAATATGGTCCACATGATAACTACGCACCTACTTCTTGAGTTTTAATATATTTTAAGTTATTAGTTACCCACCCCAACAACCAAAAATATCACGCGGTTCTAATTCCCTAACCCATATGTATCCCATGTGATTAAAGTCTTATAATACTATTCTTTAATCTTTATCGTTAACTATAATAGGTTAATCTCTATCAATAGGAAATAAATGATGTACTAAGTTCTCAAACCCTATGTCACTTCTCATAAAATAATCACGATACCAATAGCATGCTCATATCTCAAATTTATCCGCAATTGTCTATCTCACACTAATAGTGCAATATACTTATCTCTAGTATAGGTAACACTAAAATTTGAAACATAAGTATATAGGTGGATATCCCTACTATAAGTCATGTACACACTACACCAAATCCTATGAATGATCACGGGGTCACGGCCCAAAGCCCTAACTAGCTGGTCATGGCCCAAAGTCATGACCACATAAAATTTGGCATGACTATATATATGACCCAATGTGATCATGGATGCTCTTGGAAGTGTTCATCGACCAAATCCCTTACCAGTATGGGTCACGGCCTTAGGCGTGACCATCATAGTGCCAAATTCATGCCAAACTTCCCTCTAAATTTGGTCACGGTAGGGTCACGAACAAGGGTTATGACCAAGGCCACAATGCATACTTAATGGGTCACGACTTTGGGACGTGATCATCTCAATTTGTTCACGCGCATGGGTCACGACTGGGGGCCGTGACCACACGGTTGCCTACACGCTTACGTGGAAAAAATTTATGGGTCAGGGCAATGGGTTACGGATCTAGATGGTGACCAGGGTCCTTATAATACCCCCCCATCTTCATTTCATTTCTTCCCGCGTCAATCTTTCTCTCTCTCTCTTTCGGCGATTTCCATTCTCAAACCCTAATTTCGTCTCTCTCAATCTCAATCTCAAAGGTAAACCCTAATTTTTTTTATATGTTAAACCCTAATGTGTGTGTGTGTATGTGTGTGAATGTATGTGTATTTTAGTGCATGTATGTGTGTGTTTGTGTGTGTATGGGTGTATATGCATGTGTATGTGTGTGTATATTTATATGAATGTGTGTGTATATGTGTATGCGTGTGTACGTGTGTGTGTATACTTTTTTTTCATTAAAAGGGAAGTTATATATAAGGATTGAAATTTATTGCATTATTTATTGGGTATTGTTAACATTAATTGGGAATTGTTATTTAGAGTTTGAAATTAATTGCATTATTTAAGGTTATAGTTAACATTGATGAGGACTGAATGTGGTTACTTAGGAATTAAAATAAATTACGAAATTTAAGGGTATTGTCATTAAGGGCTTGAAATTTATTTAATGTTTGAAATTAATTGAGTATTATTAGTATTGACTGAATGTGGTTACTTAGAAATTAAAATAAATTGCATTATTTAAGGGTATTGTCAAACTAATATACTCAAAACTCTTTCCATTCTCAAAACCTTAATCAAACTAATATACCCTAAAATGCCCTAATATACCCTTATACCTTAACCATAGAATTCATATTCACGCCCTCGTATATTTTTCTCAGAAAAAATGAGGCACGGTGATAATCATTAGCAACAAAGGTTGGAGAGGTTGCAATTGGACCGCACATGTAACTCTTTTATAGTGAGCGTCATATAGAGGGTACTCCTATTTATAGTTATGAAAATAAAAAGATCAAACAATTTAACTACCTTGTAAATCGTGGAGTTAAATCTCCAGTAAGATTACTTGTTCGATCGTATTCTATTTTCCTTACCAGAAAACTGGGAAGATGTTATACAAAATATATTACACACACATAATCCTGACATAGCCCTGGCCTTGGTTACATTGTTAAAGAAGGCAAAAAAAAAATCCACTTGTTATGGATACAACTGCAAACAAAGAGCATTGACATAGACTATAATGTCTCGCGCCATATGCACGCTAAATTGAATCTTGTCAACAAGTTGAAAAGGATGGGATTCCGAGTTCATGTCACGGATATCTACACATCAATCATAGATACCCTTCCTCCTAGTTTTCCACATGCAAAAAGTCGTAGGTTCTTAAAAACTAATACCAAATGGATGGAGATCACACACATTGAAGTTATTCTAAAGTCTTACTTTGAAAAGGTATATATATATATATATAGTCATAAGATTAATTAATTAATTATAATTTCTTATTATAATTTTTTAGTCACTTATGGTTTATCATTTTTGTAGATAATATCGCGAAGAAACAACCCAAGGGAACCAAGTGCCGATGGGACAACGCAATTTGGTTCACCATCTTGTGCACAACCCGAATTCTCAACACCAATGGGTGAGCAATACACAACTCCACCAATGGTTGCCACATCACTAAGTCTAAAAACAGCTGCTTCGGTGCACTCATCCAGCACTCATGTTGCTCCACCACCCCCATACAACGCTGTCGATGCCTCTCGCTCAGTCCAAAAGAAGCCCATTGAGTTCTCCATTCTCGGGAATAACTAGACGGGTGATAGGAATGATGTGCTGAACTTTAAAGCCCGGTGTTTGCATTATGAAAAATGAACGTGGGAGTTAGTGGACCAGAGAACTGGAACCTGGTTGACCAAGCCGTAAAAAATGACATATACGATCAACTCTGCAAGTATTTCTCATTTTCCGATCGTTCCAGGAATAAGTATCTATCTCATGTTGCGGAATCGTTGAGGATATACATGAGAAACCTTCGAAAGAAATATTTCCTGAAGGAGGTAGCGAGCTTCGACATTTTGTCTTTGAAAGAGAGAATGACTCCTAATGTTGAAATTCCGGTGGAGCAGTGGAATATGTTTTGGGGGAATGAGGCGACGGAGAAAAAATTGGTCCAAAGGGACCAAAAAAAAATAGGGCACAAAAAACTGATATCCACAGGCTAGGATCCAAATCCTATGAGGATTTGGAGAATGAATGGGCGAGTAGGACAAAGGATGGTCCAGATGCAGGTAAAAAACCAAATCAGTCCAACTTATTCGTTCACGCTTGACGAGGAAAAGATAATAAATTCCTATCGCGCTTAGCTGAGACGCTAGAATCAATATAGGCCATCAGCACTCATTCAGGTTCGAGCCCTAATGATGACTTTGTCCTTGAAAATAATGCCCAGACGTGGACCTTTGGAAAGGAAAAAAGGGGGAGGACGAGAGGTGTTGGCTCAAATATGCCGAAAACACAATTTCAACAGATCGCACCTCTCGTGGACGAGTTTTCTTCAATCAAGGACATTTTCTTGTCCAATGAGGAACGAGAGTTCAAGACCGATGGGGATGTCCAGGATATCAAAACTAACCTGGGAATGTTGACGAATCAAACTAGGAAATTCATGTCCATTTTCCAAAATTATGGGATTCCAATGCCGCCTCCTCAAGGTTATCCTTACCCTCACCCTCATCCTCAAGATTTTCCCCACCCCCCTTCAAGTTTCCCCTCCAAAATGTAACAACCCGAATTTTTTAAATGGGAATTTTTAAATTAATTTTGGAAATCGGAGAAAAATAAAATTTTAGATTTTATAAATTTTATAATATAAAATGTTGATTTTTTTATTTGAAAAATAAATTTTCAAACGGAATTGATTCGGAATTAAAATAGAGTTTTAATTTATTTTTATTATATAGAAGAGTCCTCAAAATAGAAAACTCTCTACAAAAAAATATCTAATAATATTCGACCGTCTGATCGAGCTGAAATTTTTTGTTCAATTCCTCTCATCTTCAGCTACTATGCCCTCAAATTTTGGCCAATTCCAATGGTCCGATCGTCTGGAATGTTTTTTTAGTGTTTGTATCTGATTAGAATGCTTTTCTTAATCAAACTCTTAATCCTTTATATATCACAACAAATTCGTGGCTTGGATTTTCAAATCATTTTTTCATTAACTTTTCAACCAGAAGACCTCTCCAAAATTATTATTTTTCACCTACAAACTTTAGTCCCAAACTTAATCAAGTGTTTGACTCAATATTTGAAGGCTTATTTGGTGTTTTCTCGATTTGGACTAGAACGAGATTTGATTATTTTCGCGAAAGGAACGTGATGGTGCGATCAGATTTAGAGGATGATTTTTATGTGATGATTGTTGTGATAATGTTAAGGTATGAGACTTTCAAAATATGCTCATAAATTCTCTCGAGAGTATTCCGTTTGTTATCTGTGTCAATTTCACTCATGCTGAATTATGATATTCATTTGAAATCTGGAAAATTGTTGGAATCTATTATTGATTCATTGTGATATATTATATTGTGATTTGAGAATCGTTCCATGAGATTTTAATATGGCACGGAGAATGGGCACCCGCCAATAGTCCAAAATTCGGATATGCTTGAGATGAATAGGCGCAGTGAGGTGAGGCCTGGTGACTCATTAATGTGTTGTTGAGAAATTAATATTGATATAATGATTGAGTGTTGCATCTAATTTGTATATGTGATTCATATTGTTGCGATTGATTCACCTTGCTAATTATTTTTTAGCATCTATTCCTGTCATATTGTGTACTTTCCCGTATTTTTTTTAGTTGGCAGGTTAGTGTGGATTGGGATGCTATGGACTATTTTTGGAGAAATATTTTAGAGCATGGATTTGTAGGCTTTATTTTTTATGTATAAATTAGTGGTGTAATTTTAGTTAGAGAATTTTGTAATTGAGAAGTGTTATTGTAATCATTATTGTGAGAATAGAAGAATAGTGGATTTGTTATATTTAAATTGTGGACATTTAGATTCTCTATACTTGTTGATTGATGAATTTAGCTTAGTTTTATCGTAATAGCACGCCGCGCGTCTTTTCAGATGCGCGGGGTGTGACACCAAATGTCATCTCCAACATTCCCCTCCTAAATGCTGCCTCACCCAACATTCCCATCCCAAATTCCACCTCGTCCAACATTACCATTCCCCATGCCTGTGCCTATCACGGGACTTGGATCATACTATGGTGAAAAGTACGATTTTAAAGACCTTAGCAATAAGAGGGTGTGCACACTCATTTTCCAAGGTTATCGAAACTCGAGTACACAACCGACCTTTGGAGACAGGTGAGGCTCAAATACTGGTCGATAAAATATACAACGGCTGCAGAGATGTACTTGTGTTCGCTAAAGGGGAGGATGGGATGGAATTGAGGAATTATGCAGACTATTTTCTTGCTTGGCCAATTTATCTGTTGGAAAAGATCAAATAATATTTTCTCTAGTTTCAGTTGTAATAATATTGGTTTTGTTTCAGTTGTAAGACTATTGATTTTATTTCAGTTTAAGAATATTGTTTTTTTTAGTTTTAATAATATTTTTATTGCTTCAGTTGTAAGAATATTGTTCTTATTTTAGGTATAATAATATTTTTTTACCTATTACCACATGATTGAAATTTGAAGATTATTACATAGATTTCCCACTATACAAAGAGTGAATCGGAGAGACCAATCGAATTTCAAATAATCATGTAAATGGCATTCAAGAATTTGTTAAATCCGCTTTTAAAAATCTTAAAAGTGTTAAGATTCCATATCTGTGCATCCATTGTATGAACGAAAAATATAAGTCATTAGAATACGTTGAGTTGCATTTAATAAAGTGGAGAATCTGTCAAGACTATAAAATATGGACATACCATGGTGAAAAAAATATACCTTATGTTCCATAAGAATTTTCGGTACCCGACCACATAACGAAACCTCAATGAGTGGAAGTGGTACATGATTCACCAACATATCATCCATTGATCGACGTATTTGATGATGCTTACGGACTCCACAACCATCAAAACCACCAACCTACGGATACGGATAATGCGTATTATGGCCAATTAAATGAAAATTTTGATGTCGAACTTTCAGGAGATCGGGAATACATACGGTTGAAATCCAATACAGTTAGACCGTTGTATAAAGATTGTGATGAAGATCACTCGTTATTATATGCAATAATTGGTTTGCATAATTTGAAGAGTCAATTTAGTTTTTCTGGGAATAGTGTAACCAGAATTTTTAAGTGAGTTAAAGATATTGTCCAAAAAGAGAACACATGATCAGACAACTATCCTACGATGAACAAGAGGTGAGGAGGTTCAATCCTCGTGGAGAATGAGTGATCAAGGAACCTGATGAGTTTGAGGACGAATTACCATTTGAGAACCCTAAAGAGGTGAAACTTACAATTCTACAATACGAGCAAGCAACTCGTTATGTCTTCAAATCGCAAGATGAAGTCAAAGACTGGAGAGTGAGTATCTACTAAATTCTTCTTCGTTATATATTTTTTAATATTTTATGATCTAAACTCTACAATTTATCGGTAGGAAGTACGAGAATGAAATTGCCCAAAATCAAAGGAGAAATTGCACGACAACCTATTTTAGGGCATGTGTATCAAAAGAGGTAAATTTCACATCTTATGTGTGCAGTTATTTATTCGTGTGTGATAAAAACATGCCCTAATACAAATTCATTAATAAATGCAGCTTCTAAAAAGAGGTGATGTCTCTTCCAGGGTTACATGCCTAGCAAAAGGTGCTAGTTTTCATGCGAAAGAGTTTAAAAAATTCTGCACCAACAGTTTTGATTTCATTTCAAATCCATATGAGGAAATGATTTTAATGCAAAATAGTGGAATATCAATTTCTTCCTTGACCACCTGTATCGCTAGAAAAAGTGATAAAAATCCAAAGAATACGGTGCTAACCTGTTATGGGATAATCCAACAAATCTTAGAACTTGATTACTTATATTTCATAGAAACCGAATTATATTTTGATTGGGTAAAGGGGGAGGATGCAACGAATGCTTGCAAAGTTAATCCTGACTCCAAACTTATTATGGTAGATTTATCAAAGCTGAAGAGTAAATATCGCATAGTCGACGAGACTTTTATATGTGCCTTTTAGAACGTAAAGAAGGTATTCTACTCGAAGTTCATAAACGATAGAAATTGGTCTACTATTGTGATTGCACCAAAGGGTATGACTATTGAAGTGGATTTATTAAAGGCTCCAAAAGAGTTCCAGTCAGCTCTTGATGACAACCCTAATTTGAAAGATCTTTTAGTTGATTTACAGGAAGATTGGGTATCAAAATATTATGTTATCCTTGTCAATCTTATTTTTATCCTATTACGATATTGACATTGTATTAATGCTTTACTATGATATATAAATGTTTAGTTACTTTTACGAATGTAATTTCAGCCCGAATCTCTCTCTCAATCTCAAAGGTAAACATTATTTTTTATATTTTTGATTTCTACCCTAATGTATATATGTGTGTATGTGTGTATTTCTGTGAATGTGCGAGTATTTTTATGTACGTGTGTATATGAATGTTTAGTTATTTTTACGAATGTTTGATAGTATGTTAAAAAGATTATGGGATAATTATTGGTTTTGTTTAGTTTGGCTATTGGATAATTAGTGGTTATTGGCTTGTTATTGGATAGTATGTTAAAAGGAGTGCGGGATAATTATTGTTTGTTGTTAATTTTTGGCTATTGACACCGTGCAAGGTATTGGGGCCTCTCACGGGTCGGTTGGGCGGTGTTTTGATTTTTTTTCCTCTAACGGACTGTTTTTAACCTTTTGTCTATATATTTTTAAATTATTGTCATATTCTCAAACCAGGGGTCCCGTGACCACGCGAAAATATAATTTCGCAACTGAAATAGCTTGTAATTCCATAATAATATAATTCTGCAACTGACATAGCTTTTAATTAAAGCAAAGAATGGTACAGCCCAAGTCGCAAAAATCTTTGTGACCCGACCTTTGATTTCCTTCACACAATGGTCACTTTCTCGCTCATATTAAGTCTTCTATTTACAATGGAAATTCCCACCAACAATATGGTATTTGAGAAGGATAGCTTGGAATGAAAATATACTTGCATAACAAGCCTTACTTCCCCTTACTCTCTTCAATAAAATCAAACTCCGCCATCTAAAATCAGTAATGTGAACACTTGTTATAGTTGTAAAAAAAATTCGGTCCGGGAGCACGGCCTAATCTTCAGAATATCTGCACTTAGTCTTAAAAACATGTCGTGAGAGGGAGAAACCCTGAAACATCCCCTAATCGGCCCCGTGAGAGGTGCCAACACCTCGCACAGGACCAATGTAACTCGTAAGAACCGATTGCATAGTCACGGGACCCTCGATCCAAGAGCAACACTTAGGCTTAAAAACATGTCGTTAAAGGGAAAAATCTCCAAAGACCCCCCAAATGGCCCCGTGAGTGGCGCCAACACCTTGCACGTGACCAGTGTAACTCGTAGGAATCGACCGTGTGGTCACGGAACCCTGGGTCCGAGAGCACGACCAAATTTTTAAAATAACTACACTTAGGCTTGAAAATATACCGTTAGAGGGAGAAATCCCGAAACACTCCTCAAACAGCCTCGTGAGCGGTGCCAACGCCTCGTACGGGACCAATGTATCTCGTAGGAACCGACTGCGTGGTCACGGAACCCCCGGTTCGAGAGCACGACCCAATTTTAAGAATATCTATACTTAGGCTTGAAAACATATCGTTAAAGGGCGAAACCACAAAACACCCCCCAAACGGCCCCGTGAGCAGCTCCAACACCTTGCACTGGACCAATGTAACTTTTAGGAACCGATCGCGTGGTCACGAGACCCCCGGTCTAGGAGCACGGACCAATTTTTAGAATATCTACACTTAGGCTTGAAAACATGTCGTTAGTGGATGAAATCCCGAAACACTCCTCAAACAACCTCGTAAGCGGTGTTAACACCTCGTACGGGACCAATGTATCTCGTAGGAACTGACTACATCATCATGGGACCCCCGGTTCGAGAGCATGGCCCAATTTTAAGAATATCTATACTTAGTCTTGAAAACATATCGTTAAAGGGCGAAACCTCAAAATACCCCCCAAATAGCCCCGTGAGCAGCGCCAACACCTTGCACGGGACCAATGTAACTTTTAGGAACCGATCATGTGGTCACGAAACCCCCGGTCTAAGAGCACGGACCAATTTTCAGAATATCTACACTTAGGCTTAAAAACATGCAGTTAGTGGGTGAAACCCCGAAACACTCCTCAAACAGCCTCGTGAGCGGTGCCAACACCTCGTACGGGACCAATGTATCTCGTAGGAACTGACTGCATCATCATGGGACCCCTGGTTCGAGAGCATGGCCCAATTTTAAGAATATCTATACTTAGACTTGCAAACATGTCGTTAAAGGGAGAAACCTCAAAATACCCTCCAAACAGCCCGTGAGCAGCGCCAACACCTTGCACGGGACTAATGTAACTTTTAGGAACCGATCGCGTGGTCACGAGACCCCTGGTCTAGGAGCACGGACCAATTTTCAAAATATCTACACTTAGGCTTGAAAACATGCCATTACTGGGCGAAACCCCGAAGCACTCCCCAAACGGCCCCGTGAGCAGTGCCAACACCTTGTACGAGACCAATGTAGCTCGTAAGAACCGATCGCATCATCATGGGACCCCCGGTTTGAGAGCATGGCCGAATTTTAAGAATATATATACTTAGGCTTGAAAACATGTCGTTAAAGGGCCAAACCCTGAAATACCCCCCAAACGGCTCCGTGAGCGGTGCCAACACCTCACAAGGGACCAATGTAACTCGTAGGAACCGACCGCATGGTCACGGGTCCCCCGGTCAGAGAACATGGCCTAATTTTTAGAATATCTACACTTAGGCTTGAAAATATTCAATTAGAGGGCAAAAACCCGAAACACCCCCAAACGGTCCCGTGAGTGATGCCAACACCTCACACGGGACCAATGTAACTCGTAGGAACTGACCACGTGGTCGTTGGACACCGGTCCGAGATCATGTCAATAATTTTAGAATATCATCATGCTCTCAAACCGAGAGTATCGTGACCACACGGGCTTTTATAATTTATTGTTTAGCATTATGGTCGTGCGGGGTTTACATTACACAACTTTCAAAATGTCCAAAAAATAGAGAAAATTATACCCATGTTTTTAATATATTTAAAATTGGTCATGGATCTAAGCCGTGAGCATCTCTATTTTTTATCACGCATAAACAGGGTCACGACTTAGGGCCAGGACTATTTTTGTAAGGTCAAAGCATAGGTCACGGCCTTGAGCCGTGATCATTTACATATTACGAAGGGTGAGTCATGGACTTAAGCCGTGACCAGATCCGTATATTAAAGGATGGGTCACGGTTATGATCCATGACCATTCTCATATTACGAAGGGTGAGTCATGGACTTAAGCCGTGATCAGATCCGTATATTAAAGGATGGGTCACGGTTATGATCCATGACCATTCTCATATATTAAAGGATGGGTCATGACCAATGGACATGACCAAATGTATATACGGGTCATGACTCTAGTCTGTGACCATCTACCGTGACCCATAGTTTGGTCAAGGATTTGGGTTGTGACCTATGAAAATGGTCACACTCGAAATGGTCACGGTCATTGTCTGCAATTAAGAATCTTGTTCAGGGTATTTGGTCGTGGTCATTCGCCTAATATGGTGTAATGACATCTCAAGTATATCATCTAATCGGTATAAATATCTCTAGTACCGCCACGAAATAATCACATATGGTGGGAGAAAGACTCTACTAGGATCCAACGTCCATACAAAGGTATAATCCATGACATTTATAAATAAATGGGATACTCGCATGCCCACACATAACGAAGGCCTATCCCTATCGCCTTTAAGAATCAGTCGCACGTACTAGGTACAGTCTTAGGTTGTCCCAACCCTAAGAACTTGTTACGGTCAACGGACAAATCTCTACGCTTTCTCATCATACATATAGCCTACCATACCCAAGCCTATATGATGAATACACGTGTAAAAGCCTCTTGGTATATGAGTACATAGGCATGGAGGCCCTGGGGTAAATTGGGGTATCAGTGCAGTCCGTGTCGCACGTGACATATCACGAAATCCCTCCAACTACGTATTCCAATACACACACAATGTATGCTTTGCAAATAATTCATGAAAGAAAATAGAACCCTCACTAGCGTCTTAAAGCAAACACATACATAATCCTCATTACAGGTTAAGCTAAAACTCATACACATACCGACCCTACCACTACCGGGTCATACTAGCATCTCTATCATAAAAATGTATAAAACATTTTTAACCTTATATTCATCCTATATTACATTAACCCTAACATCCCGAGTACCCAAATCTAGGCAAAATCTCACCATACCATACATTAAAATACCCACATCTCTGTCTTCAACATCAATTCGCCATAGTCCAATTCTCTCAAGGCATCATATCTAGGTATAAATTCATGCCTTATTTATATAAAATCATTGTATATGACAACTACCCCATCCTAGGGAATTTTAAGAAAAACCTAGACTTACCCAAGGATATAAATCCCACTAGTCTATCACCACGACTATAATAATCCTGAACACCTAGTCCAATCCTATGATTTCCCAATTTCAAACCATTTTTACTCTTAGGTTTACCAACAAATTCACCAATTCTCACATTAATCCATTAATATCAATAATTTTTCAAATTATCCAATTCCCCCAAGTATCAATATCCAACAACTCAAAACATAATAATATAACTTTATTCTAGGAGTATTAGAAAACTATCGGCTCACAAATTCTATCCCTAGGACCGAAACCCAATAATATAACTAAAAGCACCAAAACCCACATTAAGCCAAATTTGCTAGTGTCGATCGATAGACGACCTAGGTCAATCTATCGATTAACCCAGAAACTCCCCAATTCTCCTTCTTATGGAATTCTCCATCTTCAACCCCCATTTTTTTCTCTCAATCTTCCTTTAATGAACCTAAAAACTTCATCCAAGCACCCAACCAACATTTAAATAATAAAGACATATCATCTACACAATTGGAACTTGTTTCCATTATGAAATCCTAAATCTACACTCATATTTAAAGAAAATAATAAATTTCTATTCAAGAACCCTAAATCTATCCAGTTCTACAAATTTTCATGGATTGATTCCATTAAACATAGAGTTTTTATATGATTCTCGATATAAAAAAGTTCAAATCATTACCTATTCGTTTTAGTCCAAGTTCATGAAGAAATCAATCACTATAAAGGGAAAATCAACCTAATTAACACCATGATTAGGATAATTATGAAAATTAACTATTTAATCATTTAAAATCATAATTACAATATAATATGATCTAGATTTATAATAAATAGATACAATATTGACACACATACAATCATAATCATATTTTATAAACACTTGCCTTAATTGATGTGTGAAGAAACCAAGAAAAATCTCCCAATTTCCCATCTTCTCTTCATGTTCTCCCCTCTAGCCCCCAAAGTGCTCCCCAAAATGTGTTTTTTATCAATGAGATCCCTAATGACCCCTTAAAGTCGATTAAATCCAAAATTATACTTAGTCTCCAAATAAGCCTCACCTAAAAAGGCCCAAATTCTACTCCAGATAGCTTAAAACCTTACCCAAGACTTATACTAACCCAATAGGCCTTAAAACCATCGTTTTATATTAAAAACAAACATTCTACATGTCCCAAAATCCCAATGCCAATTATACCGAAAAAATAAAACTAAAAACTTAGTTATTTAATAATTAATCTGGTACGAGTCCAAATATTTATTAATCCATTTAATTAATTATCGTATTTTAAATCCAATTTTAAATCCAAATTAAATAGCACATAAAATATAAATAGTGGCATCTCTAGTCACAACAAGCATACAAAATTAATTATTATTTAATTTTAAACACTCACTAAAAATACGGGCTATTACAGGCTTTTAAACATACCCCATAAGCCTTGGGGTCTTCTAAAAATACTCCATAAGCCTTCGTGGATACTAATACCCCACATATGCTATAGATTTGAAGATTTCAATCAAGAAGACAATGGTCATTAGTATAAGACCACAAATTTGAAGACAGGTGACAATATACCTTGAACGTGGATAAAGACTATGCCTAAAGGCGTGGGGGGGCTAGTAGTACCCACAGACTGTGAAGTGTTAATTAAATTCCTTTAAGTATGGCAGATTGCAAGGGCCGCAACAATAATTAAATATTGTAGTGAATTACAAGTGCAAAACTACAAAAGTTCACATTAAGACACGACACCATAAAGACCAAACAACTTGGCAATAAGCGATCGATCTGTAGTTCAAAAAAAATGAGGAATGAAGAGACATTGAAGACGATAAAGATTTATAACAAACACAGTTGTGCATGCGAAGGAAAATGAAGAAAAATTAATACAAACTCATAAGGCTGCGGAGCCAAAAATAAAATTTCATTCATCGAAGTTCAAAAATACCAGACAAAGTATACATGGGAGAAAACAAAATCCATTCATGATAAGAAAGCAACTCATTACAAGTTGGAAGTTCATTTCAGAATATCAAAACATTGAAATTTAAACAAAGATACAAAACACCGTGGAGTATGATCAAGAATTTGTGTCATTATATCCTCAACCTCGAGAGATGAATTCACCACCTCTTTCTCTTTTTGGTAGTGCTCTTTATCTTCCTTAAGTTCAACCTCACACTAGGTGTGCTCTACATTAGTAACCTCCAGGCAAAAATGGCATCCTTTTCCTCAGGAAAGTTTTTAGCAACTCAGTGCCTTATTTCCTCATAGCTATGGATGTAAGCATTATTTTGACCAATCCAGAAATGATCTAAAGTTTTGAAGCTAGCCACGACATCTTTAATGTATTTCCTCAAAAGTCGTGACATGGTCATCAACCATTTTTTGCATGGCCACAGTATGATGTTTAACCATCTATTGCATGGCCATGGCATGGCTTTATGTTGATGAAGAAAATTAAGACATAAGGTTGACAACTTTCTCGTCACTAACCGTGACTTCTCTGGTAGCTTGGAGACATTTGGTCTCCAACACTTTATGGGAATCAATAAATTATTTAAATATCTCCTCGGCTTCACCTCTGGATTTCTTAGTATCCTCGACCTTAGTCGTGGCCTCATGACTTGCATTATTGAAAAAACTTATCGTGGACATCTTGTCACCTTCAAAAGAGGAAGACCTGTCTATTTCTGCCTCAGCTTTATGTGTAAATTTCATGGACTTCTGTTGGGCATAGATATCTTTATACTTTACCCTTAGGGATGGATCAAACTTCAAAACTCCAGTTTTTCAGTCAAGAATAAACGATGAACGATAGTTTGTGTTCTTCTCCTAAACTAACAATAATATTATCCAAAAGCACCTTATTCCAAGATAAAAACACAATCCAATCATGTATTCTACTCCAATAAATCCTTGAAAACCACAATCAACAACCAAAAGGCCTAAAAAACCCAACAAAATACAAAAATCACTAAGAGTACTCGAAAACCCCCAAACCCAATTTAAGATTAATATTTTTGGTTCATGTTCATATTATTAGGTTCAATAATCTTGAATTAGTTTGAGGGTGGACCCAGTTTAGTTCAAATGACTACATTACTGTTGATTTTGGCTCTCCTATTTTTTCAGTTTTGGTTTATTTACAAATTTGCCATTTTGGCTCAAATCTATAAATACAAGTGTCATTTCTAGGTTTTGAGAGAGGACAAGTTTGAGAGCTATTTTGTGAGTTATCAAAGCTAAAGAGAGATAGAGCTCCCATTTGAGGGGTGAGTTCTTGTGAGGTTGTGAGTGACTTTCTAAGAGAGATAAATTGTGTGTGTGTATAACCTTTGGGTTCCTCCATTTATCTATAGAAAGAAGAAATCCTCCTTGGTGGATGTAGCCCAAATTTGGGTGAACCACGGTATATCGTTGTTGTTTTGCTTTGATGATTGCTTGTATGTTCTTAATGTCTCTTCATTGATGTTTGGTTGATTCGATTGGGAGTTTGCACACTAGTTCATTTTGGGAACAAGGTCTTGGGTGTTTTCCGCACACCAAGTGTTTGATAAAATTCCCGAGTGAGTTTTGTCGTCTTGGTCGCTAGAGATAGTCTTGCTTTAGCGCAACAAGTGGTATCACAGCTTTGGTTGCATTGTTTGCCCGGTATTTTGGTTCGAGGTTGAATCAATTTTGGCATAGCTTTTGTTTTTGTTCCAAATGACGGAAAATGTGGAGAGTACTCGAGAATCAACCTCTACGAGCGGAGTCTCTAAGAGATGGGATCCGAGTTATGGATCAAGTGGCTCAATGAAGACGGACATGAAGGCTTTTGATGAGAAGATCAATTTCGGGTTATGGCAAAGACGAATGCGAGGCGTTCTTGTCCAACAGAGGTTGCAATTAGCATTGTTGGGGGTAGAGGGACGACCGGTAGGCATGACCGATGCCGAGTGGATTGACATTGATCAAAGAGCGGCTTCGTGTATTGAGATGCTTATCACGGATGATGTGTTGAATAATGTGATAGCGGAGACCACGGCTAAAGGCATGTGGGATAAGCTTGAAGAGATTTATTTGGGAAAGTCGTTGTCAAATAAATTGTTCCTCAAGAAGAAACTCTTCAAGCTTGAGATGAAGGAGGGTGAGGATATGATGAAGCATATCAACGTTTTTAATGCCTTGATAAATGACTTGAACCGGATAGACGTTCAATTCATTGAGGAGGATCGAGCATTGTTGTTGCTTGCATCATTACCCGATTCATACGAGCATTTTGTGACCACGCTCATGTTTGGGAAGTCTACGCTCCGGTGCAACGAGGTTGTGCAAGATATTCAATCTCATGTCACGATGAGAAAGAAGGAAGGTGGAGGTGACGGGTATTCCCATAATGAAGGCCTTATGGCGAGAGATGGAGGTGGGCAAAATGGCGGGAGGAACTTCAACCGGGGATTTAATGACGGTAGTAGGTCTAGATCGAGAGGTGTTGGTGGTAAAGGGCCGAAATGCTACAAGTGCCGGGAATGGGGTCATATGATCCGAGAATGTCCTTTGTGGATCGACAAGGTTAAGGGCAAGGTTGATTCCGAGAGGGCAACGGTAGCGAGTGCGAATTATGAAGATGAACTTGGAGAACTTCTCACAATCTCCAAGGTTAACTCTCTTTCCCAAGATGATTGGATATTAGATTCGGGATCGTCGGATCACGTTTGCTCCAAGAGGGAATATTTTGAGACTTTCACAGAAAATGGAAAAGGTTCCATGTCTTTGGCTAACGGAGAGAAGGTTTCCGTTGAGGGTGTCGGGACGGTGAAACTCAAGATGTTCGATGGGGTGGAACGCACTTTGGGTGGTGTGGCTTATGTCCCAAAGTTGCGAAAGAATTTGATATCCATTAGCCGTTTGGATTCCAAGGGTTGCCGGGTGTCGGTGGCGGGTGGAGTCTTGAAAGTCACACGAGGTTGTATGGTCCTAGCGAGGGGAGAGGAGAGAGAGGGGTTGTATCGTCTAAATCAAACTTCGAGGAAGATTGGGAAGCGGTGTGCACAAGTGATCGAACGTTCGAGGCATGTCTCGTTTGTGAACAAAGTGGAGACATTGGGTGCTAGCTTTCCAAGAGTAGACGGTAGTGATGGGAGAATACCTACTAGTGGAGGGGATGGATCGAAGTCCCCCTCCAGGGCCAACGGGTGATGTTGACCCGGTTTAGTTGCACACATGCATTGGCCGATTCGAATCGAGGAGGTGTAGGACTGTGATGGATTCGAGGTGTGTGTAGCTAGTTCAAGGAAGGCCGATGAGTTATTGTTTGCGAGCATTGGCAAACGGGAGTTTTTCGTGACAAAGACTTGGTATATCTTTCGAGGGTGAGATTTGGAGGGTATGAGAGGTGAGGAATTTTCCCTCTCATCCGTGGTTATTTCTCAAGGTGGAAGATGGTGTTGATGTGTTTGAATGTTTCGTGTAAAGAGGGTGTATGCTATATGTATTGTGTGGGGGTGTACTCACCGGGTTACATGAGGAGCGAGATTCACCGTATGGTTACATAGGAAGCATTTAGATGCATGAGATGGAGAGTTCTTAGTTTAGAACTTGGTTCCTCGGCGGGTGGAGTTGTTTGGAGTCTTGGAGTGAAGACTTGCGGTATCTCACTTCATGGTTGAAGTTTGGGGTGGCTTAGCGTCGGGTGGAGCGTATTGGCTTGTTAGATGTCGGGATGATCTTAGAGCGGATTTGATGTTTGCATTTCGAGTTCGGTTGGATCGTGAGGATCGCCTGGGGGAATCGCATTAGCTTGGTAGATGGTGGGACAGTCTTCAAGCGGGTTCAATTTCAGCATTCTAGAGATTGGTTGGATCGTCAGGATCGCCAAGGTGGAGTTTGTTGATTTTGGCTCTCCTATTTTTTCAGTTTTGGTTTATTTACAAATTTGCCATTTTGGCTCAAATCTATAAATACAAGTGTCATTTCTAGGTTTTGAGAGAGGACAAGTTTGAGAGCTATTTTGTGAGTTATCAAAGCTAAAGAGAGATAGAGCTCCCATTTGAGGGGTGAGTTCTTGTGAGGTTGTGAGTGACTTTCTAAGAGAGATAAATTGTGTGTGTGTATAACCTTTGGGTTCCTCCATTTATCTATAGAAAGAAGAAATCCTCCTTGGTGGATGTAGCCCAAATTTGGGTGAACCACGGTATATCGTTGTTGTTTTGCTTTGATGATTGCTTGTATGTTCTTAATGTCTCTTCATTGATGTTTGGTTGATTCGATTGGGAGTTTGCACACTAGTTCATTTTGGGAACAAGGTCTTGGGTGTTTTCCGCACACCAAGTGTTTGATAAAATTCCCGAGTGAGTTTTGTCGTCTTGGTCGCTAGAGATAGTCTTGCTTTAGCGCAACAATTACTACATTACAATCATGAATAAAATCGTAAGTTATAAAAACCTCAAAGGAAGAAACCCCAGTTTCGTTTTCTATAATTCCAACTGCAATTTCATAAGTTTAGCAACAAATCAATACACAAAATTTAAAGGAAACATAAATGCAAACATAATCCAGGGAGAAATTACAGAAAAGAGAGGAAACCAACATGGAAATAAGATAAATGGATTTTGCAAAAAATCGTAAGGAATTTCTACTCTCAAGGTATGCAAAGGTAAATGAGGCAACGACCTCAAACCATTTATATAAAAGGTCACAAAAACTGAAAGGTCACATAATTTGAAATGTATCAACAATAGATCTCGACATCAATCAACATGTGAGCAAACACCATTAAAGCCCCATCACTAAATCACCAACCTTTTAACACTGAGGTTGGGGGGCTTCTTTTGTGCCCAAAATATGACCACCACTAGCATAGCATAAAAATATTTCTATACACACAAAGATTGGTTATGGCTCTGCAAATGGCCTCGACCTGTTTATCAAGGTCGCAACCATAAACCTCTTACCTCACTAAGATGAAGATTAAGTGTTTATTACTGTTTAAATTTCACGTAAATTAAGGTTCTAATTACATAATTTTATTGAAACACTATCAATTAGGTCTAGTTGCCCAATTTACATTCAAAATTTATATTTTAGTTAAAGAAATTATTCGAATAATATTTTCTAAACATTAATCTACTATTATCATATGGATTCAAAAGGGAAAACTAGGACATAGTTCTTGCCTTAAAATTAATTGGTTGATTTTGAATAAGATGACCACAAATTTGTGAATCCCAAATTCTCTAAATCTTCAAGCGTTCATTCTAGTTTTGTCTCCAACTTACTCTCTAAGTACCCTCTATCTCTCTAGCCTCACCTATTTTAGGTTTAGGGTTTAATTAAAATGATGATTAAAGGCTAATGATAATTTAAGGTTATTTTTAAATATCTAATCCCATCACTTTTATTTAACATAATTTTACTTGAGCTTATGGGCGACAAAACCACTCTCATCATGTCAAAACTTCGCCAAATGGGTCACCCAATCTAGAGGTTCAATCTCCTATAGTTTTAGTCATTGGGCTTACAAATGCCCCTAAAATTCAACTCAAATCATAATCTTTAAGTACAATTAAATTAATTTTCCACACAATGTTTATTGAAAAAATTATTTTAATTTAATCTATAAGGATTTAATTTATTTTACCCATTATTAACTTATTTAGGACATTGTTAAATAATTTAATTCCCAAGGATTATGAATTTATATAAATGGTTAACACAAAGATCTAACAAGAAAAATATTAAGAATTAACTTAGCAACTAACTTAATCATTTAATTTGTCAATTAATTTCCGAATTAATTATATTTATTTAATAATTTCCACAATTAAATTAGTAATTTTAAAAATCGGGGGTATTACATTCTTCCCCATAACAAAGGAATTATGTACTCATAATTGAGCACATATCAGTCTCAAAGAGATAGGAATACTTGTTACGCATCTCACTCTCCCCCTCCCAGGTAGACTCATCATCATTGCAATAACACCCCACTGAATACACACTAAAGGAATAACCTTTGAACGAAGAACTTGGTCTCAACAGCCTAGGATATAGAAGTGTCTCTCCTCATAACTAACATATGTTATGGCTCCTAGTCTACTATTCTATATGATGATAAGACATGTCATACGTCATAAACTTTTTTAGTAACACATCATACACATAATGAACACGATGCAGATGATCATACAACAAAACGCTATACGCTTCCAGACCTAATCGATCTAGAATCATAAAATGACCCACATAATTTCCAAATCTCAACACTCCCTTCATGGAAGACACCTTCAGAACCACCAGATCTCCCATTCAAAATGAAAAATGACATTTACACTTATAGATGTAATTTTTTACCTGCTCTGGGTTGTTCTCATATGATATCTAATAAGAGACACCTTCTCTAAGGTGTTTGGAATAAAATCTTATCCCATTAGCTTATTTTCCTTGATCTCTAACCAACAAACTGATGAATGATAAGAATGTCCATATAATTCTTCGTAAGCCACTATCCCTACAGTCCGCTGATAAATATTATTATAGGAAAACTAAACCAATGAAAAATATTATTTCCAAATTCCCTTGAATTCTAAAAAATAGTGTAGCATATCCTTGAGAATTTGATTAACCAATTTCATTTTTCCATCTGACTGTGGGTGGTACGAGGTAATAAAACTAAGATGCACACCCATCGCCTCTTATAAACCATGTCAAAAGTGAAACATAAAATTACGGTAACCCATGTAGTTATATAATATATGAGATAAAGAGTCGGGCATATTGGTCATATGTTTAAGCTATCTATATAGAAAGGAAATGTTCCACCTTAGTCAATCTATCGATAATTACAAAATGACATCATGTCCTTATGTGATGTCAGCAATGCCATGATGAAATCCATAGAAATTCTCTCCCTCTTCCACACTGTGATCTCAAGATATTATAAGGCACTTAGAGGTCACTAATGCTCAATATTCACCATTTGACATGTGTTACATTTAGATAAAATCTCTGTGATTCCTTCTTCACTTTTCCCATTAGTATCGTCGTCTCATGACTTAGTACATCTTTGTCATCTCCAGGATGCACCACAAATTTATCCCCATTACCCTCAGCTAATACTGATATCCCCAACTTTTCATCATTAATAATGACTAGCCTAACTTAAAAATGAAGTCCTCTATATGACCTAATCGAATAAAATGACACACCTCCCAGCGAATAATTATCGAATCTTCTCATAACAAAAAGAATTCATATCTTGGGATTTCACCACCCGAATAGTAATATCCAAAGTTATTGACAAAATGACCATATAATCCTCGACTAACTCATTATTTGTTTGAAGTGAACTCGACAAATAGTTCTAAATTATTAAAAACGTTACTTTTGATCTATCGCTCAAAGTGTTAACTACCACATTTGGGTTTCTCAAATGAACCAAATAATAAACTAAAAATCCTTCACATAACTCCTGCCGAGTGAACAAATACAAAACACTCTTATAATCGATGAACACTGTGAAGTTCTCCCCCTAAGATATAATCTTCAGATGCACAAAACAAAAATCACTACCACCAAATTCAAATATTGTATAAGTTAGTGCCACTAGTGAGGCATAAGCTTACACAAGGCATAATCTAAAGTCTTGTTTTCCCACATTATTATTACCCCAAGGACCTAGAAAAAAGCATTAGTGGAAATACAAGAACTAGCACATAAGTTAACTCAATCTTCAATTCCTTAGATATTCACTAGAAGTGCTCATCCCAAATAAATGATACCCCTTTCTTAGTCAAGTGAGTTATCAGTCTTTTAATCTTAGAGAACCACTGAATAAACCATTGGCAAAGAAAACTGTAAAGCTTCGTCAGTGAGGTGGATTGCCCCCATTCTACCACTACGGACACCTTACTGAGATCCACTAAAATTACAACCTTAGAAATAACATGTTTCGAAAAATTCACCTCTCATAATCAAAACCCACCTTGACTTATAATTGGTGTTATCATAATGTTTGCAGAAATAGTCTCAACTGTTGTGCATGCACATCAGAACTCCATAAATAAATAAAGATATTATCAATGAACGCAATGATAAATTGGTGCAAATATGGTATGGAAACCCTATTCATAAGGTTCATAAATATTGTTGGGGTGTTGGTTTAGCGAATGATATAACCCTAAACTCGTAAGATCCATAATGCGTGAGAATAATAGTATTTGGTATATCCTCATCCCCGATTCACAACAAATGATAATGTGATCCGATGTCTATCTTTGAAAAGTAGGAAGCACCTATCGGATAATGGAATAAATCAACGATGCATGATAATGGAAACCTGTTCCACATTGTGAATTTTTTCAATTCCTGATATTCTACACCTAAATGAAACGACCTACACTTCTTCTTTACAAACAATAATGGGGATACTCACGTTGATGTACTCCTTCGAATGGATTACTAAGTTATTAGATGTTGAATATGATCTCTAAGATCTTGTATCTCAAGTAGTGCCATACGATATGATTCCCTTGGTATTGGCGTATTACCTGAGGCTAACTCAATAACAAAATTTATCTCTTGGCTTAATGGTAGCTCTTGTTTCTCCTAGATCACATGGGGAAAATCCTGAACAATAGGTATAGATTCTAGGAATACTGTAGTCTCTATAGAATTACTCCACTTAGTATAATCTAATTTCATTCTAGACTCTCCCTCACTCCTCGACAGAGGTATTAAATACATATCCTATCCGGGATTGGAAAATATACAACCTTCCATTGACAACCAACTTAAGCATGATAAGAAGATAAGCGATCCACAACCAAGATAACATCATCTGCATACTAATCTAAAATAAGAAATTAACTACAAAATGCAAACACCTAATACATACTCATGTTATTACAAACGTGGTGTAACGAAGTACCCCAACCCAAAGGTGTGTCTATATAAAGTTGTGTATCTACCATAACATCAAATAATCCCAAAGACTGTGAAAATATATTGCTAACAAATATAATGTGATTCTCTAGGTAAAATAAAACTCAGAGAATATGGGCTTAAATAGGAAATGTACCCTCAATCACATGAGGCTAAGTATAAACATCTATAAGTGAGACGCTGTAAACATGTAGGTAAAACTGGTCCCACTTATGGGGATAAAAGTTGCATACAATGTCTCTATAATCCAAGATATCGCTTATGTCATTGCACTTCTCAATCTCCCTTAAGGAACCTCCTTGTCGTATGCCCTTATCTATAAATGTAAATCATTTTCCCTTAAAGGATCTACCAAACTGCATGCCCTTGTGCTGGAACTATTGGCCTCGATCATCTTGATGCTGCCCATTCCTCTTATGGGCCAAATTTCCCTAATATCCTTAACCTTACTGGCCTGATAATCTTGACCCTAAAGGCTCTACTGGCCCTTATATCCTTAGCGATGGTATCCCCGACGCAAGTAATCATTCTGATCTTTATGCCTTTATGAGGCTTTTACTTTTGAGGTTGTCCTCTCTATTAATGGTGTCCATATTGAATGTAGGATAACTCACGAGTTCCCCTAGTCATAGGTCCCTATTAGACCTATTATTCCATTTCTTCTCCTATCTGACTTTTTAGAAATCCATATGATCCTAGAAATTCATCAATGCAACATTCACCACCCGAGAGTAGGTGGTGTAAAATAAATTCCACATGAGGACCTATCAAAACCCACCAAGCTAGGCCCTTAAAAAATGAGCCAAAACTCTGTGCCTCGCTGATATACTTCTCTAGTGAAAAAAGTGAGAGTCGGGTGAACTGTTGATTATATTGGGCTACGGTATGATTGCACTGATCCAGATTCAGAAAGTGTCTTTTCGTTAATAATCTCTTAAAGTACGGGACATATTTATCGCCCTAAATCCCTAAAACTCCTTGATAATCATAATCAATTTGTACTGAGTGGTGGTAATAGACTCCCACCACTATAAAACATCACTCATAAGCTCAAAGATAGAATTTGACGTTGTACATTTGAGGAGTCTACCATCCTCAAATGACTCTTGAAATCCTCCCTTCACTGACGTAACTATAGAATTAATTGACCCTACAAACTTTATTGTATTTTCTTTGTTATAGTAATTATTATCCTTATCCTAACACAAAGTATGTGTTAGTGCTGGTATAGCTTATTGAGGTGGTGGCGGTGGATGATTTTGCAATATTGCAGCCATAATCACGGAGACAACTTGAGCAATGATTGTGATCAAATATGAGTGAAGCTGAACTTTCCCCTATTTCGGATGCTAGCATGACTTAATACAAGTCATCTAAGATGGTTATCTCCTTTACACGTCTTTTCCACCAAAAATCAATTTCAAATCATCATATATCTCATACGATATATAGAATACAAATCTTACAAAAGACAACTCTACAATTAACAAACAATGCTACATGGAAACGGTGGAAGATCTTAAGACACTAGAACTTAGAATTATTTGATAACAATTATGTCACCCCTATTTTACATACAGAGGGTGGCCAGTCCCATGTATAGTACACAAAGGATATCTAACATAAATATAATTTTTAAGCACATGAGACAAAAAAAAATAATGTATGGGTAATATAGATAATTAAATTAATACCAACATCTGGAATTAAATTATAAACTCCAATATAAGTCTTAAATCCACGACATCGTAAATAAGTAATAAATCCTCAATAATGTAAATAATACTTATAACCGTTTCACCCACATGGGTTCAAAAGTAAACGCTCCCATGACAAAATACATAAAGATGGAATATGTGGATTCAATCTGTGAGACCTACATCAGAGTCACGCAATCAACCCTGCCTTGGACCTGAAATATTTTCACCACAAGAGTGTCAAGGCCACAACAAGAGCTTATATGTGATGTTAGTCAGAGGAAGAATATCACAATAATATATTCATGTTGTTCCCATGACTAGTTAATTAGGTGAATGTCCCAACTATGGGTATTCATGATCCAGTCCAATCTAGGTTTAGGCATATTTTTTGATCGAATCGAATAAATTACTCAATGTTTTCAAAGACCCAAAACCATAAATGATAATTTGAGTTATGTGCAAACAATATCCAGGTTTTGTCTAATTCAGGTTACACATAGTATAATTAAGAAATATTTTTAAATTAGTGTTAATTTCTTTATAAATAAATAAAAAATCAATTATACCATCTAGAAAAACATAATGCCCCGGCCTAAATTTGGGCTACCATCGGGTCAACCTGCACCCTTGTCAAGGTGTTAAGGGGGGAGGGGGAAGTCCAATTTTATTATTGAGAAAATTGTTTAATTTGCACCATTTTATTAGGAATATAATGTAATTAAACTAGTTTTAATTTAGGAAATAGGTTTCCACTTTAAGTAGTTGAGTTAATTAACAAAATTTATTTAGGAAAATTTCATTAAATCGAACAATGCTATTAATAAGGAAATAAAGCATACAACTCTTGTATTATTACAATAAATGGCCCAAGGCCGAAATAAAAAGTTGTTTGAAGTGCTATTAATTTAAATGTCTGAAACACATATTTTTGAAATGCCATGGTAGAGCTCTCATGATGACTAGTACCCTCTAGAGCCTTACCAATGTCCTTGTCAGTGTCCTTACCGAAAGTACCTAGGGGTGGGATTTTTAACATAGAATTAGGGGTGGGAAAAGTGCTCAACAAGGTGGGATACACTAAGCAATACATTTTATACAAATACTTAATACATATAACGTTTATTTAGCAATTTCAAAAACGTTATCATTTTATGAGCATAAATTCAATTATCATGCAGTGCAATCCGAGCTATGTGCTCATGCCCACATTTAATTTATATACGTCATCTTTCCACATAAGTAGAGATCGTTTAATTATTTTCATTCACAAGTATCTCTTTTTACTATTCTTATTATATTGTCATCCTTACAATTTCTAAGCAAAACCTTATTCATTTACATTGCCATCATTCCATTATTAATATTTTATTTTTCTCAAAATTTAACAAATACCGTGTACTTTAACGGGCTCCACACCGTCATTGATGCCACCATATGCTCTGACCAGTGGTTTTGGATCTTCCAGCCAAGGCTCTGTGCCCTTCTTAATTCTTTTCTGGTTGCATACGAGTCCATATTAATATGGTTTAAAACATTATCAAATGTCCACACTATATTACCATTCTTGTCATTCTTACGGTTCAAATTTACGTTTTACACCATTTTCATGCCACTTATTCATTTCATTCATTTTTCAAAAAAATGGCCAATAAGGTCAAATGAGGAAGTCCAACCACTAGGACCCCCTCATTTACTAAAATTACCATTTTACCATTTATTTTGCCAATACTTTGTGAAAAATACATTTTCATCATTATAACGACATAAATTGTCATTTTATGTTCAAAAAGATCTAATTCATCATTTTACTTCAAGAAAGTCCCATTTCTTCATTTTTTTATAAGAAATATCTTTAATATTTTGAAGGCCATTTTTATCAAAGTATCCATTTTAGCCCTATAATCACATATTATCCTAAACATCATTTTTTCCCTCATTTTATCAACACTTTACAACATATTTAGGGGCTAAAATTATCAACTTTCTTATTTCACTTTAAAACTCACTTCAATATTCATTTATCATCTTTAAATATCCTCTACTAACATACTATAAGATTCTACACATGTGAGGTTGGATTTCAACCTACAAATCCCATAAAAATGAGTTTAAACATGATATTAACATGAAATCATATTTTACGTGAATATTCATCATTTTTCAAGATTAAAACGATAATTTTTCTTTAAAAATCCTTCCAAGTTTAGTTTTCATTAAAACTTGCATTTTTCATGAGAAAACTCAAAATAAATGTACTAGAAAATAATTTTGCAAGATTATCTATATTCTAACATGCATCCGAACATGTAGCTTATGTTTTAAACTTGAAAACATAGTGAGAAAAACCCTACCTTGGATTTAAAGAGGAGAAACTAATAATGATGACTAAGCTCCTAAAATTTCAAGAAAGCTGTATGAATGCTCAAACTCCTCTTTAAAGCTACAACAACAACTCTTCAACACAACTTCTTCCTTGGTCAGGGCTTGAAATGGGTGTTATAAGCTTGGAAATGGGTTAAATATTACTAATAATGAAGGTTTAAAGCTTTGGATGGATGAAATATGGTTGGGAAAGGAGGGGAAGGCTTGGAAGTGTACACAGAGAGTGTAAAAATCTAGCGGAATGAAGAGAAATGGGTTATCTCCACCATCTCACTTCTATTTAAATCTAAGAGACCTTAATCCCTTTAACCTTTGTTCCACCAAAGCTTTGACCCACTTTTGATCTTCTCCATTAGGAGCTTGACAGATCAACTCATCTCAGGGTCAACATTGTGACAACATTGTTAAAAACTATTTTTCCTAAAAAAAACCTCTTTTTTCATTATGAATTATTTTTTATTTTGCTAAAAAATGCTTTTTGTAATAAACTATTTTTTTTATTAAAATAATTTTTTTAAATTGTTTTTTTTTGTTAAAACTATTTTTTTCGTTATAAACTTTTTTTGATGTTAAATATTGTTTATTTTTGTATATCAATCACCTCATTCAAACATTTCAAGCCATGATTTGCCACCTAAAAAATAAATGTTGTCAAAGAGTCTCGCTTGAAAAATTATAGGGTTTCTCATGGCAAATCGAACCCTTAGATTCATTCCATTAGTTGTATTGATGTATTTTATTTTGTTGTTTGGTTGAAACTATGACCATGTGGATGACTTGGATGTAGGATGGTCATGAGTGGTTGGTGTTTAGGCCATCCATAATGGGATCTCATATATTTGCAGTATTAATGGGTGAAAACAAGGGTTGATTCGTATAGCATTCGCTAAAAAGGTGGGCAAACGTGGGATTTCTCTACATTTGAGCCATACGTGGAAATGTTCCACGTCTAGGCATCCCTCCCTTCAAATGGCTAACTTTTGCCCATTTGTTACCGTTGTTATCCACTCGTTATGTTACCATTATATACCCTATATAAACCCCATTCATAATTTACATTTCACCCCACAAGAATTCAACCTTCCTCATTACGAATTAATATTTTACCCAACACCAATTCAAAATTCCTTTATTTTGTAAAATCCCTTGCAAATTTTAAATGTTTGTGTCATTATTTTAATATTCTCCTATTTTGAGAGAATTATATTTTTCCCAAATCGCATTGGTTGTAAAATTCAAAAGGAGATTTGTGAATAAAAAAGTCCAACCATTTTTTACAATTGGCACCCTCTGATACGACAAAGAGAGATAGTATGTCCCGATCGATGATGGTTATTTGGCGACAAACGACTTGTACTAGCGATACTGTCACAATGACAACGTCACCAAACCAAGATTTTCTTAACATGCATGGTAGTATTCATAACATTTGGGAGATGCATTCGCAAATCCAAGGTGTCAAACAAGTGAAACATTACATTAATATTTACGAATGGTCATCCCTTTTCTCAAAAGGTTTCCCTAATTCAGACAATAAATTAATGGAATCCTTATCATCCCGATGGACTCCGATGACACATACTTTCATTTCCCATATGTTGAGGTTGAGATAACTTCATATGATTTTGTTCATTTTATTTCCCGTATTTAGGAAGGGGGAAGACATTGTAAAATATTTAGAGAGTGACTGCTTACTGTGGAAACGTGAAGTTAAAATTTAAGGACAAAACAAATATTTATACACATATTTAAATTGTTACCTTTGTATTCCTCAATGGCCTGATTCAAAGATAACATTCGTTATCTTATCCAGTTTTAGGCGTGGCAGTGTTCCACGTTTAGAACTCTCTAAACAGAAAATAGTTCCTCGTTTGAGCCAAACGTGAAACACCCCCCATTTAGGCTCTCGGCGTAGCAAATTTATCCGTCTGCATAAATGTCTCCCCTCCTTAGTGAACCCAGTAGCATTCCTCTAACTTTAAGGGAGGGTTAACGAATCCCCTCCCTTATTAAAAATTTTACCCTCCCGTTGTGACCCATTTAAAGAATCCAGAATGGATTTATGGTGCTCATGATGGACCGCCTTAGTATGAATCAAATCTAGACTTGACTCGTTCTTTAATGCCTTGGTCAACGACTCAAAAGTCGGGTTTAGTCCACTAAGGAGAATCATCTGGAGCAGAGCGGAGCGGTTGCATAGTAATTTTGGAGGGCCAACAAAGAGACATATGGGGTCTTAAGAGAGATAAGATGAGAGAGGAAAAGAGTAAGAGTTGTGTTGATAGTGTTTTTACATGGTTTGCATCAAATCATTTAAATTTATCATTAAGGTCTTACATAAGAATAAAAAAGGGTTATTTATATATAGGTCCTATAAGAACAAAGTTTTCCTAATTAAGTCCTCTTAACTTTTCAACCATTAAATATGTCATATTCCTTATTTTTTAGAATTTTTTTTCATAATTTTACCTTTTTAAAATCAACCATCCGTAATTACTTGTGGGAAGTTACATAAGTGGTTGAACTTTTTTTCATCTTATTTTTAATCTTCAAATGATCATAACTTTTAATTGACAAATCATTTTTTCGCAAAATTACTATTTTTGAAATCTGTTCGTCGAGATCTATCAAACAATATTCATGAAGCGCACAAAATTTTGAAGAAAAAATTACACATACAGTAAACTTTGTTGTATGAGCCAGAAAATGAAATACTTTTATATTTGTGACATTTTCGCAAATAGTAACATTTACTATATTAATATTACATACAGAGTAAAATTTGCTGTGTTCACAAGAAAATGAAATCCATATATTTATCAAACAAGATCCATGGAGTCCATAATATTTCAATGAAAAAAATTACACAGACAGTAATATTTACTATGTACACCTTTAAAATAACACTTAATTAATAGTTGAATAGTCAACATGACTTAATTAAAAAATACCTCAAAATAGGAATTATATATAATAATACATATTAATCGTGTTGTCACATTAGTTGTTAGGATTAAACAAAAATACAAACAAATTGGTTAAATAAATGGGTCAATTAATGTAAAAACCCATATATATATATATATATAGACACGTATTTTTAGTTTAACTCATTTAGTCGCTCAAAAATTCATTTATCCAATACTCTTTTATTTTGAAAGGATCGCGCCAGCGACACCCAATGCCACCCACCCCCACTTACCCCAAGCCGAGCTCCGGTAGACCCAAATCCCATTAATACAATATTCTTTTATTTTTAAAAGTCCGCGCCAGCACCCCTTGTCACCGTTACCCACCCCAAATCGGAGTTCTGATAAAGGTCATCGGAGCTCCGACAATGGGGATTGGTGGGGGTGGGGATTGGGTGCCGCTAGCACGGACCTTTAAAAATATAATAATATTGAGTAAATGATTGTGTGAGAGCCGGATCCACCGGAGTTCTCGTTTAGGGTGGCATGGGGGCGGACCTTTAAAAAAAATATTAGATAGATGTGTGTTTGAGCGAGTAAATAGGTTAAACTAAAAATAAGTGTTTATATATATATTAATCCATTTATTTAACCAATTTGTTTCTATTATTATTATTTAATCCGAACAAATAATGTGACAAATCAATTAATATGTATTATTATATGTAATTCATATTTTGAGGGTTTTTTTAATTAAGTCGTATTAACTATTCAATAATTATTTAAGTTCTATTTTTAATGGTGCACATAGTAAATCTCACTGTCTCTGTAATTTTTTCCATTGAAATATTATGAACTCCATGGATCTTGTTTAATAAATGTATGAATTTCATTTTTCAGTGAACACAGTAAAGTTTACTATCTTTGTAATATTAATACAGGAAATGTTACTGTTTGTGCAAATGTCATAGTTGTAAAACTATTTCATTTTCTGGTGCATACACTAAATTTTACAATATATATATATATATATACTTACTTGTGCGTGATATGCCCTTAATGTACCTGACAACTCAGAGACACCAACCTTGACGTATGAGAGGGCCGAGGTAATGACTGACAATCAGCACTCTCGTCCTACATAAGGTCGGCTATAGACGACGTCAATGGTCACCTCATTGACAGGCAGCATCAGAGATCACACCTACCTCTCTCATCAACCTCGACCGGGAATAAGCCGAGGTAGCAAGGACCACCACCGTCGTGACCAACCTCGACTGAGAATCAACCGAGGTTCCTGCTACTTCAACATAACCTCGGCCCAGGCCGACGTTACAACTCCACCTACTTTAGCTCCGTAACCTACTAAGCCGAGATCATCGTGAATAACCTCGGATTGGGCAGCAGCCAGGCTTCACCAACCTCGTACTCTTCCAGGCCGAGGTCGGTACCAATCGAAGACAACCGAGTAATCACACGCACATTTATAACTTGGAAAGCGTGGACAAATCTGTTGTAATCGAATTATTCCCTCCATGTGAGGGAATATTGAGGTCATCATTACTTAGTTGAGTCCAGCCAGGTGTCACTCTCATACTGGCTCGATGCTCATGCACATGCTCATTGTATGCTTGGGGGTATATCACACCCCCCAAGCACTATATATATATATATATAGATGATCCTCTACCTTGTAAAGGGATTAAAAATTACAACCCTAGCTGAAACTCTGTCATTTTACATAGTAGAGAGAGAAATCTTGAGAGATTGTATCCATGGCCATTAGTGTCTTCATTCAGTGATATTACCCACACACACTCATAGTGGACGTAGGCCAAATTGGTTGAACCACTTATATTCAAATGTTCATCCTCTTCTCCTCACCTTCTTCTACATATATACATATATATATATATTCTCCTGTGATGCCATTGTTATCACTTGCTTGAGCTTGTCAACACCTTAGATAGTGGTGTTATTTCCCGCATCATTATTTTGTCACCGTCTGTGGGAATGAGAAGATGTCTCTTCCTCTTTTTCTCCTTAACCTCACCGGAGACTCTGGTGGTGAACCAGGCCTCACCCCTTGCGGGGAGTTGTTTCACCATTGAAAGAGGTCCTTTAAGGTATTGAGTTCATTTATTCACAAGCTCTTTTGTTTTAACATATGGCACCGGAGTTACTACCACCTCCTCAACCACCTGGTGCGGGAGGGCCTAGTTCTAGTCAGGCACCACCTCAGTCCGAAATGGTTGAGGTGGCAGCAGACTTGAAGTCTTTGGCTGCAACGCAACAAGAAATGAAGGAGAAATTTGCACAACTCAGTCAAAATATGATGAGACCACCTTGGGTCTCGCCGGAGATGATTACTCCGGCGGCTTCTCAACCGCATCCTGAAGTCAGGGGACCACCCCAGGCACCGCGAAAAAACCAACCTACACCTTAGCGGAGGAGGGACATTGCTAACCCTAGGCATTTACGTCTGGGGAGGCAAGGACACCCTTTCCCTGAGGATAGGTATGACGATATGGAGGCAGAAGACATTCCAGAAGATTGTTGGGACCGTATGAGGTTTCGAATAACACGGTGCGTCCTATTCAGCAGCAGAGCCGAGGTTGTGGAGGCAGAAGAGGTGAAGGTACCCAGCAAAGAGGTTCAACTTTTAAAAGATTGAGCAGAGGGTCGGCATTTGAAAGGCTTGGCCCGGTAAATGACCTAAGACATAGGTTGTCCAAGTCGAGAAGTGTTACCGGCTCATAAAGGGAAGAGAGGGAACGTCGGCCTCATCAAGGCTGACCCCACATAGGACGAGATAGGGACCAGGTAGAGGTCAATAGCCCACATTGTACTGCGGTTGGGGAACCCTCAGTCCACCCCTTAGATGTGGCTGGGGACAATCTCGGCCAGGCCAAGGTTGCAAGGCCATGGAATGACTCCATCCAATATCTTGAGGAAAAGATAGGAGACCTCATCAAAAGCCGAGACCCACTGCAAAGAGGTTTCTCAGAGGGCTCTCCATTCGTGGCTAAGATAGTGAGCTTCCCAACCCCTGCCAAGTTTAAGCCACCTACGGTGTCTCCCAAGTATGATGGTAGCACCAACCCTGTACATCATATTGAGATGTACCAGTCCACGGCGGACATTTACTCAATACCAGATGAGATGAAGTGTCGGGCCTTCTCCGGAACTTTGACGGGAGCTGCACACATCTGGTTTACCTCTCTTCCAAAAAACTCAATAGAGAACTTTAAGGGATTGGCTGAATGTTTCATCCATAATTTCTATTTTGGGGTAAGGCCTTAAAAGAAGACCACTAATCTGCTATATGTCAAACAAGGGAAGAATGAGAGCCTAAGAGACTACATCGCTAGACTCAACAAAGAGAAACTAAAGGTTGAAAATTACGAAAAGAACATAGCTATGACCGCTCTCATAGTAGGTCTCCAAAAAGGGAGGTTATTGTGGAAACTCGCAGAAGACCCTCCCAAGTATATGGCAGATTTATTGGCAATTGCAGGCAAGGTCATGAATGCTGAAGAGGCCATAGCTGCAAAATATGAGGATGAGAACGGCAGTAGCATCGGGAAGTTCCAAAGAAAGAAGGACAGAAAAAAGAGGTCATCTGATGACAAGTTTGCGCGCTATACCCCTCTAACTGTAAGTTTCGAATAATTCCTCAATGAGATCAAGAATGATCGGTCTCTGAGATGGCCAGAGAAGATGAAGGCTCCTCCGCATAAGAGGAATAATAACTTGTGGTGTGAGTTCCACCAAGACCATGGCCATGTTACAGACAAGTGCTTCACCTTAAAGGATGAGATTAAGAAGATATTAAAATTCAGAAAGTTGAGGAGGTATGTTGATGGCAAGGCTCCTAAGGGGGGAAGAGATGACCCCCAAAAGAAGAGAAATGACAGATGCCGTGATGATACTCCAGCAAGAAGAGACGATGACTCAGATGGTGATAATGAAGACGATCCAGATCTCCCACCAAAAGATGATAATGCCCCAATGAAGAGGGTTGGTATGATCTCCTTCGATGTTATCACCATATACAGAGGAATTACGGGGGGTGGCTCTGAAGTGGCTGACCAAAAAGCTCATGTGGCAGAGGCCAAGTCAGTGGCCAAAGTAGAGGTGGTAAATCTGGCATCTTCAGAGACCAAGCAGAAAAGAAAGAAAATGGATATGGACACTCTTATAGTCGGTTTATCCCGACTCGACTTCAAATGCATCTTAACTCCGAATGATGATCCCTTGGTAATTACAACAAGAGTTCATGGATGCGAGGTACAAAGAATTCTCGTAGATGGACGAAGTTTAGCAGATGTGATGTTCTGGCCTTGTTTCAAAGGCCTAGGTCTTAGCGGAGCTAGGCTGGTACCCTATCAACTTTCTTGTTTCAAAGTCCATCCATTGGGAATGTATGATATGGATGTGTGAATGGGTAATGAGTGGTCTAAGAGGTTGACCCAGAAGATTAATTTTTTCGTTATGGACAAAAACGTCTTATCGGCCTATAACCTCATCATAGGAAGAGTAGCCCTTAAGGAGTTTGAGGCTGTGCCGTTGACGATCCACCAGATGCTAAAATTCTCGACCCCCTATGGCGTAGGGGAAGTGCAGGGTGACCAGACCATAGCACGAGAATGCTACTTCAACTCAGTCGAAGAGAGAGAGGCCCGTAAGAGAGCAACCACCACGTATAACATTAATATACTTGACCCTATAGATGAAATGAAGTTGAAGAAAGGAGAGGCCACAGAAGAGGTAAAATCCATCGTCCTCAATGAGGACGAACCGTAAAAACTGTCCAGGTCGGCAAGGCCTTAAAAGCGGAGATCAAGGAAGAGCTAATTAATTTCTTGAGGAAGAGGCAGAGTGTCTTCGCTTGGAGCCACGCGAACATGCTTGGAATCGACCCGGAGGTTATGTGCCACAAACTCAACGTGACAGAGGGGGAAAAGCCAATCAAACAAAGATGAAGAATTTACTCTAGGAAGAAGTACGACGTCATCAGAGAAGAGGTCAGGAAATTAGAAGAGGAAGAATTCATCAGGGAGGTTATATACCCAGAGTGGTTATCAAACGCAGTTATTGCGCCCAAAGCCAATGGAAAATAAAGGATGTGTGTAGATTTCACCGGCCTGAATAAGTCCTGCCCTAAAGACAGTTATCCCTTACCTCAGATCGATCAGATGGTAGATGCCAGGATGGGGCATGATCTCATGAGCTTCATGGACGCATATTCAGGCTATAACCAGATCTTCATGGATGCGAAAGACTCAGAAAAGACAGCCTTCATCACCGACAAGGGGACATATTGCTATAAGGTTATGCCCTTCGGCTTGAAAAACGCAGGGGCGACGTATCAACGTCTTGTGAATAAGATGTTTGAAAATTAAATCGACAAGACTATGGAGGTGTATGTAGATGATATGTTGACGAAGAGCTTAAAGGCTTGCACTCACGTGGAAGACCTAGAAAAGACCTTCAATACTATGTACTTGTACATAATGAAACTCAATCCCGTGAAGTGTGTCTTCGGGGTAGGAGCTGGAAAATTTCTTAGATTCATTGTCAATCAAAGGGGAATAGAGGCGAACCCCGAGAATATTAAGGCTTTGTTTGACATGAAGACACCAAGAAGCGTCAATGACGTTCAGAGGCTCACTGGAAGAGTAGCTGCACTCAACAGATTTATTTCTAGAGCGACAGACAAGTGTCTTACATTTTTTAAGGTGCTTAGAAAGGCCTTCGAATGGGACAAAGAGTGTGATGAGGCTTTTAGTCAACTCAAGTACTACCTCGAATCCCCCCTGCTCTTATCTCGACCCATAGTGGGAGAAAAGTTGTATGTTTATATAGAAGTTTTTGAGTAAGCTATCCGTGCGACCATTATACGGGAAGATGTTGGGATACAAAGGCCTGTGTACTTTAATAGTAAGGCCCTTCAGGGGTCTGAATAAAACATCCTCGAATGGAGAAAGTGGCCTACGCTTTGATACGCGCTTTGAGGAAGATGAAACCCTATTTTCAAGCACACTCTATGGTCATCCTCACGGACTCCCCACTTAGGCAAGTCCTCTATAAGCTTGAGAAGTCAGGTAGGTTGATGACCTGGGCCATTGAGTTGAGAGAGTACGACCTTACTTATCAACCCAGGGTGGCCATTAAAGGGCAGGCACTTGCAGATTTTGTTGCTGAGTTCACATGGGAAGAGACTGAAGTTGAGAATAATCCAGTGATCGCAGAAGGATCAAATAGTAACGTCTTCCAAGAATCGTAAGAGGTTATTCCTAACAGAGTCAGAAACAGAGTGGCTGAGAATGAGAAAGATAAGTACCTCTTCAAACAATGGACCCTGTCAGAGGGGAGCTTCTTGTCAAGTGAAGACGTTTGGAACCTCTTCATTGATGGGTCTTCTTGCGAAAGTGGAAGCGGGGCAGGGCTGATACTCTCAGCTCCGGACGGTACCAACATTGAATATGCACTAAGGTTTAACTTTAAGGCATCAAATAACGAGTCAGAATATGAGGCCATGATAGTAGGCCTCTCTTTGGCAAAGACACTTAGGGTGGGACGACTCCTACTTCATAGCGACTCAAGGTTAGCTGTTAACCAAGTGTTTGGAGTTTATGAGGCCAAAGATGAAAGGATAGCCAAGTACCTGAAGAGGGTAAGAATGATACTAGAAGGTTTCGAAGAGGTAAAGATGAAGAGAGTACCTTGACAAAACAACATCCACGCAGATGCACTAGCAAGATTGGCTTCAGCAACGAGAACAGACATCAGAAAGACGGTACCAGTCGAGATCCTGCTCAAGCCAACCATCGAAGAGGAAGAGGTTGCCAGCCCTTGCCTCAACTTGAACTTAGGGGGATCATGGATGGACCCCCTCATCAAATATATCAGAGAGGGAGAGGTGTCAGAATCAAAGCTAGAGAGGAGAAAACTGAGGTACAGAGCCACAAAGTTCTCAATAATAGGAGATATCATATATAAGAAGGGATTTCTGTTACCCCTCCTCAGATGTGTTCATCCCATAGAGGTCCCCCACTTCCTACAAGAGGTACACGAGGGTTCCTACTCCAGTCACATAGGAGGAAGATCATTGGCCAAAAGGATTATTACACAAGGATACTGGTGGCCGACCTTGACCAAGGATGCTGCAACCTACGTGAAGAGGTGCGACAAATGCCAAAGATTCTCCACTATCCCCCATCAACCTTATCAGCCTATGACGTCAATAAGTTCTCCTTGGCCATTCGCAGTATGGGGAATTGACTTGGTGGGTCCTTTACCAAGAACTGCGAACAATTACAGGTTTTTGATAGTTGCCATTGATTACTTCTCCAAATAGGTAGAGGTCGAGCCAATGATCACGATTACAGAGCAAAAGACCTTCCAATTTATTTGGAAGAGAGTCATATGCAGACAGGGCCTTCCAAACACCCTCATCTCGGATAACGAAACCCAGTTCAAGAATTCTTCCTTAGAAAAGTATTGCGAGAGAGTTGGGATCAAATAATTTTTCTCTTCTCCTGGCCGACCTCAGGTAAACGGTCAGACCAAAGTCACGAACAGAACAATCCTCGTGGTATTAAGAAGACGCTGGAAGAAGTTAAGGGGAGATGGACTGAAGAGGTTTATGCTATGTTATGGGCCTACAGAACAACAGCTAGGACGCCAATGGGGGAGACCCCATTTATATTAGCACATGGCTCAAAAGTTGTTATGCGAACAGAGGTGGGACTCCTCACCCATAGAGTCCAGACCTATGACCCCGAGAAGAATGGGGAAGAGAGAATACTTGACCTAGATTTGATCGAGGAGAGAAGGGAAGACGCTGAGATCAGATAGGAAGCCTACCAGCAGAGAACAACAAAGTTCTACAATCAAAGGGTGAAATTATGACCCATAGCCATAGGAGACCTAGTGCTGAAGAAGGCATTATACAAGACAAACAAGCTTCACCCAAATTGGCATGGCCCTTACAAAGTGATCGAGGAGGTTGTACCCGTAACCTACAAACTAGAAAACCTTGAAGGGGAACCCTTTTTCCGATCCATAGAATGACGATCATTTGAAAAAGTATTACATATGATGTTGCAATGATTCCTATGAAAATATATCATCTTATGAAGATATTATTAATGAGAAAATCAGTTCCTGTGTCAACTCTTGATTCATTATACTTTAATGGAAAATTTTATGAGGATAACATCTTAGTTGATGACCTCAGACCTTAAAACATCATAACTTGGTGACAAGGTCTGAGATGAGTATCATACTTAGATGATCTCAGACCTTAAACATCATTAATTTGGTGAAAAATTTACGAAGGTAACATCTTAGTTGATGACCTCAGACCTTAAAACATCATAACTTTGTGACAAGGTCTGAGATGAATATCACACTTGGATGACCTCAAACCTTAAACATCATTAATTTGGTAAAAAATTTATGAGGGTAACATCTTAGTTGATGACCTCAGACCTTAAAACATTATAACTTGGTGACAAGGTCTGAGATAAATATCATACTTGGATGACCTGAGACCTTAAACATCATTAATTTGGAGAAAAAATTATGAGGGTAACATCTTAGTTGATGACCTCAGACCTTAAACATCATTAAATTGGTGAAAAATTTACGAGGGTAACATCTTAGTTGATGACCTCAGACCTTAAACATCATTAAATTGGTGAAAAAAAAATGAGGGTAACATCTTAGTTGATGACCTCGGACCTTAAACATCATTAAATTGGTGAAAAATTTATGAGGGTAACATCTTAGTCAATGACCTCAGACCTTAAAACATCTAACTTGGTGACAAGGTCTGAGATGAATATCATACTTGGATGACCTCAGACCTTAAACATCATTAATTTGGTGAAAACTTTATGAGGGTAACATCTTAGTCGATGACCTCAGACCTTAAACATCATTAAACTGGTGAAACATTTACGAGTGTAACATCTTAATTGATGACCTTAGACCTTTTAAACATCATTAAATTGGTAATATGATTAAAAGGTTAACATCATAGTTAGTGATGAAGGCACCATTATATTGAGGCTTAAAACCTTAATACAAACACATTGCATAACATATAAAAACATTCGAAGGAAAGAGAAGCAAAGCCCTCTTCAGAGGTTGATATGGCATGAAGTTAAGAATTACAAGTCATCCATGATGTTTCAGAAAGGTGTTGTCAGAGGTTACAGATCAGTATGAATCAGAAACAAAAAATTACAGATAAGAGCTTCATAAAATACAGCCTAAGTGTCTGCAATCTCAGGGTTAGTGGCAATGCCCCCACTTCCTTGGCTGACGTTGGTCACTTCTACGCCATCGTACTAAGGGTTAACGTCTTCAGTCCTTGTATGTTCTGGTTGAGTAGTCTCTGCAGGCGTTACGCCACCTTCTTCCTCGACCTCTTGCAAGGCCTGATCAAATCGAGGATCAGCATAGCCCAGACCAACGAAGTCCGAGGCCGACAGGCTCCCTAATTCCTTCTCTTTCATCACAGCCCATTTTTCAGTGGCCTTAACACCCCTCTTGAGGTACTCAAAGCCAAAGCTGATGAATTCATCAGAGATCTTGTGGTCCTCCAAGATATTCTCTGAGACATCATCCAGAGCAGCCTTCACAGCGACATCGACCTTGTGTTGGAGAGAGTCAGCCTGAGTCTTCAGGGAAGAGCTATGATCCTTCTTAAGCTTGTCCATGTCCTTCTCCAGCCACTTAACATTAGTTTCAGACTTCTCTAAGGAGGCCTTCAGACTCTCCACTTCAGCATTCAAAGCGGCCTTAGTCTTTTGGGCCTCTCTGCCCTTCTCAATCAGAGGGAGCTTCCTCAGGGTCCATTCAACGAACTGGTGCATGGTGAGGAGACACTGCGAAGCGTATTAGGACACATGAGTTCAAGAGATAATAAGATTCAAAGCCGATGTTATAATTTCTCAGCAAAAGCAAAAGTCTTTCTTGGATAGATCGGTGGAGGGTGAATTCGGCCAGAAAAGGGGTGTCCAGAGATCGCCAAAACGACTTGTTGGAGTCGATTATTATGGAGCCGATGCCGTCCAAAGCCTTCAAACTCTGGCCAATAAGGCTGTCGTCGATCTTCAATTTCTCCAGATAAGCAACTAACGCGTCCTTAGAGGAGATGGGGATCGCGCGATCCCTCTTGGAGGTTTTCTTCTTCTGCCTCTGATCCTCAGGAGCAGGGTCATTGGATTTCCTTTTTTTGGAGGCCTCGGCCCTTGAAGTAGAAGGAGGATGAGGAGGAGGAGGAGGAGGAGGAGGAGGCGTAGTTAAACCTACTTTCTTCACTAGCTTTGTAAGATTAGGGGCTGCCATTTCCCAGATATCGTCTGAGACTCCTTGCAGACGCTCTGCAAAAAGAAAAAATATGAGTTAAACGGCCAGAGATATAGAAAAATCAGAGTTTCAACTTGTTGAAAAATAAGGTAACTTACGAAGCTCGGTCGGGGGACTCCCCCCAAGGCCAGTCTCAAAAAGGTAGTAGGGGGTCATCAAATGCTCGTACTTGACCAACAGACCATGTTCCCCCTGATCTTGAAGGTCTTTGACCTTCTGAAAGTTATTCTGGTTTAATCCAGGGTCGGCCCTGGCAGCCATTGACACCTTTCCCCACCTCAGAGGTATTCTCGACTCCAAAGATGAAGAGGGAACACAGGCACCAAATTCCTATGCCCCTGAGGTGAAGAAGTATCGTAGTTTCAGTTATGGTTCGAGGTATGGGTAACCAGTAAAATCTTCTTAGTATACTTCCGAACTAGAAAGTGCTAGTAAATCGGATGATTCCTAGCAGAGGAGGGCACGTAGAACCCTGTGAAGACCTGGACGGGAAGGTCTGAATAATTGACTGCCTCCATAAGACGATAGCCCCAATCATCACCCTTCAGGCATTGGGGGAGAGTTGGGAGGGGGCCAAGTTAATATATGACAATATGGACCTAATTATTGGATGAATGGGAAGACAAAATCCTAACTTAAACATCTACTCATATAAGCATATCTCACCATCTCGACCGCCAAAGGCCCTCTCATCCCACAGAGGTCTCCTAAGTTTTATGGAAGGACCTATGGAATAAAGATGCCTGAAATCTAGGAGGTCGAGTTCACTGACAGTGCTCTCTATCTCGGCTGCCTCCGAGGTGTCGACATCACTATCGCTACAATCATCCTTATCCCGAGAAACGTCGTCTTGGGCAGGGGTGGGAGCACCATCAGGGAACCTCTGAGCAAACTCAGCCCCTGTCGCGGCCGACAAGGGAATAGCATCGAATATTGGGGGAATAGCCACACTAGGTCTCATAATTTTGACATCGAAGGAAGAGTGCAAAGTGCTAGAACTCTTGTTATACGAGGCATGGATGTAAACATCGGCTTGTTCAGGGGCTTGATCCATCCTGACGGAATAATCCATGGCTTCTTGAAAAGAATCCACAAACATAGGGTCTGAGGTGGACGACTCAGACTCAGACATTGGAGTGGGTTCCAACGGAATGTCCTATGGCTCAACTGGGTCTGCTAGCTTAGGGTATATCACCCTCAGAGGGGGTGGAAAGATAGGTCTGAGGGGGAGGGCCTCTTCCCTACGAGCCTCCTCTTGGGCTCGTTCTATTTGCCTAATCTTATCTAAGGTTTTCTCCCTAAGAGAAGGGAATTCCTCTAAGAGTTGATAAAGGGGTATGAGCATATGAAGACGACCTTGCACTTAAGGGCTCAAATAAAAACAAACAAGACGACACAACCTAAGTTAGAGATCAAATATGGTTATTTGAAAAGAAAACTAATCAAGAACAGTCAAGAATACATCACCGAAAAACTCATAAACTCACCGAAAAACTCATAAGCTAACCTAAAAACTCATAAACTCACCAAAAAGCTCAAGCCGAGAACGGAAAATGCAACAAAGGAAAATTAAAGGCTGAAAATAACCAAAGAAGGATGGATAGGATACCTGGATGACCGTGAAACAAGGGAGAGGAAGATGATAATCGAAGCAGCAGAGCTCTATAAGAGAGAGAGTGAAGAAGGTTCAGGCGAGAGAAATGGAAGGAAATGAAGAAGAAAGAGAAAGGAATGGGTTTTCAACCCTCAAATCGGATTGCACGCTTCCCAAGGCCCATTATTGCCTTGGGAGCCCAAAGGACAATCAGCATCATTGCAATTGTCAGGCACGCTACCCCCTTCAATTCTTGAAACTTGGCAAGGAGATATTGGCACACCAGGAAGAAGGGCCTCGGCCTTGCAAATACCCCTCAATCACCTACTCACATAGGTAACTAAGGGCTAGGGGTGATTGATATGCCCTTAATTTACCTGACAACTCAGATACACCAATCTCAGCGTATGAGAGGGACGAGGTAACAAAGGCTCTTGACTGACAATCAGCACTCTCATCCTACATAAGGTCGGATATAGCCGACATCAATGGTCACCTCATTGACAGGCAGCATCAGAGATCACACCTACCTCGCTCATCATTCTCGACCGGGAATAAAACGAGGTAGCAAAGACCACCACCGTCGTGACCAACCTCAGCTGAGAATCAGTCGAGGTTCCTGCTACTTCAACATAACCTCGGCCCAGGCCGACGTTACAACTCCACCTACTTTACCTCCGCAACCTACTAAGCCGAGATTATCTTGAATAACCTCGGATTGGGCAGCAGCCAGGCTTTAACAACCTCGTACTCTTCCAGGCCGAGGTTGGTACCAATCGAAGACAACCGAGTAATCACGCACATATGTATAACTTAGAAAGCGTGGACAAATCTGTTGTAACCGAATTATTCCCTCCATGTGAGGGAATATTGAGGTCATCATTACTTAGTTGAGTCCAGCCAGGTGTCACTCTCATACTGGCTCGATGATCATGCACATGCTCATTGTATGCTTGGGGGTATATTACACCCCCCAAGCACTATATATATATAGATGATCCTCTACCTTGTAAAGGGATTAAAAATTACAACCCTTGCTGAAACTCTGTCATTTTACATAGTAGAGAGAGAAAGCTTGAGAGATTGTATCCATGGCCATTAGTGACTTCATTCAGTGATATTACCCATACACACTCATAGTGGACATAGGCCAGATTGGCTGAACCACTTATATTCAAGTGTTCATCCTCTTCTCCTCACCTCCTTCTACATATATATATATATATATATATATATATTCTCCTGTGTTGCCATTATTATCACTTGCTTGAGCTTGTCAACACCTTAGCTGGTGGTGCTATTTCCTGCATCATCAGTGCGGATTGTCCCGCATTTTAACAGTGCGGATCGGACATGTGTCGCCTGACAGTGAGCCCAAGAGAAAGAGAGCCAATAATTTAAGCGATAATTTGTAGACTCACTGTCAGGCAACACATGTCCGGTCCTCACTAATAAAATGTGGGACAGTCCGCACAAGAACATTATATATATATATATATATACATCAATTGATCTATTTATTTAATCAATTTGTTTGTATTATTATTTAATCCTAACAACTATGTGACAACCATGTTAATTTGTATAAGTATATGTAATTCCTATTTTGAGATTTTTGTAATGAAGTCCTACTGACTATTCAAGCACTAATTAAATTCTATTTTTAAAGGTTTACATAGTAAATATTACTGATGTGTAATTTTTTTACAATATTATGGAGTTCCTGGATCTTGTAAACACAGTAAATTTTACTATTTGTATAATATTGATACAGTAAATGTTACTATTTGCGTAAATGTCACAGATATAAAACTATTTCAGAAAGTAAAGTTAACTATATGTATAAAAAAAATTCTTTGAAATTTTTACGCTTCATGGTTCTTGTTTGATAGATCTCGACAAGCAGATTTCAAAAATAATAATTTTACGAAAAACGAATTTGTCAATAAAAAGTTATGATCATTTGAAGATTATAAATATGATGAAAAAAAATTCAACAACTTATGTAACTTCCGGCAAGATGTTACGGGTGACTGATTTTAAAAGGGTAAAATTGTGAAAAAAAAATCCAAAAAATAAGGAATAGGACCTATTTAATGGTTGAAAAGTTAATTGAACCTAATCAGGGAAACTTTGTTCTCATAGGACATATATTAGGAATTAGAATTTTTGGAAGATTTGTGTGTCCGTAGAGGTTAAGGGCCTGTTTGGTTTGCAATTATAATTCTATTTTATGTGTTTAAATACAATTCAGATAAAAATTTGCGTTTGGCAACTTGTTTTTAAACACTAAATTATAACATTTATGTCTTATAATCAAGTTTTTCAGAAAACAGGTTGAAGGTGCTTTATAACTTCTGTTTTTTTTTTCAACTCATAATTATTCATTCTTAATATTTTAATGTATTTATACCTTCAAATATAATATACAAATATAATACATTAATATATGTGTAATTATTATAAATAAGAAATATATATGTACATTTACACAAAATTACGTATGGAATAATATAAAGTTAAATAATATTATTAATAGATACATGATACTTATATATAGTTTTATATATGTATTATTAATTTATGGGATAATATAAAATATACATTAGTACATATGTATTAAAAAATATTATCAATTCATGCATGTATATAATTTTACAGTGAATTATACGTGTAATATATATATATATATATATATATATATATATATATATATATATGTGTGTGTGTGTGTGTGTGTGTGTGTGTGTGTGTGTAAATACATACATAAAACTTTCATACATACATGATACATGAATGTATATATACATACATACATCAATCATAAATTATACATATGTATGTGTGTGTGTGTGTGTGTGTGTAAATACATACACAAAACTTTCATACATACATGATACATGAATGTATATATATATATATATACATACATACATCAATCATAAATTATACATATGTGTGTGTGTGTGTATGTGTGTGTGTAAATACATACATAAAGCTTTTATACATACATGATACATGAATGTATACATACATACATACATACATCAATCATAAATTATACATATGTATGTGTGTGTGTGTGTGTATAAATACATACATAAAACTTATATACATACATGATATATGAATGTATATATACATACATACATACATACATACATCATAAATTATACATATATACATTTAATATATATATATATATATATATATATATATATATATATATATATATATATATATATATATAATATGTATATTATCAGTCCTGCTCTTGTACGGACTAGTTCGCATTTTAAGAATGCGGACTAGACATGTTCACCTGGTGGTGAACCCAAAAAAGATAGAGATTGTACCTATAGTTTAGGCTATAATTTCTAGGTGCACCGTTAGGTCACATATGTCTGGTCCGCATTCTTAAAATACGGACTAGTCCGAACAGGAGCATTATTATTTATATATATATATATATATATATATATGGGTACAGCTAACCACACTCCAAAAATTCTTAAAACAATCCAAAATACTTTTTAAAAGACAAAGTTGCCCTTTGCTCCTCTAAAGATCAAACAAATACTTTTTTATTTGTTAATTTTTTTTCAATAAAGAATAGTATTTGAAACTGTTTTTAAAACATTTTTTTATTTTTTAAAATTTAAAAATAATTATTTTTTTAATAAAAACTGTTATGATAGTTTTAAAAAAGTTTTTTTTAAGATAGATTTAAAAACCTTTTTTTTGAAAAAAAAAACTTTTTTACATAAAACTAGGAAAAATAATAACAAATAAAAAAACTGTTTTTTATATTGAAAACTGTTTTTTTATAGTTTTTTTAAGTAACACGATCACGACACAAATAAAACGTGACGTGGCGTGGAGTCGTATTTTTTTCCATATCGGTGGCGAGGACCATTATTTATTATTTTAAAAATAATATTTTTAGTACTTAAAAAAATGGTTCGCGCCATCGGCATGCATAGGCGGTCCAACCACCTATACATACCGATGGTGCAGTCCATTTTTTCTAATATGTTGGTACACACCAGTTGTATATATAGGCGGTATTATAAAATATTTTAAATAAAATGTAAAAAAAACAGTTTTAAACAATTTTTAAGTGCAGAAAGATTTTATCTAAAAAAAATTGTTTTAAATAAAACCCAAGCATGGGAATGTTGTAAGAAAATGGTTACAAAAATTCTAATAGTTACAAAGTGTTTTAAAAAAATAAAAAATCAGGAGTTCCAAAACACTAACTATTAGAATCTTATTTTTTTTTAAAATAAAATCTTTAGGCACTTAAAAAATTGTTTAAAACTGTTTTTTTGTACATTTTGTTTTAAATGTTTTATAATACCGCCTATATATATTATAAAAAATGGTCCGCGCCAGTGGTATGTATAGGTGGTTGGACCGCCTATGCATACCGTTAGCGCAAATTATTTTTTTAAGTATTATTTTTGAAATAATAAATAATGGTCCTCGCCACCGGTATGAAAAAAAAATACGACTCCAAGCCACGCCGCGTTTTATTTGGGTCATGATCGTGTTACTTAAAAAAATATAAAAAATAGTTTTCAATATAAAAACAGTTTTTTTATTTGTTATTTTTTTCCCAATTTTATGTAAAAGACATTTTTTTTTAAAAAAAACAGCTTTTAAATCTATCTTAAAAAAAAACTTTTTTAAAACTATCACAACAGTTTTTTAAATAAAGAAAAGGGTTTCAAAACTATCATAACAGTTTTTATAAAAAAAAATGGTTTTTAAAAATATCATAACAGTTTTTATAAAAAAACAGTTATTTTTTAATTTTAAAAAATAAAAAATGTTTTAAAAAATTGTGTAAAATAGTTTTCTTTATTGAAAAAAAATTAAAAAAATAAAAAAATATTTGTTTGATCTTTAGAGAAGGGGCAACTTTGTCTTTTAAAGAGTATTTGAGTGTTTTAAGAATTTTTGGAGTGTGATTAGCTATACCTTCTCTCTCTCTCTCTCTCTCTCTATATATATATATATATATATATGTGTGTGTGTGTGTGTGTGTGTGTGTGTGTGTGTGTGTGTGTGTAATATAAATATACATGTTTGTCAATTTTATCAAATTTTCAAAAAGCTGTATTTAAAACCAAGTTTACCAAACGCGCACCAATAATTATAAAAACAAAAAATTAAATTTTAAAACTATATTTAAAAACAACGTTTAAATCGAGTTTTCTGAATACAAAATCAAACGACCCTGAAGCACAAAAACGAATGTTTGAGAAAGAAAAAAATAATAAAATGACGGACCAAACGTCACTTAGGAGCAAGTCCTTAGAATGAAAAAAGTTGTCTTATGTTAGAATAGTACTAAAAAAGGTGTTCGGGAATTTTTTAAGCGAATGGCAGTTGATGTCGTGAGGGGTGTAAAGATTTGTGACGTATAAAAGGCGCACATCTTATTTAGAAGATCCTTTAATTTCCCTTGTCATAAATACTTTTTGGTGGCAGTTCTATTATTTATTGAGTTCGATTATTATCTATGATACTTGAAGCAATGTGCCCTTAACTTAAGGGCGGTCCCACTGTGGAAGAATAGGCCCATTGACTCGTGCGTTATTATGGCTTCCCTAAGATTCTGATACCTGAAGAATCAATCGTGTTATTTTTTCTTTTTTTATCTTGGACTAAATATGCCCGAATTATGAAGATTTTTCTATGATGACAGTTCTGTGACAGACTATTGCAGCAACGATGCACGAGTTTTATCAATTCTAAGGAAATTGCTACATATTTTTTAATTACTTGCGAGACCACTTGTGCAAGATCAGGCTTCCCCATATTTTGTAATATAATCAGTGGCGAATTCAGGATTTTAGTTCAACTGGGGCCAAATCGATTCAAATTTTTTTTTACCGACACTAATAAATAATATACTCATAAAAACCAACAACCGATAAAACATAAATACTGAATATGCCAAAATTTCATATCAATTCATCCATACATAACCAGAAATTGCAAATATAATGAGATTGTTTACAATATTCCCCTACGCGGCTTCATATTCTGAAAATATTGAATGATATCTTCCGTATCAACGGTTTTGAAAATATCCTGTTCAATGTACGCCACCAAGCAATCATTTGTAAATTTATCTCCCATTCGGTTACATAATGTACTCTTCACGATTTTCATTGCGGAGAATGCTCGTTTCACGCTTGCAGTTGTAACCGGCAATGTCAAGGCAAGTTTTATAAGCAAGTACACTAATGGAAATAACTGATTCCTCTGAGTTTCAACCATCTTTTGAGCAAGAGCACCACTCCCTTTCAATTCTTTGAATTCTTCCATATCACACACACTATATATATAATTTTCAAGTTGTTCCCCGATAACTGTGAGTTCAATCGGATCAAAATCATTCGGATAAAACTCCACAAATTGAACTAATCTTTTCACATCGAATTTGGAGAAGTTCATACTTGGATCAAGACATGCCATACATAAAAGTAACTCTGTATTCACCTCATTAAACCGATGGTTCAATTCCTGTAGTTGCATATCTATCACCGAATAGAACAATTCAACCCGATAGTGACGAAGATTTGTCCTCTCTTCGACGTGATCTTCCACTGGCCACAAAAAAATCTTCCATATTTATGATTACAATGTCGTGTGTACTAAAAAATGAAGAGACTACTTTCAACAATTTATCCCATCCATGCTCCCTCATTTTTTATAAACTCATCTTAGCTATTTTAACAAGATCCATTGCATTCACAATATCTTGATCCCTCCGTTGTAATGATTGCGACAAGTCATTGGTAATCCCCAAAATTGCTTTCATTAACTGCAATTTAAACACAAAATCAAAGCACTGCAAATAGCTAATCAGATCGTATGCTTTTATTCTCTGAGTACCTAGATCATAATCAACTTGAACCACCTCAAGTACACCAATCACAGTGGAGAACAAATGATCTAAACTCAAAAGTGTACCATAATGTGAACCCCACCGTTTGTCCCCTGCTCCTGTGAATGCTTCTTCTTGGTTTAAACCACGACCCGTCTCCCGATCACCGGTGTATATTCCTTCAAGTATATCATCATACTTCTTCGTCCAAAATATATCTCTACACTTCCAAGATGCTACAACAACATTCGACAAAATTGAAACTTTGAGAAAGAAATAACCAATTGCGTTATGATTGTTTACTACCGCTACCAATGCCAACTGTAGTTGGTGAGTAAAATAATGAACGTAGTAAGCTAAACTGTTTTCCTTTAGAATCAAACTCTTTAGCCCATTAAACTCCCCTTTCATGTTGCTCACCCCATCATAACCTTGCCCACGAATACTTGACATACTCAACCCATGTTTCAAGAGAAGTGACTCAAGGCTTGCCTTAAGTTTTAAAGATGCAGTGTCAAGAACATGTACAATGCCAAGAAAATGTTCAACCATATGTCCTTTTTTGTTCACATAACGTAAAGTCACTGTCATTTTCTCCTTCATAGAGATGTCACGGGACTCGTCAACTAGTATGGAGAATACCTCATCCCAAATTTATCGAATTATGACTTTAGTGGTCAAAGAGGCGGTGGCATTAATGAGCTCTTTCTGAATTGATGGAGCTATCATTTGGTGATTTTCGGGGGCATTGTTCAGACAACTTTGTTTATACCTTCATTTTGCTTGGCAAGGAACCGTAAAAGTTGAAGAAAATTACCCCGGTTAGATGACCCCCACAGATTCATCATGCCCTCACATCGCCAAACCTTGGCGTAGTAAGTACTTGAGGCAATTCAAGGATGCAGTCAAACGAATACGATAATCAACTCTTGTCTTATCAGAATGGTTAGACAAAGACACTTCGATGTGTTGATCTTGTTTCATCAAGTCACCACAAGCATTCATGCATTTGTTATAAATACTTGAATGGGGGCCAACATGATCTTTAAACACTTGTTTCTTTTTCCAATTTGAAAAGCCTCCAGTAACAAATACACCACCACCCCCTTTCCCCTGTATTTGGTCGGAAAAAATAGCAAAACAAACAAAACCCAGCCTCCTTCGCCACACTATACTCTAACCATCTCCCGAACTCCTTAAACCATGACCGAATAAATCTACGTTAGCCTGTTCCAAATTGTATCCATGGGAAATTGTGATTTTTTGGTTGACAAGGGCCCCTAGTAAGATATGCACGACGAACTAACTCTATTTTTTTAGAGTCAGCATATTCCGAAATAGATTTCCTCAACCCGGGATCCGATGGTTGTTCATCCAAATGTAATACCCCGTACTTTTGGCTATATTTATTTTTGGAATTAATTAATTAAATGCGTATTAATTGGAAATTAATCCGGGTTATAAATACTAACGAGATGCGAGTTGGTATTTGATTATGTGCATATATGATTATATATGAATTTGGAATTATAAAATTTGTCGTGAGATTTATATACGGCAATTTGAGAATTTTGTTGAGACGCGTGTGACCGCCGCGTCATGGTATATTATTTTAATTATAAAAGCAATTTTTATTTCTATTATCTGTATGGTTGTTTTGAGTGCACCAACGCGTCCGGAAGGGTCAAGATAGTCAGAAAACACTAGCCGGGGGTATAGTTTGGGTCCCGGGGTATTTTTAGGCCATACCGGCATCATAAAGGGTATTTTGGTAATTTTGTATTTTGAGGAATTAAAAGTGACGAAAATTGGGAGTTTTAATCTGATGTGGATTTAACCCACTAAGCCCATTAACCAAACCATATTAACCTAGAAGGCTACGTAGGTTATTAGAAGAGTTTTCTAAGTTTCCCAAATCAAACCCTAGCCACCTTAAGCCACCATTAGAGAAGAAGCTTAGAGAGAGGGAATTCTGCAGAAAAATCTTCATCAAACCATCATCCAAACTCAGAGACAACCAAGGCAAGTGACTTAATTCCATTTAATTTCAAAGAATGTTCTTTCCATGTTAGAAAAATTCGAATTTTGTGTTTGTTCTTGGTGAAATATGAAAACCCATGTAGTTTGGAGTTTAGAACTTGAAAATCTTGAAGAGAATTGCATGTAGAATGATAGGTAGATGATTATTCTCATGATAATTGTGATTAGAAGAAATTAAAACGGATTAAATTCTGGGATTTGATGATGATATAAATCTAGGGTTCATGTTCTTGATAAAATTGGGGAAAAGTATAAAATCTTGTGATTTAATGATGTTTAGGATGCAGTAATGCCTTAAAAGATGTTAGTATATGACCTTAGCATGTTTTAGTATGATTAGAGGACTTAAAACACTGTTAGAACGAACTTTGGAGAAGACTTGAGGTGTTAAGAATGGATGAAAAACGTAACTAAGAGAATCTGGGACGAAATTGGCAGGTCGTTAGAAGCCCCTACCCAGGTCGTTCGAACGAGCTCGTTCGAACGAGCTCGTTCAAACGAGCTTCTAACGAGTTGACCAGTCTCTTCTAACGAGGGGTAGTTTCGTTCGATATCTCGTTCGAACGAGATATCGTTAGAAGGTACAGTTCGTTCGAACGAACTGGAATCTCATTCGAACAGTCTCGTTCGAACGAGACTTCTAACGAGTTGACAGGGGAATCTCGTTCGAACAGTCTCGTTCAAACAAGACTTCTAACGAGTTGACAGTTTGGTCCTTTTTGGACTATTTTGATTTTTGGAGTCCCATAATCTTGTTCGAGGATATAGATAACATTCCGATGATGATGTAATGATAGAATTGGGACTTTTGGGTATTTTTGAGAAGGAAATCATATACGAGAGTTATATTAAATGGACGGTTTGGGTTGAGACGCGAGTGTCTACTACGACATGAGAATAAATTATGGCGCGTATGATTATAAACCGGAATAGTATAAATTGCGATAATTATAAGTTAGTACGAGAAAGCGATATGTACTACGATTAAAATACGGGATTACTAAGACGTGTATTTACTTAGTATTGGTATATGAATTGTGTGTATGACATACCTACCATACTTGCTATCACGGGAGGTTTGCGTTCGCTTAGGGCCCTCTAATCCTTGTGTTGCCCGGATTTAGACTGGTTACCTTGATGAACATAGGTCATAGAAAGACTTATTGGGATATTAATAAGTCCGCTGATAGTAGGAGCGTAGGTATGTGCGTGACCTATGTGATGTGACTGTGTTCGCCTCCATTGTTTGTGATGTTGTTGTCTGTGAACTATTCCTGAGAGATTCGGAATATGTAATCCTTATGTACGTGATGTACCGGGATGGATAGCAGAGTATGTGTGCACCGCAGCTTAGTTCTCGGGGTGCTTATATTGTATATTTATGATGTGAATAATATACACTTAATTAATGGGAACCTTCATGTTAATATTGTGAATATAATTACGGTATTGTTTCGAGAAAAATAACAAGTTAACTGATAGTGATATATATTGAATAGTGAGCATCTGAGTTTACGTTAAACCCCTACTTAATTACGAGTGTTATAATGTTAATAGCACCGAGTAATAAGGGTAGGACCTATGGCAGTCTAGCTAGATATGATGGTACTTAGCTAGTGATTTGTGTCGTTATAGATGGGTACTTACGTTAGGAGTGCACAGTTAGACGAGAGGTGAGAATATCATGTGAGTGCACGTCCTAACATGTACTTTGCATTTAATGTTTTAAATGTTTTTAAAGCACTTGCAGGTTTTTAAAATATCTCCACATTCGGGCTCTGACCCGTTTGCTTTTCAAATCTATTTTCTTTGTAAAACCATTTTAGGTGCCCAGCCACAAGGACACCAAGCATAGGATACTCATTCAGGTGACGAGCTGTAGGTGTTTGTGGAAGCTACAGGGATTTGCTTATAGATGCTTCTATCGCTTGGATTTCAGATTCTTTATCTATCAGTTGTAGGGCATGTTGCCCATTTCTATTAGAGTTACATTTCCATTTCAGTTTCAGACTTTGGCATGTACTGTTTTAGTTTTCGGTTTACTTATTTCAGTTATGGGATTGTAGTGAGGAGTTTTTCCTCCAGACTTTATTTACTTATGTGATGGTTATTCTTTTCACTTCAGTATGGTGAATGGTGTTATTATTCTTTATTACACTTGTTGCATGTTAATCAGACTTAAATTAAAATTTGGCACTTACTTTTTAAATACTAGGTGGTTAGTAATCATTAAAAGGTTTTCGACAGTGATGCTATTAACTGAGCCAACTTGGCATTTTGAATTAATTTAATAAAGGAGTAGCTACCCGGTATTTAATTAGTCGGGGTGTCACAGGTGGTATCAGAGCATCAGGTTCTAGTGTCCTTTAGGATCTGACGGCTTATTATGTTTCCGCTAAGTTTCTTTGATGTAGAGCCCTATATTTTAGGACTGTTGTACTCTTTTTGTGTATGCTTCGTTCTTCAGCTATCTTAAGTTTATAAACAGCGAACTTATAAACTTTGTTCTTATTTCAGATGCCTCCACGACGTGCACGACGAGTTCCCAGGGATGCAAGGCCCGAACCCCAGCCCGCTCCAGTTCAGGGCATGATGAACGCCGCTGAGGTTGCAGCTATAGTAGCCCAAGCGATAAATGCCGCCATAGCCGTTGTTCAGCAGGCACCACCTCAGGCCCCGATTGCCGCGCCAGTACAGGCTAATGCATTCCCATCTGCTTGGGAGCGTGTACGTGACGCTTTTCAGAAAGCGCATCCGCCAGAGTTTGCAGGTAGCTCAGATGTGGTAGTCTCGAGCCAGTGGAGGAAGGATATGCAGAGGCACTTAAGGATGTATGAGTGCACGGATGTTCAGAAGCAGGTGCTAGCTACTTTCAAGCTAGTTGGATTTGCGCTACAGTGGTGGGAGTCCATTACCACCATGGAGGAGAGGGATACTCTCACGATTCAGGAGTTCTGGGTGCGGTTCGACCGCAAGTACTTTCCGTCAGCTGTTCATACGAAAATGAGGAGGAGATTGATGAGTCTGAAGCAGGAAGGTAAGACTGTGGCCGAGTATGAGGCCGAGTTCACGAATCTGTTGAATATCGTTCCAGATGAGATACCAACAGAGAAGAAGAAGATTAAGAAGTTCACGGACGGGTTGACTTGGAGGATCCGTCAGCATCTTCTAGGGAACCTATCGTTGGCCACCTATTCTGATGTGGTTAACGCTGCATTGTTACACTGCCAGGACCACCGTTTTCATATGGCCGAGGGTAAGAGGTCGGGGGAGTCTAGCCATCAGGGCAGGACTGGAGGACATAGTGCCAGCGGGGCACAATCTGGTTAGGGGCAGAGACAGAATGAGCAGGGCTCCCAGCAGGGGGATAATAAGAGGTTCCGGTCAGGGAACTACAGACAGGGACAAGGAGGTTTCCGTCAGGGCCATCAGGGTCCAAACGGCCATCAGGGCCAACAGGGACAGAATGGGCAGCAGTTTCACCAGGGCCAAGGGAGGAACGGTAACGGCCACCAGGGCCGGGGACAGCAAGGCAGAGAGGAGGGAACTTCCCAGGGAAGTGCTTTGTTTGTGGCAAGACTGGCCATAAGCGACAGGATTGTCCTGATAGGGGCAGGGCCCCACAGCAGCAGCAGCAGCAGGGTGCTCGCCAGGAGCCACAGAGGCCTATGTTTCCCGCCGCTCTTCCCGCACCGCCACAGATGGAAGCATTGCCACCCATTCCAGCAGTCCCAGTTCAACAGGGGCAGCTACAGTATGGACGTGTCTACAACGTCCACCAGGCTGCAGTTCCACAGGCACCGCCCGCGATTGAGGGTACGTTTCCTATCCATGGCACTATGGGTCGGGTATTATCTGATACGGGTGCTACACACTGTTTTATAGCTACACACTTCGCGAAAGCTTTAGGATTGTTAGCTACGGCAGAGAGCACAGTGACGTGTGTCGACTCACCATTGGGGAGTGGGTCACTTATTTTCTTTATATGCCGGGGAGTGGGGGTAGAGATTGGTGGTTTGGTGTTACCTGCAGACATGTTAGTATTAGATATGCATGTTCACGATGTGATTATTGGGATGGATTGGCTCGTAACTTATAGGGCCATGATTGATTGCTTCAGTGGGAGCATTGTTTTTTCCATTTCGGGGCAGGAGATGTTTATAGTGGCGATGCCTCGCCCAGAGGGAGGATCGACCGCTCATCTGTATTACATTGAGGAGGATACCTCTAAGGAGGTAGTGATTCCTTTAGATTCTATCCCAGTAGTCAGGGAGTATTCGAATGTGTTTCAGGAGATACCACGCTTACCCCCCAGTCGAGAGATAGACTTTGTTATAGATTTGCTACCGGGTACGAGACCTATAGCACGCGCACCGTACCATATGGCTCCAGCTGAGATGAGGGAGTTACGGGATCAGATAGAGCAGCTGTTAGGTCAGGGCTTTATTCGCAGGAGTACCTCACCTTGGGGCGCTCCAGTTCTGTTTGTGAAGAAGAGGGACGGTTCACTGAGATTGTGTGTGGACTACCGAGAGTTGAATAAGGTCACGATACGGAATAAGTATCCATTGCCTCGAATCGATGACTTATTCGACCAGTTGAGAGGAGCTTCTTTCTTCTCGAAGATTGACTTGAGATCGGGATACCATCAGTTGCGTATCAGGGAGGAGGATGTCTCGAAGACTGCGTTCTTGTCGAGATATGGTTCTTACGAGTTTTGGGTTATGCCTTTCGGTTTGACCAACGCTCCAGCAGTGTTTATGGACTTGATGAACAGAGTGTTCAGGGATTTCCTAGATCAGTTTGTCATTGTCTTTATTGATGATATACTGGTTTACTCCCAGACAGAGGAGGAGCACGCCGAGCATTTGAGGCAAGTTTTGCAGACACTTCGTCAGAACGAGTTGTATGCAAAATATGAGAAGTGAGGGTTTTGGCTGAAGGAAGTTCAGTTTTTGGGACATATCATTTCCGATCGGGGAATATCTGTTGATCCGGGGAAAGTATCAGCGGTGAGGGAGTGGGGACAGCCCACGACACCGACTGAGATTCGTAGTTTCTTGGGTCTAGCAGGATACTACAGGAGGTTTATTCGGGGCTTCTCAGAGATAGCAGGTCCTTTGACACATCTGACTCATAAGGGTGTGCCATACATCTGGAGTGATGCCTGTCAGTTGGCATTCGATGAATTGAAGGACAAATTGACCTCAGCACCTGTGTTAGCATTGCTGAGACCGGGAGTTGAGTATTTGGTGTACACCGATGCGTCTTTGCAAGGACTGGGAGGTGTATTGCAGCAGGAGAGACAGGCCATAGCTTATGCTTCCCGTAAGCTTAAGCCTCACGAGAAGAATTACCCCACGCATGATTTGGAGTTGGCAGCAGTGGTATTTGCCCTACGGATTTGGAGGCACTATCTTTTGGGGGAAAAGTTCCAACTGTTCACGGACCACAAGTCCCTACAGTACCTATTCACACAGAAGGAATTGAATATGCGGCAGCGTAGGTGGCTTGAGTTTGTGAAGGACTACCAGTTCGACATCAAGTATCACCCAGGTAAGGCTAACGTGGTAGCAGACGCGTTGAGCCGTAGGCCAACAGATGAGGTGGCAGAGGTGTGGAAGGCTAAGTGGAAGGAATTAGGACACCAGGATGCAGTGGCCCGATCTTTCATGTCTGTGATGACCGTTACACCGCAGATTGTCACGAAGGTAGTACGGGCACAGGCCAATGACTCGTTCTATCAGGAGCAGATAGTTCGATTACTAGCAGAGGGAGCCGAGTCCTATACCGATAGCTCAGACGGGGGATTACGCTTCAATGGGAGATTGGTAGTTCCGGAAGGGGAGGAATTGCGACACGAGGTGATGGCAGAGTCGCACGGCTCACGGTTCGCGGTACATCCTGGAGGGGACAAAATATACCAAGACATGAGATGCCAGTATTGGTGGAGCGGTATGAAGAGAGATATCGCTGAGTTTGTTTTGAAATGCGCCACTTGTCAGCTTGTAAAAGTGGATCATCAGAGACCGGCAGGATTGCTACAGCCGTTGGAGGTCCCGGTGTGGATGTGGGAGAGCATATCCGTGGACTTCATCACGGGGTTGCCTACGTCGCAGAGAGGTCACGACTCCGTTTGGGTAATTGTGGACAGGTTGTCCAAGGTCGCCCACTTTTTACCCGTAAGGACTGACTACACTACGGGACAGTATGCCCAGCTCTTCATTTCAGAGATTGTGAGACTTCACGGTGTGCCCCTAAATATCGTGTCTGACAGAGACAAGATATTTGTTTCGAGGTTTTGGGAGAGTTTCCAGGAGGCCATGGGCACGGAATTGCGGTTGAGTACGGCTTATCATCCGCAGACTGATGGGCAGACTGAGCGCACAAATCAGATGTTGGAGGACATGCTGCGCATGTGCATTATTGACTTTGGGGGTGGATGGGAGCAGTACCTTCCACTGGTGGAGTTTGCTTACAACAACTCCTATCAGTTCACTATTGGCATGGCTCCGTTTGAGGCATTGTACGGTAGGCCTTGTTGTTCCCCAGCATGTTGGTTAGAGGTGGGGGACAACAAACTGCTTGCGCCGGAAGTGATTCAGGATACTTCGGCAAGGATTGAGTTGATTCGGAGTCGCATTCGGGTAGCTCAAGACAGGCAGAAGAGTTATGCTTATGCGAAGAGATTTTTCAGGGAGTTCCAAGTAGGGGACCAGGTTTTTCTCAGAGTATCTCCTATGAAGGGGATTATGCGTTTCGGGAAGAAAGGGAAGTTGGCACCAAGGTATGTGGGGCCGTTTCCTATAATTGAGCGAATCGGACCGGTTGCGTATAGACTTGGATTACCGGAGCATTTGCATCGGATTCACGATGTGTTCCATATTTCCTCGCTGAGGAAATACCTTAGAGATAATTTGTCTCACTCTCACATTGCTGTGGAGGACATCGATCTCCAGCCTGATAGCTCCTACGAGGAGGGGCCGATTTCTATTTTGGACCGAAGCGAGAGGAAACTGCGGTCAAAGATAGTTCCGTTAGTGCGTGTTTAGTGGCGACATCACAATGTCGAGGAGTCCACATGGGAGCGCGAGGATGAGATGCGCGAACGCTATCCTGAGTTATTTTTAGCAGGTACTTTCTAGTTTCGAATTTCGGGACGAAATTCAGCTATTAGGGGGGAAGTATGTAATACCCCGTACTTTTGTCTATATTTATTTTTGGAATTAATTAATTAAATGCGTATTAATTGGAAATTAATCCGGGTTATAAATACTAACGAGATGCGAGTTGGTATTTGATTATGTGCATATATGATTATATATGAATTTGGAATTATAAAATTTGTCGTGAGATTTATATACGACAATTTGAGAATTTTATTGAGACGCGTGTGACCGCCGCGTCATGGTATATTATTTTCATTATAAAAGCGATTTTTATTTCTATTATCCGTATGGTCGTTTTGAGTGCGCCAACGCGTCCGGAAGGGTCGAGATAGTCAGAAAACACTAGCCGGGGGTATAGTTTGGGTCCCGGGGTATTTTTAATCCATACCGGCATCATAAAGGGTATTTTGATAATTTCGTATTTTAAGGAATTAAAAGTGACGAAAATTGGGAGTTTTAATCTGATGTGGATTTAACCCACTAAGCCCATTAACCAAACCATATTAACCTAGAAGGCTACGTAGGTTATTAGAAGAGTTTTCTAAGTTTCCCAAATCAAACCCTAGCCACCTTAAGCCACCATTAGAGAAGAAGCTTGGAGAGAGGGAATTCTGCAGAAAAATCTTCATCAAACCATCATCCAAACTCAGAGACAACCAAGGCAAGTGACTTAATTTCATTTAATTTCAAAGAATGTTCTTTCCATGTTAGAAAAATTCGAATTTTGTGTTTGTTCTTGGTGAAATATGAAAACCCATGTAGTTTGGAGTTTAGAACTTGAAAATCTTGAAGAGAATTGCATGTAGAATGATAGGTAGATGATTATTCTCATGATAATTGTTATAGAAGAAATTAAAACGGATTAAATTCTGGGATTTGATGATGATATAAATCTAGGGTTCATGTTCTTGATAAAATTGGGGAAAAGTATAAAATCTTGTGATTTAATGATGTTTAGGATGCAGTAATGCCTTAAAAGATGTTAGTATATGACCTTAGCATGTTTTAGTATGATTAGAGGACTTAAAACACTGTTAGAACGAACTTTGGAGAAGACTTGAGGTGTTAAGAATGGATGAAAAACGTAACTAAGAGAATCTGGGACGAAACTGGCAGGTCGTTAGAAGCCCCTACCCAGGTCGTTCGAACGAGCTCGTTCGAACGAGCTTCTAACGAGTTGACCAGTCTCTTCTAATGAGGGGTAGTTTCGTTTGATATCTCGTTCGAACGAGATATCGTTAGAAGGTACAGTTCGTTCGAACGAACTGGAATCTCGTTCGAACAGTCGCGTTCGAACGAGACTTCTAACGAGTTGACATGGGAATCTCGTTCGAATAGTCTCGTTTGAACGAGACTTCTAACGAGTTGACAGTTTGGTCCTTTTTGGACTATTTTGATTTTTGGAGTCCCGTAATCTTGTTCGAGGATATAGATAACATTCCGATGATGATGTAATGATAGAATTGGGACTTTTGGGTATTTTTGAGAAGGAAATCATATACGAGAGTTATATTAAATGGATGGTTTGGGTTGAGACGTGAGTGTCTACTACGACGTGAGAATAAATTATGGCGCGTATGATTATAAACCGGAATAGTATAAATTGCGATAATTATAAGTTAGTACGAGAAAGCGATATGTACTACAATTAAAATACGGGATTACTAAGACGTGTGTTTACTTAGTATTGGTATATGAATTGTGTGTATGACATACCTACCATACTTGCTATCACGGGAGGTTTGCGTTCTCTTAGGGCCCTCTAATCCTTGTGTTGCCCGGATTTAGACTGGTTACCTTGATGAACATAGGTCATAGAAAGACTTATTGGGATATTAATAAGTCCGCTGATCGTAGGAGCGTAGGTATGTGCGTGACCTATGTGATGTGACTGTGTTCGCCTCCATTGTTTGTGATGTTGTTATCTGTGAACTATTCCTAAGAGATTCGGAATATGTAATCCTTATGTACGTGATGTACCGGGATGGATAGCAGAGTATGTGTGCACCGCAGCTTAGTTCTCGGGGTGCTTATATTGTATATTTATGATGTGAATAATATACACTTAATTAATGGGAACCTTCATGTTAATATTGTGAATATAATTACGGTATTGTTTCGAGAAAAATAACAAGTTAACTGATAGTGATATATATTGAATAGTGAGCATCTGAGTTTACGTTAAACCCCTACTTAATTACGAGCGTTATAATGTTAATAGCACCGAGTAATAAGGGTAGGACCTATGGCAGTCTAGCTAGATATGATGGTACTTAGCTAGTGATTTGTGTCGTTATAGATGGGTACTTACGTTAGGAGTGCACAGTTAGACGAGAGGTGAGAATATCATGTGAGTGCACGTCCTAACATGTACTTTGCATTTAATGTTTTAAATGTTTTTAAAGCACTTGCAGGTTTTTAAAATATCTCCACATTCGGGCTCTGACCCGTTTGCTTTTCAAATCTATTTTCTTTGTAAAACCATTTTAGGTGCCCAGCCACAAGGACACCAAGCATAGGATACTCATTCAGGTGACGAGCTGTAGGTGTTTGTGGAAGCTACAGGGATTTGCTTATAGACGCTTCTATCGCTTGGATTTCAGATTCTTTATCTATCAGTTGTAGGGCATGTTGCCCATTTCTATTAGAGTTACATTTCCATTTCAGTTTCAGACTTTGGCATGTACTGTTTTAGTTTTCGGTTTACTTATTTCAGTTATGGGATTGTAGTGAGGAGTTTTTCCTCCAGACTTTATTTACTTATGTGATGGTTATTCTTTTCACTTCAGTATGGTGAATGGTGTTATTATTCTTTATTACACTTGTTGCATGTTAATCAGACTTAAATTAAAATTTGGCACTTACTTTTTAAATACTAGGTGGTTAGTAATCATTAAAAGGTTTTCGACAGTGATGCTATTAACTGAGCCAACTTGGCATTTTGAATTAATTTAATAAAGGAGTAGCTACCCGGTATTTAATTAGTCGGGGTGTCACACCAAATTCACCCCAATATTAGGCGAGTGTTGTGAGTGTTAGGATTAAACTTCTTGATGGATAAGATTATTGGACTCCGCATTGGGAGATGATTGAACCTCCGCTTCGGATACAGTTTGTGGGTTGTCTGTTATTTTCCATTTAAAAAATTTCTCCATGACTTCCTATTTAAAATAAATAAATATTTTAGACTATATATTTCTATATATACAAATTTTTATATACACAAATTTCTATATATTAATTTCTACACAAATTTGTGAGATATAAAAGCCATGTATAAAAAACCCACAAAAACCATATATATAAAAAAGCACATTACATTTCTAATAATATACACACAAAAAAACACATTACATGATTTTTAAATCACAAAAACCATATACACTAATCATCTCACTTTAATCATCTCACAAAAATCATATACACACAAAAATAGCCCCTACTAGTACATTAATCATCATCTCACAAAAATCATATACACAGTACATATAAAAAAAATTACCTGAGTTGAGTCGGCACTGTAGTCAGGGGCGTGAGGAGGCTGAGTTGGGTGGCGATAGCAGTCAGGGGCGTGGGTGACCCGTCAGGCTGAGTTAGGAACTTGGGCGTGGATGGATGGATGGGAGGAGAAGAAGAGGAGATATGGGTTTGAGTTGGGTTTTGGGATTGGTTTCGTTGGCGGCAGGAACTAAAACATTGGGTTTGAGTTGGGTTTTTACACGGAAGATAGCAGCTGGCATAGGGTAAAAACATTTGGTGTTTTTACATAAAAACCTTTTTTTTATTTTTATTTTTTATTTTTTTGATTTTCCAACTAGGGCAATGGCCCCTGTTAGGCCCATGCTCCGTTCGCCCCTGAATATACTAGCACATAACCCGTGAGATGCACGGGCGTTTTTCAATTATTTCTATATACTATATTTGATAAATTTATCATTCAAATATGAATAAACATACATGTTGTACATTGCGTGTAATAAGAAGAATTCGAGTACAAATTTCGATAGCACATGGGGAAATGGGCATGATTATTATACAACCAATCATCTTGGTTGGTACATAATGGCCAAAATGTCTTAATTAAGTACAATTACTTCATTGTTGATTAATATTTAGAATAAATTTCGATCGTTACATGTCTATAAAAATGTGCATGGTATATTAATTATAAAGAAATGTTTGAAAAAATTAAGTTTAATTGACATGATACGTAAAAAACGATATAATTAATCATACACAATTGCATGAATAGGTAAAAATAATTATAATTAATTTGATTAGGTATTAAAAACCGACTGCCCTTATGTAATATAGAGAAAAATTACTTGTGGAAATTATAATTTCAAAAGACATGAAAACATAACCATAATCAATTTCTCCCGACGACCAAACACAATTTTACAAAGACGTAGAGGTCAAATTGTAACATTGTTTCTTTTTTTTCATTGCTAAATTTTGTTTTATAGTACAATCTATATTTTGTGATTTAGTAAAAATATATTATTAGAAAAGAGAAGTCAAAGCCTATCGTTTCCTTTACAGCTAAATTATTATTAAATTTCGCAAGGCTTTAAATTGTAAAGAGTTTTATAATTTTTATTTTCTAATAGGTAGAACACCATATTATAAATAAATGAAATATAGTGGCAACGCATTGGCATGTTCATATCATTTCATTAGTGTCCCCGAGTATCTTATATCAAGATATTAGTATTTATGAGGAAAACTTATTGCTCATTACTTTGACAGTGTCTTTTTAAAGGTCAAATAATTCGTATCTTTATTTCTCATTGATTACAGAAGGCGATTAAATCAAGGATCAAATACCAAAAAGTCCCTCAAACATTTTTTAGTACACATTTAGTCCAATTCTTTTATTTTGTACCAAAAAGTCTCTTATTCTCTTATCCTTAAAGGTCCGCGTCAGCGCCATGGTAAAGCCCTTTTGGTATGGTGAAGGACTTTTTGGTGCAAAATAACAAGGCTTGGACTAAATGTGCATTAAAAAAAGTTTGAGGGACTATTTGGTATATGCCCCTTAAATCAAACCTCCCCCAAAGGAGAAAGTATGCATTGATAAATAATAATAATAATAATAATAATAATAATAATAATAATAATAATAATAATAATAATAATAATAATAATAATAATAATAATAATAATAATAATAATAATAATAATAATAATAACAAAAATGATACGGATCTAAAGATTTGTAGCTAAGCATAGATCAATACATGTATAAGCATAATTTCAAACACATTCACACAAAAATAAATCTACAATATTATGTACAAACATATATCCCCACAAAATACAAATATATATAGAAGTTCGAATAAATACTTAGTTGAACAAAAAAATTGCATAAATAAAGAACATTTTGTTTCTAAACTCCCTAATACTTATTTATTCCCCATACCCAAAGTACGAAAAAAATGACTTTGAACTCCAAAGTACCCAAAGATGATTTCCAAATAAATTTGGATTTTGAAACCCCCAAAAATTGATATAGGATACAAAAAGGATATAAATATAGGGAATGGTTATTCTCAAGCCCCTCTCATCCTCCCCCACACCATTTGAGTATGAAATGACCATTATGCAATTAAACTTGCCCATTTTTTCGCCTCCAACACAAATACATTTGATAAAAACTAAAAATTTGTATTTTAAATAAAAAAAACCTTTTTCTCATTAAAAACTATTTTCAATAAAAAACTGTTTTCAAAATAAAATAAAATGCTTTGAACTTTATATAACTGTTTTTAAAAAACATTTTAACTGATTGAAAGAACTTATATGTTTTTGTTATTAAAAAACTATTTATAAAAAGTAAACAATAGTTTAATATAAAATAAAACCTGTTTTTACAAAAATAAATCGTTTTAACTATTAAAAAGAGAGCATTTTTTAAATTTTTTCATAAATTTTTTTTAAACATTTTTTCATAAAAAATATATATATAAATAAAAAATTATATTTTTTATTAAAAAAAACAGGTTTTAAAACAGTTTTTTTTTTGTAATTATACTAACAATAATTTAAAAATAAATATATGACGTGATTTGAAGTGGAAGTGGATCTCCTCTAGACACATGATTATATTTAGTATAATATTGGATGTTTAGTTTTTTTTAACTTTTTTATAACATATTATAAAACAGAATAATTTTTAAAGCAGGTCTTTTGTAAAAACATATTAACAAAAATGTTTTTTAAATAGTTAAAAAGTTTATTTTTGTAAAAACAACTTTAATTTTATATAAAACAATTTTTTAAATAGTTAAAAAAAATAGTGTGAAAAACTTATTTCCAATAACAAAGTACATTTCCAATTAAAACAAATTTCTAATTAAAAATAGAAAATATTCAATAATTACTAATGTTGATGTAAAAAATTAGATTGTATCTAATTATTCAATCACAGATAAATAAATGAGACAAAGAATTTTTAAAGTGGTTCAGCCTTATAAGAATGGCCTACGTCCACTGTTATGTTATTGCTGATTGTTTGGGAATGCTCGATTACAAGTTATATCAAGAAATTTCGGTCCCCTTACAATGAGGATTGTATAATGTATTTGTAGCCCTGAGGCTGTAATATGAAAGGGTAATACATTCAATGTTGTACATGTGAAAGAGTAATATATTAAATGCCCCTTAAGCGTATACATCTTAATGATAAGCATTTAATGAACAGTCAGACTGTTGGTTTCCCTGCTATTAATGCTTTGTTCGAGGTGCAGCTCGGACCGCCTAAGGTTCCTCGGTGCTCAAAGTTCCTTGGTACTCAAAAGTTCCTCGGAGAGTTCTTGTAGGTCGGAGTGTCTGAGTTACTCGGGGAAGTAGTGTTCCTCCGAGCGTCTGAGTTCCTCAGAAGTCACGTGTCTTCACTCGATTGAGCCATGTCAGCAGACTAAATTTGGTATCAACAGAAGCCCCCAATGTTTCATAGTTCGAAATTTGAGGAGTGTGGAACATTCTTTCTCGGAATATGGTAGTTTTAAATGGTCCTCCTGATTTTTAGGAGTGTTTCCTTTGTATTTATTTTTCCTTCCAAATTCGTAGAATCAGGATTTTTTGAATTTTTATAACCGCCTCGATCTCCGCGTACTTTTTGTCCTTCTAGCCGCCGGTAGCGTAATCGTTTCTTTTTGCAATCATTATTTTTTCCTTTTCCCAAGGCAGAGTATTTAAGCGTCACAGACAATCTCATCGTCTTCTACTTTTTCAAATTTGTATCTTCGAATTTTCCATTGTCTTACTCTCTTATGCGTTCATCCTTTACATCGTTCGTTGTCAACAGATCCACTCTTTTTCTGTAAGATCTTCTTCCTTCTTCTTCATTTGCTTCTTTCATCATGGTTTATTCTGTAGAATCTCTTGATAAATTTCGCTCTGATTTCTCTATTCCCTCCTGGGTTATTCTGGAAGAGCTTTCTGAGCCTTCAGACTATTTCCGTTTGGCTGAGGGACATTGGTTCCCCAGTCTCTTTGTTGCTGAGTGTGGATTTTCTTTTCCCCGAAACCCTCTATGTCTAGAATTCTGTCAACACTTTGACCTGGAGTTTGCATCAAACTGTTGCTGACGAGCACATTAGGTCAGCTTCATATCTGCTTCAGTACAAGAGTTACACAACTTCTTTCACTGCTCGTCCGGTGATAAGCGACGCAGAGCCAGTACCAGCTTCTACCAGTTCTTCGCCTGAGTCACACGTTCCTTTAAGTGAAAGGATGAAGAAAAGAAGACCTCCCACTCTATTCGAGAAACCTGCCTCTGGTGTTGGAGAGGCAAAGAGAAGTAAGATTGATGTCCCAGGAGAGGGGACGAAGAAAATTGATGCACCTTCCTCAGCTGCTCCTGTGAAGGTTGCCGAGAAGCTCCCAGTGGTCCCGAGCAAGTCTGCTGCTCCAGGAAAAGTGATTGTAATATCACCGACCAAGAGTTCTTCCTTGATCGAAACTATTCCTGTTCCCCTGAGGAAGCTGAAGAAAAGCTCCTCGGTCAATTTGGCTGACACCGTCTCTCAGCCCCCGACTAGTGGAGTTCCCACTTGCGTTCCCCCGAGCTCCGCCATGAGCTCGGTGAAGAGTTGGATCATTCTCGAGATCCAAGGTATCAAAGAAAACCTTTCTCGGGACATGGTTACCTCTTTGGCAGCTCGCCACATTGCTTATGTAAGTCCTTTTATTTTGAACTTTTCATCTTTCCCTTATTATATCTGTCTCTGACTTGATTTTATTTTCTTTTTTCAGTTGGTGAGCTGCTTTAACACAATTTTGAAGAAGGATGAAGCTATTAAAGCTTCAAGCTCCTCATCTGGTGTAGAGGAATCTTTGATAGGTTTGGGGCAGTCTCTGAAAGAGTCTCACCAGAAATATGCTGATGATAAGGCAAATTGGGAGAAGAAGCTTGCCTCCACCGAGCAGGAGAAGGCTCGAGTTATTGAAGTCTCCAAGGGGTTGGAGAACAATTTAAAGGACTTGGAAGAGAAAAATAAAGAGCTCGACAAGAAGCTCAAAGATGCTGGAGAGTTTGAGAATAAACTCAAGGTTACTGAGGAAGAATTAATCCAACTTCGCGAAGTAAGTCGCCAGAAGGAAGAAGTTGAGAATAAACTGAAGATTGCTGAAAATCTTCTGTCCGAGAAGCTTTATTCGGAGAAGTTAAAGAGGAAAATGGCTGTGAAGAAGTCTTTCAGCGCCGGCTGGGACAAGGGGTGGAACAAAGGCTTGGTTGCCATGATGTCTCAAGTAGAATATGGCAGCCTTAAATACTTTAGAGATGGGTGGGTCGCTGCTCTACAGGAGATGAAGGTTGATGAAAACTCCGAACTCTTTCAGTGACGCATCCCTGGTCCCCCTCCAACTCCTGAAGACGAAGAAGATGACGAAGCTGCCTCCGAAGAGTCTTTCATGGTGTTGGGAGATCATCCCCTAGCTATCCAGCCTGATAACGAGGAACTTCAACAGCTCTCTACTTCCTCCGAGCAACCTCCAGCACTTTCCCAGCTACTATCTGCTCCATCCGAGCAACCTACCTCCTCGTCCCAGCCTCCCGAGAAAGTTTTGGGAGACAAGGAAAAGGTGTAGAGTTGTTCGGACTTCTATCTATTTTATTTTTCTTTGACAAATGTAATCTTGAACCATGTAACTCTGAACCTTGTGATATAATAAAACTTGAACTTTTATTTTTGCATACTGTTGTCTCTTCTTCATGCTCTTTTTTTATTATTGATTACTGCTTTTTCTTCCTCTACTAGTTTCTGGCCAGGATGGAATTACTGTTTGCTCATGATACAAGGCTGTCGCGGCAATGTAATGAATATTTTAAGGCTGGTCACACAGATCTGAGTGCAGCACAAATCGTCGACATCCTCGGCTAAGATGCTTCGGAACAAGCAATTGAGGCCTACCAATATTTGAAGTGTTTGCTTGATCGTGCGGTGGCCAATAATGTAGCTTACTATGACATGATTGAGGATCTCCAAGGCACTCTTGAAGACCTTCAATAATAATATAAAGAATCCACTGCCCTCTTGCACGAGGAGTACGAGAAGAAGTATCAGCAAATCGTTGCCTACAAAGGATACGAGAAGCGTTTTGCTGCTTACGACGTACGGGAAAGAACTCTGAGGGCAGAGGTCGAAGAGTTCAGACAAATAGCTGAATTATTAGAGCAAGAGAATAACAACCTGCAAAGAGAGTGTAATACCCCGTATTTTTATGCTATATTAATTTGGGGATTTATTAAATTTAATGTGAATTAATTATTTAATAAAAATCCGAAAATTAATTATGTTATAATTATTAACGTGATGAGAGTTAGTAATTATGGGAAAATTTGTTGAATATTACTAATGAGCAAAGTAATATATAATATTGGTTATATTGAATGTCACGAGTGAATAAAATAACAATTTCGGAAATTTGAGTCGAGACGCGCCCGTGTCGCGTCGGGACTAAATATTGATAAATGAAAGTGAATACTTTATAAGTTGTTCGTATGGTCGTTTTGAGTGCGCCAAAGCGTTCGTAAGGGTCAAGAGAGTCAGAAAAGTATACCCGGGGGTTTGATTTGGGTCTCGGGGCGTTTTTAGGCCTAATTAGTACCCCGGGAGGGCATTTCAGTCATTTTGTATTTTTGGGTAATTAAACCCACGAAAATTAAAGGGGTTATATCAGATGTTTAGGTTATATCCTAGGGTTAGATAACTCAAAACACTAGAACGGCCATTGGAGAGGAGAGGAGAGAGCTCTCAAGGCATTCAAAGGCTCAAAACTCACCCATTTGCATCGCCGCCACCGCCAACGCGTAGATCGCGAGACGGGGAACGCAACCACACAAATTTCGGCACCAAACCAGACTTCTGAAAATTCCAGGCAAGTGTTTATCTTGCTTATTTCGTTGATGCATCCTTCATATTAGTTTATGAGTAATTAGAATGAGTTTTTATGGAAGAAACCTAAAAGATGAGATAGGAAATTGCATGTAGGGATGGATTAATTGTTATTCTGGAAACCCCTTAACATGTAGAGGATTGAACCATGAATTTATGAGGTTGTAGATGAAGAAAATTCTGGAAAAGATGGATTGGAACATATTAATGAAATTCTAGGGTTCTTGAGGTTTTATATGAATTTGGGGCTTGTTGATCCATGGTTAATAATAGAAATCTACATGCTTTACGTTGAAATTTCATAGTATGATGATATAATGTCAGTAGTATAAATTTTGGGTCGATTGGGTATGAAAAATATGGATTTGGTGAAGGTTAGAAGATGAAACCCGTAACTGCAAATCTGCAGATTTCGCAGACCTGCTTGATCGATCGATCGAGCCCAGACCTTCGATCGATCGACCCCTAGACCTCGATCGATCGACCCCTCCTGGCAGACTCATATATTCCCTTCTTAATTAGTTGAAATTCATTTTAATGAGGAAAAATTCATGGTTACCCTTATAAATATGTTTTGGGGGATAAAGAGGACCAGTAGGGTATATGAATAAATTTTGGGACCTCTAATATATGACGAGAATTGTATCTTTGGGATAATTATATAAGGAACGATGAAACTACGTATTTAAAGTGAGAGATTACAACAAATAGTTATGATAGAGAATAGATGAATACCTACTGAATTTTATAATTGGGAGGATAAAGCCATGAGAGTTATGTGGTAAGTTGGAATAATACCGAATCAAGGTTAGAAACGAACCGTTATATGTGTTTACTAAAAAGGTGAAAATAAGGATAAAAGTCGTAACTATGGGATTTGAAATATACCCAATATATATATGGTAATATTAGTATAGTTATATGTCTGTGTTTGCATATACTATCTATGTGTGAAAAACATACCCACGCTACTTGCTATCCCTGAGGTTGTCGCGCTGGGACGATCTTATCCTGTGTTGCCTTATGGGGGATATTGACTCATACCCTAGAAGATAGATATCCTTGGTACAGGCTATCGATTTGATAGTTCAGACGGTCCTAAGAGACGCGGGTATGTGCCATCCTCTTAGAGACTTGGAATCTATGCTTCGCCTCAATATTGTTGTGTATCTGTTAATACAATTCTGAAGTGATTCCGAATTTGTATTCCCCTTAATACGAGTGATACGGGGTTTGGATAGTAGAGTATGCCCGCACCATAGTTTTTATGTGGGGTGCTGTTATGATATATATATATTTTACGAGTAGATAATATATATATGAAATTCTGAAATCTGGAACTGCCTACTGTGATTTGATGTGTAGGACATGTATAATGACTCAAATTGGAAATACTTGTTTTGAAAAGTATAATATGACACTGGAAAACTTTATAAATTAATAAAGTTAAAACGAGAATTTTGGGTTACTAATTGAAATATTCTTTTCAAACAATTGTATTGTTCAATCTTAAATCTTGAGAGTCACCTAAGATAAGTTAAATCATTAGAAAAGATAGTGTGATATATGATGAGATAAACCATTGGGAAGGTTAGTGCGATAGGAGTGCACATTAGAAGAGAGGTGAGAATTTCTCAAGAGAGTGTCGCACTAATATGTTGTTGCATTGGCCTGTATCAATTTAAATACTTGCTAAACGAATTTTAAATCATATACACTATCGGGCTCTGACCCATTTCTATTCCTCTTTCTCTCTTGTATATATATGTATATATTACAGGTGCCCAGCCACAGGGGCGTCTTGTTTAGGATCTCTTGGAAGGAACGTGTTGCGGCTTAGGTGGGAGTTGCAGGCCACTTGCTTAGACGATTTCATTTACTTGATTCCACTTCTATCGTTCTCCTTATTGGGCATGTGTCGCCCTTTCCAATATTTATCTGTTTTATTGGGACATTTTTATTTCAGTTATTCCTAGTACTATTACCTTGGGATTTATTCAGCATGTATATTTTACTTTAAGTTTTAAATGTTGGGATTCAGTTGTTGAATGTTTAAATTATTTGGATTATATGTTCCAGGATTATTGTGGTGTGATTTTCTAACATTTAATTGTTGTAAATAATTAACTCTTTGTTTTTAAAATAAAATTTGAAAGGAATGTTGAAAAATGGTTTTGACACTTAGCTTAATTAATTAGGGTGTTTAAATTGGAAATTTATTTTCACGACAGTGATGCTAATAATGAACCAACTGTTCACCTTGATTTTAATTTAATAAAGGAGTGATCGACCGGTATTTAATTAGGCGGGGTGTCACAGGTGGTATCAGAGCATCAGGTTCTAGTGTCCCTAGGATTTGTACGGCTTATTTTCGCTTTCAGCTTAACGTTATTGCTATAGAGCCCTATTTTTAGGATTGTTGTATTTCTGCTTTTACGTTACGTCTTCAGCTATTTGAGATTTGATGATAACTGTAGACTAATAAACTACTTCACGTTTCAGATGCCTCTGAGATGTGCACCGAAGGATAGGCGTGCCCAGGCCGAGCTGCCGGCAGCTCCGGCACAAGGCACTATGAATGCTAATGAAGTAGCCGCCATTGTTGCTCAGGCGGTGAATTCCACGCTAGCGGTGGTTCAGCAGGATCCACCTCAGATTCAGGCAGTGGCGCCAGTACCTACACATCTTCCATCTGCATGGGAGAGGGTTAGGGATGCTTTTCAGAAGGCGCATCCCCCTGAGTTCTCTAGTAGCTCAGATATCGTCACAGTCAGCCAATGGAAGAAAGACATCCAGCGGCATCTTCGTATGTATGAGTGCAGCGACGTGCAAAGGCAGTTATTGGCTTCCTTTAATTTAGTGGGGGACGTTTTGCAGTGGTGGGAGTCCACTACCACCTTGGAGGAGAGGGACACGATCCCTATTCAGTCGTTTTGGGAGCAGTTTGACTGCAAGTACTTTCCACCCGCTGTGCAGACTGAGATGAGGCGAAAATTACAGAATTTGAAACAGGAGAACTCTGCCATTACTGAGTATGAGTAGGAGTTCACGAGACTTCTCATCATAGTGCTAGATGAGGCACCTACTGAGAGTAAGAAAATAATGTTGTTTGTGGACGGGTTATCTTGGAGAATCCGTCAGCATCTTATAGGGAATATATCTCTGAGTACTTTCACTGATGTACTCAATGCTGCGTTACTACATTGCTAGGATCACCGCTTCCATCTGCAGGGGAGCAGGAGAGCAGGAGAGTCTAGCCAGCAGGGCAGGACCGGGGGTAGTAGTGCTAGTGGGGCACCATCTCATGGACAGACTCGTCAACACGAGCAGAGTTCCCATCAGGGGGACCCTGCTAAGCGATTCCGTTCAGGTGATTCCAGGCAGGGATTTGGGGGTTATAGGCAGGGTCAGTAGGGCCAGCCTAATCAGCAAGGCCAACATCGACAACAGGGCCAACAGCGTGTTCATTAGGGCCAACAGGGCCAGTGGCATAGTGGTAACGGCCAGCAGGGCCGTGGTCAACAGGGTTAGAGGGGAGGCAACTTCAAAGGCCGATGTTTTGGGTGTGGTAAGCACGGCCATAGGCGCCAGTATTATCCGAAGGGAGATAGGGCCCCACAGCAGCAGGGTGCCCGTAATGAGCCGCAGAGACCACTTTTTCCACCTTCCCTCCCACCTCCAGCCCTACCAGCCATTCCAGCAGCTCCAGTGCAGCAGGGGCAGTTATAGTACGGACATGTCTATAACGTCCACCTGGAAGAAGCTCCACAGGCACCACCTGCAATTGAGGGTATGTTTCCTATCCATGGTACTATGGGTCGGATTTTGTTTGATACTGGGGCGACGCATTATTTTATAGCTACGCATTTTGCGAAGGCCTTAGGGTTGTTAGCCACAGCAGAGAGCACAGTGACGTGTGTAGACTCACCACTGGGGAGTGGGTCGCTTATCTTCTTTATATGCCGGGGAGTGGGGTAGAGATTAGTAGTTTGGTATTACCTGCAGACATGTTAGTCTTAGATATGCATGAGCACGATGTTATTATCGGTATGGATTGGCTCGCAGCTTATAGAGCCATGATTGATTGCTTCGGTGGGAGCATTGTTTTTGCCATTTCGGGGCAAGAGATGTTTGTAGTGGCGAGGCCTCGCCCAGAGGGAGGCTCGACCGCTCATTTGTATTATATAGAGGAGGATGCCTCTAAGGAGGTTATGATTCTTTTAGACTTGATTCCAGTTGTTCGTGAGTATTCTGATGTGTTTCAGGAGATACCAGGCCTACCCCCCAGTCGAGAGATAGACTTTGTCATAGAGTTATTGCCAGATACGAGACCTATAGCACGCGCTCCATACCGTATGGCTCTGGCGGAGATGCAAGAGTTACGAGATCAGGTAGGTCAGGGCTTCATTCGCAGGAGTACCTCACCTTGGGGCGCTCCAGTCTTATTTGTGAAAAAGAGAGATGGTTCACTGAGGTTATGTGTGGACTACCGGGAGTTGAACCAGGTCACGATATGGAATAAGTATCCGTTGCCTCGAATCGATGTTCGACCAGCTGAGGGGAGAAACTTTCTTTTCGAAGATAGATCTGAGGTTGGGGTACCATCAGCTATGTATTCGGGAGAAGGATGTTTCAAAGACTGACTTCTTGACGAGATATGGGTCTTATGAGTTCAGAGTGATGCCATTTGGCCTCACAAATGATCCAACCGTGTTCATGGACTTAATGAACCGAGTATTCAGAGAGTTCTTGGATCAGTTTGTCATCGTCTTCATAGATGACATTTTGATATATTCACACTCCGAGGAGGAGCATGTCGAGCACTTGAGGCAGGTTCTTCAGACTTTACGAGAGCATCAGTTGTATGCTAAGTACGAGAAGTGTGGATTCTGGTTGCGAGAGGTACAGTTCTTGGGTCATGTTGTTTCTGAACAGGGGATAGCAGTTGACCCGAGTAAAGTGTCAGCGGTGAGGGAGTGGGGACAGCCCACGACACCGACGGAAGTGCGTAGTTTCTTGGGGTTAGTGGGATACTATAGGAGATTCATTCGAGGATTCTCCAAAATAGCGGGTCCATTGACGAACCTGACTCGCAAAGGGGTACCATATGTTTGGGATGATACTTGTCAATTGGCTTTCGTCGAGCTGAAAGACAAGCTTACTTCAGCACCAGTCCTTACTTTACCGAAGCCGGGTGTGGAGTACCTGGTTTACACCGATGCCTCTTTACGGGGACTTGGGGGAGTACTTCAGCAGGAAGATAAGGCTATAGCTTTTCCCTCCCGCAAGCTTAAGCCACATGAGAAGAATTACCCCACCCACGACCTGGAGTTAGCAGCGGTCGTTTTTGCACTGCGGATATGGAGACACTATTTATTGGGGGAGAAGTTCTGCTTGTTCACAGACCACAAGTCACTGCATTACCTGTTCACTCAGCGAGAGCTGAATATGCGTCAGCGCAGATGGTTAGAGTTTGTGAAGGACTATCAGTTCGACATACAATATCATCCGGGGAAAGCCAACGTAGTTGCTGATGCGTTGAGCCGTAGACCGGTAAATGAGGTAGCAGACGTCTGGAAAGCGAAGTGGAAGGAGTTGGGTCACCAGGATGCAGTATCCCGTTCCTTCATATCTGTTATAACAGTCACACCCGAGATTATTACAAGGGTAATACAGGCCCAAACCACAGACCCATTTTGCCAGGAGCAGATTGTACAACTTTTAGCTGAGGGTGCTGAGTCCTATTATGTTAGTTCTGATGGGGGTTTGAGGTTTAATGGGAGGTTAGTAGTTCCAGAAGGGGCAGAATTGCGTCATGAAGTGATGACCCAATCTCACGGGTCCCGATTTACGGTACATCCTGGAGGAGATAAGATGTACCAGGATATGAGGAGGCAATACTGGTGGAGTGGGATGAAGAAGGACATTGCTAAGTTCGTGTCCAAGTGTTCTACTTGCCAGCTGGTGAAGGTGGACCATCAGAAACCGTCAGGATTTCTTCAGCCATTGGAAGTACCTGCGTGAAAGTGGGAGAGTATTTCCATGGATTTTATTACAGGGTTGCCTACATCACAGCAGGGCCACGACTCTATCTGGGTGATTGTAGACCGTTTGACCAAGGTGGCTCATTTTTTTTCGGTGCGGACAGATTATACCACGGGTCAGTATGCTCAGTTGTTCATTTCTAAGATTGTCATATTACATGGGGTGACCCTGAATATTGTGTCAGATAGAGACAATATCTCCGTGTCACGTTTCTGGGAAAGCTTTCAGGAGGCTATGGGTACTGAGTTGAGGTTGAGTTCAGGTTATCACCCACAGACAGATGGACAGACAGAGTGTACTAATCAGATGTTAGAGGATATGCTATGCATGTGTGTTCTTGATTTTGGAGGAGGTTGGGAGCTACATCTTCCACTGGTAGAGTTTGCTTATAATAACTCTTATCAGTTTACGATTGGTATGGCTCCATTTGAGGCTTTGTATGGCCGGCCCTGTCGTTCTCCAACTTGTTGGCTCGAGGTGGGGGATAACAAGTTGCTAGGACCAGAGGTAATTCAGGAAACCTCCGCGAGGATTGAGATGATTAGGAGTCGCATTCGAGTAGCCCAGGAAAGGCAGAAGAGCTACGCCGATGCGAAACGGTTCTTCCGGGAGTTTATGTGGGGGACCAAGTGTTACTGCGTGTATCTCCTACGAAAGGAGTGATGAGGTTCGGGAAGAAAGGGAAATTGGCCCCGAGGTACGTGGGACCATTTCCCATTATCGAGAGGATTGGGCCAGTAGCATACAGATTGGGACTACCAGAGCATTTACATCGTATTCACGATGTATTCCACATCTCGTCGTTGAGACGGTATCTTCGGGATGATATGGCCCATACTCACATCGCGATAGATGAGATAGACTTGCATCCTAGCAGATCTTACGAAGAGAGACCGGTGGCTATCCTAGACTATAGTGAGAGGAGATTAAGGTCGAAGATAGTTCCACTTGTACGGGTCCAGTGGGAGCATCATAACGTGGAGGATTCCACTTGGGAGCGCGAGGCCGATATGCGCGAGAGATATCCAGATTTGTTCTTACCAGGTATGCCTTATTTTCCGAATTTCGGGACGAAATTCCGTTATTAGGGGGGAAGTATGTAATACCCCGTATTTTTATGCTATATTAATTTGGGGATTTATTAAATTTAATGTGAATTAATTATTTAATAAAAATCGGGAAATTAATTATGTTATAATTATTAACGTGATGAGAGTTAGTAATTATGGGAAAATTTGTTGAATATTACTAATGAGCAAAGTAATATATAATATTGGTTATATTGAATGTCACGAGTGAATAAAATGACAATTTCGGAAATTTGAGTCGAGACGCGCCTGTGTCGCATCGGGACTAAATATTGATAAATGAAAATGAATACTTTATAAGTTGTTCGTATGGTCGTTTTGAGTGCGCCAACGCGTCTGGAAGGGTCGAGAGAGTCAGAAAAGTATACCCATGGGTTTGATTTGGGTCTCGGGGCGTTTTTAGGCCTAATTAGTACCCCGGGAGGGCATTTCAGTCATTATTTATTTTTGGGTAATTAAACCCACGAAACTTAAAGGGGTTATATCAGATGTTTAGGTTATATCCTAGGGTTAGATAACTCAAAACACTAGAACGTCTATTGGAGAGGAGAGGAGAGAGCTCTCAAGGCATTCCAAGGCTCAAAACTCACCCGTTTGCACCGCCGCCAACGCCAACGCGTAGATCGCGAGACGGGGAATGTAACCACAAAAATTTCGGCACCAAACCAGACTTCTGAAAATACCAGGCAAGTGTTTATCTTGCTTTTCGTTGATGCATCCTTCATATTAGTTTAGGAGTAATTAGAATGAGTTTTTATGGAAGAAACCTAAAAGATGAGATAGAAAATTGCATGTAGGGATGGATTAATTGTTATTCTGGAAACCCCTTAACATGTAGAGGATTGAACCATGAATTTATGAGGTTGTAGATGAAGAAAATTCTGGAAAATATGGATTGGAACATATTAATTAAATTCTAGGGTTCTTGAAGTTTTATATGAATTTGGGGCTTGTTGATCCATGTTTAATAATAGAAATCTACATGCTTTACGTTGAAATTTCATAGTATGATGATATAATGTCAATAGTATAAATTTTGGGTCGATTGGGTATGAAAAATATGGATTTGGTGAAGGTTAGAAGATGAAGCCCGTAACTGCAAATCTGCAGATTTCGCAGACCTGCTTGATCGATCGATCGAGCCCAGACCTTCGATCGATCGAGCCCTAGACCTCGATCGATCGACCCCTCCTGGCAGACTCATATCTTCCCTTCTTAATTAGTTGAAATTCACTTTAATGAGGAAAAATTCATGGTTACCCTTATAAATATGTTTTGGGAGATAAAGAGGACCAGTAGGGTATAGGAATAAATTTTGGGACCTCTAATATATGACGAGAATTGTATCTTTGGGATAATTATATAAGGAACGATGAAACTACATATTTAAAGTGAGAGATTACGTCAAATAGTTATGATAGAGAATAGATGAATACCTACTGAATTTTATAATTAGGAGGATAAAGCCATGAGAGTTATGTGGTAAGTTGGAATAATACCGAATCAAGGTTAGAAACGAACCGTTATATGTGTTTACTAAAAAGGTGAAAATAAGGATAAAAGTCGTAACTATGGGATTTGAAATATAACCAATATTGATATGGTAATATTATTATAGTCATATGTCTGTGTTTGCATATACTATCTATGTGTGAAAAACATACCCACGCTACTTGCTATCCCTGAGGTTGTCGCGCTGGGATGATCTTATCATGTGTTGCCTTATGGGGGATATTGACTCGTACCCTAGAAGATAGATATCCTTGGTACAGGCTATCGATTTGATAGTTCAGACGGTCCTAAGAGACGCGGGTATGTGCCATCCTCTTAGAGACTTGGAATCTATGCTTCGCCTTAATATTATTGTGTATGAGTTAATACAATTCTGGAGTGATTCCGAATTTGTATTCCCCTTAATACGAGTGATACGGGGTTTGGATAGTAGAGTATGTCCGCACCATAGTTTTTATGTGGGGTGCTGTTATGATATATATATATATATATATATATATATATATATATATATATATATATATATATATATATATATATATATATATATATATATATATATATATATTTACGAGTAGATAATATATATATGAAATTCTGAAATCTGGAACTGCCTACTGTGATTTGATGTGTAGGACATGTATAATGACTCAAATTGGAAATACTTGTTTTGAAAAGTATAATATGACACTGGAAAACTTTATAAATTAATAAAGTTAAAACGAGAATTTTGGGTTACTAATTGAAATATTCTTTTCAAATAATTGTATCGTTCAATCTTAAATCTTGAGAGTCACCTAAGATAAGTTAAATCATTTGGAAAGATAGTGTGATATATGATGAGATAAACCATTGGGAAGGTTAGTGCGATAGGAGTGCACATTAGAAGAGAGGTGAGAATTTCTCAAGAGAGTGTCGCACTAATATGTTGTTGCATTGGCCTGTATCAATTTAAATACTTGCTAAACGAATTTTAAATCATATACACTATCGGGCTCTGACCCGTTTCTATTCCTCTTTCTCTCTTGTATATATATGTATATATTACAGGGGCCCAGCCACAGGGGCGTCTTGTCTAGGATCCCTTGGAAGGAACGTGCTGCCGCTTAGGTGGGAATTGCAGGCCACTTGCTTAGACGATTTCATTTACTTGATTCAACTTCTATCGTTCTCCTTATTGGGCATGTGTCGCCCTTTCCACTATTTATCTGTTTTATTGGGACATTTGTATTTCAGTTATTCCTAGTACTATTACCTTGGGATTTATTCAGCATGTATATTTTACTTTAAGTTTTAAATGCTGGGATTCAGTTGTTGAATGTTTAAATTATTTGGATTATATGTTCCATGATTATTGTGGTGTGATATTCTAACATTTAATTGTTGTAAATAATTAACTCTTTGTTTTTAAAATAAAATTTGAAAGGAATGTTGAAAAATGGTTTTGACACTTAGCTTAATTAATTAGGGTGTTTAAATTAGAAATTTATTTTCACGACAGTGATGCTAATAATGAACCAACTGTTCACCTTGATTTTAATTTAATAAAGGAGTGATCGCCCGGTATTTAATTAGGCGGGGTGTCACGGAGAGTTATCGCAGTTGAAGTCTGCAGCTTCCACTTCAAAATCCTTGATCCCAGTGACTGATGAGGGATTCTCGTTCTTGGAGGTCGAGAACGCCAACTTGAGGGACGAGTTGGAAACCTTGAAAAGAGCTGGCCCCTCTACATCTTCTCGTGGACGAGCAAGAGCTCCTCGGGGACGAGCAAGAGCTGATCGGATTCCTGTCGAGGAATAAAGGACTCAATCTGCCTTAGAGAACTAGGCCTTCCAATTAATGGCGAAGAACCAGGCATTGGCTGAAATGTCAAAGAAGATCAGGGACCTGGAAGAGCAGCATTCTACGCAAAAGTCTGTCTTGGAGAATAAATAACTCTTCATTAAAAATCTCCACAAACAGCTAGAAAGATTGACATATCAATTCCACAAACAGCCCAGGGAGTTCTGGATGGCTGGGTACAACGAGGCTCTCTACCACTTGGACGATCGTATCCAGAATGCCAATAATGAGGGCTACAAACAGGGATGGTTTAATACCTTAGGTGTGCTGCAACTGGAACAGGGTCATTACCTGTGGGATTACCATAATCTTGGGCTGCTCGACCTTCCAGTGCCACCATTCAAGCTCGACATGAGTTGGATCCCTGCTCGGGACATCCCTCAGTGCTTAATTTCCAAGTATCTCGGCAGCTACAATCTCCATTCTAATGTCGAGATATCTCGTCCTGAGCACCTCCTAGATCGACCATCTGTGATGAATATCAGGATGTTAAAAGATCTTAACTTCATAAACTCTCCTCTTGCTTTAAATGATCCGCCTGGTGGCGAGGAACCTGTTTCAAAAGCAGAGGGGAAGAAACCAATAGAAAAGGAATATTGATGTAATAAATTTGTTTACACTTCATTCTCAATGTAATTTATTTTTGGATTTAATGAAAGACTTTAATTGCCATTGTTTTGTAACACTTTACATCTGTGCATGTGTATCTGTTAAAAAGATAACAATATTGTATTATTTGTCGATCAACTTATTGTCGACTAGCTTGAATTTGTGGTAGTCATTTTAAAAAGTTACTAAGTTGTTCCTCGACCAACTTACTAAGTTGTTTCTCGACCAACTTAGTAATAATTTTAAAAAGTTACGAGTATCAATAATTTTGCTTGATTATTTTCTCGTATTCATAAAATGTTTCCGACCAACCAAGGTCGATAAATTTTCCTTTTCGACTAACTACAGTTAGTGGGTTTTTATCCCCGACCAGCCATAGTTAGTGGATTTTTCCTCTACGAGGAGCTTTGGCACTTTTTGGAATAATTTTACCTCCCGACCAACTTTAGTTGGCGTTTTCAAGAATATATTTACTTCCTAACCAACATAAGTTGGCATTTTTAGGAATACTTTTACTTCCCGAGGAACATATAGTTTTACTTCCCATAGGAATACAAGTTTTACTTCCCGGAGGAATACAAGTTTTACTTCCCGGAGGAATACAAGTAGCTTTACTTCCCGGAGGAATACAAGTAGCTTTACTTCCCGGAGGAATATAAGCTTTACTTCCTGGAGGAATATAAGTAGCTTTACTTCCCGGAGGAATATAAGTTTTACTTCCCGGAGGAATACAAGTTTTACTTCCCGGTGGAATACAAGTTTTACTTCCCGGAGGAATACATTTGTTTCTCGACCAACTTTAGTTGGCATTTTCGAGAAAAATTTTGAGTAGTCCGAGTTTTGCTGAGTTTCGCCGAGTAGTGTGTAGCACTAGTATTCCCCGAAAAACTTTCATTAAAAGGAGAGAATATACATCACTGATAATACTTGCGCAGGTGCTCTGCGTTCCATGCATTCTTAAACTCCTCCCCCTCTAAAGTTTCTATTCAGTAAGTTCCTAGTCGAACAACTTTAGTAACTCGGTATGGTCCATGCTAGTTTGCCTTCAGTTTGTTATGATTTTGAATTACTTTCTTCAGCACATAGTCTCCTTCTTTCAGGTCTCACTTCTTCACCCTCTTATTGTAGAACAAAGTTGTTCGTTGTTGGTATGCAGCATTCCTGATGGCTGCTTCTTCTCTAACTTCCTCGAGCATGTGTAAATCCAATCTTCTCATTAAGTCGCTGACAGGGGAATTGAAATTCAGTACCCTGTGTGTTGGGAGGCCCAACTCGGCAGGTATAACAGCTTCACTTCCAAATGCCAGCATATATGGTGATTCTCCATTTGCTACTCGGGGAGTAGTACGATAAGCCCACAGTACTGACTGTAACTCGTTGATCCAATTTGCTTTTGCGTCACTTAGTCTTTTCTTCAAGCCATTCAACAGTGTTCTGTTTGTCATTTCAGTTTGTCCATTGCTTTGAGGATGGCCTGGTGCTGAGTGGATCTTCAAAACATTTGATTGATGACAATAGGCAGCGAAATCCTCGTTATCAAATTGTGTTCCATGGTCTGTGATGAAAGCATAAGGAAGACCATATCGACAAATGATGTTCTTCAAAATAAATTGGTACACCTTCTCGTACGTCATATCAATGAGAGGCTCAGCTTCTACCCACTTAGTAAAATAATCCACTGCGACGACGAGGTATTTGAACCTTCCTCTAGTCGTCGGCAGTGGCCCAACCAAATCTATTCCCTATATGGCAAATGTCTAGGGGGAAGTGATGGGTGTCAAAAATGCTTGTGGAGTTCTTCGGATGGAGGAAAAGCGTTGACACTTGTCACATTTCTTGGCATAGGCTATACAATCAGCTCTCATCGTCGGCCAGTAGTATCCCTACGTCATTACCCTTTGCAAAAGCATTCGACCTGCTACATGGGCTCCACAGGACCCTTCATGGATCTCTTCAATCAAATATTTCACCTCGATGGGATGCACACATCTTTGCAAACCTACCATAATTCCTCGTCTATACACTACACCAAATCTGCACTATTGTCAAGGTCATTGACCCTAACAAATCACCCTTGTCAAGGTCAATGATCGTGACATTTCGAGGCGAGACAACTTTTTTTGTCACGATCGTGTCGCGGTAAATGATCATGACACGTTTGTCACGGTTTATAACCGTGACCCTTTTTAAAAAAATTGTCACGGTCGATGACCGTGACAATTCTGGACAGAATTTAAAAAAATTCTGCTGGGCAGTATGGCCACTGCCACTGCCCAGCAGTATATTTGTGCCTGTTATAGCAACGTCGTACCTGTTCCAAACATCATATATCCAAACAAACTAAAGATAATGCAAATATATATTCATGATGATATAATCCAAATATTCAAAATAGAAATAATATACATGACGATATAATCCAAATATAATTAAAATGGACAAACTTAAAAATAATGTTACTACATGTCTTGGGTAAATGCGAGGAGGTAATTAGGCCACACAACATACGAATTGACGCACCCACTAATATACGTCGTGCCGCATTGTTCGCGCAACCGCAATAGGGAGTTCTCCTTCCCGGGTATGACATGCATGACGAGCACCCTGGACTCCATCTGTTGAAGCGCACGTCCATGAACTATTTCACCCTCGACGATATTCGGGTCCCTCAATACCCGCCCTATCCGCTGGCCATCAAATATGTCTAATATGAACACGCTCGGCCAACCAAGTGTCGACAATGGTCTGTTGAAGGGCGCCAAATAGGGAAGTGGATCATCAAAGTACGAACGTGTCGGTGATGAAGCAGCGAGGTCCATATACTCGTCATCCTGCGCCTCGTCCTCCCGCACCTCCTCCTCCATCGCCTTCTCCTTCCCTTTCCCTTTTCCTTTACGGTCTCCGCCCAACGTACGCTTCATGAATGCGTACATATCTTGGACCGTCGCCTCCAAACGGGACAGCTTCACGTCGTGTGAATCCACCGGTCGAGCCAACCCGGTGTCGCTCGTCTCCAATCCGATGATCCTAGATTTGGCCACCCGCGAGCTCACTCCCCTTGTCCTCCCCTTGCGATCAGATCCAAGCACTTGGCTGAGTGCGTCTGTGGACAAAGATGCCTTGTCGGCATCAGACTGCGACTCATGCACTTCCTTAAGCTTTGCCTGAAACGACAAAAAGCACATGATTAGTAAAATAAGTAAACTAAAAAATTATAACGTAATTAAAAAAAATTAAACTGTCGGATTACTTACAATCGTGGTCGCGACGCTCGGGGGCACCTCCTTGTCCTTCCCCTTCTTCGTCCGAAGAGCCACATAAGTATCGAGCCTATGTGGCTTACCCCATGGCCCACTCCCTACCCCCTGAAATAAAATAAAGAAAAGTAAAATTAGTATCGGCCCCGCAAAGTAAAATAATGAAGAATAATATATTTCTGTAGTTATAGAAAAATTAAATCTTACCTGCATCCTATGCTCCACCTCGGCGTAAGAGGTCCGGCCGGAGTAGTGCACGTCCGTCTTTTTTGCCCGATTTTCCCTCCCCGATTGGCGAGCAACCAATTGTCGATCCTCGATCTCATTGTCAATGAACTTCTGCCATTGTGCCAATGAGATCGGCTCCTTGGGCGGGACGGATTCACGCCATTAGATAATCGACTCTCTTGTTTTCCCAAAGTACCGTGCCCGCATATTTTTTTTCCACGACTTGAGTTGCTCCCTAATCTGCTCCAAGACGGGATCGCGTAGCTTTGGATCCAAGTTGAATTGTTCCTGTCCAACAAATACAATGCTAGTTGCGAATAAATATAAATATAAATATAAATATAAATATAAATATAATTATAAATATAAATATGAAATTGAAATTGAAATTGAAATTGAAATTGAAATTGAAATTGAAATATATTACCTGTAGTGCCGCCCAAACAGCTAACTTGAGCTCATATGGAACCTCCTTCCAACTCATAAACCTCAGACCGATGACCGTCTTTAGCAGCTCGAGGGATCTCGCTAATAGCTCCGACTTGTTCTCGACGGTAATCCCAAATTTTTCATATTTGGGGAGCCTAGGGGCGGAGGAGCCCTCGTCGCCTCCGCTACCACCGAGCCCAGACGACATCATCATAAACAGCATCATCATCTTCGCCTTAATATCTGAAGGAAGTTATTTTTGCTGTAAAAAAATGTTATTAGTACAGATAAAAAAAATGTTAATAGTACACATACACACACCCCTACCCCACCCCCACCACACACACGCACACGTCATGCCACTTTTAAAACTAACCAACCCAACATTTCATCAATTAAACTAACAATTAAAGTATACAATTATTAATTTACTAATTTACAATGAGGGACAATCCTACTTTCATATGAAATTGGCACTAATTATTAATTTACTTTCATCTAAAACTATACAATTAAAATTACAATTAAAGCTATACAATTTCTTAATTAAAGATATACAATTGTTAAAATTGCCCCTCCACACCCCCCACCTCCCACCCCCACCCCCACCACACCCCTTGCCCCCTCCCCCCGCCACGCACACACGCGCACACACGCACACACACATGCACACACACCCCACCCCCACCACGACCCCCTCCCCCACCCCCACCCCCACCCCACCCCCACGACCCCCTCCCCCACCACACCCCACCCCCCCTCCCCCACCACACACCACCATACACACACCTACACACACACACACACACCCCACCACCCCACCCCCACCCCCTCCCCCCACCACGACCGTGACAACTACAGTTATTGTTTATCAATAAAATTATGACATGAGATAATTATAATTGGAGCATAAATTTCATTATCATAATATAATAAATCCAACCAAGTACAAAGATTCTACAAATTAAAGTGAGAATTAAATTTAAGACTTTCTAACAACATGCATGTGTATGGATTCTAATGATATTACCAGTGTATGGATTCTAACGAAAGTAACTAATGATATTCCTAAAAACATACAATTGGCAACATTTTGTGAATTTACTAAACTTTATATAATATTATCAAATTCTGTTAAAAAATTATCTAGGGTTTTATCTAATTGAATTAATTTCATGAATAAAATTATTATCAATTTAAATATTTATATAATTAAATTTAACATATGAATTCTAGAACTTTTCTAACATTTACACAATTTTAACTATCACTAACATTTACACCATTCTAACTATCACTAACATTTACACATATATATACACACATACACATATACATATACACACATATATATACACACATACACATACACATACACATACATATAGAAATGAAAGAGAAAGAGAGGAAAAAAATATACCTTAGAGAGAGAGAGAGAGAGCAGAAATCGCGGGTGAGAGAGAGAGAGAGAGAGAGAAAGGGAAAACCAAAAGAGGTGGGAAAAAAAGAAGCCTAGGGTTTTTTTTGCTGCAAAAGTTGTCACGGTCGTGTCAAGGTCATTGACCGTGACACAAATCTCGCGTTTTGTGTCACGGTTATTGACCTTGACACGACCGTGACACAGAATTATCACGGTCATTGACCGTAACACGGCCATGACAAGTAAATTTGTCACGGCCTTGTCACTGTCAAAGACCGTGACAATTATGTGTCACGGTCGTGTCAAGGTCAATGAGCGTGACACAAAACGCGAGATTTATGTCACGGTCAATGACTTTGACAAGGGTGAAAGGTGACAATTTGGCCATTTTGGTGTAGTGATATAGAATACCGTTAATTAATACATACCGAGCAGCTTTAAACTTTAATTTCTTGGGTGCGAGCTTGTCAATTGGTAATTCTCCCTCCTCAATATATGCCCTGATGGGATCCATCCAAGATGGTCCTAAATCAAGGGCGATAAAGTTCATCGTCAAATCTTCATCTATACTCCGACCAGCTAAAACTTCGATTGGAATTGTTCTTCGTAGCTCGGTACGAGTAGCTGATGCTAATCGAGCTAGGGCATCTGCTCTTGCATTCTCCATTCTTGGTATTCTGACCAGCTGAATAGCAGCAAATTCTGATACCAACTCCATCACCTTTGCATGGTACTTGATCATTAATTCTCCTTTGGCTGCATATATTCCCAACATTTGATTTAGGATTAATTGAGAATCACTGAAAACAATAACCTGCCGCGCCTCCATAATTTTTGCCAAACTAAGACCTGTAATCATGGCCTCATACTCAGCCTCATTATTGGAAGCTTTGAATTGGAAATGTAGGGCGTATTCCATGTCGACCTCGTCCGGAGTGCTCAAAACTATCCCTGCCCCACAGCCTGTCATGCAAGATGAGCCATCTACATATAGCCTCCATATGGGTAACTCGTCTTCAAATTTCTGATCTGACAGAGTTCCTCGGTGAAATATTTGTTGCTTCCTTTCATCCTCCCCTGATATTTCTTGCTCTTTATCGATCATCTTTTCTTGCCCTTTTACCAACCTGAGTTGGTCTGAGCTCAAATTTGATAATCCTGTAACATCCACTTTCCCTTTACCAACCTGAGTTGGTCTGAGCTTGTGTTTGATGATCCTGTAACATCCACAGGTTGATCAACGAGTAATTTCTTCTCCTCGGGGGTATCAGGATAGGTGAACTCTGCTATAAAATCTGCTACAGCTTGCCCTTTTAGCGATGATCTGGGTTCATAGACTATATCGTATTCACCGAGTTCTATTGCCCAACACATCAATCTTCCCGACTTCTCTGGTTTGTGAAGGGCTTGCCTCAATGGCATATCAGTATATACTACTATGGTATGAGCTTGAAAGTATGGCTTCATTCTTCTACTTGCCTTGATCAATGCTAGTGCCAATTTTTCCAGCCTTGGATATCTGATTTCTGCTCCTCGGAAGGCCTTACTTGTGTAGTAGATTGGTTTTTGTACTCCATTCTCCACTCTTATCAATGCCGAACTAACTGCATTCTCGGACACTGCCAGATATAAGTATAGTTTTTCTCCCATTACTGGCCTGGATAGTAGTGGAGGTGCTCCCAAGTATTTCTTCAAGTCTTGAAAAACCTTCTCACATTCATCATTCCACTCAAAAGTCTTTCGGAGTGTCTTGAAGAATGGGAGACATCGATCAGTTGCTCGCGATACAAATCTGTTGAGTGCTGCTACTTGCCTTGTAAGACTTTGTACCTCTTTCTTCGTCGTTGGAGATCGCAGCCCTAATAGAGCTTTGATCTTTTCAGGATTTGCCTCGATGACTCGTTGATTGACAATATACCCGAGAAACATGCCTTCTCGTACTCCAAATATGCACTTCGTCGGGTTCAGCTTCATTTGATATTTATCCAATTGATCAAAAGTATGACTTAAGTCAACTAGATGATCGACAGCTTTCTTGCTCTTTGTCAGCATATCGTCAACATAAACTTCCATATTGCAACTGATTTGTTCAGTAAAGACCTTGTTCATCAACCGCTGATATGTCGCACCTGCATTTTTCAAACCAAAAGGCATAACATTATAACAATAAGTTCCCCTAGGGGTAATGAAAGAAGTACTCTCCCTGTCTTTAGGTTTCATTTTAATCTGATTGTAGCCAGAATAAGCGTCCATGAAGCTCAGCAGCTCGTGTCCCGAGGTAGCATCCACTAGTTGATCAATTCGGGGCAGCGGAAAGTGATCCTTTGGGCATGCTTTGTTGAGGTCGGTGAAGTCTACACACATCCTCCATTTGTTATTCTTCTTCTTCACCATCACCACATTTGCTAACCAGTCAGGATATTTAACATCTTCAATAAAGCAGGCTTTCTGGAGCTTCTCGACTTTCTCCTGTATAGCTTGATTCTTCTCGGGGCTGAATACTCTTCTTCTTTACTTCACAGGCTTGATCTCCTTATTCACATTGAGTTCGTAGCTTAAGAAATTTGGGTCTATCCCAGGCATATCCTCATGACTCCACGCAAAAGTTTGCTTTTTGCTTCTAAGGAAAGTTATCAATTCCTGTTTTAGTAAGGCTTCCAACGACGAACCTACTTGAGTAGTTCGTTCAGGAGGTTCGTCGTCCAGGATGATGTTTTCAGTAGCTTCCACCACTTGACCCTTCACGAGTTGCGACTCATCTCTAGGATCCAATGTTTCAATTTCTGCCCCTTCTTCAACTTGATAAGTAGTAGTCTTTTTCCTTGATTCCTCCAGTTCCTCTTGCTCGGCGGATGAATAATAGCATTCCTGAGCTACTTTCTGGTCACCCTTCACAACTCCTACTCCAAAAATTTTTGGAAATTTTAGGCACTAATGCACTGTAGATGGTACAACCTCAAATTTCTTCAATCCTACTCTTCCCATGATGATATTGTATGATGATTGAACATTCTTATCCATCACGAAGAAGCGTATTCTTTATATCCGACAAGCAGGCCACGTACCAATGAATATATCCAACTTGATCGTCCCAAGTGGAAATACTTTCTCGCCAGCAAAACCGAGGAGGGGTCTATGATAAGGCTCCAGTTGAGATAGCTTTAGATTTAAACTGTCAAATCACGAGTAGAACATGATGTCTGTCGAGCTACCATTGTCTACCAGTACTCTTGAGAACATTACCTCTTTCATCCTCATTTTGATCACCAATGGGTCATCATGAGGATACAAAACTCCTGCGAGGTCGTTCTTTGAGAAACCAATGACCAATTTCTCTTTGTTCACCTTTCTCGGGTGATCCTCCTCAGCTAGATTTATTCGTTGAATGTACAAACAAGCTTGAACCTCACAGAGGTAAGCTTTTCTCTCTGCAGTAAGGTCTCCTCCTCCTGCATCTCCACCTGTAATAACATTACAGTCAAATGACCCAAAACGTATTGAAAATACCTCTCGTTCCAGCTGCCTTGGTCTCTTGGGAAGATCGGGGTCATATTCTGGATCAACTCCATGGTTTCTTTTCTTGTTCTTCTCTGCTCGACGAGGAGATCTAGACCTATCTCTTATTCAGTCTTTGTTCCTTCTTTCGCTTCCACGATCAACATACTTTGCCAGCTTTCCTCGTCTGATGAGTGTTTCAATCTCCTTTTGAAGAGCTATGCAATTTTTGGTCATATGGCCATGATCTTTATTAAACTCACAATATTTTGCTTTATTCCTTCGGTCAGAGTCTGCCTTCATCTTCCCTGGCCAGTTTAACTCCTCGTTGTTCTTGATTTCTTCTAGAACATGGTTGATATCCTTCTTCAAAGGAGTATAATTATCGAATTTCTTCATTGCATCCCATACCGACCTTGTTCTTGAATGTTTGTCATTACCATTGTTCTTATGCTCTTTCTTCTTAGTTTTATCACCTTCCACCTTGGTTTCTTTGGCATCCATATTCTTCTTCGCAGCCATAGCTTCCTCGGCATTCATAATCTTGGAAGCTTTTCCCATCAGATCCGACATGGTTCTAGGAGGATCTTTGGCCAAAGTATAGTACAACTTATTAGGCAGTAGTCCACTCATCAAGGCGGTAATCGCTGTCTTCTCCTCGTAATCAATGACTTCGAGTTTTTCGTTATTAAAACGAGTTATATAATCTCTGGTATCATCACCAGCCTTTTGTCTAACACTTAACAAATGCGCTACTCGTTTAACTGGCTTTTCCCCAAAACAGAAATTCCCAATGAGGCTGTAATGTGAAAGGGTAATACATTAAATGATGTACATATGAAAGGGTGATACATTCAATGCTCCTTAGGCGTATGCGTCTGAATGATAAGCATTTAATGAACAGTCAAACTGTTGGTTGTCACGCTATTAATGCTTTGTTCGAGGTGCAGCTCGGACCGCCTGAGTTGCTCGGACCGCCTAAGGTTCCTCGGTGCTCAAAGTTCCTCGGTACTCAAAAGTTCCTCGGAGAGTTCTTGTAGGTCGGAGCGTCTGAGTTACTCGGGGAAGCAGTGTTCTTCGTTGTAGTATGGTTCCTCGGAGCGTCCGAGTTCCTCGGAAGTGCTTGTTGTTGCCACGTAGATTGCCACGTGTCTTCACTCGATTGAGCCATGTCAGCAGACTAAATTTGGTATCAACAACTAAAGATCTTGAAAATAAATAAAAAATAGAAAACATAAATAAAAATATGAAAAAAATAGAGTAGAAAATATTCAATAAACCGAAAAATATTTTTAAATTTTTTTGCAAAATGAATAAATATTCTAAAAAGTTTGAAAAAAATATTACAAAATATGAATTTCCAATAACAAAATAGATTTCCAATTAAAAAAAATAACTAATAAAACCAGGAAAAAATATTTAACAATTACATAAAATTTAGAATATACAGAAAAAACAGAAAAAATATTTAAAAAATAATAAAAAATTAAAACAATTTCCAAAATTAAAAATTCTATCCTTCATTAAAAAATATAAAAAATAATATTGATAAAAGCTTTCGAGAAAAAAAAAATTATCCAAAAAAAATCTAGTAAATTAAAAATGATTTTCAAAAAAAAATATTTTTATCTCAAAAAACTGTTTTATAAAAGATAAAAAAAACTCCCATCAATTCTCATAAAAAAATTAAAAACTTCATCCAATAATCTAAAATCACTAATCCGGAGAAAGCCATAACCCGAGCTCCCATACTTGGCCATAAAATCCAGTCATTTTACGAAAGCTCCGACTGTATCCCTTTTACCCAAAAAAAACAAAAAAGAAAACAAATTACCTGTTATAACCAACTACCCATCAAGAATCCACCATCCACCAAGCCATCTTGTAAAGGTTTCCCATCCCTTTGGATTCTATGTGTATTTGTAATCCTCACCTTAAAGAATACCACTTCATTTATTCAAAATCCAAATGAACCGTTGAGGTAGGAAGCCTAATAACCCTTTTGAAAATATGGGTTATGTATTATAATTCTTGGAAAAGTCATCTTGTAAAGCTTTCCGATCCCTTTGGGTTCTATGTGTATTTGTAATCCTCACCTTAAGTAATACGACTTCATTTATACAAAAGCCAAGTGAACCGTTGAGGGCAGGAAGCCTAATAACCCTTTTGGAAATATGGGTTCTGTATTATAATTCTTAGAAATTGTAGAGCCAAATGATATTAATGGTTAACATTAAATCATCTTCATTAATTTCTAATATTACCGTATTAGAGTTATAACTAGCATGTATCCCGCGCGATGCGCGGGCGCAATTATATATTACGAATGTTGTCTAAAGAAATTATAATATTTCATTAGACTCGCAATGTTGCATTCCCCCACATTTAACTGCTAAACTATTTTCCTCTCCCGCAATGCTTGTGTAACGGACAAAATGGGAGTAGGTTCTTACTATTCCCCAATCAATTGCATCTACTAAAAAAATTGTTTCATTTTTAATTGTACAACCACTACATAAGTATTTCCAATTATCTCATTTAACTGTCACCTAAATATTTTGAATATAGAATTCTCAAATGATACATGATGTGTCTTTGAAAAGGGAATCTTTACTATAGCCAAAAATTTATTTTTTGCATATAATATCAAAGGTAATCAACAATAATCTACATCATCTAAAAAAATATTATAACCTCACTCAGGTTAAAACATTTTGTCAAAGTTATTAACATTTAGAAATGATTATTGTCAAAGAGATAAAATCGAATCCAAGAAAGAGAAAGGACTTATACCTAAGTCAACAACATCCCAATAATAAAATGAAATCCAAGTTCCAACTGGTTTTTCAAACTCTCGACCATCGTCACCAAAAAAGACCACTACAGACAAATTTTAATTTCATAGAAATTACTAAAAAGAAATAATTACATCCATTTGAAAAACAAAATTCTTCCAACTTTGAATCACCAATTCTCTTTATCCCTTTCTGTTTAAATGTTCCATCATATTTGGAGTTGGGATGCGTCGGATGCGATTAAAATTGCCGCATTCACCAAGTTTGTATGATATTTAATAATAATAACTTGTACCTTTAAGAGCCGATAAAAAATAGAGGAGCCGATCATCTTGAAAGTCGCTTATGATGACAGAAAAATACTTGACAATAATAACTCTAAAACAACATAGGCATAATCAAAACGAACACTGAATAGAAATTCTATATGCCCGTCAAAAATCCTAATTTTAAATTCAGGAAAACCATTAGAATACTAAACATATATTTTAGACCAAACGTCCTAATTGCAAAAAGGGGTAATTATATCTAGGTCCCATTTATCGAGTCAACAAGCTTATAAGTTCTATTGACTTTTTAATAATTTCATAGGTCCTATTCCAACTTTTTAGGAAATTTTTTCACAATTTTACCCTTTTAAAACCAACCATCCGTAACTTCCTTGAGGAAGTTACATAAGTGGTTGGACTTTTTTTTTTAATCTTTAAATGATCATAACTTTTGATTCACAAATCGGTTTTTTGAAAAATTACTATTTTTGAAATCTGCTCGACGAGATCTATCAAACAAGATCCATGAAGACTATAAAATTCCAAAGAAATTTTTTTACACAAACAGTAAACTTTACTGTATGCACTAGAATATGAAATAGTTTTATATATGTGACATTTCACAAATAGAGAGTAACATTTACTGTGGTAATACTACACAGTATATATATATATATATATATATATATTCCTTACCACCATTGTTGGAGCTTCAACGACCTTCGGCAGAGCTCTGATTTGGGGTGGGTAAGGGTGGCATGTGGTGCCGCTGGCGCGGACCTTTGAAAATAAGAGACTTTTGAATAAATGGGCTTTGGATCCACCGGAGTATCATGGGGTGCCGCTGGCGCGGACCTTTGAAAATAAGATTGGATAAATGGGATCGGGATCATTTGGAGTGCCAATTTGGGGTGAATAGGGGTGGCACAAAACTTTAAAAATAGGAGCATATTGGATATATATATATATAATTTGTAAAAATGTCATAGATATTAAACTTTATTGTATACACCAGAAAATGAAATAGTTTTATATCTGTGACATTTTCACAAACAATAACATTTACTGTGATAATATATTTATGAAATAGTTTTATATATATAACATTTTCACAAACAGTAACATTTACAGAGTTAATATTACATTATATATATATATATATATATATATATATATATATATATATATATATATATATATATATATATATAGAGAGAGAGAGAGAGAGAGAGAGAGAGAGAGAGACACACACACACGGTAGATCCAAACCACTATTTTTTTTTTCAAAAATTACCATATTTTTAAATGTTTACGCTAGCGACATTCAATCCCCACTACTACACACCCCCATTGTCGGAGCTTCAACGACTTTCATCAGAGCTATGATTTGGGTTGGTAGTAGTGGCATAGGGTGCCGCTGGTGCGGACCTCTGAAATTAAGAGAATATTAGATAAATGGGGTTTGGATCCACCGAAGCTCCGATTTGGGGTGAGTAGGGGTGGCATTGAGTTAGGTTTATATCTATAACATTTTCACAAGCATTAACATTTACTGTGTTCATATAACACAGTATATATATATATATATATATATATATATATATATAGAGAGAGAGAGAGAGAGAGAGACACACACACACACACACACACACGGTAGATCCAAACCACTATTTTATTTTTCAAAATTACCATATTTTTAAATGTTTACACTAGCGACATTCAATCCCCACTACTACCCACCCCCATTGTCGGAGCTTCAACGACTTTCATCAGAGCTATGATTTGGGTTGGTAGTAGTGGCATAGGGTGCCGCTGGTGCGGACCTCTGAAATTAAGAGAATATTAGATAAATGGGGTTTGGATCCACCGAAGCTACGATTTTGGGTGAGTAGGGGTGACATTGAGTTAGGTTTATATCTATAACATTTTCACAAGCATTAACATTTACTGTGTTCATATAACACAGTATGTATATATATATATATATATATATATATATATATATATATATATATATATATATATATATATATATATATATATATATATATTCAAACCTCTTTTTCCTGATATTATCTTATTTTTAACAGTCCGCGCCAGCGGCATCCAATCCCCACCCCCTTTATCGGCGCTACAACAACCTTCATCAGAGCTCTGATTTGAGGTGGCATGGGATGCCGATGTAACATTTTCACAAACAGTAACATTTATTATTTGTGAAAATATTACAGATATAAACCTAATCCAATGCTACCCCTACCCACCTCAAACTGGAGCGCCGGTGTATCCAAACCCCATTTATCCAATATTCTCTTATTTCCTAAGTCGCGGCACTCCATGTCACCCCAAATCAAAACTCTGATGAAGGTTGTTGGAGCTCCGACAATTGGAGTTGGTGGTGGTCAGGATTGATACCGCTAGCGCGCGCCGTTAAAAATAAGACAATATCAGAAAACAGAGGTTTGGATCCACCGTATATATATATATATATATATATACACTGTGTTATAACACAGTAAATGTTAACGTTCGTAAAAATGTTATAGATATAAACCTAACCCACTGTCACCCCTACTCACCCCAAATCGGAGCGCCAGTGGATCCAAACTTCATTTATCTAATATTCTTTTAATTTCAGAGGTCCGCGCCAGCGGCACCCTATGCCACTACTACCCACCTAAATCATAGCTCTGATGACAGTCGTTGAAGCTTCGACAATTGGGGTGGGTAGTGGTGGGGATTGAATGTTGCTAGCGTAAACCTTTAAAAATATGGTAATTTAAAAAAAAAAGTTTGGATCTACCGTGTATATATATATATATATATATATATATATATATATATATATATATATATATTAACTCAGCAAATGTTACTGTTTGTGAAAATGTTATATATATTGTGTAATATTAACTCAGTAAATGTTACTGTTTGTGAAAATGTTATATATATATAAAACTATTTCATAAATATATTATCACAGTAAATGTTATTGTTTGTGAAAATGTCAGAAATATAAAACTATTTCATTTTATGGTGTATACAATAAAGTTTAATATCTATGACATTTTTACAAACTATATATATATATATATATATATATATATCCAATATGCTCCTATTTTTAAAGTTTTGTGTCACCCCTATTCACCCCAAATTGGCGCTCTAGATGATCCCGATCCCATTTATCCAATCTTATTTTCAAAGGTCCGCGCCAGCGGCCCCCATGATACTTCGATGGATCCAAAGCCCATTTATTCAAAAGTCTCTTATTTTTAAAGGTCCGCGCCAGCGGCACCACATGCTACCCTTACCCACCCCAAATCGGAGCTCTGACGAAGGTCGTTGAAGCTCCAATAATGGTGGTAAGGATTGGATACCGGTAGCGCGAACCTTCAAATATAAGGTAATTTTGAAAAAAAAGGGTTTGGATCCACCGTATATATATATATATATATATATATATATATATATATATATATATATATATATATATATATATATATATATATATATATATATATATATATATATATATATATATATATATATATATACTGTGTAGTATTAGCACAGTAAATGTTACTGTCTGTTTGTGAAAATGTCAAATATATAAAACTATTTCATATTCTAGTGCATACAGTAAAGTTTACTGTTTGTGTAAATTTTTTTCTTTGGAATTTTATAGCTTTCATGGATCTTGTTTGATAGATCTCGTCGAGCAGATTTCAAAAATAGTAATTTTGTGAAAAATGGATTTGTGAATCAAAAGTTATGATCATTTGAAGATTAAAAAAAAAAGTTCAACCACTTATGTAACTTCCTCAAGGAAGTTACGAATTGTTGGTTTTAAAAGGGTAAAATTGGAAAAAAAGTTTCAAAAAATTAGGAATAGGACTTATATGTAAGAGAAAAACATGATGGGACTAGAATGTATATAAGAACGTCTAATAGGATCTAAACGTAAATGCCCCTTGCAAAAACACACTAAAACAATTTATTTATGAGAAGAGTAATTCTATATGTCCAGCCTAGAAACCGCATCTTTTAATTTTTTTAATAAGTTGCTTATTTTTTGGTTTTTAACAATTGATATAAAAATAGTTTTTTATATTAAAAAAAACAGTTTTTCTATTAATATAAAAAAACATTTTTTTAAATAAAAGCAAACAGTTTTTTTTAATTAAAAGTAAACAGTTTTTTACTAAAATTTAAATAAAAAAATATTGTTTTCATAACTAAAAAAAATATGTTTATTGAATGTGGGTCCACGCCAGCGCCACTCATCAATCGCGAATCTTACACATCAAATTAAACATTTTTTTTAATTAAAATTAAATAGTTTTTTTAAAAATTAAAATTAAAAAAATATTTTTTTTCATAAATAAAAAAACTATGTTTATTGACATGATATCGCGATTGATTAGTGCCGCTAGCGCGGACCCACGTCATTTGTTGAATGTGGGTCCGCATCAACGACACTAATCAATCTTGAATCTAAAAATTCAAATTAAACAGTTTTTTATTAAAATTCAAATTCAAATTAAAAATGTATTTTTTTCATAAATAAAAAATTTGTTTACTAATATGCTGCTGGAGCGGACTCACATTCAATAAATGATGTGGGTCCGCGCGAGCAACACTAATCAATCGCAATATTATGTCAATAAATATAATTTTTTTTATTAACGGAAAAAAACATTTTTTTAATTTTAATTTTAATAAAAGCTGTTTACTTTCAATAAAAAAACTGTTCTTTTTATAGTAATAGAAAAACTGTTTTTTTTTATATAAAAAACTGTTTTTATATCAATTGTTAAAAACAAAATAATACGAAACTTAAAAAAAAATTATAGATGCGGTTTGAAGGCCGTTCATCTAGTGTTTCTCTTCTGATAATACATACTCAACATATTTAAGCTTAAAAATAAAATATTCTCTTTCAATTTACTTGTACAACTAAGTTTATGCCTCCTATTTGTCTACTGAGTATGAAAAGCGAACACCAATATAAATTTCAGATGAAGAGAATATTAGATCCAATCTAATATGGTTGACTGGAAATCTTTCGCTCTCATGCCCCAAACCCTTGGAAACAGTAAATCCAATACAAATCTAAAAGACATGCTCCACTGGTTTATATAATTACATGAAGGGATATCCGATTGTAAGAGAGAAAGAAACTGGCAAATGAAATCGTTTGTTCGACCACATAACCTTCTCCATCGCCATCTCCAAACTCACAAAATCCAACTACTTCGAAGGCATCCACTCATTTCTCCAAGAGTTCAAAAACCGAACGCTTCATTTCCCATTCCATCGTCCTCTACGGCCAAGCCGACCTCACCCACTATGCCATTTCCACTTTCGAACAAATCCACCAATTGGGCATTACTCCAACCGTCAAATCATTAAATGCTCTGCTTTTTTCTTGCATTATCGCCAAAAAAACGATGAGGTTTTTCTTGATTTTCCTAACAAGTATAACATGTTATGCTTACTATTTATAAATAACAATGGTACAGAATTATGAATTATTAATATAATTACAGAATTAAAACAGAATTACGGAAATGAAACACTTACTTGAATTTGCATAAATAATAAAAGAATTAAAGATAAATCCGAGCCCTGTTATGAACAGACTCCTTAAGACAATTTATTCCCTCCAATGTACTCCGGGGTTGATGAATATTGTCTCCCAAGATAGAACGGATTTTCTAATTAATTATGTAGCATGACAATAATTAATTACAACGAACTGAAATTCTGTGACTTTTACTCAACAACAATGCAAGATATGTTATGCAGGAAAAAGAATTTTTGAAACAGATATGACAGAAATTCTGGAGGAGGGAAATTTTTCATTACTAAATAAGGAGGGATGCATCTGTATTTATAGCAAAGTAACAATAACTGTCAAAAACAGTTAATCAGTTAAACGAAATTAACTGTTGACTGTTGGCAATAACTGCCAACAGTTTATTAATTAATTAATTAATTTCGTAATTAATTTATAATTAAAGCCCAGAAAGTTAAATAAATTCGGCCAAAAAATGTAGGAGATTTTTATAAGCCCAAGCCCGAACCGAGCCGAGCCGGCCGGACGCGCGCGTGTGGACTTTTGACCGAAAGTCAACCCGTGCATAGCTTATGTCATCTCCCCTTCAAAGAGTTGGGATACCTCAAGGCATCCAAGCCTTAGTCCATACTTGGGGTGTTATTAACTCATCAAATTTTCACTATTCCAATGTGGGACAAGAGTTAAAACACACCCAATTCATTAACTTTCATTGCTTTGTGAGTCACTTTGGGGACATATTTATCATTCATAACTTATTAAAATTGGACATATGAATATACAACGTTAATCTCCTTACGGAGGTGAACGCGTTCGTATATGGTCCCACGATTTTCGTAGTGTGGGTCCCACCTAAATTTGAGCTCAAAGTTGCTCAAAATTCTGTCCAGAAAATTCTGGACAGCTTTCTAAAATCCAATTCAAGTCCAATTTTCCAACATAACATTGAGCCGTATTTGGATACGTATAATACGGTGATTAAGGCTTTTTGCGAGTTGGGTAATTCGAGTTCGGTCTATTTGATATTGGCAGAGATGGATAGGACGAGGGTTAAGATGAATACGACATTGTTTGGGGCTTTGATAGCCAGGTTTTATAAGGAGGAGAATTATGATGTCGTTGGGAAGGTTTTGGAGTTGATGAGTAAACATGAGATGAATGTTGGTTAGTATTTATAATGTGAGCAACAATCGTTATAATGGAGAATGGAGTAGTAAAAGGTTTGCCTCCTGATTTTGGAGGGGCTCAAATTTGAACAAAATGAAGACTAAGAGCATCCGTAATGGGGTGTTAAAATCCAAGAAAATTTGTAACTTTATAAATTTGGACAGCTGTAGTGGTGGGTTAAAGTTGACAAATTCTGTATAAGAATTTGTAGTGGTTTTTTAAATTTGCTGAATGACTACTGAATTTGTAAAGGTTCCTACGAACTTCATTTGTTCGTAAGAATTCATACGAACAACTGAAGTTCGTAACAAACATAAATAAGTCTTTTTTAATATATATTTGGGTTCATATGAACAAATGTTGTTCGTAGGAACTAATATTTTTATTTCCTACGAAGAAGAGTTCTTCGTAAGAACTATACTTACTAATTCTGCTATTCCACCACTGTAGAAGCTTGCGTCAGATGATTGCTAAAACCCCTTTTCAGATGGTAAATATGCCTTTCACGAGCATCCACCTCTGTGGATGCTCTAACGGTTGAGTTTTTACATTTTGGAGCGGGTGAGAGGAGTGGGAAGATAGAGAGTCCGCCTCTTAAGTTGATGTTAGCACCATAAATAATCATTATGCCTCTAATACTATCGTATTAGAGGTATAATATAAATTAGGATTCATTATATTTAGTTCATAAGATTTTAAGGAGCAATGGCATTATGTCGGACTTCTATGTTGCTTGTTGACCCATGTGTAAGGCTGTAAACGGATATTCGAAAATCTGCATCCGTCCGATATCCGACTCCGAATTTGCAGATATTTATCCAAAAAAATGGAAATGGATACGAATATGGATACTCTTTACAAATATCCGAGAAAACGGATATGGATACGAATAGTACTAGTATCCGACATGGATAATCCGTATCCGATGCGAAGTATCCATTTTATCGGATATCCGTATCCGTCAAACATATGTTTAAAATGTTACTAATAATATTAGTATTAGTATTACTAATAAAATAATATTAAAATAAATCTTAATAGTTTATTCCTAAAACAAAATAAACACATACTCCACTCAAAACAAAAACACCCTAAAGTTATTGTTTTATTGGGTATATTATAAAATGTCATGTATTATTATTTAATTGGGTATATTATCATGGAGTTACACTAAAGTTACAATACATCTTATCACACACAACATACACCGACTAAAGAATATCTACTCCACTAAAAAAAACTAACTTCGTTTCATTTCTCCTTCGTACAAAATAAGAGAAAAGAAACTCTCATGTGGTTGTTCATTAGTTTCCTTAATTATAAATAAATGTAAGAGAGAAACAGAAAAGAATGTAAGAGAGAAACATAATAGAACGTAAGAGAGAAACATAAAAGTAAAGAGATGGTTTTTATTTTAATGAGAACTGAAGTTAACTTGTATATTATATACAAAATAAAAATGTATACTTATTAAAATAAAAATATCAGTTTGTTTTGAAGACAAAAGGTCCATAAGGTTATCATTCTCAATAAATTTGATTAATCTAAAGGGTGCATATTTATTTCTACTGTCATGTAATGCGACTGTTATTTTTTTTTGGATGGGTTTAAGCTTATATGGTTGTAAAGTATGAATGAATTTAAGCCATATTATTATTATGGAATGATACTATTATTACGGAATGCATAATTATTGATGTTAGGAGGCAGTAATTTTGTTACATATTTATCTGGATTGGATTGGATTTCAATGGATTGTATATTTTAATTGTTATTTTTTGCGATGGCTAAATAATGTAAACGGATACGGATATTATCCGAATCCGAGGTATCCGAGCGGATACGGATATGGATAGTTGTTTTAACTATCCGGGCGGATACGGATACGGATAGTACATTCAGATAGCGGATACGAATATGGAAAACATGGTATCCGATCCGTATCCGTCCGTTCACCACCCCTACCCATGTGACAAACGTTAATTTGTAGATCATGATTGCAGTTGCATAGATGAGCTACTACCATAATTTAATTAAGGTGATTATGGAAGAGACATTTAGGGCTCATTTGGAAATTTAATTTCAAGTTTTGGAATTAGAATTAGAAGGTCAATTTTAATTTCGTGGAATTAAAATTGACTTTCCAATTCCATTTTCATGGCTTGGAATTGGGTTGCCAAACGGACCCTTAATGTTTTTTATGATCTAAAAGGAATTTCATTACAATTCTAAAAAGTAGACATGTGTAGATGTACATGTCCTATTGGAGAGGTTTTCGTTTGTTAGACTTCCACCGTTTCAGTCTTTCGACAATTAATATTTCTTTATTAGGGCTTGTTCGTTATTGGAGCTTAGAGCAGCCGATATTCACTAAGTTATTAGGTAAAATAGTCCTAGTATTGTAACTGAATGTCTGTAGGTATGAACGACTGATTGGCTTAAGGCATACTTCCTTCTATTTTCCCTGGAAGATTATGAGGCAGTCAAATTAGGAGCAAGTTATTTTCCCCATCTTTTGGTAATATATTTCCTGTTGAAGCTCTAAATGATAGTTTGGGTCCTTCTGAGTGGTCTCTAGCAATGACGAAGGCCATCACGACGTTTGTCTATATCTACTAGTGAAGATTTTGTTATGTTTAATGAATATCTAACATAAGTATGGTGGGATATATAGGTTAAGGTTGTTCTCATGACATTGACACAAAATGGTTATCAAGTGCTAAGGTCGTTGAAGACAGTGCGGCTATTAGGTTAAGTATGCTCAAGTTTTATCGAATGGTTAAGATAAGATGTTGGGTTATTTAAGAGGTTTGAGATTGAGGACGTGGAGGGGACTTGACTAATGACATTTGAGATGTGGATGGTGAGGATCCTTCATCAACATGCTAAAACTCCAATAATATAAAATTCCAGTAATATAAATCTTTTCTAAAACTCCAATAATATAAAACTCCAACACGTTTTACATCTTTGTGTTCATGTTAAACACTTGAGTGAAATAGTTGTGTCCTTCACTGGGAGAAGATGATTTTATAATGTGACCAAACCAAAAGTTATGGTTACTTACATAATTCGGCACGAAGGAGAAATACAATCATTTTGTTTTGAGAACATACATGAGGATTAAGTCACACATATTTCCAATCAAATTAGGAGCATGGTTCAGATTAGCGGGAGTCCAACTGGAGTATATTTTATGCTTTAGATAGATTTCCTTTTTGTTGCTTTTATATGAGACACTAATTTGGGCTTGGTGGGTCCTTAAACTCCACAGTTATTAATGATTTAATTTGGAGATTACTTTGATGTCATATTCTTATCGAAGATTTATATTATTGGAGTTTTAGCATGTTGATGAATTTGTTTATGGTGAATGGACTATATATTGTTCAATATTTCATTTCTCGATATACTAATTTTAATGACCGTTATGTCTTGGCAATGGCAAAATATATGGGTTTACACAGACTTTCCTTCCTATTTAGGCACATGTCGATGTTAGCTTGTCATTAAAAATATTCGATGACGTGGATGGACTCAAAGTTTAGCCAGTTTACGAGCTCATCCTAAATTTTGAGTGACCACCCTATGAGGAGCTTCCCAAGATTATACTTTATCAACTTCCCCTTTGATTATATTGGTATGTTATTGTGTAACATCTCCGGGTTGATTCTAGGCATGTTGTTGTAAGACCAGGTGAAGGCATCTATGAATTCTCATAGGAAAGTCTTGATCTCATGTGGATTTCTACCATAACTAATATTAATGACAATAGTGCCATCATCGATAGTGAGAGTGCAAGACTCTTAAGGATATCTACCCCAATTAAAAAAGGATATTTTCTTTTTTATCTCGATTTGGGAAAACGTTTATCCTAGTGCCTAGGTGGCAAAATGTGATTTATAGTAATGATTAAATTTCTATGAATATGTTTACGAAACATATTGAGAGAATAAAAATGCAAAATTAAATCATTCACTTTAGACGACGTTTTTTTATAAGAAAACCCTTACGAGAAATAACCTTAAGCCAAACTAACACCTTACACTAAATAGGTAAAATATTACTTTATCATATAAACTTGAACCAATCCTAAAGTTACTAATGCACTACCCCTACAATTGTAATTTTTCACATTGTAGTGGCAAAAGAAAGCATGGATCTCATCCACCTACCCACTACGTTGCAACATTTTAACTTCATTGATAATGTCGACTTTGAACCACATCAAAATATTCCTTTACATTGAAATAAACTTTGTTCCTAAAAATACAATAAATAGTGTCTGGTGTAACTAACACCTAAGAGGTGTGAGAATATCTAAAAGTTTGGTAATATTAAAAGCTTTTGGACGGCTCACTCATAAGTGTTACGATGTGTATAAAAACCAAAGGAGGAAACTACCTAAGAATAAAATGAAATTTTACATTTAAGAACAAGTAAAATTATTTAATGTTTTATTTTAATATGTTACAAAGAATTTTTACATATAGAAAGGTTTATATATCTATAAATATTATTTTTTTAGCTTTGTAAAACACTTACTCAAGTTAAATAACTAAGAGGTGAGTTATATGGGGCGCATAGCTTGTGTGTAAGTCCCTCAACATTAGCTAAGATTAAATATCATTTGTTCAATCTCAAACAAGTGACATTGGTATAAATTCCAAAGCAATTCAACCACTAAAGATCTCAAATCCTAATATGGACAACCTTCGTTGATTTGTTGTGAGCAATTCACTGCAGCAAGTACTATTCTTTGTTGTAGCGGGCTTCCACTGAGCAAGTCGCGAAAGTCTCATAAATTTTTAAGAGGCCAGTCAATTTAGGGTTCACAGAAAACAAGACAAGCTTCACTAGACATAAATAATCCCTCACTGTTGTGAAAACCAACGATGTGGTGTGAATGAGTTAAGGAATTTTCCAAGTTTTTCTTCAAAACAAAGTCTTCTAAATACACAAGGATGCATTATTTAAAACATGATTTATAAGAAAAGTAAATTGAATCATGTATTGGGAAATCTCTAAAACCTTAAGTTTCTATTAAAATATTTTTCAATTTAAGAAAGTATTTAACCAATGGTAAAACTAAGTCCCATTTCCTTTACCATAAATATTACAACAATTACCTTACTTTGAGAATTTTCCAAAATGAAGCTTTGGATGAAGTCTCATACATAAATCTTGAACCAGAAGCTCTTCGGAGACCTTTTGAACTATGAATAAAATTGGAGCTTGGTGAATAAAATAAGATAGCCTAAAATCGGATGCAAATGCATATAAATATACACTTACATAATCCCTTCGTTTGTTTATTCCCTGAAAAAACTCACCAAATATATATATCACAAGCCAATTATTCAAATATTATCACCTATGACATGACTCGTCTGGCTCAAAACATTGAAAATAAATTTATATGAATAAAATGACACAAGATGCTCAAACAACCTTCAAAGATCGCATGTACTTGTTATCTTGTCACAAACAAACAAATACATAAAAATACCAATGTGTAATCAAATGTCTTTGAAAATAAAAGTAATAAGATGGACTAAAAGATATGACAAGAGATATCATTCATCAAATCAATGATGACAAAATCTACTCCCCATAATAAACTTTCGTCAACATGTTATAGAATAACAAATTTCCCCATACGATGTACAATGTAAAAGTACAACCTAAGAACACATACCATATACCCATATACCATAGTTTCATTCCTTTTATCACATATTAGTTCTCTCTATTAATCAAAACTTCTCCCCCTTTATGTCATGAATGAAAATAAATTATGTAGAATAAAGTATTAAATCGTAATAATCATAAGGAGGCAATAGTAATACAAGATATGAATCACGTGAAACAATATACAACGACATAATTAATCAATGATGATATAATAAGAGAATAATATATAAAACATTATCGCAAGATATAACACAAAACTCACAAAATGTACTTAAAACCAAGATAAGTACAACAACAAAGAGCTTAGGGTGAATAATAAATGGGGTAAAAAAATCATTCAACCCAACTCGTAAATGGATTTGAAAAGACATATAAGAAAGGATATGTAATAAAGAATAAGTCCTAGACCAATTTTGATAAGAAAAAAATATTGGCAATATTATCACACTTACCAAAAATTTAAGTTTATATCAAATGCTCATAATCAAGAAAAGAAAAAAAGTTAATATAATGATGAGATAATTAACAAAAAAAAACACATGATTGTATATAATTTGTGTAAAAGGAAATACATATGAACACTGTTGAGAGATAAAATGAGGACTCGATGCTTGAATTTGAGTTAAAATTGTAACAACTATGTAAAAGCATAGTCGATAACATATTTTCCTCCCATAATAAGAAGTTTAAGGTTAAAACCCTTTTATCTCACGCCCTTGATGATACTCAATCTTGTATAGAGAGAAATAAATAAGATGTTATTTTTTTCAAAAATTCTTTTGCATATGGAGGCTTTCATACAACAAAGGTTTGTACCTCTTTTCAATGAAGGTAAATAAAACACTATCCCATGTTGCAACTCTTTCCATACTCTTTCATGATTTTTTTATATATATCATTATATTTGTCAACTTATCCAAATCATAAACCATAATATCACACATACACTTAAGGAATTACACACTATTTAACTAGTCTATTAAATCTTTGAACTCTTTGTAAAAGATCATTAAACTTCGTGGTGCATCACAATCGAGCATCAAATAATATGTAGGGTGATGTAAATTGATAGAAGATATGATCATGTATTATCAATAAAAACAATTCAAGGTTCATAAGACTTACAATGAATTAAGCTCATGAACGACATGCCATATTCCCAAACAAAAGAAAAAGGTCAAACTAAGCCATTTGGGTAAACAAAAATATACCATGGAGTACACCATCTAAAATGAAGAAAAATGATTGTATCAAAAATATTTTACGCTTTCAATGAAAGATATAAATAATTAAAACAAAATCATCATGTCACGGAATAACAATTATATAAACGGAGTACAAAATCATAGCCATACTAAACATGTAAAACCTATAAATAAGGTATGCAAATCTTAATACAAAATAGGCAAAGCCAAGGATAATAAACATATAAAAAAAGTGTATATATACTCTTATATATGGTTTGAAAGAGATTATGTAGTTTAAGTTTTTTATTTAGATCTACTTGGAATTGTTATGTAAATAAGTCATTTTCATTGATTGTTTGATTAGTTAAATAAATACAATTAATACAACAACAAGGTACTAGAAATTGATGTTTATTTCATTAGTGGAAGTCTATGGGAATACAAGATTAAGAATTTATTCAAAATGAGTAGTGAGTACACTAGAGTTGTGGGATGGGGTTACACATAATTATCGACCACAGTGTGATATATAGGATGGTTGTCTCTTTAATCGATACCACGGTGATGATCCACCAATTATTATTAGGCCCCTTAATCGATAAAATGTCATTAGTTGTATTCTAATGAAAAGGTTCAGAGTACACCGTAAACATGTTGATTCCCAATTTGGATAGCCTTATAGACTCATCTTCTTCAATGTTTTGATTGTTTAGGTCTACTGAATTGGAAGAATTTAATTTTAGAGGTCCAATAGATTTGATTATATCTCCCTTCCATGTTTTATTGTTTTCAAAGAACATTCCTAACCCGATTTCATCTTCTTCTCGATAGGATCATACCTTATTTCTGAGAAACTATAGTAAGGAAAATATTCGCTTTACTTGATGATATATCAATTCAAAGAGTCTCATTTGATGACTTCCTTTAACTTGAGGGACTTTTTAAGAAAGTTCAAATTTTTTTGGCAAGTTCCTCAGGTGAAGGTTGATAAGCTAGACCATAAGGTAGGTACACAGTCCATCTTGATAAGATATTTAATCCTTTTATAATTTCAACCAAGACCCAGTTATGGTAGATATTTCATCTTCTTGAACATGCCATGGACGTTGAGATTACCATTGGGATCATACTCAATAGATACTATTTTTTAAATTTCTCCCTAGGTGGGAGGGTAGATATTTGATCTTGAATCCCGTGAAATGAATGTCAGTAGTAATTTGCTAAATTTTGAGGATGGAATTAGGGGTAGAAACACCATTTGTATTGTCATCATCTCTAACAATGGTGATAATTTCACACTTTAAAAATAACTTGAGTTTTAAATGAAGCAATTATGCTATCCCTAGGATACATTTCAACAATGATCAACTAAGAAAAAGAATTAAGGGATGTCGATCACTTGGATTTCCACATTTGGATTGCTCAAAATATATCCTAACATTAAGAGAAAATAACCCACAACTCCCCGAACGGTGTTGTCATAATATATGATAGCAACAAATGTAGGCATAATGTTCCTAAGTTGAATCCCCAAGCACTGGAGTAATATTAAAGGGAAAATATTTAGGGCATGTTGGAACTGCATTTATTTAAATTGCTGCTACAATAGGGCATAATCATTATCCACGAGTACTAATGGGGTCATTTTCCTGATGGACATCTACTAATACGTACAAGGCAGAGTTGTTATTAAGACCATTTTTTAGTATCTATTTATTAAAAAAGTAATTATTGAATTGTCATCTAGATCCCCCACAATGTTGATTGTTTGTTCAGAAGACAAAGTGGTTGGAACATAAACCTTGTATAGTTGCTTGAGTAAGGAATTGCACTATAGTTGTGAGGAAACGTAGAGTCCCTATGGAGTGATGTTGTCTTGGTTTTTTTAATAGCTTTAAGAACTGAATTTATTCGATACTTACCTCCAGTTGGTAGGATTCTTTGATAATTTGTCTTCTTTTTTCAACCACAATATTGCCTTGTGGTGGAACTAGGTCCTTATAATAGTAGTCAAATTGTGCCATATGATTCAGTAATGCATAATATATAAGGAATATAGTTTTATCATCCATATGGGGAGTAGGTTATATGTTTATGAGTTCAATCAAGTGTTCTTCCTAAGAGATAAATGTGAAACTTGCATAGCTGGCAAGGCATATTTAATGCCAATGGGTAACTAGGGGTCTTCATCCCATCCTGTTAAAATATACCAATTGTGGTTATATAGATTAATGCATCCAACCAACAATATAGATTATATGTAAAGGTCTTCCAAAGAAACAAAAAAAATTTTATTATAAGCAACCATATACCCTTTCTATCTAATGTATTTAAGGATTTCAAACGGATTGCATATAAAATGAACTTTTTTCTTTCTTCCATCATAATTCTAACTATTATATTAAGGTGGAATTTTCTTAAAATCATGACCCAGATATCAAATTTCTCTGGAAATGGTGCGGGCTTTCATGTAGACGTTTATAATCTTGGTATAATTAGATTGTCATAGATATAAATCAATAAGAACATCCATCGTGAATAATATCATCTAATCATCAAATGACAAGTTCATGATTTAGGTATCTGATATAGCTTATATTATATTACAAACACAGTGTTGAAACAAAAAGACATTTTGTCTTTATGTAAAGTTTGAAAAAGCATATCTTTTTCTTTAAAGAGAGAGTAGATAATTTGACTTCAGATTTTTTAAATATGCTTTAAAAAAGTGAGAGACACCTTCCCTATTTTATTCCTTACTTTCTGTGGCCATCCCGATCGAGATCGCTCGCCGCTTCCTCTCTTCTGCCTCCCGAAGGGGGAATGGGGAAGGAAGGGGGGATCAAAAGGTCTCGCGCCCTACTTAAGAATGCTTCGGCCATCATCGGTGTGGGATAAATGTAAAGAGATGGAGTCGCCAGCCTATTTTTCATAAAACAGGAAAAATAACATGTTGTCGCCTCGAGAGAGCGGAATCAAAGACAACTGTTGCTTATGAAACCAATAGTTCGAAGGGTCCGGGGACTAAGTTACTGAATGGGAAGGTGTTTGGCACCCATCCCACCCTTTCGGTCTCTCATGGGTTAATGTAATTATTTCCTTTATTTCTCCTTAAAGTGTGTGTTCGTGTATACATAATGGATATCAGAATCATCCATCTCATACCATGGGAGAGATAGAGTGAAATCATCCATAGGAATGTTCCCAAAATAATATATAAAAAATATAATTAATGCGTTTATCGTGATATTGATCGTTATGATGAAATAATATGTGTTGGATGAAACGCTAAAAAACATAATATGTATACTAATGCAAGAATATGAAAGTGGGAGATTTAGGAAAGTTATAGGATTTAGAGAAATTGATAAATTAGAAAATTGAGGGAATTGCAAAATTAGGAAATTGGAAAATTGGACTCGAGTCTCGGGTTTTAATCCAAGATGCATACGTAGCCTATAGAGGCATCAAAATCCACGTAGTTTGAATGTCACACGGGGTTGGTGTTTATCCCATAGATTTAAACGGGATTTAATTATGGTTGTGTGTGCGTAGAAAAATGTGTTTTAGTTTTGAAAAAGGGTGATAGAGAATCTTGTTAGGAATTTATGACAGTAACCCTCTTTTTTGTTTGTTTTCGGTTTTTTGTAGAAAATAAATTATGTGCAATATACTAATAAAAATGTATATATTAATGTGTATGGACTAAAGTAAGAACTAGACTATGAATCTAATGTAATTTATGCAAAAATAAGAAATTTAAAGAGAGAGGGAAGGAATTAAACCTTTTTTAAATCTTGATCTTTGATCTTTGATGAACCCCATTAAATGTGAGATGAAGGTTGGATGAGAGAGAATGAGATTTTGCTAAATTGGCATGAAAAGGATAGGAATATAAGCTTGAATGGAACTTCACATGGAGGAACTTCGCTGATTTCGAGAGAATGTTGCTGAGACCACTCATGCTGATGGATCTGAGGTGTGCCTTGGAAGTGAGGTTATGCCCTATTTCATAGGGTCAGGGGTGTTGCCGATAGGCCTTACCCTAATCCTGCCTATTAGCAGGTGACCCTAGAGACACTGTCGATAGCTAGGGAACTGGACCTGCCAATTGACAGTCTCGTGCAGATTTTTCTGGAAAAATGGTCATAGAACGTAATCCGTTAATTCAAATAGTGCATGAAGAATATTGTTAAAAAGGTAATTTATAGACCTTCAAGAGTCCTTGTACCTCTCCTGGGTCCTGGAGTTGACTCTGGGTCAAATGTGGCTCAAAAGCGCACGTCGGTCCTTTGCATGGGAGATCGTCGGAAGGAAACATATTCGTTCATCCGCATGGTAATTTAGAATCATGTATGGGGTGGACTATTGGAAAGGTTAGGACATGTAATTGAACATTACAAAGAGCTTCGCTCGGTTAAAAAAGTTGACCTTGATACACCAAGGCCCGAAAGCTTCTGGTGACCTCTCTGAGTAAAACAGATCGTTCATCCACACCGTAAGTCAGAATCGCACACGGGGCAGACCGTTGGAAAGGGTATTTAGTGATCTTAGGATATCCATTTCGTCTCGTTCAATCTGAAGATTTGAATTTCGTAAAATAGATCCCGAAAGTGCCCGATGGACTCCAGATCAATTTTGAGGGAAAACTGATCGTTCGTCTGAACAGTTATGCCATTTCACTCATGGGATGGATAGATGGAAACAGGTTTCAGTTCCTTTAGAAGTTTCAAAGATCTTTCGCTCTGAAGATGAAGTTGATTGGGGTCAAATCGAGGCTCGGGAACACCTGATGGCCTTCGAATTGATTTTTAGTATAAAAAGGGTCCATTGGTTCGAACAGTTATGTCGATTCACACATGGGGAAAACTGTTGGAAGGGTGATTCAAATCCCTTCTAAGATTCAGAGAGCTTTCTCTCTGACGATAGAGGTGACAGGAGTCAAACGGGGCCCGGGAGTGCCCGATGGCCTTTAGATCGGTACTTAGAGGATGACCTAGGGTTTATAGTTAAATGGAGAGGTGTTAGGTTCCTAAAGAGAGACTTAGGGGGTCATAGAAGGTGGTGTCTACAAATACCCTCGACGAATGAGTTTGGAATAAGTGAATATTGTTGAATAGATATCACATGATGCTTTGAAAAGAGGTCGATTCTACGGACCTAAGGGACGAGGATAATAGATCCAGATGGTCGAGGTCGATTCTAAGGACCTAAAGGGAATGCTAGGGAGGGACAATTTTGGGGGTTGAGGTTAATTATGACCCAGAATAGGTGATGACCAAGGGCCAAGGTCAATTTTAACCTAGAGCAGGTGGCGATCGTGGGTCGAGGTCAATTCTGACCTAAAGGAGGTAACGACTGAGAGACGGGGTCAATTCTGACCTAAATGAGGTAACGACCGAGGGTCGAGGTCAATTCTGACCTAAAGGAGGTGACGGCCAAGGGATGAGGTCAATTATGACCTAAAAAGAGGTGATGACCTAGGACTGAGGTCAATTTTGACCTAAAAGGGGTGACGACCGAGGGTCGAGGTCAATTCTAACCTAAAGGAGGTGATGACCAAGGGTCGAGGTTAATTTTGACCTAAAAGAGATGACAATCGAGAGTCAAGGTTAATTTTAACCTAAAGGAGGTGACGACCGAGGGTTGAGGTCAATTCTGACCTAAAAGAGGTGATGACTGTGGCCATCCCCGATCCTCTCCGCGCGGGCAAGCGCGTGGAGGAAGGATCCTTCGGGTCCCGTGCTCCCCTCTCGGGAGCACTTCGGCCGGCGTCATTTGAGATGTGGTGTAAAAATGTACAGAAATTCAGAGTCGCCAGTCTATTTTACTCAAAACAGATAAAAGAAAAAGGGGAATCCACCCCGAAGGATGGCATCCAAAGACATACTGGTGCGTGCGAAACCAAGATGATTCGAGAAGGGTTCGGAGGCTTAGTTACGAAATGGGAAGGTGTTAGGCACCCATTCCGCCCTTTTGGTCTCTCATGAATATTTGCTATTTTCCTTTTGTATCCCCCCGTGATATGTGTGCATGTGTATATATATATATAATAGAGGTAGGAATCCTCGACTTGTATCATGGAAAAGATAAAGTGAGTCGTCCGTAGGAATATATAAGAATAATATTAGAAAAATAAGATTTACGCGATTACCCCTACGTTGACCGTTATAATGGAACGATAACGCATATGGAGCAATACGTTACTAAGGGAAAGTATATAGAATATAGGAAGATTAGATTTAGAGCAAATAGGAAGATGTGAGAAAAAAGTGGGAAAAAGGACTCGAGTCTTGAGTTTAACCCCGAAACACCTACGTAGACTATAAAGGCATCAAAGTCCACGTAGTTCGCATACAAAACGAGGGGTGGGGTTTATCCCACAAATCCAAATGGGGGATCTCTTATTTGTAAGTGTGTGTGTAGAAAAAGTGTTTTAGTTGTGAGGAAAGTGTGCGAAAAGTATGAGAATCCCTATTTGGAATTTATGAGCAAGCCCTATTTTTCTTATTTTTTTGGGTTTTATTTATATGAAAATAGGAGATGCGCAATAATAATAAATAAAAATTTATATTAGGACGTGTGAGATGAGATAATAAAAGCGCTAAGTAAGAAAACAAGTTATTGGGAATTTAAGAGAATTTACGAGAGAGTTTGAGAAAGTTGGACCTTCTTAAAGACCTTGAGCTTGAATGTTGGAGAGCAGCCCTTGCACTTGGATGATGATGGAGAGTGGATAATTCAGCAAGTTTGATGAAAAGGGTGATGAAAATTGGAAGAAAAAAGGGGATTTGAAGGTTGAAATCACCCTGCCTTCGGGAGTGGTTTCTGGGATGCGTTGAGAGAGATTTCTATCAGATCTGGGCTCTCCTTGCAAATGAGATGAAAACCTATTTTTATAGGCCCAGGTAAGTGACAATCATCATAGACCCGTTCCTACCTATCGGCACCTGCCGATAGGGAGGGTCTGGAACCTGCCATTTGGTAGTGCGCTTCAGGTTTTTTCAGAAAATCGACCGCCGAGGGAAAATCGTTGGTCAGAATTTTGCACAGGGCATACCGTTGGAAAGGTAATTTAGAGACCTTTGAAAGTATTTTGGACCGCTCCCGGGTTCGGGAGGTGACTTTGGGTCAAATATGGCTCAGATGCGTTTGTCGATCCATTGGACGGGGGATCGTTCGGACGTAAACAGATCGTTCGTCCGCATGGTAAGTTCGAATCGTGCACGAGGTGGACCATTGGAAAGGTTAAGAGATTTACTTCGAATTCCAAAGAGTTTGACCCGGTTTGGGGAGTTGACTTTGGTCAACCGGGCCTGGGAAGTATTCGATGACCTCTCGGAGTCGAACGGATAGTTTGTCCGCATGGTAAGTTAGAATCGTGCACGGAATGGACCGTTAGAAAGGGTATTAAGTTCCCTTTGAAGATTCATTCAGCCTCGGTCAAGATGAAGAGTTTACATAGGTCAAACAGAGCCCGGGAGCTCCCGATGGCCTCTGGGTCAAGTTTCGAACGTAAATGGATCGTTCGTTCGCATGGTAAGTCAGAATCGAGCACGGGATGGACCATTGGAAAGGGTATTCAGTGCCCTTTGAAGATTAATTCAGTCTCGATTGAGCTGAACAGTTTGACTTTTGGGTCAAACTGAGCCGGGGAGTGCCCGATGGTTTTTAGGTCAGTACTCGGGACATGACCTAGGTTTGTAGTGATGGAGGGAGGTACTAGGGACCTAAGGAGAGTTAGGGGGTAACAAAATGGGGTGTCTACAGAGCTTCTTGACCGGTGAGTTTAGAGCAGATGATGACCGTTGAATAGACACCACATGATGCCTTTGAGGGATTATGATCGATTCAGAGGGTCAAGGCCGATTCTGTGAACCTAAGGAGTGTGCTGGGGATGAATGACGATCAGAGGTTTAGGTCGATTTTGAGGACCCGAAGTGGTGTTGGGGCAGTGACCAATTCTGCGGGTCAAAGCCAATTCTTCGGGCTTAAGTGATGAGGGTGATCGATTATGCGGGTTAAAGCCAATTCTGCGAGTTTAGGGTAAAGATTTAATACCCGAGGTCAATTCTGACCTAAGAGTGGTGACGACCGAGGACCGAGGTCCATTCTGACCTAACTCAAGTGATGATCCAAGAACGGGGCCAATTCTGACCCAAGAGTGGTGACGACCGAGGACCGAGGTCAATTCCGACCTAACTCAAGTGACGATCTAAGACCGGGGCCAATTTTGACCCAAGAGTGGTGACGATCGAGGACCGAGGTCAATTCTGACCTAACTCAGGTGACGATCCAAGACCGGGGCCAATTCTAACCCAAGAGTGGTGACGATCGAGGACCGAGGTTAATTCTGACCTAACTCAGGTGACGATCCAAGACTGGAGCCAATTCTGATCCAAGAGTGGTGACGACCGAGGACCGAGGTCAATTCTGACCTAACTCGGGTGACGATCCAAGACCGGGGCCAATTCTGACCCAAGAGTGGTGACAATCGAGGACCGAGGTCAATTATGACCCAAGAGTGGTGACGACCGAGGACTGAGGTCAATTCTGACTTAACTCAGGTGACGATCCAAGACCGGGGCTAATTCTGACCCAAGAGTAGTGACGATCGAGGACCGAGTTCAATTTTGACCTAACTCAGGTGACGATCTAAGACCAGGGCTAATTTTGACCCAAGAGTGGTGAAGACCGAGGGCCGAGATCAATTCTGACCTAACTCAGGTGACGATCCAAGATCGGGGCCAATTCTAACCTAAAAGTGGTGACGACCGAGGACCAAGGTCAATTCTGACCTAACTCAGGTAACGATCTAAGACCGGGGCTAATTCTAACCCAAGACTAGTGACGATCGAGGATTGAGGTCAATTCTGACCTAACTCAGGTGACGATCCAAGACCGGGGCCAATTCTGACCCAAGAGTGGTGACGACCGAGGACCGAGGTCAATTCTGACCTAACTCAGGTGACGACCCAAGACCGGGGCCAATTCTGACCCAAGAGTGGTGATGACCGAGGACCGAGGTCAATTCTGACCCAACTCAGGTGACGATCCAAGACCGGGGCCAATTCTGACCCAAGAGTGGATAAAGATTAGATTTTGATTCTGCTGGAGAAAGAGCTTTGTGATTTTGATCTGAGCTGGGGAGCTGATAGCTGGGGAAGCTTTTAGGAGACCTCGCAGGGGGAATAACCTATTTTGGGTGTTGTAAGAGAATTTCGCTGGGGAAGTGATTAGGTGACCCTTAGAGATCCTCCGTAGCTTTGCCAGGAGGAGTTTTCACTTGGTTTTTAAGGATTTTGCTGGGAAAGAGGGGTTCCGCTCGAGGGAACACGAAGTTTTCTTGCCGAAAAGGCTTTAAATCCCTCCTGGGACTTTTAGGAATTTTTCGAGGCTTTCTGGTATTTTCTGGGAATTTCTGTACGAAATTTAAGGGCGGTGCCGATCGGCATAGTATGAAGGCTGCCATTCGGCAGTGGCACGAACTTTTGGGCTACCTCGGGAAGGCAAGGGGTCAGTGCCAATCGGTATGGTAGGGTGAGGTGCCGATCGGCATGGCGCTTCGCATCCTATATAAAGGGGGCGAATCCCCTCATTTTTTCACAGCTTCTTTTGCTTTCTCTCTCTCTGTGATTCTTCTGCAAATCGTTCTATCATTCTGATCTTCTATAAATGGTCGCTTTTGTGAGCACTGCAGTCAACCGGGAGTGGTTGACCGTTGATGATTGGGCGAATGTGGAGTGGAGGGCTAGGGTGCCTCTTGCTTTGGGGAGTGAGAACTCCTTTGATGCGTTTGAGCCTGTTGCGGATGAGCGGACCTTATTGCGGGAGCCATCGCATCATCGCTCTTCGAGAGTGAATCCCAGTGGTTATGTAAGTAACCCGACCTTTGGCATTCTTCTCTTTTTGGTGATTTTTCTTTCTTTCTTGACCTTTGATGAGACTTTTCTTTTTGCCAGTCTGATATTTCTTTGAAGAACATGCGTGCCCGTGGGACAACGTGGCTTAAGGATGTCTGGGAGCATCTCCCACCTGTGGTGTGTTAGATGGTATCATCAGCGGGTTTTGGGCGGTTGGCATCTGCGCTGGATGAGACGCCTCGTTCGACAGCGGTCCTGTGCGCTTTGGGACAGAGGTGGTGGGACACTACCCACACCTTTCATTTTGGATTCAGGGAGATGACGGTGACTCCCATAGACGTGCAACAACTAATGGGGCTTGATTGTGATGGAGAGAAGATAGAGGTGGATCGCTCTTTACGGGTGAGACGTAGGTAGTGCGTGCGGCACTTGGTGATGTAGGGAGGATAGTTTCTGGGGAATCAATCCGGCTGTCCCTACTGAAGGATGTTCTGATGAGCAGGGTGATTGATGTGGAGGACGGGCTGTAAGTGAGGCAGATGGCCCGATTATTCATTCTGCTGGTATTGGGAGGTTTCATGGTGGCGTCGAGCGGCGACGTCGCTCATTTTTGGTTTCTTCCGTACTTGAGGATGTTTTCGAACATCCCTTTCTATGATTGGGGGAGTCTGACCTTGGCTACCCTTTAATTTTCTCTTGATGCATTCAGCCGGTGCTGCCGACAGACCTTTACTGGGTCCATGTACCTTCTTGAGGTATTCTTTAGTTTGTGCATTTCTTTTGATGCATTCACATTTTCCTTTCATGCATTCGCATTTTCCTTATGCATCTCTTTTTGCTTGTGAATTAAGACGTGGTTCTATGAGGTGATTGGGTGCAATATCCCACTGATTTCTTTGAAGGACGACACTGTTGGGGACTTTTGTCGATTGTATCGATGGCGTAAGGCCAATCGACAGTCGAAGGGATCTCTTTCCCTGGAGGCGGTGCGTTAGGTCTTGAATGACCTGACCAGTGGTAGGGTAAGACTCTTTCCATTTCAATCTTAGTTTTTCTCCTTCTGATCTTGTATTGATTTATGCTCGCTCGAAGATTTTAAGGTGACCTTTTACTCGTGGGGGACAGCCATTCAGGATGCGGGGCGATCGGGGTGAACCCACGGATGAGGCATTTGCTGGCGCATGAGTTCGGCCATTCCTGGTACCTCGGGGAGAGGGTGGTTCGTCAGATTGCTGAGGAAGAGGTGGTGGTGCCACCCGCGTAGCCTCTTACGTCTATGAGGCAGGAGCGACTGATGTTGGAGGATGAGAGAATCGCGGCGATGATCGGCGAGTCCTACTTGCTATACACCGATACGGCTGCATCGTATGACTATATGGATTTTATGACGAGCTCGTTGATGGCGCCCAGTATATATGATGCACTTCCCTTCCCTTCGACGGGTTCGAATCGGGCGGTGGGATCTTCCCACAGCGGTGGTGGTCCGTCGTCATCTGCGACGACCTCAGAGGTCCCTTTTGTACTGCTGCATACCCCTTCATACAACATTCAGCGAGCTGATGGAGGGATGGTGCCTATACTGCACCGTCCTCATGCGATGGATCCAGAGGAGTTAGGTTTGACAGAGGAGGTCCTTCGAATTGCGGTCTACCTTTATGTTCTTCTCTTTCTTTCTTTTCTGTTTTGGTCATTTCTGCTTTGATACTGATTTCACCTTTTCTTTCAGCAAGTCCGGGTGTCGACCACTTAGCTCAGGGACATTAGAGACTGGATATCTTCGGCGACTGCCCATATTCGGGATGCGGTTCCCGTTCCTTCTTGCTTAGTGACATCTTCCTCGTTCAGAGAGGACTCTGGTTTGGGTAGTGTTGGTGCATTATCTCGCCGTAAGGGGAAGAGAGCACGCTACAGGGGTGGAAGCTCTTGAGAGAGAGAGAGAGAGAGAATGTGGGTTCGGATTGAGTCCTGTTGTTTTTGCTTTTTCTTTCTATTTCCTGCAAAATGATGTAACACAGAAAACATATATATGCAATGCAATGGAATTTTTTTATTATCTTTTATTTAATGCTGAATGAATGCATGCACATGCGCTTTTTACTTTGTTGTTGAGACCGTAAAAAGGAATATTTTTGGATTTTTTTAAAGGAAGTTTTTTTATTCAAAAGGGGAATTAAAGGGATTTTGAAATTCTGTTGAGAATATCAATTTATTTTTATTGAGTTTTCTGATTTGACAAAAGAGGAAAAAAGGTAAATTTCTAAAAATGGGGGGGTTGCCGATCGGCAAGCACCCTGACCTGCCTATCGATAGTTCAGTCCAGTCCCATCAATTCAAAGCTTTGATTGGTATCCTCTTCAGCCTTTGGTACCTTTTGGGGTAGGATTCCCTCCGATTTTCGCAGGGATTATGTCCCTTGTGGGGTTTTCAAGTATAAAAAGGGGTAAGGGTGGAGTGTTTTCATCACACCTTTGCATTCTTACCTACTTTCCCATCATCTCTTAGCCTTGCAAGATGGCTCTCCCTAGTAGCATTAAGTTTGCTGGCTACATCGAAGCCTTGGACGCTATGTGCTCTCATAACGTCGACTATGATGCTTTCAACATGCGTCGAGTCTCCTTATGGTGCAATCGGCCTTTTGAGTGGAACGTAGTGACGACGGCGGTACAATTCTGGTACCCCGAAGACCATGTATTCCGCTTTGGGTTGGAAGAAGTTTGTCCTACCTATGAGAAATTTTTTGCCATACTGGGTGTAAATCATAGTGTTGCTGCGGCTTTGCTCGAATTTTCCCTCTCTCCCAGGGATTTTTTGGCCGGACTTCTTCAAATTTCGCCTTCGGCGGCTAAATCATTGGTTGCTGGAGGAATGATCTCCCTCTTGGCGGTGCTATAGTCCGTGCATTTGTGGTAAGTAGGTGATGCTGCCTATGCTGGAGCCGTTATTCTGGGCCTGGTTTCAAAATTACTATTGGTGACTGGAGAGGTGCAAGTGGACCCACAACTTACAGCCATTACTTCATGGATGTCATGCCGTTGCAATCCTACGGCGGTGATATTAGCGAAGACTCTGAATGGCCTGGATGCCTGAAGAGAAGGTCGTTCTGACTTTTTGAGGGGTAGACCTGTGATATTGTTCATGTGGTTGTTTAAAAGATCCGCTTGGTGACTCCTCTAGAGTATCCCTTATCGGTCGTACCCAACTTCTTTTCACACTACTTCATCAGCGTTGGCCTGTATGTTGAGAACTGGGAGAATTGGCTTGTGGAATATGGGGCTCGTGGACTGTATTGGTCAGTGCCTTGATGGGGACAGTTGCAGCCTGTTATGGAGCTAGGAGAGTATTTATATGTGCGGCTGGTTGGTCTCAGGCATACCTCTTTTTATTTCCCTTGGCGGCTTTTGCGCCAATTCGGCTGGGCACAGATCGTGCCCCCCTGACCTCAAACTTCTTTCGGTAGAAGATTTGACTGAGCACCTGCGTCTGTTGCTTGGGTATCTGTGGTAAAATTGGCGTCCGTTGACCCGTCCCTCTCAGTCTGTTGGGAAGGTTTGGCATATCCCCAAAGATTATATGAAGTGGTTGTAGAGGAAAGTAGTCAGCAAGATGTTGGCAGTAGAGACTGGACAAAGATGGTTTGTTTTATCTAACACCATGGAAGGGGGTGTTGTGATCTTTTAGAAGATGGTTAAGGCTCATCGATCCATGGAATTTTTACGACACTCTATTCAGGCAAGGGAAACTTGAGGACCTCAGGATGTAGATGATGAGGGTGCAGGCTCCTCTGGTAGCTATGGGTAGGACTGCTGGGGAGTTTATTTGCATAACATATGTGGGGATTTTTTGCTTTTTATGGTAGTGGGGAAGGGAGTTATCCGTTCCTTTTTCTTATGTAATCCATACTGAAATTTCTTATTAATGGAATAAACAAGTTTCTGATCATTTAGATGTGCCTTTCGATGAATTTTTTATTTTGAATTATCTATACTGATCGCTAAGGCATACATTATCCTTTTGTTCAAATATTTTTAGAATGAACCACCATTCTCGGAGGTAAGGAAAGAATAGTATTTTGTGAAAAATAAAGGGCCACACTCATGTGAGGTGCATGAGCTTCCTACGTACCTCTGGGGTTTTTTGAAAATATTTTTATCTGTTTGCAAAATAGTTTTTTTTTTGTAGAGGATCAGGCCCACGTAGTTCTGGGTAAAGGGAAATGAAGAGTTTTTTTTTTAGAATAGAAGGGGGATGAGAAGATTCGTAGTGCGCCGAGATTTTGGACTAGGGGTAGAATTTCTTGAGACGGTCCAGGTTGACTGGACGAGCCATCTCCTCCCATCTAGGTCAGTGAGCATGGCGGCACCGCCGGATAAGATTTTCTTCACAATGTAGGGGTCGCTTTAATTGGGCTTGAATTTCCCTCTGGGGTCCCAGATGGGTACTATTATCCCCTTGAGGGCTAAATCCCCTCCCGGACACCGCGGTCCTTGACTCTCTTGTTGAATGATCGTGATATTCGGCGATGGTACCCCTATATGTGGTAAAGTTCTTTTAATCTTCTTTCATCTAGGAGGGCTATCTCATCAAGACTGCTTTGGCACCAGTCTTCTTCACTAACCTTGCATTCGAGCATGACGCGTAGCGAGGGTATTTCTAGCTCCACAGGTAGGACTGCTTCCATGCCGTAGATCAGGGAGTAAGGGGTAGCCCCAGTAGAGGTTCAGATTGAGGTTCGATAGCCCTAAAGGGCATATGGGATCCGGTCGGCCCAATCCCTACAACTTTTGGTCATCTTGCTGATGATGGCTTTGAGGTTTTTGTTAGGGGCTTCAACTGCACCATTGGTCTGAGGTCGGTAAGGAGAAGATTTGTGTCTCTGAATCCCGTACTCATTGACTACTTTTGTGACTTCTTCTTCGAAATGTAACTCGTTATCTGATACCAGCTCGTGCGGGACCCCATATCGGCAGATGATATTTTTCTTGAGTAATTTGGCCACTTTCTTGGCATTCAATACTGCGTATGACTCAGTCTCGACCCATTTAGTGAAGTAATTGATGACAACCAGGATGAACTCATGTCCGTTTGAAGCCTTTGGTGTAACCTTTTATATGATGTCGACACCCCAGGTGGAGAATGGCCAGGGAGAGGTCATGTTGTATAATTCTCGCGGAGGAAAATGTTGAAGGTTGGAGAATTACTTCACTAAATGGCATTTGAGGCACCTCTGGACATAGGCGATGCAATCCTGGATCATGGTGGTCCAGTAGTAGCCCTGTCGGATGATCTTCTTGGCGAGCATGTGACCATTCATGTGGGGTCCACATTCCCCGCTGTGGATTTTCTGCATTATTTTCTCAATCTCAGTCCCTGCGATGCAGTGTAGATGAGTTCCATTGAAATTCCTCTTGAGTAGAGCTTTATGACAGATGATGTACTGGGCGGCCAGTCTTCGAAGGGTTATTCGATCTTTCTTATTGGAACCCTCGGGATACTTACCATGTTTGAGGAGGCACCAGATATCAGAGTACCAACAATCAGCTAGTTCGGGATCTTCAGTGGAGAAAAGCTCAATATGGTAGTAATGGGTCGGTTTGTCTTGCTTTTGAACTAGGAAGGGGGTCATTGTTATTCCTTCGGGCACGTCGACAATGGAGGCCGAGGTGGCGAGAGCATCAGCTAGGTTATTCTTTGCTCAAGGTAGGTAATGGAAGGTGATATCTCGGAATCGGGAGGCTAACTCTTCTAATTGGGAATGAAAGGGTTGAAGCTTTTCATCCTTGACTTTCCACTTTCTGAGCACTTGACCGATGATAAGGGCAGAATCCCCGTAGACATTAAGGTATTGAATACCTTTCTTGAGAGCAACCTTGAGGCCCACTGTGCATGCCTCGTATTCCGTCATGTTGTTGGTGCAAGGGAAATCCAAATTAATGGCGATGGGAGTGTGGGAGTCATCTGGGGTGATCAAAAGTATCCCAATGCCATATCCCTTTTTGTTGGCAGCGCCGTTAAAGAACATTTTCCATCGAAGGCGATCTTGAGTGGTGCAGAGGATATCATCTAGGAATTCGTCGATCTGGACATCTGCTTCGTCTATGGGGTAATCGACGAGGTCGTCAGAGATGGATCTTCCTTTAATGACTTTTTGTGTGACGTACACGATATCAAACTCGGTTAGGATCATCAACCATCGGGCCATTCGACTGGATAAGGCGGGTTTCTAAAGATGGTATTTGATGGTATCCATTCGGGATATAAGTTTTATGGGGAAGGCGAGCATATAGTGTCATAACTTTTGGGTGACCTAGACAAGTGCGACACATGCCTTTTCTAAAGAAGTGTAGTTAACCTTGTACCCAACCAATTTGCGACTGGCATAATAGATGGCTCTTTATTTATGGGAGTCTTCAAGGTATTGGGCTAGCAAAGCCCCAGCTACAGTGTCGGTTATGGTTAGGTATAGGAGCAAAGGGGGACCAGACTGTGGTGGCATGAGAACTGGAGGTTGGGTCAGATATTGTTTGATTTGGTCAAAAGCTTCTTGACACGCTTCATTCCAAACCTTGGTTTAATCTTTTCGAAGGAGCTTGAAGATCGATTCACAGATGGAGGTTAGCTGGCTGATGAACCGGATGATATATTATAATTTCATAAGAAATCCTCGGACTTCTTTTTCTGTCCGGGGTGGTGGCATCTCAAGTATGGCTTTCAGATTTGCAGGATCTGCTTCTATCCCCTTTTCACTGACTATGAATCCCAAGAGTTTTCCCTTTATAACGCCGAAGACACACTTATGTGGATTAAGTAGCATCTCATACCGTCGCAGTCATTCGAAGAACTTCCGGAGAGTGGGAACATGACCTTATCTAGTTTTGGACTTGATAATCATATCATCCACATAAACCTCGACCTCCTTGTGGATCAGATCATGCAAGATGGTTGTGGCAACCCTTTGGTAGGTAGCCCCAACATTCTTGAGACCGAATGGCATAACGGTGTAGCAAAAGGTTCCCCATAGGGTGATGAATGCGGTTTTTTCTTGGTGGTCTGGGTGCATCTTGATTTGGTTGTATGCGGCAAACCCATCGACAAATGACTTGAGAGCATGACTGGCTGTGTTTTCCATGATCATGTCGATATTGGGTAGAAGATAATCATCCTTTGGAGAAGCTTTGTTTAAATCTCGATAATCTACACACATTCGAACCTTCCCTCTTGATTTCGACACAGGTACAATGTTGGCTAGCCATGTGGGATATTCGATCACCTGAATGAAACCCGCGTTTAACTGTTTGACCACCTTTTCTTTGACCTTGAGCGACTATTCGGTGCGGAGTTTTCTCAATTTTTATTTAACCGACTTGTAATCTGGGAGAGTGGGGATCTCGTGTTGAGCTATTTCAGGATCGATGTCGGGCATATCATCATAGGACCATGCGAAGACATCTACGAACTCCTTCAACAATTCTTCGAGTTGTGCGCGCTCATGCTCATCAAGGGTGGCCCCTATCCTAATCTCGCACAGTTGGCTACTAGAACCAAGATTAATAACAACAGTCTCTTCTTCATTAACTTGAAGGCGGTTATGTTGTTTATTATTAACCTTATTTAGATCAGTTAAGAATTGTTCATTTGCAAAATCATCATCATCAAAAGTTTGATTAGAATTCAAGCAGTTAATGTAAGGCACAACAAGATACTCAAAATCTTCATTTATTTCATTGATAGGAAAAATAACATTGAGAACCTTATCAAAAGAGGTCTCGATTACATTTGAGCAAGGATAGGCAGAAAAAGAAGAAATAGGGTAATCATTGGGGTTGGGAGAGATTTCAAGGGGTAGAACTGGCGCAGTATGCCAGTTGAGGAGAGGAGTATCAACAGCTTTAATCAGACGGGATGGGTCCATTGATGTAGTGCCTGAATGAACCATGCAGAGTGCCAGCCCCAGTATGTGTAAGTTGAAGAAATCTACGAAATCGCTTTCCTCAGTCTCTTCGGCATCTTTGATGAGCAGTTGTACTTGGTGTAGGAAACTTTCAGCCCATGGGTAGATGTCTTGGAAAAAGATCTCCATTCCCGAACTCATCTTCTTATCTGTGTGGTCACACCATGGTTCTGGAAAACCGCAAAAGGGGAAGTCCTCGCCTTCTTTGATGAATCGTCCATTTAAGGAGTCTCCTGAGATAGTTCGGATGCAGTCTGATCTTCTCTTTTGTTGAGACTGGAGGATCATTCTGAGCTCTTGTTCTGATGGTTGATACCCCAAGACACAAGGAGGTAAAGCTTTATTCAGTTCGATGGGCCCAAGTATCCCTTATTCCCTTTGCCCTAGCCCCAGTCCGGGCATGAAGTGCATGTTTCTGAACATCTAAATCACATTGACATTGCCGTGAGGGTCATATTCTGGACAAACCCTTTCTTTGAAATCGTCCCCTGCCTGGAGTAGGAGTGGTTCAACTCAGAATCCTAATAGGAGCATATCATTTGACCCGTGCTGTATCTCGAGAATTGGACTGCTGGTGTTTACCCCCTCGGCATTTTTATTATCACCCAAAATGGTGATGACTCGCCCATCGGCGAAAAACTTCAATTTCTGATGGAGTGAGGAAGACACACCCTTGATATCGTGGAGCCAGGGTCGTCCAAGCAACAGGTTGAAACAAGCGGGGATGTCTATGACTTGGAATTCAACGATGGGGTTTATAGGGCCAACCCCTATTGCAAGTTTTATGGACCCCATCACCTCACGAGGGGTATTATCGTAGGCACGCACAACGGTGGAGGTTGGAGCGAGGTCTCTTTCTTTCAGGCATAAACACTTGAAAGTTCTCAGAGGGCAAACGTTCAAGGCGGATCCGTTATCGACAAGGGAGAGTGGCATGGCCTTTCCTATAACTTCGACGGAGATATTGAGTGCATGATTGTGATTCGTCCCAATTCTGGGGATTTCTTCTTCAGAAAATGATAGCATTCGGGTAGAGGTCAAGGATCCGACCAGATTTATCGCTTCTTCTGGTGTAGTAGAAGGAGGAATTATGGGTCCAGTGAGTAATTTGATTAAAGCATTTTTGTGCAGGAAGACATAAAAAGCCCCCATAGAGTGATGTTAGCTTGGGTTTTCTTTAGTTGATCGAGGATCTTGCTCTCCTCAATGGTCATCTCTGGCATAGGAAGGTTTTCAACTCCCTTCCCTTTGTCATTTACTGGTAGTGAGCTTGGAACCTGGTAATGTCTTCCTGATCTGGTCATGTGATTTACTGAAGAAGGAAAGAACATGAATCCTATTTCCTCATTAATATCAGATTGTGCTTCCACCCTATTTATTTCTCCGAGGAGTTCTTCAAATGATATCATCCTACATATGTCGGTTACTAGGGCAGCTCTTCCTGAAGCTTGTTCTTCACTCGAATCTTTGAAATCTCCACCTAATCCGGTGGTAGCAGCTCTGTCTTTCCATGTAAAGTCAATGCATTCCACAACTTCAACGACTTATTCATACAAGTTCTTCCATTATGTGGGAATATGTGTGACTGAAAGGACCAAGCGCCCTTGTAGCTTCAAAGTGTCAAGCAACCCGGTGATACTGCAAATGTTGTTGGTTTGCCCGAATAATTCTGCCATAGTCTGGACAACATCATCTAGGCTGACTTCATCGGTTGGTACCATCCACTTGTATGAATCTCGGGCCCATTTCCGCGCCTCCAAGAACATTGTACTAAACTTTTGGCAATCGATGACCATTTTTTAGGGCAATTTTAGCCCGAACTCTAGGAGTTGGTTTAACACCTCTGACAATTCCATACTTCTATTTTTAGAACGGGTACGGATAACGATGCATGCTCTGGTAAGGAGTAACAGTGCCTGATCAGTGAGGCTAGTAGGGTGTAGGAGAAAATATGGGAAAATTTGAAGAGGTTTGGGAGAGTATATGGGTGTGATTTGAGTTGAGGGATCAAAATCTGGGTTTTTTCTAAGAAGATGGCATTGGTGTGATTCGGAAGTGGATTGCGAGTAGTGTTTGACTTAGGATTGGCCGGTGGGGCGATGGTATCCTGGTCAATGAGATCTTGGATTACGTTCCGGAGGTGAAAGCATTGGTCGGTGGTATAGACGACAGTTTGGTGAAAGGTGCAATGAGCATCGGCCTTGAAGTTTCTTGGGAGTGGATTTGGCAATGGACGGGGATCCAAGGGTTTGATGAGGTTTCGGCTTAACTGGGCTTGGTAAACTTTGGAGAGGGGAGCATGGAACTCAGTGTATTCCCTTCGGATGGGGGCAGGGTGGCTTTCTAGTGCCCATGATGTGGTTGGTTGAGAGATGTTGTTAATGGTCGAAACGGTAGCACTAGCAGGCTTGTCATACTTTCTAGGGGTGAATTGTCCGGACACCTTCTTTGGTTTAACCTCTGTTTTAACGAGGCTTTCCTCGATTTCCATTCCTGCCTCTCTGAGAGCTCGAAAGTGGAGATAGTATTGTTCTCCTATCATCGCTCGGAGATGGGGCAAGAAATTTTTCTTCACTATATTGACCTGTTCTTCTTCAGATGGTCGATTGGTCATGGTAGCTGCTCGCTCCCTCCATCGGGTTATGAAGTTACTGACTGATTCTCTCGAATTCTATTTGAGCAGCTCTAAATCACGATGGGTGACCTCAAGCTCTTCGTTGTATTTTTACTATGACATGAATTCTCGAGCTACATCCTCCCAGCTACGGATACTGGATTCCTCAAGTGATAAAACCCATCGGAGGGCACTATCCTTAAAATTTTGCTGAAACAATTGGGACATCACCTCTTCAGAAGCCCCTGGTAGAGTCATGGAACGATTATAACTGCGAAGATGAACAATTGGGGGTCCACTCCCTCTGAACTTCTCGATATTTAGCATCTTGAACTTCTCGAGTAACCTTGCTTTAGGATAAGGAGACATGTGGGTGTAGTCCATGTGATTCCCAGAGATCCTGACTTGGTCAAACTTCTTGGTGAGCATCTTGAGATCCTCTTTGACTTTATTCAACTCCTCCTCCTTTGGATCAACGACCACAGGCAGTTTAGCTATAGGTTGGGCAATGTTTGGCATTGGAAGCAGGGCAGGCGGCGGCCCATTGGCATGAGGGGCACGTGGAGCGTGTTGATATTCTTTCGGAACCCAGATAGGCTCGGGTGGACCCATAACACGAGGGAACAGGGCCTCGGGCTTTTAAGGAATAGGAACCTAGTTTCGTTACATCTCTCAGACCTCGATTTGGAGGTTGTCAATCTTGGACACGAGCTGAGCTAGGACTGTCGTCAGATCCGGCTGTATGACTGGTGATTGATCTGTATTCTCCATGGAAGATGGATGGATTCCAGACTCGGAAGAAGTAGTAGAGGAACGGATGAAACTCCGGTTGATTTTACTGACGATTGAAGCCAATAGGGAGCCAGGCCAAGGGCTTGCGATCGACCTTAGAAGGCGTAGGATAAGATTTATTTTTGAGAAAAAAGGAAGAACTATTTTTGGATTTTCGATAAAGAAGGGAGAAATGTTTTTTGGATTTTTGATTGAATTTTTTTATAAAGAAGGGAGAAATGTTTTGGATTTTTTGATAAAGAAGGGAGAAATGTTTTTGGAGATGGAACTCAGCATAATTATTACAATTATTATGTTTTCACTTGTATTTAATTCTCCTAAATGCAATGCCGAAAGGGACCCAAGCCTGGAAAAGTGGGGGTCTTAATATATGCAAAGCTACTGTTTGGACTTGTAACTAGGCTCATGGACAGGGCCCCGTTTTAAAAATGCGCGAAAATTGAGCGGCAAGCCGACCTAGAATTTTGGCAGAGTTTCGGGTTGAAACTGAAAATCTAAAGTGTGTGTCCTAGGTCTGACACCTATATGCTGGTATGCAGTTGGTTGGGTGAATCGGCATGGGTTCCCCCCTTTGGTGTGACCTCCACGATATACTTCTTGCTCTTGCAGGCAATCGGTACGTGTGGACAAGCCATTTGATATACCTGAGTGTACATGAATTGCCTCACCATATACCTCGCGGGGACGGTACGTGTGAGAGCGAATTCGATATACGCGACGTACGTGAACGAATTTCCTGCGATATACCTCCCTTCATGACTTCGGTCAAGCGGTATGATGCGGGGGAACCGTTCGATATACATCTAAGGTACTTGGCCAATGGAAGGTGAGAGTCATATCGCTTAGGCTAATTGCAACCTGCCGGACCAGCGCCCATCACGAAGTGACCCTCTAGTTACTAAGTAAAATTTGGTCAATATCAATGCTTTTTATTGATGTCGTGTGAATCATGCATGATTCTCTTATTAGTATCTTATGATGAGAATGCCTTTCTTGATTATGCCAAATAGGGAGCAAAGTATAAGTACCCCAAAAGGTACACCAAGTATGGATGGGTGATGCGTGCAACATGGGGATATACATGTGATCCTAGGTGCACGTGGTGTGAAGTGTACATGGAGAAATTTCTACAAGTGTGTGAACATAAGCATAAGCATGGGATACATATGTGAAAGGGGAACATACAAACATGGGGGGAAACATAAGCAAATATAGCATTCATGTAAATAGAGTCAAGCCCACAAACAAAAACACATATCCCCAGCGGAGTCGCCACTGTGGCCCTCCTCGATCCTCGTCGCGCGGGCGGGCGCGTGGAGGAAGGATCCTTCGGGTCACGTGCATCCCTCTCGGGAGCGCTTCGGCCAGCGTCGTTTAAGATGTGGTGTAAAAATGTAGAGAGATTCAGAGTCGCCAGTCTATTTTACTCAAAACAGACAAAAAAAAGGGGAAGCCACCCCGAAGGATGGCATCCAAAGACATACTGCTGCGTGCGAAATCAAGATGATTCTAGAAGGCTTCGGAGGCTTAGTTATGAAATGGGAAGGTATTAGGCACCCATTCCGCCCTTTCGATCTCTCATGAATATTTGCTATTTTCCTTTTGTTTCCCCTCGTGATATGTGTGCATGTGTATATATATAGAATGGAGGTAGGAATCCTTGACTTGTATCATGGAAAAGATAAAGCGACTTGTCCGTAGGAAGATATAAGAATAATATTAGAAAAATAAGATTTACGCGATTACCCCTACGTTGACCGTTATAATGGAACGATAACGCATATGGAGCAATACGTTACTAAGGGCAAGTATATAGAATATAGGAAGATTAGATTTAGAGCAAATAGGAAGATAAGAGAAAAAGTGGGAAAAAGGACTCGAGTCTCGGGTTTTACCCCGAGACGCCTACGTAGCCTATAAAGGCATCAAAGTCCATGTAGTTCGCATACAAAACGAGGGGTGGGGTTTATCCCATAAATCCAAATGGGGGATCTCTTATTTGTAAGTGTGTGTGTAGAAAAAGTGTTTTAGTTGTGAGGAAAGTGTGCGAAAAGTATGAGAATCCCTATTTGAAATTTATGATCAAACCCACTTTTTCTTTTTTTGGGGGTTTTATTTATATGAAAACAGGAGATGTGCAATAATAATAAATAAAAAAGTATATTAGGATGTGTGAGATGAGATAATAAAAATGCTAAGTAAGAAAACAAGTTATTGGGAATTTAAGAGAATTTGCGAGAGAGTTTGAGAAAGTTGGACCTTCTTGAAGATCTTGAGCTTGATCTTGAATGTTGGAGAGCATCCTATGTACTTGGATGATGATGGAGAGTGGCTAATTCAACAAGTTTGATGAAAGGGGTGAAGAAAAGTGGAAGAAAAAAGGGGATTTGGAAGTTGAAATCACGCTACCTTCGGGAGAGGTTTCTGGGATGCGTTGAGAGAGATTTCTACCAGATCTAGGCTCTCCTTGAAAATGAGGTGAAAGCCTATTTTCATAGGACCAGGTAAGTGCCGATCGGTATAGACCCATTCCTGCCTATCGGCACCTGCCGATAGGCAGGTTCTGGAACCTGCCATTTGGTAGTGCGCTTCAGGCCTTTTCGGAAAATCAGTCGCTGCGGGCAAACCGTTTGTCAGAATCGTGTACGGGGCATACTGTTGGAAAGGTAATTTAGAGATCTTTGAAAGTATTTGGACCGCTCCCAGTTTCGAGAGTTGACTTTGGGTCAAATATGGCTCGGAAGCGTTTGTCGGTCCATTGGATGGGGGATCATTCGGACGCAAACGGATCGTTCGTCTGCATGCTAAGTCCGAATCGTGCACGGGGAAGACCATTGGAAAGGTTAGGAGATTTACTTCGACATTCCAAAGAGTTTGACCCACTTAGGGGAGTTGACTTTGGTTAATCGGGCCCGGGAAGCATTCGGTGACCTCTCAGAGTCGAACGGATTGTTCGTCCGCATGGTAAGTCAGAATCGTGCACGGGATGGACCGTTGGAAAGGGTATTCAGTGCCCTTTGAAGATTCATTTAGCCTCAATCAAGCTTAAGAGTTGACATAGGTCAAACAGAGCCCGGGAGCACCCAGTGGCCTCTGGGTCAAGTTTCGGACGCAAACGGATCGTTCATTCTCATGGTAAGTCGGAATCATGCACGGGATGGACCGTTGGAAAGGGTATTCAGTGACCTTTGAAGATTCATTTACCCTCAGTTGAGCTGAAGAGTTTGACTTTTGGATCAAACTGAGCCGGGGAGTGCCCGATGGTTTCTAAGTCAGTACTCGGGACATGACCTAGGTTTGTAGTGATGGAGGGAGGTACTGGGGACCTAAGGAGAGTTAGGGGGTAACAAAATGGGGTGTCTACAACGACTAGGGGGCGAGGTCAGTTCTGACCTAAAAAGAGGTGACGACCGAGGGACGAGGTCAATTCTGGCCTAAAAGAGGTGACGATCAAGGATCGAGGTCAATTCTGACCTAGAGGAGGTGAAGACCAAGGGCTGAGGTCAATTCTGACCTAAAAGAGATGACAACTCAAGGTCGAGGTCAGTTTTGACCTAAAAGAGGTGACGACCGTGGGTCGAGGTCAATTCTGATCTAAAGGAGGTGATGATCGAGGGCCAAGGTCAATTCTGACCTAAACGAGTTGACAATCAAGGGCCGAGGTCAATTCTGATTTAAAAGAGGTGATGGCGAAAGGCTGAGGTCAATTCTGACCTAGAGGAGGTGACGACCGAGGGTCAAGGTCAATTCTGACCTAAAGGAGGTGACGAATGAAGGATGAGGTCAATTCTGACCTAAAAGAGGTGACGACCCGAGGCCGAGGTCAATTTTGACCTAAAAGAGGTGATGACCTGGGGTCGCAGTCAATTCTGACATAAAAAGAGGTGACAACTGAGGGTCGAGGTCAATTCGACCTAAAAAAGGTGACGACCAAGGGTCGAGGTCAATTATGGCCTAAAAGAGGTGAGACCCGAGGCCGAGGTCAATTCTGATCTAAAAGAGGTGATGACCAAGGGCCGAGGTCAACTCTGACCTAAAGGAGGTGACAACCGAGAGTCGAGGTCAATTCAGACTTAAAGGAGGTGACAACTGAGGGATGAGGTCAATTCTTACCAGAAAGAGGTGACGACCCGGGGCTGAGGTCAATTCTGACCTAAAAGAGGTGACGATTCGGGGGCTGAGGTCAATTCTGACCAAAGGAGGTGACGGCCCGGGGGCCGAGGTTAAAGCTAATTACGCGAGCTTAAGATAGAGATTTTCTTAGGAAAATTTGGAGACTCCATTAAGGATATATGTCTTGTAGTTCCGCTGGGGATGCATGGAATGATCCGAGGGTTTAATGGTTTTTTGTGTGTCCTTTAGAGATGTTGATGAGGGGGATATACAGTTGTTTTTGGTAATTCCACGGGGAAAATAAGAGTTTCGCTGGGGAGATGAGTGTGGTAAAAATGTTTTTCTTGGTGAGATATTTTCTTAAATTGATTTGGTATTTTTAGCAATTTTTTGAGGATTTTTCGAGATTTTCTAGCATTTTTTGGAAACTTTTATACGAAGTTTTAGAGAGGGTGCCGATTGGCATAGTGTGAGGGGTGCCAAACGGTAGTGTCACGGTCTTTTGGGGTACCTCGAGCAGGTGGAGGGACATTGCCAATCGGTGGGTGGTAGGGAGATACCGATCGGTATGCCCCTTAACCTCCTATTAAAAGGAGGTGGGTTCTCCTCATTTTCACAGATCTCTGACTTGCCTTCTTCTATAATTACCTTCTCCGAATCGTTCTCACGTTCTAAAGTCAAGAGATGGCTGATTTTTCAAGTAGCGTAACACATATGGCGTGGCTCAATGCTGACAATTGGGAAAACTTGGAATAAAGGGCTAGGGTGCCCCTTACTTTGGGCAGCGAAACTCTCTTGACTCATTCGAGCCAGTAGCGGATGATAGGACCCTCTTGTGAGAGCTAACACGACATCTCTCTTCTAGGGTAGTGAAACCTAGCGGCTATGTAAGTATTGCCAACTTTTGGTATTCTTTTCCTTTTTAATGGCGATATTTCCTTTATTTCTTGAAATTTCCTTTTTGGTTTTTGATATACTGGTGTTTCTATTTTGACTCCGTGTGCTCAAGGGATGACGAGGCTTAAGGATGTTTGGGAGCACCTTCCGATCGTGTTGCATTAGATGGTGTCATCATCTGATTTTGGGAGACTGACATTTATGCTGGAAGAGATGCCTTGCTCTATATCCGTTCTTTGTGCTCTGAGGGAGAGGTGGTGGGACACCACCCACCCCTTTCATTTTGGCTTTGGGGAGATGATGTTGACTCCGATAAACATGTAGTAGCTACTGGGGCTTAATTGTGATGGGGTGTAGATTTAGTGGATATGACTTTGAGGGTGACGCCGGAGGCGGTGACGGCGACGTCGAGTGATGTGGAGAGGGTAGTTTCTGGGGACTCTCTTAGTTTGTCTTTTTAAGGGAGATACTGCTGAGAAGGAGGATTGATAAGAGTGATGGGAAGAAGGTGCGACAGATGGCCCATTTGTTTATTTTGCTGGTATTGGGAGGTTTCTTAGTGGCGTTGAGTGGCGACGTCATCCACTTGTGGTTTTTGCCATTTCTGAGGGTGTTTTCGAGCAACACCCTTTATTACTGGGGGAGCATGAGATTTTTACTGCGCCCATATATCTTCTTGAGGTATTCTTTATTTTTCGCATTTTCCTTTTATGCATTCACATTTTTCTTCATGCATTTCCTGATTTCTTGATTGCTGACCTTTTCTCCTTTGTAGACGTGGTTCTATAAGGTGTCTGGGATTAACACTCAATTGATAGCTTTGAAGGATGAACCTGTTGGGAACTTCTGTCGGATGTATCGTAGTGGAGGTCCAATCGGTAGTCGAAGAAGTATCTCTCTCTTAAGGCGGTGCGTCATGTTTTGAATGGCCTAACGAGTGAGCTGGTAAGTCCTTTTTTCCTCCTGAAACTGTATTTCCTTTGATGATCTTTTTCGATATCGATCTTTTTCTCTTGATGGGGAATTTACAAGTGACCTTCTATCCCTGGGGGATCAACATTCAGCATACGGGGTTGACCGGGGAAAATGCACAGATGCGATGTTTGTTGGCACATAAGTTTGGCTACTCATGGTACCTCGGCGAGAGATTAGTCTAGAAGATTATAGAGGATAAGGTTGCGGTGCCACCGGCGAGGCCCCTGGTATATATGAGGCGAGTGCGGGAGATGTTGGATGATGCGCGAATAGTGGCGACGATAGGTGAGCTTTATTCCTCCTATACTGACATGGTAATGATGTATGATTATATGGACTTTATTTTGACCTGGTTGATATTGCCTAGTATATATGACGTGATTCCTCTTCCCCATGCGGGTTCCAGTCAGCCAGTGTGGTCCTCCCATAGCATGGGCGGTGCGTCGACATCAGTGGTGGCGACGACCTCAGAGGTTCCTTTTGTGCGGCTGGTCGCTCCTACCTACAATATTAGGGGGGATGATGGGGGTCAGTGTGTATACTGCATCGTCCTAATGTGATGGATCTAAAGGAGATGGGATTGACATAGGAGGTCCTCCGACCTGAGGTATACTTTCATCCCTTTGTCATTTTGACTTCTGATTTCTTCCTTTTCCTCAGACTGACTGATTTGTTCTTTTCTGTTTTCCTTTGCAGCATATTCGGGTCTCCACCACCTGGCTGAAGGAAATTAGGAATTGGATATCTTTAGCAATCGCCCATATTCGGGATGTGATTCTGATTCCTTCTTGTCTGGTATCGTCTTCCTCGTCTGATGAAGGGTCTGGCTCGAGGAGTGGGGTTACATCATCTCGTTATCGGGGGAAGAGACCGTGCCACCGGGAAGGAGGATCTTAGAGAGAGAGAGAGAGAGAGAGAGAGAGAGAGAGAAATTAGGTTTGGGATAGGTCCCATTGTATTTCTTTATTTTCCCTACAAAATTGATGAAACACAACAAAAATTTATGCAAATAAAATGAAGTTTTTGTTAACCTATTTTTTAGTGACTAATGCGCATGCTCTTTTTACTTTGCTGCTCAGATCATGAAAATAATTAAAATGATTGGAGAAAGATTTCATTTTAAAACGGAATAAGTAAAAACATAAGGATAAGGAAATTCAGAATTCCCTTAAAATAAAAATTATTTTTATTGAGTTTTTTTACATTCACAAAAAAGGAAAAAGAGGATTTTCCAAAAATAGGGGGTTGCCGAGTGGCATGTCCCCTCTCCTACCTATCGGTATATCAGTCCAGTCCAATCAACCCAAGTGTTTGATTGTACTTTCTTTAATTTCTTTAGGGTTCTTTGTCTTTATTTGAGGGTTTTCAAGTATAAATAGGGGTGTGGGTGGAGAATTTTCTTCACACCTCCACATTCCTTCTCTTTTACATTATTCTTGCTTACTTCTCTTCTTATTTTATGATATGGCTCTCCATGGTAGTGTTGAGTTTGAAAACATTTTAAAAACCTTGGAAGCAATGTGTTCCTAAAACGTTGACTATGACGCTTTCAATATGAGGTGAGTCTCTTTATGGCTCAATCGGACCATAGAGTGGAATATACTGATGGCAGCGGTTGAGTTCTGGTACCTTGAAGACTATGTATTTCTCTTCGGGTTGGACAAAATTTGTCCAACCTATGAAGAGTTTTCTTCCACATTGGGGATAAATCCCAGCATTGTTGCGGTTATGCCTGAGTTTTCCCAGTCACCTAGGGAGCTCTTAGAGGTACTTATTCTTATCTCGCCTTTAGCGGCCAGGTCATTAGATATGCGAGGAATGATTTCTCTTCTTGCGGTGTTGCATTCTGTGCATTTAGAGGTTGTTGGTGATACTGGCTATACTGGATCCATCATTCTGGGCTTGGTTTCAAAACTACTGTTGGTGACTAGAGAATTGCTTATAGACCCACAACTCACAGCCATTGCTTCTTGGATGTTGTACCGTTGCAATCCCACGACAGTGATACTGGCGGAGACTCTAAACGGTTTGGATGCCTGGCGAGAAGGTCGTTCCGACTTTCTGAGGGGTAGCCCCGTAATGCTATTCATGTGGCTATCGAAGAGGTTCCGTATGGCTGTCCCACCTGAGTATCCTTTACCGGTGGTGCCAAATTTCTTCTCACGCTATATATTAGTGTAGGCTTGAACATCGAGAGCTGGGAGAATTGGTTTGTGCAGTATGGGGAACGAGGCTTGCGTTGGTCAGTGCCTTGGTGGGGGGAACTGCTGACCAATCTAGAACTCAGAGAATACCATTATATTCAGTTAGTTGGTCTCAGGAAGACCTCTTTCTACTTTTCTTGGCGGCTTCCGTACCAATTTGACTGGGAATATATTATGCCACCTCGGATATTGAACTTCTTTCATGTGGAGGATCTGATAGAGCGTATGCGCTTGTGGCTTAGCTCTTTATGCGAGAATCGTCGACCATTGACCCGTCCATCCCAGTCTGTTGGAAGAGTCTTGCATATTTTAGGGGACTACATGAAGTGGTTGTGGAAAAAAGTAGTTTCCATGACGCTAGATGTGGAGACTGGACAAAGGTGGTTCGCCATATCTTACACCATAAAGGGAGGCGTTGTGATTTTCCCCAAGCTAGTCCTGGCTTATCAATCTATGGAGCGTTTATGGCACTTTATTCAGGCAGGGGAAGTTTGGGGACTCCATGATGTGGGTGATAATGGAGCTGGTTCTTCTGGCAGCTGCGGGTAGGATCCATGAGGAATATATTTGTGAAGATTTTATAATGGTTGGTTGGGAACAATTTGTGGGTTATTCCTTTTATAGCGGGGCTTGTTTTTATTTTAGTTTTAGAAAGGTGGGAGTAGGGTGACAAGGGAAGTCGTTTGACTCCCTATGCTGGTGTAGTTGTACTGGAATTTTTAAATAATGGAATAAAAAAGTTTTTAATCATATAGTTGTGCCTCTCAATGAGTTTTGTATTTGAATAATCTATACCAATCGCTAAGGCATACATAATCATTTTGTTCATGTATATGTTAAGATGAATTATCGTCCTTGGGGATAAGAAAAGAATAGCATTTTGAGGAAAAGAAGGGGGTCTGCTCATGTTAAGGGTATGAGTTTCCTACGTACCTATGGAGGTTTTGGAAATTTTTTGAAATTCATTTTTAAAGAAAAAAGATTTTTTAGAGGATTAGGCCCCATGTAGTTTTGAGTAGAAGTAAATGAAGATTTTTTTTAAGAATAGAAGGGAGATGAGAAGAGTCGTAGTGCACCGAGATTTCGAGCTAGGGGTAAAACTTCTTGAGACGATCCAGGTTGACTGGACGGACCATGTCCTCTCCATCGAGGTAAGTAAGCATAGCGGCACCGCATAATAAGATTTTCTTCACAATGTATGGGCCGCTTCAATTGAGCTTGAATTTCCATTTGGTGTCCTCGATAGGCTATACTATTTCTTTAAGAGCTAAGTCCCCTTCTCAGACACTATGGTCTTTGACTCTCATATTGAATGATTGTGTTATTCAATGATGGTAACCTTGTATATGATATAGTGCCTTTAATATTATTTCATCCAAAAGTGACAGCTCGTTAAGATGACTTTGATACCAATCTTCCTCATTGACTTTGCTTTATAGCTTGACACATAGCGAAGGGATTTCCAGTTCTAAAGGTAGGACTGCTTCCATGCTGTATACCATAGAGTAAGGGGTAGCCCCAGTAGAGTTTCAAACTGAAGTGCGGTAGACCCAGAGGGCGTAGGGGATTCGATCGATCCAATCTCGACAACTCTCGGTCATCTTTTTAATGATGGCTTTGAGATTCTTATTGGCGGCTTTGACTACTCCGTTTGTTTGAGTTCAGTAGGGAGAAGATTTATGTCTTTGAATCCCATACTTGTTGACCACCTCTATAACCTCTGCCTTGAAATGCAACCCGTTGTCTGACGCTAGATCATGCGGGACCCCATATCGGCAGATGATGTTTTTTTTTATGAACTTAGCCAATTTCTTAGCATTCAAAATTGTGTATGACTCGACTTTGACCCATTTAGTGAAGTAGTCAATTGCAACTAGGATGAACTCGTGACCAATGGATGGTTTAGGTGTAACCTTACCTATGATGTCAATGAACCATGTGGAGAACGGTCAGGGAGAGGTCATGTTGTACAGTTCTCATGGATGTAAGTGTTGTAGGTTGGCAAACTGTTAGCATTTGAGACATCTCCAAACATAGGCGGTGCAATCTTGAACCATGGTAGTCCATTATTAACCCCATCGAATGATCTTTTTGGCGAGAATATAGATATTCATGTGGGGTCCGCATTCCTCGTTGTGGATTTTCTGCATCATCCCTTCAATGCCAGCTCCTTTGATGCCGTGCAAATGGGTTTTATCGAAGTTTCTGTTAAATAGTGTTTTATCGCAGATAATGCCCGGGGCAGCTAATCTGCGGAGGGTTGCTCGGTCTTTCTTGTCAGAACCTTAAGGGTACCTACTATACTTGAAGAGGCACCAAATATCATAGTACCAGCATTCGGTCATCACGAGATCTTCTGTGATAAGCTCAATATGGTAACAGTGTTTGGTTTATCTTACTTTTGGACAAGGAGAGGAGACATGGTGATTCCTTTAGGCATGTCAATCACGGAGGCTAAGATAGCAAGGGCATCGGCTAGGTTATTTTTTTCTTGGGGCAGATAGGGTAAGATGATTTCTTGGAATTATAAAGCTAGCTCTTCTAGGTGGGCATGGAAAGGTACGAGTTTCTCATCCTTAACTTTTCATCTTCTAAGTACTTGATCGATGATGAGTACTGAATCTCCATAGACATCGAGGTATCGAATTCGTTTATTGAGGGCAACTTTGAGGCCTACCATGCACGCCTCGTATTCATTCATGTTGTTGGTGAAAGGAAAATCCATCTTGATGGCAATGGGAGAGTAAGCGTCATCATGGTAATTTGGAGTATCCCAATGCCATACCCTTTCTTGTTGGCGGCGCCGTCAAAGAACATTTGCCATCAAAGATCTATTTGGGAGGTATAAAGGATATTCTCATCCGGGAACTCAGAAATCTAGACATCAACTTCTGCCATAGGGTAGTCAGCGAGGTAGTCAGAGATGACTTTTCCTTTCATGTCTTTCTGCGTGACATAGATAATATCAAATTCGGCTAGAAACATCAACCAGCGGGCCATTCGGCTGGACAAGGTGGTCTTCTCGAGTATATACTTGATAGGATCCATTTGGGATACAATTTTGATAGGAAAGGCGAGCATGTAGTGCCATAGTTTTTGGGTGACCCAGACAAGAGAGACACATGCTTTCTCCAGAGCTATGTAGTTAACTTCGTACCCGACCAACTTACGATTGGCGTAGTAAATGGCTATCTTTTTATGGGATTCTTCAAGGTATTGGGTTAGCAAATCCTCAACTGCAGTATCTATTACGGTTAAGTATAGGAGTAGGGGAAGACCAGGCTACAGCGGTATGAGTACCATAGGTAGGGTTATGTATTACTTTATTCAGTCAAAGGCTTCTTGGCAATATTTATTCCAAATCTTGGTCGAATCCTTTCAGATGATTTTAAAGATGGCCTCGTAGATGGAAGTCAACTGGCTGATGAACCGACTGATATACTTCAATTTTACTAGGAATACCCAGATTTCCTTCTCCTTTCAGGGTGGTGGCATTTTGAGTATAGCTTTCAATTTGGCAGGATCCACTTCTATCCCTTTCTCACTAACTATGAATCTCAAGAGTTTTCCTTTGGTAATATCGAAGACAAATTTTTTTGGGTTAAGTCGCATCTAGTATTGCTGCAGTCGCTCGAAGAATTTTCGAAGAGTTGGAACATGACCTTCCCTAGTCTTATACTTAATAATCATATCATCCACATATACCTCAACTTATTTGTGTATTATATCATGCAAGATGGTTGTGGCAGCCCTTTGGTAGGTAGCTCCTGCATTTTTTAGACCAAACGACATAACGATGTAGCAAAAGGTTCCCTAAGGGGTGATGAATGAGGTTTTCTCTTAATGATTCAAGTGCATTTTGATCTGGTTGTATCCGATAAACCCATCAACGAATGAATTGATATTGTGACTGGTTGTATTATCCATAATCATGTCGATATTGGGTAGCGAATAATCGTCTTCTACAGAGGCCTTGTTCAAGCCTCGGTAGTCAAAGCACATGCGAACCTTCCTTCCTTATTTCAGCACAGGTACGATATTGGCAAGCCATGTGGGATATTTGATCACAATAATGAAACCCACGTTCAACTGTTTGACCACTTCTTCTTTAACTTTGAGTGACCATTCGGTGTGGATCTTTCGCAGTTTTTGTTTGACCAGTTTTCTTTCTGGGAGAGTTGGAAATATTGTGCTGAGCGATCTCAAGATCAATATTGGGCATATCTTCGTAGGACCATGCAAAGACATCCACAAATTCTTTTAGTAATTCTTCAAGTCGCACGCTCTCATGCTTGTCAAGGTTGGCCCCTATCCTAATCTCGCACAGTTGGCTACTAGAATCGAGATTGATAACAACAGTTTCATCTTCATTAACTTGAAATCGATTATGTTGTTTGTTATTAACCTTATCTAGATCAGTTAAGAATTGTTCATTTGCAAAATCATTATCATCAAGAGTTTGATTAGAATGAAGACAATTAATGTAAGTCACAACAAGATACTCAAAATCTTCATTTATTTCATTGATAGAAAAATGGCATGAGAACCTCATCAAAGGAGGATTTGATTACATCTGAGTAAGGAGGAACAACTAGGGAATAGGAAATAGGATAAACATTAGGGTTGGGTTGAATGTCATCAGGAAGAACTAGTGCAGCATACCAGATGAGTAGAAGTGTATCAGTAGCATTGATCAGGCAGGATGGATTCGATGATGTAGCCCATGAGTGGATTATGCAGAGTGCCAGTCCTAGTGTTTGCAAGTTGAAAGAATCCTCATAGTCACTTCCCTCTGAATCTTTGGTATCAACTATGGTCTCTTCAATTATTAGTTGCACATAATGCTGGGAATTTTTTACCCATGAATTGTTGTCTTAGAAAAAGATCTCCATTCCGAGTTTCATCTTCTTATCCACAAGATCATACCATGGTTCAGGAAATCCATAAAAGGGGAAATATTCACCCTCTCTTATGAATCTTACATTAAAGGAATCTATTGAGGTAGTCTTGGCACTTTTTAGCCTTCTTTTTAGAGGATTTTAGCGAAGTATTCTGAGTTCTTCTACTGACGGCTGATAACCCAAGCCATAGGGAGGAAAAGATTTCTTCAATGTAATGGGTTCAAGTATCCCATGTTGTCTTTATCCCAGTCCTAGTCTGGGAATAAAGTGCATGTTTTTAAACATATAGATCACATTGACATTGCCATGAGGGTTATATTTTAGACAAACCCTATCTTTAAAACCATCCCCTACTTGGAGTAGAAGTGGTTCAACTCGAAAACATGACAGAAGCATACAAATGCTTGCATTCTCGATATTTTCATCATCACCCAAGATGGTGATGACTTACCCATTGGCAAAGAATGTTAGTTTTAATGAAGGGAAGTGGACATACCTTTGATGCTATGGATCCAGGGTCGTCCGAGTAGTAGATTGAAACAGGATGGGATATCGATGACCTGGAATTTAACAATTGGTTTTATAGGGCCAACCCATATTGTAAGATTTATGGATCCCATAACTTCTTGACGGGTATTATCGTAGGCACGTACTGCGGCAAAGGTTAGAATAAGGTCGCTCATATATAGTCCCAAGTAATTAAGGGTCCTTAACTGACAGACATTAAAAACTGATCCATTATCGATAAGAGAGAGTGGGACAGTCTTTCCCATGACTTCGACTGAGATATTGAGAGCATAATTGTGGTTTCACCCAATTTTAGGGATTTATTCTTCGGAGAATAAGAGTATTCTATTAAAGGTTAGAGATATGACCAGATTCACTACTTCTTCTGGCGTGGTTGATGGAGGAACTGTGGGTCCTGTGAGTAGCTTGATCAAGGCATTCTGATGCAATTAGGAAGACATAAAGAGTCCCCACAGAGTGATGTTGGCTTGGGTTTTCTTCAACTCATTCGAGGATCTTGCTTTCCTCGAGGGTCATTTCTGGCATAGGAAGATTCTTGACACCCTTCTGTCTCTTGCTGATGGCGACATGATTAGGACTTGGTGGTGCCTTCCTGACCTGGTCATATGGTTCACAGAAGAGGGGAAAAATCGAAACCCTATTTCCTCATTGATATCGGGTTGTTCAGCCACCTTGTGGATTTCTCCTAGCAGCTCTTCAAATGATATCATCCCATATATGTTCGCTATCGGACTAGCCTTTGCTGGTCTCTACTCTTCATTTGAATCATCGAATTTGTCTTCGCATCCAGTTGTAATGATATTATCTTTTCAATGAAAGTCAATACACTCCGTAATTTCAATGGCCTCTTCGTATAAGTCCTTCCAATCAATGGGTAGATGTAGAAGTGAAGCGACCAGGCACCATTGTAGTTTTAAAGAAATAAGTATCTCAGATATATTATAAATATCACCAGTCTGTCAGAATAAATCCACCATGACTTGGACTGCCTCATTTAGACGGACTTCATCGATCGGTACCACCCAATTGTCTGACTTTCGAGCCCATTTTTGAGCTTTTAAGAATTGCACGTTGAATCTCTGGCAGTCAATAGTCATCTGGGAGGAAAATTTCAGCCCCAAATCTAGGAGTTGGTTCAACACTTCTATTAATTCCATATCTTAATATCCCAAATGGGTGCGGAGAGCGATGCATGCTCTGGTAAGGAGTGATAAGGCCTGATCAGTGAAACTGGTAGGGTGTAGGAGAAAATATGGGCGTACTTAAAGAGGTTTAGGAGAGTATATGGGTATAATTGGTGATTTGCTTGGTATGATCTGGGTAAATGAGTCAAGTTCTGGGTCCTCTCCTAGAAAGATGGCATTTGTATAATTCAGGAGTGGATTATGGGTAGTGTTTGGTTTAGGATTGGCTGGTGGGGCGATGACAGGACGACCAGTTAGTCCTTGGATAATATTTTAGAGGTGGAAACACTGGTCGGTGGTATGGCCAGTAGTTTGGTGAAAGTCATAATGGGCATCTAGTTTGAAATTTTGGGGAAGTGGGTTTGGTAATGGACGAGGGTCCAATAGTTTGATAAGGTTTTGGAAAAAGAGGGTCTGGTAAACTTTGAAAAGGGGAGCATGAATCTCGGTATATTACTTTCGGACTGGGTTAGGGCGACTTTCTGGTGCCCATGAAGTAGTAGGCTGGGAGATGTTGTTGATGGTTGAAACTACGGTACTGGATGGCTTCTCAAATTTTCTGGGAGAAAATTGTCCAACTACTTTCTTTAGTTCAACGTTTATCTTGGCAAGACCGTCCTCTATCTCCACTCCCGTTTCTCGAAGGGATCAGAAATGAGGGTAGTGTTGTCCTTCCATCATTGCTCAGACATGGGGTAAGAAATTCTTTTTCACAATGCTGACTTGCTCCTCTTCGGGAGGTTGGTTGGTCATGGTGGTTGCTTTCTCTCTTCACCTTGCTATGAAGTCACTGACTGATTCCCTAGGGTTTTTCTTGAGCAACTCTAAATCACGGTGCATAACCTCTAACTCTTTGTTGTACTTGAACTGTGATATGAACTCGCGGGAAACATCCTCCCAACTACAGATTCGGGAATCCTCGAGAGATAAAAACCAACGGAGAGTGATTTCCTTAAAGATTTATTGGAACATTTGGGATATTATTTTCTCTTATGCACCTAGAAGAGTTATGGCTCGGTGATAACTGTGGAGATGAATAATTGGGGGTCCACTTCCTCCAAATTTGTCAATATTGGGCATCTTCAACTTTTTTAATAACCTAGCTTTAGGATAGGGAGACATGTGGGTGTAGTCTATGTAGTTTCTAGAGATTCTGACTTGGTAGTACTTCTCGATCAACATCTTGGGGACTTCCTTGATCTTGTTCAATTCTTCCTCCTTCGGATCAATGGTTATGGATAAGTTAGCCCCTGGTTGGGCAAGATTCGATATAGGAAGTTGGGTTGGTGGTGGCCCATTAGTAGGAGGACCACGTGTAGCATTATGGTATATCTCGGGAACCCAAATAGACTCGAGTGCGGGTGAACCCATAGTGCAAGGGAATAGGACATCGGGCCCTTTGGGAATAAGGACCCAATTTTTTTGCATCTCATAAACCTCGATTTGAAGATTGTTAATCGTGGCAGTTAGTTCAACTAGGACTGTCATCAGATTTATCTGCACATTCGGTACTAGGTCTGTGTTCTCCATGGAAAATGGATGAATTCTGAACTCGAAGGAAGTGAGGGTACTGATGGAGATTCGGGGTGATTCGACTGAAGATCAAAGCAAATAGGGAGCCAGGCTAAGGGCATGCGATCGATCTGAGAAGAAAAATTGGGATTTATTTTTAGAAAAGGTGGAAGGAAAACTGTTATTTGTGAAAAGGAAGGAAAACATTTTAGGCATTTTTTTGGGGAAAAGAAGGGAACAAAATGCTTTTGGGTAGAAAGGAGGAAAAATATTTTTGGTATAAGGAAAGAAAAAATATTTTTGGTATTTTTGATAATATAAGGAAAAATGGTTTTTACACTTTTGGATGAAGAAAGAGGAAAAAATCAAGAGACGGGTTTCAAAGTGATTATTATTATGTTTATTATGTTCTCACTTGTATTAAGTTTACCTAAATGCAAAAAGAAATGTCGAACGGGACCCGAGCCTAGAAAAATTGAGTTTGAAAAATATGTAAAAACTAGGGTTGGACTTGTTACCAGGCTCATGGGAAGGGTCTCATTTTAAAATTACACGAAAATTTGGGCGGCATACGACCCGTTATTTTGGTGAAGTTTCGGGTTAAAACCGAAAAACTAAATATGAGTGCCCTAGGTTTGACGCCTATATGCGTCTATGCAGTTCTTGGGTTAATTGGAAGGTGTTCCCCCCTTTGGCATGACTTCCACGATATAAGTCTTGATTTTGAGGGCAATCGGTACATGTGGGAAAGTAATTTGATATACCTAAGTGTACGTGAATTGACTCACTATATACCTCATGGGGACAATACATATGAGAGCAAATTCGATATAATTGACATACATGAACGAATTCCTTGCGATATAACTCTCAACATGACTTCGGTCAAGCGGTACGATGCAGGGGGAACCGTTCGATATACGTCGAAGGTACTTGATCAATGGAAGGTGAGAGTCATATCGCTTAGGTTAATTGCGACCTGTTGGACCAGTTCCCATCATGAAGTGACCCCCTAGTTACGGGACAAAATTTGGTCAATAGCAATGCTTTTTGATGATGTAGAGTGAAAAATGCATGCATGATCCTTGATTAGTACATTATAGGGGGGGAAAGAGAGTATCTTCATTAATGAGCATCTTGCCAAACAAGGGATAATGTAGAAGTATAAAAAAATAAGTCTATACTAAGCTTGGGTTATATGAGAGTGAGTGATGTGTAGCTTTTTACAAGTGAGTGTGTAGTAGTGAACCTAAGCATGGATCAACTACAAGTGGTGTGTAATAAGTGTTAGTGAGCATGGATATATACAAGTGTGATAAATGGAGGTGTGTGTTTATGACATCTAAGCAAGGATATTCTAGGTGGTGTGTGAAATACGTGGATATAAGTGATCCTAGGTTCACGTGGTGTGATGTGTACATGGAGAATATCTACAAGTGAGTAATGACAGGTATATATGTGCAAGAAATAATAGAAGAGAGAAAACTGTACATACAGATAGGTGCATACGCACATAAAAAAACAAAACACCCATACAAATAGAGTCTATCCCTCTTATGAAAAAAGGTCCCCAGTAGAGTCGCCACTATGGCCATCCCGATGGAGATCGCACACCGCTTCCTCTCTTCTGCCTCCCGAAGGGGGGAATGGGGAAGGAAGGGGGGATCAAAAGGTCTCGCACCCTACTTAGGAACGATTTGGCCATTCTAGGTGTGGGATAAATGTAAATAGATGGAATCTCCAGCCTATTTTGCACAAAACAGGTAAAAGAACATGTTGTCGCCTCAAGAGAGCGACATCAAAGACAAATTGATGCTTACGAAACTAATAGTCCGAAGGTTCCGGGGGCTAAGTTACGAAATGGAAAGGTGTTAGGCACCCATCCCGCCCTTTAGATCTCTCATGGGCTAGTGTTATCATTTTCCTTTATTTCTCCGTGAAGTTTGTGTGCGTGTATACATAATGGAGATCAGAATCACCCAACTCATACCATGGAAGAGATAGAGTGAGGTCATCCATAGGAATGTTCCCAAAATAATATATAAAAATTATGATTTATGCATTTATCGCGATATTGATCGTTATGATGAAACGATAATATGTGTTGAAATGCTAAAAAACATAATATGTATACTAATGCAACAATATGAAAGTGGAAGATTTAGGAAAATTAGAGGATTTAGAGAAATTTATAAATTAGAAAATTGATGAAATTTGAAAATTGGACTCGAGTCTCGGATTTTAATCCAAGATGCCTATGTAGCCTATAGAGACATCAAACTCCCCGTAGTTCGAATGCGACATGGGGATGGGGTTTATCCCATAGATTCGAACGAGATTTTATTATGGGTGCGTGTGTAGAAAAATGTGTTTTAGTTTTGAAAAAGGGTGATGGATAATCCCGTTTGGAATTTATGAGTGTAACCCTCTTTTTTGTTTGTTTTGTTTTTTTTGTAGAAAATAAAGTATGTGCAATATACTAATAAAAAATTAGATATAAATTTATATGAATTAAAGTAAGAACTAGATTATGAATCTAATGTCATTTATGTAAAGACAAGAAATTTAAAGAGAGAGGGAATGAATTGGACCTTATTTGAAACTTGATCTTTGATCTTGGATGAATTCCCATGAATGTGAGATGAAGGTTGGATGAGAGAGAATGAGATTTTGCTAAATTTTGTACGAAAAGGATGGGAAAATAAGCTTGAATGGAACTTCATAGAAGCAACTTCATTGATTTCGAGAGAATGTTATTGAGATCACTAATGCTGATGGATCTGAGGTGTGCCTTAGAAGTGAGGTCATTCCCACTTTTTATAAGGTCATTAGTGGTGCCGATCGGCCTTACCCTAGTCCAGATTATTGATAGGTGACCCTATACACACTACTGATAGGCACAGAACTGGACTTGCGAATTGCCAATCTCGTGCAGATTTTTCTAAAAAAATGGTCGTAGAACGTAATCCATTGATTCGAATCACGCATGGAGCTTACCGTTAGAAAGGTAATTCATAGACCTTAAAGATTCCTTGGGACCTCTCTCGGGTCCGAGGGATGACTTTAGGTCAAATATGGCTTGGAAGTGCATGTCGATACTTTGAACGGGAGATCGTCGGATAGAAATGGATCATTCATCTGCATGGTATGTACGAATCGTGCACGGGGTGGACCGTTGGAAATATTAAGAGATGTACTTTGGCATTAAAAAGAGATACGCTCATTTTGGAAAGTTATCCTTGATCAACTGAGGCCTAGAAGCATTCAGTGATGTCTTGGAGTAAAACAGATCGTTCGTCCGCACCGTAAGTCAGAATCGCGCACGGGGTGGAAAGTTGGAAGAAGTACTTAGTTCTCTTTGGTGATTCATTCAATCTCATTCGAGATGAAGAGTTGACTTTGGTCAAATAGAGCCCAGGAGTACCCGATGGCCTCCGGATCAATTTTTTGGGGGAAAGTTAATTGTTCGCCTGAATACTTATGTCGTTTTGTGCATGAGGAAGACCGTTGAAAGGGGTTTCAGTGCCCTTCGAAGTTTCAAAGAGATTTTGCTCTGACGATGAAGTTAATTAGGGTCAAATCGGGGCCAGACAGCACTTGGTGGCCTCCGAATTAATTTTTCGTAGAAAAGGGATCCGTTTATCCGAATCGTTATGCCGATTCGTGCATGGGGTAGACCATTGGAAAGGGTATTGATATCCCTTTGAAGATTGAAAGATCTTATGCTCTGACAATAGATTTAATCGGGGTCAAACGGGGACCGTGAGCGCCCGATGGCCTTTAGATCGGTACTTGGAGCATGACCTAGGGTTTGTAGTAAAATGGAGAGGCACTAGGGGCGTAAGGAGAGACTTAGGGGGTCCTAGAATGTGGTTTCGACACTTTTCTCCTTGTTTTCTTCTCCCACTTACATTCATTAATGATCATTTTAGTTCAGATTATTTAGGCTAAAAAACTATTAGTTTTAAGGGTGAAGAAAAAGATATATATTTCATCTCTCTCAGCAAATTCTCTCTAGAGAAAATCTCTCACTCTCTCTTAGCTTGAAAATATTTTCTCTATTGAATTTTTTTTCCCTCGGAAACCTATTTTTTTGCCCCAAATTTTAAGATTGTGATACTGAGCAATTAATATTGAATGGAAGATTACTACCATGCATAGTTTTCTAAGACATAAATTATTTTCAATTCTGGGTTATTTTACTATGGGGTGACGGGGCATTATAAAGACTGCAACACAATTTTTTGGCAGAGTCACGAAGAACCTTAAAGAAAGCGACCTACTGCATAACTCAAACAAGTTATTTTTCTATTGTTGGATTTTCGCATTCGGGAATTTCGTTCCATTTTTATATTTCATATACAACACACATACACCATCAAGTTTAGTGCATATTCTCTAATGGTTCTAGGGTTAAAAAGATTAAAGAAATAAGTATTGATGGCTCATATATTGTCTAATAGGGTGAAATATTGTGTTTGTGATTGCTTGCATATGATGTGAGTTAAAGGGTTAAAACATTTGTTTTCACCAATGATGATTGCAATGATGTTGGATTGATTTTACATAGTCGGCTTCAAGTAGTGTTTCATATATGATTAATTGGCAGGGCAATAGTTGCCTTCTCAATAAAGCTTTGCACATCATCTTGGAAAACTTAGAATTGATTGGTGTTATGGCTAGACATTTTGTGATAAAGGTAGTAAACATTATTATAAAAGTAATGGGGGTAAAGGATCATTTAATAACTTAGATAGATAGAATTCAAAAGATTATGATACTATAACAACTAGGATATATAGATCATGTAAAAATTTTTAGAGAGGAACATAAATCTCAAAGTAAGTTATTTTAGTTAGGAAAGAGGTGGGAGATATAGGATTTAATAAAACTTTTGATGACTAAGGCTACGTTTTGTTGTGAAAAAAATTGTAGATTGGCCTATTGATAAATTAATCCATTTACAAATTGTTTCATTAATTTTTTTTTGTTTCATTAGTGAAATGATTCATTAATTAACCCATTTTAGCTCATATGTAAAAGCTGAAATTGGAGCATTTCACAAAAAAAGTGAAATGCATCCATTTGAAATAGGAGTCATAGAATGTTCATTCGGTGTCTCTTCTCCCTCTATCTCCCACCCTCCTTATCTCTCTTACAATTCATTTTAAACTTTTTTCTGATTGAACTTTAACATCAAATTCAGATTACCAAACTCAGTTCAAATCCATTCATTTATAATTCACTAATCATAATGAATCAACTTATGCAATCAAATAATTTGCGTAACCTAACTGGGCGTAAGATAATGATCTTATTATGGAAAATACTTCCTTAACTTTTCACTATGTCAAATGTCATGAGACTATCTTGGGTTTGGGATCAGCCTTAAAAGGTTGGGGATATATGTTTTTACCAATATCGAAATTAGCTTGTCCGGGGGCCCGACAATGTTGGTAATACCGAATCATGAGACTTTTAATATGAGGTAGGAAGTTGTTCTTGACAATGATCCACTCGAAAGGTTGGTTGGTCATGGTTGATATTTTCTCCCTCAATTGAGAGTTGAACCTTCTCACATTATCCCTAAGTTTTTAGTTGAGTAACTTGACATCTTGGTTAGTGACCTCTAACTCATTATTGTATTAATACTAGGACATAAATATTTAAAGGGATGCCTCTATAGTCTTTCAATGAGGCTACATGATGGAATATCATAAGAGTAAGATCAGTGGCACCATTTGGAGAGATGGATCAATTGAACAAAGCATTCCAAGTGAATCCAACAGGAATCAAACTACGATTTTACTCTTTATTAAATCATCCCCGCTACGAACTTTGGAATTGTTTAAGGACAAGAACCACCCAAGTGCGCTACCCTTAAGTAACTATTAGAACCTGTGAGATATAAAATGCTCATTTTCCCACATGCAACTTATAGCTAAGTGATAATTATGCAGGTGGACAAGAAGTGGACCATTCCCTTTAAAATCTTAACCATTTTACATTTACTTTGGTTGGCTATCATTCATGTCAAAACCTTTTAGTCATGCACTAAATAGATCCCAAAAGATTGATGCATATAGTTGTTTATGTGTGAGAAAGTTTTGTTCTTTTTCCTATGGACAATGAGCTTTGAAGATTTTTTATTTCTCCGTATTCAAGACTCTCATGTTTGATCTACCAAAGTGTATCATTTTACGAATTGTCTCGTATGTTTGAACATTTTTCTATGCATACACTCGTGGTTTTCAAATGAGTATTTTTTCTAATATGATTTTTGAAATATTCCTTAGAATATGTGTATGTTTTTCAAGTCGATATAAGGTCTGTATTTTGATTCTTAAAAAGCATTTTTAAAGAATTTATATACAAAGCATTTTGCCATTCGCACACTACATAATCATCCCCGCGTGCACAAAAGAATGGTTTTTAGTCTAGCTGTGCACACGACTTCGATTTTATCCTGTGTGCAAGACCTTGTCATTTTTTAATTTGAGGTTCACACTGGAGAAAATCGTGCGCATGGTGCTTATTTTAAACCTGTGCGCACGACAAAGAAGATTTTTTAAAAAATTCCCTATAAATAGAACTTGTTCCCTCCAAAATTAATAACACTTTTCCTCATTCAAAAATACACTTACTCTGAGGTGATTTTCATTTGGAGAGCATCAATTTGCATGTCCATTTGAAATTTGAGTTTTCAAATAGTTTTTGTGAGATTTTTTAGATCTATACCTAGATTAATGTTTGAGAGATGATTTAAGAGTATAAATCCACAATTAACTGTTGTTTACATCTCATTCAAATTCATTCCACATAATCTACACTCCGAGATATCAAATGAGGTGTTTGAGCTAGATAAGAGGTCAAACATGGTGTGGGTCAAGGATAAAGAATGAGACATTCATATTCGATCAATAGTGCTTTGATTGGAATTCTTATTGGAACAAAAAAAGTCTCAGCATTCAAAGGAAATTTCTTATGATAACACCAGAAAGAATTTTCTTCTTGTGTTATATAAAGGAAGTTTTCGAATCTAATAAGAAATTGGGTCACACCGAGGTTTTTTACCCATTGGTTGGATATTTTCCTCATAAAAACGATATTGTGCATTTGATTTGTGATTTGATTATTTGATTATGCTCGTCTTCCTGTTAATTGATTTAGAATTAAAATCACTGAGATCTAGGTTTCTAATTGATGTGTAATTTTTAAAATTGGGCAAAATTAATTGGAAACTTATTCACCCCACTCTAGATTTGCATCTATTATACACACATTTACATCCTTAATTGTTATCAAATCATCGTTACTCATTTAAGGCTTAACATCCTAGGTTGATCCTTACTTTGTAATTGTGTGTTTATTTTTTTGTGTGTTTACATGGAGATTTCAGATTTCTATAGTTTAGGAGTAAGTTTGGAGAATATACATTCATTATCACGTTCATGAATAGCCAAAATACATATCATGCATATAGTGTCTAGCTATAAAATTTCACATAGAATGAATTGAGTGATGAAGACAGTTCTGAGTAGAATCAATTATGCATATAACAAGTTGTTTCCAAAATCATTAAAATTGAAGAAATCTAACATTAAGATGAGAAATAAAATCAAAGTTCTTGAAGAAGAAAGTGCTTTGTTGAAAGAGAAAGATGAGATGATTTTTCAACTCAAACTTGAGTCAAAGACTGTGAATGAACATAACTCGTATCTGGGAATTCAAAAATACGATCCCTTTAAAATGAATAGAAAGCATAAGAAATAGTGTAAGCTATTTGAAATTCAAGAAAACTAATTTTAAAAAAAAGTTATTTCTCTTAAGAGTGAATTGTCTAATGCTATGAAAGTCAAACTTTCCTTAGGGTCTGATAAAATGAACAAGATGTTATTTGAAAAGTCTATGATACACAATGGAAAGAAAGGAATAGGTTTTGACCCGTTTAATGCTTCTTCAAATACATATATTACTTTTTTTCATAAAAAGGCAAATATTATTGAACAAGAATGTTCTACTCGAGTCAAAGAAAGGAAAGTTTCTTCAAACATTGTAAGGCAAAAGTAACTTAAGAGAAGAATGTCTTGTCTAACAAAATGCAAAAGATATGTTGTTAAGGCTGAAAAAGATGTTCAAGTCAAAAAGCCTCTTTTTGTTTAAATACCTTAAATACTTGAGAATCAAAAGAAAGTTTTCAACAAACCAAATTTTCATTATAGACATCACGCAAATCATTTGAAATGAGGAAATATTCTTCAAAGCCAAAGAGAATCGTGATTTTATAAAAGAGAAATGAATAGTGCTTAAAAACCTTTTCAAACTTACAAATATTCCTATTGCTTCAAGAGAGGATATTTTTGTTACAAATTTCTAAAGAAATGCGAAATATTTATACATTGGGTTCTCAAGGAGAAATAGGGTTAACCCAAGATTTGAGAGTGAACTTTAGAAACTTCAAAAGGAAGTGAGTGAGTTGATAACCGGTACTCAAATGAAATCTAAGGGGATTAGGAAGGAGAATCACAATCGTTGTGTTGTTACCGTGGCTCTTAAAGCCTCAAACCCTATCATTTTATACTTTGATAATGGGAGAGAAGTAATTTTTTACCTCACTAGAAATTTACAATTGTGGTTTAGTCACTTTTAGTAATGGGAAGAAATCTAGTGTGCGCGATAAAGGCACGATGTCAGTTTCAGAGAGAATTATAGTTCATATTGTGCTTTATGTTGAAGGTCTTACCCATAATATCATTAGCATAAGCCATCTTTGTGATGATGGCCGCCTTATGAGAATTTCTAAAGGAGATTTCTTAGTAAGAAAGCAAGAGAATAAAGATTTGATGAGAGGCGTTAGGTCAAGTGAGAATTTATATCTTCTCGAGAGTGAATCAAACATTATGTGCCAAAATGATAAAGTAGAGTCCATTTATTGTGGAATAAAAGGCTAGGGCATATCAACTTTCGTGATTTGGAGAGTTTATCTAAGAAAGATAGAGTAAGGGGTCTTTATAGGTTAGGAAAATATGTGAGCAAAGTTTATGGAATTTGACAAAAATGAGAGAAAATCAAAAGTTCGCATAAAAAGTTGAGTGCTATTACTACCTCTAAACCTTTAGAGTAGTATATATTGATTTTATGCGTCCCTCAAAGAGGAAGAGTATATGAGGGAAAATATATTATTTTGTGATGGTTGATGATTTTTCGAGATTCACATTTATAGGGTTTATGAGAGAGAAAGGTGATTTATTTAAGATCTTTTTTTCAGTTTGCAAGAAGATTCAAAATGAACAATCTTTACCTATTGTGAGACTTAGGAGTGATCATGCTTCATCATTCAATGATTGAAATGTTGGAAAAATATTATGATGAAGTTGGGATCCAATATGAGTTTTCGGCCATTGCGAATCCACAAAAAATGGTGTTGTTGAGAGGAAGAATCGAACATTGTTAGAAATAGATACGTGTATGGTTGAAGGTAAAAATTTTCCTAAGAATCTTTAGGCCGAAGCTATACAAATGGTTTGCCATAAATCCAATAGGTTTTTTCTTAAACCCTTCACCAAAAAGACTCCATATGAGCTTTCGAAAGGAAATAAGGCTACTATTATATACTTCAAAATGTTTAGTAGTATGTGGTAGATTCTTAAAGATGTGGATTATATGACCAAGTTTGACTCAAGAAGTGAGAAAGGGATATTTCTTGGGTATTTTCAAAATAGCCAAGAATATTGATTTTATAACTTGGAGAGTGAGAAAATGATGAATACATACAATGTAGTTGTTAATGATGATGTTTATTATGTTACCACTTTCGATGATGAAGTTGAAGGAGAGGATTTAGATCTTAACTTATTGATAGTATGAATGTTAATATAGGAGAGTATAGTTCTTCTTGTAGAAACATTGAGGGAACTTCCTCCCAAAAAGATACTCAAGGTGAGAGAAATAGTGGGGTTACTAGTTGGGTTCAAAGTGATCATATTCCATCTCGAATCATAGAAATCTTGAGAGTGGTGTGAAAATAAGAAATCAAATTTTAAATGAACTCAAATTTTAATGCTTTACATCTCGAATTGAACTTAAAAATGTAAAATAGTCATTAAAAGATGAACATTGGATTGGTGCAATACAAAAAGAATTAAACCAAATTGAAATATTAAAATTTTGGGAATTAGTGCCTAGACCACATAATCAAAACATTATAGGTACTAAATTGGTATACTAGAACAAATCGAATCATCATGGTGTCATTATAAGAAATAAGGCAAGACTTGTAGCCCAAGGTTATTCTCAAATCAAAGGTGTGGATTTGATGAAATATTTCCCCCCGTAGCAAGGTTTGAGAGTGTAAGACTCTTGCTTGCCATTGCATGTTTTCTGAAATTAAAACTTTATAAAATGGATGTCAAAAGTTCCTTTTTTGAATGGTGTTTTGAATGAAGAGGCTTATGTTGAACAACCCAAGGGGTTTGAAAATCCAAAGCTTCCCGCTCATGTTTTGAGGATTCATAAATCTTTATATGGTCTCAAACAAGCTTCAAGAGCAGCTTAATGAGTGGTTGACAATATATCTTTAGAATAATTGTTTTAAAATAGGAGTTGTCAATAGAACACTCTTTGTGAAAAATATAGGGATCATATCATTGTAGCTTTAATCTATGTAAATGACATCGTGCTTGGGTCAATTATTGGGAAGTATGCTCTTAGTTTTTCGCAAGAGATGAAGAATAAATTATAGATGAACATGGTAGATGAATTGACATTTTTCCTTGGCTTACAAGTAAAACAAATGCAAAATGATATTTTCATCTCTAAATCCAAGTATACTAATGAATGAATCAAAACATTTGGCATGGAATAAAAAAAATGTTAAAATGCCAATAGGGATTGCTTCTAAATTTACCAAAGATGCGAGTGGGAAATATATTGAAGAGAAGTTAATACAAATATGATAGGTAGTTTGCTTAACCTAATCACAAGTCACTCTAATATCTCATATAGTGTAGGAATGTGTGTTAGGTATCAATCTAAACCTAAACAGTTACAACAAGTGGTTAAGAGAGTGATTCGATATGTTAGTGGTACTCAAAAGATAGTATTATGGTATCTATACGAAACTAAATATTCTCCTTATGCATATTCATATTCCGATTGGGTGGGTGATGTCGTTGATTAAAAGAATACAATGGGAGGATGTTTCTTCTTTAGCAATTATATGGTGTTATGGCTTTCACATAAACAAAACTCTATATCTTTTTCTACAATCAAGGATAAATACATTGTTGTGGGTAGTTATTTCACTCAACTACTTTGCATGCAACAAATGGTGCAATATTACTAGTTAGAACAAGGAATGATAACTCTGTTGTGATAACACGAGCATGATAGATATATTTAAGAGCTCGATGAAATATTTAAGGACAAAGAACATAGAGTTAAGACATCACTTAAATAGGGACTTAATGGAGAAAAGCGTCACTAGCATGAGTTATGTCCCCACATCAGACAAATGTCATTAGACGTTTCTAGGTTTTGTTACCTTGGAGGTTGTTTAGTCTTGGTTGAGATTGAGTGATTGTGTTTATTTATAGTGAAAGGGACATTTTGGTATAGATTATTTTCACATTTGTTTTTTTTTCTTTAGTTTTGTGCATATTTTATTGATATTTTAAAAATACAAGTTTTAAGTGTATTTTTTTTATCAAATTCCATGCTAAACATGTTGCATAATTTATGCGACTACATGTAATGATGTTTATTATCTTCTTTGGTTTGTTATTAAATAAATTATTGAATGTGTTTTGTTAAATTAAATCTTTAAAAATAATCCTCATAAATATTGACTTAGTTTTTATTTTGATGATTTAAAAGCTCATAAGATCATTACACCGCACAAACTCACAAATGATATTGATAATTGTCATTTCTACAAGGATCTGCAAATTTAAGACAAAAATCGATCTTGTATGAGATTGAATAAGTTCTCCATGGTTTACTTGTGAGATTGAGAGACCCCCAATTTTAAAATCTTTCAATATCAATTTCCTTTTAAATGCGGAATAGAGATGGTTCAACTAAACAACTACATAAACTAAAAATTAATTTCTTCACAAATTAAAACTAAAGTAAAATAAATTTTAATTTTCTCAAAATTAAAATTATACTAAAAATCAAATTTGTGATTTTTATACTTTAAGCCCAAAAATCAATTTAATACAAGTCTTAGAAATTTTCCAACTAAGATTAATTAATATTCCTACATAGGCCAAACCAAATTTTATCCAATAAAGTTAATGATTTGAATTAAATTAATATTTACCCAAATTTAATTAAGCACCAATTTAAATAAGTGTGACAATTAAACCAAATTTTATCTTGAATTAGCCTAAGCATGCGTTCGAAGTTATTTTGCAAGATAAAAGTAAATCAGTCGCACTACGTCACGATGTATGAGGAAAAACCCACAACGGGAAAAAACTTCAGACGACCCTAGCCTTAAATCCACCAAGTACGATTTTACAAGTATAAGATAAAAAAACTTACAACACCCCAATTGACTCCATCCAAGACCCGACGCTTCTTCTTGTACACATCTCTACCTAGCGAATAACCACGAAGGTCCACCGCGGTCACAAAATCCATCGATCGGACTTTTTCTAGTCATCACCACCCGAACTAGGAGCCTTTCTCCAAGTGGGTATGTCACAGCAAACAAACTTCTTCTTTGTGGGATGTAGAAGCAAACCGAAACTTCTCTTATTTGAGGTGTAGAGATAAACCCGGTGCCAAACACTCCAAGCAAAGTATTTATATGTAGGGACTTGGATAAACTAAACAAATGGGTGTGTATGTGTTTTTTGTGACTTTAATCCATTAAAATCAAACACAAAAACATGGAACTTTTTCTTGAAAGTTTTGCTCTCTAAAAAATCTTAGAATGTGAAAAATTTTGTTTGAAAAAGTTGGTTCCTGCACTTAGTATTTCTGTCAAAAAGTAGTGGAAAAAAGGTAGTGGGAGCATGGAGAAAACTATCAAAACCTGCCAAAAAAACTGTTCCCACCAAAGTCATTCGAATGACATTATCGTTCGAACGACTTTACTAACGATGTTCTAGTGAGAAAAAGGAAATCTCGTTCGAACAAGATTTCAGTTCGTTCGAACGACGTGTCAGAAAATGCAATATTCATTTTAAGTCCAAAACGTTTTATGAAAAGTTCTCAAAATTATTTTATGTGCAAAACAAAGTTGTTAAAACTATTTATAAAAAAGTTATAAAATACACCCAAGAAATTTCCAAGCTCCTATATATATATATATATATATAATGCATTCATACCTTAGTAGCATTGGAACCAATGTTGTTGACATAGAAACGAGGCATACTAAACCCGACATATGATGAAGCTTTATAATCTTGGTCGCTACGTCTTCAACTAACACGTAATAGGCTTGGATGGATACACTTGAACACTATCCTATGACTCAAATTTTTTTGTCCTGAATTGAGCTAACACTATATTAAGACTTAATCGGAGACTTGTGTCCTTACAAATCTCCCCCTTTGGCTATTTCAGGACAAAAAAAAAATCCTACAGGGCCATCAAGCTCTACTAGACTTAAAAAAATATCCCACCCAAAATGAAAAATTACATAGCTTGACTCAAAACCCAAGGATCAATATCTTTGCCGATGAAAGTTTCCATTTAGAAGAATTCCTGCACACTTAAGCAAACTATCAAACGCATAAGGAATAAGAATAATAAATGCATATAAAATAAATACTCCCCCTAAATTAATTATCCCCTTTATCAAGTAAATTACCTACATCGAAAGACGTCTCCCCCAAAGATAAATCTCCTAAACTAAGATACAAATACAATAGGATTAGATACCATTTCTCCCCCTTTTTGTTCAGGATTAGACAGAGGATAAAAACTAATTTAAACACGATAAAGCTTAGAGTGATAATAGCATGAAAGCATATAAACAACAAAATCATAACTAATCCATACAAATAATAACGGATACCAACGAAGATGCAAAAAATGATACCAATGTGATACATAAGATACTAAGCATGTGATATCAACAACAATTTGCAACAAGATAGATACCAATTATTAATTATAAGCATAAATGGACTAGAAAGCAAGGCAAAGAAAAAAATACCATATATATGTAGACATAATGACTATCACTAACGCACACGCACATATATATAGGTATATAACCATACATGACACAAAATACAATAAGCTTTTCACACTCGTATGGCAAAAATGTGTCATATGGAAACGAAAGTGTAGGGGTGTGAACTAGTAACAATTAAATTTAGACCCAATCACTTAAAACATGTTCACGGAGTTCTCATTTCATTACAAACTTTATCACATTTGAATATAACCTCACGTGACAATAGAGATTGAACTCAATGAACAAACATACACAATGCATATAAGCCTAGAATGTTGATGATTCTACAAACTAATAGAGTCATGACATTGAAAGTACAACTAGGATAAACGGACATTGTGCAAACCGTTGATATACCATCCAAACTCCCTCAATTTAAGCATATTATTTTAATCTTTTGAATGAATAAATCAACTAAACAAAATTGTCCTTGGCAAATATTTTATTTTAATGCCATTATTCTTTAAGGCCTTTGGACCACGTATTTCTTTTAGGTCCAAGCAAACGATGGCTTACTCACAAAGGATGATATATCCTTTCAGAGCCCTTCCCGTGCACATTTATATATAACATTTTTATATCTCACACAAATCTTGTGTGCAACGGATTTTAACATGCACTAGTCCTCCTAGGTCATAAAATATGTAGATGACAAGATTAGTAGGAGAACACCTCACAAAACTCAAATATACATGTGTAGTTAAAATTTCAAATGAGTTCGTGCATGTGTGAAAAGAGGCATATAAAAATAGAATTCATTATAGCAACACAAAATCCAACTACTCCACGTAAGAATGGTAAAGGACATTTTAAGGATTGACAATCTTAACCATAATTTCTAGCCATGTGGGAGCGAAAAAGAAGGGATTCAAATACAAGTGTATGCCACATAGAGTGTGTCAAACTAAAATACACACAAAATAAAAAATCTTTTTGAGTTTTTGAAATTTTTAACCAAACACATAAAAAATATTTACTCAAAAGACAAACAAAAATCATTTTGAATTTTTCATTAAGTCTAAATTACTAAAAACGTAAAACACACATGATAAAAAAAATATTTTTGTATTTTTTTATTTAATACAAACTAAAATGAAAGAACTACAATACAAAAGATAAACAACAATCATAATTCTAGCATGTGATAAAGCATGAAGTATAGACTAGAACAATGATTAAGAAGCATACAATTAGCATGATAATTTAGCATGAAGTACAAAAGCTAAAGTATGCACACAATTAACACATTCAACCTTTAGATTTTGCAAGGGAGGAAGCATGTGAAAGTAAATGAGAATCAAAAATCTTATCTTGTAAAGCTACCAAGTCGGATCTCCTAACCTAAACTAATGACGAATGACGATCTCAAAAAGTAAGAATCTTGGCCACCTCGGTTGCCTTACGTTGGGACTTTCTAGGACCTCGTTTAAGATCAAAACAAAATTTCCTAAGATGACCTTTTCGACCACAATGAGAGAACTTAAAGACACGACAAAAAGACTTACCTAAGGAATGATCTATAACATTATTCCTAGCGGACTCTCCTAAAACATTGGTTTTGGCTTTAATGGTGAAATCGTTACAAGAATTGAAACCTAAACCACAAGTGTCATTATTAATTTGGACCGTTCCTAAGATTTTATCTAATTTCTACGAACGACTCTCCAATCAAATTTGACTCTACTTGAGTCTCTCGCTTTCTTCTCAAGCTCTATAATCCTAGACTCAAGCAAATAATTTCTCTCTTCAAACTCAAGAAGCTCCTTTTTCAAGGATTCCATCAAACCTCTAAGGTTATCTCTCTCGCCTTCTACATACTCAAGCTTCTCTCGAAGAGCTCTCTCACGTGTCCTAAGGTGTTACACTAGAACACTCTCATTAGTGACCTCGACACGTTCTTTCAAACTAGTGTTCTAACTTCAAATTTGTTCCTTTTAATTTAATAGATTCTTCATTTAATTCTTGAAAAGAAATTTAAAGTTCACTCACATCAACCTCATTTTCATTTTCGCTCTCTCTTTGTTCTCCACTCTCACTACCATCATTTCTTTGAGATTCACAAACAAAGGCCTTGGAAGTGTCATGTGTTAAAATTTCATCAATAAAGGAGTGCTCACTTTCACTCACATAACTTGCCATAAAATCCACAAAGTTGGGCTTAGTGGGGGAATCGGTTCCCTTTTCCTTATCACTGTCACTGAGGGTTGCATTATAAGAAATTGGTTACTTACCCTCTCTCCTTAGTTTAGTGGGGCACTCTTTTTCCCTATGGTCATAGCCTTCACAACCATAACACCTATTTGACTCGTCCCTATTTAAATTTTCATTAAGAGTTTTAGGGATCTTCTCGGGTTTGTCATGCTTAGATTTTTCAAATTTCTTAAAATCATTTTTAAATTTATCTTTGTTAAATTTAAGAAATTTATGAAACTTCCTAGCAAACATAGCCATATCTTCCAAGTCACTCTCACTTTCATTCTCTACTACTTATTTTTCCTCCTTTTGGGCTTTCAAAGCAACGCCCTTATCTATTTTCTTTTCAGTTTTAGAGGGAAACATATCGAGTTCATAGGTTTGTAAATCACCAATGAGATCTTCTAATTTCGTAGAGGCTAAAGTGGGTAAAGAATTTAACACGGTCACCTTAGGAATAAATCTATCGAGTAGGGACCTTAAAATTTTCTTTACTACTCAGTTGTCGGGTATTTTCTCTCCCAAATTAAACGATGAATTAACTATACTAGAAAGCAATAAATGAAAGCATGTAAACTAATTAACAAAACATGAAATAATGGAAAACAACCTATATTAATGGAGAAAAAGATGAAAGTACAATCTTACAAACCCAAATGTTGTCACACCATATGAGAAGAAGAAAAGATCTCTCAACTCCCAAACCCTAACCTAAAATCTATCCTAAACTAGTTAATATCTAATATTACAACAAAAATGGGTATTTATAGTAAGTGGGAAAGAAAATAAAGGAAAAAAAAAAGAAAAGAAAATATCTCAAAATATCTAGCATGCACGGTCGACGGCGTCCAGGGGACCGGTCCTTCAAGCATAAGCCCACTGTCTCCTTCCCATGGCAAAATATGAAACCGCTATCGACCGGTCACAGGGACGCGGTCGACCGGTACTCTGTTTTTCAGCCAAGCTTGGTCCATGAAGAGGGGGAAAAGGTCAATAACGAAAACGGGAATATCTTCTTCGTCCGAACTCTAAATGACGCACCGTTTGCAGCCACGCGATACTAACTCAACGAACTAAGCATCCATGGAATTTATATGAGCTGGATAAGAAATGTGAATTGACTAAAATGCCCTTAAAGTAGCATCTGACGACGAAACTTCTCCGAAATGCAACGGATCCTCACTTTTAGCGTTCCAATACCTACAAAAGCACAATTAACCCCTGCAAAGCATGTATATATCCAAGTCCAAGGTTATCTGGTTAATGAGCATTAATATAGGCATTAAGGACCGTAAAAGTGCTAGAATGCATAAAGATAACGGGCGGAAATACGTAATATTTGATACGAATCAATTATCTTGGCAAAGAAAGACATGCAAGGATCAAACACATCAGATGACTCAGGTTCCTCATTATCAGAGTCACTTGAATCATCCCATGTCTTGCAAATGTTATCCCTAGTATGTTTATTGATCATGTTCAGTTTAACTCTATAGGCTTGTGCTATATGACCCAATTTTCCACATCTAAAGCATTTAATATTCTTAAAGTCTTTGTTAGGTTTCATATGAATGTCGTTGTGATGTTTGTCTTGACCTTTCTCATGAAGTTTGTGGTTAGACAGAGTTGGATAATTTGTCTTGCCTGGTCTGTTTGCCATTTTATTTCTAAATTTGATAATTTTCTTAAACTGTTTTGATATCAAGGCAATTTGATTATCCAAACTATCTATATCATATTCCTCATCAGAGTCATTATTGGGAATAGTAAGCTCAGGTTTCATCCACTTAGAAGAAAAACTCAAATTGTAACTAGTCTGTTTCCTATGAAACTGGGTCAATTGTTTCTTAAATTCTAATTCCATTTCCACATTTCTAAGTTTACTACTGAGTAATTCAGGAGTGAGATTTTGATCACTCATTTCCTCAATAGCATATATTTTGTTATCAAAATTCTATGGTAATGATCTTATAGTTTTAGAGATAATTTGATGTCTATCATGAGTTATCCCACTAGCATGCAATTTGGTCACAATGTTAGTCAATTTCATGTAAAAGTCATCAAAAGATTTAGAGTCTGACATAATTAAAGAGTTATACTGTTGGATAAGCATCTGTGTTTTAGCAGCCTTAACTCTAGTGTCACCTTTATGTGCAGTAATCAGTGTATCCCAAGCTTCCTTAGAAGTGGCATAAGATGAGATCCTTTTGAACCCATGTTCATTTATAGATATAAAAATGGCATTCTTTCCTTTGTTATTGTTTCGAGAAACTTGCTTCTCTACTTGAGTGAATTCACTTAATACTTTCTTAATCCTCTCATTACTTCCTTCAGTGGCTGGTTTTGTAGGATAAGCATATCCATTTTCAACAATATCCCAGACATCATATCCCAAGGTTCCTTATATGAAAGCAACCATCTTTATTTTCTAGTAAAAAAAGTTATTTCCATTAAAGATAGGAGGCCTGGTCAAGTTACTAAATCTTTTATTTTTCTCATCCATTATTTGATTTTAAGAAAAGAATTTCAGAAACACAAGATCTTTACAACAAATTTCCAAAGCTCTGATACCAATTGAAAAATCTGTTACTTAGGCCATTTAATACAAAGTAAACTATTGAAGTAACTCCGAACTATTTTTTGAAGAAACTCTCTTCTTTAAATCAAAATAGATTAACACAAGATGTGTTTAATAAAAATGTACGAGATATGATCAAGATTATGTAACTAGTTTTGAAAACCAAAACTAAGAAAGTTTATGTCAGCACATTATCAAGAATGAGATGAGGAGATGTAGGAAGATTAAGTACACACAGTTTTTAACGTGGTAAAAACTCACCCAACTGAGGAAACATCCACGATGACTTCTAAGTCATAAACCAAAAATCCACTAAAACAAAATATACAAGTTACAAACTATTTAACACACATGCAAACTAATCAGACCTATATAAGTTTAGAATATGTAACCACTGGTTGATTCTAACTTTTCTATAGTTCTGAAGTTGATGTGGCTTTTCCAATTTTCTAACTTCACTTTGTTCTAGTCTTTATGTCGACTCTTGTTGTTTCAATATCTTACGGCCAACACTTGTGCGCTCTAGTGTGACAAGTGTTTGTGAAAGTGCTACTAACACATGCATGCACACACGCACACTTATTTTATACAAACAGTCCTATCAAATTACAGATCAGATCTAAATGATGCTGTTTTTAGTTTCTCTCTTCTATAGAAACAAATAAACTTTAATTGACCTTTCAAATAATCCCGAAATCTAAGGTTACATTGCTCTAAAGACAGCCAAGGTCAAATCCAATTTCAGAGGGTTTTGAAAATGATTTTGAAATTGAAAACCACCAATTGCAATTCCAACTAGGTCAAAATTCTTGTTTCATAAGAACTAGAAACATAAAACATATTTGTAGATTCTAACGTTTTGAAAAAAAATTATAGAACAGTAATCAACAAATGTGTTTTCTCAAGATGAGAAACTAAACAATGTAGATCTAAGTGTAATATAACATAAAATGGCCAGATCTATAATTTCTATAAAAAAGAAATACAAATCTAACTAAAATTCTTAAGTTGGACACAAGATCTCAAACTCAGAGGATTCAAACCTCGACCTGCCTTCAAACCTCTACCAATGTAACTCTCAAACACTCAGGTATGGTGTTTTGTGTAAACGATTTAAGAAATATGAATTAGGGTTTCAAACAGGTTAGGGTTTCTCTCTGGATTCTCTCTTCTCTCTCTTCTCTCCCCTCTCTTTATTTAGACGAACTGCCAAAAGTTTCCAAATGCTGAGGGTAAGCCTCCTTATATATTAGGCTAGGAAGGATCGAGAAGGTTAGTGCAAATCTAAAGGCTGAGATTTGGTCTAAGGAAATTGACTTTGATCCAACGGTTTAACATCAGCGGTGATTAAACTTCCTCTGATTGGTCTAGATAGGTTACACATGGATTGGGTTCGAATGCATGCAGAGTGTTGATTACAGAAATCCAAGGGCTGAGATAACACATGGGTTATGTGTCTTGCAACAAACACAAATCTAGTCGGTATAACATGGACAGGTGTAGGGCTGAGATGAGCTCTCACACGCGTATTTTAAAAAATAATTACACATGCACCCTCAAGTCTCAAGCACATTCGGATCCTACCCAACCCAACTTTCAGGTATGAAAAGGTAATAACAGTAATTACAAGACGACCCTAAAAGTTTTATAAACCAAATTTTATTATGAAAAAAATTATTTAAAAAATGTTTAAAAAATCCCAAAAATTATTAAAAGCCAATTTAAAAGGGATTTAACTGACACACAATCAAATGATGCAATATGTGATATGTATGCAATACTAGTGTGTTTATGGGGTTCATATTATACCTTTAAACAACAATAAAGATGAATTAAGTAGATGGTTCTATCTGAGGTTCTTTGGTATCTAGGGAAGGGACTCAATTTTGTCACTATTTCCAAACTAGATGAGCACTTATACAATGTAGACTGAAGTGAGTCAAGAGTATAAGGTGCTTCAGAGTTTGATATCATAACGGTATAGGAAATATCTCGGATCCCTTTAATGTGAGAGTATGTGTGTTGTTTATAGACGGTTGGAAGAGAAAAAAAAGGGACATGTGTCAAGCCTTTATAGGTTAGCTAAGCACACACTTCACATGTTAGTGGGGGAATAATCATAAAGTTAGTAAATGGCATATGGGGGGAATATTTGCTTATCTACCACATGTGCACGTGTAATAAATGTTATTGACGCCATCTAGTCACATAGTGTGTGTCTATTGTAGCACGGTTACTTTACGGTGTTAGCCTGCTATGAGTTAATGAATTATAAAAAAATTAACTGGAGTATTGGGGCCTATCATATTACCTAGGCAGACCTGATTAATAGTTGAGCCGACCTCATTTCTGAAGTTGATAAGTCCAAGTGTCCTCTTCTGATTGGTTTACGAGCGATAACATATTAAAGGTATAGTAAAATCTCCTAAGAACTTTCTCACGATTGTGTCTTATAGAAGATTCTCTAAAGTTTCATGTCTTTTGAGTATGTGCCAAGCATATTGAGTGAGTGAAGTGTTATTGAAATGTCATCAGCTCGTATTCTGGTCAAATTATAAGGATCTTTTTGGCTCCATATTTCTTCGATTCCTATGAGGGCGAGAACATTTATTTGTGAATTTTTTTGCTTAATCTTGAGATTCCCACGTTTCAAATGCTGAGAGTGGTGCCAGGCGCATTTAAGGCACATGTGGTGTGCACACTATTCCAAGGCATCTATTTTACTTTCAATGAATGATTTCAGTCTCTTATTTTAAAAAGTAATCATTACTGCCTCAAGCGTTATAAAACCAATCTAAGACTCTATTTCATCTTCTTCGACATCATTTCCTTCGCACAAACTGTGTTAGAGAGAGAATCTTTTTTTGTTCAAAAAGCTCGTCCTTCTTAGAGAATCCCTTCTCTCTTTCTGCCATTTCTAACCAATTATCTTCTTGGAAACTCTTTTCTGGTGAGGGTTTTTAGTTTCCAACCATTTTTTGATAGATTTAGGGCACTTCTTGAGTCGTCCCTTGCAAACTATGGTTTCAGGTATGCCCATTCACAAATTCAAGCTTTCTAAGGTTCTTCTTCTTCTTCTTCTTCTTCTTCTTCTTCTTCTTCTTCAAATTTCTTCAATTTTTGTTGCAATTTCTTGTTGTTTGTAGATTTTTGTTACTAGATTGACATTTGGTTGGATATTTATATGTCTTGGGTGGCTATTGAGTTGGTTGGCCTAGGGTTTTCAGATTTAGGGCTTTTCTGATATTTGTATTTCTTCAGCGATCAATTTAACCCCAAAGGCCAAAATAAATTTGTACACTGAAACCAAACATTCCCCAAATTCTAACCTTTATGAGTGAAATATCTTAGGCTCAGAGAGCGTTGATACGCATTCGTGAAAACTAATTATGAACTAGTTTCTACGATACTAGGATAACAATTCCATTATGAGTTATTCATCCTAAGGATATCCCTTTTTGCCCAAGGTTTACTCCCCAAGCTTAGCCTTTACTTGGGTCTACTTCACGATCCCCAGACATGGAGTGTGGAAATATTGAGTTAATAAGTCCCCCTAACATTAAAGAGGTCAACCACTAACTTGGTGGTAGAAATTTAAAAATATAGTTTTTGATATATCAATTATAAACTTAGAGGCTTCGCTTAAAAGGGTCATGTCTGATTGACCCAAGCCATCTACCTCTCTTGTCGTTATACCTCTTATTGAGGAGAGTACTTCTAGGAGTTCTTGTAATTCCTATAATCCAGCCAATATTTAAGAGTAATACCATGGATGTGAAGTCACTAAGGATGAGTTAGACGAATTAAGATATCGGTATGCCATCCCCATTAGTATCATGATGAGGTTATAGAATTGTGATGAGCGGGTTTGGAGTCAACATAATATTGATGAGATTTGTTATCCTCTATGGGCTCTTTTTGTCAGAATCTGTCTACCGTTCCACCTATTTATAAGTTTGGTCTTAAGGGGTTATGGAGTCTCTCTGACCTAACTCCCCAAAATTCTTACCGGATTATATCGGGTCAATGATGAACTGGAAATGCCATACTAGTTTTGACCTTGTCGGGGATGTTTTTAGCTTCATTTATGTAAGGACATATTTTCATAGGTCCGTTATCAATTTATTATGTCATATACCTCTACACCATCGAAGATCATTCAAGAGAGATCTACATCAAAGACGGATCCGAATTACTCAAGTTCTTCATCATTCAAGACTCCGCGAAGTTTACTTTGGTAAGGTTATGTTTTTAATACCTTAACTCACTTAGAGCTTGTCGGATATTTTTACAAAATATTTTCTAAGTGTTGGAGTGGACTTTTTCGTCAAAATTTGAGAATGAGTATTTTTTCTAAGTGATGAAGCGGACATTAAAATAATATTTTTTTCGCAACAATCGTTCGAGTGATATAGCATGTCGTTCGCGCGAGATGGCGTGTCGCGCGATCTCGTTCAAACGACAGTTGTCCTTCGTTCGAGCGACATGTTGATCTCGTTCGAACGAGATCTGTTTTCGAGGCGGCGTAATTTTCTATAAAATCTCATTCTCTGGTTTGATTTTCATTAAGAATTCACAGTGTTTTGACGAACAAAAAAACTACGAAAACATAATTCATTTAGGCTTCTTCTTTTAGGGTTTAATCCCTTTTTGGTTTTCAATTCACAAAACTTCCAATTGCTTTAGTGAATTATTTTTGGTGTTTTAAGAACACAATTTTGCCTTTGTTCAACCTTTGTGGAGAAGGGATCTCCATATTTGATCGGTGGATACCGAGCATAGTCATTCTGCGTGTGGACGAGCCGAAGATGACGAACCGACGCCTAGAGGGTATTTCGCTGTCTCTCATATCTTTGAAGATTTACTGAAGGCACCGTGCATTACACACTTGTGGGCGATTATCAGGTTGTATGTAAGTCAAAGGTCTTGTGAATTCTTCAAAGTGTTTATAAAACGGTTTTTATCCGAAAGGGGTTTTTTCCTGAAATGGTCGTCTTTATTTTTCATGCATGGGTTGAATTATTTATGATGTTTAGATGCATGTGTAGGGGCTGAATTATGTTTGTTTAAAAATAGAATCCAATTAAATAAGGTTTGATTGGAAACTTGCGAATTAATTTGAAATCAGTATCACACGTTTTACAAATTAGTATTAGAGCGAGTTGCGCTAATTTATAGCGTATTCCTTTTTTCGCAAAATTGTGTGATATTGATTTTTTTTGAAAAATCAGTTTTGTGAAAAATCGCAATTTTTCCAATGGAACGCCCATTTAATGAGGAGCCTATTTTTGAAAAAAATCATGATCGTGCTGAAAAATTAAAAAGTTTGAATTTGAAAATATGCAAAAGACTTAAAGTTTTGGAAAAATAAAATTCTCTCTTTAAAAGTAAGATCGAATATTTGAAAGAGTTTCAAACTCAAAGTGATATTTGTCGTGAGCATTTTGGTAATTTGTGTATTGATTTTGATTCTTTGAAAATTGCCAAAAAGAAGAGTGATGCGAGAGTCCTCGTTTTAGAGAAGGAATTAGAGGACTTAAAAAATTCTAGGGTTCTCGTGTGTGCCATCGAGGATAAAAAAATTAATCGATGATTTTACGGCACGTGAAAAGACTTTTAGGGATAAGTTTGTTTTAATTGAGGGGAAGCGTGATAAACTGTTAAGTTTAATTGAAAATTTGAAAAATAAATCCTTGTCTTTGGTAGAGTCTAATTCTTTGCTTGAGTAAAAAATTTTGAAGTTAAAAAATTAATTGACAGACTCAAGTAGGTTTGATAGTAATGGTAATGGATCATCGTGTTCTCATGCTTCTAATGCTAAATCCAAAACCATTATTTGTTTTCAAGGGTCAACTAATTCCAAGGATGTTAGAAAACATCACACTTTAGGTAATATTCCTCCCGTTTACACATGTTCACATTGTGGTAGCACCTTAGGAGATTTTGTTTTGATCTTGGAAGAGGTCCCAGGAATTCGAAGTCTAGTATTTTGTTGGTTCCCAAAACCCCGTGTCAATGTGTTACATCCGTTTGGGTTAGAAAATCGCGTTTGGATACGCTAGATTTTAAAATTGTTGATTCTCGTTTGCTTGCACATGATTCTTCTCTTGCCATATCATATAGATGATTGTGTTTGCTTGTTTGTCATACGCTAGTTATGCTTTTTGATATATTTTTGCTAGTGTTGTGACATGTATTTTTTGTATAAATTTTTTCTTTTAAAAATTTTGAAAATACAAAAAGATTTTATTTTGATAAATTTTTTGAAAAATGCAAAAAGATTTTTGTATTTTGTTTGCACCGTTTATGGATGGACATTTATGATGACCGATTCACAACATCATTCCATCCTTTTCATGTGACTATTTGATAGTGTTTTGAGACAGTATATCATGTCATCTTTGTGCTTTATAATGTTTGGAGTCATTAAGATGTAATTAAGTGTTACTTCCTACATGTTTGACTCATGATTTCTTTTATTGCACACATGCACGGATTTATTTGATTATTGTACTTGTTTTATCACATGTTGGTTGGGTGTTGTCACTTCAATCCTGTCCTTAAAATGAACCAAGCGCAATAAAACTTGATAAGAAAGTTGTGCATGTAAGATCCGTTTGTGTATTTGTGTGCTTTGTTTGAAAACGGCGAAGGGATACGAAAGATTATTTTTTATCCTTTACGATTAAGCCGCCGTTTAAATTGGACCTAAAAAATTGAGGAATTTTATTATCCAGGGTCCAAAGAGATTTAAAAGAGCTCGAAAAAATTTAAAGGCAATAAAAAGAAATTCATGCCAACTATGGGCCTTTTAGGTTTTTGCACAAATTCTCCAATGTTTGAGAATTTAGATTACCTCTTAAAGAAAATATATATGAGGGTGTTTGGATGGAGAATTTAAACGGATTTGCACATCCTTGAAATTATTGAAAAAGCGCTAAATAGTTTTGGACGTTATTAGTGTGGAAATCATTTTGACTTTGATTTGTTGATTTTCATAAGACGATGTCATCTTAATTCAACAATTTTTACACCTAAGGATACTTTTGATGTTCATTCGTTAGGAGTACACTATGCATCGTGCACATATGATTGATTGAGTTGATTCTCCTATCGAATGTGTTCACACCCATACATTTCATATCCATGACTTGGTTTCTTGAGTTTAAATCCATGGTGTGATTTTTAGTATCTTATTTTTGAATTAAAAATTTGAAAAATCCAAAAATAGTTTGTGGATGTTTGTGGGATACACCTTTGCATGCGCGTAGTTTGATCCATATTTGCTACGCATTTTATCGTGACACTCCATGTTTTGATTTTTTCTTATTTTTTGTCTTTTTGGGGACATCATAAAAAGGAGAAGAAAGAATTATCATGTTATGGGGGAGTTTTTGCATTATGGGGGAGATTTGATTATTTATATCATTTCAAACTCGATGCGTTACGAAGGTTTTTTATTTTATCTCATGTGTGTAGGTACAAAGAATGAAGATCATGATGTTGCACACCCTGATGAGAAAGGCTTTGAGAATTGACGAAGATGTTTGAAGAACAGTTTTGAGGTCTTGCAAATTTATTCATGGGAGGGTAGATTTGTATAGGCATTTTGGTTTTTGATAATTCGAATTTTTTATGTATGTACCGGGATAGACATAGGGGGATATTTGTAAGGACATATTTTCATAGATCCGTTATCAATTTATTATGTCATATACTGCTACACCGTCGAAGAGCATTCAAGAGACATCTACATCAAAGACGAATCTGAATTACTTAAGTTCTTCATCATTCAAGACTCCGCGAAGTTTACTTTGGTAAGGTTATGTTTTTAATACCTTAACTTTTCACTTAGAGCTTGTGGGATAATTTTACATAAAATTTTCTAAGAGTTGGAGCGGACTTATTCATCAAAATTTAAGAATGAGTATTTTTTCTAAGTGTTGAAGTGGACATTAAAATAATAATTTTTTCGCAACAGTCGTTCGAGCGATATAACATGTCGTTCGTGCGAGATGGCATGTCGCGCGATCTCGCTCGAATGACAGTTGTCCTTCGTTCGAGCCACATGCTGATCTCATTCGAATGAGCTCTATTTTCGAGGCATCACAATTTTCTATAAAATCTCATTTTCTGGATTCGTTTTCATTAAGAAGTCACATCATTTTGACGAACAGAAAACTGCGAAAGCAGATTTCATTTAGGCTTCTTCTTTTAGGGTTTAATCCCTTTTTAGTTTTTAATTAACAAAACTCCCAATTGCTTTAGTGAATTATTTTCGGTGTTTTAAGAACACAATTTTTACCTTCGTTCGACCTTTGTGGAGAAGGGATCTCCATATTTGATCGGTGGATACTGAGCGTAGTCATTCTGCGTGTGGACGAGCCGAAGACGACAAACCGACGCCTGGAGGGTATTTCTCTGTCTCTCATATCTTTGAAGATTTGCTGAAGGCACCTTGCATTACACACTTATGGGCGACTATCAGGTTGTATGTAAGTCAAAGGTCTTGTGAATTCTTCAAAGTGTTTATAAAACGGTTTTTACCCAAAAGGGTTTTTTTCCTGAAACAGTTGTCTTTATTTTTCATTCATGGGTTGAATTATTTATGATGTTTAGATGCATGTGTAGGGGATGAATTATGTTTGTTTAAAAATAGACTCTAATTAAATAAGGTTTGATTGGAAACTTGCGAATTAATTTGAAATCAGTATCACACGTTTTACAGTTTATGGCATAAAGGATAATGCCAAGGACCAGAATATTAATATTTTTACCCTAAATAATTTCACTTAAAGATGATGAAGGTTTCTTACACGAGCAATCATGGTTGGAAGAATCAGTATCTATTCTTAAAGAATAATTAGGAGTTTCATCCATATGAGAGGGTTCGGACTGATCCTATCCCTCACGAGTGGTGTGGGCATGACAAGATTGGTATCTATTATTTATCTATTTTCTTTTTAGTTTATTTTAATGTTCTCTGTTCTATCCCTTTATTCAACCCTTTTCGGAGAAGATGGCTCCCAGATTACCTCCAATATTGAAGAACTTAGTGGAGAAAACTTGTACGGCCAACCCTTATAAGTTTAAGGACCTCTTCTCCATCGAAAAGTTCATTAATCTTTTCTTTTAGACTCCTCCATAAGGTTTTCCCCCTTGAGAAACTTTAATACCACTTATTGTCGAGGGTAACGTTGAGGCCGATCATGAGGTCAAGGTCGAAGAAGGTAAGGAAAACTTACCAATTGTATTAGGTCGTCTTCTATTTCTTTTTCATTGAATTTTTGCAAATTGCAAAAGTTTTTTGCAGCTTCCACTCCCACGTCATCATCATTCTGTGTTGAGCCCTTATTAGGTTGATTGTAGTGCTAATGGAGGCTGCTCGTCGGAAGAAACTTGATGTTGAAGCCAAGAGGAAAGAGAATGCTTAGGCTAAGGACAAGAATAAATCCAATGCTCAAAAGAGAGTTGAGGCTAAGGCCAGGAAAAATCTAAGGCTAATGTTAATGCGACTGCTAAGGCCAAGGGCAAGTGAAAAGTTATTGTCAGTGATGATCTCCCAGTTTTTGGTCACAAGAGGTCAGTAGATTACTACACCACCCAAGGTGATAACATAAGTCGCATAATGAAAGAGACGTAGACTTGTATATTAATGTTGATCAAATATTATAGGTATGTAACTTAAAAGAAAGTGGTTGTTTTCATATTGTAAATTTTGAGGTCCTATCATATTGTTATTGTCATATAAGACAAGGAGGTTAAAGGAGTTGTAATGTAAGTTTAATACATGTCACTTTTCATCACAGTTAATAATACCAGGCAAACTTTTCTTTTACTTATGGAAAATGATTCATATAACAACCCAAACATAGGAATCACTATAGGACCATGATGAGAGGATGTGGGGTTAAAACCCGCGGTGGTGGTGACAATTTTCGCGATCACGGCTGGAAGAGACAAAGTGGTGTGTCCATTTTTAATTAGCTGAATAGGTGTGTTTTTGTAATTTAATTGGACAATGCAGATTCTCTTACCTCTTACTAGGTCAGCCTCAATTTAAAATTTAAAATCTCCTTAGTTTTAAAGACATTAAGCCTCATTCTCCACACAAATACCTTACTGCCAATAGTGATAAAATACGTATTTGAATCTCAAAAATCCACCATTTTTAGAGGATAAAGCCATTTTCCTTGTTATCGCTTATAATTGGTATACTGATTGTCTTACCTTAAAAATACTAATAACTAGCATATAAGAAAATAAAATATCGAATTATTGAAATGCCAATCACGCGAATAGGCTTAAGAGAGAGAGAGGGGGGAAGAACGAGATTTACGTGGTTCGGACCAAAAAGGTGCCTACGCCCACAGGTACAGTGTTGTTTGTATTTAATAGTGGGGAAACACCATTAACAATTATAAAAATAAGATCTTAAGTTCTCTCTAAACTTATACATCATAACAGTAAGGATAAATCTCACGGGTTGTTCACATGTGGGTGGTGTATCATATTTACAGTTTGTTAGAAGATAAAGAATAAGGATAAATCTCATGGGTTGTTCACACGTGGGTGGTGTGTCATATTTACAGTTTGTTAGAAGATAAAGAAATGAAATGGATGTGTGCCTTACAGTTTGTGAAGGAATAATCAAAAGTTAGTTATTGTCACATAGGGGAGGATATTTGCATATCTTCTACATGTGCACATGCATATAGGTCGCTTACATCATCCAGTCACAAAGTACATGCATGTTATAACGGGGTTAGCTTGCAGTGCTAGATAATGGGGTACACTACCCTACTAAGTGTGGCCAAGCCGACCTCCACCTGAGCTGACCAAACTCTTAGCTATGGTCGACCACATTCCCAGTAGGCAGATTGGTCCAAGTGACAATTTTAATTGGTTCACAAGTCATCCCATATTTATGGTATAACAATAGTGACCAAGACTTTTCTCATGATTGTATTTATGGTATAACAATAGTGACCAATACATTTCTCATGATTGTAGATTATAGTAGGTTCCCGATGTGTTGCATCTTCTTGGTAGGTGTTAGGCGAACTGAGTGAGTGAAGTTTTAACTGCCATATGTCATCGAAACGATCTGACATCAGATAGTAACTTATCGATCACATTTACTTATATGTTTTTGAAAATTATCTATAAGTGAGCGTACCATGTGTTGAGCGATGGCTGGGGCAGAAGAAAATGAGTGTCACGTGCGTGCCATGTGCAGTGTGCACACAATTTCGAGGTGTCGTTATGTTTCCCCCATGGCATTACCTCATGCCTTTTCAAAAAGACAATAGTTATTATCAAACAGGTATAAAAAGTAGTTTCCAAGTCATTAAACCTTGTACAATCCTAACCTTCCTCATGCAAGCTTAGAAAGAGAAAAGTATCTTCATTTTCAAACTTTCCTTTTTCCCAACCATTTTTTGTCATGTATGGTCGTAATTCTACTTAATTTCATTGATTCTAGTGAAATTTTCATTTTATGTGAATTTTTTATTCACTTTTGGTGTTTTCCTAAGTCACTCTATATCGTTTGAGACTCCAGGTACTCATTTGTCCTCTTTCACTAGTTTATAGGGTCTTTTTCATTTTCCTTATTTTCTGGTTGTGATTTCTTTTGAATGGTGATTTAAGCTGTTGTTTGGGTTATTCTACTATTATTGGCTAGTGGATTTAATCACTTAGGTGGCCATTGAGTTGGCTGGCATAGGAATTCATAGCGTTTAGGGGTTTCTTCTTACCTATTTCCTTCATTTTCGAAAGAATATATCCCCAAAATCCTTTTATTTCAGAATAATCACCTTTTATGATTGAGGTTTCAAGGAGTACGAGAGCGTGGAGGTCAATTCATGAGTTTAATGACAATCAATCTCAATATTGTGAACTTCTTAGCCTCGTTCCTCTATTAATAGTTCGTCCTATTAAGAGGAACCCTGAGGACCCCATCTTTTTCCCTTGTGTCTCTTCCTTTATTGGGTCACCTCCTCAGCCCCCAAGTTTCTAGTATAGTATATCTAAATTATTAGCGTTCACTAGTTCTGATGGTGCCAACCGTTAATCAGGAGGTAGAATTTAGCCAATACTCCCTCTAAGGTGTCTATTATTGAGATCAAGCCTTCTTCTAAGGAAGCTATACAATCAAGACAGCCTTTAAAACACCTCCATGTTCACCCATAGAGGTTCTATTATAGCATTCTGGGTCATCGGACGAGGCTACTAATTCTCATTCTAACATGTCATATGATCCAACTAAAAATAATACAATTAATTTTTCTAGTGATGTCAATGAATCACAGCTGATATGCATAAAGGAATTTTACATCCCATGAAGTATAACCTTTAGGATTCCTGCTCAAGACAAGAGGGCTTATGATAATCATTATGACGATGAGATTCATTTCCCCATGTCATCTTTGGCTGTTGGTCTTCGTATTTCCATTCACCCCGATAATAAAGGTGTATTCTGGCAGATCATTGGGCTTCTCTAACTCAACTTCCCTCAAATGCATACCGGACGATATTAGGGTCCATGTCCTACTAGAGAGATATTTTCAGGTCTAATATAACTGAGGAGGTATTTAGGTTTATTCATGGCATAAAGGATAATTCCAAGGCTCATCGGTACTTTTATCTCTCTCCTGGAAATCCCCATCAAAAGCAAGTAAAAGTGATTCAACTAATAACCACTTTTGGAAGCACAAATATGTCTATTTATCTGGTGAATGTGAGTTTATCCCTAATTAAGAGATAAAAACTTCCAAGGTTCCCCAATATTGGAGTGGGATGAACAGAATCAGTATATACTTGGGTTTTTTTCTATTTTTCTCTTATAAACTGACTTGTATTTTATCCTATCGTGGTCTATTTGCAGTTTAAGGTTGCTCCCAAGCTCTCTGCTAAATTGAAGAGATTAGTAAATAAAATTTGTGTAGCTGATCCCCAATCTTTAAAGATATCTTTGACTTGGATAATTTCACTGAATCTGGATATTAAGATGCCCTAGACCGGGCTAAAGCTCAAAGGGAGGCCTACAAACTAACTCCAGTCGAGGATGAAGTTGAGGCCGATGAAGAAGTTAAATAAGGAATGTGAAATTTTATTAATGTCAATTTGGATTTTCTTTATACTTTTGCTAACCTGTGTTTTTTTTTGCGTCTTCTACTCCATCCACTTTAGGATTTCACATCGAACCATCTTAGGAGATGGCACCAAAACCAGCTTCTTGTCAAGACCATGAGTGTTTTCATTAACATAAGTCTGATGCAACCAAGCAGAAGGTTGAAGCCAAAGTTGGGAAGGGAAAGATGATAGAGATCATGGTCGAACACAAAAATAAGGTGGCTGATCTTGAAGTTAATGTACCGTCTCCATCTACTATAAATATGAGTCAATTTGGTCCTTCCATCTCCCGAAATGACCCTAAATAGTCATGACTGGAGGATCAGAGGTTAGTGAGAGCTGGGAAGACCCCTGTTTTAATCAATGAGAAACCATCATGTCGAATGGCTTGAGAGTATGGGGGATTTTACAGATATCCCATTATTAAGGAGTAAAAAAGGGACCCAATAACCCAATAACAAATAGGATACTGAAAAGGGATGAAAAGTTCATTATATACCATCTACCCAATGCTCTTGACGCCCTTGGCTACCACAGGCATAGTCCTGACTTTGAATATCTCATGACTTTGAAAAATGATGCCATGTGGACATATTATCATCACAATATTGTTTTTGTGAGCCTTGAACACTTCACTCATTTCATGAAATTTTTGCTATCATAATATTGATATAATTTTCTTCATTATTTTACAGGGTGGAGTGGTGACTACTATTTTTAGGAGAAAGCTACAATGGCTGCAGCCAATTTCTAAACCTTTGAAGCTGAGAAAAATATGAATCAGAAATTATGTGATAAGGTTTCTAATTTAAGCAGTTTGTCGGTCATATCCTAATAAGAGGTTACCAAGGCCCAAAATGAACTGAGTATGAAGATGGATGAGCTAAAGAGGAGGATAGAGGAATTGAGGTTGAAGGGAGACGATCTGAAACTGAAACATGATGAACTAATTTCAAAGACCAAAGCTCTCAGTATGGTCTAGGGTGGCCTTTATGTGGCAAAGATTAAGAGTCTGAATGAAGATTTGGCCAGATCTAAAGAGAATGCCATTACTAAGTACAAGGCTTATCCTGAATTTAAGCTTGAGATGAAGCCATTCTTTGTTGAAGGGTATGCAGATCTAAAAAGAGGGTGATAAAGCATTACACTGATATTGCTTAGGTCTAGATACCTAGGAGGGAGGCGATGAAGAGGCCATATCTTTGGCTAGTGTTGATATTGTGATGGAGGTGGACAACCCAGTACCACAAGTCAATGCTACTGCACCTACCAAGTTATTCCCTTAACTGAGAAGGTTCCTTTAAATTCTCCTAAGGTGGTGATCCAAAAGTCCCTTGGGATACATTGATGGTCGGCGCAACTGCCATCAACACTTTAAAAGACCCTACTGCTGCTCGAGATCTTGCATTTACAATAATTCATCTTGTAACTGCTACTCACAATTTTTTGGAACAATATGTCTTGTAATCTTTAATTATTTATTTATTATTGTTTTCTTTATTTTGAATGGATGTTTTTACTTATAAATAATCGGTTTGTTATTTAATGCACATGTAGTTTATATCCTATGTGTTTGAATTTCTATTAAGTTATTTTGTTCTGCCAAGTTACTAGCCCCCACATATAACATGTGATTTTAAGGTATACCTTAGCATGCAAAACATTTTCTTCAAAGAATTAAACTCTAGCACTATTTTTGAATAGTGTTTTGCAATAAATTAAACATTCTAGTATTTTAGTCATTGCATGGTCTTGTGGTCGGCTCTATGGACGACCTAACCTAACTTACTAGCTGCCAGTTGGATGAACCTGAGTTATCAGGGTAGGATTTTTATAAGTGTAAACTTAATGTTCCCCTAACAGCTTTATGTGTGTAGTCTTTGGCCATAGCCAGTGAAGTGCTTGTCTATAATCAGATCGGGGAACTCCTTAAGATGGACACATCGCATTAGAGGTAAAACAAATGAACAGGATCCCATCTTCCATCACATATCTTGGGGCTATATAACAGAGTCTGCATGCTACTTTTCAATCTTCTGAAATTACATCGATCTTCAAGTACAACCTAATGGTATTGGCCCTTATACAACTCCATTACTAGCAGGTTTTCTCCCTCGATGAGGCATCACAGAAAAATCTCTATCGACATGGTTCTTTTAATTTCGATCATGATTTTTTACGTTAGACAAGCCAAGACAACAGCTCGAGAGTTCTTATTCCTTGGTATTCTCACCACTTGTATGACAAAAAACTTGGTCAGAAGCATCTTTACTTTAACTAGGTACTTGGACGTTACTTCTTCCCTTGCTTCATATTAACCCAATACTTGATTTAAGATTAATTGTGAGCTGCTATGCTTTAATAACTATTGAGCCCCAGTGATGAGGCAAGCCATAATTATACAACTTATGCTTCATACTCGAACTCATTATTGGAGGCCTCAAAATTAAATATGATGGCATACTTAGCATTTATCCCCTCAGGTGTGGTGACAATCACTCCTACTCCACTACTATTTACGCATGAGGAGCCATCAATAAACAACTTCCAGATATGAGGTCCTTTCTCAAAACTACCTTCAATTAGAGATCCATTCCTAAATATCTTCTTTAATTGCTCTATCTCACAAACCCTTTCTTCTTGCCTTGCAGAAAATTTCATCCTGTCGTTGGTTTGAATTGGATCACCCTCATCTTTGACCGGCTTCTCCATTGGCTCCTCATCATATATGAACACTACTATGAATTCGATGATTGTTTGACCTTTAATGGTTATTCTCGGCTCTTACATAATGTTGTATTCCCCTAGTTCCACAGCCCAAGCCATCAACCATACAGACTTCTCAGGTTTGTGAATGGCTTATCTGAGGGGAAAATCAGTATATACGATAATCGTGTGAACCTAGAAGTATGGATTCATTCTCCCAGAAGCTTTAATTAATGCTTGTGCCAATTTATCCATTATGAGATACCATATATCCACCCCCTATAGGCCTTGATCATGTAATAAACATGTATCTAAACCCCGTATTTTAATCTCATAGGAGTTAAGATTGTTGCGGACTCAGACACAACCATATACAAGTACATATTTGTTGGAACATGAGGCCCCCAATTTTAAAATTCTTTACTACAAAAAGATAATTTCCTTTTTAAATATGCGGAAACAAATGAGGGTTCAATTAAACAACAAATTTCAATTTCTTTTCAAATTAAAATAAAACCAAGTGAAATTAAAGTAAAACACACAAACTTTTAATTTCACTTAAAACAATTTAATTTAGCCCAAATCCTAGAAATTTGCCTAAGTCATATTTTCAATATTACCAAAATAGGCCAAACCAATTTTATCAAATTAAGTGATGACTTGAATTAAATTAACATAAACATTACCCAAATTAATTTAGCACCAATTTAAGTAAGTAGTGATTAAACCAAATTTTATCTTTTTACCTAAGCATGCGTTCTAGGTGAATTTTGTGAAAGATAAAATAAATAATAAATCACTACGCCGCGATGTACGAGGAAAAAACAACGGGAAAAAACCTCGAACGGCCCTAGTCTTAAGTCTACTAAGTATAGTTTTCCAAATACAAGACAATAAGACTTACAACACTCGACTTGACTCCGTCCAAGCCCCGACGCTTCTTCTTGTATACACCTCCGCCTAGTAGACAACCCAGAGCTCCACCGGAATCTTGGAATCACCAATGAGACATAGGTACACCGTCAACCACACATGATGCCTTTCACCATGTGAGAATGCCGCAGCAAAACAAACTTCTTCTTCTTTGAGGGATGCAGAAGAAAACCCAAACGAACTCTTCAATAGGTAGAGTAAACCGGCGCCAAAACTCCAAGCAATGTATATATATAAAGGAACTTGGATAAACAAACTATGGGTGTAAAAACAAAAGTGTTTTATGAATTTTTCTTGAAAAAATATACACTTAAACAATGAACTTTTCTTTGGAAAGATGAACACTTAAAAACTCTTACTAGGAGTTGAAAAGGTGTGAAAAGTTAAGAGGAAAAATTTAGTTCCCGCACATATTAAGACTGCCCAAAAAGTTAGTGGAAAAGTGGGAAAAAACTGCTCAAACTGCCAAATAAACCGTTCCCGCCAAAACTCGTTCGAACGAGATTTTCGTTCGAACGAGCCTTCTAACGAAGTTCTAGTGTGAACTCGTTAGAAATCTCATTGAAAATCTCGTTCGAACATCATTCTCATTCGAACGATACTTCCAAATGACATTCCAGTGTCCAATGTGGGAACTCGTTGGCAAACTCGTTCGAACGACATTATTGTTCGAACGACAAACTCATTCGAACGAACTTCCAGAAAGCTAAAATTTCTATTTTTAGCCTAGAAACTTTATATACTTTATTTTAAAGTTTTAATAAAATCTTTCTGAAAATAAACAATAGTTTAAAAAAAATACACCCAATATAAAATGTTCAAAGATCCTATATATATTTACAATGCATTCATACCTTAGGAGAAAACAGAACATTATTGATGATGTAAAAACGAGGCACAATAAACTCGGCATTTTGATAAAGCTTTAAACTTGGCCTCTACATCTTCAGCTTTTGTATGTCATAGGCTTGAAGGATGTTCAATAACTCTATCCTATGACTCAAACCTTTTTGTCCGGAATTGAGCCAAAACTACAAAGGACTCAATTTGAAATTTGTGTCCTTACAAATCTCCCCCTTTGGCTATTCCGGGATAAAACCAATAAAAATCCTAAAGGGCCGTCAAGCTCTACTAGACATAAAAAATGTCCCACCCAAAATAAAAATACAATGCTTAACTCAAACAACCTAAGGATCAATATCTTTGCCCGATGATGAACTTTGCCATTTAGAAGAATTCCTGCACACTTAAGCAAACACATTAAACGCATAGGAAATATCAAAATGTTAATGCAATTAAATAATTACTCCCCCTAAATTAATTCTCCCCCTTATCAACTATGATCAACCTAAGAAGATAGCGCTCTCCCCCTAAGTTAAATCTCCCCCAAACTAAGATACGATTACAATAGGATTAGATACCATTTCTCCCCCTGTCAATCTTCTCTCCTAGGATCGACCTAGATAGTGAATGAGGGGATCCTAGGTACTTCTTTAACTCCTAAAAAGTTTTCTCGCACTCGTCGTTCCACTCAAAGGTTTTTTTAAAAACCTTAACTAATGGAAGGCATCGGTCGGTGGACCTTAACACAAACATGTTGAGTGTTGCCACACGACCACTCAACCTTGGAATATCCTTCTTACTTTAGGAGATTGCATATTGATCAGTGCTCTTATCTTATTGGGGTTAGCCTTAATACCCATTTGGTTTATAATAAAACTAACAAATTTTCCTACTCTTACTCTGAAGGCACATTTTGCAGGATTTAATTTCGTCTAGTACTTATCCATCACGTCAAAAGTTTGGTCAAAATCATAAATTTGACCGATTACCTTCTGAAATACCCCTTACTTTTGAGTAATTACTTTTATATTATATTGCCGTGTGGGTTAGTTATTTAAAATAAAGGAAAATAGAATTAAATATTAATTTGTATGATTTAAGAGTTAATATGTATGAGTATTGCATATTTACTATTACATGAATGTCAATAGTGTAATATTATGTTATGTTGCGTCGTTGCGCAGTAAAGTGACGGTTATGGCTTATATCCCAATCGGAATATTTAAGAAAGGTAATATGACGTTGGGATAGAAAATTATAAACGATATCTCGGATGTTAGTTTAGAGGGCACGATTAGTCCGAGAACAGTTGAGATAGTCAAAATAAGTATCGGGTGTGTTTTGGGGTTCCGGGGTACTTTTGGCTAGTTACGACTTATATATGATGTTACGAGTCATTTTAAGTATGTAGTAGCATTTAATGTTAGACTTAAATAAATTTAAGCTATTTTGGGTATTTAGTCTAGAAAGAGCAATTAGAGATCATTTGTGTTTAAAACCTATAAAGAAAGAGAGAGCAGAAGATCTTAAAAGAAAGAAGAGAAAAAGAGAGGAATTGGTAATTTAAGCTTGGAATCGTTTCGACGAGGAGAAATCCAAGACTTCAATCTTGAGGCATGTTTTCTAACTTGCATAAATATATGATTGGGTGTGAATAAATTATATAAATTGTTAGTGTTTTTAAGTTTAAACCATTTGGGTATTTTGGTGATTTTGATGTTTAAACCCTTATGCATATGATGTAAACATGATTTGAGGGGTTCATAATGGTGGGTTATTATGTAGGAATGATTTGTAGATGATGTTGGTTGATGATGTTGGGTTTATATGGAAGCAAAAGGGTTTTAGGATTTAGGGTTCATATAAACCCGTAGCCAAAACTGGATTGTCCAACCCAGGCGAATCGATTCGCCCCTGGTGAATCGATTCAATAAAATGGTAGGCTATAGGTCTGAGTTAGCGAATCGATTTGGGTAGGACTAATCGATTCATCAAGCTAGCAGAATTTTTTGTTCTCTCAACCAAATCTATTCAGATGGGGTGAATCGATTCGCTTCCACGGGCGAATCGATTTGGCCAGGGAGAATCGATTCGGAAATAGTGTTATTTTACAAAAAAAAATTAACTTTCTCTTGGGTTTAAAGATTTGGAACCTTATTATAGGATTTATTATAGATACATGTGTCCTTATATGAGAATATTAATACCCTAGGATGATAAGGGGGCATTTGGGACTATTTTAGGGATTAGAAATGATAGTATAATACCTCAATTGGTTAAGAAGATGATAATAGGACTATTGTATAGTAGGACTTTTTTGTTTTGGCTTTCGAGGTCTAGTATGGAAGTGTTTATACATTGTAGACTTAATTTATTATACATCTATGCCTGTAGGTATAAGAATTGTCATTTTAATTCATTATACATACATTTTGTGATTTTGGCATACATGCACATACCTCTCTAAATGCTATCATAAGGGAAGTTACGCAAAATGGGTGTATCACCTGGCTAATGAATGTAGGGAGACTATAGTCTTCAGGCCATAGAACCAGTTGATACATTGTGTGATTATTTATTCGAAGTGAAGTAATTTCGGGTATGGTTACACCTCACTGTCGAAGGTATATGGCCGCTTCCCACGCATTGTGCTTTAGAGTACCCAAGTGGTCATGAAATTAGGGAACGCATCTAGTGGGGTAATTCTCGGAAGTATGGTCTTAGAAATGTTATTGTATGAATATAAATGTTCTCATTAATGGTGCTTTAACGCAAATGATTAAATGAAATTATGAATCAACTCTGATTTTATGTGATCATTAATGATTAATTGACTTGTGAGGGTAAATGATAAATTGGTAAACCAAGCATAATGAATAGAGCTAGGTTATTTCTATTAAGCAGTCGAGTAGCTTAACTTAAAAATGAATTATACGCGTTAGGATGTGCACGTTAGAAGAGAGGTGAGTATAATTATTCAAGTGAAGAGCGAATCTAACCTGTTTATGAAATTTGGCATTCATAATTGTTTTGAATTTTATTCACTTATAAATCATATCAAACCGGGCTCTAGCCCGTTTATATTTTGTCTCTTGGTGTGGTTGTTGTTTATGTTCAGGTGTTTTACTACAAGGGCGCCCGTTATGACCTTCCCTTCATGTGTTAAGGAGCTACGACATACTGCAGATGTTGTAGGATTTTTGTATTAGTCACATCAAACTATTTTTGGATATTCTAGTTATGATTCGTCAGTGGTATTCGGGCATGTTACCCAAGCTTATATCTTATAGCTACTGTTATATTTAGTGTGACCTTTTTGTATCAGTCTGTTAACTGACGGCTTATTCGGTTATGTTTTGTAAATGTTATCAAACTGTTAGTTGTATATTAACCCTTTTGTTACAGAAGTAGATGACTAAAATAGTTTTATTTTAAATTGGAAAATATTTTGACATCCGTTTTTAAAATGTTTGGTGGTCATATTATATTATCTTCGATGCGACAGTGATGCTAAGAATGGACCATTTAAGATTCTTATTTTATTGGAGTAGCGGGTTGGCCCCCTCTTATTTTAATAAGTGGGGTGTCACACCTTCTTACTCCTAGTTAGCATGTCATCTATATATACCTCCATACTCTTACTAATTTGTTCCTTGAAATCTAATTGACCAATCTCAAGTGCATTCCTCTAGCATTTTTATCCCGAATGGCCTAACGATATGTACCTCGACTGGTGATGAAAGAGGTGTAATACCCCGTAATTTTATTGATTTTTATTTAAGGGATTAATTGAATTAAAGGAAAATTAATTGGGAATTAATCCGGATATAAATACTAGCGATATGTGAGTTGGTATTTGATTATGATGTTAAAATTGAATATTTCATGCGTATTGAAAATATTAAAGTTGTCGCGAGGCTGAAATACGACAATTTAGAAAATTAAGTTGGGACGCGTGTGTCAGTCGTGTCAGGAATGAATTTAATTAGATTAAAAAGTAATTTACATTTTTATCAACCGAATGATCATTTTGAGTGCGCCAACGTGTCCGGAAGGGTCGAAATCGTCAGAAAATACTAGTCGGGGGTTTAGTTTGGGTCCCGGGGAATTTTTAGGCCAAACCGGCAACTTAGAAGGGTATTTTGGAAATTTTAAAATAAGGAGATTAAAACCCACGAATTTTTAAAGAAAATTAAAGATTATTAAAAGATCCACTAAGGCCATTATCAGCCAAAAAGTGAGAGAGTGAGCTACGGAGGTTTTGAGAGAAGTTAGGAGAGAGGCTAGAGGGTCTATACCAAACCATCTCCCCAACACTAGAAATTGGAAAGGATTTGTGACCGAAAAGATGAGAGAATCAACCTTGAATCATCGAAAACAATCTGAAGAACAAATCTGAGGCAAGTGATTTGATATTTTTAAGTGCATTGAATATTTCTTCCATGTTTAGTGTAGGAACTGTTTTGTCTTGAAAGTTTTGAGGAAAACATAATGAAATTGTTGTAGAAACTCTAAAGTTGGGTTAGGGATTGCATGTAGAATGACTATGGACGAATTTAGTATCAAAAAACTTAACTTTGATGATCTAAAAACGGATTTATGATGAGTAATTAGACACAATAAAATTATGGGTTCATGTTCATAGGGTTTGGGGTAAAATTTGGGGATTAATGATAATTACATGTTGATTAGGAGGATTTGACCCCAAAAATATGTTAAGAAATGACCTAAGAGGATTTAGAGAAGTTTAATAACATTAAAATGCGATTGGGATGATCTTAGGATGAATTTAGAGAAAAGAAAAATTGAGAAAAATGAATTGGGAATTTTCTGGGCGTATTCTGCCATATCGTTAGAAGACCTGCCCAGGTTGTTCGAACGACCTCGTTCGAACGAAACTTCTAACGAGATATCAGTACCCCTTCTAACGAGTTGGTAGTTCATTTGAATCCATTCGTTCGAACGACCTCGTTCGAACGAGATTTCTAACGAGTTGACAGAATGGCCATTTAGGCCTGATTTTATTTCGAACCTCCAGAAGACTTATATAATTGAGTGTAATCCTTCCCTTGTTGATTTGTGGTATAGTTGTGTGATTGGAGTACATTGAGGAGTAAAACTTAGAAATTGGTAGTAAACCGGATGACATTTGTGGGTTAGGAAACGAGTACCTAAAATCACTGCGTGAGAAGAGTTTATAACTTTAATGTATATAAATCGGAGACTTGTAAATCGAGTAACATTAAATGACGATATAGGGATGAGAAATATACTTCTATTAATATTATGGGATACCTAATATGTGTGAATGCTTGGTATAATTAGTATTTGTGTATAGCATACCTACCATACTTGCTATCACGGGAGGTCGGCGTTCGATCAGGGCCATCTAATCTTTGTGTGCCTACTGGGGGGATTTAGATTGGTACCTCAAGGGCATAGGTCAGAGAAGGACTTAATAAGAAGATAATAAGTCTGCTGATCATGGGAGCGTAGGTATGTGCGTGACCCATGTGATGTGAACTATGTTCGCCTCCATTATGTGTGATTGTTGTTTATTGAAAACGATTCCTGAGAGATTTGGAATACGTGGTCATTATGTACGTGAGGTACCTGGATTGGATAGCAGAGTATGTGTGCACCGCAGCTTAGTCTCGGGGTGCCAGTATTGTATATTTATGACGAGAGTAATATACTGCTAATTGAAATGAACTGTCATGTATAAATGTAAGTGTGAAGAATAGCAACATTTTAGTAGAGTTAAAAATGAAAAATCTCTAGTGATTAGCACGACTAATATGGGGAACTAAGAAGAAAAGTAAAACTCTCTGTTTAAATTAAGATGTCGGAAATTGAATCGTGAATCGTATAGTAATGTTAGATTTTGTATTGGACTAGTTAGATATGAGAATATCTAGAATGGGTACGGGTACGATAGGAGTGTACAATTAGTTGAGAGGTGAGGAACTCATGTGAGTGCACGCACTATCATGTACTTTATATTCACTGTTTAATTATATTAAACACTTGCTATATTTTAAACTGCTTTTCACAATTGGGCTCTGACCCGTTTTCTTTCAAATCTATTTTTGTAAAAACCTTTTTAGGTGCCCAGCCACAAGGACACTAAGCATAGGAGTTCTATTCCCGCGACGTGCTGTAGCTGTTGTGGAAGTTACAGGACCTCGATAGTAGACGCCTCCACTTTATATCTTGACTCTACTTCAGATTCATCCATCTGCAGGGCATGTCTCACCTTTCCTTTCAGATATATCTTATTTACTCAGTTTTCATTTTATATTTTGGGTTGTAATTGAATTAATGATTCAGGCTTGTATTTGTTTATTTCAGTATTAGGATTATTGTGAGGTTTATTCCTCCAGATTCAATTTATTACATCGTTATTTGATTGTGACTGTGACGTGGTTATGGTATCAGTAATTCATAATTTAATTTGGTTGTATGTAAATCGAATTCAATTAAAATTGACAACTCACTTTTTAAATATTAGGTGGCTAGTAATTGTTAAAACATATTCGACAGTGATGCTACGAACTGAACCAACTTAACATTATGAATTAATTTGAATAAAGGAGTAGCTACCCGGTATTTAATTAGTCAGGGTGTCACAGGTGGTATCTGAGCATCAGGTTCTAGTGTCCTTAGGATCTGTACGGCTTGTTATGTTTTCGCTGAGCTTTCTTTGATGTAGAGCCCTATATTTTAGGATTGTTGTATTCTTTTGTGTATGTTTCGCTCTTCAGCTATTTTGAGAAAATAACTGTGAACTTATAAGACTTTACTCTCATTTCAGATGCCTCCACGACGTGCACAGCGAGTTCCTAGGGATGCTCAGCCCGAGCCACAGCCTGCACCAGTCCAGGGCACCATGAATGCCGTAGAGGTTTCCACTATTGTAGCCCAAGCGGTAAATGTCGCCCTCGCAGTTGTGCAGCAGGTACCACCCCAGGCACTGGCAGTAGCGCCAGTTCAGGCTCATGCATTCCCGTCTGCTTGGGAACGTGTTCGTGATGCTTTTCTGAAAGCACACCCTTTGGAGTTTGCAGGTAGCTCCGATGTTATTGTGTCCAGCCAGTGGAAGAAGGACATTCAAAGACATTTGAGGATGTATGAGTGCACGGAGGTACAAAAACAGATACTGGCTACTTTTAAGCTAGTAGGATCAGCGTTGCAGTGGTGGGAGTCCAATACCACCCCGGAGGAGAGAGATGTCCTTTCTATATAGGAGTTTTGGGTCCGGTTCGACCGTAAGTATTTTCCATCAGCCGTTCACACTGAAATGAGGAGGAAGTTAATGAACCTCAAGCAGGAGGGGAGGACCGTGGCCGAGTATGAGGCTGAGTTCACTAATCTCTTGAACATCATTCCTGGTGAGATTCTAACCGAGGAGAAGAAGATTCAGAAGTTCATGGATGGATTGACTTGGAGGATCCGTCAGCACTTGTTGGGATATCTCTCGTTGGCTACTTATTCTGATGTGGTTAACGCAGCACTGCTTCACTGCCAGGACCACCGCTTTCACATGTCAGAGAGTAAGCGATCATGAGAGTCTATCCATCAGGGCAGGATAGGGGGAAATGGTGCCAGTGGGGTACAATCTGCTCAAGGTCAGCATAGGCAGGGAGATCATGGTTCCCAGCAGGGGGATTTTTAGAGGTTCAGATCTGGGGATTTCAGAAATGGTCAGGAAGGTTTTCGTTAGGGCCAGCAGGGTCAGCAGGACCATCAAGGTCAGCAGGGCCAGCATGGCCAACAGCAGCAGTTTCATCAGGGCCAGAACGGTCTGGGGAGGAATGGCAACGGCCACCAAGGCCGTGGGCAGCAGGGTCAGAGAGGGGGGAACTTTTTGGGGAATTGTTTCATTTCTGGTAAGATTGGCCACAAGTGCCAGGAGTGTCCTGATAGGGGTCGGGCCCCACAGCAGCAGCAACAGGGTGCTCGACATGAGCCCTAGAGACCTATGTTTCCCACCGCCCTCCCAGCAGCACCACGGATGCCAGCTTAGACACCCATCCCAACAGTCCCGGTCCAGCAGGGACAGCTACAGTATGGGAGAGTTTATCAACTCCAGCATGTCGCAGTCCCACAGGATCCACCTGCTATTGAGGGTATGTTCTCTACTCAGGGGACTATGGGGCGTATTTTATTTGATACGGGGGCCACACATTGTTTCATTACCACGAGATTTGCACGCACTTTGGGGTTGTTAGACACTGCAGAGAGCACGGTTACTTGCGTAGATTCACCGTTGAGTAGGGGTTCCGTGATTTCCCTTATTTGTAGAGGTGTGGGTATAGAGATAGGGAGATTTACTTTACCCGCTAATATGCTAGTATTAGAGATGACTGAGTACGATGCGATTGTTGGTATGGATTGGCTAGTTGCGTACCGAGTCATGATTGATTGTTTCAGTAGGAGTGTTATTTTTGCCATTCCCGGGCAGGAGATGTTTTTAGTGGTGATGCCTCGCCCCGAGGGAGGATCGTCCACACAATTGTATTATATAGAGGAGGAGATCTATAAGGAAGTGGTAATACCACTTGATTCGATTCCCGTTGTTAGTGAGTTCGCTGATGTATTTCAGGATATACCTGGATTACCTCCTAGTAGAGAGATAAATTTTGTTATCGATTTGACACCGGTCACTCGGCCAATTACCCGCACACCTTACCGTATGGATCCAACAGAGATGAGAGATCTAAGGGATCAGATAGAGCATTTGTTGGGTCAGGGGTTTATTCGAAGGAGTACTTCGCGTGGGGTGCCCCTGTGTTGTTCGTAAAGAAGAGGGACGGATCGTTGAGATTATGTGTAGATTACCAGGAGTTGAATAAAGTCACGATACGAAATAAGTATCCGTTACCCCGAATCGATGACTTATTTGACCAATTGAGGGGAGCTTGCTTCTTATCAAAGATTGATTTGCGATTGGGATACCATCAGTTGCGTATCAGGGAACAGGACGTCTCGAAGACTTCTTTCTTGACGAGATATGGTTTCTACGAGTTTCAGGTTATGCCTTTTGGCTTGACCAACGCTCCACCCGTGTTTATGGACTTGATGAATAGGGTATTCAGAGAGTTCCTAGACTAGTTCATCATTGTCTTTATTGGTGACATTCTGGTTTACTCCCAGACAGAAGAGGAGCACGCCAAGCATTTGAGGCAGGTTTGGCAGACGCTACGTCAGAATGAGCTATATGCAAAGTACAAAAAATGTTGATTTTGGTTAAAGAAGGTTCAGTTTTTGGGGCATATCATTTTAGACCGAGGGATATCTGTTGATCCGGGGAAGGTATTCGCGGTGAGGGAGTGGGGACAACCCACGACACCAACTGAGATTTGTAGTTTCTTGGGCATAGCAGGATACTACAGGAGGTTTATTCGGGGTTTCTCAAAGATAACGGGTCCTTTGACACATATGACTCGCAAAGGTGTGCCATTCATCTGGAGCGATGCCTGTCAGTTGGCATTCGATAAGTTGAAGGACAATTTTACCTCAGCGCCTGTGTTAGCATTACCCAGACCGGGAGTTGAGTATCTAGTATACACCGATGCGTCCTTACAAGGACTTGGAGGTGTGATGCAACAGGAGAGTCAGGCCATAGCTTATAATTTCCCGTAAGCTTAAGCCTCACGAGAAGAATTACCCCACCCACGACTTGGAGTTAGATGCAGTCGTATTGGCACTTCGGATTCGGAGACACTGTCTCCTAGGGGACAAATTTCGATTGTTCACAGACCACAAGTCTCTACAATACCTCTTCACGCAGAAGGAACTGAATATGCGTCAACGTCGGTGGCTTGAGTTTGTGAAGGATTATCAGTTTGATATCCAATATCACCCAGGGAAGGCTAACGTGGTAGCAGACGCGTTGAGCTGTAGGCCAGTAAATGAGGTGGCCGAGGTGTGGAAAACTAAGTGGAAGGAGTTGGGACACCAGGATGCAGTGGCCTGATCATTCATGTCTATGATGACTGTTACACCTCAGATTGTTACGAGAGTGATAAAGACCCAGGCAAATGACTCGTTCTGTCAGGAGCAGGTAGTTCGATTACTAGCAGAGGGAGCCGAGTCCTATACCGTTAGTTCAGACGGGGGATTATGCTTTAATGAGAGATTGGTCATTCCGGAAGGGGAAGACTTACGACACGAGGTAATGACAGAGTCACATGGCTCACGATTCGCGGTACACCCTGGTGGGGATAAGATGTACCAAGACATGAGACGACAGTATTGGTGGAGCGGGATGAAAAGAGATATCGCCGTGTTCATTTCTAAATGCGCCACTTGTCAGCTAGTAAAGGTGGACCACCATAAACCGACAGGACTTCTACAGCCGTTAGAGGTTCCGATGTGGATATGGGAGAGCATATCCATGGACTTTATCACGGGGTTACCTACGTCACAGATGGGTCATGACTCTATATGGGTAATTGTGGATAGGTTGACCAAAGTTGCTCATTTTCTGCCCGTGAGGACAGACTACACCATGGGACAGTATGCCCAGATTTTCATTGCGGAAATAGAGAGACTTCACGGTGTACCTCTAAATATCGTGTCTGGTCGAGACAAGATATTTGTTTCACGATTTTGGGAGAGTTTCCAGGAGGCTATGGGTGCGGAGTTGAGGCTGAGTACGTCTTATCACCCACAGACTGATAGGCAAACAGAACGGACAAATCAGATGTTGGAGGACTTGTTGCGTATGTGCATCCTAGATTTTGGAGGTGGTTGGGAGCAGTTCCTTCCACTGGTGGAGTTTGCTTATAATAACTCCTACCAGTTCACCATTGGCATGGATCCATTTGAGGGGTTGTATGGTAGACCTTATCGTTCCCCAGCATGTTGGTTAGAGGTGGGGGATAACAAACTCCTTGGGCCGGAAGTGATTCGGGACACTTCGACAAGGATAGAGATGATACGGAGCCGTATTTGGGTAGCTCAGGACCGACAGAAGAGCTATGCTGATGCCAAGAGGTTCTTCAGAGAACCAAGGTGGTGGACCAGGTGTTACTCAGAGTATCTCCTATGAAGGGGATTATGCATTTTGGGAAGAAGGGGAAACTGACACTAAGATATGTGGGGTCATTTCCTATCATCGAGCGGATTGGACCAATTGCGTATAGACTTGAGTTACCGGAGCACTTGGATAGGATTCATGATGTGTTCCATATTTCCTCACTAAGGAAATATCTTAGGGAAGATTTGGCCCATACTCACATTGATTTAGAGGACATCGATCTTCAGCCTGATAGTTCCTACGAGGAGGGGCCGATTGCTATTTTGGACCAAAGCGAGCGAAAACTGAGGTAAAAAATAGTACCACTAGTACGTGTTCAGTGGCGGAATCATAATGCCGAGGAGTCCACATGGGAGCGCAAGGAAGAGATGCGTGAGCGTTATCCAGAGTTATTTTTAACAGGTACTCTTTAGTTCCGAATTTCGGGACGAAATTCTGTTATTAGGGGGGAAGTATGTAATACCCCGTAATTTTATTGATTTTTATTTAAGAGATTAATTGAATTAAATGAAAATTAATTAAGAATTAATCCGGATATAAATAATAGCGAGATGTGAGTTGGTATTTGATTATGATGTTAAAAAATAATATTTCATGAGTATTGAAAATATTAAAGTTGTCGCGAGGCTGAAATATGACAATTTGGAAAATTAAGTTGGGACTCGCGTGTCAGTCGCGTCAGGAATGAATTTTGTTAGATTAAAAAGTAATTTACATTTTTATCAACCGAATGATCATTTTGAGTGAGCCAACGTGTCCAGAAGGGTCGAAATAGTCATAAAACACTAGCCGGGGGTTTAGTTTGGGTCTCGGGGTATGTTTAGGCCAAACCGGCAACCTAGAAGGGTATTTTGGTAATTTTAAAAATAAGAAGATTAAAACCCACGAATTTTTGAAGTAAATTAAAGATTATTAAAAGAGCCACTAAGGCCATTATCAGCCAAAAAGTGATAGAGTGGGCTACGGAGGTTTTGAGAGTAGTTAGAAGAGAGGCTAGAGGGTCTATACCAAACCATCTCCCCATCACCAGAAATTGGAAAGGATTTGTGACCGAAAAGAGGAGAGAATCAACCTTGAATCATCGACAACAATATTAAGAACAAATCTGAGGCGAGTGATTTGATATTTTTAAGTGCATTGAATATTTCTTCCATGTTTAGTGTAGGAACTGTTTTGTCGTGAAAGTTTTTAGGAAAACATAATGAAATTGTTGTAGAAACTCTAAAGTTGGGTTAGGGATTGCATGTAGAATGACTATGGACGAATTTAATATCCAAAAACTTAACTTTTATGATCTAAAAACGGATTTATGATGAGTAATTAGACACAATAAAATTATGGGTTCATGTTCATAGGGTTTGGGGGAAAATTTGGGCATTAATGATAATTACATGTTGATTAGGAGGATTTGACCCCAAAAATATGTTAAGAAACAACCTAAGAGGATTTAGAGAAGTTTAAGAACATTAAAATGCGATTGGGATGATCTTAGGATGAATTTAGATAAGAGAAAAATTGAGAAAAATGAATTGGGAATTTTCTGGGAGTATTCTGCCATCTCGTTAGAAGACCTGCCCAGGTCATTCGAATGACCTCGTTCGAACAATACTTATAACGAGATGACAGTACCCCTTCTAATGAGTTTGTAGTTCATTCGAAGCCATTCGTTAGAACGACACTCATTCTAACGACCTCGTTCGAACGAGATTTCTAACGAGTTGACAGAATGGCCTTTTAGGCCTGAGTTTATTTCGAACCTCCAGAAGACTTATATAATTGAGTGTAATCCTTCCCTTGTTGATTTTTGTTATAGTTGTGTGATTGGAGTACATTGAGGAATAAAACTTAGAAATTGGTAGTAAACCGGATGACATTTGTGGGTTAGGAAATGAGTACCTAAAATCACTACGTGAGAAGAGTTGATAACTTTAATGTATATAAATCGGAGACTTGTAAATCGAGTAACATTAAATGACGGTACAGGGATGAGAAATATAGTTCTATTAATATTATGGGATACCTAAGATGTGTGAATGCTTGGTATAATTAGTATTTGTGTATAGCATACCTACCATACTTGCTATCACAGGAGGTCGGCGTTCGATCAGGGCCATCTAATCTTTGTGTGCCTACTGGGGGGATTTAGATTGGTACCTCGAGGACATAGGTTAGAGAAGGACTTATTGAGAAGATAATAAGTCTGCTTATCATGGGAGTAAGGTATGTGCGTGACCCATGTGATGTGAACTATGTTCGCCTCCATTATGTGTGATTGTTGTTTATTGAAAACGATTCCTGAGAGATTTGGAATATGTGGTCCTTATGTACGTGATGTACCAGGATTGGATAGCAGAGTATGTGTGCACCGCAGCTTAGTCTCGGGGTGCCATTATTGAATATTTATGACGAGAGTAATATACAGCTAATTGAAATGAACTGTCATGTATAAATGTAAGTGTTAATAATAGCAACATTTTAGTAGAGTTAAAAATGGAAAATCTCTAGTGATTAGCACGACGAATATGGGGAACTAAGAAGAAAAGTAAAACTCTATGTTTAAATTAAGATGTCGGAAATTTAATCGTGAATTGTATAGTAATGTTAGATTATGTATTGGACTAGTTAGATATGGGAATATCTAGAATGGGTACGGGTACGATAGGAGTGCACAATTAGTTGAGAGGTGAGGAACTCATGTGAGTGCACGCACTATCATGTACTTTATATTCATTGTTTAATTATATTAAACACTTGCTGTATTTTAAATTGCTTTTCACAATCGGTCTCTGACCCGTTTGCTTTCAAATCTGTTTTTGTAAAAACCTTTTTAGGTGACTAGCCACAAGGACACCAAGCATAGGAGTTCTATTCCCGCGATGTGCTGTAGCTGCTGTGGAAGTTACAGGACCTCGATAGTAGACGCCTCCACTTTATATCTTGACTCTACTTCAGATTCATCCATATGTAGGGCATGTCTCCTCTTTCCTTTCAGAGACATCTTATTTACTCAGTTTTCATTTTATATTTTGGGTTGTAATTAAATTAATGATTCAGGCTTGTATTTGTTTATTTCAGTATTAGGATTGCTGTGAGGTGTATTCCTCCAGATTCAGTTTATTACATCATTATTTGATTGTGACTGTGACGTGGTTGTGGTATTAGTAATTCATAATTTAATTTGGTTGTATGTAAATCGAATTCAATTAAAATTGACAACTCACTTTTTAAATATTAGGTGGCTAGTAATTGTTAAAACATTTTCGACAGTGATGCTACGAACTGAACCAACTTGAAATTTTGAATTAATTTGAATAAAGAAGTAGCTACCCAGTATTTAATTAGTCGGGGTGTCACAAGAGGTTTCCTCCATGTCTTCTAACTTCATCTTTATCTGATTGTACCTGAATACGTATCCATAAAACTAAGTGTTAGGACACAATTCTCCAATTGAGTCTTAATGTAGTTTTGGCTCAATTTCGAACAAAAACGTTTAAGTCATAGGATATTGTTCAAGTGTACCTTTCAAGCCTATGATGTGTTTAGTTGAAGACGTAGCGGAAAAGAGTATAAAGCTTCATCAAACTAGTTTATGTGCCTCGTTTCTACGTCATCACAGTGGATTCCATGCTCCGAAGGTATGAATGCATTATATATATATATATATATATAAAAGAGCTTGGAACAAGTTTATTGGGTGTTAGGTTTTAAAACTGTGTTTTGTTTTCAGAAAGATTTCTATTAAAACTTTAAAATAAAGTATATAAAGTTTCTGGGCAAAAAATAGAATTTTCCAAACTTTCTAGAAGTTCATTCGATATGTCGTTCGAACGAGTTTTTCGTTCGAACGAGTTTGCCAACGAGTTCCCATATTGGCCACTGAAACTTCGTTCGAACGAGATGGTTGTTCGAACGAGATTTCTAATGAGTTTCTAACGAGTTCGCACTGGAACTTCGTTAGAAGCCTCGTTCGAACGAGATGTCGTTCGAACAAATATGTCGTTCGAACGAGATACCAGGCGGGAAAAATTTTGGCAGTTTTTAGCAGTTTTTACCCAATTTCCCCACTTGTTTCTCCACTAACTTTTTGCTGAATATCTATGTAATGGAACAACTTTTGTAAAATCATCGTTTTCATATCCTTCTAACTCCTAGAGAGTGTTTTCAGAGAAAAATCATAAAGAGAAAAAGATCAAGTTTTGAGTGATAATTTTCAAAGATAAATTCATCTACCACTCTAGTTTTCACCGATAGTTTTGTTTATCCAAGTTCATATATATACATCTTGCTTGGAGATTGGAACCGGGTTTATATCTACACCGAATTGAAGATATTGTTTGGGTTTGCTTATACATCCCTAAAAGAAGACGAAGTTTTACTGTGGCATTCCCACATGGTGAAAGGTACCATGTGTGGTTGACGGTGTGCCTATTATCCGATCGGTGGATTTTGAGATCGCGGTGGAGCTCCGTGGTTATCCGCTAGGAAGAGGTGGTTACAAGAAGACGCGTCAAGGCTTGAGAGGGTTCGATTCGAGGAAGTAAGTCATCTGTCTTGTAAATCTAAATTCCGTACTTAGTGGATTTGAGGCTAGGGTCGTCCGAGGTTTTTTTTTCCCATTGTGGGTTTTTCCTCGTACATCACGGCGTAGTGTGATTGATTTACTTTTATCTTGTTTAATAACTTAGAACGCATGCTTAGGATAATTCAATATAAAATTGGTTTTAATTATCACACTTAATTTAATTTGGTGTTAATTTAATTTTGGGTAATGTTTATTTAATTCAAATCTATTATTAAAACTGGTTTGGCCTAATTTGGAATTATTGATAAATATGACTTAGGCAAATTCTAGGACTTGGATTAATTATGTTTAAGTTAAAATGTTTTTTTTTCAATCGATTAATTTAATTTCACTTGGCTTTATTTTAATTTTGAAAGAAATTAAAATTTAGCAATTCGTTTTATTGAACCATCAGCTAACGTTTTCGCATATCTATTTAACTAGGAAATTGATTTTAAAGTAAAAGGATTTTAAAAAGGGGCGACTACAAATTGGTAAAAGAGCCGGACCACTAATTTCTCGCGTCAAAGATCCGTTTTTCGGCTTTTATAATTTTTATGCTCCTTGTATTTTTAGGTGATTCAATTTTTACTCACTCTCAATTTTTTTTGTATCTCTCGAGGGGACGCCTTAATGAAAAATTTGTCCATTTCTAATGATAATAAATTTTTTGCTATTCGAGAAGAATTTAATGAGATTATTAGGTGTAATGAAAAATTAAGAGAATTAAATTTGATATTTGCAAAAAGAATTAAATTTCTTGAAGATGAAAATTCTTGTTTTAAAGCTAAAGTTGAATTTTTGCAAACCTCGCTATCTCAAAAAGATATTTTTCGTGAAAAGCTCATGGACATAAATTACAATTATAATATTTTAGAAATGTCCAAGAAAGAGAGTGATAGTCGAGAAAAGACTCTTAGGGAGAAGTTTGCTCATATTGAGGGGGAGCGTGATAACCTTCTAGGTGTTTTAGAAATTTTAAAGAAGGAGTCCCTTAAAATTGAGGATTCTAATTTATTGCTTGAGTCCAAAATTTTAAAAATGGAAAATGATTTACAAGACTCGAGTAGTTGTGATAATGGTTCTAGCATATCTTGTTCAAATGCTTTCATTGCTAAAGCTAAAACCATTGTTTGTTTTAGAGGGTCTACTTTATCCAAAGACTTTAGAAAAGGTCACACCTTAAGTAACATTTCTCGCATTTTCACATTCTTGCATTGTGGTAGGAAAGGTCACCTTAGGTCATTTTGTTTTGATCTTAAAAGAAGTCCTAGGAAGTCTATGTCTAGCATTCCATTTGTTTCCAAATCCCATCATTTTTAAATATACATCTATATAGGTTCGAAAATCATTCTTAGACCCGCTAGATATTAGATTTGTTGATTCTCATTTTCTTTCACATGAAACCTCCCTTGCTAAATTTAAAGGTTGAATGTGTTAGTTCATTGCATACTCTAGATTGTTGTGCTTCATAATATATATCATTTCTAGGTGTATGCATGTTTAGTCATTCTCTAGTCATTGCTTTATTTCATATCTCGTACTAGAAATCATGACTGGTTTATCTTTTTGTATTATATTTGCTTATTTTTGTTTGCATTAAATGAAAAATTCAAAAAGATTTTTGTTTTTCATTTGTGTTTTATTTGTTTCATTTAAGCTTAATGAAAAATACAAATGATTTTTGTGTGTCTTTTGAGTATATTTTTTTTGGTTAAAAACGTCAAAAACTCAAAAAGATTTTGATTTTGATTTTTTTCGTGTATTTTAGTTTGACACACTTTATGTGGCATACACTTGTGTTAGAATTCCATCTTTTACGCTCCCATGTGGCTAGAACTTTTGATTTAGATTGTCAATCCTTATTATATTCTTTACCATGCTTACATGGTGTAGTTGGATTTTGTGTTGATTTAAATGGATTCTATTTTTATATGCCTCTATTCACACATGCACGAGCTCATTTGAAATTTTAATGTCACATGTTATATTTGAGCTTTGTGAGGTGTTCTCCTATCAATCTTGTCATCTGCATATTTGTGACCTAGGAGGACTAGTGCATGTCGAAATCCGTTGCACGTAAGTTTGTGAGATATAAAAAATGATATATAAATGTGCACGGGGAAGGGCTCCGAAAAGAATAATAATCCTTTACAATTGTAAGCCACCGTTTGAAATGGACCTAAAAGAAATACGTGGTCCAAAGGCCTAAAAACAGAAAAATGGCACTAAAAGAAATATAATTGCTAAGGCCTATGTTTAATTGATATATTCATTCAATATACAAATAATATATATGCTTCTTGAGGGAGATTGGATGGTATATCAACGGTTTGCACAATGTCCGTTTATCCTAGTGGTCTTTATTATCATGACTCTATTTGGTTTGTAGAATCATCAAAACTCTAGGCTTGTATGCATTGTGAGGTTGTATTCAAATGTGATAAATTTTGCAATTAATTGATAACTCCATGAACATGTTTTAAGTGATTGGGTCTAAATTTAATTGTTACTAATTCACACCCCAACACTTTCGTTTCCATATGACACATTTTTGCCATACGAGTGTGAAAGACTCCTATTATATTTTGTGTGTGTCATTTGTGTGTTTATATCTATATATTTGTACTTACGTCTATTAGTTATATCTTATGTATACATATATTTGATATTTTTGTTTAGTCTTTATCGTGCTTACTAGTCCATCTATGCTTTAATTCAAAATTGGTATCTGTCTTGTTACATTCTTTGTTGATATCACATGCTTAATATTTTATGTATCTTATTGGTATCATTTTCTTGCATTCTAGTTGGTATCCGTTATTATTTGTTGGATTAGTTGCGCTTTTGTTGCCCATATGCTTTATTGGTATCACTTTATGCACACTTACATGTTTTATTCTTTAACTTTGTCTATTCCTAAACAAAAAGGGGGAGAATGATAGGGGGAGAAATGGTATCTAAACCTATTATAATCGTATCTTAGTTTGGGGGAGATTTATCTTAGGGGGAGACGTCTTTCTAAGTTGATCACTGTTGATAAAGGGAGAGAATTAATTTAGTGGGAGTACTTACTTTACTTGCATTAAATATTTTGATATTTCCTATGCGTGTAAAGTGTTTGCTCAAGTGTGCAGGAATTATATTATAAGTGGAAACTTTCATCGGCAAAGATCGTGATCCTTTGGGTTGTTTGAGTCAAGAATTGTATTTTTATTTTGGGTGGGACTTTTTATTAGTCTAGTAGAGCTTGACGACCCTTTAGGATTTTTGTTTGGTTTTTGTTCCAGAATAGCCAAAGGGGGAGATTTGTTACGACACAATTCTCCAATTGAGTCTTAATGTAGTTTTGGCTCAATTTCGGACAAAAACGTTTAAGTCATAGGATAGTGTTCAAGTGTACCTTTCAAGCCTATGATGTGTTTAGTTGAAGACGTAGCGGCAAAGAGTATAAAGCTTCATCAAATGTCGAGTTTATGTGCCTCGTTTCTACGTCATCACAGTGGATTCCATGCTCCGAAGGTATGAATGCATTTTATATATATATATAGGAGCTTGAAACAAGTTTATTGGGTGTTAGGTTTTAAAACTATGTTTTGTTTTCAGAAAGATTTCTATTAAAACTTTAAAATAAAGTATATAAAGTTTCTGGGCAAAAAATAGAATTTTCCAAACTTTCTGGAAGTTCGTTCGAACGAGTTTTTCGTTCGAACTAGATGTCGTTCGAACGAGTTTGCCAACGAGTTCTCATATTAGCCACTGGAACTTCGTTCAAAATGTCGTTCGAACGAGATGGCTATTCGAACGAGATTTCCAATGAGTTTCTAAGAGTTCACACTGGAACTTCGTTAGAAGCCTCGTTCGAACGAGATACCAGGAGGGAAAAAGTTTGGCAGTTTTTACCCACTTTCCCCACTTGTTTCTCCACTAACTTTTTGCTGAATATCTATGTGCGGGAATAACTTTTGTAAAATCATCTTTTTCATATCCTTCTAACTCCTAGAGAGTGTTTTCAAAGAAAAATCATAAAGAGAAAAAGATCAAGTTTTGAGTGATAATTATCAAAGACAAATTCATTTACCACTCTAGTTTTCACCCATAGTTTTGTTTATCCAAGTTCATATATATACATCTTGCGTGGAGTTTGGCACCTGTTTTATCTCCACACCGAATTGAAGAGATTGTTTGGGTTTGCTTCTACATCCCTAAAAGAAGAAGAAGTTTTGCCGCGGCATTCCCACATGGTGAAAGGCACCATATGTGGTTGACGGTGTGCCTATTGTCCGATCGGTGGATTCCGAGATCGCGGTGGAGCTCCGTGGTTATCCGCTAGGAAGAGGTGGTTACAAGAAGACGCGTCAAGGCTTGAGAGGGTTCGAGTCGAGGAAGTAAGTCATTTGTCTTGTAAATGTAAATTCTGTACTTAGTGGATTTGAGGCTAGGGTCGTCCGAGGTTTTTTTTCCATTGTGGGTTGTTCCTCATACATCACGGCGTAGTGTGATTGATTTACTTTTATCTTCTTTAATAACTTAGAACGCATGCTTAGGATAACTCAAGATAAAATTGGTTTTAATTTTCACACTTAATTTAATTTGGTGCTAATTTAATTTTGGGTAATGTTTATTTAATTCAAGTCTATTATTAAAACTGGTTTGTCCTAATTTGGAATTATTGATAAATATGACTTAGGCAAATTCTAGGACTTGGATTAATTATGTTTAAGTGAAAATGTTTTTTTTTAATCGATTAATTTAATTTCACTTGGTTTTATTTTAATTTTTAAAGAAATTAAAATTTGGCAATTCGTTTTATGGAACCATCAACTAACGCTTCAGCATATCTATTTAACAAGGAAATTGATTTTAAAGTAAAAGGATTTTAAAAAGGGGCGACTACACTAAGCAGCTCGTGCCTAACATTGGCGTCTACCAATTGGACGATTCAAGGTAATGGGTAGTGATATTTTGGACAGGCCTTGTTGAGGTCTGTAAAGTCAACAAACATACGCCATTTGTCGTTCTTCTTCCTAAACATCACCAAATTTCATGTTGGCCCGAAAATATACCCAAGAAGGGGTGAATTAGGTATATAGGTTTTAATGGAAAAGTTTTAAACCTTCTTAACTTAGTTGTAATGATTAATTTTAATATTATAAATCTAGTTATATGTAAGTAATTAATCAACAATAAATATAGTTAAGAGAGAGGGAATGATGAAACTTTGCAAACTGAGATTTTAACGTGGTTTGGCCTCTACCTACGTCCACGCTCCATACGATACTCGAGAACTTCACTATCTTCGATCCACTTATGGAAGAACCAAAACCTCACAAGGAACACTACCTTTGAAACCACAACCAATAAGACACTACACTCGTCCTTGCCCAAGCGGTATCCATGCAATAACCTAAGGACTTTAAATGGATTGATTACCCGTAACTATGGCATTACCAAATGAGAAAATACAACAAATTTTAACCATGGGTCACAACAATAAGATCCCTAACCAAAACATAAATCCAAATAGCTTACTAAAAAGTAATGAAGTGGGTTTACTTTCTCTATCTAAAAAGTAAGTAAACAAGAATCACAAGTATGTTGATCAAACAGGATTACGGGTATCGCTTTAGTACAAGTAGGTAGTGGGTTTGTAACTTCGCTAAAGAGGGGTTGTAATGGAAGCTTTTGTTTTAAGTAAGTTTTCTTGATGCTTGAGATTTAATGGTGTTTTGGGACTAGAATTCTTAAATGGGTTTTGGGGATATTGAAACAAGCCAGAGAGATGGAACATTACTAAAAGAGATGTTGTATAGGGTTTGGTGATTTTAAAATGGAACGGGGAGGCTTTATTTATAGTTATAGGAGGCATCCATATGTTGGTAAAATGTTTGGTATTCATGTTGGAAGACATGGGGTATTAGGATAAAAGGTTGGAGGATTTTACCAAAATTGTTTCTAGAAAGCCTGACACTTTTAGTTAACTAAAAGTTAGATTTTAGTGGACTAAAACTCCCTTTGTTTGAATTTTGGTTGGTTGTCTTAAAGATTTAGTTGAGTGTTATAAGTTTATCTCGCTAAAACTTGTTTGAGTGGACTAAAAGAAAGGTTTAGTCGACTAAACCTACCATATTTTGGGTAAAAAGATGTTGAGTTTAGGGCTATGATTTAGGGAAGGTTTAGGGAGATATAGGGTGGGATTAGTTGTTGAGGCTTTAATTATATACAAGATAAAACATGTTACTTTACTTTTGAACAATGGTTCCTAAAGTACAATAAAATAAAGTAATAATCAACTGGGCTTTTGAGGATTCTCTGACTTGCCTGAATCATCAACTTTAAGTATATGATGTGATGCTTACATGAGTTGAATCACCATAAGTTGTGGGATGTGTTGGAACTTTCTTGATTAACTGGTTGACGTCTAAGCAATGCTTAAGTCTTGACAGTTTAGGAATAAATGCAAGCTTTAAGTCAACTTCAAAGTAACTTGATATGTTAATTGTATTGGTTATGATTTTATTATCTTATTAAAAGGCCATTATATTTACATGGATATGATTGCATGGTTTCTTGGTTACTTAGATGATGGGTTTATAATACTTATCTCATAATGTATTGAGTTCTTATTTTAATCTAAAGTATATTTAGAGAGGAGATAATGAAGTTGCGATCATATATCAATTGTGTTATCATCATACAAAATTCTTTTGGTTTAAAACATTTGGTTTTACCCTTCATATATTTAATAAACTCAGTTTTCTTCAGCTTATCCACCTCTTCATGGATGGACATATTCTTCTCCTCGAAGAGAACTCTACATATATATTCAAAAGGTTTTGCATCTTTTACAAAGCAATCAAGGTTTATACTAGGCATGTCTTCATGGCTTCATGCAAATACACTTTGACTTTACCTTAGGTAAGTCTGCAAGTTCCTTTTTTAATACTAGGTCCAGGGACGAGCCAAATTGGGTTATCCTCTTTGGATGTTCTTCGTCCAATATTACAGGATCAATATGTTCGGTCACTTCACCCATAACCAGCTTATATTCATCTCGAGGAGCTAAAGTTTTGAACTGATAAGTAGCAGTTAGATTTTCACGTTCTTCGGTTGATGTGTAGTAGCATTCTCATGATACCACTTGAACTTTTTTCACTTGACTCTCTCCGTAATGCATTGGGAACTTCATAAACTGATGCACCATGGAAGATACTGCTTAAAATTTCTTGAGAACAACGCTACCAAAAATGATGTTGTGGGACAAGGCCACATCCTTGTCCTTGACTAAGAAACGCATTATTTGAGTTTTGCAGGTTGTCCATGTCCCAACTGTGACTTCGAGCTCAGTGATTCCCATGGGGTACACCTTCTCCCCTGAAAACCTAATGAGTGGATGGTGATATGCCTCCAGTTTTCTTTCTGACAATCTAAGACTTTTAAAATAATCATAAAATAGCACATTTTTCGAACTCCCGCTATCTACTAGGATCCCCTAAAAAGTCCTCTCATGGACCATCATGCTCACAACCAGGGGGTCATCATGCGGGTACAATAATCCACATAAATAATATTTATAAAAAATATTAATTAATTGATCTTCGTTAACTTTTTGCGGGTGAGTCTCCACTGCCTTGGCCATGTTCACCTAATGTGTGCACAAACTTACCTACGGCATCTCCACTAGTAATGTGTAATACCCCAATTTTTTGATGATTTAAATAACTAAGGGCTTATTTATTACAACGGGATTAATTAAATTTAAATGTGAAGAATTAAATTGTTAATTAATCCGGATCCAATAAAAATAAATATTAACTAGCGTGCTAAGGTTTAATACTTATTAGTTTAATATTACTGTGCGATATGTAATATGAAACTATACACTTTGATAAATTGTCGAGAGATAATAATACGACAGTTTAGTAAATTAAGTCAGACACGCGTGTGAGTCGTGTCGGGACTAAATTGATGGAATAAATATATCAATTATTTTTAGTAACTCGTATGATGATTTCAAGTGTACCGTTGAGTCCGGAAGGATCGAGATAGTCGAAATAGTATACTCGGGTGTTTAGTTTGGGTCCCGGAGCAATTTTAGGCCTAACCGGCACCCCAAAAGGGAATTATGGTAAATTGGATTTTTAGGCCTAATTAATGGACGAAAATTAGGACTTAATTTATCAGCTAAAACATTTGCATTATGGTTAGAAAGCTGGAGTAAGCAAGAACGGACATAGGAAGTGTGAGGGAAAACTTTTGCCAAGAGAAGAGGGCTAAATCGACATCACCGTGCACAACCACCACCACCACCATGTAGATCGGGACGAGGGGAATACATCTATACCAACAATATCCAGAAATCAGACTACTCACTCAAGGCAAGTGTTTATAACTTGCTGTATTTCGGTATTAATTTGATTCATGTTAGTGTACGGTTGTTAGGATTATGTTATAGGTTATTAAAAATGGTGAAATTGATGAACTTGAATGTAGAAATAAGTTCTATGATTTATTAGATTGAAACCCTTAATGTATGAAGACTGGAAATCACATTTTAAGGAATTGATATGTAGAAAAAATCTGGAATAATGGCTTCTTGAACATGTATTGGAAGAACTAGGGTTTTGATCAAATTAAATTGGGGATTTCACGTTTTATGAACGATTCGTAATAAATTAATGATTTTAGGATGTTAGAAATCATGTGTTATTGATGGGGTTCGATATAGAACTATTTATTTGGAGTTTGGAGTGTTGATTGAGAAGGTTTGAGGTTAAAAATGGTGGAAAACGTTGAAAAACCAAGGTAGGGGACGAACAGCGAATTCTCGCGCGAAGTCGCTCGAAGTCGTTCGAGCGAGATTGCTATCTCGCGCGAAGTCGTTCAAACGACATGTGGCAGTCGTTCAAATGACTTACCCCCTCGTTCGAGCGACAGAGTGAAATTTTGAAAATTTCTTTTAGGACCCAGTTTTGAGGTTATCGGTTCAGAAATGAGAGAAATATTTTCCAAATAATAAACTTATGTAAGGCAGGATTTCGAAAGAAGTATGGGGAACTAAATACTTTGATAAACTCGGTACGAAGAGAACACACCGTAGAGATTACGAGAGGGATAATAATCCAAATAACTAGTGAGGAATGTTGAAATCAATATGCGTTAGAGAAGCATATATGTAGGTGAGGGGAAATACCTATCTATTATAATAGGATGTGTGTATACCTATTATGTATTGTTATTATTAAAGACACTAATGGGTGATAACCTGGGGGTGTGAAAATCTTATTATTATAAGTGTACTAATGGGTGATAACCCGGGGGTACAAAAGCATATTGTAAGTGTACTAATGAGTGATAACCCGGGGGTACAAGATTATCTAAATAAGTGTACTAAAGGGTGATAACCCGGGGGTACAGTATGTTGACTAGGTGCACTAATGGGATATATCCCGGGGGTGCGGTATCATGTTCTATATATATATATATATATATATATATATATATAGGGAAGAAGTGACTATATGTATATATGTATGAGAATTGTAAATTAATCTAGTGGGAATGTTAATGAATGTGGGCATGGAAATTTGGTAAGAAAATTCTAATCGAATATTTGACTTATTATGGAAACCAAAAATGTATTAATTAGCTTTTCGATATAGGCTAATTGGTTAACGTATTGTATGGGCGATACAGGCGTACTCATAGTAAGGGTAAATACTATTAGGATGGATTCAGACTAGTTATATTGGGAGGTATAGCTAAGGAGAAAATTTAGATGCGTGTTAGGCGTGCACATTAAAAGAGGGGTGAGAATCTCAAGAGAGAGTTCGAACTAACATGTACTTAATAATTGCTTTACTGCAAATTTTAAATACTTGCTTAAACAAATATTTTTACACATCGGGCTCTGACCCGTTTCTTGCATCTTCTCTCTCGCTTGCTATATATATGTATTATATCAGGTGCTCAGCCACAGGGACATCAGGCTTAGAGTTTAGGATTGCGTGGTATGATGTAGCTGATGTGGGAGCAACAGGACTTTGTTTAGACGCTTCGACTATTTCATTCCTATTCATTATGACATTTCTTTAGGGCATGTGTCACCCCTTCCTTAGACAGTTTCAGAGACTATGTTTACTCTATTTCTCGTTTACTTTCATTTGGATTGATGGGTACTATTATTTTGGTTTAGTGTTTTGAACTGGGATGTTTTATCCAGGCTTATTTATTTCAGCATGCGATTCTGATTTAGTATTTGTATTAATTATTTGTGCGTGGATGTTTTATATTAAATTACTTGGTTTGGTAATTAAAAATGGATTTAAATAAATAAGAAAAAAATGTTTTGACACTTAGCTTAATTATATTAGGTGATTAAATAAGTTATTAAGATTTCGTCAGTGATGCTAAGAATGAACCAACCGAACATTCTATTTTAAATTTTATAAAGGACTGATCACCCGATATTTAATTGGGCGGGGTGTCACATAATGAAGGGCATTTGAACTAAATTATGCTAACATTCTTCACTGATTCCTTAGGATTCTTGGTCAATTCAAGGTCATTTCCATCATATGAGTCTTCATTTCGGTCTCACTTCTTATCGTCACTTTCCTTGTAAGGAGACTATGATCGTCTCCTCGACCTAGTATCCCTCTTGGGCTCAGATGCTCAGCCCGACTTATCTACATAATTCGTCAACTTACCCCTTCAAATTAAGGCCTTGATTTTATTTTTGAAAGACAAACACTTATCAGTTATGTGTCCATGGTCCTTGTGCAAGTCGCACAACATACAGGCATTTTTAGCTTTTCTGTCCACCTGAGCTTTTCACTTCGTTGGATCTCATCGAGGATAATATATACTCCAACAGTGAGTGGAGTGTATTTATTAAACATCTTTAGCCAATATTACTTCGTCTTCCTAGATTTATATTTCTTGTCTAAGCTTCTCCCAGCATCAAACTTTGTACGACCGGACTCCTTTATAGACATTGCCTCCTTAGAATTCATTATCTTTCTTAACTTAGACATGATCTTGACATGGTGTTTGTAGGTTCCTTCGCTAATTATCAATAAATCTTTCTCGGTTGAAAACCACTCGTAATGGAAATTATTGTTATTTTTTCATTATAATCTATCACCTTTAGTTTCTCAGTGTTGAACTTGATGGCATACTCTCTTATCGTTTCACCATTTTTTTATCGAATGCCTAATAAGTGAGCCACCATCTTTCTAGGCTTTGTATTAAAATAAAAGTTGCTAACAAACAGGTTGGACAACTGCTTGAAACTGGTTATCTTCCCCCATAAGAAGCCATTGTACCATATGTGGGCTGATCTAGTCAGAGTAATGGGAAAATCCCGACATCTCATATCATCGAGAATTGAATATATATTTGAAGCAGCTTGATACTACTTTACGTAGTGCATCGGGTTAATTTTTTCATCATATCTAGTTGTTATCACCGGTGTCTTGAACTTCATTGAGGTCGGGTAACTTATAACAGATGCTGCAAAAGGAGATCCCTCGACATAACCCCTATGGAAAGGATCCTTTATCTACATCAAATCTATCAGATAATCTTCTAGGCATTGTTTGTAGGTTCCATAGTTGGTCTTGCTTGACCTTCTTAGTCTTCTCAGTTTTTTTAGCTCGTTGTTGGATATCATTTGAGCTCTCCTCCCTCATGGAATTGTGCTCGGACCTGGATGAACATCTCATACTATGCTTGGACCTAGCCGATCATGTAAACTTCTAATTTTTAGATCGCCAGGACTTTTCCCTGCGCATCCTGGGCTATTTGGGTGCTCTACACGGACGTTCTCGTGCTACCCTTGAGCCCAATTGGTAAAAAATAGAGCCCCTACTCAACCTCTCCAAGATGTTGGGTCTCTCTATCATATAATACAAATCATCATCATAACATGTTGATCTAATGGTTGAAGTTCTTCCTTGCCTATAGGCCTAGTCACTTCGATCGAATTTTTTCTTACTTCCAGACATGTTCTTATCACCAACTGACCTAGGTCCAATTGGCTGGGGTTTTCCAATACTTGTTTATGGTGTGCCAGCCTCTTGTTCCTATGTGGTACGGAGGTGTAATCTTACCTATTCGATCTTATTTTTCCTGACTTTTAGTGTAACAATATTCAGTTCCGGCCCGTTATGTCCGGCCATAGTGATCTGAGTCAATTGTTTCTTGTTTTATTTTATGGCCTCTATGCTTCTAGTCAGGCTTTACGTAATTCCTTACAAATCTCCCAAACTAACAGGTGTTAAGTGAAGACATTCCTCTTCAGCCCTACTATTGTCCGTATTTTTAGTCATTATTAATAAAATTTGAGCAAAAAATAGAGTATCGTAATATAAAGCAAATCGATTCACAATGAATATAAATTAAAAGCACAATAACAGAGATCTAAGTTATGATCTAAGAAATTTTTAACAATCAAACTTAAATTGATTCAAAACAGATCCAACCCTTGGAAACCAAGGTGAATCAGATTGCAATTCATGGGTATGAAGAAATTCAGTATCCTTGAGTGCTAGAAATCAAGAGTGATGAAAAATAACATGGCAAGTCATTTTACATAGATGCTGCCAATTTGTTTTCACTTATAATTAGTATACTGATTGTCTTAGATTAATATACTAATTGCAAGCACTTAAATAGATGAGAAATCTAATTACTGATGTTAATCACAAGAATAAGATTAACAGAACAGAGAGAGAGAACCATATTTACGTGGTTCGGCACAAAATGGTGCCTACATCCGTAGGTGTATTGTTATTTGTATTGATTACTGGGAAAATGCCATTAACAAAAGGAAGCTATCAAGTTCTCTCTAAAATTGGACAACATAACAATAAGGATAGATATCACGAGTTTCCTATATGTGGGTTGTGTGTCCTATTTATAGGCAGATAAAAGAGAAAGAAAGGAAAGGGATGCGTGGCTTCCTTTTATAGGTTCGGTAAGTACATGTTTTACACATATGATGAGGGAATAATAAAAATGTAGTTATCGGAACATGTGGGAGAATATTTGTCATAAATGCCTATTGTAACGGTGTTAGCTAACAATGTCAGATAATAGGATTAACTGACCTATTAAATTTGGTTGAGTCGACCTCCATCTGAGCCAACCAAGCTATTAACAGTGTCCGACCACATTCCCAGTAGGCAGGTAGGTCCAGGTGTCATCTTCTAATTGGTCCACGAGTCATCCCATATTTATGGTATAACAATCCTTACACATAAGCTCCACATAACCCTCGAATGTATATATTTTATATAATTTTAGGTTTTAAAGACAAGTTATTGATGTATGTTTTGAGGATAAAACCTAAATGTTTTGGGGAGTTTTAGGAGTTTTAATAGAGTTGAATGGGGATCTTTTGAGGAAGCTTTGATGGACATTTTATGGAGCTTGGTAAGCCCTTTAAGGCCCACCTTTAGAAGTGGGGGGTTGCCTTCTTCTTTAACTTGTTTATCACATTTTGAACATTTGAGGTGGGGGGTCTATTGCATTATATTCTGAAATTAGTTTAATACATGATTTATTTTACAGATAGATAGATAGATAGATAGATAGATAGATAGATAGATAGATAGATAGATAGATAGATAGATAGATAGATTCTCTGGTGCGAACCAAACCGTACGCACTCGGTGCTGACTTTGTCATCTTCCTCACGTGGTCCCCTCGTGGTCCCTAAGACATTCTGTTATTTTCTTTATATGGTCCCCCTCTTGTTTTATATTAAAACCTTATTTTAAGACTATATAGTTAAAAGATTTATAGTTTAGACCCAACTTGCTATCAAGACCTTAAAGACTTTAGAAACTCACCAAATTCCGACCAAAACCCTAATTGTGGTATCAGAGCCATAAGAAGTTCCTTTTTTACCTAGTAAAAAGACTTTAATGCCCTTGGGATTTATTCCTTGCATTTACAAAGATATTTTTGGAACTAACCCAGACTACCAACCTATACCCATAACTGATTTAGACTCAGTAGGTTGCTTAACCTCACATATAGACGGTTGTTCACATACTGAACACATCCCATCCAAACACGCATATAGTAGACAAGTTACTGCGAGTGCTATTAATAACATAATAGACCAAAATAAATGAATACTCCTTATTTTAAGACAATTAATAAAATACACTCAAACCCTAGAAATAAAGAAAATATCTCTAACAGACTACTAGAAATAGATAGCCAAATCCCAATAGACCTAGTACAAGTTCTACAAGAAATAAATATTAAAACTAATCATATAGAAGTTCTTAACAAAGACATTTTAGAAATTAAAACTTTGACAAAAAATAAGACAGTGAGTTAATTAAACTTACTAAATAACATGCTAAGCTTATCCCTAGATTAGATAATTATCTTCCTAATGGAGATAGTTAGATCAGACTGGAATGAGGTACCAAGAGACCTCTCCATTCAGACCTTAGCAGATTTTTACCAAAGAATTTTATAATAGATAAATGATGATAGATTTTATTATAAGATAAATGAAAATGAGATTCCCAACGCTGCTAAAGCAACTAGACTCATTGTTGATACCAAAATTAATATGCTGATATGGACGAATGATATGAAGACACGTGTCAATCTACTAGGCATAATAGCAACGAGGAAGTTCATTTCCACGACCAACTCATGTTCTCTCCGAGCAACGAGGATACACCGAGGAGCTTCAGCACTCCGAGGTACTCTAGCGCTCTGAGGTACTCTAGCGCTCCGAGGAACTAAGGCGGTCCGAACTGCATCTCGGTCGTAGCATTAATTGCCAGATAATCAACAGTTCAATTATTCATTGAACGTTTATCATCTTGACGCACACGCTGCATTAAATGTATTACCATTTCATATGTATATCATTTAATGTATCAACCCTTTCATGTACAGCCTAAGGGCTATAAATACCTTGTATCACCCTCATTCAAAGGGATGGGAATTTCTTGAGATCTCTTGTAATCGAGAATTCCTCAAACACTCAGCAATAACATAACAGTGGACGTAGGCCATTCATATAAGGCTGAACCACTTTAAAAATCTTTGTCTCATTTATTTATCTGTGATGAGACAATTAGAGTGATCTAGTTTTTTACATCAACAGATTGGCGCCGTCTGTGGGAACGACTTGTTATTATCATTTTTCACCACAAATCATTCATCATCAATGGCGGATAACCCAGAATCTAGCAATCGAAACGCTGAAAATGCTGGAAATCCTCCTAATCCCTCTGCACCTCCAGATCTGGCTGTGATCATGACAAATCTGGCTCAAGGACAAACCGCCATGCAAGATACGATGCGGCAACTCATACAAACCCTTCATGGCGGTGCACCTGCACGTTCGGGACAGCAAAGTGGTCAGAGGCAAACTTATTTACTTTCTTCACGATCCAGGCGTACTGAGTCACGTCGTAATGAGGAATCTGATGATTTCTCTTATCAACCTGGGCGAACTTCATCAATAAGGGCTACAGATACTGATCAGCATATCACTCTCTCTCCAGAAAGACCCAGTGCTTTAGAAAGACTGAGTAGGATGTCTCCTTTCAGTCGATTAGGCCCTAGGAGGAATAGGAGTCCACCTAAGACCATGTCGAGGAGTTTTCGACAACCATCAGATCTAAGAGAAGGATCAGCACAATCACGACCGGCTGCTCATCAAGATAGATCTCAAGAAGCTACCTCAGAACGATCAATTGCTCGAACCAATAGGCCTGAGGAAGGAAATGAAGCGTGGAAAGGATCTCTCCAACGATTGGAGGATAAATTGGGAGAAATGGCCAAAGCAAAGAACCCCCTACAACGAAATTTTGTTCGAGGAACACCTTTTTTACAGGCCATTGTGAATTTTCCTACACCGTCAAAGTTCAAAGCACCTGTAGTGACCCCCAAATATGATGGAAAGACAGATCCTGTTCTTCACATAGAGCAATATCAAGCTGCTGCCGACATTTATGTCGTCCCCAACGAGATGAGATGCAGAGCGTTCTCAGGAACTCTTACTGGAGCTGCCCAGATATGGTACAATAATCTTCCTAGGGGTAAGATTTCAACTTTCTTTCAGTTGGCCGAGTTGTTTATTGGCAATTTCTGTTTTGGAGCAAAGCCAGTAAAACGAGTAGCACACATGTTAAGTGTTAGACAAAAATCTGGTGAGAGTACTAGAGATTACATAACTCGTTTCAATAACGAGAAGCTGGAAGTCATAGATTACGAAGAAAAGACAGCAATCACCGCCTTGATGAGTGGGTTGTTGCCTAATAAATTGTATTACACCTTGGCGAAAGATCCACCTAAAACTATGTCAGAGTTGATGGCAAAAGCGGCCAAAATCATGAACGCCGAGGAAGCTATGGCTGCAAAGAAGAATATGGATAAAGACACCAAGGTGGACGTCGACAAGTCTAAGAATAAAGAGCATAAGGGCAATGGTGGTGACAAGCGTTCCAGAAATAATAAATCATCATGGGAAGTCCTGAAGAAATACGACAATTATACTCCTTTGAAAATGGGTATTCATCATGTCTTGGAAGAAATCAAGAACAACGAGGAGGTAAAATGGCCAAAGAAACTGAGGTCAGACCCTGATTCGAGGAGTAAGGATAAATATTGCGAGTTTCATAAAGATCATGGTCACATGACCAAAAATTGCATAGCTCTTTAGAACGAGATTGAAACGCTCATCCGAAGAGGAAAGCTAGCAAAATATGTTGATCGGGGAGGTGATAGAAAAAATAACGACCGAACTAGAGAGAGGTCTAGATCTCCTCGTCGAGCAGAAGAGAAAAAGAAGAGAAACCATGAAGATGATCCAGATGATGACCCCGACCTTCCCAAGAAACCAAGACAGCCAGAACGAGAGGTATTTTCTATACGTTTTGGGTCATTTGATTGTAATGTCATTACAGGAGGAGATGCAAGAGGAGGAGACCTTACTGCAGAAAGAAAAGCTTACCTTGGAGAGGCTCAAGCTTGTTCATATATTCAGCGAATAAATCTAGCCGAGGACGATCGTCCGAGGAAGGTAAACAAAGAGAAGTTGGTCATTGGCTTTTCAAAAAACGACCTAGCAGGTGTTCTTTATCCTCACGATGATCCTCTGGTGATCAAAATGAGGATGAAGGAAGTAGTGATTTCAAGGGTGTTGGTAGACAATTGAAGTTCGGCAGACATCATGTACTATTCATGCTTTGACAGCTTGAATTTAAAATTATCTCAATTGGAACCGTATCACAGACCCCTCCTGGGTTTTGCTGGCGAGAAAGTTTTTCCACTTGGGACGATCAAGTTGGACATATTCATTGGAACTTGTCCTGCTTGTCGAACAGAGAGAATACGCTTCTTTGTGATGGATAAGAATGTGAAGTCAGCCTACAACATCATCATGGGAAGAGTTGGTTTGAAGAGGTTCGAAGCAGTTCCATCTACAGTGCATCAGTGCTTAAAGTTCCCAATAAATTTTGGAGTAGGAGTTGTGAAAGGTGATCAGAAAGTAGCTCGGGAATGCTATTATTCATCTGCCAAGCAAGAAGAACTAGAAGATTCAAGAAAAAAGACTACTACCTACCAGGTGGATGAAGGCACAGAAATTGAAACACTGGATCCTCGAGATGAATCCCAACTTGTAAAAGGACAGGCGGTGGAATCTACATAAAATATTATTCTGGACGACGAGCACCCTGAACGGGTAACCCAGATAGGTTCTACGTTGGATGCTTCAATAAAACAGGAGTTGATAACTTTCTTGAGAAACAGGAAGAAAAATTTTGCGTGGAGTCATGAAGACATGCCAGGAATAGATCCAAACTTCTTATGTCATGAGCTCAATGTGAATAAGGAGATCAAGCCTGTAAAGCAGAGAAGAAGGGTATTTAGCCCCGAGAAGAATCAGGCTATACAAGAGGAAGTCGAGAAGCTCCAGAAAGCCCAATTCATTGAAGACATAAAGTATCCAGACTGGTTGGCAAACGTGGTGATGGTAAAAAAGAAAAATAATAAATGGAGAATGTGTGTTGATTTCACCGATCTTAACAAGGCATGCCCAAAGGATCATTTTCCATTGCCCAGAATTGATCAACTAGTGGATGCTACCTCGGGACATGAGCTGCTCAGCTTCATGGATGCATACTCTGGCTACAACCAGATCAAAATGAAACCTGAAGACAGGGAAAGTACTTCTTTTATTACCCCTAGGGGAACTTATTGCTATAATGTTATGCCTTTTGGTTTGAAAAATGCAGGAGCGACATACCAGCGACTGATGAACAAGGTTTTTACCAAACAAATCAGTTGCAACATGGAAGTCTATGTCGATGATATGCTGACAAAAAGCAAGAAAGCTACAGATCATCTAGTTGACTTAGCTCAGACATTTGACCAACTGGATAAATATCAGATGAAGCTCAACCCGACGAAATGCACCTTTGGAGTACGAGAAGGAATGTTCCTCGGATACATCGTCAACCAACGAGGGATTGAGGCAAATCCAGAGAAGATCAAAGCTCTTTTAGGGTTGCGATCTCCAACTACGAAGAAAGAAGTGCAGAGTCTTACAGGACGAGTTGCAGCGCTCAACAGATTTGTGTCCCGAGCAACTGATAAATGCCTCCCATTCTTCAAAACACTTCGAAAAACTTTTGAGTGGACTGATGAATGTGAGAAGGCCTTTCAAGACTTGAAAAAGTATTTGGGAGCACCTCCATTGTTGTCCAGGCCAATAACAGGAGAGAAGTTGTACTTATATCTGGCAGTATCAGAGAATGCAGTCAGTTCAGCATTGATCAGATTGGAGAATGGAGTCCAGAAACCAATCTATTACACAAGTAAAGCTTTCCGAGGTGCGGAAATCAGGTACCCAAAGCTGGAGAAATTGGCATTAGCATTAATTAAAGCAAGTAGAAGAATGAGGCCATATTTCCATGCCCATACCATCGTCGTTTATACCGACATGCCACTGAGGCAAGCCCTTCATAAGCCAGAAAAGTCAGGAAGACTGATGTACTGGGCAATAGAGCTCGGTGAATATGGTATTGTGTATGAACCCAGATCATCATTGAAAGGGCAGGCTGTAGCAGATTTTATAGCAGAGTTTACATATCCTGATACCCCCGAGGAACAAAAATTGCTCGCTGACCAACCTGTGGATGTTACAGGATCAACAGACATAAGTCCAGACCAACTCCGGTTGGTAAAAGGGCTTGTGGATGTAGAAGGATCATCAACTTCAAACTCAGACCAGCTCCGGTTGGTAAAAGAGCGAGAAGAGATGATCGATGAGGAGCGAAAAGTGTCATGGGAGGATGAAAAAAAGCAACAAATATTTCACCGAGGAACTCTATCAGATAAGGAATTTGAAGACGGGTTACCCATATGGAGATTATATGTAGATGGCTCATCTTGCACAGCAGGTTCTGGGGCAGGAATTGTTTTGAATACTCCAGACGAGATTGACATGGAATATGCTTTGCGATTCCAATTCAAAGCCTCCAATAATGAGGCTGAGTATGAGGCCATGATAGCAGGTCTTAATTTATCAAAGATTATGGAAGCGCAACAAGTGATGGTATTCAGTGATTCTCAATTGATTGTGAATCAGATGATGGGAACATATGCGGTTAAAGGAGAACTAATGGTCAAGTATCATGCAAAGGTGATGGAATTGTTGGCAGAATTTGATGCCATTCAGTTGATCAGAATACCCAGAATAGAAAATGCACAAGCAGACGCACTGGCCCGACTAGCATCAGCTACTCGTACCGAGCTACGAAGAACAATACCAATTGAAGTACTGGAAAGTCGGAGCATAGATGAAAACCTGACGATGAATGTTATTACCCTTGATTTAGGACCATCTTGGATGGATCCCATCAGGGCATATATTGAAGAAGGAGAATTGCCAGAGGACAAGCTCGCGGTAAAGAAATTGAAGTTTAAAGCTGCTCGGTATGTACTAACTAATGGTGTTTTATATAGACGAGGAATTATGGCAGGTTTGCAGAGATGTGTGCATCCATCCGAAATGAAAGAATTGATTGAAGAGATCCATGAAGGATCTTGTGGAGCTCATGTAGCAGGTCGAACACTTTTGCAAAGGGTAATGACTCAAGGATACTACTGGCCGAAGATGAGGGCTGATTGTATAGCCTATGCTAAGAAATGTGACAAGTGCCAACGTTTTTTCTCCATCCGACGAACTCTACAAGCATTGTTGACACCAATAACTTCCCCTTGGCCATTTGCTATGTGGGGAATTGATTTGGTTGGACCACTGCCGACCACCCGAGGAAGATTCAAGTACCTCGTCGTTGCAGTGGACTATTTTACTATGTGGGTAGAAGCTGAGCCGCTTATCGATATGACGTACGAGAAGGTATACCAGTTTGTTTGGAAGAATATCATCTGTCGATATGGTCTCCCTCATGCCTTCATCACAGATCATGGAACACAATTTGACAACGAGGAGTTTGCTGCCTATTGTCAACAATCAAACATCCTGAAGACCCATTCAGCACCAGGTCATCCTCAAAACAATGGGCAGACCGAGGTGACAAACAGAACACTACTAAATGGTTTGAAGAAGAGGCTAAGTGAAGCTAAAGCTAACTGGATTAATGAGCTACAATCAGTATTGTGGGCTTACCGAACAACTCCCCGAGTAGCGACTGGAGAATCACCATATATGTTGGCGTTGGAAGTGAGGCTGTAATACCTACCGAGTTGGGTCTCCCAACACATAGAGTGCTAAATTTCAATTCCCCAGTCAGTGACTTGATGAGAAGATTAGATTTGGACATGCTCGAGGAGGTCAGAGAGGAGGCAGCCATTAGGAATGCTGCTTATCAACAACGCACAGCTCTATTCTACAACAAAAGGGTGAAGAAATGCGACTTAAAAGAAGGGGATTATGTGGTAAAGAAGGTCATTCAGAAGCACAATAAGCTTGAAGCCAACTTGCATGGACCTCACCGAGTTACAGAAGTTGTCCGACCAGGAACTTACCGAATAGCAACTCTAGAATAAGAGGAATTCAAGAATGCTTGGAATGTTGAACACTTTCGCAAGTATTATCAATGATGTAAAATGTACAACAGTTCCATTAATATGAATAAAACGATGATGTTTTCACCATTTTTCTCTCCTTTCTTTGAAAGTTTTTCGGGGAATACTAGTGTTGTACACTACGCTGCTCGACAGCAAAAAGAAGACGATAGTTCAGACCCACGACCAACTTCGGTTGGTAAAAGGGCGAGAACAAACGATAGTTCGAAAGAACCCGATATACTCCTTTGGTTAGGAGGCGTACACTTGCGTGATCAATTTCGGTTGGTAAAAGAGCTTGTGGACAGATAGTTCGAAAGAACCAAAAAATATACTCCTTTGGTTAGGAGGCGTACACTAGCGTGACCAACTACGGTTGGTAAGATAACTAGTGGACAGATAGTTCGAAAGAACCAGATAGTTCGAAAGAACCAAAAAATATACTCCTTTGGTTAGGAGACGTACACTAGCGTGACCAACTACGGTTGGTAAGATAACTAGTGGAAAGATAGTTCGAAAGAACCAGATAGTTCGAAAGAACCTGATAGTTCGAACCCATGACCAACTCCGGTTGGTAAAAGGGCAAGAACAACATTCTTAAAAATGCCAATCTCGGTTGGTTTGAAAACAAAATATGCCAACAAGTTGATCGGAAGGTAAAATCATTCCAGAAAATACAAGAATTCCAAACTGAACCAAGTATAGTTGGTCGGTGATCAACTATACTTGGTCGACGAGGATAAATTATCGACCTTGGTTGGTCGGACACATTTTATGAAAAAGTTTACCAAGTATGGTTAGTCGGGGATAAAAACCCATCAACTGTAGTTGGTCGACAAACGCAATTTAACAACCTTGGTTGGTTGGAAACATTCTAAACATTTTATACTCATTACTTTATTATTAAGTGATTGAGCAACATTGATACTTGTAATTTTGATTACTAAGTTGGTTGATGAACATCACCATATTGTTATCTTTTTAACAGATACATATGCACAAATGTAAAAATGTTTGATAAACACAAGACAATAGCAATATAGATTTGCAAACAGAAAATGAAAGTCTTTCATTAAATTCAAAATAAATTACAAGCTACAGATATGTGCTAACTGTTACATTGAAAAACCTATTCTATTGGTTTCTTTCCTTTAACTTTTGAAACAGGCTCCTCGCCAGCAGGAGGATCCTCCAGGCAAAGAGGAGAATTGATGAAATTAATATCTCTGAGCATTCTGACGTTCATCACAGAAGGTGTATCCAAGAGATGCTCGGGACGAGATAATTCAGTCTGAGAATGAAGACTATAGTCGCCAAGGTATTTTGAAATTAAGCTCCGAGGAATGGCACGAGCTAGGATTCACTCCATGTCTAGTTTATAAGGCGGTACAGGCAAGTCTAGTAGCCCAGGAGCATGATAATCCCATAAGAAATGGCCCTGTTCTAGCTTTAACACACCCAGGGCGTTCAACCATCCTTGTTTATAACCTTCGTTATTAGCACTTTCAAGACGAGCATCCCAAGTGACAAAGGGCTTCATTGTAGCCTGCCATCCAAAACTCACGAGGTTGTTTGTGAAATTGGAAAGTTATTCTCTCTAGTTGCTCGTGAAGGTTCCTGGCAAAAGCATCTTTATCATTCAAAGCAGACTTCGTCGCAGTAAGTTGATCTTCCAAAGATAGGTTTTTCTTAGACATTTCAGATAAATCCCGATCTTTGGCGTTCAATTGGAATGCTTGAGTTTCCAATGATGACAGAGTACGAGATTCTTCAACATTACGGCTGAGAACTCTTGATCGACTCCGAGCAGGTGGAGAATTTTGCTCCTCAACAACATTTTGAACAACTCTTCCTCGCCCCTGAGAACCTCTTCCTCATCCCCGAGCAGTAACAGGAGTACCAGATCTTCTTAAGTTATCCAGTTCTTGCCTTAATTTGGCATTCTCAAACTCTAAGAACGAGAAACCTTCATCGGTAACCGGTACTAAAGCAGTGGAAGATGACGCTGCAGATTCATACTGTGCCAACTTTTTTTGCAGATTATTTTTCTCTTGTTCCAGCAACTCAGCAATCTACCTGCAGGCCTCAACTTCACCTTTTAGAGTTCTCTCCCTAACATCGTATCCAGCAAGGATCTTTTTATGGCCTGTTTCAGAAGAAAGCTGTTGATATCCATTTTCATACTCCTTGTGCAGCAAAGCAGTTGATTCATTGTATTGATGTTGTAGATCTTCTAAGGTACAATGAAGTTCCTCGATCAATTCATAGTAGGCCACGTTGTTGGCCACAGCTCGGTCAAGTAAATCCTTCAAGTACCGATAAGCCTCAATTGCTTGTTCTGAGGCATCATGGCCAAGGATGTCAGCAATTTCTGATACACTCAAATTTGTATGACCTGCTTTATAATATTCATGGCATTGCTGCATCAGCTTTGTGTCATGTGCAGATATCAGTTCCCTTCTAGCCACAAACTAATGATGAAAAGAAGACAACAGTCAACAAAAACAAATCATCAACAACAGAGATGAACAAAGATGTATTTTATTAGATCACAAAAAGATTACATTGTTTGATTACAAATAATGAAAGATAGAAATGATACCGAACAACTTCACACCTTTTCCTTGTCTCCCAAGACTTTCTCGGGAGGCTGGGACGAGGAGCTTGGTTGCTCGGTGGTAATAGCAGCTTGATCAGTAGGAGTTGAAATTTTCTCAGGAGGAGGAGGCATGGAAGAAATGTCCTCGTTTGCAGAAGGTAGAGGCAGGGACTTGATCACCTATGGCCATGGAAGATTCATCAGAGATAGGCTCATCTTCTTCTTCTTCTACAATTGGTGGGGGAGGACCAGGGACGTGTAGCTGAAATAGGTTAGAGTCCTCTTTGATCTTCAATTCCTACAGGGCAGCTACCCAGCCATCTCGGAAGTATTTCAACTTCCCGTATTGTACTTGGGATGTCATCGCAGCAATCCCTTTGTCCCATCCTTTATCCCAGCCAGCGCTGAAGGATTTTTTAACTGCGAGCTTTCTTTTCATTTTCTCCGAGGAGAGCTTCTCGGATAGGAGATCCTCGGTAGTCTTTAACTTCGCTTCCAATTCTTCTTTTTGGCGATTGATATCTCGTAGGACGGTCAACTCTTCCTCTGCCTTTTTCAGCTTATCTTCAAGCTCTCCAAAGTTCTTGAGCTTGTCGTCATATTTTTTATGCTCAATCTCTAAACTTTTCACCTTATTCTCCAAACTCTTGGAGGTCTCAGCCAACTTCACCTTCTCATCTTCAACTATTGACAACTTCTTTTCCCAGACAGCTTTGTCCTCACTATACTGCTGATGAGAATCCTTCAAGGATTGGGCCAAACCCAGCAGAGCATCCTCTACCCCCGACGAGGAGCTGGAAGCTTTAATTGCTTCATCTTTCTTCACGATGTTGTTAAAATAATTCACCAGCTAAACAAAGGAAAAAGTAACAGGTCAGTACAAAAATACAAGTATTCAAAGAAAGAAAGGAAATTCAGAGTGTGAGAAATTTACTGAAGCAAGGTGACGGGTAGCTAGGGATGTCAGCATATCCCTAGAAATCTTTTCATCAATTCCTTGGACCTCGGGTATGATCCAAGTTTTTACCGAGCTCATGGCAGAGCTCGGAGGAATGATGGTTGGAACACCAACACCACCAGCTGGTAGAGAAGAGATGGTTTCAGTCAGATTGGCAGTTTCAGCCAAATTGACCGAGGATGATTTCCTCAATCTCCTCAAAGGAACTTCAGCAATTTCAACCAAGGAAGAGCCCTTGGCCGGAGAGATAGCAGTCATCTCCACAGGAGCAACCTTCTTGCTCGGAGCCACTGGGGGCTTCTCGGTAGCTTTTGAAGGCGCAACATCCACCTTCTTAGTCCCCTCTGGGACATCAATTTTGCTTTTCTTGGCTTCAGCAGCAGAAGTAGTATCATCAAATAGAGCAGGGGGAGCTCTTTTCCTGCCCATTCTTTGACTTAAAGGGATGTGAGAATCTGAAGAAGAATCCTCTGGAGTTGAGGCTGGCTCAATAGGATGAGCAGTATAAGAAGTCGTATAGCTCCTATACTGCAGCAAATATGATGCAGACCTGATGTGCTCGTCTGCAACGTTCTTATGCAAACCCCAGATAAGTTTCAGATGCTTAATATTAACCTCTGATTCTTTTGGAGTTTTTCTTTTGCTATCAACTGCAAATAAATACATAATGAGATATCAGTCATACATTTTGTCAAACATGATAAAAGCATAATTTCATAAGTAAAGGAAAATGAGAATAAACCTATCCCATTGCCATATGGGGGGCATTTAGGACCCTGGTATACTGCATCTCCAACTAAGGGGGCATATTGCCAATTTTTAATCACCACCCCATGTTCAAAATAATCTCTATTTGCATCAGGGAGGTTAACTACAAGAGCCCTATTTAAAAACCTAGTTTTTAAGTAATAAACATTATCTAAAATAGCCCGTCTATAGCAATACATAATCTCAGGAATCCCTATACGAGTTCCATGAGTTAGATTTAATTTATACACCCCATTAATTATTCTCCATGAATTGGGGGATATTTTTGCAGGAACAACGTCAAAGTACTGACAGAACTCTAAGCATAAGGGGTTTGGCGGAAAATAAAATCCACATTCAGCAATGAATAGACTGGGGAACCAATGTCCCTCAGCCAATCGAAAATAATCTAAAGGCTCAGAAAGAACCTCCAGAGTTACCCAGGAAGGAATGGAAAAATCGGAACGAAATTTCTCAATAGACTCCACAATATAAACCATACTGAATAAAAGAAATACAGAAGAAAAAAAGAGAATCTTACAGGAAAAAGGAAGAGCTGACAACTAGCGAAGGAAAAGATTAACGCACAAGGGAGAGAGAGAGAATAGAAAGCTTGAATGCAGAAAATTGGAAAAGGTAGAAGACGGTATGGTTACCTAAGAAGTTTAAATACTTTATCTTGGGAAGCTGCGAAGGAAATAATTACACAAAAGAATCTAATACGCCACCGGCGGCTAAAAGGACAAAAATGCACGAAGATCGAAGCACTCATAAAAATTCGAAAAAGGCGGATTCTGTGAATTTGAAAGAAATTCAAATATGAAGAAAAGGCTCCTAAAACCCAGGAAAGTCATTTAATATCGTCATATACCGAGAAATAATGTTCCATACTCCTCAAAGTTCGAAATACGAAACATTGGGGGCTTCTGTTGATACCAAAATTAATATGCTGATATGGACGAATGATATGAAGACACGTGTCAATCTACTAGGCATAATAGCAACGAGGAAGTTCATTTCCCCGACCAACTCATGTTCTCTCCGAGCAACGAGGATACACCGAGGAGCTTCAGCGCTCCGAGGTACTCTAGCGCTCTGAGGAACTAAGGCGGTCCGAACTGCATCTCGGCCGTAGCATTAATTGCCAGATAATCAACAGTTCAATTATTCATTGAACGTTTATCATCTTGACGCACACGCTGCATTAAATGTATTACCATTTCATATGTATATCATTTAATGTATCAACCCTTTCATGTACAACCTAAGGGCTATAAATACCTTGTATCACCCTCATTCAAAGGGATGGGAATTTCTTGAGATCTCTTGTAATCGAGAATTCCTCAAACACTCAGCAATAACATAACAGTGGACGTAGGCCATTCATATAAGGCTGAACCACTTTAAAAATCTTTGTCTCATTTATTTATCTGTGATTAAACAATTAGAGTGATCTAGTTTTTTACATCAACACTCATATTAAAAAGATTAAATTTAATCTCTACATCCATAGAATCTACCCAAGACTATAATAGTAGCGTTGTTAAATACTTACATTTAGATTTAAAATCTAAGACAAAATGATTAACTACTATCTACACAGACTTTGTTAAATTCCAACAAAATTTAGCAAATTATCTTAATAATTTGGAAAGCCATAACCTATCTAAAATGGATAGTATTATTAATGAACTTAGACTAGACATGGCCCAAGTAGAAGAAAAATACAAAAAAATTATTAAGGGAATTAAGTTTATATATAATAAACCTTCCCAGTCAGAATTAGACTCTCCATTTATTTTAACTCGTTTAGATAAAATAGAAAAAACTGTAGAAACCATAGAAGCTAGGATGGCACATGAATTTGTTCATAAACAAGAAAAAAAAAGATGAGGTAAAAGACTATATTAATAAGATTGCTAATTCTCTTGTTAATACTCTTGTTAAAAATAATGAAGATAATAATAATAATGCAAGAAAAGATAATTTTAAGGCATTTAATGAAGAAATCCTTATGCAGATAAAAAGACAAAAAGATTATTCAGACTCTTTAGAACGGATTGAAAAAAGACTTGAACAAAAATAGGTAATCACCTGTAAATTTAGAGAATCTCCTTATGTAAGAACTAAGTAAGGAAAGACCATAACTATAAGAATCATAAATGATGGATTAGATAAGATTAATAAGATAGTTAGCTCTATCCCAAATATCGGACAGAGTAATTGTATGCTCCAAAGACTTAAGGATTCATCCTCCAATGTTAAAACATGGTGGAAGGAGAGAAATTTCACCAATCCTCCCCAATGGAAAGAATGGGGTGAAGTTGACTGGAAGATTATTAAAGATTCCATTCATAATGGACAACTTCCAGCCGTTAGATACATATACTTGTTTAAAGAAGGTGTCACTACTAAGACTCCTAATTATAACATGACTTACCATTGTAAGAATCATGTGTTAGACAAATCCTATACTGAGCTCCAAGTGTTTGACTCAGAATGGCTTAGATCTAGAGTAACTGATAGAAAGTTATAATTCCTAACCTTTGGACTCTTTCAAGAAAGAATCCAATGATTACATAGACCTTAGAATAATATTAACATATTGTATTGTTTAGTAGATAAAAGATGGAAAGATTCTGAGAAAATCCTTATTGGGATAGCCCAATTAGAAATTTCAGACAACATAGGATACTTTAATGTCATTCTTGCATTTACAGTAACCGTAGACACAACCAAACATTTTAAGTTAATCTTATATGCTAGTGGCTATAAAGACTATATTATCCTATACGCTAATATAAATATAGAATTCCAAAGCTATGTGAATTTCTCCCAATTTCCTTATGAAGTAATGCAATCGGGAATTCCTAGTGGTAGACTTAATGAAAAAAATTTAGTTAGAACCAATGTTTCAGACTACAATCGTACTTACAGTATTAGGAATACTAGACCTATGAAAGAAAAAGCTAAGACTCTTTGGCAATTGCTAGAATTTCAAGAAACTAAGACTATACAAAATAAACCTTTGTTTATTAACCAAGACGATGTCACTGTAAATGTTACTATCCAGTTTGACCCTCCTAAGATTATCAATAAGAATATCTAGACTGAAGAAGTTAGATTCAGTTATATGCGAAAAGCCATAATCAATGATCCTTCAGAAGGAGAATGTAGTAGTAAGACTAGTTCGAATTTACTAATAGAAGCCCTGATAATTAGACCTAGAAGATCATTTGAAAATAAAGACTTATTTAGAGAAAAAGATAGGATCCAAAACTTTGGACATGAACCTTCAGAATTGGACATGAAGACATTTAAAAAACATCTAAATATAAGTGATTCTTTTAGGATCCAAGAAAGAGATAGATTTAATATGATAGCTCAAGACCGTATACTAAAATTAAAAGAATCTAAGAATATTAAAGAACTTTTTAGAAATCTTAGACTAATCGAAGAAGGAGAAGAAAGACTAATGTCAACTACACAAGTAGAACCTAATAAGCAAGAGATAGGAAGTAGTAGTAGGCTAGATAATGCTCCTAGACTTTTTAGTAAACCAATAGGAATAAATATTCATATATACTCAAGTACTGTAGTAAAGACCAAACCTGATTATATAAAAGACTTTCCAACTAGTGATAAGAGTTTTACTCCCGTTGAGACTATGGCAAGTCAAGTCATAAACCCAGTTGGGATATACCTTAACTTAGAAAATATCCAAGATAGGAACAAGGCCTTAGATGAATGGCTTAATCAGATGAATATGTGTTTTGCATCTAATGAACAATGGGATGCAAGTTCATGTAAATAATACGTTGAGAAATCCATTAGACGTATCACAAAAGACTATCTAGATAGTTTGAGAAAGGCTACAGACAAAGACTCCTTAGCTAAGATTGAGAAAATGAAGGAAAACCTAGAAGAAAGATCAATTGAAGAATATATTCAATTATTCACGTCAGAATTTATTGGAGCCGGACATTTAGTTCAAATCAATGAACAAGACCTAGCAAAAACTAAGTTATCCCCCCTTAACATTTGTAAACTAGATATGATCAATGAATATAGAAATAATTATGAGTAGTTATATTACCAAATTAAAGAATTTGGATAGACCTTAAAAGATGAATACTTTAGGAAGATACCAGCCATAAGACAAATCCTAATTAATGAATATAGGAATTGTCCATGAGTAGCTGGAGTTAAGAATAACTCCCTTGGAGAAAGAATTAATTTCGCCAAAGACTATATCATATATAAGAGACGTGATATAACTCAAGGAAAGTTAATAGAAGGGACTTTCAAACAGATCCCTCCAATCAAAGACGAAAGATACATCGCTCCAATCCAATAGGGATGTGGAAGTGAATCTAAGAAATTCAAAAAGAAATTAGAATGGAAACATAGGAAGTTTAAGACTAGACCTTTAGGATTTTCAAATAAGTTTAGATTTAGACCTTCTACTACCTTTAGAGAAAAGAACCCTAAGACTAAAAAATAGATTCAACCAAAGAAGATATTTTAAGAAGAACACTAGTAAGTATAAGAAGGTTCCTAATTATAGGAAAGAAAAAGATGTAGATCAATCTACGACTGCCATCAAATAATGTTGGGCTTGCGGTAAAGAAGGACACTTTGCTAAAGACTTCCCTAATAAGAAAGATAAAGAATTCATTAAGATTATTAATACAATATTAGACTATGCAGATCAAGAAGAATTAGATATCCTATATGCTATAGAAATATCATACATAGAAGATGATGACAACACTAGTATCTATAGTGCATATATAGATAGTGACTCGAAAGACTATAATAGTGATACTGATGAGTATGAAGACTCTCAGAATACTCTAGACTTATATATGATGCAAACTAATCAAGATGATTTAGATAATGAATATATAAACTTTGAAGAAGCTTGGTATAAGTGTATATTAAGCCCCTTTTTAGAGAAAAGATGGATAGTTAGTAATTCTAAGTTACCAACATATATACCTAGATGTTACTTTGATGAAAGAAATTATTTTACATTTCAAATAAAATTTAGCAAGAAAGACTTTGTACTACCCCGTATTTTTATGCTATATTAATTTGGGGATCTATTAAATTTAATGTGAGTGAATTATTTAATAAAAATTCGAAAATTAATTATGTTATAATTATTAACGTGACGAGAGTTAGTAATTATGAGAAATTTGTTGAATATTACTAATGAGCAAAGTAATATATTATATTGGTTATATTGAATGTCATGAGTGAGTTAAATGACAATTTCAGAAATTTAAGTCGGAATGTGCTCGTGTCGCGTCGGGACTAAATTTTGATAAATAAAAAGTGAATATTTTATAAGTTGCCCGTATGGTCATTTTGAGTGTGCCAACGCGTCCGGAAGGGTTGAGATAGTCAGAAAAGTGTACCCGGGGGTGTAGTTTGGGTCTCGGGGAGTTTTTAGGCCTAATTAGTAACCCGGGAGGGCATTTTGGTCATTTTACATTTATGGGTAATTAAACCCACGAAAATCAGCAACCTATATCATCCATTTAGGTTAACCATTTAGGGTTAGAATATTCAAAACCCTAGTATGGCCATTGGAGAAGAGAGGAGAAGGCTCTCAAGGCAATTCAAGGCCAAAAAGTCACCCGTTTGCACCGCCGTCACCGCCAACGCGTAGATCGCGAGACGGGGAACGCAACCACACCGGATTCATCTGCAAACCAGACTTCTAAAAATCCCAAGCAAGTATTTATCTTGCGTATTTTCGTGGGTTTAATTACCCATAAATGTAAAATGACCAAAATGCCCTCCCGGGTTACTAATTAGGCCTAAAAACGCCTCGAGAGTTGAAAATCCATGTTTAAATGATGAATATGTACATCCCTTACGTTAGAAATATCTGGTATATGGTTATAATGTTAATAGTAGAATTCTTGGGACGTTTGGGGTTGGAAAACATGGATTTGGATGAAGAAATTTGGTAGAACCCATAACTGCGATTCTGCAGAAATCAAAATACCTGCTTGATCGATCGATCGAGCATATAGCTTCGATCTATCGAAGGTTCGATCGATCGAGTCCCAGACCTCGATCGATCGACCCCTCCTGGAAGACTCCTATTTCCCTTGTTTAATTAGTTAAACTAAATTTATCGTGAAATAATTCTTGGGTATTCTTAATAAAATGTTTTGGGAGATAGAAAAGACCAGTAGGACATATGAATAAGGGTTGGGAACTTTATTATAAGACGAGAAATTTTCTTTTGGGATAATTATGTAATGAACGATGAAACTACGTATTTCAAGTGAGAGATTACGGCGAATAGCTACGATAGTGAATAGAGGTATACCTACTGAATTTTCTACTTGGAAGGATAGAGTCCACGAGTGTCACGCAATAAGTGAGAAAACTCTTCGAGTTAAGGTTAGTGACGAACCCTTATAAAAATACTTAATGTGAACATTTAGGATAAATATCGTAATTATGGGTGATGAGAGAAACCTATGTTGATATAATGATAAATGGTATATTTATATGGTTGTGTATGCATATATTATATACGTGTGAAAAATGTACCCGCACTCCTTGCTATCCTTGAGGTTACCGCGCTGGGACAGTCTTATCTCGATGGGACCTTTTGGGGGGATATTGACTTGTACCCTAGAAGATAGATATCCTTGGTACAGGCTATCGAATCGATAGTTCAGACGGTCCTAAGAGGCGTGGGGTATGTACTGACCTCTTAGAGACTTGGAATCTATACTTCGCCTTAAATCTTGTTTTGTGTATTTATGTTAATACAGTTCGAGAGTGATTTCGAACTTGTATATCCCTTAGTGTGAGCGTTATGGGGATTGGATAGCAGAGTATGCCTGTAAGGACATTTTTGTCCGTTAGCATTTTATATGTCGTACGCCGTTACACCGTTGAGGAAATTCAAGAATCATATGCTCATCAACGGATCCGACTATCAAAAGGAGAAAAGAAATCAAGGGAACAGACCGGACCGATCCGGGACAGATAAAGGAACCGATCCGGTTCATCCGGACCGATCCGCTTGCTGAGGTGAAGCCAGTGTGCCCCGGATCCATAGCGAACCGATGAAACCAAAAAGGCCGAACCGATCCGATGCCAACCGGATGGATCCGGTTTCAGAAAAAGAACCGATCCGAGTTCACCGGACCGATCCGCCTAAAGGACTGGACCGAACCGACGAGGATAGACTCTGCCAGATCGTGTAGCAGATTTTTTAGGGTTTTGACTCCTTATTTAAACCACGATCAGTAGTTGGTTTTCTTAAGACTTTCCCACGATTATCAGAGCATATCAACCCTAAAGTCTTCACCTATTGAGTCCTATGATTCTAGGTTTTTAGATTCACACATCTTCCATATCTATGTGAATCAAAGTTTGGTAACCCAAGAACACCATTGATGTTGTTCAACCCTTTGTGAAGTGGATCGCTTCTTCCTCTTCATTGCAGCCCTACTGGACAGGGATAGTTCCAGCCGCCAACCCTACTGGAAAGGGATATTCCAGCCGCGACTACAGAATCCGATACCCGAGGGTAATTCTTAGTCAACCTGTATTTCATTGTAATCCGATTGTAAACCGTCTTTTACAAATTATAGTGATATACAAATGGTTTTTCCCCTGTGGGGGATTTTTCCTTAAACTTTGTGTGTTGAATATTTATTGCATGATTTCATATTGTTTCAATCACACCTAGTTGCATGCTTAGGGTTAATTTGGGTTAAAATTGGTATTTATTATATTATTTCTTAATTGAACGCAAGCGCCAACTCTTTCAAATTGGTATCAGAGCAGGTTACTCCATTCTATCGCGTATTCCTTACTTCCGCAAAATTTTTCTAAAGATATCAATTTTTGAAATAAATTGATTTTTGAAAAGAGCGTGTTCATATGGAGAAGTCATATTATAAAATGCCTATTTTTGACGGGTCAAATTATGCTTATTGGAAAGCCCGTATGAGGTCGGCTTTAAAAGCCATTGATGAACGTGTCTTGATTTTGGTTGAACGAGGGTGGAGTCCTCCCACTGTGACTGTTGATAATGTGACCAACTTGAAACCTGACATTTCTTGGACTGATGATGAATTTAAATGGTCATCTTTTAATTCTAAGGGTCTAAGTGCTATCTCTGGGTCTGTCACACCTGATGAGTTCAAACGCATAATGACGTGTACCACGTCAAAAGAAGCATGGGATGTTTTGCAACTTACCCATGAAGGAACAAATGCTGTTAAAGAGTCAAAATTGCAAAATTTAACAACTCAATTTGAAACCATCACCATGCATGAACATGAATGTTTTGATGAATTTTATGCTAGGCTGTCTGACATTGTTAATACTAGCTATAATCTTGGTGAACATATTCCAAATGCCGGAGTTGTTAAAAAGATTCTTCGTTCCCTTCCTAAGCGTTTTATACCTAAAGTCACTGTGCTAAATTCCTTGGGTAATTTAAATACACTAAAATTGGAAGAACTAGTAGGAGATTTACAAACTTATGAAATAGACATGTTTCCCAAATCTGCCAAGCCAAAAGATAAGGGAATTGCCCTTAAAGCCCAAGAGAGAAAAAGTGAGGGGTCGGCAAGAAAGAGAGTCGAGTCATCTAGAAAGATAGAAAATCCTGATTCTGAATGTGAGTTTGACCTAGATGATTTGGCCTTATTTGCTAAAAACTTCAAGAAAATTCTGAAATTTAAGAAAAATGGGAATTTCAAAGATAAAAAGAATTTTCAGAAAAACAAGTTTGAAAAGAAAGATTTCAAAGAACCCCCTAAAGACAGTGAGAGGTGTTTTAAGTGCGACGGTAAGGGACACAGAGCGTTTGAGTGTGCCACTCGTCTGAATAGGGAAAAGGGTAAAGCTGTCCTAAATGCTACCCTTAGTGACGACAGTGAGGTCGAGTCGGTGGTCTCGGGAGATGAGTCACCGCATGAGCGTAACTTCACCGCGTTCATGGCTAGTCATGTGAGTACTCCTAGTGCATCTCACGACGATGAGGATGCTACTTCACTGGGACACCTCGATAGCGAGAGCGAAGAGAGTGAGGGAGAGGAGGAAGGTAGTGAGGACGAGAGTAACCTTCAACGCGCCTACGCCGAGTTATATAATGAGTCTTTCAAAACTAAAAAATGTAACAAGGCATTATTTCTTAGAATCACCGCGTTAGAAGAAGAGTTAGAAGAGACGAGAGAGAGAGAGTCCTCCACCTGCACCGCCCTAAGAAAAAGAGAGTCTGCCTGGGTTAGTAAAGAAAATTTGCTTAGAGAGAGAGAGAGAAGTTTTGAGAAAGAGAAAGCGGACTTGACTAAACAAGTGACTAGTCTTACTAGTGAGCTCCATTCCTCCATGGAGACTAGGAAAAAACTTGAAGCCCTTGTTGCTCAGCTTACTCATAACCTTGAGAGAGCTAGGAAAGTCAAGGTACAAATCGAGGACAGATCTGGGAAGATGGGAAAGATGCTCCTCGGTCCCGCTTTAGGTTTTGGTGACAGGTAAGGAATAGGTTTTGATGGTGCCTCCACGTCCCAAATTGCACCCGGACCAATTCCTGAGTTTACTACGACTCCTTTTGGCCGTCATAAAAAACCAAGAAGGAGAGTTCGACCAAGAAAAGCAAGCCAAGGTCCTCCTAATATTGTGCCCTTTTGCTCCCATTGCAAAAGAAATGGACACCTTGGGGATGATTGCTATAAGTTGGGTCGAACACGACGTACGTTTGCTCCACCACATCAGACTGATGAGTTTGCCAGTCTGAGAGAGCGTGTTGAGTTTCTAGCCGCTACATCTCAGAGTTTGATGGAAGAATTCCGACGGATGACCTTACCATCAATGAATGCTCCCCGCATTCCGGCTGAAACCAACAACAACAAGGGAATATAAAAAGGTATCTACGCTTGGGTTCCTAAGAAAGAGAAAAAGGCCCTTGTTGTCCATGTCGCTCTCAAAGCCCATAATACCTCACAGTGGTATTTTGATAGTGGATGCTCCAGACACATGACAGGTGATGCCTCATATTTTACCCATCTTGAGGATTATAATGATGGGAGAGTCACCTTTGGAGATGGTAGCAAATCTAGCATAGTTGGACGAGGTACAGTAGAGTTACCAGGATTTCCAAAGCTAGAGAACGTGTTGTACGTCAAAGGTTTGAAAGCAAACCTTCTTAGCATCAGCCAGCTGTGCGACGATGACTTTGCAGTGAAGTTTGACCGGAAAGCTTGTAAGGTCTATAATCAATCCGGTAAACTTTTAGTGCAAGGGGTGAGGACAGAGGATAATTGTTATGGGACTGAGCCCACATCCTCACTTGTCTGCAACAGCGCCACGATCACTCCTATGGATCTGTGGCACCAACGTCTAGGTCACATGAACGTTAGAGATCTTAATCGTTTAGCTAAAAAGGACCTAGTACGTGGCTTACCATCTCTTGGAAAGTCAACTTCGACCGTTTGTGGACCCTGTCAGTTGGGAAAACAAATCCGTAGCCCTCATAGGAAGTTGAATTCCATTACCACCTCCCGTGCTCTTGAGTTGATTCACATGGATCTTATGGGTCCTACTCACACGGAGAGTCTAGGTGGTAAGAGATACATTCTCGTGATGGTAGACGATTTCTCCAGGTACTCCATTGTAGGTTTTCTGAGAGAGAAATCCGATGCTGTAGAATTTTTAACGACCAAGTGCCGTGTCCTGTAAAATCAACACGGAGTCACTATTAACAGAATACGTAGTGATAACGGCACTGAATTTAAGGAAGCAAAGGTGGATTTGTATTGTGATAGCCTTGGGATCAAACATGAGTTTTCTGCTGTGAGAACTCCTCAGCAAAATGGAATTGTTGAGAGAAAGAATTGAACGATCCAAGAGATGGCTAGATCTATGCTTCTAGGTCGTAAAGTTTCTAGGAGATTTTGGGCAGAGGCAGTGTCTACTGCATGCCACACGGTGAATAGGGTGTATCTGCGTCCACACACACTTCACACTCCTTATGAGTTGTGGACTGGCAAGAAGCCCAACCTGGCATATTTCTGTGTTTTTGGGAGTAAATGCTACATCCTACGGGATAGAGAGCAATTAGGAAAGTTCGACTCCCGGAGCGACGAGGGAATATTTCTAGGATATTCGTCGAATAGTAGAGCGTACCGGGTATTTAACCTGAAGAGCTCTAGGGTTATGGAATCAATAAACGTTACCGTGAAAGATGACGAACCTTCGACGGTTATTGATCCTAACCTTCTGTGTGAGGATGAGGATTGTTCTGACAGTGATTTACCTGTTCCTCTCTCACACTCTGTGGACCCTATTCCTGTGTTAGGGGACACACCTGCTTGGGTTCGCAAGAGTCATGATCCTTCAGCCATTGTTGGTGATCCCACTCTAGGGGTCAAGACTCATGCTCAGCTAGAGAACGTTGTTAGCCATCTTTGCTACACGTCCAAAGTCGAGCCCAAGAACCATAAAGAAGCACTCAAGGATGAACACTGGATATCTGCTATGCAGGATGAGTTGCTTCAGTTTAAAAAGAATAATGTCTGGGAATTAGTCCCCCGACCTAGTGAGACTAATGTGATAGGTACCCGGTGTATTTTTAAGAACAAAATGGATGAATATGGTACCATAATCAGAAATAAGGCTAGGTTGGTCGCTCAAGGCTACACACAGATAGAGGGTGTAGACTTTGGGGAGACATTTGCTCCTATTGCGAGGCTTGAGTCCGTCCGTCTTCTGCTCGCCATCGCATGTCATTTGCGCTTCAAGGTATATCAGATGGATGTCAAGAGTGCCTTTCTGAATGGCAATCTACAGGAGGAGGTTTATGTGGAACAACCAAAAGGGTTTGAAGAACCTAAGCACCCTGATCACGTCTACTATCTGAGAAAAGCCTTGTATGGTTTGAAGCAAGCACCCCGTGCTTGGTACGAGAGGCTTACTTCCTATCTCTTAGCCCGTGGCTTCAAGAGAGGGGGAGTTGATATGACGTTGTTCGTCAGGAGAGATGACGGTGCTATCTTGGTTGCCCAAGTCTATGTGGACGATATAGTCTTTGGATCCACATGCTCCCAGCATGCTCACCACTTTGAGGAGGAGATGAAAAGTGAGTTTGAGATGAGCATGGTAGGTGAGCTTACATTCTTCCTTGGTCTCCAGGTTCGTCAGCTAGAGAATGGGATGTTCATCTCCCAATCCAAGTATGCTAGAGACCTAGTGAAGAAATTTGGTTTAGACTCCGCTAAGCATGCACGTACACCTATGAGTACCACTACCAAGCTTAGTAAGGACACTACAGGCAAGGACGTAGAGCAAACCTTGTATCGGAGTATGATAGGTAGTCTTCTCTACTTGACTACCAGTCGTCCCGACATAGCCTTTAGTGTTGGAGTCTGTGCGCGATATCAGGCATCCCCAAAAGAGTCACATTTACTTGCTCTAAAACGTATTATTAAATACGTGAGTGGGACTCTCTCTTACGGGATTTGGTATTCCTTTGATATCGATGACCGTTTGTTCGCCTATTCGGATGCCGATTGGGCTGGGGATGTAGATGGATGTAGGAGCACTTCTAGTGGGTGTTTCTATTTTGGTTCTGCTCTTGTCTCCTGGTTGAGCAAGAAGCAAAATTCCATCTCTTTGTCCACTGCGGAGGCTGAGTACATAGCCACCGGGAGTTATTGCACACAACTCTTGTGGATGAAGCAAATGTTGGAGGATTATGGGATTTCACAGGACACCATGACCATTTCCTGTGATAACACGAGCGCGATACACATATCCCGCAATCCTGTCCAACATTCGCGCACAAAGCACATCAGGTTACGCGAGCACTTTATACGTCAGTTAGTTGAGGAGAAGGTCGTAACCCTGAGTTTTGTTCCTACCGACCGTCAGTTAGCCGATATTTTCACGAAACCTTTAGATGCCCTTAGATTTGAGAGTCTTAGGAAGTCTTTGGGGATTTGCACAATTGACTGAGGGGTTGGTCTATGTCTAGAATATGATGCTTCTTCATGTTCATATCATATGCTTCCTATTGCTAGTCTGTTTTTTATGTACCATAGATTTGTTGTACAGCTTTTATGTATTTTTTTATTATTCTTTGAAAAATACAAAAAGATTCTCTTTTTAGAAAATTTTTAGAAAAACACAAAAAGATTTTATTTTGATAAAAATTTTAAAAAATTCAAAAAGAGATTTGCCTTTTATGGATTAGCATTTAAGATAGCCAAGTCACAACTTCATTCCATATATCCTTGTGACTGTTTGATAGAGATTTGAGAGGCTACATCATTTCATCCATGTGCTTAACATTGATTGGAGTCCTTGAGATGTAATTAGAGATATTTCCTACATGCTTGACTCCTATATCCTTTATTGCACACATGCACGGCTATATTTGATTGTTGCACTTGTCAATCTCATGTTGGCTTAAGTGTTTCCATCTTAATCCTGTCTATACAATGTATAAAATGCGATAAAACTTGACAAGATTGGATTGCATGTAAAAACCGTTTTGGTGAGACTGTGTGTATATTTTCATAACGGGGAGGGGCTGCGAAAGTTGATTCTTATCCTTTGCGCAAAAGCCACCGTTAAAAAGGACCTAAAAAATGGAGGAATTTTAATATCCGAGGTCCTAAGAGGTTAAAAGAGCCCGAAAAAATTGATAAGGCAATAAAAAGCATTTCATGCCAAATATGGGCCATTTAGGTTTTCACCATCAATTCTCCAAAGTTTGAGAATTTAGTATACCTCTATTAAAAATATAAATCTGAGGGAGTTTGGTTGGAGATTGAAAAACGGGTTTGCACTTCCTTGAAAGTCCTGAAAAAGCATGAAAATCATTTTGGACGTTATTGGTGTAGAAATCACTTTGAGCTTTGATTTGTAGATTTGATATAGTCAATGTCTTATATTTCCAATCTTTTACACCAAAGGAAGCATTTGAGTTCATTCGCTAGGAATATCCACTATTCATCGTGCACATATGTCATGTTTGTATTCTTTGATTTTCCTATCGAATTTTGTTCACACTCATTCTTTTACGCTATCACCGACTTGGTTGTTTTATGTTCATTCATGGTGTGATTTTATGCCTTGTGACATCCCGCACTTGCTTATCTGATTTATTTCTCTCATTTGTCTATCTGGGGACATCATAAAAAGGGGGAGAAAGAATTATCTTATTATGGGGGAGATTTGAAATTTTGAGTTTTGTTCATAAATTGGTATATATGTTTGTCTCATTTCAAACTCGATATGTCACTTGGTATTTTTCTTTGTCTCATGTGTGTAGGTACTACTTTGATAACTGAATTGCACACCCTGATGAGAAAAGCGTTAAGATCCCTGAAGATTTGAAGATCAAACGATGCAGTCTTATTCACTTGTACTCTTTCAGTTTTGGGTTCATGGAAGGGTAGATTTGTATAGGCAATTATTTATGATTGATAATTCGGATGTTTGTTTTTATGTATGTACCGGCATAGACATAGGGGGAGATTTGTAAGGACATTTTTGTCCGTTAGCATTTTATATGTCGTACGCCGTTACACCGTTGAGGAAATTCAAGAATCATATGCTCATCAATGGATCCGAATATCAAAAGGAGAAAAGAAATCAAGGGAACAGACCGGACCGATTCGGGACAGATAAAGGAATCGATCCGGTTCATCCGGACCGATCCGCCTAAAGGGACCGGACCGATCCGCTTGCTGAGGTGAAGCCAGTGTGCCCCGGATCCATAGCGAACCGATGAAACCAAAAAGGCCGAACCGATCTGATGCCAACCGGATGGATCCGGTTTCAGAAAAAGAACCGATCCGAGTTCACCGGACCGATCCGCCTAAAGGACCGGACCGATCCGACGAGGATAGACTCTGCCAGATCGTGTAGCATATTTTTTAGGGTTTTGACTCCTTATTTAAACCACGATCAGTAGTTGGTTTTCTTAAGACTTTCCCACGATTATCAGAGCATATCAACCCTAAAGTCTTCACCTATTGAGTCCTATGATTCTAGGTTTTTAGATTCACACATCTTCCATATCTATGTGAATCAAAGTTTGGTAACCCAAGAACACCATTGATGTTGTTCAGCCCTTTGTGAAGTGGACCGCTTCTTCCTCTTCATTGCAGCCCTATTGGACAGGGATAGTTCCAGCCGCCAACCCTACTGGAAAGGGATATTCCAGCCGCGACTACAGAATCCGATACCCGAGGGTAATTCTTAGTCAACCTGTATTTCATTGTAATCCGATTGTAAACCGTCTTTTACAAATTATAGTGATATACAAATGGTTTTGCCCCTGTGGGGGATTTTTCCTTAAACTTTGTGTGTTGAATATTTATTGCATGATTTCATATTGTTTCAATCACAACTAGTTGCATGCTTAGGGTTAATTTGGGTTAAAATTGGTATTTATTATATTATTTCCTAATTGAACGCAAGCGCCAACTCTTTCAATGCCTACACCATAGTTTGTATGTTGGTGCTGTTAGAATATATGTATTATACGAATACTTAATATATATATATATATATATATATATATATATATATATATATATATATATATATATATATATATATATATATATATCTGAAATTTGGGAAATTGAAACTATTGCTGTGATATAGTAAGTGAGAAATAATTCTAGACTATAAATCGGAAATACTTGCTTGAAAAGTATAATGTGACACTGGGAAACTTTATAAATTAATGAAGCTAAAACGAGAGTTGTGCTACTAATTGGAAGTATCTTTTTAAACAATGATATTGTTTGGTTTTAAAATCTTGCGAGTAATTTGAGATAAGCTAAATTGTTGGGAAGGTTAGTGTGATAAAATGATAGGATAAACCGTTGGGAAGGTTAGTGCGATAGGTGTGCACATTAGAAGAGAGGTGAGAATTTCTCAAGAGAGTGTCGCACTAATATGTTGTTGCATTGGCCTGTATCAATTTAAATACTTGCTAAACGTATTTTAAATCAAACACACTATCGGGCTCTGACCCGTTCCTTTTTCTCTCTCTCTCTCCTGTATATATATGTATATATTTCAGGTGCCCAGCCACAGGGGCGTCTTGCTTAGAATCCCTTGAAAGGAATGTGCTGCAGCTTAGGTGGGAGTTGTCGGTCACTTGCGTAGACGGCTTCCTTTATTGACTCCACTTCTAGCATTCTCATTTATTGGGCATGTGTCGCCCTTTCCATTATTTCATTGTTATTGGGACATTTGTATTTCAGTTATTTCTAGTATTGTCACTATGGGATTTATTCAGTTTGAATTGTGTTACTTTATATTTCGCATGTTGACATTCGATTGACGAATGTTTTAAATTAATTGGATTGTGTTCCAGGTTTATAGTGGTGTGATTCTTAATTGTTGATATGTTGTTAATAAATAAATAAATCATTTTCTTTAAATAAAAATTTGGAAAGTAACGGTTAAATATGGTTTTGACACTTAGCTTAATTATTTAGGGTGTTAAATTGGAAAGTTTATTTTTACGACAGTGATGCTAAGAATGAACCAAACTGTTCACCTTGATTTAATTTAATAAAGGAGTGATCGCCCGGTATTTAATTAGGCGGGGTGTCACAGACTTTAGATGTGTAGAATACTTTGAGACTATACAAACATAATTATTTATGGTTTGTGTCATTTGACAATTACACTACCATAAAAACTGTTGGAGAACTAGATTTAGAGCAATTTATACTAGCTAGTATGACGCTCAAATAGACTTAGATATTAAAACATATTATCAAGACATTGATAGAAATATAGCGAAAAGATTACAAGAAAATGAAGACTTAAGAGGAAAAGGAATTTCCTATGATTTAGAAGGTGTAAGGACACAAATTTCCAATTGAGTCCTTTGTAGTTTTGGCACAATTTCGGACAAAAGCGTTTGAGCCATAGGATAGAGTTAATTGATCATCCTTCAATCCTATGATGTGTTTGTTGAAGACATAGCGGCCAAGATATTAAAGCTTCATCAAATGTCGAGTTTAATGTGCCTCGTTTCTACGTCAACAACATTGGTTCCATTGCTCCTAGGGTATGAATGCATTTTGAATATATATATATATATAGGAGCTTGGAACATTTCATATTGGGTGTACATTTATTTAAAACTGTTGTTTAGTTTCAGAAAGATTTTATTAAAACTTTAATATAAAGTATATAAGGTTTCTGGGCTAAAAATAGAATTTTTCAACTTTCTGGAAGTTCATTCGAAGTGTCGTTCGAACGAGTTTGTCGTTCGAACAATAATGTCGTTCGAACGAGTTTGCCAACGAGTTCCCCGATTGGCCATTGGAATGTGGTTCGAAGTTTCGTTCGAACGAAAAATGATGTTCTAATGAGATTTCTAATGAGTTCACACTAGAACTTCGTTAGAAAGCTCATTCGAACGAGACTTCGTTCGAATGAGACTTCGTTCGAACGAAAAATCTTGTTCGAACGAGATTTGGTGGGAACAGTTATTTGATAGTTTTGAGCAGTTTTTTTATGTTTCCCACTTCTTTACCCCACTAACTTTTGACAGAACATGACCAGTGCGGCAACCAACCTTTTTGGTTGAACTTTTTCATATCCTACAACCTCTAAGAGAGTGTTTGAGAGAGAAATTCAAAGTAAAAAAAGTTATTTGTTTAAGTGTTGTTGTTTTTCAAGAAAAATATTTTAAACACTTATTTTACACCCAAAGTTTGTTTATCCGAGTTCATCTATATATATATATATATATATATATCATTGCTTGGAATGTTTGGCATCGAGTATTAATCTACCGTTTGAAGAGTTCGTTTGGGTTTTCTTCTACATCCCACAAAGAAGTAGAACTTTGCGTTGATTTACCCACTTGGAGAAAGGATCCTAATTCGGGTGACAGTGACCATATAAAGTCTGACCGGTGGATTCCGAGACCGCGGTAGAGCTCCGTGGTTATTCTCTAGGCGAAGGTGTATCAAAGAAGAAGTGCCGGGGCTTGAGAGGGATCGAGTCGAATGTTGTAAGTCTTACTGTCTTGTATTTGTAAAACCATACTTAGTGTATTTGAGGCTAGAGTCGTTTGAAGTTTTTTCCCATTGTGGGTTTTTCCTTGTACATCGCGGCGTAGTGATTTATTGTTTATTTTATCTTGCTATATCACCTAGAACGTATGCTTAGGTAAAAAGATAAAATTTGGATTAATCTCTACTTATGTTTAATTTGGTGCTAATTAAATATTGGGTAATGTGTAGTTAATTCAAGTCGTTAATTTAATTTGTTAAAATTGGTTTGCCCTAATTTGGGAATTTTGGAAAATATGACTTAGGCAAATTTCTAGGACTTGGGTTAATTAATTTTGATTTAATTGAACTCAATTTGTGTGTGTGTTTGAATTTAATTTCACTTTGTTTAATTTTAATTTGAGAAGAAATTAAAATTTGTTAATTTGTTTTAATTTGAACCATCATTTACGCTCCCCATCTAAAAAGGAAATTATTACTTTTTGAAGTATAAAAGGTTTTTAAAATAGGGTCCTATCGTCCCAACAAGTGGTATCAGAGCTGGAGCGCTAATTTATCGCGTCAAAGATCCGTTTTTTATCTTTTATAATTTGTGTGCTCCATTTATTTTTAGGTGGTTCAATTTTTACTCACTCTAAATTTTTTTGTATCTCTCGATGGGACGCCTTAATGAAAATTTGCCCATTTCTAATTATAATTAAGTATAAGTATTTTAAAATCGGGGCCTCCGCCTTTTCAAATTGGTATCAGAGCCGGATCGCTAATTTATTGCATTTAAGATCCTTTAAATATTTTTGGCTAAAATGGAATTTCCCCATTTTCTAAATTTCCTATTTTCGATGGTTCTAATTACGCGTACTGGAAAGAGCGTATGAAAACGGCACTTAAATTTATCGACGAGAGGGTTTGGTTATCTGAGTTAACGGGTGGTCTCCACCAACTCATTTAGTAGATAATGAACGTGTTCCCAAACCAGCCAATAGATGGAGTGAGAATGAGTTTAAACTTTCAAATTTTAATTCCCGAGGTTTAAACGCCTTGTTTAGCGTTGTCACACTGGATGAATTCCGACGCATTATGATGTGTGAGACCGCTAAAGAAGTGTGGAATATTTTACAACTCACTCATGAAGGTACAAGTGTCGTTAGAGCTTCGAAACTCCAAAACCTCACCACTCAATTTGAAACCATCAAAATGAACAAAAAAGAAACTTTTGATGAATTTTATGCTAGACTTTTCGATATTATTAATTAATCTTTTAACTTGGGAGAGAAAATACCCAACAACCGAGTTAAAAAGAAAATTTTAAGGTCCCTACCCGATAGATTTATTCCAAAAGTGACCGTCTTAAATTCTTTACAAACTTTAGCCTCTACAAAATTAGAAGAGCTTATAGGTGATTTACAAAGCTATGAACTGGACATGTTTCCCTCTAAAACTGAAAAGAAAATAGAAAAGGGCATTGCTTTAAAATCCCGAAAAGAGGAAAAACAAGTAGTAGAGAGTGAAAGTGATAGTGACTCGGAAAATATGGCTATGTTTGCTAAAAAGTTTCGAAAATTTCTTAAATTTAACAAAGATAAATTTAAAAATGATTTTAAAAAATTTGAAAAATCTAAGCATGACAAAGCCGAGAAGATCCCTAAAACTTCTAATGAAAATGTAAATAGGGACGAGTCGGAAAAATATTTCGGTTGTGAAGGGTATGGCCATAGGGCATTTGAGTGCCCCACTAAACTAAAGAGAGGGGTTAAGAAACCAATTTCTTTTAATGCAACCCTTAGTGATAGTGATTATGAAAAGGGACCCGATTCCCCCACTAAGCCCAACTTTGTGGCTTTTATGGCTAGTCATGTGAGCGATAGTGAGAACTCGTCTATTGATGAAACTTTAACACATGACACTTCCAAGGTCATAGTTTATGATTCCCTTATTTTTTACGGTAGTGAGAGTGAAGAAGAAAGAGAGAGTGAAAATGAAGAGGAGGAGTGAACTTCAAAATGCTTTTCAAGAAATTTATGAAGAATCTATTAAATTAAAAAGAGCAAGTTTGAAGTTAGAAGCTTGTTTAAAAGAATGTGCCAAGGTAATTGATGATAGTACGTTAGTGGAAGACCTTAGGACACGAGAGATAACTCTTCGAGAGAAGCTAGAATATGTAGAAGGCGAGAGAGATACCCTTAGAGGTTTAATGGAATCCTTGAAAAAGGAGCTTCTCGAGTTTGAAGAGAGAAATGTTTTATTAGAGTCTAATATTTTAGAATTAAAAGACTCTAGAAAAGTCAAATTTGATTTGGAATGTAGGTCCGAAAAACTAGATAAAATCTTAGGCACGGTCCAGATAAAAAATGACACTTATGGTTTAGGCTTCGATACTTGTAATGAATCTACTCATAAAGCCAAAACCAAGGTTTTAAGACAATCACCTAGGAAAGCCTTTAGAGATCCATCCTTATGTCCCAATTTTCGACGTGTTTTTACTTGTGCACATTGTGGTCGAAAAGGTCATCTTAGGAAATTTTGTTTTAATCCTAAACGAGGTCCTAGAAAATTCCACCATAAAGAAATCAAGGTAGTCAAGATTCCTACACCCCAAGATAGTCACTCATCATTAGTTTAGATTAGGAGATCCGACTTGGTAGCTTTACAAGATAGGGTATTTGATTCTCATTTACTTTCACATGCTTCCTCCTTTGCAAACTCTAAAGGTTGAATGTGTTAGTTTTGTTTGCACACTTTAGCTTTTGCACTTCATGCTATATTATCATGATAAATGTATTCTTGTTTTAGTCATTTTCTAGTCTATGCTTCATGCAAGAATAATGATTTATGTTTATCCTTTTTATTATACTTCTTTCATTTTTGTTTGCATTAAATAAAAAATACAAAAAGATTTTTGTATATCATTTGGATTTTTATCTCTTGGTAATTTAAGCGTAATGAAAAATTCAAATGATTTTTGTTTGTCTTTTGAGTATATATTTTTATTTTTGGTTACAATTTTCAAAAACTCAAAAAGATTTTATTTTGTGTATATTTTGGTTTTACACACATTTTGTGGCATATGTTTGTGTTTGAATCCTCATTTCGCTTCCATGTGACTAGAACTTTTGGTTAGAATTTTAATCCTTAAAATTTTCTTTATCATGTCTACATGGAGTAGATTAAGTTTTACTTGCTTAATGGATTCACTTTTATATGCTTTTACACACATGCTCGAGTTTTTTGAACCTTAACGTCACATGTTATATTTGAGCTTTGTGAGGTGTTCTCCTACCAATCTTGTCATCTACATGTTATGTGACTTAGGAGGACTAGTGCATGTCAAAATCCGTTGCACGTGAGATTTTTGAGATGTAAAAAATAATATGTATAAATGTGCACTGGGAAGGACTCCGAAAGGATTTATTATCCTTTGCGAATAGTAAGCCACCGTTTGCTTGGACCTAAAAGAACTACGTGGTCCAAAGGCCTAAAATAAAATATGGAATTAAAAGAAAAAATAATTTTCCAAGGCCTAATTCGTTTAGTTGATTTATTCATTCAAAAGTTATGCTTATTGAGGGAGTCTGGATGATATATCAACGGTTTGCACAATGTCCGTTTATCCTATCTGCACTTACAATGTCATGACTCTATTGGTTTGTAGAATCATCAACATGCTAGGCTTGTATGCATTGTGTTTGTTTGTTAATTAGTTCACTTTATCCTGTTACACAAAGGCTAAATTCTAATTGATAAAGTTTTGCAATCAAATGCGAACTACATGAACACGTTTAAGTGATTGGGTTTTAATTCATTGGTATCTTGTTCACACCCCAACACTTCTGTTTCCATATGACACATTTATGCTATAAGAGTGTGAAAAATCTTATGTTATTTAGTTTTGTGTCATTTTGGTGTTTATATCTATATGTGTGTACTTATGCTTAGCTTGTATCCATTGTGTATACATATATATGATATTTTGTTTAAGACTTTGCCATGTTTAGCTAGTCCATTTATGCTTCAATTCATAATTGGTACATTGTTTGTTGCGTATTTTGTTTGATATCACATGCTTAGAATCTTATTTGTGAATTTGGTATCATTTGTTTTCACATCATAGTTGGTATTCATTTGTTGGATTAGTTATGTTTTTGTTGCCCATGTGCTTTAATGTTCTCATCACTTTATGCACATTTTCATGTTTAGCTTGTTATCCCATTTCCATTTATCCCTTGTTTAGTTTAGAGGGTGGATATTCTTTAATTGGGGGAGATAAGTTAATGTTTTGATTCTTTAACCTTTATCCATTCCTGAACAAAAAGGGGGAGAATGATAGGGGGAGAAATGGTACCTAATCCTATTGTTATCTTATCTTAGTTGAGGGAGATTTATCTTAGGAGGAGACGTCTTTCTAAGTAGGTCTTTTATTTTGATAAAGGGGAGAATTAATTTAGGGGAGTACTTACCTTAATTGCATTTAATATTTTGATATTCCCTATGCGTTTAATGTGTTTGCTTAAGTGTGCAGGAATTATATTCTAAGTGGCAATCTTCACCGGCAAAGATTTTAATCCTTGGGTTGTTTGAGTCAAGCTTTGTATTTTTATTTTGGGTGGGACTTTTTATTAGTCTAGTAGAGCTTGACGGCCCTTTAGAATTTTTGTTTAGTTTTTGTCCCGGAATAGCCAAAGGGGGAGATTCGTAAGGACACAAATTTCCAATTGAGTCCTTTGTAGTTTTGGCTCAATTTCGGATAAAAATGTTTGAGTCATAGGATAGAGTTAATTGATCATCCTTCAGGCCTATGACATGTTTGTTGAAGACGAAGTGGCCAAGATATTAAAGCTTCATCAAATGCCGAGTTTAATGTGCCTCGTTTCCACGTTAACAACATTGGTTCCATTGCTCTGAAGGTATGAATGCATTTTGAATATATATATATATATATATATATATATATATATGATCTTGGAACATTTCATATTGGGTGTACGTTTATTTAAAACTGTCGTTTAATTTCAGAATGATTTTATTAAAACTTTAATATAAAGTATATAAAGTTTCTGAGCTAAAAATAAAATTTTTTAACTTTCTGGAAGTTCGTTCGAAGTTTCGTTCGAACGAAAAATGATGTTCTAACGAGTTCACACTGGAACTTCATCAGAAGGCTCATTCGAACGAAAAATCTCGTTCGAACGAGATTTGGCGGGTATAGCTATTTGGCAGTTTTGAGCAGTTTTTTCATGTTTCCCACTTCTTTACCCCACTAACTTTTGACAGAACTTAACCAGTGCGGGAACCAACCTTTTTGGTTGAACTTTTTCATATCCTACAACCTCTAAGAGAGTGTTTGAGAGAGAAATTCAAAGTAGAAAAAGTTATTTGTTTAAGTGTTGTTGTTCTTCAAGAAAAATGTTTTAAACACTTGTTTTACACCCAAAGTTTGTTTATCCGGGTTCATATATATATATATATATATAATAAAGTATAAAACTTATGTATGTCATAAGATCAAAAGATGATGTCATTTATATCAAATTTTCCTATACTACCTATTTTGTCCCTTAAAGATTTGATTTCCCCCTTTTTATTACATACCAAATTTACACTTCAATTCAAAATTGGGGTTAATTTGGTAAAACCCATTTTGTTAACCTGCTCACACACTCTCACTTCTCACACAAAGAAAACGTTCCTTTCATTCTCTACTTACTTCTGTGCTCTCATCACCAACCCCCAAAAAACCATTGTTTCGCTCTCTCCAATCCATCGGCCCCTCCTCCTCTCCTTCGCATTGCTACTCATACCAACCGTCCCCTCATCATCTCTCTTACACAAACTCCTCCGCCTCATCTCTCTCTCTCTCTCTCTCTCTCTCTCTCTCTCTGGGTTTGCCCACCGTCGTTGAAAATACATACATTCGAATCAGGTAATTTCTTCACTTTTGGATCTAACAGATCAAAATCAGGTTGTTGGTTTGTTGTCGTTTCTCCATCCAAATGGATTTATATATAAACCTAGGGTTTTCCATCAAAATGGATTTCAGATTTAACCTTCGATTTTAGGGTTTACATATGGAGGTTAATTTAGGTCTTATATATGGAGGTTCTTTTAGGGATTCCATAAATGAAGGGTTTTGTATTGATTTCCCATAATTTGATACGTTGTGATAAAGTTGATATTTTTAGAGTGTTTGAGCAGATTATTGAAGGCTGATATTTTGTGAGTATCTGATATTGAAGGCTAATATTTTGTTGGTATCTGATGCTTTGTGAGTATTTTATTGAAGGTGATATTCATTTTTTTTTTAGATATAACTCTTCAGTAAGGAACCTAATAGCAACCACCCATACAGGATTATGGTTGGTACTGCCTTGATCTTAAGTTATTAGCAGTGGATCCAGAGTTCCTGTTGATATTAATTTAATGTTCTTTTATGGTTTTACAGTATTATCTTTTTATATATTAATCATGGATGGAATAGTTAACATCCATTACCATGTGTTTTGAGAGACTAAATGTTATGTTATGTCATTTATGACTATAAAGTGTGTATGCTATTATAAATGGTTTTATTTTGGTACTTCAGCGGCGAGGGACAATTGTTGCCAAGAAGCTCTAAAGGAACCTATGAGGTAAGAATTTTGGGTCAAATATGTATTTGATCTTATAATGTCGTATTGCCAAGAATTTTATTTACAAATGTGGGCTTGCAATCTTAATTTTCATTCGTATCGAGCAAGAATTGTTCGCCATGCTATACAGGTTTAAGATTATATATTTTGGATATACCCGTGAGATTGTTTATTGTATATGTCTACCAATAGACCCGTGAGACTGTTTATTTTATATGTCTACCAATTGCTTGATGGATCATAAATATAAAAACGTCATGAACGTTCTATAGGTCTCTCACACTTGAGGTTTCATTAATCTATGTGATGTTCTGTTTTATTTTGTGCATGTTTTTCTTTTGTTGCTTTATTAATCTCCGTAATACTCTTTTTTTTAATGTTGAATGATGATTTTCCTTTGTTAAGCATTTTTTTGACGATTCAAGTTTGAGATCCTTCTAAAAATTGTTGATCCTTCTAAAAATTGTTGAATTTTTAGGTCTGTCATTTTCTTAAAACATATCTTATATTTTTAGTCAGAACATATCACAAAACATAGATTAATTTTAATGGATTTCTAAATGAAACTCTATTATAAAACTCGGTTAGTGGCCATTTCTCAATATTTTAGACTTCGGCGGTTTGCGTTTTTGTTATTCTTTTACTGTGACCGTATTCAGAAAATATGCTCCCTAATTTTTAGATTTTAGAAAATAAAACAGAGTATTCCTTGAAATTTATCTGTGTAAATCAACTGTATGGTAACACATCTCATTCTATGTTTGATTCTAACCTAAAGAACACTTTGAATGTTATTTTGTGTGCATAAATTGTATGGTGTTTTATTATTGAAAGGTTGTAAACATGGTTCTACTCAACTTAAATCTTCTATTAACTTGGTGTATTGGTTGGATTTTTATTTTTAATTTTGTAGTTTTGAGAGTTTATTTACTTTGCTTCCTTTTATCTTCAGTTCACCCTGCACTGCACAATAGTACTTAAATGCCTTGGTGTTTATGCTGTTTGCAAGTGTTTTTTACATTGTTCTCTAATTTGTATTTTTATATGCAGGGGTTGGGCACTTGAACCTAAATCTCATTACTAATATACTGTAAATAGGGAGAATGTGTGTTAAATCTTCTATTAACTTGGTGTATTGGTTTGATTTTTATTTTTATTTTTGTAGTTTTGAGAGTTTATTTGCTTTGCTTCCTTTTATGTTCGGTTCACCCCGCAATGCACAATAGTACTTAAGTGCCTTGGTGTTTATGCTGTTTGCAAGTGTTTTGTACAGTGTTCTCTAATTTGTATTTTTATATGCAGGGGTTGGGCACTTGAACCTAAATCTCATTACTAATATACTAGAAATAGGAAGAATGTGTGTTTGTGCTTCAAAAAGACAATTAACGCCATGTGTATCCTCAACCAATCATGTAAGAACTCACAAAATATGGAAGTAGTGGCATAGCCCGCTCAACAGGTAAACTAACTCTCACATTAAACTATTCGGTTTCACCTTTTTTATTAAGACATTCAGTTTCATATTTTGGCGATGTCTTTTGCTAATATAATTTTATTTTAATCTCTCTTCGCATTGGTCCCTTTTCCCTTTACATTTTGGTCAAGCCTTCACTTGAGTTATTTATTTATTTCATAGTAAGCGAGTTCTTGGGTACTAATGTCATGGATATTCCATTGTTGGGCTATGGATATTATAATGAGCATGGTTATTTTTTGTATGTTTTTCTCATCTAATTTTTATAGTGAATTCACTTTTTTTTTATTGAGAAGTCATTGTGGTTATACTTTTTGTAACAGTTAACTTTTCCAACACAAGTCTTTTGCATCTAGCTGAATTTCATAGAGGTTGAGTACAAATTTCAACATTTTCTTCTTTTATACAAATTTCAACATTATTCGATTTAAATTTCTTTTATATTTTCTCCTACATTTTCTTATTTTATCCCATCTAACAAACATACTAAAACTCATACAGTTGCAACAAATTGGTATCACAATGGATCATTTTTTATCACTACTATCATTAATGGCAGATTCAACTCCTATAAATCCATATATATATATATATATATACTTCTTAAGGAACATGAAGCCCCAAAATATCGGATACACACAGGTACCTCTGTTTAACTTTTAGTAATGTACCTTTGTTCAGTAGTTTCTTAACTAAAAATCTAACAGCAAATTTTGTTTTTGACTGATAATCCTGAGTTTGAACTGATATACAATGTGTTTTTTTACTTTAAAACTAAGGTTTAGTTGTTGCCATCCTCTACTCCTTTTGTAGCAATTAATTTTTTACTAATACTTTGGTGTTGCAGCTACACAACATTTGAGATCAATGGGGGGGGGGGGGGGGGGGGAGGAATGTAGCGGTGGTGGTATTGGATTGGTGATTTCGCCAATGATCATGTAGTCTTTTTTTTATATCAAATAAGGTTGGTGATTTCGTATTTGGATGCTCAACGGACTTATGGTGGATCTTGGTATTGGATTGATATGAAATTCTTCTTTATAAATCTCTAAAATCAATTTTGGTAATTTACTTTCTTGATTTCTTTTTATAAGGATGTAGTTGTTTTTAAGTCACCTTCTTTTCGTTTTAAATTGAAGATTGGCTATTGTTAATGATTGGCATTTGTGTTCACCTTAAAAAGATTGCATAACTGGCTATTGTTAAAGTATTTATTGTGACATGTATGCTATTATTCAGAACGTTTACAAATCACGTATGCTGTTGTTCTGAACATTTACAAATGATGAGCACAGATCTCCAACGTTTACAAATCCATAACTCCATGATTCTATGATTCTTTAATTTTATATTAGATATGATCGGAGACTCAATCCCGAGCTTTGTGAAATTCTTTACTCTTCAAACAAACTGCAGACATTCATTATAAATATAGGTCTATTAAAGAAATCCCTGTTAAGGTACACTCCCTGTTCATTTTCAGGGATCATGAGTTGTCTTGAAGATCACAACACTTCAAAGCCATGTTAAGGTGCACTCCCCGTTCATTTTCAAGTTTTCTTTTCTTCTATGTTTGTGTAATTTGTTAGGTCTGTTGACTTTCATATTGTAGACTAAAAAATATAAAGGTTCAAGATGATAATGTAACAAGCACATTTTGTTTTTCAAGAATTGATCACTGTTTTGTGTTAATTAACATGTAGAGTACATATTTGTGTAGCCAAAACTTTACAAGCCTCCATCTCACCACCGTTTGTGTAAACCATTCATAATGACACTGTAAGTGTAGACATCAGGTTTCAGGACCATACTCTTCATCACTTTCATAATTTTCTTTGCCTCTTCTATATCTCGAGCCTTGGTCAAGCTGTTGATAATTGAATATATTTCAATGCTAAGATTCTTCAAAATGTCGTTACTTTTGTTAGGATTGTTCCTTCGCTTGAAAATACCTCTCATAAGTATGATATGTTTTTTCAAACAGAGAATTATTATTTGACCTTTTACAAAAATCTTAAAAAGAAAAGGATTTGAGAATCCTCTACCACTAACTCCACCTTAAAGAAATGTGTATGGCCCTCTTGATTCATAAGAGAGGCCTTCAACTGGTTAGGTTATACTCTTCTATTTTTATTTTCATTTGTAAGTTTCAATTTTCTGATTATACGAGTTTATAGTTTTCTGTTTTTATTTTCATTATGCTGAAAACAGTGCGTGGAGCTGTTTTCAAATTTCTGTTAATGATCTCTAATAACTGCAATAGTTACCTATGTTTTTCTCTCTTATATGGATGTTGTCGGAGTTAATGTTGCTGTTAGAAAAATTAATGGAAGTTTTATTATATATCAGATCTAAGTTAAAGACACAGCCATGTCATTTATTGGTACATAGCAGAAATGCGAGGCAAGTGAGGAGACTGTTTATCCCGTGGAGTTTTCTGCAGAAATGCAAGGCATGTTTTAAATGTAGTGACTGCAAAGGAATGCTTAAGTTGAGAAATTACTCAGTACAAGCAATTAACGACCTCTCTCACTTTCTCCTGATTTAATCCATATTAATAATTTTGTGACTGTTTTTTGTTTTGGGGAACTGTCAAATTTGTTGTTTTTGTCATTGTTTCAGGGACCTTTTTTGGTATATAATGTTTGTTGGCTTTTCCTGTTGAAAATTGGAGATGATGATGGTGAAGATCAAAGTGCCAAGGAGCCTAAATCACTAAATATTGCAGCTTAATGGAGTACAGATTTTCCCGAAGTTTCAGTTGAGGTATTATTCTACTCCTCTTATTGTTCATGTATGTTACCATTGGGATTTTGTTGATTTTTAGATTATAATTGTAATTTTATTTTATAGGAAATATCTATATGATTCGTGGGTATGTGCTTATTATAGTACTGTCATTTTCCAAATGTTTAGCAGAATTCAAACGTGGGGATTTGCCAGTGCATCTGAAATTGAAGTAGTTGTTCTGCATACATCTCTTCCAAGAACGTAACATGGCATCGTTTCCTTCTTTATTGTTAAATATCATGCCTTTATGTCCATCATGACCAAGAGGGATGATGCCATCCGAGAACGTAACATGGCACTAGAGGAGAGAAAAATGGCCTTCGCTGAGCGCAATATAGCGGATGTCCAACGGAATGCAGCACTAGCAGAGTGCAACTCCGCCATTCAAGACCTAAACGAAGCCATTTCCACCCTTCATGTCCAAGGGACTTCGATGAATGACGATCACTTCATAAAAAATTCTAATATACCCGAAAACAGAGACATACATCACACCAAATGAATCACATGTTTGACCTGACCGAAGCTAAATATGACCCGATGAATGACAGTAACATGGTGTGGCGTGGAAGGATAATTTGGGGTTAAATCAGGTCAATTTCGATGAGTCTGCTATGCCGGTATTGGTTTTCTCCTTCACTAGGGTACCCCAGTTGTGCTATAAGTGGGTAAATGGTGGGTGGCAGTCAGCTTGCTGCACGAGCAAGATGTCAATGTAGCCTTTGCCTCAGGCTTCTAATCAACGATATTCGAGAATTGGTGGTAGAAAGTGAGTGGAAGTGTGTGCACTAAATTGCTGAATTGACTAGCCAATGAAGGGCACGATTTGTCGATCTCGCTCGATTTTAAGGATCATTGGGCCAAACACGGTACAAATAGATACATCACCCTAAAATAGGATATTCGAGTTGGCAGTGGTGATGTTTCCAGGAATATTAATTATTTATCTAGGTATGGAGGATTTAAAATTGTTTATACGTGTACATTATTTTACAGGTTTAGGATCCATATTGGTATTTTGTTTTTTTGGCTTTTGTTCTTTTTAGAACTATGCGTTTGAACCCCTTTCTGTATTGGACATGTGGTGTTCAAAGAAAGATAAGAATTATGCTGCATCTAAAGAGATAATCACTAATGATTCATTATGTTTAAACAGACAGATAAAGGAAACTTTCATGGTTAACGAGCATAGAGTACCCTTGACATGAGATCTTAATGGTCTTTCATCTATATTTTTAATGTTGTTATGTTGGTTTGGGCGATTGACACAATTTCAATTAATGTTTGCTGTAATTTTTATAAAACTGGCTTCGGTTGTTTATCAAATTAACTGAGAGTTTGTTATTTTTGATTTAGAGGAGACGAAAATCCTTTGGTAGGTAAAAAGCTTGCAATAACACTAATGATTCATTTGGTGTCTTAGTAGGCATCTTTTTCTTTTCTCTAGAATTCTTTCCTCCATCTTTTTGCTACCCACATTTTGAACATGTCTACTCTGCCTTCAGCACATTGCATATATTTTTATGCGAGGAAGTCATAATTTAAGAGAATTTTATGAGTTTTTTTTTTCTTTCCACAAAAAAAGATGGTTGTTACTACATTATTGAATATGCTAATTTTCAATAATGTGGTTCAATGTTATTAAATACACTAAGGTAAATCTCTACACTTTTGTTCTAGATTCAATATTGAATACACTAAAGTGAGTGTAATATACAAATTTTATTTAATACTTGCATGTAGTACAGTTGACACAAAATTTATTTCTTACCATATTAAATTTATAATTTTAGTGCCTTTAGGCACAGGAATATACAATACTATTTTATTCATAATGGTTATTAATGACTGAAGCGGGTCAACACAAAACTTACCATTTATGATTTGAAATTAGTTTTTGTTTGGTTTGGTGTTGATATGATCTGAAATTATTAAGGGTCAACACATTAATTTATAATTTTTTTGTCAATTCGTATCATGTTATCACGTATGTCATATTTTTTTTGACCTAATCGCTATTGCGAAATATTTTTACAATCGTGCAATCGGCTGAACTTACTCTCATATATGGAGAGACTTCTTTCATGTTTTGAACCTGAGGAGAATCTTAGTTTGGGGGAGGGCACTTGCCATCGCATCAAGGCATGACTTTATAATTTTCAAAATTATTTGTGTGCCTTCAGGCACGGGCATATCCTAGTATATATATATCATTGCTTGGAGTGTTTGGCACCGGGTATTACTCTACCGTTTGAAGAGTTCGTTTGGGTTTGCTTCTACATCCCACAAAGAAGAAGAAGTTTGCATTGATTTACCCACTTGGAGAAAGGCTCCTAGTTCGAGTGACAGTGACCATATAAAGTCCGATCGGTGGATTCCGAGACCGCGGAGGAGCTCCGTGGATATTCGCAAGGCGGAGGTGTACACAAGAAGAAGTGTCGGGGCTTGAGAGGGATCGAGTCGAGGGTTGTAAGTCTTGATGTCATGTATTTGTAAAACCATACTTAGTGTATTTGAGGCTAGGGTCGTCCGAGTTTTTTCCCGTTGTGGGTTTTTCCTCGTACATCGCGGTGTAGTGATTTATTGTTTATTTTATCTTGCTATATCACCTGGAACGCATGCTTAGGTAAAAAGATAAAATTTGGATTAATCACTACTTATGTTTAATTTGGTGCTAATTAAATATTGGGTAATGGGTAGTTAATTCAAGTCGTTAATTTAATTTCTTAAAATTTGTTTGGCCTAATTTGGGAATATTGGAAAATATGACTTAGGCAAATTTCTAGGACTTGGGTTAATTAATTTTGGTTTAAGTGAAATCAATTTGTATGTGTGTTTGAATTTAATTTCACTTTGTTTAATTTTAATTTGAGAAGAAATTAAATTTTTTTAATTTTTTTAATTTGAACCAACATCTACGCTTCCACATCTAAAAAGGAAATTATTACTTTTTGAAGTATAAAATGTTTTTAAAATCGGGGCCTATCGTCCTAACAGAAGGATACCGCTCTGATAGTAGTTCAGAAGACCTAACATCCCTAGATTTTATAGATAAACCATAGAAGGGAATATCTATTTTAGAAAAGAATAATATAGGAATTTCTACTAAACCACATGATTGTTTTGTAGAAATGTTTATACAACATAAAGAGTATCCTAAAAGACGTTCCGCTTTTATAAATACAGGATGCTCTCACAATGCCTTTTCTGAAGATTATTTTCTAGACAGTAAGCAAGAGATCTATGGTAAGGTAGCCAATGGAGATCCATTTACCTTAAATTTCCAGACAATTCCTATTTATTTTAAATTAGGAAATCAGACCAACAAAACCGTTAATCATCGGTTTTGGATAATGGATCCTCGTCCTAGTTTCACAGGAAACATTAATTTAGGGCAAGACTTTATTAGTGAATATCATCCTTATACTCAGTATAACGATAAGATGTTAATTAGTGATAAATAGGAATTTAATATTAAAGCCCCTCTAATAGATCACAAGACTGTCTTTGACCCTATATAGGTTAAACCCAATTATAGACCCATAAAACATCAGAGTTCTTCAGCTGATCATGGTGGACCTAGACCTACAACCCAACAAGAAGCCTTAGAAATTATTAAACCCTTATAAAAGGAATATAAGTGTCCAGACCAAAACTGTTTTAAGCAAATAGCGCTTATACAACAAGACATTTTAGACCAAGCCCAACACATCTTATTACAGGTTCAAGCTATATCCAAACAGAAGAAAATGGATATAGAAGTAGAAAAAGAAAATATTAGGCAATAGGCAAAGCCTACTTTAGGAGAAAATCCCATCACTAAGTGGGATAAAGACGAAAGTTACTGTGAAATTATCCCTATTAACCTAGATGCCATTATTAATGGTGGAACCTATAAGAAAGAATATTCACAAAAAGACAGGAAAGAATTCAAGAAAGACATAGATGAAATGCTTAAGTTATGAATTATTAAGAAAAGTAAAAGTAGACAAAATAGCCTTGCCTTCTATGTTCAAAATGAATCTGAACGTAAAAGAGGAAAAATACGTATGGTTATAGATTATAGACAATTAAATAAGAATTGTAAATTTGATTCTTATAAGATACCAGACAAGAATAATTTAATCAATCTGATTTAAGATAGAATTATATTCAGTAAGTTTGATTGTAAATTAAGATGCAGCCAGACAGTATTACTTGAACAGCCTTTAGTGTCCTTAGAAAAATACAAATGGCTAGTAATGCCACTTGGGTACTTGAATGCTCCTCAAGTATTCTAAAGAATAATGGATAATATATTTAGACCTTATTCAGAATTTTGTCTTATTTACATAGATGACATTCTTGTAGTTAGTAAGACTGAGATAGAGCATATAGACCATATTAAAAAGATTATTTTAGAATTAGATAAATATGGTACTGTTATTTTCGAAAGGAAAATGCAATTATTTCTGACTGAAATAAATTTTGTGGGAATGCATATGAATAAGAGGGGTATTTGGCTATCTTGTCAGAAGCTAATATGATGGTGCCAATGGAGACGGGAAAACCAGCATCCATGACGACAGCCAATGAAACTATTAGCCCAGCATAAATGGTTGGGTTAATGAGTTTGTTTGTAAAGTTTAGCAAAACCCCATGTGCTCAGATAGTATTGGGATTTCCTAGGAGATCAAATTCCTTTGTGACACCACTTATGGTGTTGCCAGTGCCTTTTGTCTTGAGCGTTCTTATTGCTCAGGCAAATACCGCCAATGTTGCCACACCATTGATGGGTTTGACCACTGTAATTCCTTCTATCAACAAAAAAAATGTGGTTTATATCACCTCATTAAGAATTGTTTCACCTGTGGTGGTGCTTGTTCAAACCACCCCTCTTTCACCCAGTATAAAAGAGATGAAAAGAGAAATCTTACGGATGATGGCAGCCTCTAAGGCTGGGGGAGAGGCTTCCTCAATATACGATGATTTTTGTACCCCATACTTAGAGGCGTACAATAACGAACCATACCCAAAAGGGCATATTCCCCTGCTTTTGAGAAATATACTGGAAAGGGGGGGAACTCGAAGGAACACGTGAAAAGTTACGTTAAAAGACTTGGGGAACATTGTAACAACAAAAATCTAAGGTTGAGTGAGTTTTCCAAGTCCCTAACTGAGAAGGCATATATGTGATACTCTTACCTTTCACCTGGTAGCATGGCGTCATCAGAGGATCTCCACGTCCAATTTATCCAGAAATTCTTTCTCATGGAGGATGAATTTATCCTCACCCAGCTCGCGCGAGAAGTAAAATCCTGAGGAGGATGTGGTTGTATATATCCAGTTCTGTAAACGGTCTCTAGATGTTATAGAGGAGACAAAGAAAGAAAACCCTTGTAATTCTGTGCAGAAATATTATGACCTGATCAACGAGACTAGAGAATCTACGTTCACTACATTCCTAATGTTCGCTAGGAATATTACTCTAGTATTTAAGCCACTACCAGCTCATAGATTGTGCAATTTGATGTTGAAACCACCAACTTCTTTCGGGATAAGTATGCCCCCGCGGGTAAGCTATACTGGCAATAGGGATAGAAGATAAGGAGGTGATAATAATAGTAGAGGAAGAAGCAACAAGAGGAAGTTTGAGCCAAGAGATGACTCGCTCGAGCTGCCCTGCATGCTCGAATAATCTCTAGATATTAATGAGTATATGGTTCATAATAAAACTTGTAAACCAATGAATTTCAACATGAAGAAACCTATTATGCAAGATAATAGGAATAACCCAAGGTTTTGTCACCCCCACAATAAGGTGGGACGTCCAACCAGTAAATGATTCGCCTTAAGGAGGCTTATTTGTGTACACATCGATAAATGGGACATTCAGTTGTCCAAGACAAATGTGAATGACAATCCTTTTCCAACTCACGGGGAAACATGACCAGTTCTTATGACGAAGAAACAAAATAAAACATAAGGGAACAAAGGTTCCTTAAATAAATCTTTGATGAATCCCTGAAGGAATGTGTGTTCAAAATGGACCACCTAACCATAGATGATGATCAATGCTTAATTGATGATTTGGGGAAATAGTTGAAAGCTTGTTCACTAAGTACTGCAAATGCGGTGATAGCCTATAATGAATCAGCATACAAGGACGTTGAGAAAGTTTATGAGCTATAGGAGGAACATGTTGGCCCTTGGGTATAATGTTCCGCAGTAGCATGATCGAAAAAGTTCAATTAGTTCTTTGGCCAAGCGAATTTGCCAGAAAACTCCAGATTAGAGATCATTCGAGAATACTGGAGAATAAAAAGAAGAATATGGCCCCAAATTTATGTTAGAAAGTTCCTATGGCAAAGCTGGTAAAAGGTTTCTATCATAGGTCACTTTCTCTGAGGTAGATTGTTCGATCAGTTATTCTCACAATAGGACACTTTACGTAAAGGCATGCATGAATGGGTGTAGTTTCAATCGGGTCTTACTAGATGGGGAAACTTCCATCAACATTATGCCCACTGGGTCTTTTTACACTTGTAACATCCCTAAAATAAGGATTATTTAGAATCCTTTGGCTTTAGTGGGTCATGATAATCAATTCTCCAAGTCTATTGGTTATATCAACATAGGGATCACTATGGGGAACATCACTTCCCATATCAAATTCCATATAATGGAATGTGAACCATCGTACCAACTGTTGTTAAGAAGAGTATGGATGCACAACCATTGGTTGGTACCTTCCACTTACCATCAGTGTACCAAGGCAAACATTAAAGGGAAAGAGGTGGTGATTCGAGCATCAAAGAAGTCGTTTGCACATAAAGAGGCGCATTTAGTTGATGCTGCATTTTATACCGAGCTAGTCAAGGAAGATTTAGTGCTCACTAGATACACTGATGGTACTATAGTACTAGGAACTAGAGAAAAAGTGCGCGTGAGGGATAATCCAATTGACAATCCAGAAGAGCATGAAGCAGATCAAGAAGAGGTGAGATCGCCTAAACTATCTAGGCAACTATGGGATAAAATGACACCACGAATTGACCCATTTGAGAACCAAGTCCAGGAACAGTGTTTACCGAGTCAGTTCGTTCTGAGAAAGCTTGAGAAAAATTACAAAAAGAGGTCATATGTGAGGGAAGGCCATAAGTAGTGAAAGATGGTCATGTTGCTAAATGGCAAAATCATTTACAAGTTATAAAGGTATAAGCAGGCAACTGAAGGTTTGACGATGAAGTTATCCCGATTTATGAATGTTTTTTGGTACATAACCAAAGCAATTATATGGTGATTGACAATTCTAACGTTCAAGAGTTTGTAGAGGATATGGAGGATGAGCCAAAATGCATGCGAGATAGACCAAGGCCCCAGATTTAAGAACTATAGTAGGTTGTCCTTTTCGGAGGGGGTGACGATCCCATGCCAATTTTTATCTCAAAATATTTAAGCGTGGAAGAAAATAGGGCTTTGATCGAGTTAATTTTGGAGTTCAAACAAGTCTTCGCATAGAAGTACACTAAGATGCCTAGTATTGATAAAGATGTGAGTTGTCATAAGTTGAACATGATGCTTTCAGCTATCCCGGTCAAATAAGCCACCCGAACATAAAAAACAAAGCTTGACCTGAAGTTCAAGGAAGAATTCTAGAGGTTGTTCACAATAGGCTTCATTATACTAATACAGTAACCTATTTGGTTGTCTAACATTGTACCCGGGGGGAAGAAAGACAAGAACCAAAGAAGGATTTGTGTGGATTTCAGGTACTTGAATTGGGCTTTCTCAAAAGAGGGATTCCCACTTCCCTCCATAAACAGCTTGATATATGCAACTGTCGGTCATGAGATATACAGTTTGGATAGATACGTGGGTTATAATCAAATCATTATGGATCTTGATGATGCGAAAAAAGACTATTTTTATAATTCTATTAGGTAACTTTATGTACACAATTATGCCTTTTGGACTAAAAAATGCAAGTTCTACATATCAAAGGACTATAATGGAAATATTTCATGATATTGTTTAAAACTATATGGATGATGTAGCTATAAAGTCCAAGAAGGAGATCTCTCACTTGGCAGACTTAAGGAGAGTGTTTACAAGCTGTCGGAAGTAAAAACTGAAAATGAACCCCCTAAAATGTGCTTTTGGGGTATACAGAGGAAAATTCCTGGGATTTATGGTAAATAGGAAATGCATTTAAATGCACCTAGACGAGCAAAAGGCCATTCTTAACATACTATGTCTAATAAATGCAAAGCATCTGAAGAGTTTTTTGGGTAAAGTATCTTATCTGAGAAGATTTATGATTGGGTTTGCCGAGATCACTCATCCCCTCATGGAGTTATTATGCAAGGGAGCCAAGTTTGTTTGGGAACAACCTCACCAAGAAGATTTGGACAAACTAGAGAAGCTCCTCATATCACCACAAACCATGATTCCTCCTAAGGCGAGTTATAACTTCATCTTACCTCCACATCTAGATATGTTAGTGAATTACTGATGCGAGAGGTGGATGGAATATAAAACCTTTTTATTTTTTAAGTTGTATTATTCATGGGCCTTAGGTAAGATACACTAGTATTTAAAGGCATTTTTTAGCCCTTGGTTTTGTTGTTAAAAAGCTTAGGCACTATATGTTATCCTTCACAATTCACATTGTAACATGATGTGATCCTATTAAATTTATGCTATCTCAAACTGTACTAATAGGCAAGGCTTCTAGATGGTTCCTTATACTCTCAGAGTATGAGCTAAAATGTGTGGCTCCTCAAGCCATCAAGAGTCAAGCTTAGGGAATTTTTTGGCGATCTTTCCTTCTTGTATATTTGAACTATTACACGAAGAACTTTTAGGCGATGATCTGCAGTCCAGTTACTTGGAAAGCAGGTTGGAAGAATGGATCATGGAATTTGATGGTTCATCGATCGAAGGCAAAGGAGGCGAGGGGGTTATTCTGAGAAAAAGAAAATAGGAGATTTATTTGTCCTTCAAGTTAGACTTTTATTGTTCCAACAATGACGTTGAGTATGAAGCACTAGTTATTGGTATATTGGAAGCTTTGTGAAGGGGCATCCATCTACTCTCCATCAAGGGTGACTCTAACCTAGTGGTGAAGCACGTAAATGGGGAATACACTCTAAAGCACATAAGTTTATCACCTTATTGAACGATCATCCAAAGATCACATAGATAATTCCACGAGATGATAATAAAAAGACACCCTAGGATAATGAAAGGACAACCTGATGCTTACCCGATAATTGCCCAAAGATAGCCATAAAAGGTGACTCGATGGTTATTCGAATTACCAGAAGGATAGTTATATCAATCATCAAAGAAATACTGCCTGCTGATGATAATAATGATTGGGGGGCAAAATGAGGAAGCAACTTGTTTCAGGAGAAGGACCATTGAGTTTGGTAGAATTGGCCCAATACTTCGTTTTGATGGGGAACTTATACTATAAAAATACAAGAGGTTGGTTATCAAGGTGTTTCCGTCCGGAGGAAGTAAAGAAGAGGTTGAAAGAAGCCCACTTATATAGCTGCAATACCACCGAAACCCCATTATACCGAAACATCCAAAGAGCAAGCTACTTTTAACCCATGATGAAGCAAGACGATGCGACAGTTCAAAGGGGTTGTGATAAATGTCAACTATATTACCAACCAACCGAATTAATTTTATTGAGAAATCAAATTACTGGAGATAAACTTACATTGATATGTTTGTAAAAGGGATGACTTCAGTGGATAAAGACTATGCCACCAAAAAGAAATGAAGAATCTCAAGGTACTATATTCAAAATGATCAGTTGTATCAGAGGGGTGCCTTAATAGGCCCCTGAGGTGCATTAGGTTAGAGAAAGATAAAGATATTTTGAAGTAATCCCATGAGCCGGGTAACATAGGGGGAGCAAATTTGTATAACCAATTAATGACCCTAGCGTATTATTGGCCAACTATAAAGAAAGATTCTCCTGAGTTTGTTCGAAAATGTAGAGCCTATCAACTCCATAAAAATATAATCAATCTCCTTCGGTGAACCTACAATCACTCTCTAACCCGTTTCCTCTCCACACTTGGGCATTTGACCTTTTGAGGCCATCAATCCCTCTTCCAAGGGAAAAATCTGGATATTTGTTGTCGTTTAGTGCTTTACCAAGTGGGTAGAAGAAATACCTTTAAAGAGAACTACAGCAGGTGTGGTTATGCGATTCATGAAAGAATATATTTTCTATCGATTTATAATCCTAGAGGTATTGCTATCTAACAATGGAACCCCCTTTGTGAATAGTGAGGTATGATTTCTCATAGACAAATAATCGATTATTCACCACAAGTTCATTGTGGTCTACCCAAAATGTAATGGGCAAGTTGAAGCTACTAATAAAACTTTGGTAAATATCTTAGCAAAAATATTGGAAGATTTTCCCGAGATATAGGATGACAATATATCAAAGGTTTTGTGGTCTTATAGAATAACAAAAAGGAAGCCAACTGGTTACACCCCTTTCTCCTTAGTGTCTGGTGTTAATTAGAGATACCTTCTACCTAGTACAACTTGCAGATCATGGTGCTTCCTCAAAGTAGACGTGTGTAGTTAGAAGAACTGGATGAGCACAGAGATAATGCGATGAGGCATTTCCAAATATATTAGAAGCAGCTCTTAAAATCATACGACTAGATGGTGAAGATGAGAAAGTTTAAAGAGGGGGATTTGGTGTTAAAAACTTGCACAAGGCACATTAGAAGTCTTTCACTCCCAAAATTTGAATCTAACTGGGAGTGACCTTACATAGTGTGCAATGCTCACGATTAGGTTTATTATGAGATATCTAAAATTGAAGACAATGTGACCTTCAAACTCAACAACAAGTGGCTCAAGATCTACCAAGTTTAGAAACTTCTCATGTATAAAATCTTAAGTTTTTATGTTTTTGATTGTTAATCGAGAGTATGTTCTCGCGTAACCTTTTTATAAAGTAGTTACTTAATAAGCAATGAGGTTGTGTAATGTTCAAACAAGGTTTTTCTAAGAATAAATAAAAATGAAAAAAAATCAAAGTTAAAATAATGGACAATAATGAACAATAAAACTAATATTTCATTCAACATTAAAGCTTTACAAAAAGAAGGAACTACTGTCTCGAGATATAAAACAAAGGCCCCTAATTATTATCTAGGTCATATATGACAAACCACAAACTGGTGGAATCAAGCAATATCGAGTGGTAAGGTAGCAGAGCATATGCTAGCTCAGTTTGCTCATTGGTGAAATCAACAATTTCCTTCTCATAATCTTCCATCTCCTACTCTGTCTTCTCTAACTCTGCATTAGCTTGTGCCAAGGCCTCACGCGTAACCACTACTTTCTCTGTAACTTTAATTATCTTACGGCAAAGGGAAGCCATCTCTTCAGCTACTACAACTTGGGTCCTCGTGCTGGCCTAGAATTTTGCATAAAAGGAATATAGGTCGACTTTCTTAAAAAATCTCAAAATGTTAGCCAACCATATGAGGTTAAAGCCATTATTAGTCAATTCTTTAATTTTGCCAAGAAACTCTTTGATTTTGAAAGAATTAAGTGACTGTAGAGGCGTACTCATGATCTCACTCAGCACAGTGACAAAATCGAGCAACCTGCAGGCCATAATAATTGGTATGGCTTGAATGCAATAAGGACTAAAGGAGGAAGGATGATGATCAAGAAATATATCTATGAGCTCATGATGAAGGGTAGAAATGATGTAGGGAAAATCCCTCAAAGTTTACCTCACTAAGTCTAGAGGAGATACTTCGTGCCACTGAAGATTTTAAGCACTTCCACTAGCAGATGGAAAAATATTAGTGTTTGAAACCCTATCTTCTTTTTCTTGATGGGATATGGATGAGTGATACTACACCTTAACGTTTTGGCCGACAGGTTTTTTGTTTGGTTAGGTAGAAGGAGCATTGATAGCTACACAAGTGCTAACAATCACTTTCTCCTAAACAGCCTCAGAAGACAGCTGGTTCACAAGCAAAGAAGCTTGAGCAGGGGCACAGGGGGCTCTTCTATAACTATTGGGATATCTCGAGCAAACACAACCTGAAAATAAAGGACAAGGATCAAACGCGGCAAGTTAGCCAAAAAAATTTACCAAAATGGCCGTTAAGTCCAAGTGTACAATGATTAGTACCAAATGGTTGCTCGCAGAAGTACACTTTGCCAAAATAAAATTCCAGTCCCGTAATTTACGATTGTTGCCAAGTTAAAGTCTACTATAATAAGTACCAAATGGTTGATCGGACAAGTACACTTGACCAATAGAAATTTCCATATCATAATTTTCGATTGGTGCTAAGTCCAAGCATACTATGATAAGAACCAAATGATTGCTCGGACAAGTACACTTGGCTAATATAAAATTTCAATCCCATAACTTACAATTAGTGACAAGTCCAAGTGTACTATGATAAGCACTAAAAGGTTGCTCGAACATGTACCCTTGGGTAATAAAAAAATTTAAATCCCATAATTTTCAATTGGTGCCAAATCCAGGTGTACTATGATAAGCCCCAAATAGTTGATCAGAAAAGTACACTTTGCTAATCATCATTTAAAACAACATAATTATTCTGTCCCAAGGGGTTACCCGAATCAACATGCTAGACCACAAGGTGGCACAAGTTTGGATTTTTTTTTCTTTTTCTTTCATAAGGAGTAAATTAAAACAGAAGGAACGGAAGTATAATATACCTTAGTATGTGGGGATACATCAGGGACTGGTTCCTCAGTAGCTGATAGCTTCAACTTCCTCAACCCCCCCCCCCCCCCGATGACCCCACCATCTAGGATTTAAGGACTAAAAATATTTACCAATACTTGCTCATTGATTGTGGACACAACTATTAAGGCCCTATAAAGTGTTGACTTGGGATGAAGAGGGAGATGGCTTAGAAGTAGCTCACTCGGGGGTATCCTCCTCTAATACAGTTGGAGTTGCAGTCTAAATTTAAGAGAAATGACAAGTTAAAAGGGGGAAAGTAATTTATAAGCACCTGAGAAAAAAGCTAAAGGAAATTGAAACCAGTTATTGGAGAAATCGAAGCGACAAGTTCAGCTGCGAAAGGTTTGCTAACCTCGCCTTATCTTGGTTCAAAATCAAGCGTGCGAGCAATGGCTACTTGATCTTGCAGGAAGGAGTGTACTCCCTTCTTACATACCCACCTCTCGAAAGGTCATCCCCTGCCACAAGGAGGAATCAACCACCACCACAGGCTCATTGGTAGCATGAAATGGTCCTTCAAGAGATTGTTATTATTGATGTTGTTGTTATTGTTATTGTTGTTGTTATTGTGACTTTTGTTGTTGCTACTGCTCCGAAGGTTTTTATTCGGTAGCAAAAATCTGTGGCTCCACCCCAACTGTATCAATATAGTCATCTACCTGAAAAATAAATAAGGCATGAGAGATAAGTGAAAGACAAGTTATGAAAATAAGAATCGTCATCTAAAAGTGAGCAAACATTTATTGAAAAGAAAGGTCATCGTTATAATAAAAAAAATAGCACCTCGCGTTTAGGAGAGTCATAAAGTATGGTGTAATCTTGAGGAGGGAAAGATATTTTCTTGGTGTTATACATCCTTCACAACCTATATGACCGATGCATCTGAGGCCTCTCTTTAATATCCACTCATCCTCAAGATTAGGTATAGATCTACAAAAGGACTCTGCCTCAAACCTTTGCCTTTATAGCTGCTAGAACCAACTGCTGGGATAAAAGAGATTCCTCTAGAGGTTAATTGATCCTCTATGAATGCGCAAGCAACCACATCCTCATGGTACTAAATTCTCATCATATTGACATAAAGTTGTGTTACTTAATCCTTGATATTAGGGTCAATCTCTTTGGAGGAATGCATAACCTATGGGTGGTAAACCTTAGCAGCTTTCTTCTTTTTTTTATTTTTCTTAGGCAAAACGGTATCTCCAGATAAAGGACCTAAAGATGTATCATCACCTCCAGAAGTTTGAGAAGTAGTTGTAACATCTTCAACTTCTTAGAATAACTGAGAGGTTGAAGCCCCCTTCTTTTTCTTCTGAACAGCTAGATCAATAGACGCTAAGGGTGGTAACTCAGTGGGCCTTGTTTTATTTAAGGAGATCATGCTAAGAGAGAAATGGTCAATCGATAAACTCTTCAATTCAAGATCTGTGAGAGGTAATCTTTCAACACCTGGGAACAAGGGCTGACAAATAATGGCCTTTCCAAATCGAGAAAGCTTATTCGGCCAAAAAACAGTGACATAGCTGGTGGACCTGCTATTTTTGTCCTTTTTGGAGGGAACTACCAAGTTCCATTTATAGCTGGTCGATATAACTATCACGGTCTATTCGAAAAGTTCCCAAAATCTAGATAGAAGTTGGTGGGATTCTCTAATTATACGTGGTTGCGAAGAGGCATAACATGGTTATAACCAAACTGGGTAACTACCCTATGGCGAGAATAAATAGAATAAAAAAACCTCCCACTCTGTGAAGGAGGGAATGTAGGAAGGAGTTAGAAATAAGAGAATGACAGTGGAAGGATTATTCCTGGTAGAAGCTTCATCGGCCAGAATTATTAGACGAGAGGACTCGACAAAGAATTTATTAGTGTAAAATTGGCCCATGGTAGTATAAAGTTGAACGCATAATTCTTTAACGTTGTCAATCAAGGAAATAAGAGGTTTCTGCATTGATTGTGGTTCCACACACAAGTGTAAGGAACCTGCATTACATGGGAGGCTAACAACATAGCCAAAGGGACAAAGCTAGGAAATCGGGAATAAAGGAAGGCAGTGAGGAGTAAAGTGTTGGCATAGTTGGAAACATCAAATTGATCGACTGATCTGACATAGTCAGCATAAGTTCTGGAAAACCATGTATATAGAGAGACCAAATTTATTGTAGTTGTGTCCATCCCGATCAATGCATCTCCATCCTCTCTCCTTCTTCCCAAAGGGGATGGGGAAAAAAGGGGGATGAAAGGTCTCGTACCCTTTTAATTTAGGAATGCCTCGATAATTTTTGGTATGGGGTGAATGTAAAGAGATGGAGTAACCAACCTATTTTGCACAAAATAGACAAAAGAACATGTCGTCACCTTAAGAGAATGGCATCAAAGGCAACGGATGCTTACGAAACCAATAGTTCAAAGTGTTCGAAGGCTAAGTCACTGAATAGGAAGGTGTTAGGCACCCATCCTGCCCTTTCGGTCTCTCATGGGTTTATGTTATTATTTTCCCTTATTTCTATGTAAAGTGTGTGCGCGTGTATATATAATTGAGATCGGAGTCGCCCAACTCATACCATAGAAGAGATAAAGTGAGGTCATCTACGGGAATATTCCCAATATAATACATAGAAAATACGATTTATGCATTTATCGTGATATTGATCATTATGATGAAATGACAATGTGTGTTGGAAGAAAAGCTAATAAGAATCACAAACATAATATGTATTAAAATAATGCAAGAACATGACAAATGCAGAAATGGGGTATTTAAGAAAATTAAAAAAAATAGAAAATTGGACTCGAGTTTCGGGTTTTAATCTGAGATGCCTATGTAGCCTATAAAAGCATCAAAGTTCACGTAGTTTGCATGTGGTATAGGTGTGGGTTTTATCCCATAGATTCGAATGGGATTTTATTATATGTGTACGTGTAGAAAATGTATTTTAGTATTGAAACAGTGTGGTGGATAATCCCGTTAAAAATTTATGGGTGTAACCTTCTTTTTGATTGTTTTGGATTTTTTGATAGAAAATAAAGTATGCGCTATATGCTAATAAAAATGTGAGATGTTACTAAAGTAAGAACTGGATTATGAAGCTAATGCATTTAATGCAAAAATAATAAATTTAAAGAGAGAGGGAAAGATTTGGACCTTCTTTGAACCTCGATGTTTAATCTTGGATGAACTCCCTTAAATGTGAGAAGAAGGTTGGATGAGAGAGAATGAGATTTTTCCAAATTGGGTATGAAAAGGATTGGAAAGTAAGCTTGAATGGAATTTCACACGAAAAAACTTCATTGATTTGAATAGAATGTTGCTGAGATCACTAATGCTGATGGATTTGGGGTGTGCTTTGGGAGTAAGGTCACGCCCTCTATTTATAGGGTCAGGGTGGTGCCTATCGTCATGGTCCCAGACCTACCAATCAATAGGTAACCCTAGACACACTGTCGATTGGCAGGGAAATGGACCTGGCAATCGACAGTCTCATGCAAATGTTTCCTTAAAAATGGTCATAGAACGCAATTCGTTTATCCAAATTGCGCACAGGGAATACTATTAGAAAGGTAATTCAAAGACCTTTAAGATTCCTTAGACTGCTCCAAGATCCGGAGTTGAATTTGGATCAAATGTGGCTTGGAAGCACACGTCGGTCCTTTGGACGGGAGATCGTCGGACGAAAATGGGTCGTTCATCCGAACGGTAAGTCAGAATTGCACATGGGTTAGACCATTTGAAATTTTAGGCGATATACTTCGACATTCCAAAATTCTTCGCTCAGTTCAGAAAGATGACATTAGTCCACCGTGGCCCAAAAGCGTCCGATGACCTCTCAGAGTAAAAAAGATCGTTCGTCTGTACCGTAAGTCAAAATTATGCATGGGGTAGATCGTTGGAAAGGGTATTCAGTGCCCTTCGGATATTCATTCAGTCTCGTTCGAGCTGAAGAGTTTACCTTGGTCAAATTGTGCTCGGGGGCACCCGGTGGCCTCTAGATTAGTTTTTGGGGGAAACGGATCGTTCATCCGAACGGTTATTCCATTTTAAACACAGGGTTAACCGTTGGAAAGGGGTTTCAGTGCCCTTCGAAGATTCAATGAGCTTTTGCTCTGATGATGAAGTTAATTGGGGTCAAATCGGGGTTCAGGAGCGCTCAGTGACCTCTATATCAATTTTTGATAGTAAAATGGTACGTTCATCCAAACCATTACGCTGATTCATGTACGGGGTGGATTGTTGGAAAGGGGATTTAGATCCCTTCAAAGATTCAATGAGTTTTTGCTCGGATGATAGAGTTGATCGGAGTCAAACGGGGTGCGAGAGTGTCCGATGACCTCTAAATAGGTACTCGGAGTATGACCTAGGGTATGTAGTGAAATGGGGAGGTGTTAGGGACCTAAGGATAGACTAAGGAGACCTAAAATGTGGTGTCAATAGAGCCCCTCACGGGTGATCTTGGAATAAGTGAAAGTCATCGAATAGACACATAATGTTTTAGAAAGAGGTCAATTATGCGGACCTAAGGGACGAGGATGACCGATTCAGAGGATCGAGGCCAATTCTAAGGACCTAAAGAGACACGGATGACCATTTTAGAGGGTTGAGGCCAATTCTGAGGACCGAAGGAAATGTTGGGGATGGCCGATTCTGCGATGGACCTAAGTAGGAGTGAACATTTCTGCGGGTCAAAGAAAATTCTAAGGGCTTAATTTGTAGCGATCAATCTGAGGGTCGATGCCAATTTGAAGGGCTTAAGTAGAGATGAACAATTCTATGGGTCGAATCCAATTCTATGGGCTTAAGTAGATATAACTAATTATGCGGGTCAAAGCCAATTCTGAGGACTAAAGTAAAAAATACAAATTCTATGGGTCAAAGAAAATTCTGAGGGCTTAAGTAAAGATGACCAATTATGGGGGTCAAAGACATATCTGCGGGCTTATAGTTAAGGTTATCAATTCTGAGGGTCGAAGCCAATTCTGATGGCTTTAGTAGGGATGGCCAATTTTACGAGTCGAAACCCATTATGTGGGCTTAAGCAGGGGTGACCAATTCAGCGGGTCGAAACCAATTTTGCGGACTTAAGTAGCAGTTTTCTTGGGGAAATTTGGAGAATCCACTGGGGAAATTATCTCATGGTTCTGCTGGGGAAGTATTTGATTTTCAGTTTTTAGTTCAACTGGGGAAGAAGAATTAATTCGAGAATTTTGTGGTGTCCTTTAGAGACGTTTCTAGGGAGGTATCCAATTGTTTTTGAGAATTCCACTGGGGAGGTAAGAGTTTCACTGGGAAAATGAATGTGGCAAAAAAAATTCTTGGTGAAAAAGGTTGTAAAATTCATTTGGCAATTTTAGGAATTTTCTGGGAATTTTTTAGGATTTTTTGTCATTTTTGGGGAATGTTTAATTGAAATTTTAGATAAGTTTCCGAACGACATGGTGTAGGAGGTGAGAAATGGTAATGGCATGATCTTTTGGGGTACCTCAAGAAGGTTAAGGAACACTGTCGATTGGTATGTTACGGTGAGCTATTGATTGGCATGCCCCTTAGCCTCCTATAAAAAGGGGTGGGGTCTCCTCATTTTTTATAGCTTTCAGGGTTGCTCTCTTCTGCAATTACTTTCTACAAACTTTTGTAGCTTTCCAAAACCAATAAATGGTTGATTTCTCTATCAGTGCAACCCACATGGTGTGGCTAAATGTCAATGACTGGGCCAACTTGGAATGGAGGGCTAGGGTTCCCCTTGCGTTGGGCAGTGAAAATTCCTTTAACTCATTCGAGCCTGTTGCAGATGAGAGAACTATTTTATGTGAGCCAGAACATCATCGTTCCTCTAGGGTGGTGAACCTTGGAGGATACGTGAGTGTTGATGAGTTTTGGTATTCTTTTCTTCTTTTTCTTTGTGTATTTCCTTATTTTTTCTGAATTTTGATGGGGGTTTTCCTTTTGTCTTTCACTGCCTGATGTCTCTATGTTGACTCTGCGTGCTCGAGGGATGACGGGTCTTAAGGACATATGGGAGAACCTCCCACTGATGGTGCATTGGGTGGTGTCATCAGTCGGTTTTAGGAAACTGACATCTTATCTGGACGAGATGCCTCGTTCTACGACGATTCTTTGTGCTCTAGGGGAGAGGTGGTGGGACACCACTCACACCATGCATTTTGGTTTTGGGGAGATGACGGTGACTCTCATTGACATACAGTAGCTGCTAGGGTTGGATTGTGATGGGGTGCATATAGAGGTGGGAAGGACCTTGCGGGTGATGCCACTGTTGGGTGATGTGGAGAGGATAGTTTTTGGGAACTCTATTCGGTTGTCCCTTTTGAGGGAGTTATTGTTGATTCAAAGGATCGACGAGGAGAACGGGAGTCAGGTGCGGTAGATTGCCTCTCTATTTATTCTGCTTTTGTTGGGAGGTTTCTTAGTGGCAACGAGTGGCGACGTCGTCCACTTATGATTTTTGCCATTTTTGAGGGTGTTTTCCAACGTCCCTATTTATAACTCGGGGATCCTGACTTTGGCGAACCTTTATTTCTCTTTGGATTCATTCAGCCGGTGCTGCTGGCAAACTTTTACTGGAACCACGTATCTTCTTAAGGTATTCTTTGTTTTTCCCATTTTCCTTTATGCATTCGCATTTTCCTTTATGCATTCGCATTTTTCTTTAAGCATCTTATTCTTGATTTCTTGATTACTGAATCTTGTCCTTTGCACACATGGTTCTATGAGGTGATTGGTCCTAACACCCAATTGATATCTTTGAAGGACGAGTCTGTTAGGGGCTTTTGTCGGATGTACCAGTGGAGGAAGTCCAATCGGCAGTCGAGGAAGTATCTCTCTTTGGAGGTGGTAAGTCAGGTCTAGAATGGCCTGACGAACGAACGAATAAATTCTTCTTTCTTTTTTGATACCATTTTTCCTTAATAATCTTTTTTGCTATTGATATTTCTATGCCGGGAATTTGCAGGTGACCTTCTATCCCTAGGGGACGGTCATCCAGCATACAGGATTGACTGGGAGGAATGCGCAGATGTGGCGTCTGCGGGCACATGAGTTCGGCTACTCCTAGTACCTTGGGGAAAGATTATTTGGGCAGGTGGTGGAGAATGAGGTGGTGAGCGGGAGAAGTCGGATGATGCACGGGTAGCAGCGATGATAAGTGAGCCTGTAAATGCGCGGTGATACTGATTTAAATCAAATTCGTAAATTTCCAATTTAAACTAATTAAACTGGAGTCAATTTTCAAACCAAATTAATTCAACCCTAAAACATGCAACTATGTGGGTGAAATCAAACCAACACAAATATAATTGCTGACACGCCGATTTCAAGAAAAAAACCTTTCGGGTAAGACCTTCATTTCACAAAAAATACTTACAATGATTACAAGGAAATCCGCAATGATCACTCCTCAGAATAATCACATAGATACGCACTCTAGAGTCAGTAAGAACCGCAGTTCCAATTCAGCCCAGGAATACCCCACGAGTACTCCCTATGACACACAGTCGTCGTCAGTTCAGTACCTCCCTCAAGCGGCACCTAGATCAATAGTAAAGATCTTTTCTATAAGAGAAACTTTACAAAATTGTGTTATTGGGTTCCAAAACAGTTAGCATAAAGCAATTGGGATTTTTGTGAATTAAAAACAAAAGATTAGAACCTTAAAAGTGATAAGACCAAGTATTCTGCCAAAATAATTTCGTGTATAAAAAATTCTCAAGTCTTCTTCAAAAAAACGGAGTTGGACAAACCATTTTACAGAAAAGTTGAGTCGGCATGTCACTCAAATGAAAATAGCATGTCGCTCAAACGGGACCAGTTGTGGCTCGAACGACTTCACGTGAGATTCCCTTGTCGCTTGAACGATGTGGTAATGTCGCTCAAACGATTGGATCGATAAAATAATATTTTAAGCAATCCGCCTCAACACTTAGAAAAAATATTTTGACAAAAAAGAACTCCCCGGCACTTAGAAATTTTTTTCGAAAAAATATCCCAACACTTATAATGAACCATTAAGGGATTAAAAACATAACCTTACCAAAGTTAATCCTGTCGAGGCTTGTAGTTGAAGAATACTTGATATTCGGATCCGTCTTGTTGCATATGAGTTCTTGAACATTTTTCGACTGTGTAAGGGTATATGATATACTCAATACAAAGTATGGACTATATAACATGTCCTTACAAATCTCCCCATATGTCTATGTCGGTACAAAATAAAAACATCCAAATTATCAAATCAAAATGCCTATACAAATCTAATTCCCTCCCATGAAGCCAAAACTGAAAGGGTACTAAAGATGGAAGTATCAAACTTTTCTTCAAAATCTTCAACATCAAATCTTCAAGATTTTCTCATCATGATGTACAAACTATGATCTTCGATCTTGTACCTACACACATGAGACAAAGAAAATACCTTCGCGGCGCATCGAGTTTGAAATGATATAAGAATAAATCAGACAAAAATAAAATCTCCCCCATAATGCTAAAACTCCCCCATAATCCGTTCTCCCCCTTTTTAGTTGTCCGAAATAGATAAGGAAATGAATAAACAAAATAAACATGGAGTTGTCACAACAAAGATGCATAGAAAACGTGAATCAAACTACGCTCATGCAAAGGATTAACTCAAAATCTTCCACAAACTATTTTTTTTATTTTTCAACATTTCATAGAAAAATGCAAAAATAATTTTGCACAAATCACGCACCATGAATTTACACTAAGATAACCAAATAATGAAAACAGAATGAATGGGTGTGAACATATTCGATTGGCAAATCAATGCAATCAAACATAACATATGTGAACAATGAATGTATGTACTCCTAACGAATGAACTCAAAATCGTCCTTAGGTGTCTAAAATGTGAATTTAGATGACATCGTCTTAATCTAATCGACAAATCAAAGTCAAACATGATTTTCACACCAATTATGTCTAAAACTATGAAACTCTTTTTCATGACTTTGTCAGGAAGTGCAAACCCCTTTTATATTCCATCCAAACTCCCTCATAAATAATAATGGTTTTTATTTTTCTTTTGAGGTGATGAAACTAAATTCTCTCCTTAGAGAAATCCTATTGGCCCCATTTATAGCATATTTTTCTTTTTATTGCCTTAATTTTTTCTTTGTGATATTTCAAACGGTGGCTTTCACGACGAGTTAATTTTGTACTCTCGCATCCCTTTCCTATGAACACTCATCATTTTTTACAATTTAAGTTCTCACGGTAAACGGTTATTACATGCACTACTTTTATTGTCAAGTTTTATCGCATTTGGTTCGTTTTAAAGACAAAATTAAGATGAAAACACATCGACCAATATGTGATAGACAAGAATAATACTCAAACAAATCTATGCAAGTGTGCAATAAAGGAACTCATGAGTCAAACATGTAGGTAGTAACAACTAAACACATCTCAATGAATCCAAACATTGTAAAGCACATAAATGGAATAATGATGCATATCAAAACACAATCAAATCGTCACATGGATATGGAATGAAATTGTGACTCGATCATCCTAAATGTCCATTCATATACGATGCAAAACAAAATACAAAACTCTTTTTGTCTTTTTCATAAAATTTATCAAAATAAAATCTTTTTCGCTTTTTCAAATTTTTCCCAAAAAAAGAAAATATTTTTGTACTTTTCCAAAAATAAAACAAAAATGAAAAACATAACTAAAAAAATGGTGCACACTAGCAATAGGCAAAAATATCATCCTGCAAATCAACCTATTCTAGCAAACAAGTCTAAACCTCATCCGTTAGGTGCGGTGGAGTTTTTCAAAGGTGGTGACATCCTATGAAAAACATCCATCAAATCATGTGAAGTCTTGACTAAAAACTTTGCCTGCTCCCTAGGATGTGCAAACTCTCTCGTGTAATCATCTGGAGCATCATGTGTGGGTGCATATGTGTGAACATGTGTATTAGCAAAACGTGACACATAGCCCAACTTAAAACATAACTCCCTAAGGTGTCCTTTCTTTTTGCAATGATTACAAACATAAACAGACCTAGGAACACCTCTTTCAAAATGTCTCCTACACACTCTCCTATCAGATACGTTAGTATAGGTGGGTTAGGTTAAGATCCATATGGATCTATCGCCAACTTGGGAACCGGTTCGGGTGAAACATGGAAAGTGGATACACCGTCATGGCTTATTCCTCCTCTATCATACTCACCCAAAACCGGATTGAGAACCATATTTACAACCTTCTTAGATGCGTTATCTAAAAGGACTTTGACCTCCCGAGAATATTTGAGATCTCTCTCGAGCTGGGATACACGTGTCGACAGACTAGACACCGTGTTGGTCAAATCACTCTTTTCTCGATTTAAAGCAATCAACTTTTCACTCAAATAAACCTTCACATTCTCGAGTTGACTTGCTTTCGCCTAAAACATCCTCAAATTCTCTAACTCTGTCTCCAAATCTCTCACCCTAAGACCTAACTCCTTATTTAATTTCTTAGTCTTTAAGGTCTCGGCGTATAAATCTCTAAATGCAATTTGGATCTCACTTTCATCTCCATTATCACCCTCACTCAAACTATCATTCTCCTTAGGGGTCTTACGTGCACAAGTATCCTCATCGACGTGGGATAAACTAGGTGTGCTCTCGTGACTAGCTAGAAAGGCGACAAATTTCCCATATGAAGACTCATCCCAGGAATCCTTCACCTCTTCCTCACTATCGCTAAGAGTGGCTGGCATGGAAGTCTGTTTGCCCTTTCTCTTTAGCCTAATGGGACATTTAAAAGCTCTATGCCCCCTACCCTCACACTCAAAACACTTATCTTCTTCCTCTTTCTCACCGATCTCTTTGGCCTTATTTTTATTTTTCTCAAAAAATATTTTATTGAAAGAATTTTCTGTGGAAAATTTGAGAAACTTTTTTAAAAAAATTTCAAGCATGGCCATATAAAAAACAACCTCACCCTCAGAGCATAACTCACAAACTTTCACTTTCTTTTTCTTCTCTCTCGTGGACACTTCCTCCCCCCTTCGTAGATTGGTCTCTAAGTGCTATCCCTCTATCCTTAGGATAAATAGTGTCAAGAAACATGTCAATTTCATATGTATGGAGGTATCCTACCAGCTCTTCTAATTTAAAATTGCCCAAATCACCTAAAGTTTTCAAAATAGTCACTTTGGGGATAAAATGTTTAGGTAGCGATCTTCAAAAAAATTTAACCATTCCTTCTCTTTTGCATTCTTCTTTCTTACTTTGCGATATGGCTCTCCTCGAAAGTGTTAAATTTGTAACTTACCTCAAAACCTTGGAGGAGATGTGCTCATACAATGTTGACTACGATGCTTTCAACATGCATCTAGTTTCTTTATGGTGCAACCGACCCATAGAGTGGAACACATAGATGGCAGCAATGGAATTATGGTATCCTGAAGACCATGTGTTTCGCTTCGGGTTGGACGAGGTTTGTCCAACTTAAAAAGAATTCTCTTCCATGTTGGGGATAAATCCCAATGTTGCTGCAGTTATCCATGAATTTTCTCGATCCTCTCAGGAGATGTTAGTTGGACTTCTCCATATCTCGCCTTCGGTGGCTAGGTCACTAGTTACGGGTGGAATGATTTGTCTTCCTATTGTGCTGCAATCTGTGCATTTACAGAACATTGGTGATGTTGGCTATGCTAGAGCAGTTATTTTGGGCTTGATTTCAAAACTGTTATTGGTGACTTGGGAACTGCTGGTGGACCCGCAACTCATAACCATTACTTCATGGATGTCGTACTATCGTAATCCTGCGACGGTGATATTACCGGAGACTCTGAACGGTCTGGATGCCTAGCGGGAAGGCCGTTCTGACTTCCTGAGGGGTAGCCCTATAATGTTTTTCATGTGGCTATCAAAGAGGTTTCGTATAGAGGCCCCTCCTGAGTATCCTTTTTCGACTGGTTTGTGGAGCACGGGGATCGAGGCTTGCATTGGTTAGTGCCTTCGTAGGGGGAGATACTGCCCATTCTAGAACTGGGGAAATACTAGTATATTCGGTTAGTTGGCCTCAGGAAAACCTTTTTTTTACTTTCCCCAGCGGCTCTTGCGCTAATTTGGTTGGGAACAAATTATGCCACCTCGGACATTGGACTTCTTTCTAGTGGAGGACTTGACAGAGCGCATGCCCATGTGCATGCGGCTGGGCTCTCTGTAGGAGAATCACCGACCATCGACCTATTCATCCCAGTCTATTGGTAGAGTCTAGCATATTTTTAGGGACTATATGAAGTGGTTATGGAGAAGAGTAGTTGCCAAAACGATGGCTATAGAGATCAGGTAAATGTGGTTTGCTATATTTGAAATCGTGGAGGGATATGTTATTGTCTTCCTTAGTCTAGTCTGGGCTTACCATTCCATGGAGCGTCTGTGGCACTCTATTTAGGCAGGGGAAGTTAGGGGATCCCAGGAAATGGACGATGATGGGGTCGATTCCTCTAGCAGTTGTGGGTAGGATCTCTGGGGATTTATTTGTGAAGCTCTTTGTATGGTGTTTAGTTAGGAAGGTTATTACGGGAATAATTTGGGAAGGTGGTTTTAGGAGTAGTTGGTTTGTGTTTTATTTTTTAGAAAGTAGGGGTATATTGGCAAGTGAAGTCGTTTGACTTCCTATGTTGATGTAATCGTAATGGAAATAAAGAAAGTTTTGATTATATTATTGTAATCAATCACTAAGGCATACATAATCCTTTGGTTCATGTAAATGATAAAATTAACCGTCATTCTCGGGGATAAGAAAAGAATAGCATTTTGTGAAAAAGAATGGGGTTGTGCTCATGTGAAGCATATGAGCTGCTTACATACCTTTTGGGATTTTGAAAATTTTTTGTGTTTAATTTTTGAAAGCAAAATATTTTTAGAGGATCAGGCCCCACATAGTTCTAAGTAGAGGGATATAAAGATTTTTTTTAGAATAGAAGGGAGATGAGAAGAGTCGTAGCGCGCCGAGATTTTAGACTAGGGGTAGAATTTATTGAGACGGTCCAAGTTGACTGAACAGGCCATCTCTTACCCATCAAGGTCGATGAGCGTAGTGGCATCATCGGAAAGGATTTTCGTTACAATGTAGGGGTCGATCCAATTAGGCTTGAATTTTCCTCTGGGGGTCCCAGATGGGCTCTATTATTTCTTTAAGGTCTAAGTCCCCTTCTCAGACACCACGTTCCTTGACTCTCTTATTAAATGATCATGATATTCGGCTATGGTATCCTTGTATGTGATATAGAGCTTTTAGCCTCCTCTCGTCCAATAGTGACAGCTCGTCAAGACGGCTCTGATGCCAGTCTTCCTTGCTAACTTTTCTTTCAAGCATGATGCATAATGAAGGAATTTTTAGCTCCACGGGTAGGACTTCTTCCATGCCGTAAACTAGTGAGTAAGGGGTATCCCCAGTAGATATTCGAACTGAAGTGCGATAGCCCCAGAGGGCGTAAGGGATTTGGTCTGCCCAATCTTAATAACTCTCGATCATCTTGATGATGATGGCTTTGAGGTTTTTAATAGCGGCTTCAACGACTTCGTTGGTTTAAGGGTAGTAAGGAGAATATTTGTGTATTTGGATCCCATACTCATTGACCACTTATGTGACTTATATTGTTGTCTGACACCAGCTCATATCGGAATCCATATCGACAGATGATATTTTTTTGGATGAACTTGACCACCTTCTTGGCATTCAGCACTGCGTATGATTAGTCTTCGACCATTTGGTAAAGTAATCAATGGCAGCCAAGATGAATTCATGCCCATTGGAGGCAAGTGATGGAGGTTGGAAAACTGCAGGCATTTGAGTAGGGGTGGCAAATCATGTTATTGGGTTGGGTTCAGGACCTTAACACGACACGAAATATATTCTAGTGACACGAACACGACATGACCCAATGTCGTTCTATTTTTTCGCAACCCGAACACGACCCACTTTTAACATGATTGGCACGATTTAAAATTTTGATTTGATTAAAACCCATTAACACAACACAATTAGAAGGACACGACACGACACAATTTGTAGCATATTTTTTCAATTCATGCTTCATTGTATTTGTACAAAACAACATATTTTAAAAAAATAGCAATACCTGTTAACATGTAAACATCAATACTTCTTAACCTTTTTAAGAATATGGTGAGTTTACAATGAAAATAAAACTTTTAGAGGGACTAAACCTTTTTCAGAATATGGGCTAATCAAAATTGAAATAAGAGAGCACCGGTTTAATAGGATCAAAGCTTTTTAGTGAAATCAAACTTTGGCAGATCAAACTTTCATTATAATTATAAAATAAACTTTCATCAGGTAAAAAAAGAAAAGAAAAAACAAACCGAAAATGGGATAACAACATCGAAAATGGGAGAGCACCACCGAAAATGGGAGAACAGCACCGTCAAGGACAGATCGACGTCGGAATTGGAAATGGGAGAGGAACCGTCGAGAATAGACCGGCACTAAAAATGGGAGAGGAACCGTCGAGGACAGACCGGCACCGAAAATGGGAGAGGAACCGTGGAAATATTTTGTGGAGAAGAAAGAACATCCGAGATATTTTTGGTGGATTTAGAAATGTTCTGTGCTAGGTGAGGGTTTGTTTTGTTTTTTGGATTGGGATTTTTAAAAAAATCCTTTTATTTTTTTAATGTGTCTTTATTGAGTGTTATTGGGGGTTAATAACGGGTCAATAATGGGTTTTCAATCGGGTCCAGAATGTGTCTTAACGAGGTCACTATTATGTCTTTAACGAATTCAATTTGAGTCAATTTCGTGCCCAAAATTAAACACGACATGACATGACAGCGGGTCCAATAACCCAGACTCGAACACGATAAGTCATATCAATTTCGTGTTAATTTTTTTTCTGTTATCATGTCGTTTCCAAAATTATCACCCCAACATTTTAGACATCTTTGATCATAGGCGGAGTAATCCTGAACCATGGTGGTTCAGTAGTAACCCTGTCGGATGATTTTCTTGGAGATCATACAGCCATTCATGTGGGGTTCGCATTCCCCGCTATAGACTTTCTGCATCATCTCTTCAATTTTGGCCCCTGTAATCTAGTGTAAATGGGTTTCATTGAAGTTTTTCTTCAACAATGCTTTATCACAAACAATATACTGGATATCTAGTCTAAGGAGAGATGCTCAGTCTTTTTTTTAGAACTTTGGGGATACCTACCATGCTTGAGGAGGCATCAAATACCATAGTACCAGCAGTCGGCTATATCAGGATCTTCTTCTGTGATGATCTCAATGTGGTAGCAGTGGGTTGGTTTATCTTTATTTTGGACTAGGAAGGGAGCCATTGTTATTCCTTCAAGCATGTCAACCATAAAGGCTAGTGTAGCAACGGCATCGACTAGGTTGTTCTTTGCTCGAGGCAGGTAGTTGAAGGTGATATCTTAGAATTGGGAGGCCAACTCTTTTAGGTGGGAACGGAAGGGTAAGAGATTCTTGTCTTTGACTTTATATCTTCTGAGGACTTGACTGATATTGAGGGTTGAATCCCCATAGACATATAGGTATCAAATTCCTTTCTTGAGAGCGACTTTGAGGCCTATCGTGCATACCTCGTATCCAGTTATGTTGTTGGTGTAGGGAAAATCCATCTTGATGGCAATGAAAGTATGAGAGTCGTCAGGGGCAATTAGGAGTATCCCAATGCCATATCATTTCTTATTGGCGGCGGCGTTAAAGAACATTTGCCAACAAGGGCCTTCTTGGGAGGTACAAAGGATATTCTCATCCGGGAACTCAAAAACACAGACATCGACTTCTTCTATAGAATAGTCAGGGAGGTAGTCAGGGCTAGCTCTTCCTTTCATGGATTTCTGTGTGACACACATAATATCAAATTCGTCTATCATCATTAACCATCGGTCAATTCGGCTAGACAGGGAAGGTTTCTCGAGTAGGTACTTGATTGGATCCATTCGGGATACAAGTTTGATGGGAAAGGCGAGCATGTAGTGTCATAATTTTTGGGTGACCTAACAAGGGTGACCCACGCTTTCTCCAAGACAGTGTAGTTAATTTTGTACCCGGAGAAATTGTAACTAATGTAGTAAGTGGCTCGTTTTTTGCGTGACTCTTAAAAGTATTGGGCTAGGAAAGCCTCAGCTACAGTATTCGTTACAGTCAGGTATAGGAGTAAGGGAATACCAGGCTGCGGAGGCATGAGTACTGGAGGTCGGGTTAGGTATTGATTGACTTAGTCAAAGGCCTCTTGGCAAGCTTCGTTCCAGACCTTGGTTGAATCCTTTCGGAGGAGTTTGAAGATGGGTTCACAGATAGAATCAACTGGCTGATGGATCGACTGATATACTGTAATTTTCCAAAGAATCCTCAGACTTCCTTCTTCGTTGGGGTGTTGGAATTTTGAGTATGGCTTTCATCTTAAAAGGATATTCTTCTATCCCTTTTCTCACTAACCATGAATCCCAAGACGTTTCCTTTGGTAATGCGGAAGACACGTTTCTATGGGTTAATTCGTATTTGATATTATCGCAGTCGCTCAAAGAACTTTCGGAGAGATAGTCCATGACCTTCCCTAGTATTAGACTTAATAATCATATCATCCACGTAGACCTCGACTTCTTTTTATATCAGATCAAGCAATATGGTTGTGGCAGCCCTCTGATAAGTACCCCCTATGTTTTTTAGACCAAACGGTATGACGGTGTAGCAAAATATTCCCCAAGGGGTGATGAATGGGGTTTTCTCTTGATGATTCGGGTGCATCTTGATCTGTTTATATCTGTCAAACCCATCAGCGAATAACTTAAGAGCATGACTAGCTCCGTTGTTCACAATTATGTTGATATTGGGTAGCAAGTAATCTTCATTCAGAGAGGACTTATTCAAGTCTCAGTAGTCAACGCGCAAGCGAACCTTTACTCCTAATTTTGGCATAGGTACGATATTGGCTAGCCATATGGGATATTTGATCATACAAATAAAACCCATGTTTAACTAGTTGACTACTTATTCCTTAACCTTGAGCGACCATTCGGTGTGGAGCTTTCGCAGTTTCTACTTAATCGATTTGCATTCTGGAAAATTTGGGATCTCGTGTTGAGATATCTCGAGATCAAGGTCGGGCATGTCATCGTAGTACCATGCGATGATATCCATAAATTCCTACATTAGTTCTTCAAGTTGTGCGCGCTCATGCTCATCAAGGGTGGGCCATATCCTAATATTGCGCAGTTGGCTATTAGGACTGAGATTAATATGAACAGTTTTATCTTCATTAACTTGAACGCGATTATGTTATTTGTTATTAACCTTATTTAGATCAGTTAAGAATTATTCATTTGAAAAATCATCATCATCAAGAGTTTGATTAGAATCAAGACAATTAATGTAAGCGAAAGTAAGATACTCAAAATCTTCATTTATTTCATTGTTAAAAAACAGCATTGAGAACCTCATCAAAGGAGATCTTGATTACATCAGAGTAAGGAGGAACAACAAGAGAAGAAGAAATGGGATAAACATCTAGGTTAGATTGAATTTGAGCAGGTGGAACTGGTATAGCACTTTAGTTGAGGAGATGTGTATTAGCATCTTTAATTAGGCGGGATGAATTCGATGATGCAGTGCTTGAGTGGATCATACAGAGTGTTAACCCTAGCGTTTGCAAGTTCAAAGAATCCTCGAAGTCACTTTCCTTGAAATCTCCAATATCGGCTATGGTCTTCTCAATAAGTGGTTGTACATAATGATGGGAACTTTTGGCTGCCCATGAGTAGTCGTCTTGGAAAAAGATCTCCATTACTAGTTTCATCTTCTTGTAAATGATCATACCACGGTTAAAGAAACTTAAAAAATGGGAAATATTTACCCTTTTTAATGAATCTTCCATTCAATAAATCTTTTGAGACAGTCTTTGTGCTTTCTAGCCTTCTCTTCAGTCGTAGTTAGCGGAGCATTCTGAGTTCTTCTACTGACGGTTGATAACCCAAACCGCAAGGAGGAAAACCTTTCTTCAACACAATGGGTTCAAGTATTCCTTATTGTCATCGTCCCAGGCCCAGTCCGGGCATAAAGTGCATGTTTTTAAACATCTGGATCACATTGACGTTGCCATGAGGGTTATACTCTGGACAAACCCTCTCTTTGAAATTATCCCCTGCAGGGAGTAGAATTTGTTCGACTCAAAAACCTGATAGAATCATATCATTGGCCCCATGGTGTATCTCAAGTAATGGATTATTGGTTCTTGAATTATCGGTATTATCGTCGTTGCCCAAGATGGTGATAACCTACCCATTGGAGAAGAATTTCAGTTTCTGATGGAGGGAAAAAGACACACCCTTGATGTTATGGAGCCACGATCATCCAAATAATAGATTGAAACAAGTTGGGATATCGATGACATGGAATTCAATAACAGGATTTATAGGGCTAGACCCTATTGTAAGTTTTATGGATCCCATTACTTCTCGACGGGTATTATCATAAGCGCGTACTGTAGCAGAGGTTGCAGCAAGGTCGCTCACTTTCGGTCCCAAATAATTAAGGGCCCTCAATGGGTAGGTATTAAAAGCTGATACATTATCAATTATCGACAAGAGAGAGAGGGACATTTCCAATGACTATGACGGAGATATTTAGAGCATAGTTGTGGTTTGGCCCAATCTTAGGGAAATTTTTTCTGGGAAAGAGAGCATCCTAGAGAGGTTATAGATCAGACCAGATTCACTGCTTCTTCTGGTGTGGTAGAAGGAAAAACTATGGGGCCGATAAGTATCTTGATCAAGGCATTCCGGTGAAGTTGGGAAGACATAAAGAGTCCACACAAGGTGATGTTAGCTTGGGTTTTCTACAACTGATCGAGGATATTGCTTTCTTCGAGGGTCATTTATGGCATAGGAAGATTCTCAACACTTTTTTCTTTATCGATCGCTGAGTGTGGAAAGTTTGGAACTTCGTAATGCCTATCTGACCTGGTCATATGGTTCACAAAAGAGGGGAAAAATAGAAACCCCGTCTCCTCATCGATCTCGGGTTATTTAGCCACCTTGTTGATTTCTCTTAATAGATCCTCAAATGATATGATTCCACATATGCTGACTATCAGACTATTATTATTTTTTTACTTTACTCTTCATATGAATCATCGAATTTGTCCCCCCATCTGGTAGCAACAACATCCTCCTTCCATCAAAAGTCAATACACTCCATAACCTCAACGTCTTATCCATTTAGATCCTCCCATTTGACGGGGAGATATAAAAGTGAAGGGACCAGGCGCCCCTATAGTTTCGAAGTATTAAGTAACTCGGACAGACTACAAATATTACTAGTCTGTCAGAATAAGTTTGCCATGATCTGGACCACATCATCTAACTTGACTTCATCGGTAGGTACCACCCAATTATCTGACTCTTGGGCCCATTTTTTAGCTTCTAAGAACAACGCACTCAGTCTCTGATAGTCAATAGTCATCTGGGAGGGAAATTTCAGCCCAAACTTTAGGAGCTGGTTTAACATTGTTGATAATTCCATATCTTTTCCTCCAAATCGAGTATAAATAGAGATGCATGCTGTAGTGAGGAGTGGCAGAGCATGATCAACTAAATAAGTAGGATGTAGGAGGAAATATGGGCAAACTTGAATGGGTTTAGGGGAATATATGGGCATGATAGGTGATTTACTTGGTACGATCTGGATATATGGATTAAATTTTGGGTCTTCTTCTAGGAAGATGGCATTTGTATGACTTGGGAGTGGATTGTGGGTTGTGTTTGGTTTAAGATTGGTTGGTGGGGCGATGATAATCCGATCAATCAGACATTAGATTACATTTTGGAGGTGGAAACACTAATGAGTGGTATGGCAGACAGTTTGATAAAAGTCACAATGGGCATCTGGATTGAAATTTTTGAGAAGTGGATTTGGTAATGGATGAGGGTACAAAGGCTTGATGAGATTCCGGCTTAAAATGGACTGGTAGACTTTAGAGAGGGGAGTCTGAAGCTCAGTGTATTCCTTTTTTACTGGGTTAGGGCGCCTTTCTTGTGCCCATAAAGTGGTAGGCTGTAAGATGTTGATGGTGGAGATTGCTGTATTAGCAGTTTTTTTATACTATTTGGGAGTGAACTGTTCAGATGCTATCTTCGGTTCAACTTTTGTTTTGGCAAGGACATCTTCGATCTCTACTCCTTATTCTCAGAGGGATAAAAAATGAGGGTAATACTGTCCTCCCATCATCCCTCGGACATGGGATAAGAAGTTCTTCACAACACTAACTTTCTCCTCTTCAAAAGGCCAGTTGGTCACGGTGCCAACTTTCTCTCTCCACCTTGCCATGAAGTTATTGACTGATTCCTCAGAATTCTGTTTGAGGATATATAAATCATGGTGGGTGGCTTTTAACTCCTCGTTGTACTTGTACTGTGACATGAATTCTCATGCAACATCTCCCAACTGCGGATTTTGGACTCCTTGAGAGATAAGAACCAGTGAAGAGCGGTGTCCTTTAAAATCTGTTGGAACATCTGGGCCATTATTTCCTCGGAGGCTTCTAAGAGAGTCATGGCTCGGTGATAACTTCTAAGATGAACAATTGGGGGTCCACTAACCCCTAACTTCTCAATGTTGGGTATCTTGAACTTTTCTAGTAGCCTTGCTTTAGGATATAGAGATATGTGGGTGCAGTCCATGTAATTCCCAAAGATTCTGAGTTGGTAAAATTTCTTCGTCAACATCTTTAGGTCTTCCATGATCTTATTCAATTCTTGCTCCTTCGGGTCAATATTCATGGGTAAGTTAGCCACTGGATAGGCAAGATTTGGCATGGGGATTTGGGCTGGGGAAGCCCATTAGTAAGAGGAGCACGGGGAGCGTGCTGATATTCCTCGAGAACCCAAATAGTCTCAGGTGTGAGCAGACCCATAGCGCGAGGGAAGATAACATCAGGATCTTCAGGGATAGGGATACGATTTCGTTGCATCTCGTGAACCTCGATTTGAAGGTTGTCAATCTTGGCAGTGAGTTGGGAAAGGACTGTCATCAAATTCAGTTACACATTCGGTGCTTGATATGTGTTCTCAATGGAAAGGAGATGAAGGTGAATTTCGGACTCGGAGGCAGTAGTGATGGAACTGAAGGATCCTTAAGGTTATTTAACAGAAGAACAAATCCAATAGGGATCCAGGCCAACGATTGTGACCAAGCAAAAAAGGTAACATCGTGTTAAAACGTTAATCATTGTTTTCGTTTCGCCTACTCAATACAAAAAAAAAACTAAACTACATCTACACTTGCGATACAAGTATAGCGGTAAGTCGGGTATCAAGAATCCATAGGGAGTGATTGAATTTTAGATTTTAATTGATTAAATATTTCAAGAAATAAAATGTAAAAGGTGATGGGTTAAAATGGTGAAAAAGGAAAAATAAGAAGTTAACACTAAATTACAACTAATTAAAACGACAGTCGGGATCACGTTCCGCCATGAGCTAAACAACTAATAATTAGAATTTTGGTTCGAAAATATTTAACTGAGCATTTTTAGTTAAGCATAAACATCATACATGAAGGGATTTTAACCCAAAAATGCGAGATAAAACATTTAATAAAAAATGGTCACACTCTTCTTAAATTCGGATTATTGCTATAAACACTAATGTTGCATGACAAAGAAAGTTAAACGCATAATAATTCGACTTTAATGAGCGAGGTTTCAATTAAATGCAATTTTACACAAAACCTAATTTCGGAGCTCGACGCCCATCAATGGCGGACACACGATCCAAACCCTATTTAACTACTCACTACACATGGTTAATATAATTAAAACTAATTAATCTAGTGAAAGCAATAAATAACCACAATAAATAATTAACCAGCATGGAAATGAAATAAAGCATAAACAGTGGAAATACAAAGCTAAGAGACAATGAATAGTACAAATAACTTATAAAGTGGGCATAAACCCAAAGGAAAATGGATGAGTGGGAAGCTCCACAAAAATACCCAAACATCTGATTTTCTAACCTGAATAATGTCTCAAAATGAAGTCCCCCACATAACACAATGTTTTTATACAAATACCCCTCCAAAAACCCACTTAAAAATAGAGATTTGCGGACTTTCAGCCGAATCGATTCGCACTGTCCGAATCGATTCGTAACTGACAGTGCTGAATTCTCAACTTTTTCTAACTTTACAGAAAATGTCGTAACTTCTTCGTTATAACTCGGAATTAGGCACGGTCAGAGGCTACGCGAAGATAACTCAGATGAATATAACATCCAAGTAGAAACTAGGCCAAAAAAAATAAATTATAAAATGACTAAAATGCCCTTGAATGTGACCTTGAGTGTGATTTTGAAGATAAAACCATCCTAACAATGCCATAACTCCATCATTATACATCGGAATCATGCACCGTCGGCGGCCACGCGAAGAGAAATCAAAGGGATTCAACTTCCATGCGGAGTTAAGGATCAAAATCCAAATGCTAGAATTACTAAAATACCCCCGAAGCTGCAATCTTTAACGAAACTTTTTCTAAAAGCGTCTGAACTTCATACTAAGTATCCAAATACCTATAAAATCTCAATTAACCCCTGTAAAACATATATCTCTATGAATTCGAAGTTGTCTAGATAACGAGCATAAATATAGGAAATAAAATACCTGAGGGGGCTAATAACGCGTAGGTTAACGGGTGTAATACGCAACATTTGGGTCGTATCAGGTCGGTATGCGATTGACCTGAGAAGGAGAAAAATTCGAATTTATTTTTGAAAGAGAAAGGGGAAAGCTGTTAGTTTTTAAAAGGAAGGAAAATGTTTTTGACATTTTTTTATAAAAAGATGAGAACAAAATATTTTTTTGGTAAAAGGGAGAAAAATATTTTTGGTATAAGAAAGGAAAAATGCTTTTGGTATTTTTTATAAAAGATGGAAAAAAAATTTGACATTTTTGGTAAAGGAAAAAACAAGAGACGGGTCTCAGTATGATTATTATTATGTTTATTATGTTCTCACTAGTATTAGGTTTACGTAAATGCAAAAAGAAATGTCGAACAGGACCCGAGCTTGGGGAAATTAGGTTTGAAAAATACGTAAAAATATGGTTGGACTTGTTACCAGGCTCATGGACAAGGTCCCGTTTTAAAAAAAGATGAAATTGCGCAAAACTTTGGGCGGCATGCTAACCCGTCATTTTGGCAGAGTTTCGAGTAGAAATCGGCAAACTTAATATGAGTGTCCTAGGTTTGACACCAATATGCGGGTATGCAGTTGTTGGGTTAATTGGAAGGGTTCCCTCCTTTGGCATAACTTTCATGATATACGTCTTGATTTTGAGGGCAATCGGTACGCGTGGACAAGTCATTTGATATACCTAAGTGTACGTGAACTTTCTCACTATATACCTCGTGAGGATAGTACGTGTGAGAGCGAATTCCATATACTCGACGTACGTGAATAAGTTTCCTGCGATATACCTCCCGTTATGATTTCGATCAGGTGGTACGATGAGAGGGGATTCGCTCGATATACATCGAAGGTACTTGTCCAATGGAAGGTGTGAGTCATATCGCTAAGGCTAACTGCAACCTACCAGACCAGCATCCATCACGCAGTGACCCTCCAGTTACGGGACATAATTTGGTCAATGGCCATGCTCTTCAGTGATGTAGTGTGCAAAATGCATGATTCTTGATTAGTATATTATGGAGAGAGCATCTTTATTTATCATGATAAGCATTATACTAATAAGGGGATAATGTACAAGCATAAAAAGTAAACCTAACATGTAGCATGAAGATTATACTAAGAATGTATATGTGGGAGTTAGCTATGTGTAGTTATCTATAAGTGAGTGTGTGGTAGTTAACCTAAGCATGGATTAACTTCAAGTGGTGTGTGACAAATGTGAGTGAACATGGATATATACAAGTGTGATAAGTGGAGGTATGTATTAGTGACACCTAAGCATGGATTTCTAAGTGGTGTGTGCAACATATAGATATAAGTGATCCTAGGTACACGTAGTGTGAAGTGTACATGTAGAGTATCCACAAGTGTGTGAGTGGTAATATAAGGACGAGGTATATATGTACAAGAAATAATCGAGGAGAAAAAAAAGAACATACAGTTAGGTGCATATGCACACAAGCAGAAAACAATAACACCCATGTAAACAGAGTCTATCTCACTTATGAAAATTATCCCTAGCGGAACCGCCATTGTGGCCATCCCGATCATGCGTCTCCCTCCTCTCTCCTCATTCCCAAAGGGGATGGGGATAGAAAGGGGATGAAAGGTCTTGCACCCTTTTGATTTAGGAATGCCTCGATCGCCGTAGGTGTGGAGTGAATGTAAAGAGATGGAGTCGCTATCATATTTTGCACAAAATAGGAAAAATGACATGTTTCCTCCTTGAGAGAACGGCATCAAAGATAAATTGATACTTACGAAACTAATAGTTCGAAGGGTTTGGGGGCTAAGTTACGGAATTGAAAGGTGTTAGGCACCCATCCCTCCTTTTCGATCTATCATAGGTTATGTTATTATTTTCCTTTGTTTCTCCATGAAGTGTGTGTGCGTGTATATATAATGGAGATCAGAGTCACCCAACTCACACCATTAAAGAGATAGAGTGAGGTCATTCATAGGAATGTTCCCAAAATAATACATAGAAAATACGATTTATGCATTTATCACGATATTGATCGTTATGATGAAACGACAATATATGTTGGATGAAATGATAATAATAATAATAATAATAATCACAAACATAATATGTACTAAATAATGCAAGAATATGACAAATGCGAAAATGGATAATTTGGTAAAATTGGACTCGAGTCTCGTATTTTAATCCGAGACGCCTACGCATCCTATAAAGGCATCAAAGTCCACGTAGTTCGCATGTGGTATAGGGGTGGGGTTTATCCCATAGATTCGAACGGGATTTTATTATATGTGCATGTGTAGAAAATGTGTTTTAGTTTTGAAAAAGTGTGGTGGATAATCTTGTTCAGAATTTATGGGTGTAACACTCTTTTTGCTTGTTTTGAATTTTTTTATAGAAAATAAAGTATGTGCAATATACTAATAAAAATGGGATGTTAATGTGTATGAACTAAAGTAAGAACTAGATTATGAAGCTAGTGTATTTAATGCAAAAATAAGAAATTTAAAGAGAGAGGGTAGGATTCGAACCTTCTTTAAAGCTCGATCTTTAATACTGGATGAACTCCTTTGAATGTGAGATGAAGGTTGGATGAGAGAGAATGAGATTTTGCCAAATTGGGTATGAAAAGGATGGGAATGTAAGCTTGAATGGTATTTCACATGAAGAAACTTAGTTGATTTCAATAGAATGTTATTGAGATCACTAATGCTAATGGATCTGAGGTGTGCTTTGGGAGTAAGGTCATACCCTCGGTTCGAAAAGTTAACCTTGGTCCACCGGGGCCCGAAAGCACCCGGTGACCTCTAGGAGTAAAATACGTCGTTCGCTCATCCGTACCGTAAGTCAAAATCATGCACGGGGTGAACCGTTGGAAATAGTTTTCAGTGCCCTTATGAGATTCATTCAATCTCGTCTGACCTGAAGAGTTGACCTTGGTCAAACGGAGCTTGGGAGTACCTGGTGGCCTCCGAATCAGTTTTCAGGGGAAAATGAATCATTCATCCGAATGGTTAGACCATTTTGTGCACGGGTTTGACCGTTGGAAAGGGGTTTAGTGTCCTTAGAATATTTAAGGTGCTTTTTCTCTGACGATGAAGTTAATTGGGGTCAAATCGAGGTCCGATAGCAGCGCCCGGTGGACTCCAAATTGATTTTTGGTAGTAAAATGGCATATTCATTCGAACCGTTATGTCAATTCATGCACGGGGTAGATCATTAGAAAGGGGATTCAGAACCCTTCAAAGATTCAATGATCTTTCGCTCTGATAAAAGAGTTGATCGGAGTCAAACGGGGCCCGAGAGCACCAATGGCCTCTAGATCGGCACTCGGAGTATGATCTAGGGTTTTTAGTGAAATGGGGAGGTTCTAGGGACCTAAGGAGAGACTTAGGGGGATAAAATGTGGTGTATTTAGTATCCAAGGGGATTTTAACATCCAAAGACATTCGAACAGCCTTACTAATCAAATCCCTCCTTGGAAAATCATGAGGTTTCCCAGGCAAGAAATTCTAGAAAGGATAACCAACATATAGTTCGAGGACGTCACCAAACCAATCCTCGGTTAGGTACAAAGTAGAAGCTTGCTTAACTTTAGTATTGGCCTCAAAAATCTCCCTCGCTTGAGCAATAGTTTTACCTTCCATAAAGTAGAAATATAAAATCAGCTCAGTAAAATTGAACTTGTTTGAATGGCCAATACACCTCTTGCAGATTTGATCCAATTATTTCCTTGTATCCACCTTTTCTTTAGAGGTAGCTTCTTCGAATAAGGTTTCATTTATAACAGTATCCAAACACCAAGAGCTCACAGACATCTTTTAGGGTGATAGTAAACTCACCCGATGCTGCCACAAAAGTGTGTGACTTATAATTCCAACGAGAGACCAGCAACTTCAAAGAATTATTGGGTTCGCTCAAGGTTATGTTGCCAAACCACACGGTTCTTGATAAACCAACTTACGATAAACAATTGGCATATTTGGCATGGATATATTCAGTCCATGCCCCCAACCCCTCGCACGATCCCCCGGGGGGATTAAATTCCACATTTGAGTAAGGAAATTCCCCTCGATTTACCCTAAATCTGGTTACACTAGCACCGGGGATGTATGCCCAGTCCTCAACCTCATGTTTTCCTTCACCAGCAAATGTGGATTTTCCTTATCGATTTGATGGAGTGGGTAAGTTACGATCACGACCCATAAATGATTTACGCTACCTAAAAAGGGAGAACGATGGTTCTTTCCCTATTGAGCTTGGCGGTAAAGAGTGTCGAGAGAAGTGCTCCTAGTAGAAGGAGTGTTTTTTGTAATGTGGGCCATTTTAATAGTGGTGGTAAATAAAGAAGGTTGAGAAACGAAGACAAAGGATGAAGAAAGGGACAATTTGGGTACTCAAGTAACAGGAAATGAGGGAAATAAAGTTTTTCTCTCTTTAAAATACTTCTGCTTTGTAAACTCTTTGAAGTAGAGAACTTAATGGAGAATACAAGCCCTTTTTATAAGGGGTGAAAAATTAAATTGAAATGATAGAAAGTGGTGTTCACGTGCATGTGGTTGCGCATGAAACGACAAAAGCAATCATTATCTCATATGTTGAAATGGTCACTAAAGCAGCTCTCATGAAAGGCACGCACTGACCATGGGATGCCATGTGTCATAGTGTGGGAAAGTGGACAGACACATTTAATGTGACGGGACTACTTAATAATGATATTTTGGGGGCTAAGTTAACCATTTGGCATTTCTAGGAAACTTAATGGGTTTTTGGTGGAATTTTGAAATACCAATTGATTTTCTAATTATAGACATAGAGATTAAAAAATCAAATGAAAAAAAATGACAAGTCTAGCATTTGTTCGAAAGAACATTTTACACTAAAATGTGAGAATGCGCTTGAAGACCTTTTAGTGTGTGCTTTAGGTCTTTTTAATTTTAGTTAATCCCAATTTATCTTCTTAAAATATAAACATGCATCTAAGTTATTGAATCCATTAAATGAATAAAGCATTTAGGTAAAAGAAATAATTTCAAGAAAAAAAGACTTCCGGGTAGAACCATTTTATTTCACTATGAACTGTAAATAACAACTTACAAATATATAGAGAAATCAGCAATGAATATCGGTAGATACTCACATAGACCTCAGTCTTGAATCAGCAAAGGATCAATCGCAGCGAACCAAAAAGAACACGCAGCTCTGTCTTCAGTAAGGCACACCCTCGAGCATCTCCAATGACCGCAGTCGCCAATGTGTAATGAATGAAGAACTATCTTTAGATAAACACATTCAAGATCATAAGATTTAGAATTCTGAAATTCGAATAAACTCCGAATGATAGAAAACTAATGGGAATTTTCCCAAACTATTCTTTTGAAAACATCTTGGCAAAGTGGTGTACTTATTTCTGAGTTGAAAGAGTCCAAAAGAACTCAAACACGAAAATTGAGGCGGCAGGTCATTTGAGCGACATCCCCATGTCGTTTGAACTACATGTGAATGTCGTTTGAATGACATACAATGTCATTTGAACAAATTCAGAAACTTGATTTTCTTTTCATAAAAATTCCTCGAATTTTCTAAAATTAATTTTGACTCCGAAATATTTAAAATACATTTTTGCAAATTTTAGATTTTGTTCCCAATATTTAAAACATTTAAAAACCATTTTAAATCATCCATCATTTAAACGAAATTCTAAATCACACAACTTCACTTAAGCATTCATACCTGAGTGATCTAGAACAAACTGAATGTGAAGAATTCAACTCGACTTAATATCATCTTCAAATCTTTAACCGCGGATTCCTCAACTCATAATGTTGCGGGATTTATAGAATCTCAATACAATAACTAGACTAGACTCAATTTTTTTTGTCTGGAATTAATCCAGTTGCAATAAAATTGACTCGATTGGAAATTTGTTCCTACAAATCTCCCCCTTTGTCTATTCCGGGATAAAATTAAAAAATAAATAAATAAATGTATTAAGTCGGGAAATCATGCCAAATCAACATATGCCGTATCCCATAAACCTAAAATAATAAAAAATATAGGACATGGACATAAAAACTATAGAACCGGCAAGTATGAATCTGAATATGTCTTTGAATGTGATTGTTGATACAAAAATTAGTCAGTTGACGTGGACCAATTATATGAAGACATGTGTTATCTTACGTGGAAAAAATATATATTCACCGAACAACTCAGCGTACCGAGCTACTCAGCTTGACGATTTACTCAACTTCACGAGCTACTCAACATCCCGAGCTACTCAACTTGATGAGCTACTCAATGTACAGAGCATCAGTCAAGAAGATTAAGCGACAATTGCAGATTCAACGAACATAGAATTCAATGAACATTCTTATTATATACAGATGTATATGTCTATTGAATAACGGCGTATTGTCTATTCATATGAACAGCCCAAGGTCTATAAATACATTGTAACCCCCTCCATGACGGGGTAATCGATCACTTGCGATCATAATTAAGATTAAGGCAAAACACCCTGCAATACAAGACAGTGGACATAGGCCATTTTCATTAAGGTCGAACCACTTTAAAAATACTTTTTCTTATTTCTTTATTCATACTTATCTGTGATTAATCAATTAGATCAAGTCTAGTTTTTTACATTAACAGATTGGCATCGTCTGTGAGAAACGACTATACATAGCATTTTTTCACTAACAAATTCATTATACATGGATGAGATCCCTGAGTCTAGCAATAGGAACAATGACGGAGTTCCTACTAACCCGTCTGTTCCTCCAACTGTCAATGAACTCACTGGAATAGTGGCCAGCTTAGTCAGGGGACAAACAGCTATGCATGATACCATTCGACAACTCATTCAAACTGTTCAAAATGCAATGCCTGCCCAGTTAGGCCAGCGAAGTGTTCATAAAAACACTCACCTGCCATCTTTGAGGTCCAGACGTACTATGTTCCTTCATGCTTCCTTATCCAGGTATACTGAATTGCATCATACTGAGAGGTCCAGCGATCCCTCCTATTAGCCTGGTTAGACATCTCCCATAAGAGTCATGGACTCTCAAGAAAATGTTACTCTAACTCCGAAATGAACAAGCACCCTGGAAAGGTTGAGTAGAGTCTCCCCCATTAATCGTTTGGGCCCCAGGAGGAATAGAAATCCTCATCGGATTGCGTCTGGGAATTCTCAATGACCAAATGATCTAAGGGAAGGTCCTGCCCAATCACGCCCGGTAGCTCATACAGAAAGATCCTAAGAGGAGAATTCAGTGCGATTTGTTGCTCGGGCTAGTAGATCAAAGGATGGAAGTGATGCATGGAAGGGATCCATTCAGAGGTTGGAAGACAGGTTAGGGGAAATGTCTAAGGCCAAAAACCCTCTCCAAAGAACCTATGTCAAAGAATCACCCTTTGTACAAGCAATTGTGGACTTTCCCACACCCTCAAAGTTTAAGGCTCCTGTAGTTACGCCGAAGTACGATGGATAGACTGATCTTGTTCTCCATATAGAGCAGTACCAAGATGCTACAGATATTGATGCAGTTCTAGATGAGATGAGGTGCAAGGCATTCTCAGGAACTATCACTGGGTCAGCTCAAATATGGTACAACAACCTTCCTTGGGGACAGATTACTACTTTCCATCAACTGGCAGAGCTCTTTAAAGGAAATTTTTGTTTCGGTGCGAAGCCAGTCAAGAGGGTAGAACATATGTTGAATGTAAGGCATAAAGCAGGAGAAAGGACCAGGGATTACATCACTCGTTTTAACAACGAGAAATTGGAGGTAATCGATTAAGAAGAGAAGATAGCCATTACGGCTCTGATGAGTGGTCTTTTACCAAACAAGTTGTATTATACTTTGGCTAAAGATCTCCCCAAATCCATGGCGGAGTTAATGGCTAAGGCAGCCAAAATTATGAACGTCGAAGAAGCTATGGCTCCAAAGAAGAATGGTGAGACCAAAGCAGAGCCTAAAGTTGAGGGCAAGTCGGAGAGGAAAGATTAAAAGCATAATGGGGGAAGCAAGCAATCGAAATGCAAGGAAACGATAGAGCACTTGAGGAATTATGCGAATTATACTCCCTTAAAGGTGGATATAAACCATGTTCTGTAGGAGATAAATAATAGCGAAGAACTAAATTGGCCGGAGAAATTGAGGACAACCCCTGAAAAGAGGGATAAGTCCAAATATTACGAGTTCCACAAAGACCACGACCAAGTGGTGCATAGCTCTCCAGAATGAGATTGAGGCACTCATTAAACGAGGAAAATTGAGCAGGTTTGTTGATCGATAGAATTATGGGAAGACCAACGACAGAGCATGGCAAAGGTCTAAATCTCCTCGCCGAACAAGAGATGATAAGAAAAGGGACCATGAAGATGATTTGGAGGATGAACCCGACCTCCCCAAAAATTTAAGGCAACCAAAGCGTGAGGTATTTTCAATCCATTTTGGTTCATTCGAATGTAATATGATTATAGGTGGCGATACAGGAGGAAGGGGATCATACTGCTGAAAGGAAAGCCTACCTCAATGAGGCCCAAGCCTGTTCCTATATACAACGAATAAATCTGACAAAAGAAGATCGCCCGAGGAAGGTTAACAAGCATAAACTAGTCATTGGTTTTTCCAAAAGTGATCTGGAAGGTGTCTTGTATCCTCACGACGACCCCTTGGTGATCAAGATGAGGATGAAAGATGTAATCATTTCAAGAGTATAAGTAGACAATGGTAGCTCGACAGACATCATGTTCTACCCTTGCTTTGAAAGTTTAAACTTGAAACTAGCCTAGTTGGATCCATATCATAGGCTCCTTATCGGTTTCTCTGGCGAAAAGGTCTTTCCACTTAGGACGATCAAGGTGGACATGCTTATTTGTACCTGGCCTACCTGCAGAATAGAAAAAGTACGCTTTTTCATAATAGAAAAAAACATCCAATCAGCTTATAACATAATCATGGGAAGAGTAGGTCTGAAAAAGCTGATTGGATGTTTTTCTCTGTGAAAAAGATGTTCACAGAGAAAATATATAGTGGAAAATGAACAAATTGTTCACAGAGAAAATCATAAGAAACATGGAGGTTTACGTCGATGACATACTGACTAAGAGCAAGAAAGCGACTAACCACATAGTTGACCTGAGCCAAACATTTGACCAGCTAGAGAAATATCAGATGAAAATGAACCCGACTAAGTACATTTTTGGCGTATAAGAAGGCATGTCCCTCGGGTATATTGTGAATCGATGAGGCATCGAGGAAAATCCTGATAAGATCAAAGCCTTGTTAGAATTATAATCTCCAACTACAAAGAAGGAGGTACAAAGCCTCACAGGGCGTGTTGCAGCTCTCAACAGGTTCGTATTACGAGCAACTGATAGATGTCTTCCATTCTTCGAGACACTCAAAAAAACTTTCGATTGGAATAATGAGTGTGAGAGGGCATTCCAAGAGTTGAAGAAATATTTGAGTACACCTCCTTTGCTATCTAGTCTGGTAGTGGGAGAGAAATTATACTTGTACCTGGCTATCTCAAAAAGTACAGTCAGTTCAGCATTAATAAGGTTAGACGATGGAGCGCAGAAGCTGGTGTATTATACAATCAAGGCATTTCAAGGGGAAGAGATTAGGTACCCAAAATTGGAGAAGTTGGCATTAGCATTGATTGAGGCGAGCAGGAGAATAAAACCATACTTTCAAGCCCATACCATAGTGGTATACACTAACATGCCACTCAGACATGCTTTACATAAGCCAAAAAAATATGGAAGATTGATGTATTGGGTGGTGGAGTTAGGAGAATATGACATTGTCTATGAGCTAAGGTCTTATCTCAAAGGGCAGGCAGTGGTAGATTTCATTGCTGAATTTACTTACCCAGAAACCTCCGACCAACAGGGGTCCAACGCAGAATAACTCACGGATGTTAGAGGATAATCAAAAATTGTCCCTGATCAACTCACATCAGCAGACATGGCAGAAAGGACAGTGACTGAGCAACAAGAATCCTCTGATAAAAGCCCATAATTGAGGGATGATAAACAGAAACACCAAATATTCCATCACGGGCCTTTGTCAGACCAAGGGTTTGCAAACTGTATCCCTGTATGGAAGTTGTATGTAGATGGTTCATCGTGTTCCACAGGCAGCAGAGCCGTAATAATTTTTAATAGTTAAGATGGATTAGATATAGAATATGCTCTGCGTTTCCAGTTCAAAGCTTCCAACAATGAAGCTGAGTATGAGGCTATGATTGTGGGCCTCAATTTAGCCAAAACACTGAGTGCAGATTAAGTTACGGTGTTTAGTGATTCACAGCTAGTCGTAAATCAGATTCTTGGATTGTACGCGACAAGGGGAGTAGTCATGTCTAGGTATCAGACCAAAGCTATGGAGATTGTATCCAATTTTACAGCGGTCCAAGTGATCAAAATACCAAGACTGGAGAATGCGAGGGCTGATGCATTATCTCGATTAGCCTCAGCTACCCATACCGAGCTACGAATAATGATTCCTATTAAGATATTAGCATATCGAAGCATTGATGACGATTTGATAGTGAAGTTTATCACTTTAGATATGGGACCTTCTTGGATGGATCCCATCAGAGCGTATGTTGAAGAAGGCATTTTACCATCCGACTAACTTGCGACCAAGAGGATCAAGTTTAAGGTTGCTAGGTATGTCTTAAACAATGGAGTTATATATAAAAGAGGTATGATCGCAGGTCTACAAAGACGTGTTCATCCATCAGAAGTTAAAGATCTAATAGAAGAGATTCATGAAGGCTCTTGTGGAGCTCATGTAGCAGGTCGAACTCTTTTGCAAAGGATAATGATGTAGGGATACTATTAGCCAAATATGCGAGCCGACTGCATAGCTTATGCCAAGAAATGTGATAAGTGTTAACGATTCTCCGCCATACGAAGAGCTACCCAGGCATTATTGGCTCCCATTACCTCACCTTGGCCATTTACTATATGGGGAATAGACTTGGTCAGGCTTCTGCTAACTACCCAAGGACGATTCAAATACTTGGTAGTCACTGTGATTATTTCACAAAATGGGTAGAAGTTAAACCTCTCATTGACATGGCATATGATAGGGTCTATCAGTTCATCTGGAAGAATATTATTTGCAAATATGGTCTGCCACAAGCTTTCATCACTGATCATGGTACCCAATTTGATAATGAGGAGTTCGCCGTATACTGTCAAGAGTCCAATGTTCAAAAGATTCATTCTTCACTAGGCCATCCCCAGAGCAACGGGCAAATGTAGGTAACCAACAGAACTATGTTGAATGGGTTGAAGAAATGGTTGGATGATGCGAAAGGAAATTAGATTCACGAGCTCCATTCTGTGTTACCGCATAACTCCCCGGACAGCAACTGGGGAATCTCCTTACATGTTAGCCTTTGGAGGTGAAGCAGTCATACTCGTTGAACTTGGCCTACCTACTCACAAAGTGCTTAATTTCAACACTCCCGTAAGCGACTTGATGCAACTCTTAGATTCAGATATGCTCGAGGAAGTTCGGGAAGATGCAATAATCAGGAATGCAGATTACCAGCAAAGAGTCGCCATATTCTACAATAACAGAGTTAAGAAATGTGATCTTAAGGAGGGAGATTATGTACTCAAGAAAGTCATTCAGAACCATAATAAGCTGGAGGCCAACTGGCATGGGACTTATCGTGTAAGAGCGATTGTTCGACATGGAATTTACAGGATAAAAACTTTAAAAGGGGGAGAGTTCAAAAATGCGTGGTATGCAGAGCATCTGCGTAAATATTATCAGTAATGTAAATTCACATGTATTCCGTTTCCTTCCATATGAATAAAAATTATATGTTCCCCACATTCTTTTTCATTTAATTTTTTTCGGAGTACTAGTGCTACACACTACACTTGAATTTTGCAAGAAGGCATCAGCAACCACTAACTACGGTTGGTCGGATATCAGCAACCACCAACTAAGGTTGGTCAGCATCAATAAACTTAACCAATAAATTATTAGAATAACAATCATACAAGGCAAGGCTTGTTTGATTATGGGTTACCACAAGGGGCATCTAAAACTAGGCAAGAAGATGGGTGACCTCAAGGGGCATCTACTGCCTAGGCACCAAGGTAATATAAATAAGATTGCTACAACTAAGCAGGACCATGGGATGATAACAATTCCATTGCTTAGGCACTTATGGGTGACAAGTCACTACAACTAGGCAACAAATGGGGTAAAGTTCCATTGTCTAGGCAATTAAAACAAAGCAGGACAAATTGTCCCTTTAAATATATATATACTCATCAAAAGAAAATTATAATGTATTTCTAAGGAAAGAAAATTACAAAACAATGAACCTTTATTCATTACATACAAATTTCCTATTCTATTGACTTTTTCCTTCCGACTTTAGTACAGGCTCCATTCCAGCTGGAGGATCATCTAAAGCATAAGGAGAGTTGATGAAATTCAAATGTCGTAACACTCGGGTGTTGCTTCGAACTCGATCGATCAAGCAGATGTTGAGGTCGAGATATCTCAAAGTCTTTATAAAGCTAGTAATCCCCAAGGTATTTGGAGATCAAACATTGAGGAATGGCACGAGTTGGAATCCAACTGACATCTAGCTTAAAGGAAAGCACAGGTAGATCAAGTAATCTAAGGCTCATACCAATCCCATAAGGAATTTCCTTTCTCAATTTTCATCACAGTCAAGTCGTTCAGCCATCCTTATTTGTATCCCTCATTATTTTATTATTTCAAGCGAGCATCGAGATGGCATAGAGCTTCATTGTATCCTCCCATTCAAAATTCTCTAGGTTGTTTGTGGAATTGATAAATTAATCTCTCCACATGTTGATGAAGTTTTTTAACTAAGTTATCTTTACTCTCCAATGCAGAACTATGGTTGGATAGTTGCTCGGTGAGACTTTGGATCTTCTGGGACATCTCAGTTAATGCTTTAGTTTTCACCCTCAATTGAACAGCATGGTTTTCCAAGGCTTGATTAGTTCTAGTCTCCTCAATACTTCTCTGACTAGCTCTAGCTATACCTCGCGAGGAGGCTGTAGGTCTGACTTATTTCAAAGCCTCCAATTATTTTCTCGATGCAGCATTTTCAGTTTCCAAAAATGAAAAGTCTTCATTACTGACCAGTATCAGAGGTCTAGAAGAAGAGGCAGACTTTAGTTGTCACATCTCTTCTCGCAATGTAACATTTTTCTCCTCTAATAGCTTGCCAGTGTTTTTATGTTCCTCAACTTCAAGTTTAAGCACACTCTCTCTCTCTTCTTATGGGCAGAAGTAAATTTGTAATAACCCCGATCAACACTAGACTGTTGGTGCTTTTTCTCATAGCCTTCATGCAGAAGTGCAGTGGTTTCCTTGTGTTGAAGTTGAAGTTCCTCTATCACTCCTTGAAGGTCTTCAATCATTTCATAATAAGCGGCATTATTGGCCATCGCCCGATCAAGTAGACATTTTAAATATTGGTAAGCCTCAATTGCTCACTCAGAGGCATCAGTACCAAGGATATTAACTATATTAGCTTCAGTGAAATCTGTATGACCAGACTTGAAGTAGTCATTACATTTCTTTATCAACTCCATATCATGAGCTGACAAGAGTTCTATCCTGGCAAATAACTAGAAAGGACGAGTAAAAACGTATAAAAAATAATACAGATCGAGCAAGTAAAGGAGAAAATTTAGAGTAAATAACACAGTCCATTTTTGTAAGGACACAAATTTCCAATTGAGTCCTTTGTAGTTTTGGATCAATTTCGGATAAAAACGTTTGAGTCATAGGATAAAGTATATTGAGCACCCTTCAAGCCTATGACGAGTTTGTTAAAGACGTAGCGGCCAAGTGTATAAAGCTTCATAAAAATACCGAGTTTAAGTGCCTCGTTTCTACGTCATCAATAGTGGTTCCATGCTCCCAAGGTATGAATGCATTACATATATATATATATATATATATATATAGGAGCTTGGAACAGTTTATAATGGGTGTAGGTTAAAGTAAAACTGTTGTTTAATTTCAAAAAGATTTTATTAAAACTTTAAAATCAAGTTTATAAAGTTTCTGGGCAAAAATAGAATTATTCAAACTTTTTGGAAGTTCGTTCGATATGTCGTTCGAACGAGTTATTTCGTTTGAACCAGATGTCGTTCGAACGAGTCTGCCAACGAGTTCCCATATTGGCCACTAGAGCTTTGTTCGAAATGTCGTTCGAATGAGATGGTTGTTCCAACGAGATTTCTAACGAGTTCAAACTGGAACTTCGTTAGAAGCCTCATTCGAACGAGATGTCGTTCGAACGAGATGTCAGACGGGAAAAAGTTTTGGCAGTTTTTACCCACTTTCCCCACTTCTTTCTCCACTAACTTTTCTCACATCTTATAATGTGCGGGAATAACTTTTCACAATATTCTAACTCCTAGAGAGAGGTTTGAGAGTTGATTCTTCCAAGAAAAAGTTCATGAGTTTGAGTGTTTATTTGATAAAGAAAAATCCTTTAAACACTTAGTTACACCCATATTTGTTTCTTCCAAGTTTATATATACATATACTTTGCTTAGAGCATTTTGGCACCGGTTTATCTCTACCATTTGAAGAGAAGTTTAGGTTTTCTTCTAAATCCCTCAAAGAAGAAGAATTTTTTTTCTGCGGCTTTCTCACATGGTGAAAGGCACCATGTGTGGGTGAAGGTGTACCTATTGTCCGATCGGTGGTTCCGAGATCGCGGTGGAGCTCCGTGGTTATCCGCTAGGAAGAGGTGGTTACAAGAAGACGCGTCAAGGCTTGAGAGGGTTCGAGTTGAGGAAGTAAGTCATCTGTCTTGTATATGTAAATTTCGTACTTAGTGGATTTAAGGCTAGGGTCGTCCAAGGTTGTTTCCCGTTGTGGGTTTTTCCTCGTACATCGTGGCGTAGTGTGACTAATTTTCTCTTATCTTGCATAATAACTTAGAACGCATGCTTAGGATAATATAAGATAAAATTGGTTTTAATAATCACACTTAATTTAATTTGGTGCTAAATTAAATTTGGGTAACGCTAATTTAATTCAAGTCATTTATTAAAATTGGTTTGGCCTAACTTGATAAAATTGCAAAATATGACTTAGGCAAATTCTAGGACTTGGATTAATTATGTTTAGGTGAAAATGTTTTAATGGATTAATTTAATTTCACTTGGTTTCATTTTAATTTTGAAAGAAGTTAAAATTTGGTTAAGTTGTTTTAATTGAACCATCACCTTTACGCTTCCGCGTATATATTTAACAAGGAAATTGATTTTAAAGTATAAAAGGACTTGTAAGTTTAAAATTGGGGGCTTCCACACTTTTCAAATTGGTATCAGAGCCAAAGCGATAAATTATTTCGTTAAGATCCTTTAAATAATTTTTGGCTAAGATGGAATTTTTCTCATTCTCAAAATTTTCTATTTTTGATGGTTCTAACTACGCGTACTGGAAAACGCGTATGAAATCGGCACTAAAATCTATCGATGAGAGGGTTTGGTTATCGGTAGTTAACGGGTGGTCTCCACCAACTCATTTAGTAGATAATGAACGTGTTCCCAAACCGACCGATAGATGGAATGAGGGTGAATTTAAACTTTTTAATTTTAACTGTCGAGGTTTAAATGCCTTGTTTAGCGTTGTCACGCCGGATGAATTCTGACGTATTATGACGTGTACGACCGCCAAAGAAGCGTGGGATATTTTACAACTCACTCATGAAGGTACAAGTGTCGTTAAAGTTTTGAAACTCCAAAACCTCACCACTCAATTTGAAACTATCAAAATGAATGAAAAAGAAACTTTTGATGAATTTTATGCTAGACTTTTCGATATTGTTAATTCAACTTTTTAACTTGGGAGAGAAAATACCCGACAATCGAGTTGTAAAGAAAATTTAAATTCTTTACCCGATAGATTTATTCCAAAAGTAACCGTTTTAAACTCTTTACCAACTTTAGCCTCTACGAAATTAGAAGAGATTGTAGGTGATTTACAAACCTATGAACTGGACATCTTTCCCTCTAAAACTGAAAAGAAAATTGAAAAAGGGCATTTCTTTAAAATCCCAAAAAGAGGATAAACAAGTAGTAGAGAGAGAGAGTGATAGTGACTCGGAAGATATGGCCTTGTTTGCTAGGAAATTTAGAAAGTTTCTTAAAATTAACAAAGATAAATTTAAAAATGATTTTAAGAAATTTGAAACTTCTAAGCATGACAAATCCGAGAGGATCCCTAAAACTATTAATGAAAATTTAAATATGGACGAGTCAAATAGGTGTTTTGGCAATGAGGGTTATGGCCATAGGGCTTCTGAGTGACCCACTAAACTAATGTGAGAGGGTAAGCGACCCATTTCATATAATGCGACCCTTAGTGATAGTGATAAGGAAGAGGGACCCGATTCCCCCACCAAGCCCAATTTTGTGGCTTTTATGACTAGTCATGTGAGTGATAGTGAGAACTCATCTATTGATGAAACTTTAACACATGACACTTCCAAGGTCATAGTTTATGATTCCCTTATTTTTTATGATAGTGAGAGTGAAGAAGAAAGAGAGAGTGAAAATGAAGAAGAGGTTAATGTGAGTGAACTTCAAAATGCTTTTCAAGAATTATATGAAGAATCAATCAAATTAAAAAGAGCAAATTTGAAGTTAGAAGCAAATTTAAAAGAGCGTATCAAGGTCGTTGATGATAGTGTGTTGGTAGAAGACCTTAGGACACGTGAGAGGACTCTTCGAGATAAGCTAGAATATATAGAAGGTGAGAGAGATGGCCTTAGGGGTTTAATGGAATCCTTGAAAAAGGAGCTTCTCGAGTTTGAAGACAAAAATATGTTGTTAGAGTCTAAAATTGTAGAATTAGAAATTAAACTAAAAGACTCTAGCAAAGTCAAATTTGATTTGGAGTGTAGGTCCGAAAAACTAGATAAGATCTTAGGAACGCTCCAAATCAAAAATGACTTGTGTGGTTTAGGCATCGATACTAGTAGTGAATCAACACATAAAGTCAAAACCAACTTTTTAGGAGAATCTACTAGGAAAGCATATAGAGATCATTCCTTAGGTACCAAATTTTGACGTAATTTTACTTGTACACATTATGGTCCAAAAGGTCATCTTAGGAAATTTTGTTTTGATCTTAAACGAATTCCTAGAAAATCCCAACGTAAAGCAACCAAGGTAGTTAAAATTCCTACACCTCAAGATAGTCATTCTTCATTAATTCGGGTTAGGAAATCCGACTTGGTTGCCTTGCAAAATAGGACGTTTGATTCTCATTTACTTTCACATGCTTCCTCCCTTGTTAAATCTAAGGGATGAATGTGTTAGTGTTTGCATACATTAGCTTTTGTGCTTCATGTTATATTATCATGCTAAATGTATGCTTTTTTAATCATTTTCTAGTCTATGCTCCATGCTTAATCACATGCTAGAAATATGATTTTTGTTTATCTTTTGTATTTTATTCTTTCATTTTAAGTTTGCATTAAATGAAAAGTACAAAAAGATTTTTGTTTATCATTTGTGTTTTATTTCTTGATAATTTAAGCTTAATGAAAAATTCAAATGATTTTTGTTTGTCTTTTGAGTATATATTTTTTTTGGTTAAAACTTTCAAAAACATAAAAAGATTTTTATTTTGTGTGTATTTTAGTTTGACACACTTTATGTGGCATATATTTATGTTAGAATCCCATCTTTTTCGCTCCCATGTAGATATAACTTTTGGTTTAGATTGTCAATCCTTATTATGTTCTTTACCATGCTTAAATGGAGTAGTTGGATTTTCAATTGATTAAATGGATTCTATTTTTATATGCCTCTATTCACGAGCTCATTTGAAATTTTAATGTCACGTGTTATATTTAAGCTTTGTGAGGTGTTCTCCTACCAATTTAGTCATCTATATATTTATGACCTATGAGGACTAGTGCATGTTAAAATTCGTTGCACGTGAGTTTGTGAGATATAAAAAATGATATATAAATGTGAACGTGGAAGGGATCCGAAAGGACTTAGTTTCCTTTGCGAATAGTAAGCCACCGTTTGTTTGAACCTAAAAGAAATACGTGGTCCAAGGCCTAAAAATAGAAAAATATGGCATTAAAAAGAAAATATTTGCCAAGGCCTATGTTTGATTGATATACATTCAAAATTAATAATATATATGCTTATTGAGGGAGATTGGATGGTATATCAACGGTTTGCACAATGTCCGTTTATCCTAGTTGCGTTTTCAATGTCATGGCTCTATTGGTTTGTAGAACCATCAACATGCTAGCCTTGTATGCATTGTGCATGTTTGTTCATTGAGTTCAATCTATATTGTCACATGAGGTTATATTCAAATGTGATGAAGTTTGCAATCAATTGAGAACTCTGTGAACATGTTTAAAGTGATTGGGTCTAAATTTAATTATTACTTGTTTACACCCCAACACTTCTGTTTTCATATGACACATTTTCGCCTTACGAGTGTGAAAGACTCCTATTATATTTTGTGTGTACCATTTGTGTGTTTATATCTATATATGTGTCTATTAGGTATATCTTATGTATAAATATATTTGATATTTCTGTTGAGTCTTTGCCTTGCTTTCTAGTCCATATATGCTTTAATTCATAATTGGTATCCATCTTGTTGCATTCCTTGTTGATATCACATGCTTAATACTTATGCATCATATTGGTATCTATTTCTTGCAACTCAGTTGGTATTCATTATTATTTATTAGATTAGTTATGACTTTTGTTGCCCATATTCTTTAATGTTCTCATCACTTTTACACATTTGCATGTTTAGCTTATTATCCCATTCTATTTATCTCTGGCTTATTTTAGATAAGTTGTTTGGGTGTATATACTTTATTTGGGGGAGATAAGTTAATTTTTTATTCTTTAGACTTTGTCTATTCTTGAACAAAAAGGGGGAGAATGATAGGGGGAGAAATGGTATCTAATCCTATTGTTATCGTATCTTAGTTGAGGGAGATTTATCTTAGGTCATTTGTTTTAATAAAGGGGAGAATTAATTAAGGGGAGTCTTCATTTACTTGCATTTAATATTTTTATATTTCCTATGCGTTTAATGTGTTTGCTTAAGTGTGCAGGAATTTTATTCTAAGCAGCAACTTTCACCGGCAAAGATTGTGATCCTTTGGGTTGTTTGAGTCAAGCATTGTTTTCATTTTGGGTGGAACTTTTATGTCAGTCTAGTAGAGCTTGATGGCCCTTTAGGATTTTTGTTTGTTTTTTGTTCCGGAGTAGCCAAAGGGGGATATTTGTAAGGACACAAATTTCCAATTGAGTCCTTTGTAGTTTTAGCTCAATTTCGGACAAAAACGTTTGAGTCATAGGATAGAGTATATTGAGAATCCTTCAAGCCTATGACGAGTTTGTTGAAGACGTAGCAGTCGAGTGTATAAAGCTTCATCAAAATGCCGAGTTTAAGTGCCTCGTTTCTACGTCATCAACAGTGGTTCCATGCTCCCAAGGTTTGAATGCATTACATATATATATATATATATATATATATATATATATATAGGAGCTTGGAACAGTTTATAATGGGTGTAGGTTTAATTAAAACTGTTGTTTAATTTTAGAAGTATTTTATTAAAACTTTAAAATCAAGTTTATAAAGTTTCTGGGCAAAAATAAAAAATTTCAAACTTTCTGGAAGTTCGTTCGATATATCGTTCGAACGAGTTTTTTCGTTCGAACCAGATGTCGTTCGAACGAGTCTGCCAACGAGTTCCCATATTGGCCACTGGAACTTTGTTCGAAATGTCGTTCAAACGAGATGGCTGTTTGAGCGAGATTTCTAACGAGTTCACACTGGAACTTCGTTACAATCCTTGTTTGAACGAGATGTCGTTCAAACGAAAATGTCGTTCGAACGAGATGTCAGGCGGAAAATTTTTTTGTCAGTTTTTACCCACTTTTTCCACTTGTTTCTCCACTAACTTTTCTCAGATCTTATAATGTGCGGGAACAACTTTTTCCAAACTAACTTTTTCACAATATTCTAACTCCTAGAGAGAGGTTTGAGAATTGATTCTTCCAAGAAAAATTTCAAAAGTTTGAGTGTTTATGTTATAAAGAAAAATCCTTTAAACACTTAGTTACACCCATATTTGTTTCTTCATGTCTTCATAGTATAATATAGGGGGTCTATTTGTATTATTCAAATATGTCCTATGCATAATCGTTCCTTTACATTAATCAAATTACTAACATCATTTATTGTATAGATTCTCACATTTTTAATCCCATTTAGCTATCTCAATTATTCACATCTACAAATCAATAGTGAACAATTCACGAGTGCATACATATATTATTCTACACGCACATATATACATATAGGGCACCCCGAGACTAAGCTGCGGTGCACGCATACTCTGCTATCGAATCACAGTACTTCACGTACATAAGGACTACGCGTTCCGAATCGCTCAGGAACGGTTTCAATAAACAAAATCACACATATTGGAGGCGAACATATTTCACATACCCATGGGTCACGCACAAACCTACACTCCCATGGTCAGCTAACTTATTAACACATAAATAAGTCATTCACAGTCCTATGTCCTTAAGGTACTAGTCTAAATCCCCCGTAGGCACACAAAGATCAGATGGTCCTTTTTCGAAATCCAACCTCCTGTCATAGAAAGTAAGGTAGGTATGTTATACACATAGTAATCCATATACTAAGCATTCACACAACTTAGGTAATTATCGCATCAATAAAGGTATATCTCCAACTATATACCATAAGTCTTATTCGCACACAACTATCTTCCCAACTCATACGTAATATGTTTTGCTGATAATTCTCACATCATATAGTTCTGAGTACTTAAACATATCCCGAAAAAGGTTACTAAGTCTCCCACGTATCCCTATTGTCAATTCAGTACTTCGAGGTCCATATTTTTGTCTCTAATCCCCAACTTATCACTTATACGAATTTAAGTCATGCTTTCGCAACTTCTAATAGTAACTCACTCATCAGACACTCGTAATTTCAACACTATATTCCAAACCAATTATAATATGTCTCAGGCTTCAATTACATCCCTACTGGTCTCCCTAAAGTCCTAATGTGTTCACATAGTCTCCATTTACAACTTTTAATGGCCGAAATCGCTTAAATCCAAAAAAGGGAAAATATCACAGTTTCTAGGGAGGTCGATCGATCGACTCAAGAGTATCGATCGATCGAACCTAATCGACCGATCGACTTTGAATGTCGATCGATCGATCGAACAGGTGCAGGTCTCGATTTTCTGCATTTTCAGCCCTAGGTTTGTCCCAAATCTTCATTACAAGTTGTTAAATTCTAAAGTAAACGTATTGAGTAATACTATAACCTACATACATGATTCTTAACGTTCTAGAATTCTTAAATCATCATTATTTATACTTGTCTTGGATCAAATCATCCTAATATCATGAAAACACTATTTTTTCATCAAGAATCATCATACTACTTCTCATAAATTCTTAATTAACTACGCATGGGTTACAATTTCGTTAATGAGATATTTCCATAATCGAAACTACATATAAATCTTACCCAAAATTTAGGTTTTATCTCCAAATTTCATGAGTTTTAAGATTTACATGAATTATCAAATCCTAAACAATCATGGATAAATTATTTGTTGAATCTTAATGAATTAAATCACTTGCCTGGAAAATTCGATGTTCAGATCCTTTGAAGCAAATGGTACGGAAGGTATCCCCTCCTTCCGATCTAACCGGTAATGGCGGCGGTGGTGGTGTAATGACCTCTAAAGGTGGTTTTTCTCCTTTGGGAACTTCCTTCTCTACTCTTTACCTGTCGTTGGTGATTTTTTATTGTGAAAACCCTAGGAGTCCTAAGAGTTGGCTTATAAACTAAGTCTGAATTTCGTAGGTTAATATTCCTTAAAAATCAAAATGACTAAAATACCCTCCCGGGTTGTCAGTTAGGCCTAAAAATATCCCGGAACCTAAACTAAACATCCGACTAGTGTTTCCGGACTATCTTGACCCTTTCAGACACGTTGGCGCACTCAAAATGACCATATGGATAATGTAAAAATAATTTACTTTTAAATCAATTAAATTGATTCCTGACACGACTCACACACGCGTCCCAACTTGATTTTCAAAATTGTCGTATTTATAACTCGCGATAATATTAATAAATTCATTAATCATGTATTACCATATTCACTCAGTACTATTCAACATAATTATCATAATCAAATACTAACTCTCGTCTCGATAGTATTTAAATCCGGATTAATTTCCAATAAATTTTCCCATTTAATTTAATTAATCCCAATAAATAAAATCCGTAAAAATACGGGGTATTACATACTTTCCCCCTAATAACAAAATTTCATCTCGAAATTTGAAAATAAAATATACCTGATAAGAATAACTCTGGATAACGCTCGCGCATCTCATCCTCGTGCTCCCATGTAGACTCCTCGACAATATGATGCCGCCACTAAACACGCACTAACGGTACTATTTTCGACCTCAATTTCTTCTCGCTGCGGTCTAATTTAGCAACCGGACCCTCTTTATAGGAACTATCAGGCTGTAGATCAATCACCTCTAAAGCAATGTGATTATGGGTCAAATCATCTCAAAGATATCTCCTCAGTGAGGAAATGTGGAACACGTCATGGATCCCATGCAAGTGTTCCGATAACCCAAACCTATACGCAACTGGTCCAATCCACTCGATGATAGGGAATGGCCCCAAATATCTAGGCGCCAACTTCCCCTTCTTCCTAACATACATAATCCCATTCATAGGACCTCTTGGCATCGGTGTAACTCTTTTATCGGTCCTGAGCAACCAGAATACGGCTCCATATCATCTCTATCCTCGCCGAGTATCCTGAATCACTTTCGGACCAAGTAACTTGTTGTCCCCCACCTCTAGCCAACATACTGGGGAACGACAAGGTCTACCGTATAAGGCCTCGAATGGGGCCATTCCAATTATGAACCGGTATGAGTTATTGTAGGAAAACTCCACCAGTGGGAGATATTGCTCCTTGCCAAAGTCGAGGATTCACATACGCAATATGTCCTCCAATATTTGATTCGTCCGCTCGGTCTGCCCATCAGTCTGCGGGTGATAGGTTGTATTCAATCGCAACTCTGTTCCCATAGCTTCCAGAAAACTCTCCCAAAACCATGACATAAATATCTTGTCCCTATCTGACACGATATTGAGAGGCACCCCATGGAGTCTTACTATCTCAGCTATGAAGATCTGGGCATACTGTCCCGTAGTGTAGTCTGTCCGGACTGACAAAAAGTGAGCAACCTTGATCAATCGATCCACAATCACCCATATGGAATCGTGACCCTTCTGTGATGTAGGCAATCTCGTGATGAAGTTCATGGAAATGCTCTCCTATTTCCACATAGGAACATCTAGATGCATAATTGTGACCCTTCGGTCTCTGATGGTCCACCTTTACTAGCTGACAAGTGGCACATTTCGAAACGAACTCGGCAATATCCCTCTTCATCTCGCTCCACCATTATTGTCGCCTCATATCTCGATACATCTTATCCCCACCAGGATGCACCGCGAATTGCAAATCATGCGCCTATCATCACCTCGTGTTGAAAATCTTCCCCCTCCGGCATAACCAACCTTCCATTAAATCGTAAGCCCCCATCTGAAGCAATAGTATAAGACTCGACCCCCACTTCTAAAAGTTGTATTATCTGACTCTGATAGAACGGGTCCGCTGCCTGAGCTTGTACTACTCTCGTAATGATCTGGGGTATAACTGTCATCATAGACATGAATGATCAGGCCACGGCATCCTGGTGCCCAAACTCCTTTCACTTCTCCTTCCACACCTCGTCCATCTCACCTACTGGCCTACGGTTCAACTCATTTTCTACCACGTTAGCCTTCCCTGGGTGGTATTGAATATCGAACGGATAATCTTTCACAAACTCGAGCCATCGACATTGACGCATATTCAGATCCTTCTGCATGAAGAGGTACTGTAATGGCTTGTGGTCTGTGAATAAATGGAATTTCTCCCCCAGGAGATAATGTCTCCAGATCCGAAATGCAAATACTATTGCCCCTAACTCTAAGTCGTGGGTGGGGTAATTCCTCTCGTAAGGCTTAAGCTTTCGGGATTCATAAGCTATAGCCTGACTCTCCTGTTGCAGCACACCCCCAAGTCCTAGTAAGTACGCATCAGTGTAGACTAAATACTCCACTCCCGGCCTGGGTAATGCTAACACTGGTGCTGAGATCAGCTTATCTTTCAACTCGTCAAAAGACAACTGGTAAGCATCACTCCAGATAAATGGCACTCCCTTACGAGTCAGATGCGTCAATGGACCTGCTATCTTTAAGAACCCCCGAATAAATCTCATGTAGTATCCTGATAGGCCCAAGAAACTATGTATCTCCATCAGTGTCATGGGTTATCCCCACTCTCTCACCACTGATACCTTTCCTGGATCAACAAATATCTAGCTGTCAGAAATGATGTGCCCCAAAAACTGAACCTCCTTCAGCCAAAACCCGCACTTCTCATATTTTGCATACAACTCGTGCTGACGTAGTGTCTGCAAAACCTACCTCAAGTGCTCAGCATTCTCCTCCTCAGTCTAGGAGTAAACTAGAAGGTCATTGATGAAAACAATAACGAACTGGTCCAGGAAATCTCTGAACACCCTATTCATTAAGTCTATAAGCACGGTTGGGGCGTTGGTCAGGTCAAAAGGCATAACCCTGAACTCGTAGGAACCATATCTTGTCAAGAAGGCAGTATTCGAGACATCCTACTCCCTGATACGCAACTGATGGTATCCCGATCTCAAGTCATTCTTTGAGAAGAAGGAAATTCCTCTCAACTAGTCGAATAAGTCATCGATTCGGGGATAAGAATATTTATTCCGTAGCGTGACTTTATTCAACTCTCGATAATCGGCACACAACCTCAAAGATCCATCCCTCTTCGTAACAAATAGCACAAGAGCACCCCACGACGAAGTACTCATACGGATAAACCCTTGACCCAACAGTTGATCTATCTGATCTCGTAGCTCCCTCATCTCTGCTAGAGCCATACGATGAGGTGCGCGGACTATCGATCGAGTTCTCGGTGCCAAATTTATAAAAAAGTCTATCGCCCTACTAGGAGGTAATCCCGAAATATCCTGGTACACATCAGCAAACTCCCTAACAACTGGAATTAAATTAAGTGGTATCACCACCTCTCTAGAGGTCTCCTCCTCTATGTAGTACAAGTGGGAGGACGATCCTCCCTCAGGACGAGGCATCGCCACTAGGAACATCTCCTAACCGGGTATGGAAAACACTATACTCATACTAAAATAATCAATCATAGCTCTATACGTAACCAGCTAATCCATACCAATAATCGTATCGTACTTGGACATATCTAATACTAGCATGTCAGCAGGTAAAGTAAATCTCCCAATCTCTACATCCACGCCTCTACATATAAATGAAATCACGGAACCTCTACTCAATGGTGAATCTACATAAGTGACAGTGCTCTCCGTCGTATCTAATAATCCCATAGCGTGTGCAAATCTTGTGGCAATAAAACAGTGTGTGGCTACCATGTCAAATAAAATACGCCCCATAGTCCCCTGAATAGAAAACATACCCTCAATCGCGGTAGGGTCCTACGAGACTGCGGCCTACTGATGCTGGTAAACTCGACCGTACTGAAGCTTTCCCTGCTGAACTGGAACTGCTGGAATCGGTGGCAGTGCTGGCATCTGTGGTGATGTTGGGAGGACGGCAGGAAACATCGATCCTTGGGGCTCCTGTCGAGCACCCCGTTGTTGCTGCTGCGAGGCCAGGTCCCTCTCAGGACACTCCTTTCATTTGTGTCCATGCTTTCCAAATATGAAGCATTTCCCCGTGAAGTTTTCACCTCTTTGACCCTACTGCCCATGGCCCTAATGGCTGTTACCACCCCTACCCTGCTATACGGGCCCTGTTGAAACTACTGCTGGCCCTGATGGTCGTGTTGACCCTGCTGGCCATGCCTAAACCCTCCTTAGCCATGTCTGAAACCTCCTGATCTAAATCTCTTAGAATCCCCCTGCTGGGAACTCTGATCACCCTGCCTGTGCTGACCCTGAGCTGACTGTGCCCCGCTAGCACCATTACCCCCTGTCCTGCCCTGCTGGCTGGACTCTCCTGCTCGCTTACCCTCTAACAAATAAAAGCGGTGGTCCTGGTAGTGAAGTAATGCCACGTTAACCACATCTGAATAGGTGGCCAATGAGAGATTCCCTAGCAAGTGCTGACGAATCCTCCACGTCAACCCATCTATAAACTTATAGATCTTCTTCTCTTCAGTTGGGATCTCATCGAGAACTATGTTCAGAAGATTGGTGAACTCGGCCTCATACTCTGCCACTGTCCTCCCTCCCTGCTTAAGGTTCATCAATTTCTACCTCATTTCTGTCTAAACTGCTGAGGGAAAATATTTGCGGTTAAACCGCACCCAGAACTCCTAAATAGATAGAACATCTCTCTCCTCGGTCATGGTAATGGACTTCCACCACTGCAATGCTTCTCCTACCAGCCTAAACATCGCCAGTATCTGCCTCTTCACATCTCTACACTCATATATCCTCAAATGTCTTTGGATGTCCTTATTTCACTGGCTCGACACAACAACGTCGAATCTCCCTGCAAACTCCAGAGGGTGCGCCTTCTGAAAGGCAACACGAACATGTTCCCAAGCAGACGGGAATGCATAAGCCTGGACAGGGGCAACTACGGGTGCCTGAGGTGGTGCCTGCTTCATAATTGCTAGTGCTGCATTTACCGCCTGTGCTACAATAGCGGCAACTTCAGTAGTGTTCATAGAACCCTGAACTGGTGCACGCTGAGGTTCGGGATGGGCACCCCTGGGAACTCACTGTGCATGTTGAGGAGGGAATCTGAAATAAAATAGAAATATTATAATTCCATAGTTAATATCTCAAAATATATGAAGAACGTATGATACATAAAAGAGTACAATAATCCTAAAATATAGGGCTTTATATCACAGGACGCTACACGGAAACATAATAAGCCGTACAGATCTTAAGGACTCTAGAACCTGATGCTCTGATACCACCTGTGACACCCCAACTAATTAAATACCGGGTAGCTACTCCTTTAGTTAAATTAATATAAAATGTCAAGTTGGTTCAGTTCGTAGCATCACTGTCGAAAACATTTAAATTAATTACTAACCACCTAATATTTAAAATAGTGAAGTATCAAATTTTAATATTTAAATTAACCATACTAAACCATTCAAATCATCATCCAACAATCACACAAACTAACTCATAAAGTAATCAACATAATGAAATAACTGATGTCTGGAGTAACTACTCCAAAAGAGTAGCAGTAAACTAATAAACCAAATACAAAAGTCTGACAGAATAAAATCCCACTACTGAAATAAATGAAAGTTTAAAAATGTTGTCACTAAATGAAATAGGAAACAGGCCCTAACTGTAATAAATGGCTCCCAAAAGAAGCAAGGATAAATGTGAAGGCATTTAGTAACGAGATCTTGTAACTTCCACAGCATCTACAGCACGTCAATGGAATGGAACTCCTAAGCTTGGCATCCCTGTGGCTGGGAACCTAAAATGTTTTACAAAAAAATAGATTTGGAAGCAAACGGGTCGGAGCCCGAGGTGAAAATAATTTAAAAATACAGCTAGTGTTTAATTGCATTAAACAGTAAATACTATATACATATTAGTTACGTACTCTTGCATGAGTTCATCACCCCTCAATTAATGTGCATGCCTAACGTATACCCTTAACCCATCCTAGTTATGTCACTAACTAACTAGTTTGTACCACTTCCGATCTTCACAGTATAATATCGGGGGTCTATTCGTATTATTCAAATATGTCCTACGCATAATCGTACCTTTACATTAATCAAATTATTAACATCATTTATTGTATAGATTCTCACATTTTTAATCCCATTTAACTATCTCAATTATTCACATCTACAAATCAACAGTGAACCAGTCACGAGTACATACATATATTATTCTCAACACATATATATACATATATGGAACCCCGAGACTAAGTTGTGGTGCACGCATACTCTGCTATCAAATCCCGATACATCACGTACATAAGGACTACGCATTTTGAATCGCTCAGGAACGATTTCAATAAACAAAATTACACATATTGGAGGCAAACATAGTTCATATACCCGTGGGTCCTGCACATACCTATGCTCCCATGGTCATCTAACTTATTAACTAACAAATAAGTCATTCACAGTCCTATGTCCTTAAGGTACCTGTCTAAATCCCCCCGTAGGCACACAAAGATCAGATGGTCCTTTTTCAAAATCCAACCTCCCGTGATAGCAAGTAAGGTAGGTATGTTATACACACAGTAATCCATATACTAAGCATTCACACAACTTAGGTAATTATCGCATTAATAAAGGTATATCTACATCTCTATACCATAAGTCTTATTCGCACACTAATATCATCCCAACTCATACATAATATATTTTGTTGATAATTCTCACGTCGTATAGTTCTGAGAACTTAAACCTATCCCGAAAAAGGTTACTAAGTCTACCATGTATCCCTAATGTCAATTCAGTACTTCGAGGTCCATATTTCTGTCCCTAATCCCCAACTTATCACTCATACGAATTTAATTCATGCTCTCACAACTTCTAATAGTAACTCACTCATCGGACACTCGTAAGTTCAATACTACGTTCCAAACCAATTCTAATATGTCCCAGGCTTTAATTACATCCAAACTGGTCTCCCTAAAGTCCTAATGTGTTCACATAATCCCCACCTACAACTTTTAATGGCCGGAATTGCTTAAATCCAAAAAGGGGAAATATCACAGTTTCTGGGGAGGTCGATCGATCGACGCAAGAGTACCGATCGATCGAACCTAATCGATCGATCGACTTTGAATGTCTATCGATCGATCAAACAGGTGCAGGTCTCAATTTTTTGCATTTTCAGCCCTAGGTTTGTCCCAAATCTTTATTACAAGTTGTCAAATTCTAAAGTAAACGTATTGGGTAATACTACAACCTACATACATGATTCTTAACGTTCCAAAATTCTTAAATAATCATTATTTATACTTGCCTTGGATGAAATCATCTTAATATCACGAAAACACTATTTTTTTTCTTCAAGAATCATCATACAATTTGTCATAAATTTGTAATTAACTACGAATGGGTTATAATTTCGTTAATGAGATATTTCCATAATCGAAACTACATATAAATCCTACCCAAAATTTAGGTTTCATCTCCAAATTTCATGAGTTTCAATATTTACATGAATTATCAAATCCTAAACTGTCATGGATAAATTATTTGCTAAATCTTTATGAATTAAATCACTTGCCTGGAAAATTCGATGTTCTGATCCTTTGAAGCAGATGGTACAGAAGCTATCCCCTCTTTCCGATCTAACCGGTGGTGGTGGTGTTATGGCCTCTAAGGGTGGTTTTTCTCCTTTGGGAACTTCCTTCTCTACTCTCTAACTGTCGTTGGTAATTTTTTATTGTGAAAACCCTAGGAGTACTAAGAGTTGGCTGATAAACTAAGTCTGAATTTTTTGGGTTAATATTCCTTAAAAATTTAAATGACTAAAATACCCTTTCGGGTTACCGATTAGGCCGAAAAATGTCCCAGAACCCAAATTGAACACTCGGCTAGTGTTTCTGACTATCTTGACCCTTCCAGACACGTTGGCTCATTCAAAATGACCATACGGATGATGTAAAAATAATTTACTTTTAAATCCATTAAATCGGTTCCTGACACGACTGACACGCGCGTCCCAACTTAATTTCCGAAATTATCGTATTTATAACTCGCGACATTATTAATAAATTCATCAATCATATATTACCATATTCACTCAAAAGTCTTCAACATAATTATCATAATCAAATACTAACTCTCGTCTCGCTAGTATTTAAATCCAGATTAATTTCTAATTAATTTTTTCATTTAATTTAATTAATCCCAATAAATAAAATTAGTAAAAATACAGGGTATTACAACATCATGATTATATTTAGATACTAGCATGTAGGCCACGCAATGCGTGACCCTATTAATCTAAACTTTATTGTTTCCCTCTTTTTTTCAATTGTTGTTGATGGTTTGCGACATAAACATGCCAGCAACTTTGTCCACCTTGCAGGGGCACAGTGTACTTTTGTTAGACCTCCAATACGCCCATATTTTTAGATGAAATAAAGCGATTTGGGGATAACGAAATAATTAACAGTAAGATTATGATTAGATACAAAGAAAAAAAATAAAGGAGATGGGTCTAATATCTTTTTTGTAAACTTTTAAGAGGAAAGAACGTGAAAAAGTAACTGACATATGTTATGATCCCCGCTCCCCCCACCCACCGTTAGGTGAGATGATCTAAAGAGAAAAATAAAGTTGGTGAGATGAGTCTTGATAGAGAGGATTTTGTCGTGGGTCGCGTCACTGACGTCGGTCGTTTAATATATATGGCACACCAACTCAATACAAAAACCTAAAATATGACTACACTTTTTTAAGGGAGTACAACGGCTACTCCGGGTATCGAAAATCCACAGAGACAATTTGCTAGAAATATATTGGTTTAATACTTCTAAAATAAAAGTGTAAAGGTAATTTTTAACAAAAAGGAAAAGATAATTGGGCGTGTGTATTTAAACTAGATTAGCAAAAGGAATAAAAATTATAGGTTACGACAGATATCCCTCACCTCGAGTTAACTAGTATAAATGGTTACATGGGTCTACAAATTTAGTAAGATAGAGTCTCATTTCAACAATTAATCAAATCTAGAGTTGTCACCCCCCTAAATCATCATAAAAGACTAATATGATTTTTGCGTCAACAAATACCCAAAAAATTACACACGCAAGGTCGTAAATACGGAGCATACATGATATACCCCATTAAATCTCCTAGACGTTAGAACAAGGACAACCCAATCGAATTAAATGAATAAAAACCATCACCAAGGCAAAAGAAACTAAATCAACCCTAGGTGAATTCAGTCACTACAAGAAAACTTGGATTTAGCGACGTTTGTTAAACATCGGAATAAACTCTAAAAACGTCGGGAAAACCAATCCCGACGTTTAGGCAACATTTTCAAAAAACGTCGGTGTATCGACAGTCGGGAAAAAGCGTCGTTTGTTAAAAATGTCGGGCAAACATTTCTCGACACTAGTAGCTACGTTTATAAACCATCAGTAATTGTCCTTGCCTTGTGGTATAAATGCGACATTTCTTTTAAAAACGTCGATTTTTTGCAACGTTTACCTAAAAGCGTCGGGAATTATAGCTGACATATTTTTATAAAGCGTAAATATTTAAGTGTCATATAATATCCAAGTGAACATCATTAATATTATAATGGATCCCTCAAAGAAATTTCCAATCAACCAAAGAAAAACGATATATAATAATATCTAATCATCCCAAAACAAAAAAGAAAGTGTATCTTCAAACATCCCAGAGTTGTCTACTAATAAGCCAAAAATTTGTACCCAAATATTCCAAACAAAATACAAAACATATTTTATCAACCAAAAAATGCTAGAGTAATATTCAAAACAGTCAATACGATGTCTCCGCGGCCATGGGCGTGACAAAACCACCTATAAAAAGAAAGAAAATAAGTATTAAAAAGTAAATAAATAAATGTAAAAGTGATGCACAAAAGAAAATTGAAAGGTGATTAAAGACTCACTTCCCCAATCAAACTTTTCAATTAGTTGGTATTTTTTGCCTTCTTCGTCCGCTCCTAAAATTTGAACAAAAAAATAATTGGAAGAGGGATAGTAATTAGCTTCAATGTTTTCAAATCAACAACTTATGGAGTAATAATAAAAACTTACAACAACTTGTACGATCAAACTGAAAAATAGTGATGTATATAACTTTAAAATATTTTTTCAAATGTAAAAGAACCAAAATAATGTAATACGCTAGCAAATAATATTCCCATATAGCTTATGAAGTTTGCGACCCGGCCCAACTAAAAACCGTACGCCACACAATCTAGGTCTGCTAACATTTTTTATTTCCAAGTTAAAAGATTAATTTTCAAAAGGGATCCCTAAAGTTTTAACATTTTTTATGACAAATTGTGATCAACGCATTATTATAAGATTTATAAAAATAGACATAATAGTTTGTAAATTACTTTTTTTCGTCGTTGGCTACTATAATATATATTGTTTTTTTTATGCATTCGAATAAGTGAAGTGATAAAAACATATGGATGTAGATAAAGTAAATAGTTATATAGAAACAAAGAATGTTTAACACGCTTACTATTTCCAAAAAAAAATCGGCAGAGTTTCCTTTGTTTATTCAAGAAAACCAACATGTTTTAACATTTAAAATTAACTCAACAACAGCAACAACCACCAAATTAAACCAAAAATAAATCCCTTCCGCCAATTTCAACGAATTGCCATTGGAACGAGTATAACTATCACATATATAAAATTGATCTTATATGCATCAAACAATGAAAATATTACTTCTCTTCCTTTAAAATATGTCATGAATAATTTTAGAGGCAAAAATACTAACCCCACAATAGTTACGAAGTTGAGTTCGCGATATGATTTGTGGTGGTGCCTCCATTGAGGATTGCGATCGACGTTGCGATTGAACCTCAAATGTTAACGGTTGCAATTGTGGTCATGCTACAATATCAACGTTGGCGTTGACAAGAACCTAGTAATTAGAATATACAAAATATTAGATTTAATGCATAAAATTAAGAAATTGTACTCATACATCCAATGATTAATAAAAGTTGACCTGTGCAGCGCCTAAAGAAACATCTCGCGTAGATTGGATAAAATAACCCATAGAATGCATACGAGACTCCATAAAATTCCGTATATGAGCTTCCACCCGTTCATTCATCTGAGATTCCATAGCAATTATATTTTCTTGCATCTGAGCTTCCAGTTTCTCTTTTATTTCAGTGTGTTTCCTCTCATATTCTGCCTCTATCTCACGTCGCATCTTCTCATGTTCAACATCCATCTCACGTCGCATCCTCTCTAGTTCTTGCTGATGTTGTATCTCAATATCTCTCAACTCAGATTGGGATTGCTTATATGATGGTCCAAATATCATACTTGGAGAGACACCGAGTCCAAATGTGTGCACACGCCCATGTCTTTCGGGTCCCATAACTTGCCCAAATATATCATCCCGCGCAACACCGGTCTCCGCTGTCTCTAGATGTTGTAATTTTAGATCATCCATCTCTTGCTGCAAAAATCAACCCCAGTTCTTATACAAACTTCAAATTATAATTTGTTGGTATTTGTTGCATATAACTTGTTGACAAATTAGATGTGGTATTTGCTGCATATACTTGCCAAATCAGATGTGGTATTGTAGGTAAGATTTTTTATTTTTCCCATTATTTGCAAAACTAAGATTATTTGGATACTTGATTATTATTTGGGCATGAATATAATTTTGTGAACCCTATATGACTGATTTAGGCTCTGCTATAGGTTTACACCCCAAAACACTAAATACATATGTTAAATATTTATGTTTTGTTACATGTTAACTGGGGTTAGATTGGATTTGTTTAATATTTAGGTTTCTTAAATTTCATTGGTGAAATGATGTTAGATTAACACAGTAAATATCTGGTCATAACACAGTAAGGATGTCCCTTGTAGAACTGTTCTAGTCAATAATTAAGCTAGCAATTTTTTATAATATTAAAATTTTAATGTTATTGTTGTTAGAAATATGAAATGACAAGTTGTTTTATTTTTTTAATGTGTGGCTTAATGGTTATGCAGTCGAGGAAGAAGGTTAGGGAGCCTAAGGAAGAGAACTTGATACTAAGACCAGCTATTAGGGAAGGAGATAATGTACCATGTACTGGACACTGTAGCGTGACACATATGACGTACTTGTAATCTTATCACACTCTTACTGGGGATATTATAAAACATGCCACGGTGTATATTGTTTACTGACCTCACTATTTAAATGAAGTTAAGGGTAGAATTATGGCTACAATCCCTTAATATTTGTAGGTTTTAAACTAAGCAGGACTGTAATTATATAATGCAGATAGAACCTTGGTAAAAATAATATTAGGAATGGATGTTAATGAAACTCGATGGCCAATAGTTGCTCAAGATATCTATAAGGTGAGATAAGTTAATGGTACGACTTATTGGCATAGTGCAACTAAAGTCATTTTTCTCATAAGCTTCATTTGTATGAACCATAGTGCAACTAAAGTCATTTTTCTCTTTTTTTATGACAAAATGATAATTGAAACTTTAACCCCTAATCTACAAAATCTTTGTTTAGTATTAAATAGAGAGAATGAGTGTTAATTCATTAATATATCTCACCAAGGATCACCTTCATCCATGAACGCATCCTAAGTTTTGTTTTCTATACAATAGGCATTTGTCTGAATAGCTATTTGGCATTCTGCTGATTATTGTCCGAATAACTATATGTTTACATTCTTGGTTTTTACTTATTTATGTAGTATGAAAAAAGATTTTTTGATAAAACACTAATATCAGTAGACAAGAATGTAAGCGACCCAATCGGTTGATTATTCGGACTTAAACTAAACAGCACAATAATCGCGCCAATTGTTCCCAATGAAAATCTCAATATGATAACTATTCCTAAGAAGTATGGTAAAAATACAACATGATATACATGAGAATTTTCCTATAGACCCATAAAGCTGATAGATGACTTTGATGTGTTACGGTAGCAATAAGGTGTTCAAAAGGAAGTATTATTTCTTCCATCGAATGAGGCTTCAGACTTGATCTACGCATTCTATAAAGCAGATCCTGGAGGAAAAATACTATTTCTTGGGTATAAAACTAGATTTTGCACGGATTACTAAAAAATATGGCATTTGGAATGTGCTTTCGAAGCTTTTCAATTATATATTTTTGCAAAGGACATCTAGTGATAACAGTCGAAGGACCTGCGTCATCAGGGACAAGAATAAATAAGAATGTGTTATTTTCTTTTAACCGTTAATGGCAATTTCCCCCAATTTTCCAAATTATAGCCTGGGACTTAAGAAGGAATTAAAAGAAAGGTTGCACAGATGAGAACATAAATTTCCCATGAAGACAAATAGAGAAGGAACCACTGCTACAGTCTCAACGACCAAGTCTCTTGTGTATGACAAATATGTCATTCTTCTTTCCCATAGTCTTCTCTCCTCATTGTCCACCCAAATATCAGAAAGAACTCTATTTTTCTCCTCTATGACATCAACTTGCACTATAATTACTAGAGGATCATGACTACTTAATATGGATGCATCTTTCTCATACTCTGGCGCAAGTTTCTTGCAGTTACCACGCGAAGCAGCGTAAAACTCGACGACAATGAAGTTCTATTTGGTAACAGTTTCAACGAAGTTAGAGTGATCTAAAGTGAGAAAAAACTCCTTAGATGGGGCCTCCACCACCTCCTCATTTTCAGAAGCTAAGATCCCACTCACAAATAAAATCATGAACACGCCGATCCAAGCCCTACACGCCATTGCAAAAAAAAACTCCCTTTTTCTTATTTTTCTCAATCTGTGTGTTTGAAAAGGCAGTTCCGCTTTGCATATATAGCTCCGACTGGATTAGATGGGGAACGAGACATAAATGGAGATAAACTCATGAGTTGCACACAGGATTGCAATATTATCTTATCCTCTGAAGAAAAGGCAGGAGTAACACTATTAATTTAATTGTTATTAATGACTTTTAAGACTATCAGTGATGTTGGTCTATTGGACATTGGATACTCAGGCTCTAAATTGAGAATAACTGGGTGAAATATCCTAAATACAAGGGAACATGTAGGACCTTATACTCTAATGTAAGGGGGCTACATACAAAATACATATTGTTGTTCATTTCTGTCAAACACAACTGTGTTTCGAGTATATTAACTTTTGTGTTTGAGTATATTCTTACTTGTGGTAGTATTTAATATATATGAACAAGTAAGAAACATAATACATACATCTGTTTGAGTTTATTCTTGCTTGTGAAAGTATCTAATTTGGTGCCTCAGTGAGGAGACAATTTTTCCAGTGGTATCTAAGTTGGAATAGATAATTTTGTCATTCTTCTATGTGCACTTGCTGTCTGGCACGGAATTTCATGCAGGGTTATGGTAGTACTTTTGCCATATTTCTTGTACAATAATTATCTTTTATGTATATCTAGTAGTGTTATCAGTATTTATTGATGAGTATCTCATGTTCACAGAAAAATGCAGTTACATTGGTGGTATCGCCAGTGACTTGTGGAAACATAATCGAAATGCTGAGGAAGTATGTTTGTCCTGTCCTTGTATATTTTTTTCAATTGAGTAATCTGGTCGTGATGATGTTAATATTTTTAGTGTGTGGTTTGCAAACAGGTGATCGAGGATCTGAAACTTGGTGACCTTGTTCGAAAACCATATTACCTTTATCATTCTTGGTCTGAGTCTTGATAATGGGAATAAACTGTTATATTTCTTCGGAATCTTCCACTTCAATTTCTTGGTCTGATACTTGGTCTATTTTAGTGTTGAACATGTCTTCTATCTCACTTTATTTTGGATTTTCCTCTTAAACAACCTTGTTATTTAAACTAGGTTCCCTTACTTCGAATGCATATGATCATTATTTTGTACAGTTGCCTATGATCGTTATAAACCATGAATATATCCTCTGCTTCACCCTGCTGTGCTATAATATTTCCATCGTTCTAATCTAAATTGGTCTTCATATCTGTCAATGGTGCATATTAAATCATCTAAATTGGTCACGAAGCAAATATGGGTAATTATCCAAATGATGTGACTCAACTCAGGAGGAAAGTGAAAGCTTTCATTTTGTGGTTCAAAAGTTGTCCAAAGTACCTTAAAAATGTTATGTTTGGTAGTTATTTAATTTTTCTTTGTTATTGGCTATGATATTTTATTTATCTTAAAATTTATATAGGGTGACATGGAAACTGGAGATCCCTTGATTTTGACAAAGGTGTGGTATACGACTCATTGGAGAAAAAGAAAGGATAATCGGGTTACTCCAAAGTCTGGAAGTATATATGTAAGATGTTTTCAAGTTTTTTCTACTACAATTTTTTTTATAATAACATTATCTTAAATTATACATTATTTACAACTGTTAATAGGAAGAGGTGAAAGAATTACTTGCAAATCAATCTGAAGTTGGTGTGAAGATGGATGATGCAGAAACATTTCAAAATGTTTTAGGGTATTGCTCTGGATATGTACATGGGCGAGGGTTTAGTTCTAAGACCAAGCAACTTGAAGTTATGAAAAATGAGAAAGATAATGAGAGGGATAGACAAGTTGCTAAGGTCATGAGAGAAGTTGATGAGGCGAGAAGGGAAGCTGACGAGGAGAGGAGAGAAGCACATGAAGTTCGAAGGGAGAACGCTACAATGAAAGAATGAATGGATGACTTTTTTGAAAGATTTGAGGAGTTATCTAATCGCATAGACCATAATAATAGATGAGTATCAAAAGACATTCATGAAGTGTAAAGGATCAACCGTCTCATATCTATTTCCTTTGTACTTATTTTTTTTGTGAACGATGAAACGATTTATGTAATTAAAGTGTTTGACTTGATTTTGATGTGGAATAGTTCAAATAATTGATTGTCACAATGAGTATACAATATTATAAATATATTTTGTGAAGAAGTGAAGCATAAAGTTCTTACTAGATTTTCTTAATTATCTTAAACATTAAATATGAAAATTGAACGTATTTAGTATTATTGGTTAATTTTTCTTGTAGTGTACCATGAATTGGGATGGGCCCTCATCACTCCTTCCATTATCTACCATAATATACTCAGGGACTTCCTAATATGTGGAATTAAGGACTTGAACTGCGTCAAAAGTAATTCTCCATGAGCTAGTATGTATTCCTAACTTTAACATGAGCTTAGTTATATAAAAACTATTAACAAAGAGGCTATGTATAGTTATCTAAAAAAATATCACAGCACAAAAGATACATACAATCGCTCGGGCAGCTGCTTCATTAACCGGCCCCTTCCCTTTGGTTACATGCGTCTCCTTGTACACCATCCTACGAGTTGGTTTTAATCCCATCGTTTTAGTCATCTACAAGTACAATATAATAAGTGTCAAAGCATAACATAACAATACAATACAATAATAACAATGAATTAGTAAGTATAAAAAAACTCTACTTGAATTAGTAAGTATAACAATGAACTACGGCGTGTTTCTCTTGAGCATGAGATTTTCTACCAGATGTGTGCGGCGTAAGCAAATGCGCACAGATGGCTTTGTTCTTCGCACTTTTGGCCTAATACAATGGAAATATAGTTAGTCATATAACAAATTTTGATTAAATCCTAATATTGATCTTTTTAATAAATTAATTCATTTCATGATGTTATTTATAGGCGAGATAAGCATAGTGTGTACACGTAATTCATGACTAGACTAAACAACTAGTACATACATGTGCTTCAGCGGAATCCCAGTTATAGACGAGCATTTTCCACTGATTTTCCTCGACTCGTTGGGGACAATTTTCCAAGCGTTCCTCATTAGTTCTATACTTAGTATAACCTTGGAGCTTTTCCGTGGCCTTCCACTTTCTTCCGACGGATTGCATCATAAATTTTCTCATCTCTTCCGTGGCATTCGTATTCTCCTACATTACATCAACGTGTTAGAGAGATAAACTTGAAAATATATATTCACGTATTCAAATTAGGACCCCTATTTTCATTTTATTAACATTGTACCTTGATATGAATCCAAATCATGTTCTTATCCTCTTCGGGTACTTGTCTCCAATCAAAGTAGGTCAATGGTGCTAGTTGGCCATTGCGTGCTAGAACCCCTAAATTTGAAGCAAGTCTAGACGCGGGTTCTTCAATGGGTTGCCCAAGCTCATTCACCTCAATTTCTAAAATGCCGCCATCTTTACCCCACCCGCTATGCATTAAAGTGGGGCCTCGAACTCGTCTATGCTCCTCCTCTTAACCGGAGCTCGGATTTAAGTGTTAAGTAGGATTGACCAAAAAAATCATTCATGAATTACTTAAATGTCAAGAATAATACTTTTCATCAATTACAAATATAAATAAGTCAACTAAAAACCATACCTGTAACTTCTTGTTATTCGTTGCTACCCGACAACGGAGGGGTCAATGGTGTAATAGGTGGCCAATTCGATGGAGGTTCAGGCATGGCAGGGTTGACTCCTACATGTTCTTGTTGTTGCTCAGGGGTTGGCATATCTCCTCTAATATGTTGGGTATGAGATCTATTGATCGTCATCGTAATGAATGAAACAACATGAGAAAAAACAGTTAATGTTGCAATGCCAAATGAGTGGAGGAACAACAGTATAATACCCCAATTTACATAACAAAAGAGATTAAATACAGCATACAAAATGCGAAACACTGTAAAATGACTATGATTTATGTTCAACCATTCAAACCTCTATAAAATTTTATTTTCCATTCAGTTCTTGTTAGTTATCTAAAGCTAGTATCAAGACTTGTTTCTTTAGATGCATTAATGTTGAATATTGGCTTTTAGTGACGTTTTTTTCTCACTTTTTGCGACTCTTTTTGGATCGTTAAAAGTCAAATTGGAGGTTGAAGTTTGAAATGAAACAAATGGTTGCTAAAGTCAAATAATGACAACCTAAATAGTGAGTTTAGTCAGAATTTTCGTTAAAATATAGGGGCAAATTCAAAATGTCTGTAAATTTATTATTTTAACCTGGGTGAATCCACGTACAAGAGAGATTCATTAAAAATGAGTCTTAAATGCTTAATGATAACTTTAGTAATGGAAAACAACGTACCATATTTTAATGGTAACTTTAGTCTTAAATGTGACACGTACAAGAGAGATTCATAAACAGTGACATGTGGAGAATGGATATCGTTCTGTTCACAATAACCGCTGACTCGAGCAAAAGTCGCTTGATTTTTTGGGTAACCAGAAATGCTTATACTTCCTTCAATATACCCACCGGTTTTTCTACCAGCTAACACGTCCATCAAGGTGGCTTTTCCAGCACCGCTCACACCAACCAATGCTCTTAGGACATCTGGCCTGAAAGCACCACTCACATCTCGTAGAAGTTGGAGACGAGTCTCCTCAATTCGTTGGACCTTCATTTCCTGATGAACAAATCATAATTCATAACAATTGAAAATCTTTACGCTAGAACTTGAAATTATGACTGATTACATAACATAACATAACATTCCAAAGTTACCATATGAAATCCAAATCCAAACTATACCATATCCATGTATTCAGAGTTCAAACGCGAAAAATATTGAAAAATAGTTCATTTTTATGAGAATTTAAGAAAAATGATGAAAACAGAAACGAGCGGCTTCGTGAGAAATTTGTCCAAGGGTGTGTTAGATTGAAAAAATGGAAGATTTCAAAATTCCTAACTTTTGGTGCCTGATTGCCTAAATTTACCTTGGAAATGTTTTCCACGTTGTCCTAAAGTACAACTTGATAATGCATATTTACAACTTGATAATGCAAATTTGTACATTTTCCATGGTTTCTTTGGTGGGGAGGTAAGAAAATTTTTCCACTGAAACTTTTCCTTGGAAATTTCTTCCACCCGCTCCAATCAAACACACACTACTTTTCCAGTTTTCCATGGGGGTGTGGGAGAAATATTTTCCATTAAAAATGAGGAAATGAAGCATGTGTCACATTTAAGACTAAAGTTACCATAAAAATATTTGCAATCAAGCACCACAAAATTTACAAATGTGTACAAAAAAGGTATTATCCCTGATTAAAAAAATGCAATACTGATCAAACACACCCTAAACTAAAAAATCAACCGACCTTCATATGCTCATAGCAAAGTAGGAGATCTTCTTGATAGGTCAAAATTTTCCATTTTGACAAAACAATTGTTACACAATACAGTTATAAAAAGTTTTTTAGTTAGTTATTTAATGTAGTGTTCATTGGTGAGTTTAATAGAGATGACATGATGAGCATTGTTTAGAGACTTGGCAGATAAGTGTGAAGAAGAATTTAAATAGGGAGTAAGGTTTGAAGTTGCTGAAGAATTATCCATGAGGCTCTGATACCATAATAGAGCAGAAACTAAGAGTAAGGAATTGTAGAGAAATATATAAGAAATTGGAATTGTATTCACTCTTCTATTTTTCACAGTGTGTATATTTCGGCCTCGGTAATATATACAAGATGGTTGCATTTTGAATGCACTGTTTGAACAGGTCAAATCCTAATATTTCTCAAGTTGTTACACCTTACTATTGCTAACAGTAACAATATCTAACAACAACAATATCTGAGTTAGTTGCACCGGATGACCTGTTCAAAGATACTTACTCTAACAGCTCAATACTTAATCCAGTGACAAATTAATGCTAACCCTTTATATTGTATTTGCCAAAAAACATGAAACTATTGTTCACTTGATCCAAGTTAGAAGGCTTTTGGAAGATTATTCCTACAATTTTGTTCACAGAGAGGGCAATTACCCTGCCCATATGCTTGCCCAGTTTGTTTTGTGTATATTTATGATTGTTCAAGAATGTTAACGCAACATGAACATATAAATAAGTTATCACAAAGCAACCTATAACAAACAAAAGCACAAACTTCAATATTATTGTTCTTTTAATGGACAAGCTAAAGCAGGATATTAATAAATGTGATGCATTCTAGAGAAGCAAGTAAGAACATGTTCCTAATGCAGCAGTCCTTGACCATACCCAAGGTCCCATGGTACGAAAGGTAGTTAAATAGATCGTTCAAGAATGTTAATGCAACATGAAGATAAAAGAGAGATTAGAAATTAGAGGAAATCCACTCAAGTGATAATAATGCTTGATAGAATTTGAGTTAATTAATCTAGCCAAACCTCTACTCAAAATCAGCTACTAATATGAATAGGATAGGAGATATTGGACCCCCCTACCTAATACCTCTAGAAGAGTTAAAGAACCCTTTAGGAGCCCCGTTAACTAAAACAGAAAATCGATTACTTAAAAGCCTTAGGAACCAGATCAGTGCCTATTTGAATGGAAAGACCTCTGTCTAATTTATCTAATATCATATCATCATTTGCTCTTTGATCACACCAAGTAAATTTGGATCCAATAAATCCCATGTCAACCAAACCATTATACCATTGTAATTTTGAGCCGTATAAACTATTCATAATTCAAAGAACTTTAATAAAATCAATAAAATCAATACTAGTTAACACATTATACCATTGTAAGCAGCCTATGGAAAAAAAATAAGAAAATGGACTAAGAAAAATAAATCCACACAAGTTCTTAATGTATATTCAAATTCCTAGCTAATCAATATTTCTATTCATCTTCATCCATCTTCCCCGTGGTTTCCTCATCAACTAATGCTCCATCCACACCTTGTCTAACCCAACTAACATCATCACCACTTGTCAATGTTGCATCGTCTAAACATTGATCATTCCATGCCTCTGTTTCATCATTCATAGTGCTCTCGCTTGTTAATTGTTGCCCAAACACATCAAAAAAGTCTTGAGGCTTTGTTTTAACAACAATATGCCAATCTTTCTCCATTAGGTCTTGTACATAAAATACTTGCTTTGCCTGAGATGCTAGTATGAATGGTTCATCGGTTTTTTTATGCCTAGGATACAATAAATGGTTGAAGTTTACAAGCGTGAATCCAAAGTCATCTTGCTCAATGATACCTCTACTATTGTCAACCCAGTCACACTTGAACAACACGAACTTATTGTCTTTTGAATAATACAGCTCAATGATATCCGCCAAAACTCCATAAAAATTGACATATCTAGATACGGGATTTATGTCTCTTGCACTTGCGTAACTTTCAGTCGTTGCATTTAACATGACTCCACTATTTTGCGTGGCTCTTCTCCTCTCACGAGCCTTAGTGTGATACCTAACTCCATTGATAATATATCCAGTGAATCTTTTTGCCTTTTTTAGGGGACCCGTAGCTAAAATCTGAATTTCTTGTGATACATCTATGTTCTTTGCTGGACTAACTTCCTCACCTATTTTATTACAAAAAAAAATGTTTTACATGCCATAGTTATGTAATAATATATGTAAATGTAAAACATTGTTTTTAATGTACATTTTACTTACATGATCCTTAAACCACAAATGAAATGTTTCATTATGAATGAGGTCCACAACATGTGGTCTGAGACGAGAATCACTCCTAATTGGTGCACGATGAGTACTGCATTAAAAATAATCATTACATTATTCTTTACATGGCTAAAAACGAAAGAATTTTCTTCAAGAATATACCTACTCTCGAAACAGAGCAATCGCATCTGTGTTGACAAGCACATATCGATGTGCTTGTAAATATGTAATGTCATCAAGCACAAATCCCTCCGCTTTTCCTAATTTACGACCACAAAAGTGATCAAAAGAACTACCATCATCATTCCTTGCTGGGCGATTAGACTTCGTCTCAATATCATCACGTAGGTACCTTGAGCAAAATGTCAAGCATTCTTCTACTTAATATTCTTGTGCAATTGAACCCTCTGGATGACTGCGGTCTTCACATAATTCTTCAATGTGAACAAGTATCTATGGTGAGGGAAATTTCAATTAGTAAGAAAAAACTAATGTGAAAAATATTTAAAAATATATATATATATCAAATAATATCACACCTCTCAATAGGATACATCGATCGGTATTGCGGCGGTCCTCCAATCTTCGCCTCTTCTGCTAAATGAATAACCAAATGCTCCTTGACATCAAAAAATGAAGGTGGAAAGATCCTCTCAAGTTGGCATAGCGTGAGCTCAATGCGAGATTGAACACGATCTAAGTTGGTTACATTCATCAATTTCGAGTACATATTTCTAAAGAAGTTACTTAGCTCAACTAATGGTCCAAGCACATTCTTAGGCAACACATTTCTTAAGGAAATGGGAAGTAGTTCTTGCATTAAGATATGGTTGTCATGACTCTTGAGTCCCGATATCGTACGTTGTTTAAGGTTAACACAATGCGATATGTTCGAAGCATAACCATATAGAACTTTCACCTCCTTCAACATTTTACAAACTATGTCTTTACCCTTAGTGTCCAAGGTGAAACATGCAGGTGGCAAATAATATTTGTTGTTCGCCCGTTTCTGAGGATGCAACGGCTTACGAATACCCATATCTTCCAAGTCATGACGGGATTTTAAGTTATCCTTCCCCTTTCCATCAACATTTAATAATGTCCAAAGCACATTATCACACACATTCTTCTTAATATGCATTATATCAAGATTGTGGCATAACAAATTGTCCTTCCAATAATATAACTCAAAAAATATACTTTTTTTCTTCAAATTATGTGTTAAGGTTTCATCTCTTTCATCAACCCTTTTCCTCTTACCTCCTACCTCTGGATCCTTCCCAAAATTATTATTGAAATTTTTTACCTCATCATATGCTTCAGCTCCAGATAATCGGGTGGGCTTTGTACCCAACTCAACGGTACCATCAAAGGAGTTTTTATTTATTCTAAATGTATGCCCTTCAGGCAACCATCGACGATGAACCAAGTATCAATGCTTACCTCCCTTAAACAACCAGCGGGATCGAGTGTATTTATGACAACAGGGACACGCCAATCTACCTTTTGTGCTCCACCCCGACAAATTTGCATAAGCTGAAAAATCACTAATTGTCCATAACAACGATGAACGCATTTCAAACATCTGATTACTAGCTGCATCATAAGTGTTTACCCCAACCCATAATTCCTTTAATTCATCAATTAAAAGGCGCAAATAAACATCAATATCATTTTCAGGGCTGCGAGGACCATTAATAATTATTGGTAATATCATATATGGTTGTTTCATACACAACCATGGAGGAAAGTTATATATTATTACAATTACGGGCCACGTGCTATGGACAATACTCATGCTCCTGAATGGGTTGAACCCATCACTGGATAATCCGAGCCTAACATTCCGCAGTTCTAGTGCAAAATCTGGATAAATACCATCAAATGTTTTCCAAGCAAGAGAATCAGCTGGATGCCTTACATTTTCATCATCAACACGATCATCTGTGATGCTTTCTTTGATGACATAAAGAGCCTTTGAAGTCTTGGTATTAAAGGGAAGTATCGTACCACCTTTGTAGGAATTTTTTGATTTATAATGGCATCAGCATCTGATTAACCATTTACTTGTTGTACCTTGGGGTATGACACTTACGGCATTCATTCTCTCGTTCTGTCTCATTCCAATAGAGCATGCAATCGTTAGGGCATGCATGTATCTTCTTGTAATCTAGCCCTAAGTTTGCAATCAACTTCCTTGATTCGTAAAAAGACTTCGGCAATGTTTCACCATCAGGAAATGAATCTTTTAATAATTCAAGCAACATTGTGAATGTCTTGTCACTCCACCCACCAAGGCACTTTAAATGCAATAATCGGACAAGAAACGAGAGAGTTGTATACTTCTTGCAATCTGGGTACAACTCTCTTTCATATTCTTTTATAAAATTGAAGAATTTATTGGTCTCTTTATCGGGGCCATCCATATATTGATGCGCATTACCACCACCCATAAAGTTAAGTGGGCATGTAGGAGGAATTCAAAAATCATCATGTATCATCTCTCGCATTTCATCACCAATAACCGAATCAGGAAAAGGAACCGAAGATGCTGCAGATTCCCTATGATAAGTCCAACATGTGTAGCTATCTAAAAACGAATTTAGCAATATATGTTCTACAACATCATCTTTTTTCACATATAGCATATTGCGGCATTTCTTACATGGACATAATATTCTTTCAGCATTCGGTTTATTATCAGAGGCAAACTTAACGAATTCTTCTGCTCCTTTCTCGTACAAAGGATGACATCTATGTGTTATATTAATCCAACTCTTATCCATCAGTATGAATCGATTAACCTTATGAAATGAATAAGTAAACATAACAAAATTTTGTCAATTGGAAAGTTCAACACAAAGGTAACAAAAAATTAACATGCAACATGACTTTTGTTTCTTACCAAACATCATGGTCTACGGTTGTCAAATATAAAAAGTAGATAGCAAAAAAAAATGGTCGACTTAATATTTTTTTTAATTTGTTTTAAAACAACATAATAAGATGCAAAAAATAAAAGATTACACAACTTGTCAAATGCAACAGAAATATATAAAATTTACAAAATTGGACACGACTTACGACAATAAGATTATCTACTGAAACATCACTTCGTCCCCACAACAAACATAATCCAACATTTGAAATTAATTCAATCGCTCCGATAAAACACACCTTGATGGCCTAAAAAACTTATTTTCCATTACAAATAAGAAATCTTACACATTTTCTAACTTTTGAGTGCTTTTGATATCATTTATTCGCCTTCCAATTTGCATTGATGTATTATTAGTCAATGCACATTTTAAAGATGATTTTGATATTATGTATTCATTACTATTTCATTGGATGCAGTCGTAGAAGTGAAAATGATACCTGAACGAGAGAGGATCTCTGAAGGCCGATATTAGAAAGAGCTCGAGATAACCGGTTTGATACGCCTATTGATATCCAGGTCACGTTTGCTTCAGCAAAGAACACGACAATATAAGAAACATAATTTTATTCTATCAAATTCAATATACCATATCCATATCTTTGATTGTTGAAAGGTAATTTTATTATTAGTTGACTCAAAAACAATTTATCTAAGTTGTCTTCATTCTACTTGTTATGTTGGACTGAATTAGGTATTTGGTTATCATTGAAGGTCTATACATACATGTGGATTCCTTAATTTGTTGTTGAAAGTTATACATTGACCACATAGACTTTTTTATGGTAATAGGCGGTAGAGTGGTTTTCATGAGAAGAAACAGAGCTTTTTTAATGATACCATCAGAGTTTTTTAATTAAAATGAAAATATAATTGTTTTCAGACCTTTTATTTTCCTTTTCGGTTTAAATAAATATTGAAAAAATTGAATGGGAATAATTTTGTAATGGTTAATTACACTTGGATCGTTGAACTTTACCCTCCTTATCACTTCAGCAACCGAACTTTCAGTTTTTATACCTAATCCTTTGAACTTCCAACATGACTTCAAGTAACCTCGTACCGTTAATTTTTGGACGGGAAAAAGGGTCATGTGTCTGTCACGTGTCACTTTAGAAGAGTATTTTGATATTTAACCTCATTTATATGTTTAAAAAGTAAAAAATAATAATTATGGTAATCAATGATTTATAGAAATTATGAGGTTACTTTTACGGCCATAGCTCTCTGCCTCCCCTCCACCCCCTGCCATGGCTCCTGCCCCTCCCCTACCCTCTTGATTTCGTCTTTGTCTTTATCTCTCACTTCTCTTACACGCGCGCACACACACACGCACACATAAAATTCACGTCTCTGTCTTTCTCACTCACGTCTCTTCCATGGAAATTTGATTAAAATGAAACAGGGGCCATTTCTTAGAATTGATTTCGTAGAGTTTTTTTAATTAAAATTAAAAAAGCATGTTAAGATACAATGTGAATCACAAATTGATACCATCTGAGCTTTTTTTTATGGTAATCAATGATTTACATAGCTTTTTTAATTAAAATGAAGCAGGGGCAATTCAAAATTTCATTCATATTTTTCATCAGAGCCATATGTCTCAATTTTGATTCAAGATAAAATCGATAATGACGAAGATTAAAAGATTTACCTTGAGAAGCAGCAGTCGTATTCAGCAATTCAACATCACAAAATAGAGACACGTATGTGAATATAATTGAGGGAAACTTCAAGAAGCAGCGCCGAATTCAAGCTTAGGTCAACATCAAAAAACAAACACCCGTATGCGAATACAATTGAGGGAAAGTAGCGGTTTGTTGGAGGGAAACAAAAAATTAGAGGAAGCAGCTGCGCGGTCAAAAATAATTCAGGGACACGACGTTTTTAATTAAAAACGATGGGAAATATTCCACGTTTTTTAGAAAACGTCGTTCTTTTCCGACGTTTCCACTAAAACGCCATTAATATTTCGACACCTATCCAAAACGTCCATAAATAACCCACGTTGTTAAATAAACGCTGGCATATATATTATATCCCGACATTTTTATAAGCGTTCAAAAAAGACGTCGTCATATCCCCTTTTTTTTGTAGTGCTAACACAACCTAATTTAAGTTAGCCACTAAGCATGATGAAATACATAAATTAAAACAACTCATTAATTAAAGCAAACAAGAAATAAATTAACTACAACAACTTATCTTTGCATGGACTAATTAATAAAGCATGAAAAATAAATGAATACGAAGCTTAAATTAAAGGGAAGAAGATGAATAGTAAAGCTCTTACATTAATGGGTGAAAACCCCAAAAAAGATGGAGGAGAGGGGAACTCCACAAAAATCCTCAAATGTTTCTCTAACCCTAGGTTCTAAACTAAAAATAAGAGAAAATAAATGATCTCAATCAAAAATAAAACAAGGCTCCTATTTATATTAAGTTATAAAAAAAATAAAAGAAAATTAGAAAAGGAAACAAAAGAGGGAAAGCTTGCGCCGGAAATAACAAGGGACCGATCGACCGAGGATTCAGGGTCGGTCGATCGGGAAGAGGGGATGAGGCCTACTACTTTTGGATTAAGGCAAAACAAGAATCACCGGTCGACCGATGGGGCAGGGCCGATCGACCAGGAGCGTCGGACCTGCTCACATCTACTATGGTTGAAACCTGCTTTTATTTTCCTTAATAAAATCCAAGATCATATCCTTTTCCTTTATGTCCAAACCATGACCTGCTGCAATTGTTAAGGAGACCAACTTTATTTGTGAAAGGCCAAAGATGAATCTTTAATGGCCAAAGACCTTCAATTCGTTTGGACTTGTGCATCTTTAATTAGAGGACCAAGACACAAAGGTCATTTATTTACATGTTTGTATTTTTCCTTTTTGTAATTTGCTTATATTTCTCCTCCGCTTAAAGGCTCGTATCATCTTCATTAGGACTCGGATCCGTGCACCATTCGCGGTGTCACGCGAAGCATATTCCGAGGGCCTCAACTTCAGTGAATACTTTGGGCAAAAATTCCGAAGTATGAAATGATTGATTTGCCCCTTAACGTGCGATAGTTGACGGAACTTTTCCAGAATGTAACCAAACTTCATACTAAGCACCTTAATACCTACAAAAACTCAATAATACCTCAATTAACATGTTATCATATAAAACGGAGGTTGACTGGTTATTGAGTATAATTATAGGAATTAAAGTACCCGAGGGGCTAAAATGCATAAGTATAGAGGGTATATATGTGCATTGTTCGGGACAAATCACACCCCTAACTTACACATTGCTAGTACCTAGCAAAGAAATTCAAAGCAAGAACAACTATAAGAAAACCACAATACAGGAGATATATACAAAAGAGATAAAAAACACTTTCGCGGGCGAGCGATTGCATTTAGCGTATGCAATAAGTCGTTAAACCCCTAGGTTACCCTAGTGGACGAGTGTCATCTCGTGAGGGTTATCAAGGACGAAACCCATAAACATCATATGGTTTCCTCAAAATGTATGCCCAATAACATGAGACAAGCCCAAAAATTGCAAAAAATATTTCAAACACGTTAGTAGCAAAGTGAATGATTTCACACAAAAGTCCGTATTATTAACATTATAGAATGAACTTCATAGAATTAACACCTTAAAATGTTGGAGGGGAGCGAGCACATACAGGGTATAATTTGGCAAAAACTTATATAAACCGAATAATAAATATTAAAGCATGCATATATCAATCCTCACCGGATATTACACACATCAAATGAATTCATTATGAAATGGAGGTAATACACGGGACATGCGGTCATAAAGAGTAAATGTAATTGGAAACAATGACGATCATGTGTCACATATGAATAACTCTATATATAAAATGAAAAACATGTAATCTCAATGAAAGATATCGTAATTAAAGGAGGCAAAATATATTTTCACCAATTATCAAAACTATTTAAACTTTTGATTTGAACACCCTAGGATCACATAGGACTTTATAGGGTTGTAATATAATTTAGGCTCAGGTTATGAAATGAAGGAAATTTGTACGGATTCAAGGTGTTTGGAGATGAAAACTAGGGATAATGGAAAATGCGGGCACGTACAAAATTGGAATATAATTTCTGTAAAAGGCATTGAATATAGCAATGGGGAGAGTAAACAAATCTTATTGAACACTATACACAACATATACAAATTTCTCTTTATTTTCTTTTCTTCTTTTTCTCTCTTTTTCTTTTGTTTTTTACTTTCTCTTTTTCTTCTCTTTTTCACTCCTCTTTACTTTTATCACTCTGACATGCTTAACTGCAACCACAACGCGAACATCATCCAATACCAAGTATCATTAGGAACAAAGGAATGGGAGGTGATACAAATGGTTTACAACTCCAATGTGGAGTTGGTTATGGGATTTTGGATTTTAAAACGAAAGACTATATTAAGGCTCAAAGGGGTTGACGAGGGAAAACATTTAAGGCGAGGTCAAGGTTAATATGGGTGATATAACAAAGATGGCCTATGATCATTTCCTAAAGTTTACGCAATTCTCGAGTCAAAACAAACTTTGAAAATCATGATCAATTAACACAATTCAAATATGAACTCAATTAATGAATTATCAAATGAAATAAAAGTGAGATTACCAATGACCGTAACGTTATCAAGAAAGAAAGAGAAGTGTATAACACTCACAAACTAAGAAAAGCCCAAAGCTCACTAGGTTAAGTATATACAATGCAACAGAAGATTACCGAGTTATAAAAATTTAAACCAAATCAATAAAGCAAGAAACGTTCATGTGCTCATGGGATTAAAGTTTAATTCATGAAGTTATTCATAATATCAATAATTGAGGACTAAACTTTAATAACTTCTAAAATATAAGACATTGTAGAATCGCTACAGCGAAAATATTGCGACTTCTCAAATAAAATCCAATTTTAATTAATTCCAAATTTTAGTTAAATCCTAAAACATGCATCTAGATGATTTATCCAATAAAATAAAGCATGCAGGATAAAACAAACAATTTCAGAAAAAATCCCCCAAACGGGAAAAACCTTTCATTTCACTATAATTTGTAAGAAAACGGCTTACACGGATTACAATGAAATAGGGTGACATACGAAATACCCGCAGGTGTCGGTTTCGATGCCTCGGCTGGAACTTTCCCTTTCCAGGAGGGCAGCAGTGAAGAAGAGAAACGTCTTCTCCACAAGTTGTGATCTTTATAAGGACTCCCTCCACAATAGCACGCAGCTCTCTGATTGTAGAGTTCTCCCCACAAAGATAAACAGTAGCAAGGTGTGTTCTTCAACAATAAAACAATTCACAAAAGCATATGGGAGTTTTGTGAATTGAAAACAAAGAGGATTAAAACCCTAAAGGAAGAAGCCAAAAAAAGGATTCTGCTTTAGCAGAGTTTCTGTTCATCAAAACGTATGAACTTCTTAATGAAAACGGACTCATTTAATGAGTATATATATAAAAATGCACTGCCTCGAAACTCGAGCTCATTCGAACGACATCTAACGACACGCTATGTCGTTCGAACGATAATTTCAGGTTGTTCGAACGACCTATCAAGCGAGATTCTATGCAAGCCTGTAGAAAATTTCGATACGAACGCGTGGCCGCCAGTTTCGTATCATTCTGAATTTTTATGAATTAGTTATGATTTTTCTACGAAAAGGTGTCCGAAAACAAAATCTTTTAGAAAAAATATTTTGTAAAAATATTCCAAAAGCTTTAAGTGAAAAGTTAAGGTATTTAAAACATAACCTTCCCGAAGTAAACTTCGCGGAGTCTTGAATGATGAAGAACTTGAATAATTTGGATTCGTCTTTGATGTAGATTGCTCTTGAATGCTTTTCGACTGTGAATCGGTATATGACATAACAAATTGATAACGGACCTATGAAAATATGTCCTTACAAATCTCCCCCTATGTCTATACCGGTACATACATAAAAAATCCGAATTATCAAAAGACCAAAATACCTATACAAATCTACCCTCCCATGAATAAATTTGCAAGATCTCAAACTGTTCTTCAAAAATCTTCATCAAATCTCAAAGCTTTTCTCATCAGGGTGTGCAACATCATAATCTTCAGTCTTTGTACCTACACACATGAGATAAAGCAAAATACCTTCGTGACGTATCGAGTTTGAAATGATATAAGAATAAAGCATTAATAATCAAATCTCCCCCATAACATGATAATTCTTTCTCCCCCTTTTTATGATGTCCCTAAATAGACAGATAAGAAGTAACAATCAAAACATGGAGTGTCACGATTAAATGCATAGCAAACAAAGATCAAGCTACGCGCATGCAAAGGTGTGTCCCCAAAAATTTCACAAACTATTTTTGGATTTTTCAATTTTTTTATACAAAAATAGGATACAAAAAAAATCACACCACGGATTTAAACTCAAACAACCAAGTCATGGAAACGAAATGAATGGGTGTGAACACATTCGATAGGTAAATCAACTCAATCAATCATATGTGCACGATGAATGCATGTACCCCTAACGAATGAACATCAAAAGAATCCTTAGGTGTAAAAATATTTGTTGAATTTAAATGACATCGTCTTATACAAATCAACAAATCCAAGTCAAATGATTTTCACACCAATAACGTCCAAAACTATTTAGTGCCGTTTCGAGAACTTTTCAAAGGACGTGCAAACCCATTGATATATCCATCCAAAACTCCCTCATATATAATAATGCAATTTTTTATATCTAAAGAGGTACTAAATTCTCAACTTAGAGAAAACCTATTGGCCCAAATTTTTGGCATATTTTATCTTTTTATAGACTTAATTTTTTGTGTGGCCTCTTTTCAAACGGTGGCTTTCACGACAAGATTATTATTCACTCGCAACCCTTTCTCGTGTTCACTCATCATTTTTTCAAACTAAACAATTTATTCCTCACGGGCAATGGTTTTTACATGCACTACTTTTATTACTCTCGTATTATTGCACTTGGTTCGTTTTAAGGACAGGATTGAGATGAAAACACCCAACCAATATGTGATAAGTCAGGAATAATAATCAAACAAATCCGTGCATGTGTGCAATAAAGGAAACTATGAGTCAAACATGAAGGAAACAACACTTAATTACATCTTAATGACTCCAAACATTATAAAGCACATGGATGAATTGCCCTATTGTCTCAAAACACTATCAAATAGTCACATGGATAAATGGAATGAAATTGTGACTCGGTCATCCAAGTGTCTATCCATAAACGGTGTAGAAAAAATACAAAAATCTTTTTGGATTTTTAAAAAATTAATCAAAATAAAATCTTTTTGTATTTTTTTTTAAAATTTTCAAACAGAAAAAAAATATAACTACAAAATGATACAACCAGCAATAGGCATATAATATCGATATGCACAACATCCTATGCTAGCAAACAGTAATCACACAAGAGAATCCACAATGAACACATATGTGATAAATGAGTAATGCAGTGTTATCAATTAAGCATGGATACCAAGAATAACTGCATATAATTGACCAGAAGTAAACCCATCAGTACCAAAAATCTAAGCATATGAACACCGGGTACTGGAATAATTTTCAAACAGGTCACTCAAACGATATCGCTATGTCGCTTGAACGACAAGGGCATGTCGCGAGATGCGACTTTACGCGAGATAGAGATGTCGCTCAAACGACAATTCATCTCGCTCGAACGAGAAAATAAAAAATTCCCAGTATTCTTAGAAAATCATACAGTTTTGGCCAGTGCAAAAATTTCGTGAAAACAGTACCTGAAAGTGGCAAACAGATCCAAAACAGTGCTAAATCAGTAGCGAAACACACAAATGCAACAAATATACCAATGTGCGCTACATCAAAGTGAGTCATAACACTAAAAAGAGTATAACATGATGCGTCGCTAGTGTATGACAAACATCCAACACAATCAACCAAAAGATTTCACATGGAGTGAATCACGTGCAAGCAAACGGAAATCGTGGACAAGTAAACCATAAGCCTTTAAATCCGATTTCCTAACCCAAATCTACGTGTAACGAGGTGTGGGGGTGTGGGAAATCGAATTTATTCTTCTATTAACCTTCCTAGGTTCATTTAAAAGCTTGTAACAAAATTGCCAAAGAAGACCTTGCCTACCGCAATGTGTGCAAGTGTAAATCGGGAGGTGTGTGTTTCCTAAAGGTGGCCCTCTCCTCAAATTTCTCGATTGCTCTCTCCGAATTTGCCTAGGTGGGTCTCTCCTAATGATCCTATGAGGTTCTCTCACGATATTCTTAGGGGGCTCTTTCCTAACAACCTTAGGTGTCTCTTTCTTAAGAATCCTAGGAGGCTCTCTCACACGTGTGGGAATGGGTGCAACATGTTTTTCAAGACCAATTCCACCCCTATCCTTTTTTATCTCGACGGTGCCTAAAATCTTATCAAGTTTTTCAGACCTAGACTCCAAATCAAATTTCACTTTACTTGAATCTTTCAATTTCACCTCAAGTTCACCTATCCTAGATTCAAGTACACGTCTAGAATCCTCAAACTCTAAAAGCTCCTTTTCATAGTCTCCAACAACCCTCTAAGACTATCTCTCTCACCCTCAACGTACTCAAGTTTCTCTTTCAAAATTTTCTCATGTGCCCTAAGTTCTTCAACTAAAACATCATTATTTTTTAAGGCACTCTCTTTCAATTGAGCTTCAAGTTTCAAGTTTGCCTTTTTTGTCTTTAAACATTCAAAATACAAACTATTGTAGGCAACTTTCAACTCACTCAATTCTTCTTCTTCCTCCTCAATTATAGGGGGAGATTTGTAAGGAAATATTTTCATAGTTCCGTTATCAATTTGTTATGTCATATACCTTACACCATCGAAAAGCATTCAAGAGACATCTACATCAAAGACGGATCCAAATTATTCAAGTTCTTCATCATTCAAGACTCCGCGAAGTTTACTTTGGGAAGGTTATGTTTTAAATACCTTAACTTTTCACTTAAAGCTTTTGGAATATTTTTACAAAATATTTTGTCTAAAAGATTTTATTTTCGGACACCTTTCCATAGAAAAATCATAGCTAATTCATAAAAATTCAGAATGATACGAAACTGGAGGCCACGCGTTCGTATCGAAATTTTCTACAGGCTTGTGTGGAATCTCGCTTGATAGGTCGTTCGAATGACCTGAAATTATCGTTCGAATGACATAGCTTATCGTTAGATGTCGTTCGAACGAGCTCGAGTTTCGAGGCGGTGCATTTTTATATAAATACTCATTAAATGAGTCCGTTTTCATTAAGAAGTTCATACGTTTTGACGAACAGAAACTCTGCTAAAGCAGAATCCTTTTTTTGGCTTCTTCCTTTAGGGTTTTAATCCTCTTTGTTTTCAATTCACAAAACTCCCATATGCTTTTGTGAATTGTTTTATTGTTGAAGAACACACCTTGCTACTGTTTATCTTTGTGGGGAGAACGCTACAATCAGAGAGCTGCGTGCTATTGTGGAGGGAGTCCTTATAAAGATCACAACTTGTGGAGAAGTCGTTTCTCTTCTTCACTGCCGCCCTCCTGGAAAGGAAAAGTTTCAGCTGAGACATCGAAACCGACACCTGCGGGTATTTCGTATGTCACCCTATTTCATCGTAATCCGTGTAAGCCGTTTTCTTACAAATTATAGTGAAATAAAAGGTTTTACCCCTTTGGGGGATTTTTCCTGAAATTATTTGTTTTATCCTACATGCTTTATTTTATTGGATAAATCATCTAGATGCATGTTGTAGGGTTTAACTAAAATTTGGGATTAATTAAAATTGGATTTTATTTGAGAAGTCGCAATATTTCCGTTGTAGCAATTCTACAAATTGGTATCAGATCTTATTTAAGCGATCTCCACTTTACAAATTAGTATCAGAGCCTGTTGTACTAAGTTATTGTATTTTGATCCTGTTTTTGCACAAAAATGGCTTTTGATGGTTTTGATGATCTTCGATGTCAAATTTTTGAAAAAGTTAATTGGAAAATTTGCACGAACTCTTGTTTTAATTCTTCTGTTGAAAACAAATCTGAGAGGTGTCCTTGTTGTGAGGGTGTTGGTCACACGTTAGATGAGTGTACCACAAATTTAAAGAAGAAATTAAATAAATCGAGTTCTCATGTTTCTACCCTTAATGATAGTGATTCGGAAGAAGAAGTCTTTTATGCTTCTAGGCGAGAGCTTCTCATCCGTGTGATTAGTGATGAGAGTGAACGTGAAAAGAGTGAGGGGTAAGAAGAAGAATTGAGTGAGTTGCAAGTTGCCTACAATAGTTTGTATTTTGAATGTTTAAAAACAAAAAAGGCAAACTTGAAACTTGAAGCTCAATTGAAAGAGAGTGCCTTAAAAAATAATGATGTTTTAGTTGAAGAACTTAGGGTACATAAGAAAATTTTGAAAGAGAAACTTGAGTACGTTGAGGGTGAAAGAGATAGTCTTAGAGGGTTGATGGAGACTATGAAAAAGGAGCTTTTAGAGTTTGAGGATTCTAGACGTGTACTTGAATCTAGGATAGGTGAACTTGAGGTGAAATTGAAAGATTCAAGTAAAGTGAAATTTGATTTGGAGTCTAGGTCTGAAAATCTTGATAAGAGTTTAGGCACCATCGAGATAAAAAAGGATAGGGGTGGGATTGGTCTTGAAAAACATGTTGCACCCATTTCCACACGCGTGAGAGAGCCTCCTAGGATTGTTAAGAAAGAGACACCTAAGGTTGTTAGGAAAGAGCCTCCTAATAATATCGTGAGAGAACCTCCTAGGATCATTAGGAGAGACCCACCTAGGCAAATTCGGAGAGAGCAATCGAGAAATTTGAGGAGAGGGCCACCTTTAGGTAACACACACCGTCCGATTTACACTTGCACACATTGCGGTAGGCAAGATCATCTTAGGCGATTTTCTTACAAGCTTTTAAATGAACCTAGGAAGGTTAATAGAAGAATAAATTCAATTCCCCACACCCCCACACCTCGTTACACATCGATTTGGGTTAGGAAATCGGATTTAGAGGCTTATGGTTTACTTGTCCACGATTCTCGTTTGCTTGCACGTGATTCACCCCATGTGAAATCTTTTGGTTGATTGTGTTGGATGTTTGTCATACACTAGCGACGCATCATGTTATACTCTTTCTAGTGTTATGACTCACTTTGATGCAACGCACATTGGTGTATTTGTTTCATTTGTGTGTTTCGCTACTGATTTAGCATTATTTTGGATTTGTTTGCCCCTTTCAGGTACTGTTTTCACAAAATTTTTGCACTGGCCAAAACTGTATGATTTTTTAGGAATACTGGGAATTTTTTATTTTCTCATTCGAGCGAGATGAATTTTCGTTCGAGCGGCATCTCTAACTCGCGCGAAGTCGCATCTCGCGACATGCCCTTGTTGTTCGAGCGACATAGCAATATCGTTTGAGTGACCTGTCTGAAAATTCTATTTTTGCATCCCTTCTGATTCCAGTACCCGGTGTTCATATGCTTAGATTTTTGGTACTGATGGGTTTGCTTCTGGTCGTTTATATGCAGTTATTCTTGGTATCCATGCTTAATTGATAACATTGCATTACTCATTTATCACATATGTGTTCATTGTGGATTCTCTTGTGTGATTACTGTTTGCTAGCATAGGATGTTGTGCATATCGATATTATATGTCTATTGCTGGTTGTATCATTTTGTAGTTATATTTTTTTCTGTTTGAAAATTTTAAAAAAAATACAAAAAGATTTTATTTTGATAAATTTTTTAAAAATCCAAAAAGATTTTTGTATTTTGTCTACACCGTTTATGGATAGACACTTGGATGACCGAGTCACAATTTCATTCCATGTGACTGTTTGATAGTGTTTTGAGACAATAGGGCAATTCATCCATGTGCTTTAGAATGTTTGGAGTCATTAAGATGTAATTAAGTGTTGTTTCCTTCATGTTTGACTCATAGTTTCCTTCATTGTACACATGCACGGATTTGTTTGATTATTATTCCTGACTTATCACATATTGGTTGGGTGTTTTCATCTCAATCATGTCCTTAAAACGAACCAAGTGCAATAATACGAGAGTAACAAAAGTAGTGCATGTAAAAACCATTGCCCGTGAGGAATAAATTATTTAGTTTGAAAAAATGACGAGTGAACACGGGAAAGGGCTGCGAGTGAATAATAATCATGTCGTGAAAGCCACCGTTTGAAAAGAGCCCACACAAAAAATTAAGGCTATAAAAAGATAAAATATGCCAAAAATTTGGGCCAATAGATTTTCTCTAAGTTGAGAATTTAGTACCTCTTTAGATATAAAAAATTGCATTATTATTTATGAGGGAGTTTTGGATGGATATATCAATTGGTTTGCACGTCCTTTGAAAAGTTCTCGAAACGGCACTAAATAGTTTTGGACGTTATTGGTGTGGAAATCATTTGACTTGGATTTGTTGATTTGTATAAGACAATGTCATTTAAATTCAACAAATATTTTTACACCTAAGGATTCTTTTGATGTTCATTCGTTAGGGGTACACGCATTCATCGTGCACATATGATTGATTGAGTTGATTTACCTATCGAATGTGTTCACACCCATTCATTTCGTTTCCATGACTTGGTTGTTTGAGTTTAAATCCGTGGTGTGATTTTTTTTGTATCCTATTTTGTATAAAAAAATTGAAAAATCCAAAAATAGTTTGTGAAATTTTTGGGGACACACCTTTGCATGCGCGTAGCTTGATCTTTGTTTGCTATGCATTTTTATCGTGACACTCCATGTTTTGATTGCTTCTTCATATCTGTCTATTTGGGGACATCATAAAAAGGGGGAGAAAGAATTATCATGTTATGGGGGAGATTTGATTATTAATTCTTTATTCTTATATCATTTCAAACTCGATACGTCACGAAGGTATTTTGCTTTATCTCATGTGTGTAGGTACAAAGACTGAAGATTATGATGTTGCACACCCTGATGATAAAAGCTTTGAGATTTGATGAAGATTTTTGAAGAACAGTTTGAGATCTTGCAAATTTATTCATGGGAGGGTAGATTTGTATAGGTGTTTTAGTCTTTTGATAATTCGGATTTTTTATGTATGTACCGGTATAAACATAGGGGGAGATTTGTAAGGACATATTTTCATAGGTCCGTTATCAATTTGTTATGTCATATACCGATTCACAGTCGAAAAGCATTCAAGAGCAATCTACATCAAAGACGAATCCAAATTATTCAAGTTCTTCATCATTCAAGACTCCGCGAAGTTTACTTCGGGAAGGTTATGTTTTAAATACCTTAACTTTTCACTTAAAGCTTTTGGGATATTTTTACAAAATATTTTTTCTAAAAGATTTTGTTTTCGGACACCTTTCCGTAGAAAAATCATAACTAATTAATAAAAATTCAGAATGATACGAAACTGGAGGCCACGCGTTCGTATCAAAATTTTCTATAGGCTTGCGTGGAATCTCGCTTGATAGGTCATTCGAACGACCTGCAATTATCGTTCGAACGACATAGCTTGTCGTTAGATGTCGTTCGAACGAGCTTGAGTTTCGAGGCGGTGTGTTTTTATATAAATACTCATTAAATGAGTCCGTTTTCATTAAGAAGTTCATACGTTTTGACGAACAGAAACTCTGCTAAAGCAGAATCCTTTTTTTGGCTTCTTCCTTTAGGGTTTTAATCCTCTTTGTTTTCAATTCACAAAACTCCCATATGATTTTGTGAATTGTTTTATTGTTGAAGAACACACCTTGCTACTGTTTATCTTTCTGGGGAGAACTCTACAATCAGAGAGCTGCGTGCTATTGTGGAGGGAGTCCTTATAAAGATCACAACTTGTGGAGAAGCCATTTCTCTTCTTCACTGTCGCCCTCCTGCAAAGGAAAAGTTCCAGCTGAGACATCGAAACCGACACCTGCGGGTATTTCGTATGTCACCCTATTTCATCGTAATCCGTGTAAGCCGTTTTCTTACAAATTATAGTGAAATAAAAGGTTTTACCCCTTTGGGGGATTTTTCCTGAAATTTTTTATTTTATCCTGCATGCTTTATTTTATTGGATAAATCATCTAGATGCATGTTGTAGGATTTAACTAAAATTTGGGATTAATTAAAATTGGATTTTATTTATGAAGTCGCAATATTTTCGATGTAGCGATTCTATAAATGGTATCAGAGCTTATTTATGCGATCTCCACTTTACCGACATGCATCATTGAATTGTCTATTGGATCGGGCAATTATTAAAATTTATCATCAGAAACAAAGGAAAAATGCTCAATAAAGGACAAAAAAGAAAGAGAATCTTTTTGAAATTTTTAATTTTTTACAAGAAAAGCATGCTTGGAAAGAACATATAATCAAATCAAAGAATATACCAATGAATGGATAGAATATCCCACCCCCACTAACTTAAAACCTGACACTGTCCTCAATGTGAATTAAGAACCAAGTTAAAAAGAGGAAAATAACGATATTACCCAAAATGGAGCGATCTCGTTAAAGTACAGGTCTGATGATTCTTCAAAACATGTTAGTACCAAGCATAGTAAAAACAAATAACAAAAAGCTTAACTAATTACATTAGATAATATGTAAGAATTAAAAAAGAAAAAAGAAAAATAAAACAAAACTAACTATTTACAATCTACAATTTTAACTTTTAGCTAACTATACACTAGAAGTTGAAATTTTTGAGGATCCGCCTAAAATACGATTTGACTTTGGAGGATCAACGAGGGACCCTCCTTTTCATGCATACCTTCTGGAAAATAGGAATTTCGTTCAAATAACGGAAGGCATGTGTAAGGTGAAAGATATGAACCATCACCGATTAAAATTTTGGGAAGGATGATAGGGGTTTAGATAAAACAGGTGACAAAAACACATGGGGTCCAAAAAAATAGAATTTCCTCCCAAAGATTTTGCAATTGGAATGGGAGGTGGCACACATGGAGGTAATATTGCCTTCATGGAAAGCAACTCGAGCAGATACTCCTCGTCGGTGAAAGGGTTAAATGCTTTAAAGTTCGGAACCTATTCATCTAGTACTTGTATCGGTTCAACAATATAGAATAAAGATGGGAACGAAAGGAATTCAAACTCAAGATATGACTCATCATTGCTTGAAATTTGAGTTTCGAAGGAAATAAGATCATTTTCAATGAAATATTCTTCTTTAGGGGCAAAAAAGAAATTATTTCATTGCAAATAGATACTACGTCCATTTCTTCCTTATTTTCACTCTCTATTATACCATGGGACAAGTCAAGAATGGTTTGTTCCAAAGTAGGCAAAAAACCTCATTTGGTTCAAAACATTTCTCGACTTCAAAAGTCTCGAAAGAAAAATCATCGTCGGATTCAAATAATAAATCCAACTCATGCTCCCAACAATGATTTACTTTCCTATAACGATTTTCAAATTTTTATTTTCAAGAAGGCGCAAGCCCTCACCGAAATTCATATGCCAAGGTGCGGATTCTTGCAAATGAGAACTTTGAAAATCATCCTCAGAACTACTATCAAAATCATTATTATAAGAATTTTGAAAGCTATTGCAATTCGTTTCAACATTCTTATCATAAGGATCTTGTGGCCCAAAAAACGGAATAATCATTTTCAAAATTCCCGTAAAACATAACTTGACTTGGTAATACTCACCCAAAGACATTTTATATGTTTCAATTTTTTGGGCTCCTAAGTATTAACCAAAACTCATAGGTGTAAGGGAAATTTGAGAATTATCATTACAATGACCAAAAGAATTGGAATAAGACATGCTTACCCTAAAAAAGGCTCAAGATGGAAAATTCCACAAAGTGATATGGGGCCGAAAAATTCAAGCGTTTCTTGGCGCTCAAATGTATGATTCCTAAAAAAATAGTTAACAAAGAATACAAATAGAAAGGAAAAAATACTACGAAATTCTAAATCAATTAAATTCTAAAAAAAACTAGTCCTCGGTAATGATATCATTTTGATAAAGAGGATTTTACCATGGGATCGCGTCACAGACGCCGATCGTTTATTATATTCGGCTCACCAACTCAATACAAAAATCTAAACTATGACTACACTCTTTTAAGGGAGCATAGCGTCCAATCCGGGTATCGAAAATCCACAGAGACAACCTGATAGAATTATATTAGTTTAATACTTCTAAAATAAAAGTGTAAAAGGTAATTGTTAACAAAAAGGAAAAGATAACTAGGTGTATGTGTATTTAAACTAGATTAACAAAAGAAAAAAAAAATTATAGGTTCTGACACATATCCCTCACCTCGAGTTAACTAGTATAAGTGATTACATGGGTCTACAAATTTAGTAAAATCGAGTCTCATTTCAACAATTAATCAAATCTAGAGTTGTCACCCCATAAATCATCATAAAAGCCTAATATGATTTTGGCGTCAATAAATACCCCAAAAATTACACACGCAAGGTCGTAAATACGGAGCATACATGGTATACACCGTTAAATCTCCTGGCCGTAATATCAAGGACAACCCAATGGAATTAAATGAATAAAAACCATCACCAAAGTAAAGCAATTAAATCAACCTTAGGTGAGTTCAATCAAACACAACCTAATTTAAGTTAGTCACTACGAATGATGAAATACATAAATTAAAATGACTAATTAATAGAAGCAAACAAGAAATAAATTAACTACAACAACTTATCTAGGAATGGAACTAATTAATAAAGCATGAAAAATTAAGGAATACAAAGCTTAAATTAAAGGGAAGAAGATGAATAGTAAAGCTCTCACAATAATGGTGAAAACCCCAAAGAAGATGGAGGAGAGGGGAACTCCAAAAAAAATCCCCAAATGTTTCTCTAACCCTAGGTTCTAAACTAAAAATGAGAGAAAATAAAGGATCTCATCCAAAAATAAAACAAGTCACATATTTATATTAAGTTATAAAAAAGAAATAAAAGAAAATTGGAAAAGGAGACAAAAATAAAAGAAATAAATATTCACATTTATATTTAGACGGCATTGAAACTGCATGCCTACGTGGTTGTTGAAATTGTTTAGTTCCCTTATGGACATTGGTCTGTGCCAGCGGAATTACACAATCTTGAAACACCACGTAAGCATGTTATTTCAATGTTATCTGAAAATTCGGTTACGTGAAGAATTGCATGTTTAAGACTAATTCTAAGTGTACTTGATTTTGAGTTGACATTGAATCACTCGCGCCAGCGGAATTAAATAATTTGACATGCCATGTAAACATGTGTTTTCAATCGGGTACTGAAATGCGGTTACATGTAGAATTATTGATGTTTCATATTAATTTTAAGAGTACTTGAATTTGATTTGGCATTGAATCACTTATTGATATGGGTCCGTGCCAGCGAAACTGTAAGGACATAATTTTATAAATATTCGTTATCAATTGAATATGTCGTATACCACTGCAAATATCGAAGAATGTTCAAGATCACATATGCAACAAGACGATTCTGAATATCAAGTTCTTCAACATTTAAGCCTCCGCAAGTGTAACTTATGGTTGTGTTTTAAGTCCTTAATAATTCACTTAGAATGTTGGGATATTTTTCATCAAATATTTTCTAAGTGTTGGAGCGGAGTTTTTAAGTTTTTTATCAAAAAATAGTTTTCGAAGTTTCAAGGCGGAACATTTTATGGTTAAAGAAAAATAAAAAATTATTTTTTAATTTTCTCGTTCGAGCGACATACTGATGTCGCGCGAAGTCATTTGAAGGATACGTGTCATCGTTTGAGCGACACTGCTATCTCGTTCGAGCCAGCCACCGCCTTAGATTTTCTATAAAAAGGCTTTTCCAACTTCATTTTTAAAGAGAAGACCTGCGATTTTAAACAGAGACGAAACTGCTTTTACAGAATTCTTTGTCTTCTCTCTTTTAGGGTTTTAAACCTCTTTGTTTTCAATTCACAAGATCCCAATAATGTGTGTGAATTTTTTTGGAACCCGAGAACGAAACTTTGTTATTGTTCATCCTTGTGGAGTGCGTCTCTACATCTGAAGACTGAGGTCATTGAGGTTCATTGTGTGTGGATCTTTGCTGCAGATTGGATTACGGTTCGTATGGATTCACTACAAGGAATCCATTACTGACTCTAAGTTGCGTGTCTATGTAGGTTTGCTGAGATAAATGTATTGCAGATTTCATTGTGATTGTAACTTACGATTTAATTCATAGTGAAATAACAGATTTTGCCCGTTGGGGATTTTTTCTGAAATCTGTGAGTTAACATATTTGTGTTTATGATGGTTTGACACACGCACACACGTAGTTGCATGTTTAGGGGCTAATTTTACTTGGTTCAAAATTGACTCTAATTAAATAAGTTTATAATTGGAATTTGCACATTTATTTAAATCTATATCGCACACGGGGCATCCATATCATTTACAAATTGGTATCAGACTCAAATTTACCGAGTATTCCTATTTTTCACAAAATTGTGTGAAATTGATTTTTTTTTAAATCAAAATTTTAAAAATTGTAGCAATGTTTCCAAGTGAAAAGTTATATAATTGGTTGCCATTTTTTACGGGTCTAATTATGCTTACTGGAAAGCTCGCATGAGATCACATTTAAAAGAAATCGATTAGAGAGTGTGGTTAATTTTTGAAAGAGGCTGAATTCCTCCCACCGTCACCGCGAATAATGTCACGAATTTAAAACCTATGTCAGGCTGGACTGAGGATGAGTTTATGTGGAGCACTTTTAATTACGTGGGCTTAGTGCAATTTTCAGACATGTCATCCCTGACGAGTTTTGACGTATTATGACGTGCATCACGTCTAAAGAAGCATGTGATGTTTTACAACTCACCCACAAAGGTACTAACGCGGTCAAAGGGTCTAAAATTCAAAATTTAACTACTCAATTTTAAACGATTACCATGCTTGAGACTGAGTGTTTTGATGACTTTTATGCACGTTTGTCTGACATTATCAACACTAGTTTTATTCTTGGTGATCCTATAGTTGATTCTCGAGTGGTTGAAAAGGTTTTAAGATCGTTGCCAAAACGTTTAATCACTAAAGTGACCGTTTTAAATACCTTAGGTAATTTGGGCAATTTAAAATTAGAAGAGCTGGTAGGAGACCTCCACACATATGAAATTGACATGTTTCCTGACACTGTCAAGCCTAAGGATAGAGGGATAGCACTTAAAGTCCAGTCTAAAAAGAAAAATAAATTGAGTTTGAGTCCGAGGACGAGTCTGATTTTGATATGGCCATGCTTGCAAAGAATTTTTAAAAAAATCCCAAGTTTCAAAACAAAATTCTTCTAATAAAATGTTTTTTCAGAAAAAGAAAGACAAGGCCAAAGAAAGCGGTGAGAAAGAGAAAGAGGGTGAGGGAGATTTAGAAAAAGTAACATGTTTTTAGTGTGAGGGTAAAGGACATAAGTCGATTGTTGTGACGCTAGACTTAGGAGAGAGTGCAAGAAAGTTGCTATACCAGTCACCCTTAGTGATAGTGAGGATGATGTGAAAGATTCTGGGGATGAGCCTTCACAAGAAAAGTTTATTTCTTTTTCTGCCAGTCGAGTGAGCACAACCAGTTTGTCCCACGACGATGAGGATACTTGTGCACGTGAGAGCTCTGAGGATGATTTGAGTGTTTCTAGCGAATCTGAGAGTGAGTGCGCTAGCGAGGGTGATAGTGATCTCCAGATCGCATTTAGAGATTTGTACGCTGACACTTTAAAGACTAAAAAATTGAATAAGGAGTTAAGTCTTAGGTTGCAATATTTGAAGAGAGAGTTTGAGGGACTTTGAGGCAAAAGCGAGTCAACTCGAGAAGGTAAATGTTTCTTTGAGTGAACAGTTGATAACTTTAGGCTGGGAAATGAGTGAACTTATAAGCCGCGTGTCACAATTAGAGAGTGATCTTAAGCATGCCCCGGAGGTTAAAGTAACTTTAGAGAACACATCTAATAAGGAAGGAAAGATGGTTCTCAATCCCATTTTGGGTAATATTGAGAAACGAAGAATAAGTCATGACGGTGCATTCAATTCACATGTTGCACCCGAGTCGGTTCTCACTTTAATGTTTGATTCACATGGCTCTCAACCCAACCCACCAAGGCATCCCATATTTGATATGAGAGCGCGTAGGAAACGTTTTGAGATAGGTGTACCTAGGCCTATTTGTGTTTGCACGCATTGCAAGAAAAAAGGACACCGTAGGGAGTTTTGTTTTAAGTTGGGTCATGTGTCACCTTTTGCTACTACAGGTGTTCACACACACACACACACACACACACACACCTGACGCTACGGATGATTACACGAGAGAGTTTGCACATATTAGGGATCAGGTAAAGTTTCTAGTCAAGACTTCGCATGATTTGATGGAGGTTTTTCATAGGATATCACCACCTTTGAAAAACTCCATCGTACGTAACGGTTAAGGTTTAGACTTGTTTGCTAGCATAGTTTAATTTGCATGATGATATATTTTGCCTCTTGCTAGTATGTATCTTTTTTTTGTATTAAATTTTTTGAAAAAAACAAAAAGATTTTATTTTAAAAAAAACTTTTGAAAAAAGACAAAAAAAGATTTGCATTTTGTTTTACATCGTTGATGGAAGGACATTTAGGATGATCGAGTCACAATTTCATTCCATATCCACACGACGATTTGATAGTATTTTTATATGCGTCATCATTTCATTTTTATGCTTTACAATATTTGGAGTCATTGAGATGTGATTAGTTGTTACTACCTACATGTTTGACTCATAAGTTCCTTTACACTTGTACGAATTTGGTTGATTATTGTACTTGTTTATCACATATTTTTCGGAATGTTGTCATCACAATTTTGTCTTTAAAATGAACCAGATGCGATTAAACTTGACAATGGATGAAGTGCATGTAAAAACCGTTTCCCGTCAGGAATTTAATTGCAATAAAATATGATGAGTGAATCACGAAAAAAGATTGCGAGAGTTCAAAATTAACTCGTCATGAAATTCACCGTTTAAAAGAGCCCAAAAAATTTTAAAGGCAATAAAAAGATAAATATGCCAAAAAGGGGCCACCTCAAAAGAAAAATAAATGATTATTATTTATGAGGGAGTTTGGATGGAAAGAAATGAAAAACGGATTTGCATGTCCTGACAATGTCTTGAAAAAGCATTCATAGATTTAGGCGTTATTGCTGTGGGAATCATTCATGACTTTCATGTGTTGATGGATTGAGTCGATGTCATTTAAATTCAACACTTTTTGTCAGCTAAGGACGATTTTTTAGATTCATTCGTTCAGAGTACGCGCATACACCGTGCACATATGTTATGTTTGATTGCATTGACTTGCCCATCGAATATGTTCACACCCATTCATTTTATTCCCATGATTTGGTTGTCTTGGTGTAAATTCATGGTGTGTGATTTTTGTAAAATTATTTTTTGCATTTTTTGTATGAAAAATTAAAAAATCAAAAAATAGTTTGTAGAAGCTTTTGAGTTCTCCTTTGCATGAGCGTAGTTTGATTCATATTTGCAATACATTTGTTTGATGATACCTCCATGTTTGTTTTGTTTATTCATTTTTTTGTCTATTTCGGACAAATAAAAAGGGGGAGAACGAATTATGGGGGATTTTTTTCATTATGGGGGAGATTTGATTATATTGATTGATTTATTCTTATATCATTTCAAACTCAATGCGTCACGAGGTATTTGCTTTTGTCTCATGTGTATAGGTACAAAATTGAAGATCATTATGTCGCACACCCTGATGAGAAAAGCGTAAAGATTTGAAGTTGAAGATTTTAAAGAATTGGACTTGCATGTTTAGTGCCTTTCTATTTTTGGGTTCATGGGAGGGTATTATATTTGTATAGGCTTTGGGTTTTGATAATTCAGATTTTTTTTTTATTTTGTACCGACATAGACATGGGGGAGATTCATAAGGACATAATTTTATAAATTTCCGTTATCCATTGAATATGTTGTATACCGCTACAAACGTCGAAGAATGTTCAAGATCACATATGTAACAAGACGATTCTGAATATCAAGTTCTTCAACATTCAAGCCTCCACAAGTGTAAATTTAGTAAGGTTATTTTTAAGTCCTTAATAATTCACTTAGAGTGTTGGGATATTTTTCATCAAATTATTTCTAAGTGTTGGAGCGGAGTTTTTAAGTTTTTCGTCAAAAAATAGTTTTCGAAGTTTCAAGGCAGAACATTTTATGGTGAAAGGAAAATAAAAAATTATTTTTTAATTTTCTCGTCCGAGCGACAGAAGACTTCGTTCGAGCAACATACTGATGTTGCGTGAAGTCGTTTGAATGACACGTGTCATCGGTCGAGCGACACTGCTATCTCGTTCGAGAGATCCACCGCCTTATAATTTCTATAAAAAGACTTTTCCAACTTCGTTTTTAAAGAAAAGACATGAGATTTTAAATAGAGACGAAACTGCTTTTGTAGAATTCTTTGTCTTATCTCTTTTAGGGCTTTAAACCTTTTTGTTTTCAATTCACAAGATCCCAATAGTGTGTGTGAATTATTTTGGAACCCAAGAACAAAACTTTGTTATTGTTCATCCTTGTGGAGTGCGTATCTACATCTAAAGACTGAGGTCATTCAGGTTCGCTGTGGGTGGATCTTTGCTGAAGATTGGACTGCGGTTCGTGTGGGTCCGTTGCATAGAATTCATTACTAACTCTAGGATGCGTGTCTATGTAGGTTTGCTGAGATAAACGTATTGCAGATTTCATTGTGATTGTAAATTGCGATTTAATTCATAGTGAAATAAAAGGTTTTGCCCTTCGAAATTTTTTCCTAAAATCTGTGAATTAGAATATTTGTGTTTATGATGGTTTGACACAAACACACATAATTGCATGTTTAGGGGATGATTTTATTTGGTTCAAAATTGATTATAATTAAATAATTTATAATTGAAATTTGAGCATTTATTTAAATCAGTATCGCACACGGCGCATCACTATCATTTACAAGAACTAACCAATTCGACATCAGTTTGTAAAGTACACACACTGTTTATAAAGTAGACGTGAATGTTTTTTCGAAAAAAGGTACATGTACTTTATATCTTCATGGTTACTTTATAAACAGTGCCTGTAATTTACTATTAATTATATATAAACATTTTGATATTTCATTCATTAAATTACTACTATTGTTCAACTATTACCTATATTTTTACAATTGTTGACTTTGAAGAAATGATTTTCGTCTCTCTTTAACTGTAAGACATTATGGTAAGTAGTATAATAGCAAAGTGTTGTTATCTGGATAATATGCCTTGTATTGAAATATTTGAAGATAGCTTATTAGATTTCATATGCAATGAGTTGTGTATTCGGTTTACTGATTTAAGAATTGGGAGTTTTTCATTGAGGTTTTCATTTGGTGATGAATGTCTATTCATATTGGTTTGTGACTACGATGCTTATTGTATGTTGCGGTCCCAATTGATCGTGAAAGTTGATTTCATTTGGATATATGTCATTGATTCATTAATATTACCAAGTAATACATGTTGTGAACGGGTTAAATACTCTAATCGAATTTATGAAGGGGTTGACTACAGTAATACATGTAAAGCGTGGATGCCCCTAAATTTTAAATTCTTTAAATTTTCCAAGTGCATAATAGGATGGTTTAACACACACAAACTATTAAAATAAAATTTCTTTTTCAAATTCACAATTAAATATATCAAATTTTAATTTCTTCAAATTAAAATTAAACTAAGTTAAAACGTGAATTTTACATTTAACACAAAGTTAAATTAACTCAAGTCTTGAAAGTATCCTAACAATGATTTATTCTAATTTTCAATATAGGCCAAACCAAATTTTAACAAATTAAATTTTGAACTTGAATTTAAATTAAACTTACCCAAATTATAAACTAGCACTAAGTTAAAGCAAGATTGCAAGTTAAACCCAATTTTATCTTTTTAACCTAAGCATGCATTGTAGGTGAGTTAAACAAGACAAAATAAACAATCTCACTACATGGCGATGTACGAGGAAAACCCAAATGGGAAAAACCTCGGACGGCCCTTGCCTAACAAATCCGCTAGATATGGTTTTACAATTACAAGACAAAAGACTTACTACATTCAACTTGAATCCCTTCAACCCCCGACGCTTTTTCTTGTAAATACTCCGTCTAGTTGATAACCACGATGTCCATCGCAGTCTTGAAGTCCATCAATGGAAGCACAACAACCGTCAACCACACATGGTGCCTTTCACGACGTGAGAATGCCGCAGCAAATAAATTTCTTCTCCTTTATGGGGTTAAGAATATACCCAAACTCTCTTCATGTTGGTGGAGATAAAATTCGGTGCAAACCAAACTCTCCAAGAAAAATATATATATGAAAGAACTTGGATTTAAACAAACATATGGGTGTATGAGTTTTGGTGGAATTTAATCCAAGAAATCAAAACCACAAAAACTTAAACTTTTTGAAGGAAACATTTTTGCCCTCAAAATCTAGAGTTAATTTTGTTAAAAGTTGGTTTCCAAAAAGTTTTTCCCATACATAAAGTCTGGTGAAAAGTAGTGGGGAAAGTAGTGGGTAAAAGTGGAGGGAAAAACAAAAACTACCAAAACTGACGGAATCTCGTTCGAACAACCATTCTCGTTCGAACGACATCATTCGAATATCTTCTAACGAGAATTTAGAGATCAAGGAAAAATTTTGTTTGATATCTCGTTCGAACGAGTTCGTTTGAACGGCTTCGTTCGAACCAAACTTCTAACGAGGAAAACAATCTTGTTAGTAATATCGCTCGAACGACTGGGAATCTCGTTCGAAGGAGATCCAGTTTCGTTTAAACGACTTTTCAGAAACACCAATTTTTAATTTTAAATTCCAAAACTTTTATAAAACAAGTCAAAAAAGTCTAAAATGATTTTTTGAGAAAATTAAAAGTCATTAAGACAAAACTTTATAAAACAAACACCCATAAAAATATCTTCCAAGCTCATAAATATATATATATATATATATATATATATATATATATATATATATATAATAGTGAATTCATACCTTTGGAGACTTGAAATTATCAAATGTGATGACGTGAAACATGTGGCACGAAACCCGACAAGGATGAAACTTTAATTCTTAGTTGCTACCCCTTCAACTTCTTTAAACGTCATAGCCTTGATAGGAACAAACTTTTATCCTATAACTCAAATAGTTTTGTCTGACGGTAAGCCAAAACTACATATGGACTCAATTTGAAATTTGTGTCCTTACAAATCTCCCCCTTTGTCTATTCCGGGACAAAACCCAACCAAAAATCCCAAGGGCCGTCAAGCTCGTCTAGACACAACATTTCACCCAAAAAAATGAAAATACAGACGTTATGACTGGATCCAAGGAGGTGCTTTGTCGCTTTATCATATGTGCTGCTAAAATGAATTCCTACGCACTTAAGAAAATCATCAAATGCATAGGGAATATAACAATATTAAATTCAGAAAATAAATACTCCCCCTCAATTAATTCTCCCCCTTTTTCTACTAATGTCTACCTAGTAAGATTGCGCAACTCCCCCTAAGTTAGATCTCCCAAACGAAACGTTTAGATACCATTTCTCTCCCTTTTATTCAGGAATAGACAAAGGTTAAAGAATTATAAACTAACTTATTTCTCCCTCTTATATAAAGAAAATACTATTTTTCACCCCCTAAAGTCTAAACAAGGGATATGAATTAAAAGGAAACAAGTTAAACATGCAAAGGTGTATAAACAGGAAAAATAAAGCATATGGCAACAATAAAATGCAACTAATCTACATAATAACAAAGAATACCAACTATGATGCGATGAAAAAAAATTGATACCAACTAACATGTATTAAACATAAGCATGGGATATCAATCAAAATTCGCAACAAGATATATACCAATAAAGAATTCAAAGCATATATGGACGAGCAAGTGAGGCAAAGACTCAAAAATAAAAATACCATATATATAAATATTCACAATGAATATCACTAACGCACACGCACATATACATAGATATAAACACCACACACCACACAAAATACAATAAGCTTTTCATACTCGTATGGCAAAAATGTGTCCAAATGCATGTGGAAAACGGACGTGAATGGGTGTGAACTAGAGACTGAAGAAATATAGACCCAATCATTTACAACATGTTCACGGAGTTCTCATTTGATTGCAAAATTTTATCACATTTAGATATAGCACCATGTGACAATATAGATTGAACTCAATGACCAAACAAGCACAATGCATACAAGCCTAGCATATTGAATATTCTACAAAACAAAAGAGTCATGATAAGACAGCACAACTAGGATACTAAGTCATTGTGCAAAGCGGTTGATATTCTATCCAAACTCCCTCAAATATAGTATTTTCTTTTATTTTATTTTCTTTTGACGAAAATATCAATCTAAACAAACTAGGCCTTGGCTATATTTTTTTTTGAATGCCATACTTTTCTTTTAGGCCTTTAAACCACGTATTACTTTTAGGTCCATTGTAAATGGTGGCTTAATCGCAAAGGATGATTGTTCCTTTCGTAGCCCTTCCCCTTGCACTAGCATATATCATTTTTTAAACACACAATAATCTCACGTGCAACGGTTCTAACATGTACAAATCCTCCTAAGTCACAAAATATGTAGATGAATAGATTGTTAGGAGAACATCTCATAAAGCTCAAATATACATGTGAAGTTAAATTTCAAATGAGCTCCTGCATGTGTGAAACGAGGCATATAAAAATAGAATCATTAAGCAATATAAAATCCAACTACTCCATGTAAGCATGACAAAGAACATTGTAAGGATTGAAAATCTTAACCAAAAGTTCAGCCACATGGAAGCAAAAAGGCAAAGGATTCAAACACAAGTATATGCCACATAAAGTGTGTCAAACTAAAATACACACAAAATAAAAATAAAAACTTTTTGAGTTTTTCAAAAAATTCAACTCCAAAGAAAAATAAAGAAAATCTTTTTGTATTTTTCTTAATAAGACACAAATAAATAAAAATAAATACAAAAGATATACACAAATCATAATTCTACCATGTGATTAATCATGGAGCATATACTAGAAACTGACAAACATACATACAACTAGCATAAATATATTATGAAGCACCAAAGCGCTAGAGTGTGTAAACAAAGCTAACACATATAACCTTTAGATTTAGCATGGGAGGTTTCACATGATAGAAAATGAGAATCATAAACCCTATTTTGTAAAGTTACCAAGTCGGATACCCTAACCCAAATAAGTTAAGAGTGACAATATTGGATTGGGTGACCTTGTCTACCTCAGTGACCTTACTCTTGGATTTCCTAGAATCCTTTTTTAGATCAAAACAAAATTTTCTAAGATGACCTTTTCTACCACAATGTGAGCAAGTAAAAACCTGACTAAAATTAGTACCTAAGGATTGACCTTTGGAAATGTTCCTAGGTGATTCTCTCAAAAGAGTGGTTTTGGCTTTATTAGGGGAAGCATAATAAGAATCGAAGCCTAAACCACAAGTGTCATTTTTTACTTAGACGGTTTCTAACATTTTGTCTAATTTAGCGGACCTACATTCCAAATCAAATTTGACCTTACTAAAGTCTCTCAATTTTTCTTCTAATTCTAAGATCATAGACTCTAGCAAAACCTTCCTCTCTTCAAATACTATAAGCTCTTTCTTCATTATTTCCATCAAACCTCTAAGGTTATCTCTCTCGCCTTCAACAAACTCAAGCTTCTTTTGAAGAGCTCTCTCACGTGTCCTAAGATCTTCCACTAAATTTCCCTGGTCAATGACCTTGGCACGCTCTCTTAAACAAGCTTATAACTTTAAGTTTACCCTTTTTAAATTAATTGATTCGATATACAATTCTTGAACGGCTACTTGAATCTCACTCACATTAACCCCTTCTTCATTCTCATTCTCACTTTCAACTCCACTCTCATTACCAATAAATTTTTGGGATTCACAAACAAAGGCATCGGAAGGGTCATGTAAATGTATATCTTCATGGAAATATTCATTATCGGTGCTCACATGACTTTCCATGAATGAGGTAAAGTTTCACTCAATGGGGGGATCGCATCCCTCTTCCTTATCACTATAACTAAGGGTAGCATTGTATGAAATTGGTTGCTTGCCCTCTCTCCTTAGTTTAGTGGGACATTCAAAAGCCCTATGGACATAACCTTCATAACCAAAGCAACGATTTGACTCGTTCCTATTAAGATCATCATTATGATTTTTATGAATCTTCTCGGGCTTACTATACTTGAATTTATCAAATTTCTTATATTAATTTTTGAGAATCTCTTTATTAGTCTTAAGAACTTTTCTAAATTTCCTAGCAGACATTGCCATATATTCCGAGTCAAAATCACTCTTATCATCCGAAACTTGTTCTTCCTCCTTAGGGTTTTCAAAGCAATGCCCTTATCTATCTTCTTTTCGTTCTTAGAGGAAAATATATCAAGTTCATTGGTTTGTAAATCACCTACGAGCTCTTCTAGTTTCGTAGAGGCTAAAGTGGGTAAAAAATTCAACACAGTCACTTTAGGAATGAATCTATCAGGTAGGGACCTTAAAATTTTCTTTACTACTCGGTCATCGGGTATTTTTTTCTCCCAAATTAAATAATGAATTAACAATATCCGAAAGTCTAGCAAACAATTCATCAAAAGTTTTATTTTCAAGCATTTTAATGGTCTCAAATTGAGTTGTGAGGTTTTGGAGTTTCGAAGCCTTCACGACACTAGTTCCCTCATGGGTGAGTTGTAAAATATCCCAAGCTTCTTTAGAGATTTAACACATCATGATACGTCAAAATTCATCCGGTGTGACCGCACTAAAGATAGCATTTAAACCACGAGAATTAAAATTTGCTAGTTTAAGTTCAGTCTCACTCCATGGTTTTACGGGTTTAGGAACACGCTCATTTTTTACTAGACATGTAGGTGGGGACCACCCGATAAATACCAATTAACAAACTCACTCATCTAGGATTTATGTACCGATTTCATTCGCCCCTTCCACTATGCGTAATTAGAACCATCGAAAATAGGAAATTTAAAAAATGGTGAAATTTCCATTTTTAAAGCAAACGCAAAAAGGACCTAAACGCAATAATATAGCGCTCTGGCTCTGATATCAATATGTAAAGCGCGGATGCCCCTAAATTATAAATTCTTTAAATTTTCCAAGTGTGAAATATGATGGTTCAACACACAAAAACTATTAAACTAAAATTTCTTTTTCAAATTCACAATTAAATATATGAAATTTTAATTTCTTCAAATTAAAATTAAACTAAGTTAAAAATGTGAATTTTACATTTAACACAAAGTTAACTTAACCCAAGTCTTGAAAGTAGCCTAACAATTATTTATTCTAATTTTCAATATACGCCAAACCAAATTTTAACAAATTAAATTTTGAACTTGAATTTAAATTAAACTTACCCACATTATAAACTAACACCAAGTTAAAGCAAGATTGCAAGTTAAACCCAATATTATCTTTTTAACATAATCATGCCTTCTAGGTGAGTTAAACAAGATAAAATAAACAATCTCACTATACGGCGATGTACGAGAAAAACCCAAATGGAAAAAAACTCAGACAGCCCTTGCCTAACAAATCCACTAAATTTGGTTTTACAATTACAAGACAAAAGACTTAGTACAGTCGACTTGAATCCCTTCAAGCCCCGACGTTTTTTCTTGCAAATACCTCATTCTAGTTGATAACCACGACTTCTATCACAGTATTGGAGTCCACTAATGGAAGCACAACAATCATCTACCACACATGGTGCCTTTTACCATGTGAGAATACCGTAGCAAACAAATTTCTTCTTCTTTATAGGGTAGAGAATATACCCAAACTCTCTTCTTATTAGTGTAGAGAAAACCCAGTGCCAAACAAACTCTCGAAGCCAAATATATATATGAAAGAACTTGGATTTAAATAAACATATGGGTGCATGACTTTTGGTGGAATTTAATCCATGAAATCAAAACCACAAAAACTTGAAATTTTTTAGGGACACTTTTTTGCTCTCAAAATCTAGAGTTAATTATGTCAAAAGTTGGTTTCCAAAGAGTTTTTCCCGCACATAATTTCTGCGGAAAAGTAGTGGGGAAAGTTGGAGGGAAAAACAAAACTGCCAAAACTGACAGAATCTTATTCGAACGACCATTCTCGTTCAAATGACATCGTTCGAACGTATTTTAATGAGAATTCAGAGATCAACAAAAAATTTCGTTTGATATCTCGTTCGAATCAAACTTCTAACGAGAAAACAGAGAAATGGAAAACAATCTCGTTAGTAATGTCGTTCGAACGACTGGGAATCTCGTTCGAACGAGACCCAGTGTCGTTCGAACGACTTTTCAGAAAAAACAATTTTTAATTTTGAAGCCCAAAACTTTTATCAAACAAGTCTAAAAAGTCTAAAATGATTTTCTGAGAAAATTAAAATTCGTTAAGACAAAATTTATAAAATAGACACCCATAAAAATATTTTCCAAGCTCATATATATATAACAGTGCATTCATACCTTTGGAGAGTTGGAATCCTCAAATGTTGATGACGTGAAACATGTGGAACAAAACTCGGCATGGATGAAACTTTAATTATTGCCCGCTACGTCTTCAACTTCTTTAAACATCATAGGCTTGATAGGAACAAACTTCTATCCTATGACTCAAATGATATTGTTCGAAATTAAGCCAAAACTACACATGGACTCAATTTGAAATTTGTGTCCTTACAATACAAGTTCTGAGAGGGTTGACAGTGGTGATATAAATACAAAGAGGTTAGAGTCTTTATCATCAGGCATTGCAAATGATTTTAATAATGGCATTGAAAATGACTTTTACCTTGGAGGTGTGGAGCCAAGTAACTCAAAAGTCTATCTTTCTAATAATTGGAAGACATATATAACTGATGAGAAGCAGTGTTTTGATGGAGGTGTAGTGGAATTTTGGGATAAATTGTGAAATTATGTTGTTGAGGTTGGGTTAAAGTATGTGTATTTGAAGAATGATAAAACTCGAGTGATGACTGAATGCGGTAAAAAGACTACTGATAATTGCTTATGGAGAATTCATGCTTCATTATCTACAATAAATGGATACTTTTACATACGAAGTTTGAATAATGAGCATATATGTAGAGGTGTCTTTCTTAGTTCGTCGGTCAAAATGATGGCCTCCAAGTTAGTTTCAATATTGGTAGCCTATGATCTTAGAGATAACCTACTATTGAGACCAATTGATGTAGTTAGAGATATGAAGAAGAATTATGGTCTCGGTATAGCCTATCAACATGCATGGCGTGCGAAAGAGATGGTTGTTGTTGATATACATGGTGATGAAAAGGTTTCTTATGCATTAATGAATAATTATCGTGAACTTCTATTGTAGTATAATCATGGGTCGCATTGCATCCTTGACGTGGAACATGAGAGTAAAAAATTCAAGAGAATATTTGTAATGTTTAAATGATGTATTTATGGATTTCAATACTGCATACCTGTTTTACTTCTTGACGGTGCCTTTTTGAAGAGTCGTTATCGCAAAATAATATTGTCAGCAACTGCAAGGAATGGGAACAATGGCAAATTAATTCTAAATATTTTAGTTTGTGTATTGCATTCACATTTTGTTTGTTCCATTGAATATCATCAAAATACAATCATAAAAATGTAAAGTACCTTTGAATGTCTTTTTTTAGTTCACGTGTACTTTACATTTATATGCGTGTATTTTGATGATATGTGTTATTATGTTGAATACAAACTAAAGTACACGCATAAAAATGTAAAGTACACGTAAATGTTTCTATTAATTTCACGTGTACTTTTCAATTTTATGCGTGTACTTTGATAATGTGTAAAGTACATTTGAATGTCTTTATTTAGTTCACGTGTACTTTACATTTTTATGCGTGTACTTCGATGATAGTGTTGTTATTTGAAACCAATTCAAAGTATAAGCAAAAGATTGTAAAGTAAACGTGCATGTCGTTGTATCATGATCACGTGTACTGTACATTTTTATGTTTTGTCTTGTCATTTGCAAAATGTGCAAAGTAAACACATAATATATTTCCTATGTGTTTTAAGGTCTGCGCCAGCAGATTTAATTTACGATGTGTTCTACATGGATATGTTATTTATTTTAATTTTGATATATTTTAATATTTCAGGCCTTTTTCCTGTTGCATATGTTGTTGTTGATTCTGAAACGGAAGATAACTGGATGTGGTCTCTTGTTAATTTGCATAATGCACTAGTTAATCAATGTCGAAACATAACGTTTATATCTCATCGAAATATTGGATAAATTGAAGTTGTTTCGAGGGTCTTCTCGATGTCTGCACATTCTTACTGTATACATCATTTACAAGAGAATATAAAGAAGAAAATTCGTGGGAACTATGGTGGATTTCGAAATAAAATTGTTAAGGAGGAGCTGGTATCTCAGTAGATGTCTCAGGAGCTGGATTTCGAAAGAAAATTATTTAGGAGGAGCTGGTCTCAGTAAATTCATGTGCATATGCTGTCTCAATAGATGAATTTCACAAGAATATTGAAACATTGAAAAAAGTAAGGAGGAGCTGGTGTTGCTGATTTCATTGATAGTTTGTCTCCCGAGAATTGTTCTTGTGCATATTTCTTCGATAAACGGTATGGTGACATGGCATCTAGTGTTGCGGAGTCATTCAATTCATGGATTTTGGAGGAAATGCATTTATCAGTAATAAATATGCTCGATAAATTGAGAAAGAAGATTATGAATTTCAATGCAAACAAACTTGTTGAGTCTGACACTTGGACAAATGAGCTATGTCCTTTTTTTCAAAAGTTACTGAATGAAAATTAAAACTATTAGTCGCTCAAGTCAAAATGTATTTGAAGTTCATTCAGAAGTGCGAGCAACGGTTGACTTAGAAGAAAGAACTTGTGTAGTAAAACGGGTCATTCCACTAATGACAAAGAGACCGACAGGTAGGCCAAGAAATAATACAATAAAGTCTTTGTAATACCCCGTATCTTTGTGGAATTTTATTTTAATTATGGAATTTTGATTAATTGATTTAAAGGGAGAAAATGGAATTTATAATTAATTCGAATTTAATTGTAATAATTACAAGTGTGACGAGAGTTAGTGTTTATCGAAAATAATTACGTGAAATATTACTTAGCAAGTAAAGCAGTAAATGAATATGAGAATATTATTTTGGCCGGGAGTGAAATATACGGCGGTTACAATACACTTAGTTGGGACGCGCGTGTGAGGCACGTGTGAGTCGTGTCAGTATTACTTTATTGAGCTAAAAAGGTTCATTAATTTTTAAGTAACTCGTATGGCCATTTTGAGTATGTCAGTGTGTCTAAAAGGGTCGAAATAGTCAGAAAACACTACTCGGGTGTTTCATTTGGGTTCCGGGGCATTTTAGCCCAAAACGACACCCCAAATGGGTATTTTGGTCTTTTGGAATTTCTGGGAATTATAATCGATGAAAATTAGGAATTAAATAAGGGTTGCATGTGGGTTAGAAGAAGTTATCAGTTTCCAACTTACGTGAGAGAGAACGAGAGAACCAAAAAGGGAGAAGAACACATAGGTGATTTGGGCCAACGATTCAAGTTCTTCCACTGGAAATTACCCTAACACGTAGATCGCGAAGAGAGGATCACCTACATACCAATTTTGTTCAATAATTCATATGATCACAAAAAGGCAAGTGTTTATCTTGTAAAAATTCTGAGCATATATGATTCATGTTAACCAAGTTTATGAGATAACCATTGACGCAATGAATTTGAGACTGGATAGCCATTAAATTGTGAAATTTGAAGGTAGGTTTGCATGTAGATGAATAACCCTATTGTAGGAATGATAAATCTGGAAATTCTATGTTATAATCACGAAACAATTGGGGGTTTTGAATGATTGTTCATGATGGGTAAACTTTAAGGGACTTTTAGGGATTTCAAGTATTAGTTTAAATTCCCTTTGATTATGTAAAGGTTTGTCATCTAAATTGTGTTAGAAAGCACCATATTATGATTAGGAATAGTTTAGAATCATTGATTGGGAGTTATAATGAATTTTAGACGAATTTGGTTGAGTAAAAGATTGGGAAAACGAAGTTGGGAAGAACAGGGATAGTCTCAGAATTTTCGTTCGAAAACCTGCCAGGTCGTTTGAACGACCTCATTCGAACGAGAATTACAACGAGACTTCTAACGAGATTTTTGAGTTCGTTTGAAGTGAGAAGTTCGTTCGAATGAGTATCCTAAACTTCTAACGAGATTCCAGAACACTTATTTTTTGCCCGGATAAGTGAGAACCTTTCTAGGTTGGTGCGAGTGAGAGAAATTAACCTACACTATCATTGAATGACTTAAATTCCTAGTTAGTAATGGGATGAGAGAGAGACGATTCTTTGGGATATAGTGGGGTAATCGAACCTTAAAGAAAAGGTAGATGTTAGGGAGATAAGTCGAAGTCTTGAAATAATGTGAATAGTAGAGACGATTATACTATCTTGGGTTGCGAGAATACTTAATGTATATATATTAAACTGTGTGTATGCTTTTTGAATAAACTATTATGTGTATAACACACCTACGCTACTTTCTATCGAGCGGAGGTTGCGCGTTGTGGACAATCATGCCTTGAGGTGCCTTCGGATGGGATATTGATTGGTATCACTAGAGCATATAACCTAGGTACGGGATATCTGTGACAACGATAGTGATGAAGATCGTATGGGTGCGTAGCCCATCGGCTTGGGACTATATTCGCCTCCAATATATGTGTTTTATTTTTATGGTTCGCGAGAAACTGAACCTTTAGTCCTCTATGCAAATGAGCGATGCAACAAGACATGATAGCAGAGTATGCTGGCACCGTAGCTGTGGCTCGGGGTGCAATATTGTATATAAATATATATAAGATAGAGTGAATATATGTATATACTTATGTTGATATCTACTGTTTTAATTTAGTAGGTAAAATTTATAATGAAATTTGAAATGAATTAAGTAACGGACACTTAATTGTATTAAACTGAAAATGTCTATTTATGCTAAAGTGGGATTGATTATCTGTAATATACAGTGCAGGGGAAAGAATAGGGGACGTTATCGGACTATGATGGGTTATTAAATAGGAAGAACTAGTAGTATGGGAATGTAATGAGTGGGATTTGAATATTCGCTAGGCGTGCACACTAGATGAGAGGTGAGCATTCCCAAGTGAGTTCAATAATTTAACATGATAAATATATGTGCTAATAAATAATTTTAAGCACTTGCTGATTTTTAAACTATTTTCAACTCAGGCACTGACCCATTTTCTGTAAAAATCTCTTTTATTGTCAAACCACTTTTCGGTGCCCAACCACAGGGACACCAAGTATAAGAGATCCACTCATTCGATAAGCTGTAGCTGTTGTGGAAGCTACAGGGCATTGGTAGTAGACGCATCCATGACTCTCCTTGACTTCCTTTGAGCTATTTCATCAGTTAGGGAACATTTCCCTTTTCTATTCAGTTATTCAGAGATTATGAACTTAGTTAATTACTCTTCAGTTATTGGATTTATTGAGTTGGACTATTGTATTTGACTTTAGGCTGGAAGTGTTTAATCCAATCCCTTTTATTATGTCAGTCTTTCATTTCTTATGTGATTGGATTAAATGGTGAATGTTTAGTTATTTTCCTTATATGGTTTTATAATTAGTTGGAAAGATAAAATTTTGACATCAACCTTTTTAAATATTAGGTGGTTAGTTTTAATAATATAATTTTCGACAGTGATGCATAATCTGAACCAACTGGATATTCTGATTTAATTAATAAAGGACTGATCACCCAGGTTCTAGAGTCCTTAGGTTCTGTACGGCTTACTATATTTTTTGCGCAGCTATCTTTGATGTAGAGCCCTATATTTAGGACTGTTGTATTCATTATTTGTGTTTTTTACGTCTTCAGCTATCTGAGATATTTACTGTGGACTTATAAAGCTTCTCTCTCATTTCAGATGCCTCTCCCAGACGTGCAGAGTGAACCATTAGGGATGCCTAGCCCGAGCCCCAGCCAACTCTGGCCCAGAGTACGATGAACGCAGTGGAAGTTGTCGCTACTGTAGCATAGGCGATGAACACAGCATTAGTCGTGGTGCAACAGGCTTCGCCACAGGCACTAGCAGTGGCTCCAGCACCAGTTCACACTTTCCCTTCTGGTTGGGAGCGCGTCAGAGATGCCTTTCAGAAGGCACACCCTCCAGAGTTCTCAGGGAGTTCGAATGTGCTAAAGGCGAGCTAGTGGAGGAACGATATTCAGAGGCACCTGAGGATATATGAGTGCACTGAGGTACAAAACCAGATTCTGTCTACCTTTAAGTTGGTAGGAGCAACGCTACAGTGGTGGGATTCCATCACCACAGCGGAGGAGAAAGACAGCTTGACTATCAGGGATTTCTGGGTGCAGTTTGATCGTAAGTACTTCCCTTACGCCATGCAGACCGAGATTAGGCGAAAGCTACTAAACCTCAAACAGGAAGGAAATAAAGTTACTGAGTATGAAGAGGAGTTTATAGACCTTTTGAATCTAGTTTCAGATGAGATACCAACAGAAGAGAAGAAGATTCAGAGATTCATGGATGGTCTGACTTGGAAGATTCGCCAGCACTTGTTAGGGAATCTTTCATTGGCCACTTATTCTGATGTGGTTAATGTTACCCAACTACATTCCCAGGACCACCGCTTCCACCAGCAGGGAAGCAAACGAGTTGGGGAGTCCAGCCAGCGGGGTCGGATAGGAGGTAGTGGTACCGGTGGGACATCTGCAGCTCAGGGACTGGTCCGTCAGGGTGAGCAGGGTTTCCATCAGGGGGATCCCGCTAAGCGGTTCCGTTATAAAGGTTTCATAAAGGGACAGGGGGGTTTAGGCAAGGCCAGCCGAGTCAGCAGGGGCAGTAATAATTTCAGCAGGGCTAGCAGGGCCAAGGAGGGAAGGTAACGGTCATCAGGGCCGAGGGAAGCCGAGACAGAGGGGAGGACATTTCCCAGGGAAGTGTTTTACTTATGGCAATACTGGCCACAACTTCCAGGACTACCCCTAGAGGGGTAGAGCCCCGCAGCAGCAGGGTGCTCGTCAGGATCCCCAGCGACCATTATTTCCAGTCGCCCTCCCTGCACCATCCCAGGTTCCAGCCTTGCTAGTTATTCCAGCAGCTCCGGTACAGTAGGGTCAGTTGCAGTATGGGCGTGTCTATAATGTCCATCAGGCGCCACCCGCTGTTGAGGGTACATATCCTATCCATGGTACTATGGGGCGCATTTTATTTGATACGGGGGCATCACACTGCTTTATAGCTACTAGTTTTTGGTTATTAGACACAGCAGAGAGTACAATTACTTGTGTAGACTCGCCGCTTGGGAATGGGTTGCTGATTTTCTTTATATGCAGGGGAATAGGTATAGATATTGGGGGTTTAATTTTGCCAGTAGATATGCTAGTCTTAGACATGCACGACCATAATGCCATTATTGGCATGGATTGGCTTGCTTCTTATAGAGCCATTATAGACTATTTTAGTAGGAGTATCATCTTTGCTATACCGAGATAGGAGATGTTCCTAGTGGCGATGCCTCGTCCTGAGTGGGATCGTCCACCCATTTATACTACATAGAGGAGGAGACCTATAGGGAGATAGTGTGATTTTACTAATGTGTTCCATGATATATCGGGACTACCACCTAGTTGAGAGACTGATTTCATCATAAATTTAATGTCGAACACTCGATCGATAGCCCGAGCACCCTACCATATGGCCCTAACTGAGATGAGAGAGTTATGGGACCAAATTGAGCAATTGTTGGGACAGAGCTTCATTCGTTAGAGTACCTCGCCTTGGGGTGCACCGATATTATTTGTGAAGAAGAGAGACGGGTCATTGAGGTTGTGTGTAGATTATCGAGAGTTGAACAAATTCACGATACAGAATAAGTATCCGTTGTCCCAAATTGATGACTTGTTCGACCAATTGAGAGGGGTTGCTTTCTTCTTAAAGATAGATTTGAGGTCGGGCTATCACCAGCTACGGATCAGGGAGCATGACGTATCAAAGACTGCATTCATTACGAGATATGGGTCTTTTGAATTTTGGGTGATGTCGTTCGGACTGACGAATGCCCCAGCTATTTTCATGGACTTAATGAACAGGGTGTTCAGAGAGTTCCAAGATCAATTTGTCATCGTCTTCATTAATGACATCTTGATCTATTCACTAACTGAGGAGGAGCGTGCCGAGCATCTGAAGATGGTTTTGCAGCCACTGCATGAGCACGATGTAATACCCCGTACTTTTATGGATATTTATTTATGGGATTAATTAAATTAAATGTGAATTAATTGAGAATTAATCCGGATAAAATACTAACGAGATGTGAGTTGGTATTTGATCATAACGTTATATGTATATTGAAAATATTGAATTTGTCGTGAGATAAAAATACGGTAATTTGGAAATTTTGTTGGGACGCGTGTGACAGTCGCGTCAGGAATATAATTATTTTAATTAAAAAGTGAATTTTATTTTTATCAACCGTATGGTCATTTTGAGTGCGCCAACGTGTCCGGAAGGGTCGAAATAGTCAGAAAACACTAGCCGGGGGTTTAGTTTGGGTCCCGGGGCATTTGTAGGCCATACCGGCAACTAAAAAGGGTATTTTGGTAATTTTGGAATTTGGGGAATTTTGACTAACGAATTTTGGGAGTTTAAAATAGAAAATTTAATGACCCACTAACCCATTACCAACACTTAACTGATTAGAGGGCTACGGGAGTTTCATGAGAAGTTAAGAGAAGTTCCCAAAAGAGAAAACCTTAACCTCCATCTTCAACCTTCAACCTTGGGAGAAAAGGAGAGAGAGCAACCTTCATCAATTCAACACCAAATTAAGAGAATAATCCAAGGCAAGTGGTTTAATTACGTTAATTTCAAGCGAATGTTTCTTCCATGCTTAGAAATTTATATAATTGCATTGTATTGGGAGATTTATAAAAACCCATGAAATTGGAGTTGTAAATTCAGGTTGTGATATAGGGATTGCATGTAGAATTGTTATTGGGTTATTATACTAATAGAAATACGACTTTGATGATACAAAAACGGATTTATTAAGGGAAATTGATGACTTTAAATTTCTAGGGTTCATACTCATGAGGGTTGGGTAAAATTGGGGATTGATGATAATTTCATATTGTTTAGGAAGATTTGACCCCTAAATGTGTTGAGATACGACCTAAATATCTTTAGGAATGATTAGGAACATTAAAACACTGTTCGGATAATTTTTGGATGAGTTTTGAGAAGAGAAAGTTGGAGGAAAATTCTGGGCTCGAAACTGTCACCACGTTAGAAGACCTGCCCAGGTCGTTCGAACGAGCTTTTAACGAGTTGACAGTTTGCCTTCTAACGAGTTGGATGTTTGTTAGATGCCCCTTTCGTTCGAACGACCTCTCATTCGAACGACCTCGTTCGAACGAGACTTCTAACGAGTTGACAGATTGGCCTTTTTGGCCTGATTTGATTTCTCGTGTCCCGTAACCATATTTAATTGTAGAGATAACCTTCCCTTGTTAACTATTTGATATAGTTGGGATATTTAGGATATATTGAGGAGTAAAACATAGAAGTGTGATTTGAATCAAATGATAATTGTGGATTAGGACGTGAGTGACTATTACGATGTGAGAACAAGTGACGGCTTAAATATTTGTATTAACGGATATTTGGGATATATTACGGATTAAAATATAGAAGTGTGATTGGAACCAAATAATATTTGTGGATTAGGACGCGAGTGACTAATCACGTTGTGAGAATAATTGATGACTTAAATACATACGAACCGAACATATGAAAGGTGTAAAATTATAAGTTGGTATGTGAATGAGAAGTATACCACTAATAAATTATGGTAATTACTAAGATGTGTGCATGCTTAGTATATGTATATGATTCTATGTGTATGACATACCTACCATACTTGCTATCACGGGAGGTTTGCGTTCGCTTAGGGCCATCTAATCTTTGTGTGCCTACGGGGGATATAGATTGGCACCTCGAGGACATAGGTCAGAGAAGGACTTATTGGGAAGTTAATAAGTCTGCTGATCATGGGAGCGTAGGTATGTGCGTGACCCATGTGATGTGACTGTGTTCGCCTCCATTGATTGTGATTGTTGTTATCTGAGAACGATTCCTGAGAGATTCGGAATGTGTGATCCTTATGTACGTGAGGTACCGGGATGGATAGCAGAGTATGTGTGCAACGCAGCTTAGTCTCGGGGTGCTTGTATTGTATATTTATGATGTGAATGATATACGATTAAATGAACAGACTTGTCATGTTAAATTATGAGAATAATTTATAGTAACTCCTTGAAAAGATAAATAAGGGGATAACCTCCAGTAAATGGTAATGCTAATAATTGAGAATCCGAGTTTAAGTAATGTTATTTATTCAAGTGATAACATTGGGAATTTATATTGTGAATCGAGTAGATGGGTTAGATCTTATGTCGGTTTAGCTAGATATGAATACCACTTAGATGGGTACTGTACGTTAGGAGTGCACAATTAGTCGAGAGGTAAGTATTTCATGTGAGAGCATCTCCTAACATGTATTTTGCATTCATTGTTTTAATGTTATTAAAGCACTTGCTGTTTTTTTTAAAATACTCTCCACTTTCGGGCTCTGACCCGTTTGCTTTCAAATCTATTTTTGTAAAAACCTTTTAGGTGCCCAGCCACAAGGACACCATGCATAGGATTTCCATTCAGGTCACGAGCTGTAGCTGTTTGTGGAAGTTACAGGGCCTTGCTAGTAGACGTTTCTTTTGTCTTGACTCTATTCAGTTTTCATCATTTGTAGGGCATGCAGCCCTATTTATTTAGAGACATTTCATATTTCAGTTATTCAGATTGTTGGCATGTAATTAATTCAGGATATACTGTTTTATTTATGTAAGTGGTGGGATTGTTGTGAGGAGTTTTCCTCCGGACTTATTATTATTTGTTGGTTACTTTATTGAGACTTTATGGTGTATGGTTATGATATTCTTTCATAATTCTTTTATTGTATGTTAATCAGACTTAATTTAAAATTTGACATCTTACTTTTTAAATACTAGGTGGTTAGTAATGATTAAAATATTTTCGACAGTGATGCTGTTAACTGGACCAACTTGACATTTTGTATTAATTTAATAAAGGAGTAGCTGCCCGATATTTAATTAGTCGGGGTGTTACAGGTGGTATCAGAGCATCAGGTTCTAGTGTCCTTTAGGATCTGTGCGGCCTATTATGCTTCTAGCGTAACTTTCTTTGATATAGAGCCCTATATTTAGGATTGTTGATTCCTTTAGTAAAATTTCGTTCTCCTGCTATGATGTATATGATAGCGAATCGTATTGCGATCGGGTGTATTCGTGTGCCGAACAATATAGTACGTCAGGCGAAGACAGTTGGGTGATCAGCAGGAGGCAAATATATATTGAGGTTAATTGATTTATTTAAAGAAGGATGACCGTAGTTGAAGTCACCGATATTATGGCACGGAATTCCTGGATGATATAGAAGGCTAAGGCGCGACTTGAGACTTCCGGGTACAGCTATAGTAGGAATGGGGTCAAATTAGACACATCCAACAAGGTTGGAATGGGAGAGAAAGAGTTAGGTGTAACATTGAAGAGAACCAGCAGTAGCAATACTCGAAAGGCGAAGACGGCATGTGCTAGCCAAACGAACGCAATGTATCCAAAGGCTTGGACATATGTCAGGATATGACCAATTGAGAGCGAAAATTTGGAGAAATTTTTTCTTGACTCGTAAGAGCGGAGATTCAAAACTATTGTTATTTTGGTCAGGATGAAATATACGGCAGTTACAATACACTTAGTTGGGACGCACGTGTGAGTCGTGTCAGTATTAGTTTATTGAGCTAAAAAGGATAATTTATTTTTAAGTAACTCGTATATCCATTTTGAGCGCGCCAATGTGTCCGGACGGTTTAAAATAGTCATAAAATACTACTCGCGTGTTTCATTTGGGTTTCGGGGCATTTTAGCCCAAAAGACACCCCGGATGGGTATTTTGGTCTTTTGGAATTTCTAGGAATTATAATGGATGAAAATTAGGAATTAAATAAGGGTTGAATGTGGGTTAGAAGAAGTTATCAGTTTCCAACTTACGTGAGAGAGAACGAGAGAACCAAAAAGGAGAAGAATACATAGGTGATTTGGGCCAAAGATTCAAATTCTTCCACCGAAAATTACACCAACGCGTAGATCGCGAATAGAGGAGAACCTACATACCAATTTCGTTCAATAATTCAGAGGATCACAAAAAGACAAGTGTTTATCTTGCTAAAATTATGATTCATGTTAACCTAGTTTATGAGATAACCATTGATGTTATGAATTTGAGACTGAATCACCATTAAATTGTGAAATTTGAAGATAGGTTTGCATATAGAAGAATAACCTTATTGTAGGAATGGTAAATCTGGAAATTCTATGTTCTAATCACGAAACAATTGGGGATTTTGAATGATTGTTCATGATGGGTAAACTTTAAGGGACTTTCAGGGATTTGAGGTATTGGTTTAAATTCCCTTTGATTATGTAAAGATTTGTCATCTAAATTATGTTAGAAAGTACCCTATTATGATTAGGAATAGTTTAGAATCATTGGTTGGGAGTTGCAATGAATTTTAGATGAATTTGGATGAGGAAAAGATTGGAAAAACGAAGTTGGGAAGAACAGGGATAGTCTCAGAATTTTCATTCGAAGACCTGCCCATGTCGTTTGAACGACTCGTTCGAACGAGAATTCCAACAAGATTTTTGAGTTCGTTAGAAGTGAGAAGTTCATTCGAAAGAGAATCCTGAACTTCTAACGAGATTTCAGAACACTTATTTTTTGCCCGGATAAGTTAGAACCTTTCTAGGTTGGTCCGAGTGAGAGAAATTAACCTACACTATCATTGAATGACTTAAATTCCTAGTTAGTAATGGTATAAGAGAGATACGATTCATTGGAAATATAATGGTGTAATTGAACCTTAGAGAAAAGGTATATGTTAGAGTGATAAGTCGAAGTGTTGAAATAATGTGAATAGTAGAAACGATTATACTATCTATAAACTCAAGGAATTGGGTTGCGAGAATACTTAATGTATATATATTAAGTTGTGTATATGCTTGTTGAATAAACTATTATGTGTATAACATACCTACGCTGCTTACTATCGAGCGGAGGTTGCGTGTTGTGGACAATCATGCCTTGAGGTGCCTTCGGGTGGTATATTGATTGGTATCATTAGATTATAGAACCTAGGATGGGCTATTTGTGAGAACGATAGTGATGACGGTCGTATGGGTGCATAGGTATGTGCTTAGCCCATTGACTTGGGACTATGTTCGCCTCCAATATATGTGTTTTGTTTTGATGGTTCGCGAGAGACTGAACCTTTAGTCCTTTATGCAAATGAGCGATACAACAGGACATGATAGTAGAGTGTGCAGGCGTCGTAGGTGTGTCTCGGGGTGCAATATTGTATATAAATATATATGAGATAGAGTAAATATATGTATATACTTCTGTTGATATCTACTGTGTGAATTTAGTAGGTAAAATTTATAATGAAATTCGAAATGAATTAATTAGCGGGCACTTAATTGTATTAAACTGAAAATGTCTATTTATGCTAAAGTGGGATCGATTATTTGTAATATACAGTGCAAGGGAAATAATAGGGGACGTTATCGGACTATGATGGGTTATTAGATAGGAAGAAATAGTATTATGGGAATAAAATGGGTGGGATTTGAATATTCGCTAGGCGTGCACATTAGATGAGGGGTGAGCATTCCCAAGTGAGTTCAATAATTTAACATGATTAATATATGTGCTAATAAATCATTTTAAGCACTTGCTGATTTTTAATCTGTTTTCAACTCGGGCTCTGACCCATTTTATGCAAAATCTCTTTTCTTGTCAAATCACTTTTCGGTGCCCAGCCACAGTGACACCAAGCATAAGAGATTCACTCATTCGATGAGATGTAGCTGTTGTGGAAGCTACAGGGCATTGGTAGTAGATGCCTCCATGACTCTCATTGACTTCATTTGAGTTATTTCATCAGTTAGGGCATGTTTTCCTTTTCTATTCAGTTATGCAGAGATTATAAACTTAGTTAATTACTCTTCAGTTGTTGGATTTATTGGGTTGGACTATTGTATTTGACTTTAGGCTAGAAGTGTTTACTCCAGTCCCTTTTATTATGTCAGTAATTCATTTCTTATGTGATTGGATTAAATGTGAATGTTTAGTTATTTTCTCTTATATGGTTTTATAATTAGTTGAAAAGATAAAATTTTGACATCAACCTTTTTAAATATTAGGTGGTTAGTTTTAATAATATAATTTTCGACAGTGATGCATAATCTGAGCCAATTGGATATTCTGATTTAATTAATGAAGGACTGATCACCCGGTATTTAATTAGGCGGGATGTCACAGTCTTCTGGTGAGATCACAGTAAGGGAAGTTACTTGCTCTAGGTGTAATGAAACAAGTTATTAGAGGTCTACATGTAAAGAATCCATTTGATTACGTTTAAAATTGTTGAATTCATTCATTTTAACCATTCGATTGAACAAATTATTTAATAACCCATTTGTTTTGAATAAATTAATGTACTTTTATTGTTTAGTTTTTAGTCTCTTTTTTTTAGTTTGCTTTTTGTGTAGCAGTACATGTATTTTTCATAAATACACGTGATTATTATTTCTAACGTTCGCGTGTACTTTACATAAGTACACGCATATTTTTGTACAGTACATGCACATTGTAATTACCAAAATCATTTTATCAATGCGCATACTTGATGAAATATGCGTGTACTTTATGAAGTACACGCATAATATATAAAGTGCTCACATTTAGAAAATGGTTTTGATCAGTACAATGTGTGTGTACTCTATAAAAATATGTGTGTACTTTATATATTGTATAACTTATAACTTCTATTTGTCACTTTGATTTACATATTATTACATTTAGTTTAGATTTATTTTCTTTATTTTTGATATATAATTTCTATTATTAATTTTTGTAAGGGTTTTGCTTCTATTACATTATTTTTTAATTTTTAATGTACAAGTCACTGATATTCTCACATTATTTTTCAATTTTTAATGTACAAGTCACTGATATTCTCAAATTCCTACGTGTATTATGGTTCACCCCAGCGACACTAAACATGAAATAAAAATCAATTCATTCATTGTAACAATAGTTTTAAATAAAATCAATGAACATTCACATTTGAATAAATTATTGTGATTTACTTTAAATTTATTTTATGCAATTTTGGCATTGTAATTTCTATTATTAATTTTTTTTAAATGTTTTATTTCTACTATATTATTTGTCAATATTTAATGAACAAGTCAATCATATTTTCATATTCCTACGTATATTACGATCCGCATGTAAAGAACCCATTTTATTATGTTTAAAATTGGTCATTACAAGTATACATGTAAAGAACCCATTCAATTATTTTGAATAAAATGAATGTAATTTTAGTGTTTAGGGTTTAGTCTCATGTTTTATTTTATTTTTCCAATGGCAGTTCAACAAAGTACACATATTATTTAGGAGTACACGTGATTTCACATGTACTGTATTAACTTTGCGTGTACTTTACACTCTTTAGTATGATTGTTAAATAATTCTTTTTAACATTTTGATTGAATAAATTATGTAATAACTCATTTTTAGCACAAATGAATGTAATATTAATGTTTACTGGTTAGTTCTTTGTGTGTGTGTGTGTGTGTGTGTGTGTGTGTGTGTGTGTGTGTGTGGCATTTCAGCAAAGTACACGCATTTTTACTAAAATATACGTGATCATTTTTCCTAATGTTCACGTGTACTTTACTAAATTTGCATGTATATTATATTTTTACACTATGTATGAGTCATGGCTCGAGATAGCACTATATTATGTAGGTTTTAGTGTATGATATAAGTCACAAGACATACATGAAAGAAATAAAATATTTATTAAAACAAAAAAATAAAGTACAATTTTTGTCATAACGAAAGCTGAAAAAAATAAAGAAGACTTCTAGTTGGGAACGCTGTTAAAGGCATATATGGCGTCATGAAGAGAGTCAATAAAATTCGAGCAGGCTCAAATTTCTTCTTTCATGACAGCTACAAGGCCTTCATGGTAAGCCTTCTACTCCTTCAGCTAGCCAATTTTCAATGGAACCTCTTGTGTATAAAAAGATATGAGGTCTTCATGTGTTTGAGGAGGGTCATCATCCAAATCAAATAAATATATGAGATTAGGAAGAAGTCCAGAGTAGCCTTCCCTCACATATATTTGAAACTGCTCAAAGGAAGTTTCATATAAGGAAAGATTTTCCTCAATTTCCCTATTTTTTTGTTTCTTTCATCCTTCTCGAGAGTAGCTCGCAACTTTTCTGCTGGGATATTCATTATCTAATTTTTACTTGAGATGTAATGGTTAAGAAAGGAACAAATATTACTCTTTTATAGGCAAAATTAAAGCGATTTATATTCTTTGACCAGAAGTAGTTGGGATAGTGAGTAAGTGAGCTTAATACATTATTTTTAGTAATTGTGTCTTGCTGAATAAATATATATAGTAGTTTTTAATTAAAAATTAAAATTTATTACATTAATTAGTGCGTGTACATTATTTATATTGCGTGTACTGTATTTATTTTGCATGTACTTTGAATATAAATCGTGTACTTTTGATTAAAATGCATGTACTTTGTTTAATTACCTTTAATTTGAAGAATCCATGCGTGTACTAAGTAAATATCACGTGTACTTTTGATTAAAATGCGTGTACTTTATTTCATAACACTTACGTGCATTGTTTGTGCAGTTATCATTGTGTATACCTTATGTGTATTGTGGTCCGCGCCAATGAAAATACACCATTTTGGTGAAATACATATTGTAAACAATAGCCAATATAAAACAAAACAAATTACAAATATGGTATGTATTTGAATCAATTTATAAAAGGTATTTCTCCTTTTGTGGGGAGAAATATTTTGAGAAAAGAATTTCACTTAGTGCATATGCTCCGTGTTTTAGCATTTAAGGGTCTTGAAAGGATTTTTGTATTTCCTTGTTTCTGCGAAATTAAATGAACAAGTCAATATTTAATGAACAAGTCAATCATATTTTCACATTCCTACGTATATTATGGTCTGCATGTAAAGAACCCATTTCATTATGTTTAAAATTGGTCATTGCAGGTCTACATGTAAAGAACTGCGAATGGGAGTAGTTAATGCACCAAGCAGAACGAGTTTCACCGAAGGGACGTTTTAGTAAGGGCGTTCATGTCAGTGATTAACCGACTCACCTACTAGTGGGAAGAGACTAGTGGGGGGGGGGGATGAGAAAGAAATGGAGTAGTAGCTTTTCGGAATCAAATTTCCGTACGATGGTTCGGATCAATTCTTGCAAGAAGGGTACCAAGAATGTGGTCTAGTGTAGTTATTCCCTAGTAAGGGTATGACGTGATTTGAGAAGAAGGCAAGGTATGCCGAGATGTGTAGGTATCTCCTTCCGTCGTAAAAAGCTAGGATCGTCAGTTCTTGAGGAATGGTTTGGTGTTATGTTAGAGCACGGAGAATGTAGACTGAGATCAAATAGTGATGACCTTAGTCCAAGTTAAAATAGGGGACGCCGCGCTACCAAGGGGTTGCTAGGATTGATAGAATGATAGTTTAGTAGTATACCTCTTATATGATTAAGGTTATACTGTATGCCTGAATTTTGGGGGAAAAATTCCCCTCTAAGGGGGGGAATATGTAACAACCCAAATTTTTGAACGACTATTTTATATTATTTTTGCCCGATGGGCTAATATTATAAAATAGGGGATGTGGGAGTAAATATTGTTTCCCGTAATATTAAGGGATAATATTTACTATGTTTGTCTATTTACCGTTATGAGAAGGTAAATAGTATTATATGTTGTATTACTGCGTCGTTGTATGTGAAACGACGGTTATGACCTACATATAAATGGGGTAAAATTTATGAAATAACATGAAATTGGAACACAAAAATAGTTCACACTTTCCCGAATGCCAAAATAGGGGGTGCGGTTGTTTTTGGAATAGTCGAGATAGTCGAAATAAGTACCCCGTTGTAAATTTTGAGATTTGGGCATTTTAAGGGGATTATGACTCAAATTAGTGGTTCCGAGTCATTTTAGTGGTGTATTTACATTTTAATGTGGGGATTTATATTTTAAAACCCGTATAAGTTCCCCACCCCTTTTTCTTTCTTTATTTGTGAGAGAAACCAAAGGAGAGAGAGAGAGAGAAGAAAGAGTTGGGAGAAATGGAGAGAAAGAGAGATAATGGGAGATTTGGGCCGGATTCCGTCGCCACCGGAGGTGATCAGAGACTACGAACCTCGAGGCAAGTTTCTTACTTGCTAGATATTGATTTAATGTGATAATTTTGCATGTATAGTTAATTTTGGAGGTTTAAACCCTAAATGGGTTTTTGGTTGATTTTTGTGTTAAACCCTTAAATCTTGTAGATTGTATGGTTTGGGGTTGTTATATGGGGTTACTTTGGTGTATAATTGTTAGGGTAGTGTTATTGGTGGAGGGGAATGAAGGAAGTAGAGGATTTTGGGTTTTAGGGTTCGGATTTTGGCTTTGAAGAAGAAGGGTTTTCGTGGATCTGTTAGGTGCGGTCGACCGCGGTCCAAGGACCGGTCGACCGGTCATGCCAATATGAGCTTACTGCTTTCTTTGGTATGCAAAGCCATTTAGGGGCGGTCGACCGCGATCCCCTGGTCGGTCGACCGGTCCCCTATTTTTTCCACTCTTATTTTCTTTAGTTTCTTCTAGCTTCTTTAATTTATGATAGGAGCTTAGGAACCTTCCTTTGGGAAGTATTTAAGAGTCCTAGAGGGTTGTTATGGGTAGACTAATGTCCTAGGATAAAATGGGAGGTTTGGGTTTACCCCGAGGGCTAGTTGTTTAGGTTAATGTCCGTATAGAGTTGGAGGTTAACCGAAAGATATAAATTGGAGAAAATGCGGAAGTTGAGACTCTTGGGAGATACTCCTTGAAGGAGGTTTACTTTGAGGGTTTATGAAACTTTATGAACTCTTGGAGACTAGTTTGAGGATTATGGTACTTCGGGTCTTAACTATTAATAATAACATGACACTAAGAATGAGATAAACATATGATAATATGTGGTATTAATGAGTAAGTACAAATGATTTTTGAGAATGTAAAAAGTGGAAGTTTTCAAAAGGAAAACGTAATGATTTTTATAAGTGTTAACTTATGGTTACACACCTCCCTAAATCGCTATCATAAGGGAATTTGCGTACGTGTGGTGAAGCCCCCTGACTAATGAACGCAGGGTGCATATAGTCCTTAGGCCATATGGGCATGTTATAGTGCGCTGGTTAGGAGATTCTGGGTGTGGTCTTGACTTTCCCGTAGGCAATATGGCCGCTTCCCGACGTTGGTAGGTTCCCAGGTTGTCTTGTATAGATAGGCCCTGGAAGATGATAGCCATTTAGGGGCGCGTCCAGTGGGGAAACCCGGAGGGACGGTCTTAGATTATTAAAGCAATTCATGATAATGAATTGGCTTTAATTACATTTCCTGGATGGAAGAAGGGAAATGGGATATATGGTACAAAAGTATTTTTATGATAATAAAAATGGCTTTTGATTTACACTTCCTGATGGAAGAAAGGAAGTGGGATTTTGTGAAGAGGTTAAAGCATTTTTATGTTAATAAAACTTGCTTTACAAATGTATTCTTCCTGGATGGAAGAAAGGAAATAAAATTGGTAATGTAATTGTATAAATGAGATTACTTGGTAAACATTTGATAAAATGTTGTACCCTTTATGTATATTCCTATGAAAGAAATGGGAATGATACATAAGAGTTATGAGATTGAAATGGTAAACATTTGATAAAGTGTGGTACCATTTATATACATATTCCTAAAGAAAGAATTAGGAATTATGCTTTTAAATGGTGGATGGGTTTTATTTTATATTTTCTTTGTGTAGCTGTAGATGTAACCTTCCACACTTATGCACACATACATTTATATTTTAATTTTTGTGCTTAGGGTCTGATGGATCTCAATGATCAACCTTGCCTAAATAGTAGTGTATCGGGGGGGTTCCTTGTTTGGATTTCGCTTTGCGAGACACCCCACGCACGAATAGGGCATAGTGTTGAGACTGGGGAGAAGTTAGCCCTTAGTACTTGGGTTAACTATATCACCTCACGTTATTGCGTTAGGTTACTGCTAGATTGAGAGGTGAGATTTATCTTATGTTATATGCGAGTGAAATACGCATTTAACTGTCATGCATTTTTTTTGTCACATGGGAATCATATCAAACCGGGTCCTGACCCGTATCTATTTCTTTGTTTTTGCACATACTCTTTGCCGTTACAGGTGCTCTACCGCATGGACACCCGTATTTACATTTCCATTCCGGTTGTCATGGAGCTACATCATAATGCGGATGGTGTAGGTTGCTTATATTAGACGCTTCCTTCTATTGTACTCTAGTTATGTTCAGTACATTTATTCGGGCGTGTTTGCCCAAGGTATTGCACTCATTCGTTATATTGTAAATATTAAATTGTAATACTCGATGTATTATTTGTATTGGCCTGTTCACCGACAGCTTATTCGGTGATGTTTATTTTTTATTTTTGTCATTCTTCATTCATCGATTTTTTATATCCACCATTTTTGTAAATAGGATTGTCCTAGTGTTTTTCTTTTACTTTCAAAATTTTAAATTTGACAGTTCGTTTTCTAAAATGATTGGTGGTTATCTCGTACTATTATTTTAATCGACAGTGATGCTGAGAATGGACCATCTATGATTCCTGTGATTATTAGAGTATTGGGCTGGCCACCTATTATTTTAGTAGGCGGGTTGTCACAGATATAAGTCACAAGACATGCATGAAAGAAATAAAATATTTATTAAAACAAAAAAAATAAAGTACAATTTTTGGCATAACGAAAGCTGAAAAAAAATAAAGAAGACTTCTAGTTGGGAAAGTTGTTAAAGGCATATATGGCATCATGAAGAGAGTTAATAAAATTCAAGCAGGCTCGAATTTCTTCTTCCATGATAGCTACAAGGCCTTCATGGTAAGCCTTCTTCTCCTTCAGCTGGCCAATTTTCAATGGAACCTCTTATGTATCGAAAGACATGAGGTTTTCATGTGTTTGAGGAGGGCCCTCATACACATCAAATAAATATATGGGATCAGGAGGAAGTCCAGAGTAGCCTTCCCTCACATATATTTGAAATTGCTAAAAGGAAGTTTCATATAAAGAAAGATTTTCCTCAATTTCCCTTTTTTCTATTTCTTTCATCCTTCTCAAGAGTAGCTCGCAACTTTTCTGTTGGGATACTCATTATCTAATTTTTACTTGAGATGTAATGGTTAAGAAAGGAACAGATATTACTCTTTTATATGCAAAATTAAAGCTATTTATTTCTTTGACCAGAAGTAGTTGGGAAAGTGAGTAGTTGAGCTTAATAAATTATTTTTGGTAATTGTGTCTTGCTGAATAAATATATATATATATAGTAATTTTCAATTAAAAGTTAAATTTATTACATTAATTAGTGCGAGTACATTGTTTATATTGCGTGTACTTTATTTATTTTGCGTGTACTTTGAAAATAAATCGTGTACTTTTGATTAAAATGCGTGTACTTTGTTTAATTACCTTTAATTTAAAGAATCCATGCGTGTACTAAGTAAATATCACGTGTACTTTTGATTAAAATGCGTGTACTTTATTTCATAACACTTACGTGCATTGTTTGTGCAGTTATCATTGTGTATACCTTACGTGCATTGTGGTCCACTCCAGGGGAAATACACCATTTTGGTGTAATACATATTGTAAATAATAACCAATATAAAATAAAACAAATTACAAATATGGTATGTATTTGAATCAATTCATAAAAGGTCTTTCTCCTTTTGGGGGAAGAAATATTTTGAAAAAAGAATTTCACTTAGTGCATATGCTCTGTGTTTTAGTATTTAAGGGTCTTGAAAGATTTTGCATTTCCTTGTTTCTGCTAATTTTTTCATTGTAGTAGATGCAGAACACCTCGCAGTCAACCCTGAAATTAAAATAAAACAAATATACAAATTAATATAATATAAATGGAATTTATTGCAAATATACAAATTAGTACTTTATAGAAATGAAGTTTTTGCTTACCCATTATTTTGCTTAGGGCATTCATGATCTCTTATTAGGTCAGATTTGAGATCACTTTCCAATAAAAAATCTACTGTTCTTTTTTCTTGTTCTGCCAATGGATCATCATGCAATGTAAACTCATTTATTGTACCTTCATCAAACATTCTCTAAGTTTTGAAACCCTTATTTTTCATTATTTCTGCTTCAGTCTTCAATACGTATAGTGTTTTTTAGAAGACAAAAAACTGTTAAGAGGATAAATAGCTAGTGTATAAAATAAAAAATTATATGTATATTAAAGAGTGAAAAGTACACGCATAATATTAAAAGTACACGTTCTTTGTATTTGTCCATTTCACATGTATTTTAAAATATAATGTGTGTACTTTGATAATCTGGGTAATTGTGTGCAACTAATACAAAGTACACACATTATATGATAAAGTACACGTGAATCATATAAGTACAGGTAACATTACTAATTAAGTTTAGGCTCTAACCATTTTTTTCGCATCATCGAAGTATGTTGTGTTTTCTTCCTTGTCGTCCGATCGAAGGGAATCCATATGGACGACTTTCTTTTTTTGTATATTTCAAGTAATGTGAAATGTCATATGTTATGTCTTAGTACAATGAACAAATTATTACAAGTGCCTAAGTATTCAAATAAATCTCTGTATAACTCTCCTTCTTATTGACTTCATTTTTGCTATACGCTTCTATCTGGAAAAAAATTATAGACATTGTGTTAATAAAAAAAACTATGTAATTTTGATTCACAAAGCTTTCGGTTTATTTTTACTTACCCAACAATAATAAAAAAAAGTGTGTGAGTGGGAGAGCCCTTCCTTTAACAATTTAAACCTCAATACTTCACTAAAGGTGATTATTATTCGTTTCACACAATATAAAATGATGAGGAAATAATAATGTTAAAATTTAATGAATGTCTAATATTTGGACTACATACTTGGCTTGACATTTTTTTATTCTTGAGGACTTTAACAAAATCTTTCCATGGGACAAATGAAACCAACCATTTGTAAATAAATTCCTTGTATTTTATATAAGCAATAATAATTGTATAATAAGAATATCCTTATTGTTTTGCACCCAAAAATTATATAAATTAGTGAAGTGACAAATCATAAAACAATACACTTTACCCTGACTCGGCCTTTTGAATAAACTCTTCGATTTTATTCTTTATAGCTTCATTGAGATATTTGTATGCATTGACTGCTTCAAGCTTGAAGTGAGTTTATTTAAATTGTTGAGCTATTGTTAGCTTGCCTGTTCTCAACTTTGTCCCTTTCTAGTTTTTAATTGGGTGATTCTTCTCGGTTTCTTTATCATCGCTTTTTTTCTTCTGTCCTAAAGTAATAGGCCATTTTATTTTGGGTATTTCGAGGGTGGCCTGTAGTGTCTTTATTTCATCTTTTTAAATATAATCACCATCTCTTTTTTGTTTTCTATCATTTCTCTCATGGATTCTCTTGTACATCGAGGCTCGTTCAATCTTCAAGTTCGAAATTTATAAAATATGCCTGTACTTTATAAAATAACTGCTTGTACTCTATAAAATAATGTTATTTTCCATTTGAAAATTAATCAAAAGTACGTGTTGAGTTCTTTTCATTTTTGACTCCTCAATATTTTGTCTCAATGTCCCCATTTCTATGTCACCATCTCTCAATTTTTGCAATATATCTTCATACTTTTTTGTGAGATTTTCATTACTCTTAAACATATATGCATTTGTTTATTCCAAAATTCTTAATGATTCAGCCTGTTTTTTCAATGATTCATCCAATTCTTTAATTCTATCTGAGTCATTCATTGTGGTTTGATCAAGCTTTTCTTTCAAAGAATTGTTTAAGAGAATAAGGCTGGCATTTTTCACCTCCAACTTATTCAATAACTCTTTTTTTTTAAAGTTGGGAATTTTCCTCCTTCAACTTATTGATTTCCTCTTATGTTTTCAAAACTTGACGACTATCTATTTGTAACTGTACATTCATAACAGTAAGGTTGGCACTCTCCACCTCCAAATAGCTCACCTTCTTTAGTGCACAATCAAGGTCTTTAGCTTCTTCAGATAGTTGGTTATTTTTTCCAATAATTCCCTTTTCAAAGCAGCAATTTATTCCTCCAAATTCAACTTCTAAGCATTTTCAGCATCTGTTGGTTTATAATTCCCAATATTCTCAAACATTTCAAAATTCCTAGTATCCTTTGGTTGATCATTTTCCTTCTTTTTTGAAGGACTCGCAATGTTTTTAAGGGGAATATTCCAACCTGATGAAAGCTCATTCTCATCAAATTCTTCAGTAGCTTTTCCCGAGGATGAATCAGTATGTATTGGGACTTCCTTTAGAAATGTTCAAAGAGTAATTGGCCCTTCAAACTGAGCTTCACTTTCCATAGAAATATCCTTACTAACTGGTTTATTTGTAGTCTCCTTCAAATTTGCTGAAGCGATATCATTCACAACAAACCAACTTTCAAAGATGACAAGTTCCACTTAAGAAATTTTGGTATCTTCTCTTTCTTCTTTTCAACATGAGGAATTATATCAAACTTCTCACATACTCAATATTGTGATCATGCAAAAAACAAAAGGATATTAATAATTGTATTGTCTAGTTATTCATAGTTGAAAGTACACGTATTGTTTATAAAGTACACGTGATATTACAAGTGTACTTTATAAATATTACAACTGTAATTTTAAAGTACGTGTGATCTTTACAAAGTACACGTGTACTTATAGTTACAAAGTACGCGTTTACTTTATAAATATCACAAAAGTACAAATGTACTTTGTAAATAGCACATGTAAATTCAAAGTATACTTGTTATATTTACAAAGTACACGTTTACTTTGTAAAAATCATGTGTACTTTCAAAATACAATTTTGATATTTATAAAGTACATGTATACTTTGAATATATCATGTGTACTTTATAAATATCATGTGCACTTTGAAAGTACACGTGATATTTACAAAGTACACGTGAAATCAAGTTTTATAAAAAAAAAGTTATAATTGTTTGTTGGAAGGTATTAGTTGTTTTGCTCACCAATAGGCAAATGACACATTCAGTTGTTGTGATAGGTTTTAAACTTTTTGTTTTGTCGAGTGAATTTATGAGAAACTCGTGTACGACGGATGCCCAATCATAGTTATTCATGTCATAAATACTGTTGATATATTTCGTCAAAAATTCTCCTAATGTGAAGTTTGAGTTGGAGAAAAACAACATCGTCAAGAAGTGGAGACAAATAAGCTTTACAAAATCGGCAATACCCTCATATGTATCCAACTCTACTAATTTCTTCGAACCCTTCAATATTTTTTACTTTCCAATTTTACGTTTGAAATATCGGGCAAGGAATTTTGGGGTTTTTCAGACGAATTCAATCACTTTTTCAGTTCTATTGATGGTTGCCCCTCTACCATTGGTATGCCAAATATTTCACTTATATCTCTTGGGCTTATTTCAATCCTACTCTTCATCTCAAAACTTCTAGTTTCCTAGTTGTATATCTTGATAATGGATAAAATATGTTTATCAATATTTTTATGGTCCACTTCTACTACTCCTCTTTGTAGTAGGCATTGAAAAGCTCCCAAAATGGAGTATTCTTAAGCAGTTCAATATGCCTATCGTTTATTTTCTTTTTAATACTAGAAAAATCAGGAAAAAAACTAACAACATTAGACCTATACTAGTCGTTCTTCTTCATACCACGTGTAGATTCCAAAGCCACACTAGAACTAGAACTGCTTGAAGAACTTTATTCAGAACTGCTCTTGTTGTTGTCCTTTCCTTTTCTTGCCCTCGTCTTCATCCCCATTCTATCAATCTATAAACAAAATTTAAATTACCAACCTATAATGATAATTTACATGTACAAAATATAAAATACACACGAATTAGAATAAAATACAGACTAAAATAATAAAATACAAGCGTATTTAACAAAAGTATATGCAATATTCCCATAAGCAATTCATACAAGTCTCAACAAAATACATGCTAAAGTTGGTAATATATATCGTCCGTTACATGGTATTACCTAATAGATGTTGTTCGACAAGTAAAAAACCAATATTCTCTCTTCCTAAGATATTCGGAAAAGAAGTGATACAATAGCTCCATGCTAAAAGCGCCAACATTTTCAAAACCTCTTAAGCAATATTTCTCAATTCGTTTTGCTAAAGCCTTCGCTTTCGATTCTGTTACTTGAAGCTTTTTCACATCAAAAGTGCACTTAATGCCTTCATAATAGTAGTAGTAAAAACCAAGTAACCTTTTCGCTCTATCATTGATGCGAAGGAGAAAACAAATCTCGTCATCATTAGTAGTATTGATTGTCAATGTGAAAGGTTTTGTATTGTTAAGATCCTCAAAGGTGCAAGAAATAATATTGTAGTGAAACATGGTTGATCGTATGATTCTTAAATAATAACACAACAATAATAATTCTCACAAACTTATCGAATATAATTCAAATGCCGCTGACGTGGACCAAAATAACATATGATCTATTAAAATAGGAGATGGCATATATTTAAGAGAGAGTACACGCATAGTACATAAAAGTCAACAAAAATTGGATTGAACAAACAGGTTTTATGGCTGCATGTAGTATATGAATTTAGGTGATGTATTTGGAAAATCCTTTATTATTACATGTAAGTTTCTAAATTTTGTGTGTACTTTTTGAAAGTACACGCAAAATTCACAAAGCAAGCGCAATAATAAAGGATTTAGCAAATACATCACCTAAATTCATAAACTACATGCAGCCATAAATAAATGTCGCTGGCGCGGACCACAATTAATATAGGAGTTACACAAATACAAAGAGTATGTACATAAATGTAACATGATTTATACAGGATGAAATGTACAATGATGAAATACATAAATGTAACATGCAAAAAGTGTGTTTTGAATTTAAAATCAGGGCAACAAATGTATTTTTTCATATCATGAAGAATAATAATATGATATCATCAGTCCATGTGTAATGTCTACAGATATATACATACGAGAACACAAAATACATAGGACAAACATGTGATATGAGAAATAAAATGCTAAGAACACAACATATATACAGAGTATATGGTATAATCTTAAGTACAAAACTTAAGAATATATTTATGAGCATCTATCCATACTTGTTAGTGTTGTTTGAAAGAATTTGATTGAGAATGTGAAATGTTTGATAACTTCCATGATTAGGGTTTTGATAGCTTGAATTTCTGTGAAGTGTGTTTGTTTTGGAATTTAAGTATATTTATAGGTTGTTGTTGGACCAAAATTTGATTGATAATGAAAATCGTGTTGGGGTTTTGATCGAAAAGACAGTACGGTTAGGGTTTTGAATGAAGAGACGATACCTTGCATTTGGCGCTTGAATTTCTTTGAAGTGAATGTTTGTTTTAATTTAGGGGTATTTATATATTGGATCTAATCATTTAAAATTTGTTGGGCCGATTTATTTAAATGTTCACGTGTACTTATGTAAAGTACACGTGAACATTAGAAACAATGGTTTAATGCGTGTACTTTATATATTGTATAACTTATAACTTATAATTGTCACTTTTATTTATGTATTATTACATTTAGTTTAGATTTATTTTCTTTATTTTTAACATTATATCTATAATTAATTTTTGTAAGGGTTTTGCTCCTATTATATTATTTTTCAATTTTTAATGTATAAGTCACTAATATTCTCAAATTATTTTTTAATTTTTAATGTACAATGATATTTTCACATTCCTACTTGTATTATGGTCCGTGTCAGCGGCATTAAACATGACTGAAAAATCAATTCATTCATTGTAATAGTAGTTTTAAATAAAATCAATGAACATTCACGTTTGAGTAAATTATTGTGATTTACTTTAAATTTATTTTATTCAATTTTGACATTGTAATTTCTATTATTAATTTTTTTATAAATGTTTTGTTTCTATTATATTATCTTTCAATATTTAATGAACAAGTCACTCATATTTTCACATTCCTACGTGTATAGTGGTTTGTATGTAAAGAACCCATTGTGTTTAAAATTGGTCATTGCAGGTCTACATGTAAAGAACCCATTCAATTGTTTTGAATAAAATGAATATAATTTTAGTGTTTAGTTTTTAGCCTATTGTTTTAATTTTTTTTCTATAGCAGTTCAACAAAGTACACGTATTATTTAGGAGCACACATGATTTCACGTGTACTTTATTAACTTTGCGTGTACTTTACACTAAAATACTCTTTAGTATAATTGTTGAATAATTCCTTTTAACATTTTGGTTGAATAAATTATGTAATAACCCATTTTTGTAGCATAAATGAATGTAAGATTAATGTTTACTAGTTAGTTTTTTTTTTTTTTTGTAGCATTTCAGCAAAGTACACGCATTTTATGTAAAATACACGTGATTATTTTTCCTAATGTTCACGTGTACTTTACTAAATTTGCATGTGTTTTATATTTTTACACTATGTATAAGTCATGGTTCGAGATAGCACTATATTATGTCGGTTTTAGTGTATGATATAAGTCACAATTGATGGTATGATTCCTAAACAATAACACAACAATACATAAAAGTACACTCATAATACATAATAGTACACGCATATTGGATTGAACAAAGTCAATTTCAATGTGCGTGTACTTTGTGAATTTTGCGTGTACTTTCAAAAACTACACGCAAAAATCCCTTAGTACACGTAATAATACATGGCTTGTACAAATGGATCACCTAATATCATAAATAGTTTTTTTTGGCTTTAGTCCCATCTACAAAGATGTATATAGGCTCCACTCCCATGTGTTTTTAAAATTGTATGAAATCCCGTAACCACCAAAAACTGCCTATAACTTCCCTATAACTACACATCCTTCTTTTTATAGACAATGACACTTGTCCCATATAAGACCAACAATTAAAAAAATAAAAACATGGGAGTAGTGACAAATAAATCATTATAAACAGTGACAGCTGGCGGAGCGCGTGGATTAGGGAACGCGTGGGTTGCAGATCCCGCGCGTACAAAACCGTTATAGTAATATCTCCCTCATAAGTGAGGGAATATTCCATCATCATGATATACATGTGGCAGGACAGATGGCACAATCTCATTTAGCTAGGAACATTCCATGCCTGCTTGAGGGTACAATAAACCCCCAAGCCCTATATATACTCTTCATCTTCTCCATGAGAAGGGATCGATTAATTCAAACCCTAGCTAAAACTCTACTCATTTGTATACATAAGAGAGAGAGAGAGAGAGAGAGAGAGAGAGAGAGAGAGAGAGAGAGAGAAAACTTATGTTGTAACTAGGCCATTAGAGCCATATTTACTAGTGGATTTCACTCTCTCACACAGAGTGGCCGTAGGCTCCGGCCGAACCACTTAAATCCTTGTGTTCATCCTCTTCACCTCATCTCCTTCTCTGTAGAGTTGCTATGTGATTATTGTCATTGTTGTATACCTGTTTGAGCTTCATATATCTTTGACATAGTGATACCATTTCTGGTATCATTAGTCTGGCACCATTTGTGGGAACAAGTAGCACCATCTCTTCTCCTTTCTAGCTTATCCTCACTGGAGTCTCTAGTGGTGAACTAGTCATCCCCTCCCGTGGAGTTGTTTCACCATTGAAAGAGTTCATGTTGAGCTACAAAGTTTTACTCTTCAACTACATCTCATCTGTAAGGTTTAGTACATGGCATTAGAATTTCCACCACCACCACCACCGCCACCAACTGGTAGTCCTAGTCCTAGCAACGCACCTCCTCAGTTAGAAATGGTCGAAGTGGCAATAGCATTGAAATCCTTGGCGGCAAGCCAATAGGCAATACAAGAGCAGTTGGCTACCTTCATCCAAAATGTGGTAATTAGGCCAGTGGGAGCCCTGTCGGAGATGATTACTCTGAAAGTTGGGTAGCATCATCAGAGGGCCAGGCTCCTCTTCAACAGTGGAGGGACATTGCTGATCCTAGGCATTTATGCTTAGAAATGCAAGGCCAACCCTGCTCGGAGGATCGTTATGATGATTATGAGGCTCAAGGTGCTCAGGTTGATTGCTGGGAGCCATACGAAGTATTCGGGAATAAGGTACGCCCCATCCAAAGAAACTTAGGTCATGATAGGAAGCCGAGTCTTAATGCTCGACTAAAGGGTTCAACTTTTGATCGATTAAGCAGAGGGTTTGATGCCCAACCTTTGAAAGGCTCGGCCCAATTGGTGATTTGAAAGAAAGGTTATCTAGGTTAAAGAGTAATGCTGGCTCAAGGAGGGTGGGGGTAGAGGACAGACCCCCGTGTGGCCGAGACGAAGGCTAGCGAGAAGTAAATAGCCGACACAGGTCAGCAGCAGGGGAACCCTCAGCACAGTCGATTGAGGTAGCAGGGGATAACATTGATCAGCCGACGTTATTGAAGCGACCAAGAGGCCTTGTAATGACTCGATTCAAAGGCTAGAAAACAATATTGGAGACACCCTTAAGATCCATGAACAACTTGCATAGGGGATACTTATAAGGTTCTACTTTTGTGGAAAAAATAGTCAACTTCCTAACCCCTTCCAAATTCAAGCCGTTAGTGGTTACTCCAAAGTATGATGGGAGTACCAATCCTGTGCACCATATAGAGATGTACCAGTCGGCTACGAACATCTACTCCATCTCATATGAGATGAAATGTCTTCCATTCTCGAGCACCTTGACTGGAGCTGCTTATATATGATTTACTTCACTCCCGAAAAACTCCATTGAAAATTTCAAGCAACTCGCAAAACGATTCATCCATAACTTCTTCTTTGGGGTAAGACCCCAGCAAAAGATTACTCACCTACTGTAGGTTAAGTAGGGGAAGAATGAAAGTATCAGGGAGTACATCGCGAGGTTTAATAAGGAGATATTAAAAATGGAGGATTATGAGGAAAGTATTGCGATGACAGCGTAAATAGGAGGTCTGTGTAATACCCCGTATTTTTATGCTATATTTAATTTGGGGATTTATTAAATTTAATGTGATGATTTATTTAATAAAAATCCGGAAATTAATTATGTTATAATTATTAACGTGACTAGAGTTAGTAATTATGGGAAACTTGTTGAACATTACTAATGAGCATAGTAATATATTATATTGGTTATATTGAATGTCATAAGTGAATTAAATGACTGTTTCGGAAATTTAAGTCGGGACGTGCCCGTGTCACGTCGGGACTAATTATGTAAATTAAAAGGTGAATATTTTATAAGTTGTCCATATGGTCGTTTTGAGTGCGCCAACGCGTCCGGAAGGGTCGAGATAGTCAGAAAAGTGTACCCTGGGGTTTAGTTTGGGTCTCGGGATGTTTTTAGGCTTAATTAGTGACCCGGGAGGGCATTTTGGTCATTTTACAAAATAGGGTAATTAAACCCACGAATTTCTTAAGTCAGCCTTTTAGGGTTAGAACATTCAGAACCCTAGAACGGCCATTGAAGTAGAGAGGAGAGAGCTCTCAAGGTGATTCAAGGCCAAAACACCACCATTTGCACCACCGTCACCACCAACGCGTAGATCGCGAGGAGGAGAACGCAACCACACCAATATCAGCAGGAAACCAGACCTCTGAAATCCCAAGCAAGTGTTTAACTTGCGTATTTTTCGGTGGTGCAATATTCATATTAGTGTAGGAATGATTATGAGTATAATCAATGGAAGAAAACCCCAATTTTGATAGGGATTTGCATGTAGAAAACATTATAACCATATTCTGGAACTATTATGTGAAGTAGATGATTAACCTACGAATTTGTGATGATATATTAGGAAGAAATTCTGGAGAAAAACTGAATTACATGATAGTTATGAAAACTTTAGGGTTCTTGATGTTTATATGAGATTTTGGATTGTTTAACCATGATTAATGATGTATACACGCATGCTAAACGTTATAAACATCTGGAATTATATTAGTATGTTAGTAGTAGACTTTTTGGGTAAATTAGTGTTGGAAAATATGGTTATTTTTGAAGAACTTTGATGAATCCCGTCACAGCAATTTCTGCAGAATTTTTGCCCAGACCTGCTTGATCGATCGATCGAAGGTTCGATCGATCGAGCCCCAAACTTCGATCGATCGACCCCTCCTGGCAGACTCCTATTCGTCTTGTTTACTTAGTTAGATTAATTTATCATGGAATAACCTTTGGGCATTCTAAATAAAATGATTTGGGAGATATTGAGGACCAGTAGGGTATATGGATATATGTTAGAACCTATAATCTTCAACGAGAAGGGCATTTAGAGGATATTTACTTTAGGTTGGTAAATTTATGAAATTAAAGGGTGAGGTGCGTAAGAGAGTTACGTTGGAATCAAATAAAGTCACTTACTGAATTTCAGATTTGTGAGGATATAACCCATGAGTATTAGGTAATAAGTGAGAAAACCCTTCGAGTTAAGGTTAGGAATAAAACCTTATACGTAATTCTATAATTGTGAAATTAAGGATAAACGGTATAATTACGGGTGATGGGAAGAACCTATATTAATATGAAATTGGTATAGTTATATGATTGTGTGTACATATATTATATACATGTGAAAATCATACCCACGCTACTTGCTATCCCTGAGGTTTCCGCTTTGGGACAAGTCTTATCTCGATGGGACCTTTATGGGGGATATTGACTTGTACCCTAGAAGATAGATGTCCTTGGTACAGGCTATCGATGTGATAGTTCAGACGGTCCTAAGAGACGCCGGTATGTGCTACCCTCTTAGAGACTTAGAATATATGCTTCGCCTCAATATTGTTTGTGTATTTATGTTAATACAATTCGTGAGTGATTCCGAATGTATTCCCCTTTATGTGAGTGATATGGGGCTTTGGATAGTGGAAGTATGCACGCACCATAGTTTTATTCGGGGTGCTGTTATATATATATTATACGAGTAGTTAATATATATATATATATATATATATATATATATATATATATATATATATATATATGAGATTATGTCACTTGTAACTGTCTACTGAATTTGATAAGTAGAACACAGTGTGGACTCTTACTATTAAATACTTGTTTTGAAAAAGTATAACATGTCACGGTAAAACCTTAGGGTTTTTATAAAATTAAAATGAAGGTCCTTGGTTACTGTTTGGAATATTCTTTTAAAATAAGGTCGTAAATTTGTAAATCTTGCGGGTAAGCTAAGTTAAGTTAAAGCTTTTGGAAAGACGAGTATGTTAGATGTTAAAACAAACCGTTGGGAAGGCTAGTGCGATAGGTGTGCACATTAGAAGAGAGGTGAGTATTTCTCAAGAGAGAGACGAACTAATATGTTGTTGCATTGGCCTGTATCAATTTAAATACTTGCTTAACGTATTTTTAAAATCAAACACACTTTCGGGCCCTGACCCGTTTCTTTCTCTCTCTCTCTCCCTTGTGTATATATATGTATATTTTCAGGTGCCCAGCCACAGGGGCGTCTTGCTTAGGATCCTTTGAGAAGAACGAGCTGCAGCTTAGGTGGAAGTTGCAGGTCACTTGAGTAGACGGCTTCTGTTATTGACTCCACTCTTATTACTCTCATTTATTGGGCATGTGTCCCCCCTTTCATCATTTCATTTATTTGTTGGGATTTTTATATTTTCAGTTATTCCAGTATTGTTTTATGGGATTTATTCAGGATAGCTTATGATTTTTAGTTTTATTATGTTGACATTCGATTGACGAATGTATGGTTTTATTTTAGTTCATCGTGGTGTGATTCTATATTGTAGAAATGTCGTGTTGTATAAATAAATCTTTTCTTTAATTAAAATTTGGAAGTTTGTATGAAAAATGTTTTTGACACTTAGCTTAATTATTTAGGGTGTTAAATTGGAAAAATTATTTTTGATCGACAGTGATGCTGAGAATGAACCAACTGTTTACCTTGATTTAATTTAATAAAGGAGTGATCGCCCGGTATTTAATTAGGCGGGGTGTCACAGGTGGTATCAGAGCATCAGGTTCTAGTGTCCATAGGATCTGTACGGCTTATTTCGCTTTCAGCTTAACGTTATTTCTATAGAGCCCTATTTTTAGGACTATTGTATTCTTGCTTTTACGTTTAAGTCTTCAGCTATTCGAGATTTGTTGATAACTGTAGACTAATAAACTTGTTCACGTTTCAGATGCCTCCGAGACGTGCTCCGAAAGATAGGCGTGCCCAAGCCGAGCAGCCAGCAGCTTCGGCACCAGGCACAATGAATGCGAATGAAGTAGCCGCCATAGTTTCCCAGGCGGTGAATGCCGCGATAGCGGTGATTCAGCAGACTCCACCCCAGGTCCAGGCAATGGCGCCAGTACCAGCACAGCTTCCATCTGCATGGGAGAGGGTTCGGGATGCTTTTCAGAAAGCACATCCCCCTGAGTTCTCCGGTAGCTCCGACATTGTCACGGTTAGCCAATGGAAGAAAGACATCCAGCGGCATCTTCGCATGTATGAGTGCACCGAAGTACAAAAGCAGTTATTGGCTTCTTTTAAGCTGGTGGGAGCCGCATTACAGTGGTGGGAGTCCACTACTACTTTGGAGGAAAGGGACATGATCCCTATTCAGTTGTTCTGGGAGCGGTTTGACCGCAAGTATTTTCCACCCGCAGTGCAGACTGAGATGAGGCGGAGATTACTAAATCTGAAGCAGGAGAACCTTACGGTAGCTGAGTATGAGGAGGAGTTCACGAGACTTCTCACTATTGTGCCGGATGAGGCACCCACTTAGGGGTGGCAATTTTTGACACGACCCGAAAACCCGACTCGAACTCGACACGATTTTTGCAGGTCAGGTCATGGCTTAATAGGTCCGGGTCGAAATCGGGTCAGACCCGCTTAACCCGTTTATTAAACAGGTCGTGTTTCGGGTCAACCCGCCTAACCCGCAATTGACACGTTTATTTTTCGGGTTGATTTCGGGTCACTTTCGGGTCAAAAAACCTATTAACCCGTTTAAACACAAATAATTATAAACCGTTGATTTTTTAATCTAACGGTAAAAAAAAAAATGAAAAATCAAAGAGATAATTGAAAAACCTAATTGAAAACCTAACTTTAGAAATAGAAAGACAAAACAAAGGCAGCCGCCCCTCTCTCTCGTCATCTCTTCTCTCTGGTCAAAGACCAAATTGAAAATCAAAGGCAGATTTCTCCGCCATCTCACCGCCATCTCTCGCCATCTCTCTCCATCTTTCTCGCCATCTCACCGCACACACACAGGTAAGATTTCTCACCACATAACGCACACACACAGAAACACACACACGCACACACACAGAAGAACTCACGCACACACACGAAAACACACACAGAAAACACACACGCACACACACAGAACACTGTCACTGAACACACGCACACACACAAAAGTATCATTTTTCTCGCATGGGAGTTTTAAGAGAAAGATAAAAGGGTTTATTAAATTTTAAGGGAGAGACTTTTATTACTTTTAATGGAAACTCTCTCCAAATCAGACGGAAAAGGAGAGACAATGAGGAAAGAAAAACAAGATTCTAGTCTTCTTTTCTCTCATTAACGTTCTCTTTGTTACTATTCTCTCTTAAACTCCCAAACTTTGTAACGACTGTGTGTAAAAAATAAAGCTACAATTACACTTTTGAAGACAATGTTTTTTACTATTGAGAGTATTTACACTGCAAACTAAAATTCACAGTGTTGCAATTTCATGGTATTTAAACCCTAAAGCTGCAAAGTTAAATTCAGTTGTGTAAGTGTAAGGATGCACATAGAGCCCTTGCTATTTTAATTGTTTCAGAAACACATTTTTGATTTTATATTTCTGATTTTTTTTCAGGTACTGATTTCTGTTATTTCTTATTTTTGATTTTCTATTTCTGATTTTTTTTTTCAGGTACTGAATTTTTTTTCAGCAGGTAATTAGATTTATGTTATTGATTTCTTTCTGGTATTGATTTTTTTCAGCACATTGATCCATTTTGTACACATTTAAGTTCAATTTTTCTACACATTCACTTCAGATTCCATTTCAGTTTTTTGACAAAACATACAAATTCATTTTATTTTATTCTTTGCAGATGGAATCTGATGGAGTTGATGTTAATCTAGTTGACAATTCTATTGATGTCGATGAAATAATGGATGAGGAGGAGGACGATGATGTTGTGGATCAGAATAAAGAATCTGCTAAAAGCGAAATTAAGGGTGGAAAGCGCAAAAGACGATGCACTTCTAACGTGTGGCCATTCTTTGAAATTCTCAAACAAAATGGCGTTGATGGCAAGCAAAGATGTAAGTGTAAGAAATGTGGGTCCGTCTTCATTTGCGATAGCAGGTACGGAACCGGTAATTTATCGCGACATAAGAATAGATGTCAAAAAATTACTACACGTGATATTGGGCAGTTAATAGTTCAACAACAAATTGGTTCTGATTCAATATCTTTGGGTGCCCCAAAATTTAGTCCCGAATTATTTAGGGAGATGTTAATTGCCTCAATCATAATGCATGATTTACCTTTTTCATTTGTTGAATACAAGGGTATAAGAGCAATTTTCTCTTATCTACGTGAGGATGCACCACTCATATCCCGTAACACCGCAAAAGCAGGTCATTGAGCATTCATATATCAACTGTGGCTTCAGAGTCGGCCTTTAGCATGGGTGGGAGGATAATTGATCAATATAGAAGTTCATTGAAACCGGAGGTGGCCGAGGCGTTGCTTTGCACAAAAGATTGGCTTTTTGGTGCTATTGGTAATTATTAATGGTTAATATAAATTATAATACAATCATTCTAGTACTTTTATCATTACAACTTTTGATATACTTAATAATTATGAATGTAGAAGTGGCACAAGCTCAAATTGACGATCTCACCGAGGATATCTTGAATTTGGATATTAACAAAGAAGAAAGTCAATCATCTGATGCTCAATGCTCGACCTCTATTTCCGGTGAGCAAATTGTTACGTTAAATTCATGTGATAAGTTATTGTGTACTTATGAGTTATATATTTTGATATTGTATATTTCTGTATAGCACTTGGGGTGAAAAAATGAGATCGGTTTCAAAAAAACATCGATCAATTGCAGATGAGGTAAATATTGCATATTAATATATAGTTTAATTAAGTATCCTATTTGTTTTTTTAATCTTATTGTGAGTTGTACTCATTACTTTTTTTGTTCGTAGGTATGGAATGAAATGGAAGGAGATTAGCTTTTGGATAGAGTGGAGCATGACATCTTTTTGCAATTTGGTTGTAGATTTACAAATTGTAATTTGAATTTTAGAGATTTGAATGTGTTGTAATAGATAATGGATTAGATTTGGTATTATTATGTTATTTGGATGATGTTATTTGGATAATGACTAAATGTTGTTGGTATTATTATGTTATGTTTATTAGATTTGACAAATATTTTTTTGATTAATGTTGTGATGTTTATTTGTTAAATTGTGTTTGGAAATAAATAGTGAAAATTATTTAATGTCATAAACAGGTCATTGTGGATCATGTAAACAGGTTCCCCTTGCAGATGACCTATTTATTAAGCAGGTTAAACGGGTCGTGTCGTGTTAGCGGGTTGGACACGACCTATTTATTAAATAGGTTAAACGGGTCGTGTCGTGTTAGCGGGTTGGACACGAACCTGTTTATTAAACGGGTTAGACGGGTCGTGTCGTGTAACCTATATATAAGCAGGTTCGTGTTCGAGTCAGGTATAATGACACGATTACTTAAACGGGTCGTGTTCGTGTCAACGGTATGTCTAGAAATATCAGGTCTCGACACGACCCGAACACGACACGGCAACCCGAATTGCCAAGCCTACACCCACTGAAGGCAAGAAGATTTTTCTGTTCGTCGACGGGTTAGCTTGGAGGATCCGTCAGCACCTTATTGGAAATCTATCCCTGAGTACTTTCACTGACGTACTCAATGCAGCGTTACTACATTGCCAGGATCACCGCTTCCATCTTCAGGGAAGCAAGAGAGCAGGAGAGTCCAGCCAGCAGGGCAGGACCGGGGGTAATAGTGCCGGTGGGGCACCAACTCATGGACAGACTCGTCAGCACGAGCAGAGTTCCCATCAGGGGGACCCTGCTAAGCGATTCCGTTCAGGTGATTCTAGGCAGGGATTCGGGGGATTCAGGTAGGGCCATCAGGGTCAGCCTAATCAGCAGGGCCAGCAGGGCCAACACCGATAGCAGGGCCAGCAAGGCCAACAGCGTGCACATCAGGGCCAACAGGGCCAGTGGCGTGGAGGTAACGGCCAGCAGGGCCGTGGACAGCAGGGTCAGAGGGGCGGTAACTTCAAAGGCAGATGCTTTGGGTGCGGCAAACATGGCCATAGGCGCCAGGATTGCCCAGAGGGCGATAGGGCCCCACAGCAGCAGGGAGCCCGTAATGAGCCGCAGAGACCACTTTTTCCACCTGCCCTTCCAGCTCCAGCCCAGGTGCCAGCCCTACCAGCCATTCCAGCAGCTCCAGTGCAGCAGGGGCAATTGTAGTATGGACGTGTCTATAACGTCCACCAGGCAGCAGCTCCACAGGCACCACCCGCGATTGAGGGTATGTTTCCTATCCATGGTACTATGGGTAAAGTTTTGTTTGATACGGGGGCAACGCATTGTTTTATAGCTACGCATTTTGTGAAGTCCTTAGGGTTGTTAGCCACAGCAGAGAGCACCGTGACGTGTGTCGACTCACCTCTAGGGAGTGGGTCACTTATATTCTTTATATACCGGGGAGTAGGGGTAGAGATTGGTAGCTTGGTATTGCCTGCAGACATGCTAGTCTTAGACATGCACGAGCATGATGTGATTATTGGTATGGATTGGCTCGCATCTTATAGAGCCATGATTGATTGCTTCGGTGGGAGCATTATTTTTTCCATTCCGGGGCAAGAGATGTTTGTAGTGGCGATGCCTCGCCCAGAGGGAGGTTCGACCGCTCATTTATATTACATTGAGGAGGATACCTCTAAGGAGGTTGTGATTCCTTTGGATTCGATCCCAGTTGTTAGGGAGTATTCCAATGTGTTTCAGGAGATACCAGGCCTACCGCCCAGTCGTGAGATAGAGTTCGTTATAGATTTATTGCCGGATACGAGACCTATAGCACGCGCACCGTACCGTATGGCTCCGGCAGAGATGCGAGAGCTACGAGATCAGATTGAGCAGCTATTAGGTCAGGGCTTCATTCGTAGAAGTACCTCACCGTGGGGCGCTCCAGTCTTATTTGTAAAGAAGAGAGATGGCTCACTGAGATTGTGTGTAGACTACAGGGAGTTGAACAAGGTCACGATACGGAATAAGTATCCGTTGCCTCGAATCGATGATCTATTCGACCAGTTGAGGGGAGCAACTTTCTTTTCGAAGATAGATCTGAAGTCGGGGTACCATCAGTTACGGATTAGAGAGCAGGATGTTTCAAAGACCACCTTCTTGTCGAGATATGGGTCCTATGAATTTAGAGTGATGCCGTTCGGACTCACAAATGCCCCAGCCGTTTTCATGGACTTGATGAACCGAGTATTCAGAGAGTTCTTGGATCAGTTCGTCATCGTCTTCACAGATGATATTTTGATATATTCACACTCCGAGGAGGAGCATGCCGAACACTTAACGCAGGTTCTTCAGACTCTACGAGAGCATCAGTTGTATGCTAAGTACGAGAAGTGTGGATTCTGGTTGCGAGAGGTACAATTCTTGGGCCATGTTGTGTCTGAGCAGGGGATAGCAGTTGACCCGAGCAAAGTGTCAGCGGTGAGGGAGTGGGGGTAGCCCACGACACCGACGGAAGTGCGTAGTTTCTTGGGGTTAGCCGGATACTACAGGAGGTTCATTCGGGGATTCTCCAAAATAGCGGGTCCATTGACGAATCTGACTCGCAAGGGGGTACCATATGTTTGGGATGACGCTTATCAGTTGGCTTTCGACGAGCTGAAGGACAAGCTTACTTCGGCACCAGTCCTTGCTTTACCGAAGCCGGGTGTAGAGTACCTGGTTTACACCGATGCGTCCTTACGAGGACTTGGAGGAGTACTTCAGCAGGAAGAGAAGGCTATAGCTTTTGCTTCCCGCAAGCTTAAGTCGCATGAGAAGAATTACCCCACCCACGACCTGGAGTTAGCTGCGGTCGTCTTTGCATTGAGAATTTGGAGGCACTATTTATTGGGCGAGAAATTTCGTTTGTTCACAGACCATAAGTCACTGCAGTACCTGTTCACTCAACGAGAGCTGAATATGCGTCAGTGCAGATGGTTAGAGTCTGTGAAAGATTACCAGTTCGATATACAATATCATCCGAGGAAAGCCAACGTAGTTGCTGATGCTTTGAGCCGTAGACCGATTGACGATGTAGCGGACATCTGGAAAGCAAAGTGGAAGGAGTTGGGTCACCAGGACGCAGTAGCACGTTCTTTCATATCCGTGATGACAGTCACACCCGAGATTGTTACGAGGGTGATACAGGCACAGACCACAGACCCGTTTTGTCAGGAACAGATTGTACGACTTCTAGCCGAAGGTGCTGAGTCCTATTCTGTTAGTTCGGATGGAGGGTTGCGGTTTAATGGGAGATTAGTGGTTCCAGAAGGAGCGGAGCTACGTCATGAAGTGATGACTCATTCTCATGGGTCCCGATTTGCAGTACATCCGGGAGGCGATAAGATGTACCAGGACATGACACGACAGTACTGGTGGAGTGGGATGAAGAAGGACATCGCTGAATTTGTGTCCAAGTGTTCTACTTGCTAGCTGGTGAAGGTGGACCACCAGAAACCGTCGGGATTACTTCCGCCGTTGGAAGTACCCGCGTGGAAGTGGTAAAGTATTTCCATGGATTTCATTACAGGGTTGCCTACATCACAGCGGGGCCACGATTCTATCTGGGTGATTGTAGACCGTCTGACCAAGGTGGCTCATTTTTTGCCAGTAAGGATAGATTATACCACATGTCAGTATGCCCAGTTGTTCATCGCTGAGATTGTCAGATTACATGGGGTGCCCCTGAATATTGTGTCAGATAGAGACAAGATTTTTGTGTCACGTTTCTGGGAAAGCTTTCAGGAGGCTATGGGTACAGAGTTGAGACTAAGTTCAGCTTATCACCCACAGACAGATGGGCAGACAGAGCGTACTAATCAGATGTTAGAGGATATGCTACGCATGTGTGTTCTCGATTTTGGAGGAGGTTGGGAGCCACACCTTCCACTGGTAGAGTTTTCTTATAATAACTCATATCAGTTCACGATTGGTATGGCTCCATTTAAGGCTTTGTATGGCAGGCCTTGTCGTTCCCCAACTTGTTGGCTTGAGGTGGGGGATGACAAGTTGCTAGGACCAGAGGTGATTCAGGAGACCTCTGCGAGGATTGAGATGATCAGGGGTCGCATTCGAGTAGCCCAGGACAGACAGAAGAGCTATGCCGATGCGAAACGGTTCTTCAGGGAGTTTAATGTGGGGGACCAAGTGTTACTGCGTGTGTCTCCAATGAAAGGAGTGATGAGGTTCGGGAAGAAGGGAAAGTTGGCTCCGAGGTACGTGGGACCATTTCCCATCATAGAGAGGATTGGGCCAGTTGCATACAGATTGGGACTGCCGGAACATCTAAATCGCATTCACGATGTATTCCACATCTCGTCGCTGAGACGATATCTTCGGGATGATATGGACCATACGCACATTGCGATAGATGAGATAGACTTACAGTCGGATATCTCTTACGAAGAGAGACCAGTGGCTATTCTAGACTATAGTGAGAGGAGATTGAGGTCGAAAGTAGTTCCACTTGTGCGAGTCCAGTGGGAGCATCATAATGTGGAGGAATCCACTTGGGAGCGTGAGGCAGATATGCGCGAGAGATATCCAGAGTTGTTTTTACCAGGTATGCCTTATTTTCTGAATTTCGGGACGAAATTCCGTTATTAGGGGGGAAGTATGTAATACCCCGTATTTTTATGCTATATTTAATTTGGGGATTTATTAAATTTGTAGAAGGGTGTTATAAACAGAAAAAAGCAAAATAAAATAAATATGCTTTTTTTATTAAATAACATCCGAGAGGTACCCGCGAGGTCACCCAGAAGTCCAAAAGCCACCGCAAGTGTCAGCGCCGCGGCGAGTCCCTACGCCACCGCAAGGGTCAGCGCTACCTCAGGCGTCAGCACCACTTCGGGCGTCAGCGCCACTTCAAGCGTCGGCGCCCCGACAAGGGTCGGCGCCGCCTCACATGTCAGCGTCGGTTCAAGCATCAGCGCTACCTCGGGCGTCAGCACCACTTCAAGTGTCAGCGCCTTCGAGCGTCGGCGCCCCGCAACAAGGGTCGGCGCCGCCTCACATGTCAGCGCCGGTTCAAGCATCAGCGCTACCTCAGGCGTCAGCGCCACTTCGAGCGTCGGCGCCACTTCGAGCGTCGGTGCCACAACAAGGGTCGGCGCCACTTTGAGCGTCGGCGCCGCAACAAGGGTCGGCGCCGCCTCACCTGTCAGCGCCGATTCAAGCCTCAGCGCTACCTCAGGCGTCAGCGCCACTTCGAGCGTCGGCGCCGCAACAAGGGTCGGCGCCGCCTCACCTGTCAATGCCGGTTCAAGCATCAGCGCTACCTCAAGCGTCAGCGCCACTTCGAGCGTCGGAGCCATTTCAAGCATCGGCGCCGGGACAAGGGTCGGCGCCACCTCACGCGTCAGCACCACTTCGAGCGTCGGCGCCGCAACAAGGGTCGGCGCCGCCTCACCTGTCAGCGCCGGTTCAAGCATCAGCGCTACCTCAAGCGTCAGCGCCACTTCGAGCGTCGACGCCATTTCGAGCATCGGTGCCGGGACAAGGGTCGGCGCCGCCTCACACGTCAGCGCCACTTCGAGCGTCGGCGCAGGGACAAGGGTCGGCGCCGCCTCACATGTCAGCGTTGATTCAAGCATCAGCGCTACCTCGGGCGTCAGTGCCACTTCAAGCATCAACGCCACTTCGAGCGTCGGCGCCGCAACAAGGGTCGGCGCCGCCTCACAGCATCAGCGCCACTCCGAGCAACGGCGCCAGGACAAGGGTCGGCGTCGCTTCAAGCGTCAGCGCCACTGCAAGGGTCACTGCAGAAATGTTATTCGAGAAGTCCTGCTACAGGAGTTTTCATCATGAAACAGCAGGCTCTAAATGAACAACAGCACTAACACTTTACTTTCTTGCACAGGTTGCCTAGTCGAGCAAGCAGGGCTCGAACAGGCGCGTCGGGACCTCCTGGGAGTTTTGGCTTGGCGGCTGAGGGACAAGGTATGTTGAGCAAGCTCAACCACTTAGCACTATAGGATTGAGAGAATACTAGTAGGAAGACCCAGAAGTCACTCGGGACCGCACACACTGCATACTTGGTCACAAGTGAAGTGAGCAGCCAAAGAGCTGGCTACTCACAAGAAGTAAACTCTTTACAAGAAAATGACTTTTCCAGAAAAGGGGGTCCTCGAGGTCCCTCTCAAGAAAAATAACACTTTTAGAGGGGAGGAGGCCCTAAGGTCTCCTCTCTCAAAGATTTGCAAAATTGTACGTTTCAAAAGATAACTGCTATTTTGGTTCCATTAGGGGACATATGTGCTTTTGGGGTTTTGGTCGGCGCCAGGTGGCGCCTGCAGAGGGGACAGGTAGGCTGCCTGCAGGTAGGGACAAATGGTACACTTCAGACATTGTTCCCCACCAACTCTCTCAATTTTGGCGCCCAAAATCGCCAGCTCACCCCTTACACCCATGTATAAATAGACCTCTGGGCAAGGTCAAGAGGGATACAAGAAAAATTGCACTGTTACTCTGCTAAAATATCACCAGACCTACCTTGTATTCTCTCCCTGCTCATTCTCTTAGTGTTGAGTGCCTTGTTCCTTCACTCCCCACTGACAGCCATCACTCTCAGGTGTTTCCCTTGAGAAAATTGCTATTTTTGCTGTGAAAATTCATCTTCTTGCATGGAGTGAGTTGAAGCTTGAGTTTCATTGTTACCAGAAGGAGAAGTTTTCTTCAGAAGTTGCACCAGGAGACCTTGAAGACTTGCAGACAGTGTCCATTGGAGTGGGTCACGCCTCACCCTTTCCAGTTATTCATAGACCCCAGTCTCACTACCCTCTTACAAAATTTAATGTGATGATTTATTTAATAAAAATCCAGAAATTAATTATGTTATAATTATTAACGTGACTAGAGTTAGTAATTATGGGAAACTTGTTGAACATTACTAATGAGCATATTAATATATTATAGTGGTTATATTGAATGTCATAAGTGAATTAAATGACTATTTCGGAAATTTAAGTCGGGACGTGCCCGTGTCACGTCGGGACTAATTATGTTAATTAAAAAGTGAATATTTTATAAGTTGTCCGTATGGTCGTTTTGAGTGCGGCAACGCGTCCGTAAGGGTCGAGATAGTCAGAAAAGTGTACCCGGGGGTTTAGTTTGGGTCTCGGGATGTTTTTAAGCTTAATTAGTGACCCGGGAGGGCATTTTGGTCATTTTACAAAATAGGGTAATTAAACCCACGAATTTCAGCCATCCTTAGCAGCCATTTAAGTCAGCCTTTTAGGGTTAGAACATTCAGAACCCTAGAACGACCATTGGAGTAGAGAGGAGAGAGCTCTCAAGGTGATTCCAGGCCAAAACACCACCATTTGCACCACCGTCACCACCAACGCGTAGATCGCGAGGAGGAGAACGCAACCACACCAATATCAGCAGGAAACCAGACCTCTGAAATCCTAGGCAAGTGTTTAACTTGCGTATTTTTCGTTGGTGCAATATTCATATTAGTGTAGGAATGAGTATAATCAATGGAAGAAAACCCCAATTTTGATAGGGATTTGCATGTAGAAAACATTATAACCATATTCTGGAACTATTATGTGAAGTAGATGATTAACCCACGAATTTGTGATGATATATTAGGAAGAAATTCTGGAGAAAAACTGAATTACATGATAGTTATGAAAACTTTAGGGTTCTTGATGTTTAGATGAGATTTTGGATTGTTTAACCATGATTAATGATGTATACACGCATGCTAAACGTTATAAACAGATGGAATTATATTAGTATGTTAGTAGTAGACTTTTTGGGTAAATTAGTGTTGGAAAATATGGTTATTGTTGAAGAACTTTGATGAATCCCGTCACAGCAATTTCTGCAGAATTTTTGCCCAGACATGCTTGATCGATCGATCGAGCCTAGAGCATCGATCGATCGAAGGTTCGATCGATCGAGCCCCAAACTTCGATCGATCGACCCCTCCTGGCAGACTCCTATTCCTCTTGTTTACTTAGTTAGATTAATTTATCATGAAATAACCTTTGGGCATTCTAAATAAAATGATTTGGGAGATATTGAGGACCAGTAGGGTATATGGATATATGTTAGAACCTATAATCTTCAACGAGAAGGGCATTTAGAGGATATTTACTTTAGGTTGGTAAATTTATGAAATTAAAGGGTGAGGTGCGTAAGAGAGTTACGTTGGAATCAAATAAAGTCACTTACTGAATTTCAGATTTGTGAGGATATAACCCATGAGTATTAGGTAATAAGTGAGAAAACCCTTCGAGTTAAGGTTAGGAATAAAACCTTATACGTAATTCTATAATTGTGAAATTAAGGATAAACGGTATAATTACGGGTGATGGGAAGAACCTATATTAATATGAAATTGGTATAGTTATATGATTGTGTGTACATATATTATATACATGTGAAAATCATACCCACGCTACTTGCTATCCCTGAGGTTTCCTCGTTGGGACAAGTCTTATCTCGATGGGACCTTTATGGGGGATATTGACTTGTACCCTAGAAGATAGATGTCCTTGGTACAGGCTATCCATGTGATAGTTCAGACGGTCCTAAGAGACGCCGGTATTTGCTACCCTCTTAGAGACTTAGAATATATGCTTCGCCTCAATATTGTTTGTGTATTTATGTTAATACAATTCGTGAGTGATTCCGAATGTATTCCCCTTTATGTGAGTGATATGGGGCTTTGGATAGTGGAAGTATGCACGCACCATAGTTTTATTCGGGGTGCTGTTATATATATATTATACGAGTAGTTAATATATATATATACATATATATATATATATATATATATATATGAGATTATGTCACTTGTAACTGTCTACTGAATTTGATAAGTAGAACATAGTGTGGACTCTTACTATTAAATACTTGTTTTGAAAAAGTATAACATGTCACGGTAAAACCTTAGGGTTTTTATAAAATTAAAATGAAGGTCCTTGGTTACTGTTTGGAATATTCTTTTAAAATAAGGTCGCAAATTTGTAAATCTTGCGGGTAAGCTAAGTTAAGTTAAAGCTTTTGGAAAGACGAGTATGTTAGATGTTAAAACAAACCGTTGGGAAGGCTAGTGCGATAGGTGTGCACATTAGAAGAGAGGTGAGTATTTCTCAAGAGAGAGACGAACTAATATGTTGTTGCATTGGCCTGTATCAATTTAAATACTTGCTTAACGTATTTTTAAAATCAAACACACTTTCGGGCCCTGACCCGTTTCTTTCTCTCTCTCTCTCCCTTGTGTATATATATGTATATTTTCAGGTGCCCAGCCACAGGGGCGTCTTGCTTAGGATCCTTTGAGAAGAACGAGCTGCAGCTTAGGTGGAAGTTGCAGGTCACTTGAGTAGACGGCTTCTGTTATTGACTCCACTCTTATTACTCTCATTTATTGGGCATGTGTCCCCCCTTTCATCATTTCATTTATTTGTTGGGATTTTTATATTTTCAGTTATTCCAGTATTGTTTTATGGGATTTATTCAGGATAGCTTATGATTTTTAGTTTTATTATGTTGACATTCGATTGACGAATGTATGGTTTTATTTTAGTTCATCGTGGTGTGATTCTATATTGTAGAAATGTTGTGTTGTATAAATAAATCTTTTCTTTAATTAAAATTTGGAAGTTTGTATGAAAAATGTTTTTGACACTTAGCTTAATTATTTAGGGTGTTAAATTGGAAAAATTATTTTTGATCGACAGTGATGCTGAGAATGAACCAACTGTTTACCTTGATTTAATTTAATAAAGGAGTGATTGCCCGGTATTTAATTAGGCGAGGTGTCACAGTCTGCAGAGAGAAAAATTGCTTTGGAAGATTACTAAGGACCCACCAAAGTGTATGGCCAAGCTATTGGCGATGATCGGTAAGGTCATGAATATCGAGGAGGCTATGGAAGCTAAGTACGAGGATGAGAAAAGTAAGTTGAGATATAAAGCTGCTAAGTTCTCCATCATAAGAGACACTTTATACAAGAAAGGGTTTTTTCTCCCTCTACTCAGATGTGTCCATCCATATGAGATTGCATACATCATGAAGGACGTGCATGAAGGCTCCTGCTTTAGTCACATTGGGGGAAGATCTGTCTAAGAGGATTATTACCCAGGGGTATTGGTGGCAGACCTTGGCCAAAGATGCTGCAGCATATGTCAAGAAGTGCAACAAGTGCCAGAGGTTTGCTACAATTACCCACCAGCCTCATCAACCTCTGACTTCCATCACGTCTCCCTGGACATTTGCGATATGGGGAATTAATCTGGTAAGACCCTTACCCAGAGCTGTGAATAATTATTGTTATTCGATCGTGGCAATAGATTACTTTTCGTAGTGGGTGGAAGTTGAGCCGATAATCACAATTACGGAGCAGAAGACCTTTTAGTTCATCTCGAAAAACATCATCTATAAGTACGACCTACTTAACACCCTGATTTTCGATAGTGGAACACAATTTAAGAACGTCTCCCTAGAAAAATACTGCGAAAGGTTCGGCATCAAGTAATTCTTCTCCACTCCTGGCTGACCCCAAGCTAATGGGCAGACAAAAGTGACAAACCGAACGATTCTTGATGGAATCAAGAAGAAGTTAGAGGATGCAAAGGGGAGGCGAATTGAAGAAGTGTATGCTGTCTTATGGCCCTATAGAACCACGGAGAGGAATCCTACCAGAGAGACCCTATTTATGCTTGCTTACGGCTCATAGGCAGTAGTGCCGACAAAATTAGGTTTGCCTACTCATAGGGTTTAGATCTACGACCCTGAAAATAATAGTGATGAGTGAAGGCTTGATTTAGATCTTATAGAAAAAAGGGAAGACACTGAAGTTAGGCAAGCCGCCTACCAACAAAGAACAGCGAGAATCTACAATAAGCGAGTAAAAGCGCGCCCACTTAAGGTAAGGGACTTAGTACTAAAGAAGACATGGCAGAAACCCAATAAGCTTCATCTAAATTGGCATGGACCATATAGGGTCGTCGAAGATGTGGTGCTGGGAACGTATATATTAGAAAACCTAGAAGGATAGCCATTCTCTAACCCATGGAACGCCGACCACCTCAAGAAATATTGCCAATGAGATCACAGTCCTGCTGTCTTTTTTCAATTCTATTGTAATACACGTGTATGAGACTCAGATGAATGAAGTCCAAGTGTTCCTTCATATGATTATCTATTCAGATATTTATTTGTATTTATCAACTCATCTTAAGCTACAAAACATCATTCGTGGTGAATTAAGCTTAAGTTGCCTCGATTATGCAACAATCCATATGGGGTTAACCTAGTCCATGGACTGCCATCAACATCGAAGGGCATTTATTATTAAACACCATAATTTGGTGGATGTAAATTTTTAATCACTTAGTTGTGGATGTTGTAAAACATCATTAATTTGGTGAACTTACTCCCTCGGTCGAGACGACAGTGCATGGACGGGACAACCCTCCACACACTCTCAAAACGACGAGGGGGGATTTATGCCTAAACACCATAATTGGGTGAATGTAAATTTTAAATCACTTAGTTGTGGTTGTTGTTAAACATCATTAATTATGTGAACTTACTCCCTCATCCGAGACGACAGTGCATGGATGGGACGAACCTCCATATACTCTCAAAATGATGAGGAAGGACTTATGCCTAAACACTATAATTTGGTGAATGAAAATTTTAAATCACTTAGTTATTGTGGTTGTTAAACATCATTAATTTGGTGAACTTACTCCCACAGCCGAGACGATAGTGCTTGAACGGGATGACCCTCCACGCACTCTCAAAACGACGAGGGAGGACTTATATCCAAACACCATAATTTGGTGAATGCAAATTAAAAATCACTTAATTGTGGTTAATATTCAAACATCATTAACTTGATGAATGTGCTTGGTAAGCCTTGATTATGATTGATTCATCGTTGATTTGCTATATTATTAAATGCATGAACGAGCCGAGGGAGGACTTGATTATGATTGATTCACGATTGATTTGCAATATTATCTTTTTTTAGTATAACACAACATCATAGTTATGGCATGCAAGTAAATCAAGAGGAAATGCAAATAAGAGATTCCATTCCACAAAATACAAAGTACAGAGACGATGAAAAACTTCAAAGAATAAAAGTGTTCAAAACAGACAAAATAGAAGTACAATCAAAAGAGGGTATCAGTCACAACGACCACCCTAAAAATTTGGCTCAAGGTTGATGGTGGGAGTTTCCTCAACGTTAGGCTCAGTTCCACCCTCGCCCTGTATTACTTGGGCTGGGACATCGACTTGAATGTTAGCCATGGCCTCGGTTGCCGCTATTAGCTCCACATACTCTATAGCGGCATTAAAGAGGGGGTCAGACAAGTCTGGAGCATCCAAGGCAGGCTGAATAGAAGAGACGAACTTAGTGAACTTAGTAGCAATCCACCGATAAGCCGTCTTTATGCCTATCTCCAAGTAAATGATGCCAAAGCTACCGAACTCGTCTGAAGCCTTGAGCTTCAACAGCCTCGGCCCTGATCCTCTTAAGGGCCTCAGGAGATAAGGCCTTATCTTTTCCCCTCTGCACGGCCTCAGCAAGCTCTTTTGTATGGGTGACCGATGATGCGACCCAAGCCTCGTCTTTCTCCTTAAGCAGGTCGTCCTTCGTCTTCAATAAGTCGTCCTTGATCGTTAGATCATTCTGATCTTATAAAAGGTTAGCCTGCCATGACTCCAAGCATTTCTTCAGCCTTTCTTAGGATTTGAGTGCTCGGTCGGCCTCCTGCACTTTGGGATAATTCTTAACCATCCATTTATTAGTCGAGGCAAAGGTGCATACAAACTGTAGAGAAAGGAAAATCATGTTTGTACAGACGAGGTAAAAGTACAAGAAAAGACTTGTGCATAAGAAGAAAATAATTACCTTAGACATCAGATAAAGGCCCAAATCAAAGACCTAAGGAGGAGCTATCTTCTCCAAGAACTTGTTGTGGTCCTTGGTGGGAACTCTAAGCATCGCCCTCTTGGATCTTGTAGCTGAGGGGAGAATGGAGCCTGGGCACTTCTTAAGGTTAGAAATGTTGTTCTACCAGTATTCTTGTACTCCTGAAAAGAATCCCCAGAACAAGATCTAGCTCTGGAGCTGCTCGGCATAGACGAGCCTGGGGGGACAACTCTCCCTCTCATGCCGACCTTCAAGGGGAACTTAATCATTAGTCCTTTTCTGGCCAGCCTCAGAGGGTGTCGGCCCTGTAGATGTTATCTTCTTCGACTGACCCTTAGTGGTTATCTGCTTCTTTTTGCTTAAAGCGTTACGAAGGCCTGACACATGCATGTTAAAAAATTCCCGAGACAGATGAGGAGGGCGATCTGCAGAAACATAACATGGGTTATTAGTTACAGTCACAAAATAAGACAAAGGACTTGAAAGAAAGAAATTGCTTCACTTGCAAAGGTTTCCCAATGGGTCAACCCTCAACCTGGACTTATCTAAGTACTTCGGGGAGATCAGGTCTTCAAAGGAAAGGGGTTGGCCATTCTTCCCTTACCCCTTGAGGAAGTTAACCTTCTCCTTATTGGTTATATTGAGGCCAGAGTCAGACTTAGAGAGCATTGAGGGCTTTGCCCAAGTATTGGGTACCCTCGGCTCATCATCTCATCCCACATGGTCGGAGCCGACATGAAACTCCAAAGCCCTAGACGCATAGAAGAATCTCTCTTTCCAGCTATGATTAGAAGTCTGATTGATATGGAGGATCTTCTTATCAGACTTTCTGGCCCCCAAGTGGTAGTAACTGGCCTAATTTGTGGAGGATGAGACATGGTAATAAGCATATAAAATATCGATTGAGGGCGCGTCCTCGTACTTATTTCTCCATAAGGAGACATAACCTAAGATGACCCTACAGGATTTTGGGTCTATCTGAGTGGGAGCGAGGCTGAGACTAGAAAAAATAGCCCACACGACCGGGTCAAATAAGGGAAAAATCCAACCCTGAACATTTGATTATAAAGAGCGATTTCTCCCTCTCGTCTGTCATACACTATCTCATCCTCGACTGGAACTCGCAAGGCGACGTCGGGTTTAATGCCATAAAGGTGTTTGAAGTAAATAAGGTCAAGCTCACGGATAGAGGATTGGTATTGCTTAGCGTACGGACAGTATACTGGCTCGTCGAACTCAGAGCCCTCCTTCATATCGTCTTCAACCTTTCATTCACCCTTGGTAGTAGGGTAAGTTCTTTGGAACTTAGCATTGGTCATAAAAGATAAAGGAACTGCAACTTGGGGAATATTTTTATTGGTGGTTGGCTCAACAGGGTCTGAAAAAATCTCTATAGAAATGTCGTCTCGTCCAGATGCCTCAACTCGCTTTGGTGATGAGGCTCGAGACATGTTATCAGGCTCTCTCGTCTCCCTAGGATGGGTTGGCGAATACCTCCTGTCTTCCTCATACGAATCCCTATTGTCGTCTTGGGTGGAAGACGAGCCGACCATTTCTTCAACAGAGGGTAAAATTACTTTCAAAGGGATAGGAAAGAGGGGTCGTCTCCAGACGGGGTAGGCTTGGCGCTTAGCCTCGGCCTCTAACCTACGTATCTCTTGGAAATACCTCTCCCTAAGGGCTGGGTACTGAAATGATAACTCGTATAAGGTTTTTAACATTCAGTGGCCGAGGTAACACTTAAGTTAAAGTTGTAAATTACAAACAGTTTTAAGGTTGACTCAAAGATCAAAAAGGCAAAAGTGAATCGTTTTTCTACCAAGAACAGAGAAGAACAGTTTGATGGGAAGAATAATCGGAATGTGATCAGAGTGAACTAAAGGGCCAAATGATAGCCTAAATGGTGTAAACACTAAGCGAAAAACGCCCCTAAAAGCCTTAAACCACTTAAAGCCACCACTCAAAACCAACAAGCAAGCCCCTAACAGCCAAGTCAAGCTGTCGGAGTTGGGTTTGAGCTCACCGAAAATTATGAAGTCTTAAAACGATTTAAGAAGCTTTAAAAGCTTGAATACAATGGTGTGAGAAGGTTACCTGGAAGGGAAATGAGAATGGAGAAGCAAAAATGAGCTTGGAAAGACGCTTTGAGGCACATAGACTAGGGGTGGGCGCGGTCTGGTTCGGTCCAGTTTTTGTTCATTTTAGGGGCCGAACCGAATCATTCGGTTCTATATTTGAGAAGATCGAATTCAGACCAATTTAATCAGTTTAGCCTATTTAATCGGTCTAGGCTATTTTCGGTTCGATTCGGTTAATAATCGGTCCACTTTTACATTTATTTACTTTTTTTTTTCAGTAAAAACTTATTAAGTTTTTGTTGTTTGTACTATTTAAAGGCTATTTTGAACTTTTTAGGTGCTATTTTGCACCTAAAATAGTGTTGTTTTGCACCATATAAGGTGCTATTTTGCCACTTAAAAGGTGTGTTTTGCACCATTTAAGGTGCTGTTTTTTCCTTCAAATGTGCTGTCCTGTTTTGCTCAATTTGAGTAGAATAAAATATGTTATTTTGCACCTTCAAATGTGTTGTTTTGTACCTTCGACACATACAATAATATGCAAACATTAAAAAAGCTTCAAAAGTAATTCATGTCCACCATAAGAAAATATTACATGTCCAAGCAAGCACCATAAGAAAATATTACATGTCCACCATAACCAAATTTAAATTTAACCTTACAATTTTCATAGTCTAGAATAAATATAATTAACTTCAAAAGTAAGCTAAAACAAAAAATAGAGTCTCCTCCACCACCTCCAAAAGACGCATTAATCTGCCACAATAGTTGAAATTGAGGTCTCCAATATTTCTCCCAATATTTGTACAAAAAATACAAAACAACTTGGCTTATTTCCGTTTGGTTCTTTTTTCAACATAAATGACAACTTTTTTTGCCCATTTTCCTCTAATAATCTCTTATTAGCGGGGAACTCTTTGCAAGAAGGAGTGTGTTGTTTCGTATTTTTAGTCCCATTCTTTTTAGAGTTACACGCATGAGAAACGCCACAATAATTACAAATAGCTCCAGGCTTTTTAACATCATTATTTCTATGGAAGTGATCCCATACAGTAGATGTATTTTTCCGTTTGTGTTGCACAGGATGAGTTTTTGGCGACGCCGACGAACCATGTAAAGTAGCATTAGCCGTATCTTCACTCACTCCATCCATTTACACATGAAAAAAAATAACAAACTGTAAAATCCACAAGCAGAAAAAAATAACAAACTGTAAAATCCATAAATAACAAACTGTATGTATGGATTATAAACTAAAAATATAAATGTATGTATGTGTTATAAATTTAAAATAACAGTCTGTATATATGGGTATTTTAAATAATTTCAAATCTTAACAATCTAAGATAAAACTTCCGATCTTAATAATTTCAAATCAGAAAGGTTTATATTCTTTCTCTTCATCCTATCTACTGCCACAAGTTCACACATTTAAATCACTGCCATAATGGATATTTTCGGTTCAATGAACAATCACTGCCACAAGTTCACACATTTAAATCACTACCTTAATCATAAGAAAGTAGAACCGAAAATCACTGCCATAGATTGGTTTCTTTAATCACCGCCACATATTGGTTTCTTTAATCACTTCCACATATTGGTTTCTTTAATCAGTGCCACAAATTCCTTAATCACCGCCACAGATTGGTTTTTTTCATACCATAGACTAATATAACCAAAAAATCACAAGAAAAATCAAGAAAAAAATAACAAATAGCATAAGTAAAGTAATATACCGTTGGATCTTTAGTCGTCGGTGTCGGAATAGTTGCGGTGGAGTTGAAGTTCGTCGGGCCTTGTGTTTATGGCGCCGGATCTTGTGTTCATGATGCCGGTGCCGGATCTTTCAAACAATGAGGAGCAACCTTGATTTTTTGAGAGAGAAAAGTGAAGTGAGGAGCAGTGGCGCTGTGTAGTCAGAGAGAGAAAGAAATTGAGAGAGAAAAAGAAGTTAAGCCGTATATAGGAGTGTGGGTGTGTTTTTAGGGTTTGTTTAGTTATTTACTAAACTCTAAAAAAAACATATATGATAGATATGTTTATATAAAATTAATATATATTATATAATATTAAATTAAAAGGTCCGGTCTAGTCCTAAGACCGAATTTAAAATGAATTTTTTTGGACCGAATCGAATATTTCGAGTCTCTAAATTTAGGACCGAATTAAGACCAATTTATAAAAATGCCTATAAAAATGGGTCCGGTCCGACCCGGTTCAATCGGGTGGTTTTTTTTTGTTTACCCCTAACAGAGACAAGGGGCAAGAGCTCTCGTTCAGAAAGTTGGCGCGTTGGAGAAATAAAACAGGGAAGAAGAAAGGCTTTGAAAAATAACCCTTTTATATGCAGGTAATGATTTGTGCACGCTTTACAAAGCATCACACAGTTTCTCATGACCCTCATCATAACAAGCACGAAACCCTAAGCGTCTAAACCGTCATTCACACCTCGATTAGACACGACCCTACGGGAAGTGTGATAGTTATCAACTCAAGCTACCACTCACCTGATGGCTACCATGTGTCCTCTCAACAGTCGTCAGATTACATAACTTCATTACCCCTCAGCCTTATCCATATGTCAGAGACTGAGGGCTAGGGGGTGATTGATATGGCAAATATCACCTCGTCTAGGATCATAGGCTTCAGCCTAAGCCGACCCTCCCTAGTTGGCCAGAAATAAAAAGTTGCCACTTGACCGAGAAGGACTCGTCCTGCCCTTGGATGACTCGACCTCGACCCTCAGCATGATAGATGTCATTATATTAGCGGACTCTAGATCGATAACTCGGCCATGGCCTCAGCTTGGGTCGGCTTGACCTCGGCCTCATAGCTCTCATATTGCACCTCAGCCTCAACTCGGAATACCAGATCTGCATGTATAACCCCAGTGATCTCACTACAAGTGTATCCTCGGCCTCGTACCCTTACCCAAGAGATGGCGACCAATTTAGATGACACCATCATCAGTGAATCCCATCAGGGGGTTGACTCATCATCTCAACCTCGGCCTGGGCAGTACGACCGACAGTGACAACTGGTAGAGCACGTGGATTGGGGAATGCGCAGAAGAAGTGCGCGTGGGTTACAGACCCCACGCGTACAAAATCGTTATAGCAATATCTCCCTCGTACATGAGGAAATATTTCATCATCGTGATATACATGTGGCAGGACAGATGGCACAACCTCATTAGCTAGGAATATTCCATGTCTGCTTGGTGGTACAATAAACCCCCAGCCCTATATATACTCTTCATCTTCTTCATGAGAAGGGATCGATTAATTCAAACCCTAGCTAAAACTCTGCTCATTTGTATACAAAGAGAGAGAGAGAGAGAGAGAGAGAGAGAGAGAGAGAGAGAGAGAGAGAACTTATACTATAACCAAGCCATTAGAGCCATATTTACTAGTGGATTTCACTCTCACACACACAGTGGACGTAGGCTACGACCGAACCACTTAAATCTAGGTGTTGATCCTCTTCACCTCATCTCCTTCTTTGTAGAGTTATTGTGTGATTATTGTTATTGTTGTATACCTGTTTGAGCTTTATACATCTGTGACCTGGTGATACCATTTCTGGTATCATCGGGGATAAATTTATTTCATACTTGCATCGCAATACTTGTAGTTCCTTGCCTGACAACGTTTGGATGTTGAATCAATGCCTTTTATCTTAATAGCCCGTATAGATTTACATCGTGGCATATTTTATTTAGAATTTGTGCTACTTTTGATATAAAATACGTATACATTACCATGTACGAAAATCTGATAAACCCAAAGTAACCTTCACATTCTCTAATATCTTTGGCCTCATATGTAATACATTGAGAAGTTTTATTAGGAAATCCCAATGTTGGATCTGTCACTTCACTGCACGCTCCAATTACTTTTATAGATAGTTTATTTGCCCCACATGTAATTGGAGCGTGCAGTGAAGTGACAGATCCAACGTTGGATGAGATCCAACAATAACAAGTATGAGTAGTTGTATCCATACTTGTTAGTGGTGTTTGAAAAAATTTGATTGAGAATGTGAAATGCTTGGTAGAACTTCCACGATTAAGGTTTGATCACTTTAATTTCCGTGAAGTGTGTTTGTTTTGGAATTCAGGGGTATTTATATGTAGTTGTTGACCAAATTTTGATTGAGAATGAGAATCATTTTGGTGTTTTGATCGAAGAGACAACACGGTTAGGGTTTTGATCGAAAAGAGAATACAATATTTTTGGCGCTTCGATTTCTGAAAAGTGCGTGTTTATTTTAATTTCGAGGTATTTATATGTTGGACCTAATCGTTTAAAATTTGCTGAGCCCAATTTTGTTGTTCAAAATTGTTAGTCCAAAGACTAGATCGTAAAAGCCCCAAATTAATTTTAAGGTGTCGTTTAAATTGTGTGTAGTGTTAAGAGAGGGTTTCAATTGAACTGAAATAAAACAGAGACGTCATCTTTATACGAAGCCAATTGATCTTAATTACATTTCAATTTTCAAGTGACGTCACAAATCTACAGATGAAGACACCGTTTTCATATATAGATATATATATATATATTAAATATTAGATATTAGATTATTAACTAGTTTTAAACCCCGCGCGATGCGCAGGCGTGGTATAATTTTATTCGTAAATATATGCGACATAAATAATATTATCATTACATTTAAACTAATGTTAATATGAGATGAAAAAATGAATAAAAAATTTGGGACATATGAACATGCCTCTATTTTAAAATTACAAATCAACTACGTATTTATATTTTTTAGTAGAGATGGTAGTTCTATGATTAGTATACACTAAACACCGAGATACTTTTTTTTATTTAAGACATAATTATATTTTTATGTCTATTTGACACATTATATAAGTATTAATTAATAATAGATGGAGAGAAAATGGACACTCATATATAATCACGATAATTACTATCATATATATATATATTTCAAAATATTTTACTTAGGCACTTAATCAACTTTACATAAATTATACTTTAACCCCTCATTTTTAAAAAATATAATGAATAGTATCATGGACATGATAGACAGAAATGACAAACAATTAGAACTTGTGTGTTAAGAAAATAAAGCATAAAGGTTATAATTTGTATAAAAAAATCTGAAAATGACTCAAAATAAAAATAGCAAACCTTATAACAAAGTACAAAAATAATTATCCAATCACAATATAAAAAGAGAAAAATCAAAAAAGGAATATTATATATTTTATTTAAAAAACAATGTTATTAAACATGGAAGCATAACTCACTTCCTTTAAAATAGAACAACATACACCGTATGCTTCTAACTAACTAAATTCACATAATATGCTTCTAACTAATTAAACTCACATTTCTATATAAAGATTCAATCGAAATTATCTTAAGAAAAATATTATTTCAATCCTCACATAACACATTATACTTAAACAAAGTCACAGTCTATTCTATGGCTCCTTGTCAATTTTGTAAGGATCTTTTAATATTTGGGGTCCAATAGTTATTTAGAGTTTTATTCCATTTGTTTACATTCTACTCGTTTAGGATTCAAAATCGACAAAAAAACGTTAGTTAGCTAGTTTGATGGTCAGTTGACTCATTTTCAAATAAAAAGATTATTTTACCCATTAGTATAAGTATTTATTAGTGTATTAAAACAAATTTTACATTATATCTTATTGTTTTAAATAGTAAAACTTTTTTTACTAACTCTTTTTTATAAAATGAGAAAGTTTTATAAAATGAAAAAGTTTTATACACTTTTTTTATTAAGTATTTTTTTTTAAATCAAAAAGTTTTACAAAATCAAAAGGTTTTTTTATAAACTTTTTTTAGCACTTTTTTTACAAACATTAAAAAATATTATTTTAACTATTTTTATAAACGTTGAAAAAACTTTATATAAAAACAATCTTATAAAAAACAGTTTATGAATGTCAAAAGTTTTTTTGTAAATTGTTTTCAACTTTTTTCATAAAACCAATTCTTTATATGAATAAATTAAAAAAGTAAAAAGCACTTAATATAAAAATATTAAAAACACTGTTTTTTAACAGTTTTTTGTATAAACGTTAAAAAAAATTATGTAAAAACACTGTTATTAAAAAAAAAGAACTATTTTTAAAAAATATTAAAAAATGGTTTATATAAAAACAACATTTTTTTAAAGAGAATTATAAAACTGTTTTTGAATGTTTATAAAAAACAGTTAAAAATTCAGTGTTTTGTAACGTTTTTTAAAAACTGTGTTTTTTCCTTAAAAAAATAGTGGTTTATATAAACAGTTTTTTAACATTTATAAAAAATAGTGTTTTTAACATTTTTATATCAACTGTTTTTGAATGTTTTACGTAAAAAAATAATTTTATAAAAAAAGTTAAAAAAATTGTTTATAAAAAAACCGTTTAACGATTATAAACTGATTTTTTAAAAAACATTGATTTTATATAAATTGTTTTTTGATGTTTATAAAAAAACAGTGTTTTTTTAACATTTAAAATTATAATCCAAAAAAGAGAGAAAGTAAGAATAAGAGAGATAAGAGAGAGAAAAGCTCTTATAGTTTATATAAAAACACTTTTTGTTAAAAACACTGTTTTTTAAAAAGGTTAAAAAAACACTATTTTTTTACTGTTTTTTATATACGTTAAAAAACTGCTTATACAAAAACCCTTTTTTTTAAACAGTTATAAATATCAAAAGATTTTCTAATAAACTCTTTTTAACTGTTTTTTATAAAATAATTTTTTTTTATAAAAAGACATCAAAAATGTAAAAAAAAAAGTTTTTATCAAGTATTAAAAACAACTTTTTACATGAACAGTTTTCATATAAAATGTTAAAAACGTTTAAAAAACAGTATTTTTCAACGTTATTATATAAACTGTTTTTTAACATGTTTATAAAAAAAATTGATTTATAAAAAAAACGTTAAAAAAGTTTTATAAAAAACCATTTCACGTTTATAAAAAAAAATTAAAAACGTTTTTTTAAATAAACTGTTTTTTTTTTAAAAAGTGTTTTTATATAATTTTTTTTAAGTTTATTAAAAAGAGTGTTTTTAATGTTTTTAGTAAACAGTGTTTTAAAAAAAAAAACGTTTTTATATAAAATGTTTTTGACCATTTGTAAAAAGCAATTAAAAAATCAGTGTTTTGTTTTTAAAAAAAAAATAGTGGTTTATATAAACTATTTTTTTTAACGTTTATAAAAAAAGCATCTAAATATAGTGTTTTGAACGTTTTTATATCATTTTTTTTTAATGTTTTATGTAAAAAATTAATTTTATAGAAAAGTTAAAAAAACAGTTTATAAAAGAACCTTTTAACAATTATAAACTGTTTTTTTTTAGAAAAACATTGCTTTTATATAATTTAATGGTTATAAAAAACAGTGTTAAAGAAATAACCCAAAAAAGAGAGAAAGCAAATGGTTTATCAATAGTGGCGAGCCTCCAAACCTTACTAATCTTAACTAACAAATTAATCAACGAACGAAAAGAAGGAAACTACCTGCCGAGAACTTTGGCGGCGATATAACATACGTACAACCCTTTGTTTAGGAGAAGGTTTGGGGTCTTTGGGGAAGTCTATGGCGATGACCATGGTGATTGGCAGCAGTTAAAAATAATATTTATATATTGGAACGAAAGAAATGTATCATTTTTAATTGCTTTTGACTTGGTCTCGTAGTTGGATTAAATTGAATGAGAGAGAGAGAAAACTCAATAGTTCAATGCATCTATTAAATTGCTTGTATAATATTTTATAGAAATATAAAATATAGAGTGCCACGTGGATACTCTCAATGAGGAGGAGTCTTAAATGCTCATAAATGCCTTGTTTTGTATTTTATAGAGAACTAGGTGTAAACCTGCGCGATGCGCGGACTAACTGATCGTAATTATAATAAGTCATGTAATTATCGGATTAACATAAACTAAAATATATATAATATATAATAAACTTGTTTTAAGCTAACAAGGTTAAACAAAATACAAATTTATCTTTCACGTGAAACTTTAATACCAATTTGAGAAAAAAATAACAACCAAAGTTTTCTAATTTACCTCATTGTTTCTTTCTCATTCTCCCTAACATCGATTTTTATCACTCTCTCTCCACTGCCATCTTCAGTTCATCTTCTCATATCCTTCAAAATCTTATCTTCTCCACTCCTCTATCACTTTATCTCAATATTAAATATAACATATGTATACCTATAGAGACAATACCTTCACGTATTTCATCAACTTGAAACTCATAAACGTTAAATATCCATTCAAAATCAAGAATAAGAAAAGACAAAAAGATACCGGGCGAGGTGCAATGTGTGACCTTTTTACGATTTTTAACATCAACCTTTCTCTTGAACTTGAAATAATAAAAAATCAACTTTTTTTTTACCATAATCATGCAATAAGATGCAATAAGATAACAGAAAACACATAAGTAGAAAACACCACCAAAAAGGTGTCCCAACTGTTATATGTCATAAAGAAAAACAGATGTATATAGTTATTTTTATGCAATAAAGTCAACAAATCTGAAGAAACTTCAACTTACATCATATTGGTTCAAGTACTTTTCGGGTAATGGCTAAAAAAATGGTTGGCCTTCACACACATTTCGTCGTAAGTTGTCCAAATTCAGGCCTTTAGGCGAATCTCAATGACCTGCTTGAAGTAGGACATCAGATTTTCACTTCACACGGATTGCTCCCGCTCTAGATTAACCCTGCTTTTGTAGTCAGGTCAACGATCCCAATGGACCGGACCATGTCGGCTTATTCACGGCGGTGCAAGGCCACGAGCTGGGCTGCATGAGGGCCTCAACTTATTCATATTTTTGGCCGCCACAGATTTCATGCAATTTGTGCTGAAAATACAAAAAACAGAGAGAAAAAAAAAATACATTAGTAAGTAGATGACCCAAATTAAACTGAAATGTATACATATATAGAAAAGAAGAATTAAAGTGATAAAAAATGCACCAAGTTTCACACACAAATAAAAAATATAAAAATAAAAAGCCTTTATTGAACACAATAGGCATTACCATTCCTTTGCAAATATAATTGCTTCAAGCTACTTAAACCCCTTTTGCTACCATGGTTTCAAAAAGAAATAAATCACCAACATATGACAACAAAGTCTATAGAGACAAATGAAAGGGATTGGTATACAAACATTGATTAAAAAACAAATAAACTTAGAAAATAAATACAACAATACATAATTGGATTCTAATAAAATCACCACACCCGCTGCTAAACATTATCTTTTATTTCCAAATCATTACCATCGAACTTCATACGCTCCTTCTCTATATAATCCTCAATAGTCGGTTGCCTCACTATCACATACATGTAGATTGACCATACATGGTGTACATCAAATAGACCCGACTTGTCAGTCCTCATGTGAATTCAATGAGCATGTTTTGCCTAATCTTCTTCGCCAATTTATCCTGAACGTCTTGTACCACAACATTTTGGGCGATTGGTTGATCTCAGACTGAAATATAGGGAGAACCCCTGGCTGATGTGTAAGCTACAGACATGAACAACATTCAATTTTGCCAAATAATCATCTCATTCAATTCATAATTAAGTGGGTGAAACATAAATATATGATAATTCTACACTTCCTCAAGACTCTTCAATGGAAAATTATATATTCCAAAACCAAAAACTGCCCTTATCTAATCCTGTTGAAGATTAGAACCCTCCATCCCCTCTCAGTATTCTCCACGGAAGTTGAATTCCCATACCTCCATCAAACTATTATAGATGTAAGAAACCTGAATCAGAAATTAAAAACCAACCCAACAAATAAAACAAATAACAGTTACAAACGTGTCCTCCTCAGGAACATCAGTGTGTATAAGCTTAATAATAGTAACCCTAGGTTCAAGCTCATCAGGTGTCGACCTATTAGCAATATATGGCTCAAGAGTTTGGCTAGAGCTAATTCTCCCCTGTATGAACATGAACAGTGCACACAATAGTTTAGAAATCAAACATTTTTATACCATCAAGAAACCTTAATACACTTACAATATGAACTTTATAGTAAGTTTAAGCAAAGAAATTTAAAAAAGATCCCATTTGTAGTCATACTGAACATACACATTGATAATTAAGTATGAACCCTCAGTAAACATATATAGTTGGCCAGTGTTATATCATTATATACGCAATTCAATAATATGTATATATATCAGGCAAACACGTGCATGAGTAAATTAATAAGTGTTTCAATCCAATATCACGCCATATATGAGTGCTGGAAGTGTTATCGACCTGTTTCATTCTTAAAAATAGGAAAATAAAACGATACCTGAAGAGCCTTTTATCGTTCTTCTTTACAACTTGGCTGTTTAAAGACATCTGATATGTCATCAACTCGTGACCTCCTAATCTTGAAAACTCACACTGAATTTAGAACCCTAATTGATAAAAACAAAATGAAGCAACAAAGAAATATATAAATATGCATAGAAAGAGGAACGGTGTTTTTTAGCCTGTCTAACTTGTGATCTAACTTTCAAGATGATTGTATAATATGAAGAGTGTTACCTTATTGGCATTGCTCGTCCGCTCATATTCAGAGAGAGAGAAGATTAATTTATGGGTAAAATGAAGAGATATAGGGAGGCGAAAAACAAAACATACATTTTGAAGCCCTATGTGGTGGAGATGAATGGTCCTTTATCACCCTCTCTCCTTCGTATATAAGAGGTGGGCAAATCAATGACAGCTGCATACGTGGACACCCTCATTGTCGAGGAGTCTTAAATGCGATTGTCACTTTAATTTTATTTCTGATCCTTGGAAAGAGAAACATTTTATATTACTTTTCGTGAAGTAGAAAATAATGACCACCCAGATGAGCTCAACGGTCTTATAAGCTCACACCCTACCATCCATAAAAAAATATAGGAAAGCAAATAACCAATAAGATATAATTCTTGTAAATAAGTCTGTAATTTTGACTCAAACCAAAGATTAGAATTATCTTCTTCACAACATAAGGGTGAATTTATGACAATACGGAACAACACTCCATACATATGAGAAGCCAAAAGGTACTATTTAAGATGTGTACTATGATGTATAATGTGTTATATTTATTAATAGGTACTTTTATTTATATTACCTAGTTTTATGATCCTAAATTAGTAGGAATCAAGGATCTCTAAGATTTAAAACTTTGAATATATTTTTCATACTCTCCAATGTTGATGAGTTGGACCCATAATATGTTTCCTCACTTAACTGTTAACAGGTAAATAAATTTTCATTTTTTTACTTGGTCATAATGAAGGAATAACAAAGATACCACGTTTAAGGATTCCCCAACAACTATAATGTAAGACAAATTTAGATGATGAATTAAAAGGATTAAACAATCGATATTTACATGACATAAAAAAAATTGTGGTAATGAAAATAAACATGAAATATAAACTAAATAAAGATGAAAATTTATAACATTAAATTATAAAGAGAGATAAATACATATGAGAGAAGAGTTTTTGGAGAACTAAGAATATAATATTTGTCCCCAATGCACAATCAACTGCAAAAATTCAATCTAACTAAGGAAATGCATCTTAAAAGATTTTAAAACTTTCCCACCAATTAATGATCAAAATTCAATCCTAACAAAAACAACAATTAAGTAACCGTCCACCAAATTTCCAACCAATCAAAATGCAACAGACAAAACCCAGACAGTATAAACAAATCATCATAATCCTATCGTCATTACCCACCAAAAGTGACCAGTAGAAACAAAAGCAAATCTCCACCAGTGAGAAAATAAAATAGATCACATAATACATCAACAAAAAACCCTATTTTGAAAAAGGAAAAAAAAACATGAATCCAACCCAAAATCCACTTGAAATACGAACATCTGAAACCCTTTAAATCGAAAAAAAAGAAACTATTACAGAGAGAATACATACATGATTGGGTTTTAATGGTGTTATTGGGCAAATCTTCGTCTGTGGGTTAATGGAGGAAGAGAAACGGTGAGGGTAATGGCCAACGGTATGGGGAAAGAGAGAGAGAGAGAGAGAGAGAGAGAGAGGCGGTGCACATAAATGACAAAGAGTGGTGTGAGTTTCTAAGTTAAAAAACCTCTTGGTTCTCTTAAAAGGAATATGAGCAACCATGCCGACATTTTTGAAAACATTTTAGCAAGTGCTTAAAATCCATATTTTAAAATATGTTAATTCTCATATTTAAACTGGTATCGCTCTCACATGAGATACACCTCACCCCTCTTCTACCATTTTAAACAACCTAGTTAAGCTTATATATATATATATATATATACATCTCGAAAAATAATGTAAATGAATAAATTATAACATAACCAAACTGAGAAGAAGAGCGATGATGCATAAATTACTTTGAATAAAAATTATTTTAGCTACAACTTAAATTCTAATCGCAAAAAAATCTTTATTTCAAATGGGTAAAGAACAAACAATACATAGAATATTCAATACAAATGGAAACCCTTATTTCATGGCAAAGAAAAATAATACAGCTTAACACATCAGTTCTAAAGGAAACTTGTATAATCAATATTAGGCATAAAAATAAGTGCATAATTATAATTACCTCCTAGATTCTCTTTTGTAATGACTACTGTACAAGATAACACATCAATTTACTTGAGCAAACAACTTACAATCATTGAATACATACTAACAAATTACTTTTCTTATGAATCTATAGAGGAATAATAAAGTAAGAGAAATATCAAAACTTAGCTTGATTGGAGCATCTATCAACCTCGTCGAGAGGTCTTTCCGGTCAGGCATCTCGGGCAAGGTGGATTAGGAATTTACCCGGTTCATATTCAAATATATAGAGTAGATCTGGGAAAAAAAAAGTCCACAAAATTATAAAATCAATTGAAAGATGTTGGGATTGAACCTAAAACGATTGAAATCTTAGCCCTTAACTGGGTCCTCAGATTAGATACACCATTTCCTTGAGACTTACAATTTTTAAGAATATGCATCGCATTTCCATCCAAGTAGACAAAAAAACAGAAACAAAAAGAGGTAAAAACAAAGTAAAAGAATTATTGAGGAATTCTATTACCATAAAATCGGATGACGAAATATCAACAAAAGTGAAAAAGATCAATCTTGAAAATATAAATGACAATTAAAAGGAGAGGGAATTGCAACCAAGAATCTTGATTATGTAGTGTTTGGCATCCAAGTCGAAAAAAATGCAGAAACAGATGAATAATATCAACCGTTTGGAGTGAAACTAAAACTCACTGTCATAGATCCATCGTCAAACGTTGTTGAATAAAATCCCTCATTGAGCAGATTCATCGCTGAATTGAATTCTCATTTTTTTTTACAATTGATAAAACTCGATTTTATTTTTTAATAATTTTTTAATTTATTCCAATAACCGATTGGTGCAAAAATGATAAAACTTTAAGAGGGGAATGGTTACCTTCGACCTCGCAAGTGTAGACTATCAGAGAAGATTATGAGGGATGAACATATGAGTTTGATTTCTGCACAAAGAAATTCATAAGAAATGATGGTTAAAATCGCACAAGGATATAGAAATGGGAGGACATGTAATGGCTTAGGAGAGAGAAATGAACAATCACTTGAGAAAAGAGAATGGCGCCCCCTAAGGATATGGGAGAGAGAAATGGGAGCAACTCTTCGAAATGGAGGCATAATAGGAGGCCGTGTAAAATTGATACGATAATAAATGTTAAGTCAAGTGGCAGATTTTCTCACAAAGAAGCATTAAAGCCTTGTGCCACGTGTATACCCTGATAAAAAAGAAGCATTTAGATTTTCTTATAAAGAAGCATTAAAGCCTTGTGTCATGTGTATACCCTCATAAAAAAGAAGCATTTAAGTTTTGTTTAGTATTTTAGGGTATATAGAGATAGAGATAGAGAGAGATGAAGTCAAAGGTGAAAAAATCTTTATACATGGGCCACGTATAGAAAAAAGAGTGAAGCTCCTTTTGGCCACTTGCGAGTAGATTTTTAGCGAAAGAGAGTCCCTGTTTGCGTCTCACATAAACGCCTTGTTGTCGTTTGGGTGAGCCAAACGGTTTTTGTTTCGTGTTGTCGACCTTCCTTTTCCATCACTAAATAACAATGATTGAGATATAGGCGCAATTGCTGTTGCTAACATAAGCCATCGTCGGCCACCCTCAATGGGCGACTTCTAACACCGATGTGTACTCGCGAGTGGAGCGTATCGCCCTGCGCCCCTCCGGCGCACGATAACCTAGGGTTTCGAGGCCCCCCAAAACTCAATTTTTCTCAGGACAAAGAAATACATTCTGTTGTCCGGGAGATTAAACACGATCAATCCACCAAATTGCTCACATTGCCCACCATTTTGACAATCGGCCGCATCGTTGCCGTTCCGCTTCTCGTTTTCAGTAGGTCCCGTTTCACAATTTCAATGTTCATTTACCAGAACCTGGACCATTTTATTATTTGCACCAAATTTTATTCCTCACTTTCTGCTGCCAGCAAATAATCTTTGTACTAGATTATATTCCAACTTTTTTATTGCTTAAGGACATTCATTAATTGATGATGAGACTAACGTAATATTTAATTTCCACTAGCTTTTTATATGAATAGTTGGTGGGGATCAACTGCTACAACAACTATCTTCATTGCTGCAGCAATTACGGATTGGCTTGATGGATACATTGCTCGAAAGGTTTTTGAAATTTCAAATCAGCATTTGATGGACCTGTCTTTATTGTTCTCTGCGTCACAATTTCATCAAGAATAAATGCTTTTTTTTTTTTTTTTGTGTGTGTGTGTGTATTTCAGATGAAGTTAGGAAGTGAATTTGGTGCTTTTTTAGATCCAGTTGCAGATAAGGTATGCTCTCTTTTTTAGTGTTACTTTTGCAGTTTTATTGTGAATTTTTGGCAACAAGAAAGCGATTAGCTTCCCTTAGATTATAAGGACCATCTAACGGCCCCTTATTCGATTGTCTCTATGCAGCTCATGGTTGCGGCTACTTTGGTCTTGTTGTGTACAAGACCTCCGGAAGTTGCTATCTTTGGACAATTGCCATGGCTATTGACTGTACCCTCAATTGCCATAATTGGTCGAGAGGTGAATTACCTGACCTTTACTCAACTCTACAATTTTCTTGTTTTATGAAATTGTGTAGAAAGGGGGGAGACACCTAAGGGTCCGTTTCATTCGGGTTGAAATATTTTTAACCGCGGTGAAAAGTAGAATGGTAAAGTGCTTATTCACTATTTGGAATTAAACTTTTGTTCATTTGAAATTTTTAATAATTGCACACGTTATAATTATGTTATTTTGAATGGAAATAGTGAACAAAATGTAAACCTAAATATGTCAAAACACATTTCACCATTTTATTTTTCACCGTGTTAAAAATATTTCACCCTGAACCAAATGGATCCGAAATGTCGGTTCTTTTCCACATTCTTTTTTTTTATACCCTACGTGTTAAGATTTATCTTTAATTTCTAGATTTCATACTTATGATTATTGATTCGCACATTGAAATGGAGATGCTTATGATCAAGAAAATGCATTACTAAGATATAGTTTACATAAAATCATTGCAGTTGTAACCTGAAAGCTCCTTGACACCTTAAAGGTTGTACCACAATCCCCTTTAAGCAATCGAGTTTTAATGCTTGTCTAGATTTTTATCAGCCCTCTGGTGTATCAACTTTTGCCATTAGTGAGGTATAAAAAAATTATAAAAGAAAAAAAGTCTTGACAAAGAAAGTAGAGAAGAGGGAGAAGAGATTCTGTGACTCCTGTATATGGCAAGGTATGGGAGAGGGTCCACAGATAGCCAACACACCTTCCAAATCATTTTGTATGCCAGAAAAATTAGTTAGAATGATAGCAGTGACCTGGGCTCTTAGTTGGTTCAGTAGTCCTTACACCTTTTACATATATAGATTAAGGTAAAAAAACAAGAGACGGAAAAGTGCTGTTCTCTACAAACAGAACACATGGTATATCAGAAACCCAAAGCACCGAGGCATCAAGCAGAATTTCGCCTCCCTCCAATGATGCATGATATTATTAACTCCTATACCCTTGAATTGCTCATCCGTTGAGGGCCAGATAGATGAAACAAAATTGATTTTATCCGAGAATTCTTCCTCCTCAGCATCTCGTCTCGCACCTACCGAGACGATATCGTGTCACAAGTTGAATTTTGGATATCTTTTGTTCAAATCGGTTCATATCGCCAATATTCCTAAGATTTCAAATATTTCGGCCAAGTTGGTAAAGGGAAAGAAAAATCCAAGATTGGCACATATCGCAGCTACCTTATTTCTCATCGGAAACCTACTTTCCTTCCATTTTAGTCTTGTTAAAGATGCTTTCCGCTGCAGATTAGGAGTGGTTTATCTCCTTCCTAGTTACCATTTCCTTCAACTAAACTAGGTTTGTGTTTTTACTTTTGGTTTTAAAGTTCGGTCATTAAGTGAAGAAGCGTAAATTGTAAAAGTTGGAGATATGTTTGTGTGTTACAACCATAAAAGTTGAAGATATATGTGTGTTAGAGATGAAAAAGTTCAGTTTTGTTTTAAAGTTAATTTTTATACAAAATAAAATGTTTAGGAGACTCACATATGTTTATAAGTTCAAGTTTTTTACTATATAAAAGTTGATTATTTTTTTTAAAAATGATTAAAAATCTTTTTTGTACAAAATAGAAAAATATTTATAGCTCACTTGTGTTTCAAAGTTTGTTTTGCTACAAAATAAAAACTGTCTACAACTTAGTTATCACAAGTTCTTTTTTTTATTTCACAAAATAAAAGTTGAACTATTTTGTAAGAAAAGTGTTTAAGGGTCCATTGAAGCACATGTTGGCAAGGCAAATTTTTCATTGAAATGTTTGCCATGGCAAATCACCAAAATGTGCATTGGTGTGTGTTTCTTATTGTAAGGTGGCAAAAGTTGTCATGGAAATTTGGCTATCAAACATGCCAAAAAGATGGAAAATCTAATATATTCCATATTTGTCTTGACAAATTTTGTCAACTTGTGCTATCAAATGGACCTTATAAGTTTTTTATGTGCAAAATAAAAATGTTTACATCTCAGTTATGTTAAAAAGTTCATTTTTTTTGTGCAATATAATAGGTAACTGTTTTGTACAAAAAAATTAAAAATTAACTGCTTTTACATTCATGTTTTACATTTGTTGTTCATTTTTCATATGAAAAAAATGGTTTCATAAAAATTAGTAATGTAATTTTTTAAAAATTCAGTGTACACTTTTAATAAATTAGTACTATTTCATGAAAGCTAGTAGTATTCCCTAAAAATTATTATATTTCTTAAAAATTATCAGGGTGTCATTAGGAATTTTTGAAAAGTTCAACATGTGTCAGTATAATCAATTAAACAATGCTATGCGTTATTTAATATTGGTTTTGAACTTGTTTAATTATTCAACATTATTAATCTTATTATTTTAAATTTTTATATTTTTTCCAAAATTTTTTGGGTTCTCTTAATAGTATGTAGTTGTGTGTCGCCCGATACCGCAGCCGAGTTGCAAAATTGGATGTCTAACCATGACTGAGATTTTCAACCATGAAACAGACCATCCTAAAGCCAAAACCACACACTAATGTTAGCACTTCGCCTTCCTTTTGTTACCCACATTCCCCTAATCAGTAAGGACATCATACCAACTCTTGGGCAAGCCCCCACCAAATCTAACTCCCTAAATACTTCGCACCCTTAAAATTCTCGTGTGCTCACAATAGAGAAGAATATGATCGACACTTTCTGTATCAATTTTTCATGAAATGATAACCTAATGATAACCTAATTGCGGTCTCATAATTTCACAAGGGTTATTTTATTATTGACAGCCAACCATCCAAAAAACTGAACTTTTGAAGGCACTCTTGCCTTTTAAATAGTTTTAAAAGGCTCAATTTTGAAAACAACGGAGAATCCACCAATTTATGGAAATAGTGATTGCAAGGAGAATTCCCGCATATTACTTTTACTCATGCCCTTTTAGCCGCAATCCTTAAAGAGAAAGGAACAACCTCAACAACAATATTCAATAAAGAAAGGAAGTCCTTCATATCCCAATAGTTGAGTATTATTTTAAAAGAAATATGTCATGAAACATTTAATGATGTAGTCCAAGAGACTAAAGATTGTATGGAACACAAGCATTATTAAGGAACTGATTGCCTAAAAACACTCATTGCACCCGCACCCGCACTCACACCCTCAATGAATCCTCACACCTGTGCCTTATTTTAATGAATCACCACGCTATTACCCCGCACCCTGCTGCATCGTGCTTCATAGCCTAACATCTTCCAAAAAATGAATAACTTCCATGGGCAGCACTAAGTGCCCCTAGCCACCACATTTGAGTTCAATCTGATGGATTGATGCCCATATGTGCTACAAATAATGGGCATTAAAGGGAGTTTGTTCAAGCGGGAACCTTCCTAGAAGAGCATGGTTCAAAGTCTCGGTCGAGTTGACTCGGGATCGGCCTGGAACGAGACGATTCCGAGACACGAGTCAAAAAAATTACAAATACGGACCATATCGGGTTGAATCGCCGATATATCGCCCGATCCGAGTTAAACGGCCGATATATCAGTCGAGATAAACAAAATCGGACGAGATGTGAAAAAAAAAGGAATCTTGTACAATCTCAAACCAGACAGTAAAATCTTGGAAAAAAACAGGGATTATTAAAAGAACTAACCTTTTACAGTTGTAAAGGACAACCAAGTCACGGGTACTGAAAAAAAGTGACATCTTTTGCTATAAATCAAACCGGGAGCTTTCCAAATCATACATATCACTTTTCTTTAACCAAAAACAACAGCGCTTAGCCCTAGTTTAAACGCCGGAGAAGAAGAAATCCAAACAGGTATGGCCGACTCTCGCTCTCTCTCCCTTTCTTGTTTCGTTCCTTTTTTTTATTTTTTTATTTAAGAGGCCAACAGGTGTGTGCGTGTGTATTTTGGGTTTAGGTGTGTGCGTGTGTTTTTATTAGCTGTGTGCATGTGTTTTTTGGCTTTAGGTGTGTGCGTGTGTTTTTATTAAGTGTGTGCGTGGGTTGTTTTTTTGGGTTTAAGAGTTATTTAGGTGTGTGCGCGTGTTTTTTATTTAAGGGTTTAAAATGTAAGTGTATTTTTTGTAAATAACTCTAAATAACTTTAAATTGTAAAAACAAATAACTCTAAATAACTCTATTTTTGGTATTTGCCTTTGTTAACATGTGCATTTTTGTAAAATTAACTCCAAATTGTATTTTTTTTACCATAGTTTATGTTTTTAAATAATATTTGCATTCTTTAAAAAAAAAATACAATTTAGAGTTATTTTTTTTAGTACAATTTAAAATACAAATACATTTAGTCAATATTCTCTTATTTTTAGTACAAAAAAAATACAATTTAGTGCAAAAAAAAAATACATTCTTTTTACAAATACAATTTCAAATGCAAATACAATTTAAAGTACAATTTAGTACAAAAAAAATACAAATACATTCTTTTTACAAAAAATCTCTCAAACATACATTTAGCCAAAGAGTTATTTTTTATTAGAGTTATTTTTTAATAAAAGTAGACTTATTTTATTAGTGGAGTTATTTTTAACAAAAGTAGAGTTATTTTTTAATAAAAGTAGACTTATTATTTTAAAAGTAGACTTATTTTTTTAGCAGAGTTATTTTTTAATAAAAGTAGACTAGAGTTATTTTTTTAGTAGAGTTATTTTTTAATAACTTTAATAAAAGTAGAGTTATTTTTTAATGACTTTGAACAAAATAACATAGTAAAAAAAATAACATTTGTACCTTTTTTATTTTGTAGAATGGCTCCTAAACTAGATATTGGGTGGGAGCATGGAACTGTTGTTGGTGGAAATAAGAAGAAGATTGCTTGCAATTACTGTAATAAAGTCGTTAGTGGTGGTGTCACCAGACTAAAAGAATACTTGACGGGAGTGCAAGGCAATGTCGAACCGTGTCGCCATGTTCCTGGAGAGATAGCAACTAATATTAAAAAAATTCTTACCGATGGTATGGAGCAATGGGCCCTTGAGAAGAGGAAGAGGGAGAAACAAGTAGAGAATTTGCGAGAGCAAACTCAATACTATGATGAAGATGATGCCAGTGAAGATAGTGATGACGTTAATGAAGATGATATCACTCGTTTAGAATTGACACAGTTGAAAGCTGCTATGAAAGAAAGTCGAAGAATGGCAGGAGAACAACATAGACATTCAGTTCCCAGGCCAAGGCCATCCAAATCTGGACTTAAGCGACCGCACGTATCATGATCGTGGTCATTGAAACCGGGGGTTGAATTGCCTGCTCAAGGGATGGACCCTTCCATGTTTAGGTCGAGGAAGTCTACTCAGAAAACTGTGAAATCCATGTTCTCTAAAGATGGAGTGAAGAATGTTGGGAGGGCTATTAGCAAGTTCTTTCATTTTAATGCCATCCCGTTTCATGCTGTTGATAGCGGACTTGCCTATCAACATATGATTGATACGATTGCTACGGAGGGTCCGGGGAGTAAAGGTCCAATTATCAGATTGGAGGTGTTTACTTGGATGAGGAGGTAGAAGAGGTGGATGCGTACATAGCTACTCTAAAGGTGAAATGGCCCGAGTATGGTTGCACAATCATGTGTGATGGGTGGAGTTCAAGGACGAAGAAGCCTATCATAAACTTCATGGTATACTGTGATCGTAAAATCTGAAATATGAAGTCAATCAAGTCGGTATTGAATGATGCCAAATCAATTACCTCGTTCATATATAACAGTAAAAAAGTTGTGATATTAATGAAAGAGTATACCAAAGATAGGGAGTTGCTAAGGCCAGGTATTACGAGATTCGCTACCGAGTTTATTGCCCTTGAGAGTCTTATTCGCTATCAGTCTGAGTTGAAGCGAATGTATACCACGCATGAATGACGTGAATTCAACCGTGAGAGGACCCGAAGGAGTGTGGCCACTAAAGTGTCGGATTTAATTCTAGCAGATCGATTCTGGCAACGGGCTGCCGAAGTTGCTAATATTATGGAGCCCTTATTATTGCTTTTGAAGATCGTAGATCAGGATAAAAAGCTTACATTATCTATCATTTACGAAGGGGTGGATAAAGCAAAGCTAGCCATCCATGCAACTGTTAGAAATTGGAAGAAGTATTGGCAGGTGATCGATGGAAGATGGGAGAGACAATTGCACCGAGACTTGCATGCCGCGGGATATTTCTTAAATTCGGTGTTTCAGTATTCATCTAATTTTTCAAGCCAACCCGAGATAAGAGCCGGACTTGAAGAGGTCATCAAAAGACTAGAGCCAGATGTACAGAAACAGGCCTTGGCAATAAATGAGGTATCACATTTGTTTCCATCGATTTATATTTATTTCATATATGTATTGTTTCTAAATTGATTTGTTTGCCTTTTAGGTTAAACTCTTTACGGATAAGAGAGGGGAGTTTGGCTCAGATCTTACCAAGCAAGCAGTTAAATCTTCTCTTCCAGCTGAGTGGTGGAAAAATTACGGTGATGATGCACCCAATCTTAGGCGCATTGCTATCAAAGTACTGAGTCAAACATGCTCATCTTCGGGTTGTGAGAGAAATTGGAGTACAGGGTCTCTCACCCATACAAAACTTCGCAACCGATTGACAATAAAAAAATTGCATAAATTGGTGTATGTGCATTACAATTCGCGACTTAAAGTTAGGAATTTGATGTACATGCGAGATACCGAAGATTTATACAATTCGATAGACTTGAATTTAATATTTGAGGAGGATGACATCTTGGATGAGTGGACCCGAGAGAATGATGAAGGGGTCTTACCGACCGATGACTTAGATTGGTTGGATGAAGGTATTCAACAAAGCGAAGGGGAAGGATGACGGGAGGGTCATAATCAACCGACATCGGTCAGTGTTCTCTCCAGTTCTGGTGATGATCATGGTGGTGATGATAGTTGGCAAGATATTCCTGGTACTTATGGTAATCATGAAGACGATGACGATGACGACGACGACGATGATGATGATGATGATGATCAAGGTCAAGGGAGATGTTAGTAGGGGAACATCGAGTGGTAGCCGACAAAGGAGTGAAGTTGGTGGTAGCCACCAAAGGGGTGGTTCTTACAATACTGGTACACAGCATGATGGTGGTATGACATGGGCACAAGGAGATGAAAATTACTATGCCACGCAAGACACAGGTCATGGTTATAGCCCGGGAATCAGTGAACAACGAAGGCATTTAGACAATTTAACGAGATCCCCTAGTAGTGACGAGTATTCAAGCGGATATGATCAGCAACGTTTTGATGATCAACTACGGGCAATGGGTTTAATGACAGATCATGCATACCGCGGTGGAAGACATAGTATCTCTGGGAGTGGGAGTGGCACAGATAATTATGGTCCGGCACAACTTCCAAGATCTACTAGTACTAGTACAGGTGGTTACTATGATTGTTATAGAGACCATTATGGATCTACTAGTAGCGGCACAATAGGTGGTGATTATTATAGTTATAATCAAGGGACACAATATGGCGGGTCTTCAACTGATAGTTCTGAGTATAGAGGTTTTGGATATTATCATCACGGTAGTCAACCGGGAGATCGTCAACCACAATTTTTAAATTATGGATCATCTAGCCAGTCATTCCAGCCATCTGAGCAGCAATATGGTTCATATTTCTTTCCTTACCCAACTGAAAGAAATTATCCCTATCCAAATCCGTATGATCGATACCGCAACTAGATAGGGAGATGAAAATGATAAAACATTGTAATCATTCCTATTTATCTTCCATACAAATTTTTTATCTAAGTTTATGTGGCATTATATTATTTTCAATATTATTTTGGTTTACTATGCAATATTGAATCTGACAACTCTGCCGCGCTTCAGTATAACTAGTTCTACAATGCAATGCATATTGAATGATGGGTTTGAATGTACATCATTGGTCCACTTTGTTAATCTTATTTTTTTAGGAATTTTTTGCTCTCTCTAAATAGCGTATCTTTGCGTATCGCCCGATACCGCGATCGAGTTGAAAATCGGGTGTCCGATACGGGAACCGATACCGAGACTTTGAACCATGTAGAAGAGCCACATATCATTTTCTTAAGACTGCGTTTGTTTGTCAGGAAAGGGAAAAGTGAAGGAAAATAACTTGTACTTTTTGTTGCATTTGGTTAGCATGAAAGTTGTGGAAAGCTCATCCCAAATCAACAACTGAATCAAGAGGAAAAAGTTTTCCATAAAACATATCTTACCAAAGACTTAGGATTTTGGTTCAATGAAACTTGGTATATTACCATGTAAATTATTATTACTATTATTTCTATTAATACTACTACTATTATTATTATTATTATTATTAAGAGGTCGTACTTTGATGCAATGGCAAGTCCCTCGCCCAAGCTACGGTTGGTCTCGGGTTCGAAACATGGGAGCAGCCTCTCCATAAATGGGGATAAGGCAATTCGACATCCGCCTCTTCCATACCCTGCAGTTAAGCGGGAGCCTGGTGCACTGGGTACGACCTTTTTTTTACTACTACTATTATTAACAACTATTATTATTATTATTATTATTATTACTATTGTTGTTGTTAAAATATTTACCCCAAACTATTCATATTTAGTAATGTTTAGTTAAATGGATATTTATTATATAAATTATACTTTTTGCAATTGAAATAAAAAATATATTATACTTTTGTTTATTGTAAAATTATAACTATATGTGTGTGTGTGTATATAGTGAAGAAAAATAAGTTTTTAGTCCTTTTTGTTACATTTGGTTAGCATGAATCTTGTGGAAAACTTGTCCTATAACTATATATGTCTGGGTATATAATTTTTATTTTATTTTTATATAACTTTCCTGCAGTTTTCCTAAACACACACAAGAAAGTAACTTTTCTTTTCCTTCACTTCACTTTTTCTGGGAATCATTTTCTTGCTGAACTTTCCTTACAATCAAGCGGAGCCTAAGTTACCCACCTCTAAACCCATCTTCCTTTGTTTTTGACACCGTTTTCTATTAACGAGATGTTTTTTTTACCTTCCCCACCCCTTCCCAAAGTAAATCCCTCATGGGCAATGTTAATCCTCATTAATTTTTCAATTTTTTTTATCAGATTAGTAGGCATTTTGAACAAGGATAGGGAAATATATGGAAATGCGACTAAGTCTCGACTTGGTCAACATAAGACGACCACTTCTAGAGAGGCAACACTTGTACCAACCTTCAAGTTTCAACTGGATTTCTCCCTAAACGCATCTCAAAATAAGAAAATGGCGAAGTCCCATTCTCACAACCTATTTTACCAGCCAATCTTGCTAGCTTTTATTCCTCCACATCAATCCCCATTAAAAAGCTTTTGGACATGTTAATCTTTAATCCGGGATCCTACAAAAAAGATTAATGGTTCTTATCGATTTATTAAACCTACTAGCATCCCCACTTCTGCGATCAATTGAGAAAAGGTAAGATGACTTGAGTTATTATTATTATTATGACTTCTACACACACACACACACACACACATTTTGATAAATGTACTACGACAAATCGTGACTCAAAATCAAAAGTAATGCTAATAGTGGTTGAAGACATCTGCAGAGAATGGCATGAATTGTTAATAACTATTAGGGGGAAACTCATATACAGGTAGTACAAAAGGCAAAAAGCTCAAAAAGCCCCCAAACAAAAGAAAGAGTCGACAGAGTACAAAAGTGGATTTCAGAATCCCGAGATACGAAAAAGTACGTCCTCTGTCTATAATCCTTCAAGAAATCCAAAGAAAGTGTACGGGGGGATACGCCTCCCAAAGTAACAAATTCCACATGCTTAACATGGAAAATCCAATCCGGGGGTGCGGGGTGGGAATAAACTTCTTAAACATGTTCTTTTCCTTTCTGTCCTTACCAGCTGCATAAGGCAAAGTTGTGTGCCGTATCCCAATATTTATGAACACGACCCTTTAATGGGTAACCCCTCCACTTGGCGAACCCCTCCTCACAACGCTAGGCATAACCAAGTGGACACTGAATAAGGAAAAAATGGTACTAAAAAGCCCTCTCCCTCAATGCACATATTTGTAACAAAAATTGTGCATATATAGAAGAGAGAGAAAAAAAAGAATTTTGTCTTTTCAAAATTGCTCTAAAATTCAGCAAAACTGTAAAAAGTATTATATAACATAGAATTTCAGGCACTCCATGTCTGTGTCCACATATCATAATTTTTTATCAGATAGCTTTAAGCAAGCCATGATTGCCTAATGCCAAGTGGTTTTTAGGATGGATTCTCCTTGAAAAATACTTCATGATAATGAGGTCTGCAGGAGTTGAACCTTGTGGCTGGTCTTATATGCAGGTTCAATATTCTTGGCCACTTATACCTATTGTTGGGGGTGTATGGGTTCTGAGTCAGGAAATAATTCATATAAGGTATTGCATTTGAGATGGCATTGGCAGTTGTAGATGGTGAAGTTGGGGTTGTGTGCGTATGTGTGTGTGTGAGAGAGAGAGATGTATATAAAGTTTTTAGGTACAGGCTTTAGCTTTTAAGGAAAATTGCGGACCTAACTAATATATGGAGAATGCTTTAAGACAATTACCTTTCCAGAATTCACCTTTCATTATTGTGAAGGAGTATTGTTCACCTGATCACTCTGCTGAAAGGGTTACAATGTGACGCCCTCTATTACAAAAAGAATAGAGCAGAGAACTAGTGGCATTATTATGGTGGAGACTGCACCTTGACAATCATCCGGCTCTAGCCATTGTATCAAGTATGAGGTATGACGGAGGATCGTAGAAAGGGTCATTCCTTAGACTAGAGTCGACGATAATGATGATGGCACTGTGATGGAAATGGGGCTCTATTTTAGGGTTTCATTAGTCATTTTATTTTCTTTTGTATTTTCTTCTATTTTATTATTTGTATTTTCATTTGTTTTGCTTTAGTATTTAAAGGTAAGGAGTAGTAATGATATTTTTGTAATTAGGGCCTTAGCGTAGATCCTAAGTTACTCCTTCCTTTTAAATACCCACTTGTAAGCCTCATTTGAGGTAGACTTGAATTTTGGAAATAGAAAAGAGTATTTTTTCTCTTTAACGTGTGTGCTTAGATATTTTAGAGGCCTTTTGACGTGTAGTTTACGTCAAATTGGTATCAGAGCGGGTGTCGCTCCACATTGGCGTTTGGTGTATTTGTATCAAAAATTGTACACTACTATTCAATGGCTCCAAGGAGATCCGAACAACTTTACGAGGAGATTCAAAAGCAAAGGAGAGAATGGGTACAATCACAACAACCAATCTATACCCTCTTTCAACCCCATTTTCAAAACCGTAACTTTAGCCCACCCAAAACCCTAACCATCATCCCTCCCACCACCTTTTTCCCTAACCCCACCGTACCCATTGTCGCCATCCACCCCCTGACCCCGCCGACCCCACCCAGACGCCTCTCGCCGCCGGAAACCTTCGACCGACCCTCGCGCTCCACTTACCCTTCAAACCGCGGCAGCCAGACACATCCCTGCCTCTTTCCAGCCCCGCGACCAACCCCCCTACTCATGCTGCCCTCGCTGACTCCTCCCAACCTCTCCCAGCTGCTACAAACCCTAGACCTGCTGCCGCAGGCCACCCCTCAGCCCTTCCGCCCCACCCGGTTTGCAATCTGACCTCCAAAATCCACCCGACCACCCCTGTTCAGCCCCGATTATACCCTCGTCCACTCCCCGCTCCCTCTCGCAGCCAGAAACCTTCGACCGACCCTCGCGCTCCACCTACCCTTCAAACCGCGCCAGCCAAACACATCCCAGTCTCTTTCCAGCCCCTCGACCAACCCCCCTACTCATGCTGACTCCTCCCAACCCCTCCCAGCTGCTACAAACCCTAGACCTGCTGCCGCAGGCCACCCCTCAGCCCTTCCGCCCCACCCGATTTGCAATCTGACCTCCAAAATCCACCCGACCACCCCTGTTCAGCCCCGATTATACCCTCGTCCACTCCCCGCTGCCCCGAAACCCTCCTCTTACCCACCAGGGCCCCATCTGACTCAGGCCCCTCTCGCCGCCAGAAACCTTCGACCGACCCTCGCGCTCCACCTACCCTTCAAACCGCGCCAGCCAAACACATCCCAGTCTCTTTCCAGCCCCTCGACCAACCCCCCTACTCATGCTGACTCCTCCCAACCCCTCCCAGCTGCTACAAACCCTAGACCTGCTGCCGCAGGCCACCCCTCAGCCCTTCCGCCCCACCCGATTTGCAATCTGACCTCCAAAATCCACCCGACCACCCCTGTTCAGCCCCGATTATACCCTCGTCCACTCCCCGCTTCCCCGAAACCCTCCTCTTACCCACCCGGGCCCCATCCGACCCTTTCCCCTTCGTCCAAACCCTCAACCCGTGGACCCCTACCCGAACCATTTTTCAGCCCACACATCAAAAAATTACATCTCTGCCCCGATTAACACCCAAGGCTCAATTCAAGATTGTCAGCGGCTAGTCCAAGATTAGTTGCTCTACTTAATCATTCTTTCTCCCTCACTCATCCAATCGGGTCAAATCAACGATAAAAACTCCCATCCCGAGCCGGTTGATGGCAAGAAATATAGAAACGACGACATTGGATTATGTATTGGGGATTTTTTTTGAAATTTTTGTCGAGGATGTATGAGTGATTCGCACGCATTTTCGCGAGCCGAAAACATTTGAATTGGGAGATTTCTTCCCAATTTTTGGGAGTGGGGAGGATGATTTTGATGAAGTTGGATCGACGGTTATCTCTCTTGGGATTGAGGTGGTGATTGGTGGTGATTTTGTGGATCCATTTTGGTGACATTTTTTTATATGCGCTCGGTGGATGTTTTTTGCGGCTCAATGCTAAGGAGGCTCATCACGGCACTCCGAGACCGAGATTTTGTTGGTCGGCCATGTTTGGCTTGTGTTCCTATTCTCCACGGACTTCTTGCAAGCCGGTACAAGGGGCGTTTTCGAGGACGGCTCTTCTTCCATTTGGGGAACTCTTTGAGGGGTGCCTTACTCTCTTATCGTCCATCTCCTATGCTTGAGGATGAGCTTTTCGAAGCCGGGGAGAGTGATGGAAATGGGATCTATTTTAGGGTTTTATTAGTCATTTTATTTTATTTTCTTTTATTATTTGTATTTTCATTTGTTTTGCTTTAGTATTTAAAGGTAAGGAGTAGTAATGACATTTTTGTAATTAGGGCTTAGCTTAGAGCCTAAGCTACTCATTCCCTTTAAATACCCAATTGTAAGCCTCATTTGAGGTAGATTTGAATTTTGGAAATAGAAAAGAGTGTTTTTTCACTTTAGTGTTTAGATATTTTAGGAGCCTTTTGACGTGTAGTTTATGTCACAATGAGCTTGGGAACTCCATAAGCTTTGCTCCTAACCTACCCAACATCAATGCATTATGTGTGCCTCATACTTTGGAAAAGAGATTTAGCTGTTGGATATGTTTGCACAAGGCAAATTACTTGAAATCACATTTCACAATCAAACTTTTTAAAATAAATAGTGCCCGAAGGCATAATAGGCCACCAAGCCAAGGTTTCACAGCCTAGATGTGAGCTTGGGTTAAATATAGGCAATGATGTATTCAACATGCTAATATATCGGACTCACTGCAAACTTGTGTAGGGGAATGAAGATCACTTAAATCTTAGATGTGTCATATACGCCCTAAAGCTTGTTAGCTCTGAAAACTTTCCCGTGACACCTCTCTTATGGTTCCAACTTTTTAAGTTTCTTAAGGAAAAGTTGAATGTGAAGCTCTAGAGTTCTTTACAGTTCCGCTGGACCAAGTAGTTTTGAAGTTGGTAATTACAGCAATTTGGGGAAGTCTGGGGGGGGTATGAATTGGTTTCAAAATTAAAGAGGTTCTGATGTAGGGGTCTATTTATATGACTTCCATAACATAGAAGGGTGGACGCAAGGCTGTTTCATTATGAGGTTGCTCCAGAATTGAAGGGGTTCTGAGGTAGGGCTCCGAGATGATAGTGTTGGCAAAATACAGGGAATCATTATAGAATTGCATGGATTAATGGAGATTGATGTTGGGATAAAATGAACATGGCAGATTATTTTTATAAATAGTTGTTATTTGGAAAGACTAGAACTAACAATCTGATATTTTGGTACTTAACTGTTCAGCGAAAGTGCAAATTGAATCTCTTAGTTACAAATAAATCTTAAGAGTTTCTGTGATGAATCTGTTTGATGGTGTTGATCGAGAGCATATAGAATTGAACAAAGGAAAAGTGTTGTGAGTCCAAACAGCAGTTCATTATCTTTGTGCTCGTGCCTCTAGTGAGTAAGAACAAATTCTGTGTTAGTGTTGGATTTGTTTCTGGTCGGCCACTCTAGTGGGATTTGTATTAGATTGAGATAATCTGGCAGTCCAAACAAATCATGGAAATCTAAAAAATTTAAAATAAATCGAATTGCTCTTCTACCTAGTTCAAGTCACCTTGTCTAAGCACAAGTGATTGCAGCTAGACAGGGTCGTGCATAATATGGTTTTGATGTGCAGTGTTTCAAAAATCACTTGCCTTAAAGCGAGGCGAGTAAATATCACTCTGAGGCTTGAACTTCAAGGGCCAAAGAAGGGGTTCGAACGTGTGAGGTGTTATGGCTCAATGCGCCTCGAGGCATGGTGTAGAGGTGTAGAACATGTTGAGGCCTTAATTTTCTTCTCCTTCCATTGTCGATGAATCCTAAAATTTTCCTTTTTGGGGAGCTTTGTCTACTTTTCGGCCAGCAACATGCAGAGTTTAATATTCTTGAACTGATTTCTCTAAAAAATAATTAAAAAAATTTTGAGGCGAAGAGAGACAGGAACGAAGTAGTTTATTTAGTGGTTTTGTTTCAATTTTTATTTAGGCAAGTTCCTCGTATAAGAGTTTTCCTAATAAGCAAAACACACGCACATATATATTTTACTGATATACATAAATAATCAGCGTTTACAATATATATATGCACACACATCATTGGTGATGTTAATCTTAGGCCTATTTGACGATGATATGTGACAATACATTATTTATAGGTCTGGTTATATTGATTAAGTTATTTTGCACTATTTTTGTGGTTTTATAAGTATTACGTGTCAACTTGCGTCGTGCTATCATGCTGCCTCTCATATTGCCAGGTGTAACTGCATGCAATTGTGTCTCAACGCACCTCGTGCCTTTGGAATTGTGTGCTTGTAGTTTAAGATCAAACTTATGGGCAAACTTTTATGAACATTCAATCCTTCATGAATATAAATTACATGAATTTTGTCTATATCTGATGCAGGTCCATGAGGACACGAATAATCATATTATTGGTTATTTTGGATTTATCTATTTGGGTATTTAATTGAATTTAGGATTTATGTTATAGTTTTTGTTTACTTTATTTTTTTAATTTTTAAATTTATTTATTATTATTTGATTTTATTTAGTTTCCTTGTTTATTTAAATACATCAGTCACATTTATTATTATTTGATTTTATGTAGTATAAATAAACAATTGGATAGCTTCTCTAATCAATTTTTATTATGAATTAAAGTTATGTCTTTTGTTCTCGGATTTGAGAATCCCAATTGGCTATTGTAGAAGATTACACTTTTGCAAATTAACTTATATCACTATATTAGTTATGGTTTTAACTTTGTTTTGTTACTTTTTTATTTTTTCTTATCATCAAGGTATCATCGAGTGTGGACACCAAATCATTCTATTTTATAACCTTGTTCAAGTGATTTTGTATCTTTCAACACGTTGTTATTCAATAAGGAAATAGAGCAAGGTGTACTAGCTAGTATTATAAACAAACCATTGGTTAGTGACGTAAACTACACGTCAAAAGGCTCCTAAAGATATGTAAACACACGGTTTTAGGGAGAGAAATACTCTTTTCTATTCCATGTCTACCTCAAATGAGGCTTACATGGGGGTATTTAAAGGGGAGGAGTAGCTTAGGCTCTAAACCAATGCTCTAATTACAAAAATGCCATTAATTGCCTTTTGCTACTCGTACCTCTAAATACTAAAATAAAAGGAAAATACAATCACATAATAAAATAAAAGAAAATAACGAAAATACAATAAAATGCAATAAACTCATAAAATGGACCCATTTCCATCTCTCTCTCTCCCTCTTAAGACCAAGCTCGTCCTTGAGCGTGCAAAAAAATTGGGGACCCGTGAGGAAATTCTAAAAAAAATTTGCCAAAAACTTGTGGGGGCCAAAAAATAATTTTTTGAAAGTTGAATGCACGCCCCACAAATTTTCTTCTTCTTTTCTTCTCTTCTTTTCTCTTGCGTCATCCAACTAGCCCTAAAAGCCTCCTCTTGGGTCAAAAACCAACGCTTCGGAGCACCAAGATGGGTTTGGATGGGTCAACCCAAGTGATTTCGAGCAAAAATAGGACAAAACCCTAGGGTTTTGAGACTGTTTTGGGGTTCAACAAGGGGCGAGCACCTGGGAAGGATTCCGGCCGGGGGGGGGGTCGGGTTAGTGGTTTTTTGGGTTAGGGTGAGCTAGGGTTTGGGCCGGGGGTAGGTAGAGTGGTTGCTGGGTTCGGGTTGTGTTTTTTTTTGGGTTGGGGGGACTGGGGAAGGGGTTGGCCACGGTTTGGGGACTGCTGGGGTGGTCGGCGGGGTTAGGGTTAGGATAGCGGGTAGGTTAGGGTTACTGTTTTGAATGGGTAAGCTAGTGTTTTGGATTTTGGAGGAGATGAGTTGGAGGAGGGCATCAATTTGTTGTTGTTTTTGTTACAATTTTTTCAATCTTTGGTTGAGTTCTTGAATGCCATTTCTCACTTCTTGATTCTCTTTTTGTTGTTGTTTGGATCTTTTGGGAGCTATTGATTGTAGCGTACGATTTGATGAAAAATACACTGATACACCAAACACCAATGTTGGAGCGACACCCGCTCTGATACCAATTTGATGTAAACTACACGTCAAAATGCTCCTAAAGATATCTAACACTTTTAGAGAGAGACTATTTTCTATTATAAAATCAAGTCTACCTCAAATGAGGCTTACATGAGAGTATTCAAAGGGGACGAGTAGCTTAGGCTCTAAGCTAATGCTCTAATTATAAAAATTCCATTAATTGCCTTTTGCTACTTCTATTTCTAAATACTAAAATAAAAGAAAAATACAATGACATAATAAAATAAAGGAAAATCCACTTCGGATACGGATTATTTGTGACGGATACCTTAGTATCCATATCCGTATTGATTTTTCCTGGTATCTAAAAGTGGTATCGGAATCCTCTCTTTCGGATATCTATTCGGATGAATTTTTGCAAAAAACGGATTCGAATACTGGACGGATTCGGATTTTCGAATATCCATTTACACCTTATTGAGCGTAGACACCAAATCATCGCATTTTTATAACCTTGTTTAAGCGATTTCGTATATTTTAGCTTTTTGTCATTCAATAAGGAAATAAAGCAATGCGTACTAGCACATCTTTTGTGTGTTTTTAGTAGTTTAATTAAAAGTGAGGAGTAAAAACAAGAAAGATCCCATCCGATTTCTTGGCAATTTTGAACCCTTTACATTGTAGTTTGAAAAATCTTGAAAACAAAAGTAGTATGTTCTTGTGTTCTCTTTCCAATGGCTAAAACCATGTGTTGATCAAAAGTTTGAATAAAAATTGTGGTCCAAATAATAAGATGTTGCAAACCAGTTTTCTCGACACCTTGGCCAACCCGAGGTGCGCGCCTGATCGGAGTGAGTCACATTATACAAAACATGTAAAAATTGTATATTTATAGTAATAAAATTATTTTATGATCTAAAATTTGAAATATATAGCATAGATTCCTATTATACAAAGTTATGAAGAGAATAAGAAGATATATCTAATACACTATATGAAAAAAATAGGGAAAAATGCAAAATTAACTCTAGAGTTTGGGGTGTCATTTTCAATTTTAGACCCGATGTTTCAAAAGTTGCAGTGGTAATCATTAAGTTTTTAAAGTGTTCAAAAGTTTAAAAAGATAAAAATAAATACACAGGGAGGGGGGTGGGTTTTGTAAATCCATATTCTCACTCCCACCACCCAACACTGTTATTGCTGCCGTCGCCCCCTTTCTTCGCCGCCTATCATGAGAACAACCCATGGCGGTTGCAAGGCTATGCCCGGGATAATTTCCACATTTCACTAACATCATCAGCATCTCGGACTGCTGCTGATTAAAATTAAAACTCAGTACTACTAAACAAGTGTAAATTGAAGAACTGGGTGACAATCAAATGCAATTCAAATATATTATTATGTATATATGTACATATTGCAGAACCAAAGTCATAATTTAAAATTTGTACCTTATTAGATGAACTCAATTATTAATGAGCCCTAAGAATTGAATAACAAACTCAAAACATAACAAAATAGATTTCAGATCCATTGTAATCTCAAAACAAACTCAATCATCGAAACCAACCATTAATGTTACTGCTTCCAGATCTGGAACTGGTATATATATTAACAAAAATTCTCATATACAACCATTAGAATATGGTAATGCATAATTTTGATATCCCCTTCAAACTTTGAACCACCTATAACCAGTGGCGGGAGTATCCAGGATTATAGTTCAACCGGGGCGAAATCGATTCATATTTTATTTAACGACACTAATAAATAATCAACTCATAAAAACCAACAACCGATAAAACATAAAGATTTAATATGATTTCATAACAATTGATCCACACATAACCAGAAATTGCCAATACAAAGGGATTGTTCACAATATTCCCCTACATGGCTTCATATTCTGAAAATATTGAATGGTATCTTCCGTATTTAACATTTTTGAAAATATCCTGTTTCAACACAAATTTTAAATTCAACACAATTTTTAAACGGTTTAAAGTTTCAACACAATTTAAATTAACAACCTAGTTTAAACTGTTTTATTGTAAATTTCAACACAATTTCAACACAATTTCCCAAAGATTTGTACCTAACCTATATCTGTTTCAACACAATTTCTGTTTTGTACACATATCTATATCTGTTTTGTACACAATTTCAACACAAATCTATATCTGTTTTGTACGGAGAGAGAGACTGTTTGTTTTGTACCTGTTTTGTTGATGGAATGAAGCTCTGGCGGGTTGAGGCGGGTTCCGGAGAAGTTGAGAGGTCCGACATCGACGTTGAGGCAAATCAGATGTACGGAGAGAGAGGAGATGAGGTGAGGAGGAGGGTAGCCTAGCCGCGGCTGAGAGAGAGAAGAGAGGAGAAGAAGGTAGGGTTTGGTTTGCGTGTGTTTGAGACGTGTGTGTGTTTGAAACGTAAAGTTTTTTTTATTTTTATTAATTACACACTTGCACCCTCATCTTTGTAAATAATAAGAGAACACCTTTAAGTTTGAATTTTTACCAAAACACCCCTACTTTTTATTTATTTATTTTTTAAATTTGAACTGGGGCAGCTGCCCCACCTTGGCCTATGGTGGGTCCGCCCCTGCCTATAACCCTTTTGCCAGTGAGATTCGTGACTGATTTGTCCCTTTTTGAGAGAGAGAGATGGGGAGGTGCAGTGAGGGGATGATTGGCGAGGCGGCGAGAGGGTAGGGGTTGATGGTAGTTTAACAATTGGGGCGGTAGGGTGGGGGTGGCAGGGATAGACAGGTTTTTGCCCGGGGGGTGAGGCCATGAGAGTCTAAAGCTGTCTTCAATTTTTGTTTTATTAGGTGTATATATATATTAAGAGTATGTGTCCATCAACTATTGGATAACTCAGAAAAATTGCCACATAAGATACCCAGTAAATTATCTCCGTGAAGTAACAGTAAGATAATGGAGGGTGAAAATTGAACAATTTAAAAACTTAAGGGTTAACATCGAAATTTTTTAAATATTGGGTCTAAAATTGAAAATGACCAAAACTTCGGGGTCAATTTTGCATTTTCCCCCCAAAATATAATCAATTATCAAATTTTGTTAAACATTTTAACTATAAAATAATCAGCAAAAACAAAAATATTAATATATTTAAAACAAATGTACTCCTTTGTGAGGAAGAAAAATAAAAATCAATCGGAAATGGAGTTTTTTGCACAACACCAAATATGTTTTGAAGTTTATGTTACAATGAATCTAAGATTGATTTACACATGAACATTGATAACAATACTTTAAAGCCTTACACTTTTAACATTACTAACAGTTCTTTTGTTTGAGGCGAAAGAAGATTCCGATGATGAATCAGAGGCAGAAAAGGAATCTGAAGTTGAAGAATATGAATCTGATGGTGGAGCTAGTGAAGACAGGCTCAGAAGAGGACGACTCCTTCTTCAATTTCCTTGGTCCCCGGCGAAATTTCCGTTTCAAACGGCAAAGAAACAGATGGAAATTAGGGTTATTTGAGTATTTTCTTGTATTTTTTATTTCATTGTATTTTTCCTTTTATTAGTTATTTGGTATTTTTGTTACATTTTTAATTGTAGGAAGGGTTGAGAGGAAGCTTCTAGAAGGTAATATTTTAGCATGTGATGTAATTGAAGGTAGTTAATCACCCATGTGACGTCACATGGATTAAGACTCTTTCAACCAATAGGAGTTTAGGAGACCCCTTCTAGAATCTTCTCTCCTCTCTTATAAATACCCATGTAAGCGTCATTTGAGGAGGACCTTCATTTTTTAATACAAGACACTTTTAGATTCTCTCTCTAATATTTGTTATTTGTTTTGTTTTGGGCCTTTGACGTGTAGTTTACGTCACACTCACTGTCTGGGCTCAAACCCCATCTCTCCGATTTGACCACGGAGCTGGTCAATGTCATTATCGCCCGAGTTGAATAGTAGGGGGTGAATTGTAAGGAAGTAGAAGCAGCAGCTAGGGTTAGCCCTAATGCTCTGTTTCTCCTTTGAGATGGGAATGGATTTGATTGTTTGGCTGCAAAAGGTTATGAAGACGATGGATTGGTAGGTCGGCTGGGTTGTGGTATTAATTTGGTTGGGCCTCAATGTAAATGGGGCCACGAAGCTGCTGGTGTTTTGGAACAGACCAACTGGGCTTTGTCTAGATTGGGCCTGTTTGAGGCTATGTTCAATTGTGGGCCTTTTGGGTGACAAAACAACTTGGGGTTGTTTTAGCCTTCATTTAAAGGCATTTGGGAGAAATTTTAAGGGACAAAAAAAGGATAAAATGGATTTTACTGGACTCGAAGAATTTGGGAAGCCCCCAATTTATAAAGCGTGGCCCCATCGGGCGACTTCAATTTTCCCCTAAAGTTCAGGGTCAAGCTTTTTCAAAAGATGGGAAAATGACGCATGCGGATATGTTACACATGCATGGAAGGGAAATCCCTCTAAAGCTCGAGGGCGAGCTTTCTATCTCGGGGAGAGTGATGTGGCGTGTTTAGGGGCACCCAGCCCTAGGGTTAAACAAGAGGGAGAAGGAATATTTTTGTTTCCATTTATATTTAATTCTAGAAATTATCTCTCTATTTTTAATTTAGGTAATAGTTATAATATTTTAGGTATTTATCTTTTAGTTTCCTTAGAGGTCGTAGCTTGGTACGATGGCAAGTGCCCTCGTCCAAGCTACGGTTGGTCTCGGCTTCGAGACATGGGAGTAGCCTCTCCATATATGGGGGTAAGGCCAACAGATTTCTAAGGAGAGGAAACCACTCCTTAATTACTACCCACCACTTTCTAGGACGGGTTACAACGGTTCTTGAGAGGCATTCTCCATAATTACTACCCACCACTCACTGCCCTCCTACAAGATTTCTAAGGAGAGGAAACCAAGTCTTGGTGAATGAATCATGACTGGGCGATCAGAGTGTGATTAACATAGCTGTTGGCCTTGAAGCGTCAGTGAGGTAGAGGATTGTTCTCAGACCTTTAGAGAAGAATTAAATAGTAAAATGGTTTTACAATACACTGATCAAGAATAGTTGGATGAACTGGCAGCATGTGTATGCAAGTAAACTGGTCAAGTTGTGGTAAGTTCTTACATCTTGAATCACATACTCTGCGAAGTCCTCAAGGTCTTAAAATCCTCCATTAAGTTACCTTTCCAATTGTATTTGACTGTCATAAAAGTAACCTGGCTTTGACAAATTCTTAGAGGTTAGTTGTCCTGTAGGTCGACTCTAGGCCACTTTTAACAGTAGTAGTAATTTGACGAAAATAGTTGTTGCTTGCCTACCAATATTTTGGATGGGTAAAAAGTAATGAGTAACGTATGTGTCTTATTTTAATTGTGCTGGAAGCCATATTTTGGTTCAGGATTATTATATTTTTTCCCCAGAATTTCGGTAAAAAATATTGTTCTGGTTGAAATAAGAATTGCAGGGGATAGTTGGTTGTTTTAGAGGATGAGATGATGAAAACCACGTCTGCTCCATGGACTCGTAGAACTAAGAGAACAAATAATCAGCAGACGACAATAAATTCTGCAGAATGGTGGTGAATAAATAAAAATTTGAAAAACACAATCAGATTAAAACTAGCTTGGGTGCCTAGAGCAATATAATTGAAAGATGTGTATACTGTATAGCATTAAATTTTTTAATGGTCAACTTACAGAATGTTCCGTAGCACCATGAGCATGGGCCGCTCTTACGTGGTATGAGTATGGTTGCACTCTGCTGTTTTAGTCAGCATGTTGTATCGTGGGGGTAGGGATATAGAGATCACAGTAACTATGTTAGGGATGTAGAGATCACAGTAACTATGATCAATCGATCATGTACCCCCACTTGACTGTCATTGCTGATTGAACCTTGGATTTGCAACATTGTGGTGCACCTGATTACATTAAAGTTTGTAGAATATATGCTCGCTCTCCTTTTGAGTTTCTAAATGTCTCGATAGCAGGTTACTTGGCGGGTTTGATTTATAATACTCAGCCACAGTCTGACTTTCATATCTGAGTTTGTCAACCTTGTCCGTAGACTATTTTTGTTGTCTTGTAATTCGCTCCTATATATATTAGTCCTTTTTTGCATTAATTATAAAAAGTTATGATTATGTTGAAAAAAGTTGAATTTTTACTCTTGCTCAGAGAAATACCCAGGTATTTTCTTTTCCTCGAAACTTTTACTTAGGCATGTTTATCGTTGCTCTCCTCCATTCCCTCTGCCTGTGTTAATATTTGTTTGATTTCATGGTTTAAAATATGATTTGGTTTGTATATCCTTTTGTAGATAACTATGTCTGCTGTTAGAGAATGGGCTGCTTCCCAGAATAGTAATCTTTCAAAGGTCCATTTCCCGTCTGATATGTCTCCAAAATCTATTGCTGGCTTTTGTTTAATGCGATAGTGATGACAATGTTTCAGGCTGTTGCTGTAAATAATTTGGGAAAATGGAAAACGGCTACTCAGATGATTGCACTTACTATCCTCCTGGCAATCAGAGACAGCAGGTTTTACTCGCGTTATTCTTTGGAATCCTTTCTCTTTATTGAGATAAATAAAAAAAATAGTTAATTGCATTCAGACCCCTTTTTAAAAATCCATCCCCTCGTGTTTTTGCAAAATACCACAGATCTCCCGAGTTTTGATGATATTCACCACGTACCCCCTTATTTGAATAAAACCGTTGGCCATTAGTTAAATATTATATTAAAAAATTTAATTACAAAAATACCATTATTGGCTTTATGACGACTTGGCATAATACTTTTCTCAAGACAGAGACAATTACTTTCAATAATAAAAACAGTATTCTATTCTATATTTCTTTGAAAGTGTTAAATAAGTTAATAAAAAACCGTGTACAAGGATCATTTTATTATCTCCACTAATGGTTTGTTAACAGAAGGAAGGTTTGTGGAAAAAAATTAAATCTCAAGGGAGGTGAATGACATTTCACATAACGTTTTTTTGGGGGGTGGGTGGATATTTGGATTTTTGTGAAAGCATGGGGTTTAAAAGGAATTTACCCCCAAAGCAGTTATGCACAATTTTTAGGATTTTTTTGACTTTACCCGATTTGATGCATAAGGTACAAGTGGGATGATGCATATGCGGGGGAGCGGGGGGTTATGTCTAATTACAGCATTATCTCAGGGCCCAAAGTCCCCTTCCCCCCCGCCCCAACCCCCCTTTTTTTAATTTAATTTTAATTATTTTGGAGTGTATCTAACTGTTCACCCCCGTTACACTAAAATCCAAATTGCAGTCTTACAGGGACAGGAGTATTTGTAACTTCTGGTGTAGCTTTGCTATATATCTCAGCAGGGCTAGCTGTATGGTCACTATTTGTTTACATGAGAAAGATATGGAAAGTGCTGCTGATGTAGTCATTTTGGCTTTTACTACTCTCAGCACTCAGGGCTGTGACCCATTTTGGAGCACTTGATACATCTACAATTCCGGCAATTGGTCAACTTATATTATAAAAGGTTTTCCTTATACAAATGGATAAAGAGGGAGCTGCTTTTTCCAGTGCCATGTTAAAAGTTAATTTACGAAGTTCAGATTTATTTGACGCCTTCTCAAGATCTCATTCTCCTCGGGTTCTATTTGGTTGAGGAAACAACATATTGTAAAACAAATGATTTCATGTTCCTTTTAATGGAATTTACGACATTAAATAGTAATCTAGAATGTGCTTAGTTCTGTTTGGGACTCCTGTGGCCTATGGGAGACGTTAGAGTAGCATTTAGGTACTTGCAGTCTCGGTTTTGAAAAAGACTGGCACTTGATCACAACTCAGATACGTAAAGAAGAATTACTTATAATAAAATAAAAAATTCATATATTTTTACAAAATTTTGTTAGTTTATGGATATTTTGCAATTGTATTGCTGAAAGAGCTTGAGTACATGTTAGTTTATGGACAAGTGCAGATAGTGTTCTATTTTGCAATTTTAGTGCTGAAATGCTCTGAGTTCATGTTTTGTAGAGCTGCTCTGATAACATGTAATTACGCAAGCAAATGGTTTCCTTGTGTCATCTATTGACCTAACATGGCTCTATGAGTGCGTAATTTTGTTCAAGTTGTTTTGCTTGAAGAAATATTGATTTGCATAAATTTGTAGAGTTAGAGGAGTAGTGGGTCATAAAATATAGCTGATTACAGTAAATATTTTCCAGAACAAGTTTGTAAAGTAGAATGGTAGAGTGGTACATGTTTTGAATTCGCAGAAATACATTGGATGCGTGGTACTATAACAGGGCTAGCTCCATGGGATAATAAGTTTTTTTTTTGTTTCCAGCTTTAATATATTACTAATCTTCAATTTTAGATATAGATACAATTTTGTTTAAAAATTAGACTTTGCCCAAAATCGTCGAGTATAACTGACCCGTGACTTTAAAAAAAAATTAAGTGAATAGAAAAATTAAAAAAATCTGGACGTTAAGAAAAAAACTTGAAAAAAAGAGTGGCAGAAATAAGAAGAAGAAAAACCACGACTCCCCAACCCCTTCTCCCCAACCAACTCTACACCACCACCTCTACAGCTTCACCACACCCCAACCCCTCCCCCTCCATCACCAGCCCTTTCCCACTTACTCCGTCACCAGTTTCTCCCTCAACCCACCTGTGGTCGGCTCCTTCCTTCGCCATCAGCCCCTTCCTCAGCTCACCTATGATCGGCGAACCTAAGATAAAAAAAACCCACCTTTGGTTGCAGGTTTTGAGGGAGGATTTTGTGATTCGATTTCACAAACTGAACGAAACGATCACAACCTAGAATCAATTGATTGACGGTGGTTTTGCTGAATCTCAAAAACAGTACTATTCCGATTTGGTGTTGATTGAGAGAGAGAGAGAGAGAGGTGGGGGTAGGAGGGCCAAAGGGGGTGGTTGCCACCGACCGTCAGGGGGTTGGGGGTTGACTGTTGAAGAGGATGATTGCTGTCGACCTTTTTTTTCTTTCTTTCTTGGTTTTGTTTTTAGTTTAGATTTTTCTGCATTTTATTTTTCATTTTTAATCATTTTTGTATCATTTTAATTCAAAAAGCCATGTGTCAGTTATACTTAACGATTTTGGACAAGACCTATTTTTTTAAATAAAATTGTATTTGAGTCTAAAATCGAAGATTAGTAAGTATTAAGGTAAAAAAAACCCGTAGGGTCCAAATCATAACTAAGTCCAATTCTGACCAGTTAGAATAGGCGTAATAAGGCTCCACACTAGTCAAGTCCAGTCCGTTAATAAAGAAGATTGGCACGAGCATTTATCACGTGGATAAATACGAAACAGTTATCATTTATTGAGCTCAGATCGATTACCTACAATCTTGAACGAGATAATCAGGAATCACCACACGAGCTAATAGCAAGTCGAGGGGGTTCCTTGAACAACTCAACTACTTTAGTTTTACGAGATTATAAATGCAACCCTCACCCTATGGCCAAGGGGGATGTAATTTTGAACTTTGAGGGACATTAATAAAATCTTAGTGACCTCTCTGTGGACGTAGGTAGTTTGCCGAACCATATATATCTGTGTGTCGCGTGGCATTTTCATATTCTTTCATTACTTGCTTTATAGAATTCATTTATTGTGTTTAATTACATTCACAAACCCTAAATTTAATTTATGGACATTTACGCTTTGGGGTACATTAGTTCATATTTTTTTTTTCATTGGGTACACTAGTTTTCATATTTACTCATTGGGGTTCATTTTCACCTTTCCCCCCTATTTCTTCTCTTTCAAGGAAAGACATTTCATGAGTTGAATAGATATTTTCATTTTTTATTCAGCATTCGGGTTGATGAGCTAAACCAAATATCTCGTTGAATCAATCTTGTTGGCCACATTGCGTAAAATGGGAATCAAACCCACTGTTCTACGGGTGGGTGAATGGAGAATGCCCTACTTCAATCCAACAATTTGTTAGTAGGTTTTAGCTTGCCCTACAATTTAAAAACCTCCCCCCTTCATGTGCTTTTTCTTTCCTCATACTGGAAAATATGAATTTTGATATTCATTTGCGGAAAGATTTTTCGTACCCCTTTGCACAACGTTCATTTAAACCAATCATATGAGGGGATGATTCGGAGTAAAGAACTAAATCTCTCTTTCAGATCCTTCTTTTTTACTTTTTATCCTGTAGTTCCTTTAGGCTTAAAATTATCGCTAAAAATCTTACAAACCATCACTAAAAGTGAATGAAACTCAATAAGTAAATACGAAAACTAGTTTAGTCCAATGAGAATTAATGAAGTACTAGTGTACCCTAATTAGTAAATGTCCCTTTAATTTATTTATAACTTTCCAGACATCCTTCTTGGAACGTAATAGCATTATTCTTTTGTAATCAAGTCCCATGGCAGAATGAGTTTGATTTGATCCTTTTGCTCTCTACATAAAGGTTCTAATGCCCCACTTGTGACGAGCAGAAAATATCTGTTCTCTTTTAATATATAGATATTTTTTTGTATTATACTTGAGGCGCACATGGTTCAATGCAGCCCTTGTTCATAAATATTTAACCATTAATACTACTCTGCCCTAAAAGGTTGCACGCAGCCCTTGTTCATAGATATTTAACCATTAATTCTATTCAGCCCAAAAAGGTTGACTGAAAGTAGAACCCAATTACAGGGCATTCACAACAAGACAAAAGAAACAGAAATGATAGACCGACACAGGTATTTGACACAGAATGGTGCGACATAGTGACGTGGCACCGGTATTGGCTATTGCCTTACGGATGTGGGTTCACGCCAGCGGCATTAGCCAATACCGGTGCGACACGTCACTGTGTCGCAAAACCGTGGCGGTGTAGGACTTCAAAAGAAAAGGGACGTATTATTCTGTTGTTGTGGTGTAGTATAACGGAACCCGTAAGTCTCTGAGGTTGTGGTAACAGACTATTGGGTCCCCTCTGCAATAATCAGTTCTTGTCAGTTTCACAAACTTAAAAAAATTATGAATCATGCGACTCTAAGCATGTTATGATCTAAGCATGAGTTTCAAATTAAACAGATATCTAGTAACACTGACCACATTTACTAAACAAATCACGCTTAAGGTCTTTGTATTTAGTTGGAAATGGACGGACGTAGAAAACTCTCCTATTATAGAACTATGCTCCCCAAACGAGCATGCTAAATACTTGAAAACACAAAATGCAAGCATTTTTGGGATACCCTAAGCATAAGGACAAACAAGTTTTGGGGACCAACACAGAAAAGTTCGACATTATGTAATGTATTTAAAATACTTATTTCAGTAACAAAACTACACAAGCTGATATTAGATAATTTCAGTTCACTGTTCCATCGTGGAAGAAGACGAGACAGTCACTCATGGAAACCACAAATTTAGTGTTCAGGAAATGTGAGGGAGGTAGTTCCTGAATGTCACTGAATTGCCATAGTTCAGAGCTGAGCCTGCATAGATTTTTTTTTTTGTAAGAAATTACCTATGTTGCATGCCTTCAAAAATGTTAGAAGCTAACTAAGAGAAATTCAAATGCCTAACAGAATGCAGTAAATAGGGCCACCTACCAAGAAACGTTTTTTGTAGATTTCAACAAGCTCCTTTGGATCACGTCGTGTTTGTGCATAAGCCTCATTTTTGTTTATTTCCTACAAAAAATAGTTGCATTATATTACAACCAATGAGAGTCATTCCTTCCAGTAGCTTGATTATGCGAGTGTTAAAGACAAACGACTCTGGATGTTCAATCCATGAAAAAACAAAACCATGTCTTTTATTATATATAGATGTGTACGCATACATGCAAATTATTGAACATAATAAAGCTCAAAATGTAATTCCCTTTAATTATAAGATATTGTAGGAAATAAATAAATATGAAGAATGTACAACTAGGGCCTGTTGCTTGGCGATAGTAAAATGCAATATGTGTTTTGAGTTCAAGAGCACAACCACTTTGTACAAATATAGGCAGCTCTATTTAGAGCCATATCCAATTAAGAGAATAATATTTCAAGAATCTATTCCCATTTGTAGGAAAAACCAAACATGGGCATTGATAGATAAATAACAAGTGATTTTTGCATTACCTCAATCCAGGCTGCGAGTTTTGGCCTGCCTACAGTAATGTCATACTTCTTTACATCCAGCAAGAAGGGCTGATATCTTTCAATGAATGGCGCATAAGCTATATCCACCTGAAGGTCACACACAGATCATAAGAATTAAAACATAATCAAATGACATAAAACCTAATCCTATTTAGTAAGAATTGAATCCTTTTGGATGATAATTGATAACTTCAATTATATCATGTTGAGCATTTCCGCTTTCGAATAATTGATGCAGGACTCGAATTGACAAGAAAACAGAAAAAGAAATTAAGTTTTTACTTACCAGACTGAGTTGGCCAAGGAAAAAAGGGCCATCATCAAATTTGGAAAGGGCGGTCTCAATGTAATCAAAAGCTTCAGCTGATGCAATTCACCACCATGGTTATGTAAGTTCAAGTTCTTGCATATATATATAGCGTTTAACCAAAGATATTGTACTGAACATAATGTAATGGAAAAATAAGATTCATGTAGCTGACCCCAAATAATTGGGAAAAAGCTTTGTTGAGTTGGGTTGAGTTTATATATATATATACATAGTTGTCAAATCGCGAATCGTATCGTGAATCGTTTACTCCCCGAATCGCGAATCGTGAATCGAGAATCGTATCGGTCGAATCGGAACCAAACGATAAAAACGTAGTAAAACATATGTAAATGGAATTTAACACTATAGAATTGGTAATTAAGCGTAGTATGACAAAAAACTAATCGTAGCACATGATAATATACCAAAATATATCACAAAAATTAACCGTAGTACATGTTCTCATTCATTTTAAGCTTAAAAATGTAAAAAACAAAAATATATCATAAAACAGCCTACATATTAATTTAAAACACCCTATATAAAACAAATATATATATCATAAAGAGCCTATATATTAATTTAATGTAAAAAAATCGCGAAAGAAAAAATAAAAAAAATAAAAAATAAAAAGTGAATCGGACCGAATCGGGAATCGGACCGAATCGGACCCGAATCGAAAGATTCGAATCGTGAATCGCCGATTCGGTCCGATTCTTTAGACATTTGCGATTCTAAGGTTGATTCGAATCGTTTTGGTAGTGAATCGAATCGAATCGTCCGATTCGAATCGCGAATCGGACGATTTTGACAACTATGTATATATATATGCACAGCCAGACTCCTCTGAGGTCCTTAAATGAGGATCAATTTTTTTAAAATAGTAAAAAATATTGTTTTGGGTTGATGTTCTTTATAGAGTACCTAAACATTCTCCTTGATAGTTTTTCTTACAGGGTTGATGTTTTTTTACATTGAGTATCTTAAACTGACATATATTGACCGTTATTTTAAATATTAAAATAAATTATTTTGGGTTTATTTTTTTTTTCAAGATATTTAAGCATTCTATGAATACCTTGTAAAGAAATCAGTAAAATTTTTTTGTTACTATTTTAAACTAGTCCACGTATAAGGTCCTCATAGAAACTTCTCTCTCTCTCTAAATATATATGGGTTCCACTTGCATCAGTGATAAACTAGCTTGTTTTACACCTTTTTATATGCATAGAATTTAAGTGATCTAGCGGTGTCCTAAAAGTCCCTCTATTAATGGCACTCAGCATTAATTAACCTAACAAACAAACTCTCTCTCTCTCTCTCTCTCTATCACTCACACCCCCACACACATATCTTTTAACTCTGCATCTTCTCAGTATTCCTTTAATTAAAGACATTTATACCTCATTTGATGCGCGGGATAAGAAAGTGGGATAGGATAAGAGTTATCCTATTAAAACGGAATAACGTAATCCCACCTACTAGGTGGGATGGTCATATCCCACACCTATTGGGATAAGACTTACTTGGTATAAGTTAACTTTTCCCACTTGATATCCCATCTCATTAGATACCAAACATGTGATGGAATAAAATTATTCTATACCACCTTCCTTATCCCGCACATCAAATGAGGCTTATATATTCTTAATAAAAGGATGCTATATAGTCAGACTCAGGGTCTAATTTGCCTCAACAACAATACCACTACCGTCTTTCATTTTTTTTATTAAAAGAGATTTGAAATATCTACTTGCACAGGAAAGAGTTTGATATGTAAGGAAATTATTAAATAAACCTTTGGTTTATTTCCTTCCCCGAAATGTGATCTTTATTAATCCCTTTTTAATAAAGAATACATGTTATATCCTGTATAAATGGTTCGTATTCCACACGAAATAAAGAATAAAAGGAGTTAAAATTCGACTTAATCTCAACCTTGATGGACGGTTGAGATTAATTGACCTTTAGAATTCAGGCCCTCTCTCCACCTATAAATAGATGCATTTCGTCCATTAAAAATCATCCCAATTAAAACACATACCTAAAGGTTTATAGGCAAGGGGATAGAAGCCAAATTTTCCCTTAAAGATTGCTAAGGCGATCACACCGGCGACACTCGACGGCGACGTTCAACAGCGGGACTGAATCCATGGCGTCGAAAGGAGGTAAATAAAATTACTCTTTTCACATGTCTATTGACGTGATTATCATACTGTTCAAAGATCTTAGGAATCATGTATAAAATATAACTTACATGATATACCTATAGAGTGCCTTGTCAAGAATCCATCAAGGTACTGGTTTTTTTTCCCTCCGGTTATTTCCTTAGTTTCTTTTTCCTTTTCCCCATTGAATATGTATGAAGATTATTGACCATTGTTTTTTATTTTCGGTGAACATTGGTCTATTTGTATTTGTAATTTTTGCTAGCAAAATAATGAATTCAGAAAGCAACAGTTTAAAGCATTATGAGTAAGTCCATAAATACTAAATTAGCTCTCCTTATAATAATAGATTCGATACTGTTCACCGTAGAACAACAGATTAATGCATTATGAGCAATGTTTAAAAAGGCGAAAGGCGAGGCGAGGCGAGGCGTTTTAGTCGCGGCGAGGCGAGGCGTAAGCCTCGAGGCGCTTGAGGCGTAAGCCTCACCGAAAAGAAAAAAAAAAGAGCAAAATAATATTAAAAAAATACTAATAAAACCATAAAAATAAAATAACAAAGAAATATAAAATAAAACTACAAAAAAAACATCCTTGAGGGCTTTCTCACATAGTTTGACATTTTTTTGTTCCCCCCAATATAACTTTTTAGAAAAAGAAAATCAATTTGAACATATTGGTTATTTTAAATATGACAATAAATTAATCAATGCAAAATCGTATTGGCAAAATCATTTTTTTAGCTTCATTCACATATTGGTTCTTTTATAATATGACAATAAATTAATCAATGCAACTTAACAATCAAATTTATTAAAAAAAACATTGATTTTCAATTTAAGATTAAAAAAATAGCAACTTTATTAAAAAAATAATAAAACATATTAACCTAAGTTAAAACATATTAATATAAGTTGAAAGCCAAAAAATAGAAACCTTTTAAAAAAAAAGTCATATTGAAGTTAATTTTGTACATTTATTTCAAACAAACTATATATTTGTAACAAAATATAGTCTCAAACAAATTTATACACTTATTTCAAACAAATTAGTAAAGAAAAACAAAATTAAGTGCAACTTTAAAACTAAACTAAAATAAAAAAAGAATAAGAGTTAGTAGATTAAAACAACATTTTTTTAAGTTAGGTGCAATTTTAGAAAAATGAAGAATTTTAACCTATAAAAAAACAGACTTTGTGATGAAAGGTTTTTTTTTTTTTTTTTTTTTTTTTTTTCGCGCCTCAGGAAAAAGGCGTGAGGCCAGGCGTGAGGCGCATCGAGGCGTAAGCCTCAAGGCGCATTGAGGCGTAAGCCTCAAATTCAGCCCTGAGGCTTAAGCCTCGAGGCGTTTTTTCAGCGCCTCGCCTCGAGGCGAGCCTCGAGGCGTACGCCTCTTCCGCCTTTTTAAACATTGATTATGAGAATGTTATTCGCATTAAACATTATTGTATCTTAGTATTGCTGATAGTTATATAACACTTCCAATGTCCACCATAATTTAGGTGGATACAATCATAGTTGTCAAAATCGTCCGATTCGCGATTCGAATCGGACGATTTGATTCGATTCACTACCAAAACGATTCGAATCAACCTTCGAATCGCAAATGTCTAAAGAATCGGACCGAATCGGCGATTCACGATTCGAATCTTCCGATTCGGGTCCGATTCGGTCCGATTCACTTTTTTTTTTTTTTTTTTTTTTTTTTTTTTTTTTTTTTTTTTCGCGATTTTTTTACATTAAATTAATATATAGGCTCTTTATGATATATATATATTTGTTTTATGTAGGGTGGTTTAAATTAATATGTAGGCTGTTTTATGAAATATGTTTGTTTTTTACATTTTTAAGCTTAAAATGGATGATAACATGTACTACGGTTAATTTTTGTGATATATTTTGGTATATTATCATGTGCTATGATTAGTTTTTTGTCATATTACGCTTAATTACCAATTCTATAGTGTTAAATTCCATTTACATATGTTTTACTACGTTTTTATCGTTTGGTTCCGATTCGACCGATACGATTCACGATTCGCGATTCGGGGGGTAAACGATTCACGATACGATTCGCGATTTGACAACTATGGATACAATATCTTCGATGATGAATGGATAAATAAGCCATATGTGGGAATGGCGTCTGATTCCCTGGGCTTTTTATGAAGCATTTGCCAAAGAAGAAGATTTTGGAATTTATATTTGCACTCGTTAGTATCTCAAAACACTGAAATCACAAATTGTGTTTACGTATACTGTTGTGAAGGGTATACAAGGGTGCTCAACTCCCCGCTCTGGTTGGGAAGCAATTTTAAGGATGTTTAAAAATACAAGAAAATGGGATGTGAAATTTTTCCAACAATAATATTAATCATGGTATGGTTAGTCCCAATAGTTTATCTTACGTGTTGTTATAAAAGCATGCCTATTGCCTAGCGATGCTAAAAGTCTTGTTGAAATTTCAATAAAGAATGCCCACTGGAAAAATTTCCATGATGTTTAGTTGTGATCTCTGAGAATTTACTGATAGAGATTGTTGGAATCATCTTAAAGACCTTAGGAGGAAGAATTTGTGCATTGGTGATGCTCAAGCTGTCTACAGGTACTTTGAGTGAAAACACGCCGGAGATTGTAATTTCTTTTATGCAATTCAATGTGATTCTGAATCAGAAATGATTTGTGTGTGTGTGTGTTGGGGGGTGGGTGGGTAATGATAGATCTCGACTAGCTTATCAGTATTTAGGGATGGTTTTACATCTGATATGAGTTATAAAGCAAATAAGTATAGCATGCCATTTGCCCCCCTCACTGGAGTAAATCATCACAGGCAATATTTTTAATTTGGTTGTGCTTTATTACAAGATGAGACTTAATACATCCTTTAAATCTTCATTTAAAATCTACGTAGGTTATGTAGTATCAACCTGTATCTATTATAAAATAACAGAACACTGATGGAACAGAGGATTTGGCTAACAAAGAGGAACCGGCTCAATGTTATCTACAGATATCCCGAACAATTATGAGGGAAAGACAAACGGTGAGGAGCAAGCAATTAATAATGAAACAGTGGGTAATGCTAAATATGAGGAAATGGTGAAGAGGAGGCCCCAAAAGTCCCCCACCATAGAAGGAAGTATTGCCTGAATAGTAAATCAAGTGTGGTCTAATGAAGTTCAAGTCCTAGATCTTAGTACAAGTCAAAATAGGGAAACTTCAAGTAGAGAACATGGTTATACTCGAGCAATGAAGCTATTGTCAAAGATAGATGAAAAAACTAATACACCAGCTGCCCGAGAAAATGTTTCAATAGTTCATGAATCTCCAAACTTGCTTGTTGAGACAGAGATAATCCCAGTGGAAGAACAAAACGATAATTCAATGGGTAGCTCTCTAGACATTACTGAGAACGGGCGAGCAGGAGTTTTTCCAGTTCTAAGCATGGAGGAGCAGGGGCGGACCTACCCCATCCCGAATGGGGGCGGCCGCACCTACGGGCTTTCTGGAATTCGAATTCTGCCGTGAGGTTTGTAAAAAAAAAAAAAAATTTAGACCTATTTATAAGTTTTTAAAACTTTGGGGGTGAGTTTCTAAATGACCAAACTTAAAAAAGAAAGATAACCTCTAAACCTAATTGAATCTCTACAACAGAACGGCAGCAACTGAAAGTTTTTCTCATTCTCTCCTCTCTATCTCTCGTTCGTCTCATTCGCTAAACCTCTTGTCTCGACGCTGGCAAGAACAGGACAGCTGCACAACCACCCCGGTGCGGGCAGTCAGCATCCTCTCCTTTCAGCCGCCGGCAAGGCAACAGGACAGGCTGGACAGCACACCCGGGCGTCGGCAGCACACAACACACACCCGGAAGCAGCAATCAATGTTAGTTAATTTTTTTTAGAATGTTATTTTTTTTTTCGGTAAACTCTCCAATTTTTTTTAGTATGTTAGTTAATTTTAATTAGTTTGGTTGTTACTATGCTGAAATTAGTTTAGTTATTGTTAGTTATTGCTGAAATTTTAATTTTAATTAGTTTAATTGTTGCTGAAATTGTTAGTTATTGCTGAAATTTTAATTAGTTTACTTGTTGCTGAAATTGGTTGTTATTGCTGAAATTTTAATTTGTTCCCAAAATTTGTTGTTCCTGAAATTTGTATGAAATTATTTTTATTGCTGAAATTTTAATGTCCCCAAAATTAGTTGTTGTTGCTGAAATTTGTATTAAACTTTAATTTTAATTAGTAATTAAAAATCTAATTTGATATAATGTTTCAAATTTAGGCAATTATGTTGAAGATTTAGACAATTAGGGTTAAAAAATTGCAAAAAAAAAAGTAAAAACAACCCAAAAAATTTCCCGGCCTTCGTCGGACATTTTCGCACCCATTGACTCAAAATCCTGGTCCACCACTGTGGAGGAGAAAAGCTTTCTTAAATATAATCTTACGCCTCCCAGATCTAGGGTTAGACCTCGCAAATATTTGTAGTTTGTAGTTCTCATTCGCTTGTAAGGCCATGGGATAGCTTGTGTGACCCCGGGAAAATTCTCAATTGTATTGGTGGATGTTTTATATATCCACATTTCTCTTTTGCTTTGGACTTTTAAGTCATCTTCTTGTTAGCCACTGAGGAGGGGCTATTCTTCCTCTCTATTTCAATAATATGGGGGGTTATGTCCCTCTTATTCTTACAAAAAAAAATTGCTACTGGAGGAGAAATAGAAAAGGTCTTTCCCAAAGCTCATCAAAAACTTTGTCTATGGCATATTTCAAGACTAAATTTCATGACTTTGTAACAAAATATTCCACGGCAATGGACATTAGTATTGAAAAAGAAAGAAAGAAAAGAAGATTTAAATCAAGGCATAAGTTGCATAGTTTAAAGATTGGATCAGAGATAGAGCAGCATGCTGCTTCAATGTATACTAGAAATGTCTGTTTTTCGAGTTGAATTGATGAAAAGATATCACTTCACTTGAGAAGATTGAAAAATGTGGAACAAGCCCACGAGGGATTGTATTGTCAATTTTGATGTTCCATGGTTTCTCGGCGATATTGTTGAGATTCCTAACCACTACATCTTAGGTTGCTGGACAAAATAAGTTGATTAAGGCAACCCAACTAGTGGGGCTGAAATTAAATCTATAAATGACTCGATGGAATCAGGGCCTCTACGAATGATGCATGTTTTTCGTCGAGCAAATCATTTGGCCTATGGCCTATTTTTCTGAAAAGATGAATTTTATGAAACCATATTGGATGATGTTCAAACAATTGTCCCACGTCTGGTCTTTTGTAGAGTATGATACTGTACTTAAGAGGGATGAACCCTCTAAGTAGCACCGAGGCCTTTTGAGTTAAAAAAAACCACCTGATCCTAGTAAAGGTGGTTAACTTGGGACAACATTCAGTGGCTGGTTGTGCACTTCGGACCGTAAATAAAAAGCACCCCAGCTTCAGGCCGAACGGGTCAAGTATTCATTGCAAGGTGGAGCAGGCACTATGTGGTAATCTAGTTGAGTCGCACTACACCATGGTGGAGCTCAAAATTGGTGATGTTGGATGGTTAATAGTCGGGTTTGATCTAAGTTGGAGTATCAATGATGGGAATCCATTGTTATTTTCCTTTTATTTTGCATTTTATCTCTATTTTCTATTTTTTAGATCTTTTTTGGCGTTTTCTTTCCTTAATTAGTCTCCAAGCATGTTTGGGACTAATTACACATTCTTTTATTTTTAGTTGACCCTTATAGTTATTATAGCTAATTACTTGATTAGTAAGTAATTCAGCCCATATAAACACTTCTTGTATTTTCATTTGTACTAACTTTTCTCATTCTTGAAATATAAGACAACTTTTGATTCTCTCTCTAAAATTAGGGTTTGGAATTTCTTTTTAGCCATTGACGTGTAGTTTACGTCAAATTGGTATCAGAACGGGTGCCACTACAAACATTGGTGTTAGTGTGTATCGGTGTGTAGAGTATCAACAAATCGTACACTACTCGTAATGGCTCCCAAGAAATCTAAAAAAAATAATGAAGAGATTCAAGAATTGAGGCACATGATCGAAAAACAGACCCTAGTTTCCCATGACCTCAACTAAAAATTTGAAACCCTTCTCCAACTTTTTTCCACAAAATCACCCTCCACTCTTCCCCAAAACCCTACCCCCTTCAAACGAATCCCCAGAACCAACTGTTCGAAGGTCCGGAAAGCAACCTGAAGAGGGCTTCAACTCGGAGCCGCGGACCTATCTGCTGACCGTCGCGACAGGCCTGCATTAGCAGCAACCTCTTTCGGCCAAAATAAAAAGACCTCCCAGAAAACTTAAAGAAATCCGGAGGCTTCAATCTAGAATTGCGTATCTCCGACATCGACAACAGGGCCGAGTTTCTTGGCCAAACTTCTAAATCGGATCTCCTCCGAAAGAATAATAACCCTAAGTGATGTAAATCTTCAAATGCGAAAGCGTTATTATTACACTATACAACAATTACACTACATAACAACAAATAAATTAAACTAGTGAAATGGGTTTCTTTCTCTCTCTATTCTCAATTCTCAATATTCAAGGTTAAGTACAAATGAGGGCCAAAAGACCTATTTATCGGAAGAGTTAGGTATTTTCAACCGACTTAAAGCTCGTGCTCTTTTTTTATCCCTTTTAAAACAACCTTAAAAAAATTTCATTATTCAAATAATAAAATGTTAGTACAAACTTAAATTGCGATAACTTTTCTTCTTCTCCTTTAACCTGTTCGAATTGCGATTTCCTCTATTTCGTGTTGCGATCACTTTTTTCTTCTTTTCCAACCTGTTTGAAGTTGATTGAGAGAGGGAGGTAGCTTTGCGTTCGATTGCAACCAACAAATCTTGTGTAAGGATTTTATAAGTTGTTATTGTTGTCAGCAAATCTTGTGTAATTATTATTATTATTATTATTATTATTATTATTATTATTATTATTATGTGTGTTATTATAGTGTTATGTTTAATTTTTATGTGTGTTATTATATTATATAATATATTGTTGTGTTTAAATTTGGACATTGTAAGTGGTGGTATTGTTAAAATTTGGCCATAATTTGGACATGAAAGTTCATTTTGTTAGTTATATTTTAATGAAATCATGTCTTATAATTGGTTTTAGGTCATAATATGTTTTATTCCATATTCTTAATGTGTTCTCTTTGCATTAATATATTATTTCCTACATATTTTATGTTTATACCGATTCTTACGATTTGATTCACGGTTCACGATTCATAGGGTCTTCGATTTATAATTTGACAACTATGCTCCCATGGTCCCACATACTCATCCTCTTCATCCACCACCTGCCCAGGTGGCTCCGACTCCGATTGACCCCCTGTTGCACCTATGCCGGGTGACATGATGGGTTTAGGAGCTCATCAGGATGGAGACCCACTTTCATTAGCGCTTCAGATACTTTCGAGGAGTCTCCACGGGGATATCCGCATAGATATTCCTATGTTTGATGGTAGATTCTCATCGGATGATATGACCGATTGGCTCGCCGCTATGGAGACAGTTTTCGACTACAAACGGATTCAGGGCCGCTCATGTGTTCTTCTAGCCGCCACCAAATTTTAACGTTTTGCCTCAGTCTAGTGGAATGAGCTTTGCTACAGTAGGACGACTGCCAAACTCCCTCCCATTTAGGATTGGCTCGACCTCAAGGCCACTGTTCAGGCCTCATTTATAACCCCGATTTACGAGCGAAACCTCTTTACGCCCATTCAGTCTCTCCAACAGGATACGTCCTCAGTGGTAGAGTACACGGAGCAGTTTCAGCTCCTTTGCACTAGAGCTCGCCTTCCTGAGACTGAGGATCAACCGCTATATTTTAGGGCTCCAGCCAAATATTCAGCGGGTTCTTGGGTTGAGAGAGATACCGACCTTTCTAAAGCGGTAGAGTATGCTACTAAGGTCGAGGCTTATCATGCCGTACCTCCAGCTCCTCCAGCACCCCAACCTTCAACTTCATTGGTTTCTACTCTTCCTACAGTATCAGCATCGGCATCTTCTACCACTATTCCAGTCACCATTACTTTCGTTGCGACACATCCAGGTGCTCCCACATTCCGGTGCTTTAATTGCGGCAACGTAGGACATCGAGCTTCAAATTGTCCCCTCCCGCGTCGGCGGGCCCTTTTGGCGATGGATCAGACACCAGAGTACCTTGGTGATACCGAGCATCCTCCTGGCCATGCATTTATTAGAGTTTTAGAGTGTGACTCGATAGACCTTCCCCTTTGAGTTCGTGGACGAAATCTTTTTAAGGGGTAGAGAGTGAGGGAATTCGTTGTTATTTTCCTTTTATTTTGCATTTTATCTCTATTTTCTATTTTTTTGTTATTTTTAGGCATTTTCTTTCCTTAGTCTTCAAGCATGTTTGGGACTAATTAGGCATTCTTTTATTTTTAGTTGGTCCTTTTATTTTAGCTAATTACTTGATTAGCAAGTAATTTAACCCATATAAATACTTGTATTCTCATTTGTACTAACTTTTCCCATTCTTGAAATATAAGACAACTTTTGATTCTCTCTCTAAAATTAGGGTTTGGTATTTCTTTTTAGCCATTGACGTGTAGTTTATGTCAATCAAACATCATGTGTATCTAACAACTGTCCGAGTCCAGCATACTATACTTAAGTAGGATGAGCCCTTCAATTAGCACCGAGCTCCACATGTGTGCCTAGCCAAAGTGGTTAGATTGGGGAACAATATTCGTGGCTAGTTATGGCTGACTTTGAACAAACTTGCATAAAAATATCTCTATGAGAGTCAAGTGCTGTTGAATGACGAGATTCAAAATTCATTTAATGCAAACCGTGAGTAATGCCTGAATCAATATGTGAATTGATCTATATATAGTATTGTCGACCCATGCATATAACAAACTAAAGGGAGGAAAAGAAGTTTAGAGAAAAGTTAGAGATGCAGATTAAAAAATAGGCTTGAAATGTCTCTGGCTAGTGCAAACTTTGTGAGGATCATGGATATAAAAATGTGTAAAACATGCTAGTCTTACACTGGCGTAAGTAGAACCCTCATAATATATATACACATATTCATGTTAAAAACCCAATAGCAGCCAGTGTTCAGCTTACCAGCTTCATTGATTTCATCTGCCTTGAAGGAAGTCATCACAGCTTTATTGAACGAGTCAGTATAGGTGAGCAACTCTTCCCCAAACTCTCTCTTGGACGGATCCTACATTGTAAATTAAATTAAAAGCTCTTTTACTATACAAAGGAGAATTTTAATACTTATAAGCCAAATCTTACATCGGGGAAAAGTGAAGGTCCTTCAAAGTTACTGTCGATATATTTGATCAAATCAAGACTCTCTCCTTTAACTTCATTGTTGTGCTCCAAAGATGGCACCTGAATGGAAATATTACAAGAGCAGTAAATTAGATGTCGTGAATAACTAGTAAGTTTATACAATTTAAGAAACTTGTTTGTCCCATTCTCATTTCCTTCACAAAGAACATAGTGTTATGTTCGTTCTATGGTGGTATAGTTGTTCATAATCAATTAATAGATCAATGACTGCTTTCGAAACATATAATACGGAGGATTAGAGTTCCAAGCAATGGAATTATCCAATTTGCTTTTCATCTGATATGCTTGAGTTACGTTTACATTATATAACTATATAAGTAATTGTGATCATATGAAAACACGTCATAAAGCATATTGTGCGAGTTGGCATAATTTTACCTTGTTTGGTGGGTAAATTTTCTCCTTGTACCAAGTTGGCCTATTTTGTAGGTCAATAGGAACCAATTCAATCTTGTCCTGCAGTCCCTGTTTCTCAAGAAAGTGCATACATGAATTAGACTTTTAAACTCTCTGCCCAGTTACAATAATATCTTAACTATACACGGATTAAATACTTTTTTGAAGAAAAAGCAGAACCCAAATCATGAAGACTCAACCAAATTACCTTAAAATTCCGGGCAATCCACACACGTTGGGCATACGGGCATATGTAAGATATATACAACCTTCAATCAAGAAAAAGTACAAGCAGTAGTCAAAGCCCGTCCCAAGGTTTTAGTGTCTCAAAGCAACTCTCAATAAAAAGATCATACCCAGTGCACAAGGCTCCAGGGTCTGGGAGAGGCAGATGTCAGCCGGCCTTACTCTCATATATGGAGAGGCTGCTCCCATGTCTCTAACCGAGACCAACCGTAGCTTGGACGAGGGCACTTGCAATCGCACCAAAGTACGACCTCTCAATACGGGACCATAAAATTACTAAATGTATATGATGGTTGTTTGCTATTATTATTATTATTATTATTAGCAATAGATATCTTTTAACTATTGAAAAAACTTAATTCTTCTGGATATTAAAGATAATATTTTAATAAATGAAGCTCAAATAAGGTTGTGGGGTGCTGGAATAACGATTTGCAGGTCCGGTGATTTTAAAATTTTCAAAAGTAGGACTCCGTGTGCCTGGCAATATATATATATATACACACTTAATTTTTACATGCACGACACAAATTATGCAAACAATTACATTCTTTATTCTCCAACATAAAAGGAATGGACTGTAACCTAAATAATTATACATGATAGTATCACCAACAAAAAGGGCAGCCATATTTAAACATGTCCACTCTCTAATTTCACCTGTTGTAATTTTTTTATACCTCATCAACTTTCTAGACACTACTTCATGCAAACAATTCTGAATATTATAAAATCACCATCGAGGCTGGAAGTTGTTAGGTGTTGACTTAGGACAGCATGACTATCTTAAGCTCCGGCAGTTGGGGGTGTGGGGTGTGGGGGTGGGGGGGAGGTGGGGAGGGGGTGCAGCGCAGACATTTTAAAAATAAGAGAATATTGGGTAATTGTGTAATTAAGGGACTAAATATATTAAACTAAAAATAGGTATCTTTTTTACAAAAATAAGAGAATATTGGGTAGTCGCCGGAGCTCGGCGATGGCTGACGGAGCGCCGGAAGAGAATATTGGGTAAAAGTGTGTTTAAGGGAGTAAATGTGTTGAAGCTAAAAATAGGTATCTTTTTTACAAAAATACGTATTTATGCGGGGAAGTATACAATAAAGTAATTGACCGTATTCTTTAAACTCCAATCTAATATTTAACATAAGTAAAGAACCCTAAAGTACACCTAGGCCCGACAAAATGGGCTCTTGAGGATGAAACCGTCCATAATCCACCCAAAATAATGTGTTGGAGTCCATTAATTGTGTTTGTGGGTCAAAATGGTTTGAACGATCCAATAAGACGGTTTGTTGACGGGTCATTAGCGAGTCAAAATGATTTTGGAACCTCACAAAAATAAAACTCAAATTACTAAAGACGTTAAAGATTTTTTTTATTGAAGTATTTGCTTGTATATTTTTTTTTCCCCCCAAAAAAAGTGGGCTAACCCGACCCGACCCGAATTTCACCCGCCCAAATTATTCTGTCGGATCTGCTTTTGACCCGCCCAATTTTATCCATATCCATTTTTGACCCGTCCATAACCGCCCATTTGCCGCTGCTACACTTAGACCTCAAGTTTTATAGGAAAATTTGATCCCATCATTTAAACAGTGGAAGAAAGTAATGTAATTAGGAGCTAACCTTGTGGTTCCATCGAAAATTGCAGGTGGTTCTGATGTAGAATCAAGAGCAGGTGGGAGAACAACTTTCACACTTCTGTAAGTGAGAGAAAAAATATAAATTACGAGGAAAACATAAGGTGTTGAGAAAATCAAGAGCTTATTTTAAAAGTAAAAAGATAAATGGGAGACTAAGATATTTATGTTTTATGTTGTTGTTGGTAGCCTAGGTATCCACTTGCACATTTTGTATAATTAAAGAAAACGAAAACTTACCCGGTGGCCATTAGTGTAGTAGGTCGAGAATGAGTAGAAATGGTAGCAGCGAGAAGAGGGTAATTGGGTGTATAAAAAGAAGGAAACGATTGAATATGAAGGTTGCGGTTGCGGTTGCGGGGCCGTAGTGGGTGTGAAAAGACAGGACAGATAAAGAAAGAAAGATGCGGAGAAGATGTCAGTGATGACGTAGAACCAAAAGCAGCTGCCATAGTAGTAGCTTCTTCAATTCAACGTGGCCAATTTTAGGCTTAGGAATGAATGTGGACGGACTGGTCCATTAAGTTCAAATTAGAAACGGTAATTTTAAAAATGATACTAAAACACTACGCGAAATTATACGAAATAGATCAGAAATGTCATGTTTGTATCATATTTATATCGAATTTTTTTACACGAATTCGTGTCGTGTCATGTTTATATCAAAATTATAAGTCATGTTAATCGTATTATTGTATCTTGTCGTGTTAATCATATTTTTATTCGAATTACCGTGTCGCTTTATGTTTAATTTAGCGTAAAATTAAACAAACCGTGTTATTTGTGTCGTGTCGTATTGTGTCGTTTATATTTGGGTCGTGTTCGTGTCAATTAAAAAAAACATGAATTCGTGTCATGTAGTGTTCGTGATCGCAAAATCCTTTTCGTGTCGGTGTGAAATACAACTCAAAAACACGAATTGCAACCCCTATATACGATACCTTCCCTACAATAAATTGGTTGGAATGGTGCTTAAATTATCACATGGAGAATTTAATTTTAATACATTTTTAATTTTCAATTTAAGATTTAAATATAATTTTAATTAAAATGTAAATTTTAATATAAAATCGTTTAGAGTGTCAATATGAATCGTAAATTCTTTACCCCTATTTGGTTAATCTATGAATTCCTATTGAAAGTCAAAATTTAATATTGGGTATGGTTCATGCATGAAAATTAACATGAGAATCTATAATATATACTAATAATATCCTTTAACAATTTTATTACTACACACAAACATATATATTAAATTGATCTTATTTGGACATGTTATAAAACGCAATCATACATTACTAAATGCGTGAACTCTTTTTAAAAAAAAAATATTTTCCAATATTTAATAATTATAATAATTAATTATAAATATGTGTGTATTATAGTTCAAGTTAATCGAATTAATTATTACACGAGTATGAAAAAATGCCTGAATAAAATTTGTACGACTTTAAATCTAATACATATCGACATAACCAAATTGTCTTCACCAAATAAATATTTATACTTTATTTTTTATGGGCATTTTTGTCTCCATATAAATTATTTGTAAGGATTTTCATAGAAAAGTAAGAATCTCACCTATAATGTATGCATTTTGATTCCATCCACTTACGGATTTTGATTCCACCTACTTTCCCACCGATGATGTAATATGATTTTATTGAGGCTCACATTCTCATGTAACTTAATCTCGCACCAAATACAATAATCTTACACTTTCTCAGGATTATTCAGAAGGAATCATATTCCACTGAACTTTATCGCGTACCAAATGATATCGTAGTGTGTAACCGCTAAGATACATATCCGGTGAAATTATTCTGCATAACACGGAATTGGTAAAAAAAATAGTAGAGAAAGAAAAGATTTTCATAATAGAGTAAAAAAATTAGATTTTGTCGCTTTATACTCAAAATGATATTTGTTGGTGAACATACATTAATCCCCAATCATTTAATGGTAATCCTTGGATTACAACTGTTTGTATTTAAGGATCCAGATTAATTATAAAATGGCAAGGCAGTACATCGATTCATGCACGTGTTTAATCTAATTGCGTGTAGTCAATCCTTAACCGTCTTATTTGTTGACTCTGTAAAAAATAAAGACTAAAGTTGCTCATCGCGGTGCGTACGTGCAAAATGCACCTCTAAAGCGCCCCAACCCTCCCTAAAATCCCAAATCTCACTTTCGAACATGTGCGTGCACGGTACTTTGCACCATCCTTTATAGACACACGTAAGTACTTATGCGCCCACACCATTATTAACGCACTCACCTTTTCATCTTTTTTTATTTGGGACTTTGGCTTTCATGCTATCCATTTGTCTTTTCACATTCAACGTCATTTGGCTTTTCACACTGCATTTTACCTTCCTTTTCAAATCAATAATATTACAATCCCCCTCCAGAATGTAATATTAATGACATTTATTTTTGTGATACGCTCATGCATACAAGAAACTATCTTTCGATTTAAACCTTTAATTGGTGATTATATTTTAAAGTGATAATAAGACATTGATGTGCTACGCATTAAACAATGTCTCAATATCAATATACGTTAGCACCTTTATGGTCATGTGCTCCACCTTTGTCTCATACACATTTACAAAAGTCATTGTAATCTTGTTAAAATTAACACCACTTCCTATGTTCACATCACCGAAGTTACCTTTACACATCCTTTCTATTGTAAACATTCAACTTCAAAATTGAATAAATTAAGGTTAAAATTCTATCCTCAAAACGTAGTAATCTACACTGAACATCTTAAAAGGGATACTAAAATAGCTTCATTGCATAAATAATCACTTACGAGTAACTTTTTTATTTTCCATTAAACTTTGGAATTATGGAAACGCTATTAAAAAGTTGGGTTCCTATTACCGGTGATATCCTAAAAGGTTTCAGTCTCATTCACTAGATATATTATATACTAAATCTCTAGTGAATCTTTTAGTAAGAGGAACTACAAAATTTTTACTTGTTTTAACATATTTTATAATAATAACACCACCCATTATTAGGTTCCTGACATATTCATGTCTCAAACTAACGTACCTAGATTTTTCATTTGTTATACGCTTTGGACAACGTAGCCTCACAATCGCAAGTAGAAAGAAATAAATTTCGTCGGTTTTGGCCACAACTTTATATTTATCAATAGCTTTCTCAGTCATTCTGGTTCTTTGCCTACTAGTGTTAGTGCTATAAACTCACATTCCATGATTGAATGGGTTTTACAGTTCGTTTCTTGGATGGACAAGATCTAACTCCACTCGCTAGTGTGAATGTCCATTAAAACATTAATTTGTTATCATCTGTACAAGTGATCCAACTAATGTATGAGTATCCTATGAATAAAGATGAAAAGTCATAGTAAAATATACATAACCAAGTATCCTCCCAATTATTGGGTTATTAGTGTATCTTGACATTTCATATGGCCTTGTACAGTGCATAGCATACATTATCGAATATGGACTAGGATACTCAAGTTGTGCAAATACTCTCTTGGGGTTTTCCAAAAAAATTACAATTGAATCATAATGGGTACTTGCTTTTTTTTTTTTATAAATATTTTCAAATGATTAAATTTAAGAAGCAATTTCTTCATAAAATGAGAGTGATATAATGCATAATTCGATTACATTTCTTAACTTTAATTCCTAATAGAATATCTACTTCATTACAATCTTTCATCTAAAATAGTGAAGTAAGATATTTCTTAGTCTCATATACACATATCATGCTCGTTCCAAAATTATAAAGTCATGAGTAATTCATATAGGCATCGTTTGATGTGCCGTATAAGAGGGTCGTATTAGATAAAATTATCCTATCTAATGTTTGGTGTAGTTTATGATTGGGATATGAGATGAGATAATTTATCCCAAGTGAGCCCCTTATCCCACAAGGAGTGGGATAAAAAAAATCCCACCTCCAAGGTCGTATAAAATTATTCACTGTCAAGATTTAATTGAAAATTACTACCCCGTCTTTATTAAGTTAAGAGAAACTCACTCAAGTTGCACTCTCTCAAATATTATATAGTTTTTTTTACTTTAGTCCTATCTCTTAAAATTGTGTAGCCTCTCATCCCATGTGTTTTTAAAATTGTATTAAGTCTCATAACCACCCAAAACTGCCCATAACTACTCTGTAACGACCCATCTTCCATTCTGCATATAATGACACTTGTCCCATGCTGGATATAATAGGACCGACAACTAAAAAAATAAAGACATGAGAGTGTACAAATAAATCTTAAAAAATAGGTCTAAACACCTAAGAGCCCAATATTGTATAGCAACCGTGGGTCCCTTTCATTCACACAACTCTTTATTACAATAGGTAACCTCATTTTCCATTCTATTTTCATATTTTTTTTTTATGTTTGTTGCTTTATCATGAACTATTATTTTAGTTTAAATCGATGAAAATATATATTAATCCAACTGCTAGACAAGTTGAAAGTTATGTGTTATTAACCCACCATTAATATTTTGTTACAAAGATTTTTTTGTTGAAAGTTATGTACAATTGAGTTTGTTTTTGTATATGTCCGACGACTATTTTGGGTAAAATCTATGTTACCCAGTTGTGGCTTCAAATAATTTTCTAGCGGCTGGTTTATTTTATATTGAAAGATAATATAGTAAACGACTAGTTTTACTATCTCATTATTTTCGATGGCTGATTTGTGTTTACGCGATTTTTGTATGTGTGTGCGCTAGTGGCTGACTGTGTACAAATTATAAATACAAATACATATGTCCATCCACTACACCATTTTAGGCAAATGGTCACGACCAAAGTCCCTGACCAGTACTGTGGGTCGCGGCCAAGGGTCTTGACCATTTCGGGTGTGACCAATTTTTGTGGGTCACGACCCAAATCCCTGACCATAGAAGGGGTCACGAAAAATGGTCCCGGACCTTAACCGTGACCCAAACATAGACCTAGTCACGACCTTTAGGTGTGAACCTGTAATACCCCGTATTTTCAGGCTTTTAAACTTAAGGATTTATTAAATTTAATTGAGATAAATTAATTTAATTTTAATCCGGAATGTTGTTTTAAATATTTACTAGCGTGACGAGAGTTAGTAATTATTGGAAATTTGTTACTTGTTGAATATTACTGAATGAGTATAGTAATATATGATATTTATTTTTATAATATTGTCACGTGTGAATAAAATGATAATTGTGAAAATTTAAGTCGGGACGCGCCTGTGTCGTGTCGGGACTAAATGTGGATTTATAAAAGTGAATAAATTATAAGTTACTCGTATAGTCGTTTTGACTACGCCAAAGTGTCCGGAAGGGTCGAGATAGTCAGAAAAGTGTACCCGGGAGTTTAGTTTGGGTCTCGGGGCATTTTTAGGCCTAATTAGTACCCCGGGAGGGCGTTTTGGTCATTTCGCATTTATGGGTAATTAAACCCACGAATTTTATAGGGTTATATCAGATGGGAAATGTTATCTTCTAGGGTTAACACAAACAAAAACAAATGACGGCCATTGGAGAGGAAGAGGAGAAGCTCTCCAAGGAGTTCTAGGCCAAGAACACCTCCGATTGCACCGCCGTCACCACCAACGCGTAGATCGCGCGACGGGGAACACAACCACGCCAAAATCGTCCGCAAATCAGAACTGAAATTTTTCAGGCAAGTATCTATCTTGGTTTTATCAAGTTAATGCATCCTTTTATATTAGTTTTAGGTTGATTAGATTAGTATTCTTGAAGAAAAACATAAATTGGAGACACTAATTGCATGTTATAATGTTAGAGGTCATAATTCTGGAAACCCATTTCATATATAGAGGATGAGCCACGAAATTCCATGATATTAGAGATAGAAATCTGGAAAAAGAATGAAAGAGATTAAGTTAAAGTAAAGATTAGGGTTCATAAGAATTATGTAGAATTTGCCCCTTTTTAACCCATAATTCTTGAGGAAAATTCGCATGTGTTACGTAGGAAATTGTTTAAATGGGTATACAACACTTATAGTATAATTGATTGGGAGTTTGGGACTGTAACATGATGATTTGGAGGAGTTTGGGGTGAGAATCCCGTAACTGGGTTGGCTGCAGAATCTGCATAACTGCTTGATCGATCGATCGAGCCCAGAGCATCGATCGATCGAAGGTTCGATCGATCGACCCCCTTTCATCGATCGATCGACCCTCCTGGGAAAACTACATTTTTTTTTCTCTTGTTAGCTTAATCCTATTTTATGCGTAGTAAACCTTGGTTAGGGTTGCTAGAATATAATGGAACATAAAGAGGACCAGTAGGGTCAAGAGAAATCCCATAAAGTGGAACTTTAATGTGAATGGAAGTAAAGGGTAAACGGGGAGACTTTCAGACTTAAGAAATCATACGTGCGGTGATTAAATAATCGAAACATCTATTAAGATGGATTATAAGGCAAGAGAGGGCCTACTGAAATTGCACTTAGATAAAGGAAATACTTCGAGAGACGAGAAGTGAGTAAAAAAATGACTTAATTACGAGAATAAAAAAGAATGAGGCCGTTATACGATATAATTGAGTAAAACGTGTAATAACGGATAATGATAATTTTGGGGTCGTGAGAGTACCTAATTTAATAATGTGGATGTGAATACATATTTATATATGACGGTGTGATTGTGCATATATATTATTTCTGTGTAAAAATCGTACCCGCGCTACTTGCTATCCCTGAGGTTACCGCGCTGGGACAGTCTTATCTCGATGTGACCTTTATGGGGGATATTGACTTGTACCCTAGAAGATAGATATCCTTGGTACAGGCTATCGAATCGATAGTTCAGACGGTCCTAAGAGACTTGAGGGTATGTACTGACCTCTTAGAGACTTGGAATCTATGCTTCGCCTTAATGTTGTTTGTGTTTGTGTTAATACAGTTCGAGAGTGATTCCGAACTAGTATTTTCCTTAGTTTGTGTGATACGGGGACTTGATAGCAGAGTATGCCAGCACCATAGATTTTATGTGGGGTGCCGTTAGTATATATATAATTTATGAGTGATTGGTATATATATACTTAGATATGGAAGTCTAGCACCATAGATTTTATGTGGGGTGCTCTTTCTATATATATTGTACGAGTAATTAATATATATATACGTGTAACTATATGAGAGCTTTCTACTGAGTAAAGTAGTAGTTAAGGAAAGTATGAAATTTAATCAGCTTCATTATAAGCGTTCGGAAACGTTATAATAATACGGACTTATTCTAAATAACGTAAGAAATCTTGAAGAGTTAGATTTTCTAAATGTGAATAGTATAACCTTAATTCCACGTGTTAAAACTTATGGAGAATAAGTTAGGGAGAGAGATGGGGTTCATTAGTATGATAGATGTGCACACTAGATGAGAGGTGAGAATTCTCAAGAGAGGGTCGCATACTAATATGACTGTTGCATTAGCCGGTAGCATTTTAAATACTTGCTAAACTATTTTTAAACTGCTTCACATTCGGGCTCTGACCCGTTTGTTGTCACCTCTTCTCTCTTGTGTATATATATATATATATATGTATTACAGGTGCCCAGCCACCGGGGCGTCTTACTTGGAATTCTCGGGATGGAACGCGCTGTAGCTTTTGTGGGAGTTGCAGGCCATTGATTAGACGACCTCATTATTGACTCTACTCCTAGTTCGGTTTTATCCAGCAGTGGCATGTGTCGCCCTTTTTCTATTATTTAGTTGGTATTGTCAGAGACTGCAATTCTTTTTACTTCCAGCATCTTTATTTCGGGATTTATTACTGTCCGGATGTTTTCCTTTAGTGTTTTAAATGTGGGGATTATTTATTGATGGTTCAATTCTGGAATGTTCATTTCTATTCTATTTTATTCTTAATGTGTGACTCTTTAGATGTTAATGGTTAAGGTTTTATAACCGGATTTAATAAAAAAGGAGAATAAGGTTTTAAATGGTTTTGACACTTAGCTTAATTATTTAGGGTGTTTAAATTGGAAAAGTATTTTTACGACAGTGATGCTAAGAATGAACCAACTGTTCACCTTGATTTTAATTTAATAAAGGAGTGATCGCCCGGTATTTAATTAGGCGGGGTGTCACAGAACCATCCCATACTGTATGAGATAGGTCACGATTCTGGTCACGACACTCAGCAGTGACTCATCCTTAATAATTTCACAAAGGTCACCATAATGGTCATGGCTATAGGTCGTGACCCATGCCTTGTCCTTACAAATATAGTCACGGCTTAGGACCGTGACCAATTTTAAATATATTAAAAAAAAATTGGGAAGAATTTTCTTAGTCTTATGAACATTCTAAAACCTGCGTAATGTAAACCCCGCACCGCCATAATGCTAAACAACGAATTATAAAAGCTCGCATGGTCACAGGACCCTCGGTTAGAGAGCACGACGGTATTCTCAAATTATTAGTCTTTTGACCACGAGGTCGGTTCCTACGAGTTACATTATTCCCGTGCGAGGTGTTAGCGCTGTTCACGGGGCCGTTCGGGGGGTGTTTTAGGGTTTCGCCCTCTAATGGCATGTTTTCAAGCTTAAGTGTGGATATTCTCAAATTATTGGTCTGTGCTCTCGGACAGAGGGTCCCGTGACCACACAGTCGGTTACTATGAGTTACATTGGTCCCGTGTGAGGTGTTGGGTCCGCTCACGGGGCCTTTCGGGGGGTGTTTCGGGGTTTCGCCCTCTAACGGCCTGTTTTCAAGCCTAAGTGTGGATATTCTGAAAATTGGTCTGTGCTCATGGATCGGGGGTCCCGTGACCATGAGGTTGGTTCCAACGAGTTATATTGGTCCCGTACGAGGTTTTAAAACTGCTCACGGGGCCGTTCGGGGGTGTTTCGGGGTTATGCCCTCTAACAACATATTTTAAAGCCTAAGTGTGGATATTCTAAAAATTTGTTCGTGGTCCCGGACCGGGGGTCCCGTGACCTCGAGGTCGATTCCTACGAGTTATATTGGTCCCGTGCGAGGTGTTTTCATCGCTCACGGGGCCGTTCGGGAGGTGTTTCGGGTTTTCGCCCTCTAAGTGCATGTTTTCAAGCCTAAGTGCGGATATTCTGAAAATTGTTCCGTGCTCCCGGACTGGGGGTCACGTGACCATGAGGTCAGTTCCTACGAGTTACTTTGGTCCTGTGCGAGGTGTTGGCGCCACTCACGGGGCCGTTCGAGGTTTGTTTCGGGGTTTCGCCCTCTAAAGGCATGTTTTCAAGCTAAGTGTGGACATTCTAAAAATTCGTCTGTGCCCCTTGACCTGGGGTCCCATGACCATGGATCAGTTCCTATGAGATACTTTGGTCCCGTATGAAGTGTTGGCACCGCTCATGTGGCCGTTCGGGGGGTGTTTCAGGGTTTCTCCCTCTAAAGACATGTTTTCAAGCCTAAGTGTGGACATACTGAAAATATGTCCGTGCTCCAGGACCGAGGGTCCTATGACCATGAGATCGGTTCCTACAAGTTACATTGGTCCCGTACGAGGTGTTGGCTCCGCTCACGGGGCCGTTCAGGGTTTCACCCTCTAGCGGCTGGTTTTCAAGCCTAAATGTGGATATTCTAAAAATTGGTCCGTGCTCCCAGAACGGGGGTCCTGTGACCACGCGGTCGGTTCCTACGAGTGACATTAGTCCCGTACAAGGTGTTTGCATCGCTCATGGGGCCGTTCGGGGTGTGTGTGTGGTGTTTTGGGGTTTCACCATCTAAGGACATGTTTTCAAACCTAAGTATGGACATTCAGAAAATTGGTGCATGCTCCCTGACCAGGGGTACCGTGACCATGAGTTAGATTGGTCTTGTGCAAGGTTTGGTCACCTCTCACGAGGACGTTCGGGGGGTGTTTTAGGGTTTCTCCCTCTAACGACATTTTTCAAGCTTAAGTGTGGAAATTCTCATATTATTGGTCTGTGATCCTGGACCGGGGGTCCCGTGACTATGAGGTCGGTTCCTATGAGTTAAATTGGTCCCGTACGAGGTGTTGGCGCCACTCAGGGGGCCGTTCGGGGAGGGGGGGGGGGTGTTTCGGGGTTTCGCCTTCTAACGGCATATTTTCAAGCCTAAGTGTGGATATTCTAAAAATTGGTTCGTGCTCCTGGACCGGGGGTCCCATGACCATGAGGTCATTTTCTATGAGTTATATTGGTCTCGTGTGAGGTGTTGGCGCCGCTCATGAGGCCGTTTTGGGGATGTTTCAAGGTTTCACTCTCCAACGACATGTTTTCAAGCCAAAGTGTGGAAATTCTCATATTATTGGTCCGTGATCCCGGACCGGGGGTCCTGTGACCACGAGGTCGATTCCTGCGAGTTACATTGGTCCCGTACAAGGTGTTGGTGCCACTCACGGGGGCGTTCAGGGGGTGTTTCGGGTAATCACCCTCTAACGACATGTTTCAAACTTAAGTGTGGAGCAAGGTGTTGACGCCGCTCACGGGGCCGTTCGGGGGGTGTTTCGGGGTTTAACCCTCTAACGACATGTTTTCAAACTAAGTGTAGGTATTCTCAAATTAATGGTCCATGCTCCTAGACCGGGTGTCCCGTGTCCACGCGGTCAGTTCCTACGAGCTACCTTAGTTTCGTGCGAGGTTTTGGCTCCGCTCATAGGACCGTTCGGGGGGTGTTTCGAGGTTTCGTCCTCTAACGACATGATTTCAAGCCTAAGTGTGGACATTCTGAAAATTGATCCGTGCTCCCGGACTGGTGGTTCTCTGACCACGAGGTCGGTTCCGACGAGTTACATTAGTCCCATACGAGGTGTTGGCGTCGCTCACGGGGTCGTTCAGGGGGTGTTTCGTGATTTCGGCCTTTAACGACATGTTTCAAGACGGAGTGTGCATATTCTTAAATTATTGGTCCATACTCCCGGACTAGGGGTTTCGTGACCACGAGGTCGGTTCCTACGAGTTACATTAATCCGGTACAAGGTTTTGGCTCCGCTCACAGGGCCTTTTGGAGTTTCTCCCTCTAACGACATATTTTTAAGCCTAAGTGTGTATATTATGAAAATTGGTCCGTTCTCTCGGACCGAGGATCCATTGACCATGAGGTCGATTCCTACGAGTTACATTGGTCCCGTGTGAGGTGTTGGCACCGCTCACGAGGCCGTTCGGGGGGGTGTTTGGGGGTTTCGCCCTCTAATGGTATGTTTTCAAGATTAAGTGTGGATATTCACAAATTATTGGTCCGTGCTCCCGGACCAGGGGTCTCGTGACCATGAGGTCGGTTCTTACGAGTTATATTGGTCCCGAGTGAGGTGTTAGCACTGCTCACGGGACTGTTCGGGGGGTGTTTCGAGGTTTCGTCCTCTAACGGCAAGTTTTAAAGCCTAAGTGTGGACATTCTGTAAATTGGTCCGTGCTCCCAAATGGGGGGTCCCGTGAATAAGAGGTCAATTCGTACAAGTTACATTGGTCCTGTACGAGGAGTTGACGTCACTTACAGCGTCGTTCGAGGGGTGTTTCGGGGTTTCGCTCTTTAACGGAATGTTTTCAAACCTAACTGTGGACAATTTGAAAATTGATCCGTGCTCCAATACCGGGGGACCCATGAACATGATGTCAGTTCCTACGAGTTACATTGGTTCCGTATGAGGTTTTGGCTCCGCTCACGGGGCCGTTCGTTTTTTTTAGGTTTCTCCCTCTAATGACATATTTTCAAGCCTAAGTGTGGACATTCAGAAAATTGATCCGTGCTCCCAGACCGGTGGTTCTCTGACCACGAGGTCGGTTCCTACGAGTTACATTAGTTCCATCCGAGGGTCGTTCGGGGGGTGTTTCGTGGTTTCGACCTTTAACTACATGTTTCAAGATTAAGTGTGCATATTCTCAAATTATTGGTCCGTGTTCCTGGACTAGGGGTCCCATGACCATGAGGTTGGTTCCTACGAGTTACATTGATCATGTACAAGGTTTTGGAGCCGCTCACGGGGCCTTTCGGGGGGTGTTTTGGGGGTTTGCCCTCTAACGATATGTTTTCAAGCCTAAGTGTGCATATTCTGAAAATTGGTTCGTTCTTCCGGACCGAGGATCCATTGACCATGAGGTCAATTCCTATGAGTTACATTGGTCCCGTGCGACGTGTTGGCACTGCTCACGTGGCCGTTCAGGGGTGTTTGGGGGTTTTGCCCTCTAACGGTATGTTTTTAAGATTAAGTGTGGATATTCACAAATTATTGGTTCGTGCTCCCGGACCAGGGGTCCCGTGACCACGAGATTGGTTCTTACGAGTTATATTGGTCCCGAGTGAGGTGTTAACGCTGCTCATGGGGCCGTTCGGGGGGTGTTTCGAGGTTTCATCCTCTAACAGCAAGTTTTGAAGCCTAAGTGTGGACATTCTGTAAATTGGTCCATGCTCCCGAACGGGGGGTCTCGTGACCAATAGGTCTATTTGTACGAGTTACAGTGGTCCTGTGCGAGAAGTGGACGTCGCTTACGGTGTCATTCGGGGGGTGTTTCGAGGTTTTGCCCTTTAACGGAATGTTTTCAAGCCTAACTATGGACATTTTGAAAATTGGTCCGTGCTCCAAGACTGGGGGACCTGTGAACACGAGGCCGGTTGCTACGAATTACATTGGATCCGTGCGAGGTGTAGGCGCCACTCACGGGCCATTCGGGGGGTCTTTCAGGGTTTCGCCATCTAACGACATGTTTTCAAGCCTAAGTGTGGACATTCTGAAAATTGGTCCATTCTCATTGACCCGTGGTTTCGTGATCATGCGGTCAGTTCCTACGAGATACATTGGTCCCATGAGAGGTGTTGGCGCTGCTCACGGGGACGTTCAGGGAGTGTTTCGGAGTTTCGCCCTCTAACGACATATTTTCAAGCCTAAGTGTGGACATTCTGAAAATTGGTTCGTGCACTCGGATCGGGGGTCGTCTGACTATGAGGTCGATTTCTACGAGTTACATTAGTCCCGTGTGAGGTGTTGGCGTCACTCATGGGGTCGTTCGGGGGGTGTTTTGGGGTTTCTACCTCTAACAACATGTTTTCAAGCGTAAGTGTGCATATTCTAAAATTATACGTCCGTGATCCCGGAACCGGGGTCCGGTGACCATGAGGTCGAATCTTATGAGTTACATTGGTCCTGTGCGAGGTTTTGGTGCCGCTCACGGGGTTGTTCGGGGGGTGTTTCGAGGTTTTTCCATCTAACAACATATTTTAAAGCCTAAGTGTGGATATTCTAAAAATTAGTCTGTGCTCGGATCGGGGGTCCCGTGACCCCAAGGTTGGTTCCTACGAGTTACATTGGTCCCGTACGAAGTGTGTGCGCCACTCAGGGGGCTGTTCGGGGGTGTTTCGGTCTTTCACCCTCTAACGATATTTTTTCAAGCCTAAGTGTGGATATCCTCAAATTATTGGTCCGTGCTCCCGGACCGGGGGTCCCGTGGACACACGGTCGGTACCTACGAGTTATATTGGTCCCGGGCGACGTGTTGACATTGCTCACAGGGCCGTTCGAGCGATGTATCAGGGTTTCTCCCTATAACGACATGTTTTCAAGCCTAAGTGTGGATATTCTAAAAACTGGTCCAGGCTCATGGGAAATTGGTCCGTGCACCCGGACTGGGGGTCCCGTGACCATGAGGTCGATTCCTACGAGTTACATTGGTCTCGTGCGAGGTGTTGGCGCCGCTCACGGCATCGTTCGGGGTTTTTCGCTCTAACAGAATGTTTTCAAGCCTATGCGTGTACATTTTGAAAATTGCTCCGCGCTCCCGGACCAGGGGTCTCGTGAATAAGAGGCCAGTTCCGACGAGTTACATTGGCCCCATGAGAGGTGTTGTCGCCGCTCAAGGTCCCGTTCGGGGGGTGTTTTTGGATTTCTCCCTCTAACGGCATGTTTCAAGCCTAAGTGTGGATATTCTAAAAATTAGTTCGTGCTCTTGGACCTAGGGTCCCGTGACCACGAGGTCGATTCCTATGAGTTACAATTGTTCTGTGCGAGGTGTTGGAACCGCACATGTGTCCGTTCGAGGGGTGTTTCGGGGTTTCTCCCTCTAACGACATCTTTTCACTCCTAAGTGGGGACATAGTAAAAATTGGATCGTGCTGCAGGACCGGGGGTCCCCTGACCACGAGATAGGTTCCTGCGAGTTGCATTGGTCCCGTGCGAGGTGTTGGCGCCGCTCATGGGGACGTTCGAGGTCTATTTCTCCCTCTAGCGACATGTTTTCAAGCCTAAGTGGGGATCTTCTGAAAATTGGTCCGTGCTCGTGGAACGGGGGTCCTCTGACCACACGGTCGATTTTTACGAGTGACATTGGTCGCGTACGAGGGTTTGGCCCCGCTCATGGGGCCATTCGAGGGGTGTTTCATGGTTACGCCCTTTAACGACATGTTTTCAATCCTAAGTGAGGATATTCTCAAATTATGGGTCTGTGCTCCCGGTATGGGGGTCCCGTGACTATGAAATCGGTTCCTATGAGTTACATTGATCCCGTAGAAGGTTTTGGTATCGCTCACGGGGCCGTTCCGGGGGTGTTTTGGGGTTTCGCCCTCTAACGAAATGTTTTCAAGACTAAGTGTGGATATTCTAAAAATTGGCCGTGCTCCTGGACCGGGGGTACCGTGACCACGAGGTCGGTTCTTGCGAGTTACATTGGTCCCATGCGAGGTATTAGAGCCACTCAGGGTGCTGTTTGGGGGGTGTTTCAGGGTTTCACCCTCTAATGACATGTTTTCAAGCCAAAGTGTGGAAATTCTCATATTATTGGTGTGTGCTCCCAGACTGGTGGTTTTCTGACCATGACGACAGTTCTTACTGTGGCCATCCCCGATCCTCGCCATGCGGGTGGGCGCGTGGAGGAAAGGATCCTTCGGGTCCCACGGGTCCCTCTCGGGAGCGCTTCGACTGGCGTCGTTTGAGATGTGGTGTAAAAATGTAGAGAGATTCAGAGTCGCCAGTCTATTTTACTCAAAACAGATAAAAGAAAAAGGGGAAGCCACCCCGAAGGATGGCATCCAAAGATATACTGGTGCGTACGAAACCAAGATGATTCGAGAAGGGTTCGGAGGCTTAGTTACGAAATGGGAAGGTGTTAGGCACCCATTCCGCCCTTTCGGTCTCTCATGAATATTTGTTATTTTCCTTTTGTTTCCCCCCGTGATATGTGTGCATGTGTATATATATATATATATAATGGAGGTAGGAATCCTCGACTTGTATCATGGAAAAGATAAAGCGAGTCGTCCGTAGGAATATATAAGAATAATATTAGAAAATAAGATTTATGCGATTACCCCTACGTTGACCGTTATAATGGAACGATAATGCATATGGAGTAATACGTCACTAAGAACAAGTATATAGGATATAAGAATATGGGATTTAAAGAAGATAAAAAATGAGAGAAAAAGTGAGAAAAAGGACTCGAGTCTCGGGTTTTACCCCGAGACGCCTACGTAACCTATAAAGGCAGCAAAGTCCACGTAGTTCGCATACAAAACGAGGGGTGGGGTTTATCCCATAAATCCAAATGGGGGATCTCTTATTTGTAAGTGTGTGTAGAAAAAGTGTTTTAGTTGTGAGAAAAGTGTGAAAAAAGTGTGAGAACCCCTACTTGGAACTTATGAGCAAACCCTCTTTTTCTTGTTTCCTTAGGTTTTTTATTTATATGAAAATAAGAGATGTGCAATAATACTAAATAAAAAGTATATTAGGATGTGTGAGATGAGATAATAAAAAGTGCTAAGTAATAAAACAAGTTATTGCAAATTTAAAAGAATTTCAGAGAAAGTTGGACCTCCTTGAAGATCTTGAATGTGGGAGAGAAGCCCTTGCACTTGGATGATGATGGAGAGTGGCTGATTCACCAAGTTTGATGAAAAGAATGATCAAAAGTGGAAGTAAAAAAGGGATTTGGAAGTTGAAATCACGTTGCCTTCGAGAGAGGTTTCTGGGATTCGTTGAGAGAGGTTTATATCAGATCTGGACTCTCTCTGCAAATAAGGTGAAGGCCTCCTTTTATAGGCCCAGGTGAGTGTCGATCAGCATAGACCTGTTCCTGCGTATCGGCAGGTGCCGATAGGCAGGGTCTGGAACCTGCCATTTGGCAGTGCGCTTCAGGCTTTTTTGGAAAATTGGCCGCCGAGGGCAAACCGTTGGTCAGAATCATGCACGGGCATACCGTTGGAACGGTAATTCAGAGACCTTTGAAAGTCCTTGGGACCGCTCCCGGGTTCGGGAGTTGACTTCGGGTCAAATATGGCTCGGAATCATTTGTTGGTCCATTGGATGGGGAATTGTTCGGACGCAAATGGATCGTTCGTCCGCATGGTAAGTCTAAATCGTGCATGGGGTGAACCGTTGGAAAGGTTAGGAGATGTACTTCGACATTCCACAGAGTTTGACCCGGTTTAGGGAGTTGACTTCTATCAACCGAGCTCGAGAAGCATTCGGTGACCTCCCGAAGTCAAACGGATCGTTCGTCCGCATGGAAAGTCAGAATTACGCACGGTACGGACCGTTGGAAAGGGTATTCAGTGCCCTTCGAATATTCATTCAGCCTTGGTTGAGCTGAAGAGTTAACTTAGGTCAAATAGAGCTTGGGAGCACGCGGTGGCCTTTAGGTCAAGCTTCAGACGCAAATGGATCGTTCGCCTGCATGGTAAGTCGAAATCGCACACGGGGCGGACCGTTAGAAAGGGTATTCATTGCCCTTCAAAGATTCATTCAGTCTCGGTCGAGATGAAGAGTTTGACTTTTAGGTCAAACTGAGCGGGGGAGTGCCCGATTGTCTCCAGGTTAGTACTCGGGACATGACCTGGGTTTATGGTGATAAAGGGAGGTACTCGGTACCTAAGGAGAGTTAGGGGGTAACAAAATGGGGTGTCTACACTTACGAGTTACATTGATCCCGTACAAGGTGGTTGTGCTGCTCACGGGGCCGTTCGGGCGTGATTCGAGGTTTCATGCTATAACGGCATGTTTTCAAGCCTAAGTGTGGAGCGAGATGTTGGCACCGCTTGGGGCGTGTTTCGGGGTTTAGCCCTTTAACGACATATTTTTAAGCCTAAGTGTTGATAATCTCAAATTAATGGTTCGTGCTCCCAGACCAAAAGTTTTTTGACCACGCGGTCGGTTCCTACGAGTTAAATTGGTCCTGTGTGAGGTGTTGACGCCTCTCACGGGGCCGTTTGGGTTTTTTTTGGGGTTTCGCCTTCTAACGGCATGTTTTGAAGCATAAGTATGGACATTTTGAAAATTGGTCTGTGCTACCGGACCGGTGGTTCTCTGACCACGACGTCAGTTCTTACGAGTTACATTGATCCCGTACAAGGTGTTGGCGCCGCTCACGGGGCCGTTCGAGGGGTGTTTTGGGGTTTCACCCTATAACGAAATGTTTTTAAGCCTAAGTGAGGAGATTTTAAAAGTCGGTCTGTGCTCCCGGATCGAGGGTCCCGTGAACACGAGGTCAGTTGCTATGAGTTACATTGGTCCCGTGCGAGGTGTTGGCGTCGCTCACAGGGCCGTTCGGGGGGTTTCTCCCTCTAACGACATATTTTAAAGCTTAAGTGTGGAAATTCTAAAAATTGGTCTGTGCTCCCGGACCGAGGGTCCCATGACCTTGCGGTCGCTTCGTATGAGTTATATTGGTCTCGTGCGAGGTCTTGGCGCCGCCCACAGGGCCTTTCGGGGGGATGTTTTGGGGTTTTGCCCTCTAACGACATGTTTTCAAACCAAAGTGTGGACATTCTAAAAATTAGTCCATGAATGAGGATCGAGGGTCCCGTGACCACAAAGTCGTTTGTTACGAGTTACATTGGTCCCGTGCGAGATATAAATGCCCTTCACAGGGCCGTTAGGGGGTATTTTGGGGTTTCTCACTCTAACGGCATGTTATCAAGCCTAAGTGTGGATATTTTCAGATTATTGGTCTGTGCTCTTGGATGGGAGGTCCCGTGACCATGAGGTCGGTTCATACAAGTTACATTGGTCCCGTGCGAGGTGTTGGCACCGCTTTAGGGGCCATTCGAGGGGTATTTTAGGGTTTTGTCCTCAAATGACATGTTTCCAAGCCTAAGTGTGGATATTCTGAAAATTGGCCCGTTCTCCTGGACCGGGGGCCCTGTGACCACGAGGTCGGTTGCAAGGAGTTACATTGGTCCCGTGCGAGTTGTTAGGGGTGCTTACGGGGTCGTTCGAGGGGTGTTTCGAGGTTTTGCCCTCTAACAGTATGTTTTCAAGCCCAAGTGTGAACATTCTAAAAATTGGTTCGTTCTCCCATACCGGGGGTCTCGTGATCATGAGGTCGGTTCCTAAGAGTTATATTGGTCTCGTGAAAGGTGTTGGCACCGTTCACGGGGCCGTTCGGGGGGTATTTTGGGGTTTCGCCCTATAACGACATGTTTTTCGCGCCTAAGTGTGGATATTCTCAATTTATTAGTCCGTAATCTCGGACCGTGGGTCCTTTCTCCTCAAAGTCAGTTCCTACGAGTTATATTAGTACCATGCGAGGTGTTGGCCCCGCTTATGGTACCATTCGATGATGTCTTTGGGGTTTCTCCCTCAAACGGCATGTTTTCAAGCCTAAGTATAGATATTCTGAAACTGGGTCCGTGCTCCTGGACCAGGGGTCTCGTGACGACGAATAGGTTCCTAGGAGTTACATTGGTCCCATACGGGATGTTGGCATCGCTCATGGGACTGTTCGGGGGTGTTTCGGTGTTTTGCCCTCTAATGACATATTTTAACGCCTAAGGGTGGATATTATTAAATTATTGGTTCCTGCTCCCGGATCGAATGTCATGTGACCACATGGTTGGTTCCTACGAGTTACATTAGACACGTGTGAGCTTTCATCACCACTCACGGGGCCGTTCGGGAGTGTTTCGAGTTTTCACCATCAAATAACATGTATTCAAGCCAAAGTGTGGATATTATAAAAATTGGTCCGTGCTCCTGGACTGGGGGTCCCGTGACCACACGGTCGGTTCCTACGAGTTACGTTGGTCCCGTGCGAGGTGTTGGCGTCGATTACCAGGCCGTTCAGGGGGTGTTTCAATGTTTCGCCCTGTAACGACATATTTTCATGCCTAAGTATGGATATTGTGAAAATTAGTCCGTGCGCCCAGACCGAGTTCGGTTCCTACGAGTTATATTGGTCCCATGGGAGGTTTTGGCACTGCTCACGGGGCCGTTCAAAATGTGTTTCAGGGTTTCGCCCTCTAACGACATGTTTTCAAGCCTAAGTGAGAAAATTCTCATATTATTGGTCCATGTTCTCGGACCGGGGGTTCCGTGACCACGAGGTCGGTTCCTACGAGTTACATTGGACCCGTACAAGATGTTGGCGCCGCTCACGGGGCAGTTCGGGGGGTGTTTTGGGGTTTTTTCCTCTAACGGCATGTTTTCAAGCCTAAGTGTGGATATTCTGAAAACTTATTCGTGCTCCCGAACCGGGAGTCCCGTGAGTAAAAGGTCAATTCCTACAAGTTACATTGGTCCCGTGCGAGCTATTGACGCCACTGACGGGGTTGTTCGGGGGTGTTTTGGGTTTAGTCCTCTAACGACATATTTTCAAGCCTAAGTGTGGACGTTCTAAAAATTGGTTCGTGCTACTGGACCGAGGGTCACGTGACCATGAGGTCGGTTCCTACGAGTTACATTGGTCCCATACGAGGTATTGGCGTCGCTCACGAGGCCGTTCGGTAGGTGTTTCTTGGTTTCACCCTTTAACGACATGTTTTCAAGCCTACGTATGGATATTCTCAAATTATTGGTATGTGCTCCTGGACCGGGGGTCCCATGACCACGAGGTCGGTTACTAAGAGTTGTATTTGTCCCGTACAAGGTGCTGGTGCCACTCACGGGGCCGTTCGGGGGGTGTTTCGGGGTTTCTCCCTCTAATGGCATGTTTTCAAGCCTAACTGTGGATATTCTGAAAATTGGTCCGTGCTCTCGGACCGGGGGTCCAGTGGCCGTGAGGTCGAATCTTACGAGTCCCATTGGTCCCATGCGAGGTATTGGCACCGCTAACGGGGCTGTTCGGGGGGTGTTTCTGGGTTTCGCCCTTTAACCCCATATTTTTAAGCCTAAGTGTGGACATTTCGAAAAAATTTTGTGCTCCCAGACTGGGGCTCCCTTGACCACGAGGTTAGTTCCTACGAGTTGCATTGGTCTCGTGCGAGGTGTTGGCACTGCTCACGGAGTCTTTCGGGGGGGGGGGTGTTTCGAGGTTTTTCCCTCTGACAACATATTTTAAAGCCTAAGTGTGGATATTTTGAAAATTGGTCCGTGTTCTCGGACCGGGGTCCCATGACCCCGAGGTCGATTCCAATGAGTTTCATTGGTCCCGTACGAGGTGTTGGTGCCGCTCACGGGGCCGTTCGGGGAGTGTTTCGGGGTTTTGCCTTCTTACAACATATTTTAAAACCTAAGCATGGATATTATAAAAATCGATCTGTGATCTCGGACCGGGGGTCTCAGGACACTGAGATTGGTTCCTACGAGTTACATTGGTCCCATACGAGGTGTTGGCACTGCTCATGGGTTCGTTCGGTGGGTGTTTTGAGGTTTCGCCCTCTAACGGAATTTTTCAAGCCTAAGTGTGGATATTGTCAAATTATTGGTCCGTGCGCTCGGATCGGGGGTCCCATGACCATGCGGTCGGTTCGTACGAGTTACATTCGTCCTATGCGAGGTGTTTGCGCCACTCACTGGATCGTTCGAGGGTTGTTTGAGGGTTTCACCTTGTAACGACATATTTTCAAGCCTAAGCGTGGATATTCTAAAAATTGCTCCGTGCTCCCAAATCGGGAATTCTGTGACCACGTGATCGGTTCTTACGAGTTACATTGGTCTCGTGTGAGATGTTGACACTGCTCACGGGGCTGTTCGGGGGGTGTTTCGGGGTTTCGCCCTCTAACACCAGGTTTTCAAGCCTAAGTGTGGACATTCTTAAAACTGGTCCCTGCTCCCGGACCGGGGGTCCCATGACCACGAGGTCAATTCCGACGAGTTACATTGGTATCGTGGGAACTGTTGGCACCGCTCAGTGGGTTGTTCGGGGGTGTTTTGGGGTTTTTCCCTCTAACGGTATGTTTTGAAGCCTAAGTGTGGATATTCTAAAAATTGGTCCATACTCCCAGATCGGGGGTCCCGTGTTCGATTCTTATGAGTTACATTGGTCCCGTGCGAGGTGTTGGCATCGCTCACGGGTTCGTTCGGGGAGTGTTTCGGGGTTTTGTCCTGTAACAACATATTTTAAAGCCTAAGTGGACATTCTGAAATTGGTCCGTGACCCCGGATCGGGGCTCATATGACTACGAGGTTGGCTCCTGAGAGTTATATTGGTATCGTGAAAGTTGTTGGCACCACTCATGGGGCCGTTGGGGGGTGTTTTGGGGTTTCGCCCTATAACGACGTGTTTTCGTGCCTAAGTGTGGACATTCTCAAATTATTTGTCCATGCTCTTGGACCGTAGGTCCTTTCACCTCGAGGTCGGTTCCTATGAGTTACATTGGTATCATGCGAGGTGTTGGCCCCCCTCACGGTGCCGTTCGGTGACATCTTTGGGGTTTGTCCCTCAAACGACATGTTTTTAAGCCTAAGTATGGATATTCTAAAATTGTTTTCGTGCTCCTGGACTAGGGGTATTGTGACCACGAGTACGGTTCCTAGGAGTTACATTGGTCCCGTACGGGGTGTTGGCATCGCTCATGGGGCAAGTTCGGGGGTGTTTCGGGGTTTCGCCCTCTAATAACATGTTTTAACGCCTAAGTGTGGAAAATTTTAAATTATTGGTCCGTGCTCCCGAACCGAAGGTCCCGTGACCACACGGTTGGTTCCTACGAGTTACATTGGATACGTGTGAGGTTTCAGCACCACTCATGGGTCGTTCGGGTGGTGTTTCGAGGTTTCACCAACAAACGGCATGTAATCAAACCAAAGTGTGGATATTCTAAAAATTAGTCCGTGCTCCCGGACTGGGGGTCCCGTGATCACGCGGTCGGTTCCTACGAGTTACGTTGGTCCCGTGCGAGGTGTTGGTGCCGATTACCAAGCCGTACGGGGGGGTGTTTTGGTGTTTCACCTTGTAACGACTTGTTTTCATGCCTAAGTGTGGATATTTTGAAAATTGGTCCGTGCTCCCAGATCAAGTTCGGTTCCTACGAGTTATATTGGTCCTATGGGAGGTTTTAGCACTGCTCACGGGGCCGTTCGGGGTGTGTTTCAGGGTTTCTCCCTTTAACGACGTGATTTAAAGCCTAAGTGAGGATATTCTCATATTATTGGTCCATGCTCTCGGACCAGGGTCCCGTGACCACTAGGTCAGTTCCTATGAGTTACATTGGTCTCGTACAAGGTGTTGGCACCGCTCACGAGACCGTTCAGAGTTTCGCCCTCTAACGGCATGTTTTCAAGCCTAAGTGTGGATATTTTGAAAATTTATTCGTGCTCCCGAACCGGGGGTCCCGTGAGCAGAAGGTCGATTCCTACGAGTTACATTAGTCCCGTACGAGCTGTTGGTGCTTCTCACGGGACTGTTCGGGGGGTATTTCGGGTTTAGCCTTCTAACGACATGTTTTCAATCCTAAGTATGGACATTATGAAAATTGGTTCATGCTCCTGGACCGAGGGTCACGTGACCACGAGGTCGATTCCTACGAGTTACATTGGTCCCATGTGAGGTGTTGGTGTCGCTCATGGGGCCATCCGTGGGGTGTTTCTTGGTTTCTCCCTTTAACGACATATTTTAAAGCCTAAGTGTGGATATTCTCAAATTATTGATCTGTGCTCCGGGACTGGGGGTCCCATGACCACGAGGTCGGTTCCTAAGAGTTACATTTGTCCCGTACAAGGTGCTGGTGCCACTCACGGGGCCGTTCGGGGGGTGTTTCAGGGTTTTTCCCTCTAATGGCATGTTTTCAAGCCTAAGTGTGGATATTCTAAAAATTGGTTCGTGCTAACGGATCGGTGGTCCGGTGACTACGAGGTCGAATCTTACGTGTTCCATTGGTTCCATGGAGGTGTTGGCGCCGCTCACGGGGCTGTTTGGGAAGTGTTTCGGGATTTCTCCCTGTAATGACATGTTTTCACGCCTAAGTGTGGACATTCTAAAAATTGGTCGGTGCTCTCTGACCGGGGGTCACATGACTACAAGGTCAGCTCCTACGAGTTATATTAGTACCATGTGAGGTGTTGGCGCTGCTCACGCGGCCGTTCGGGGGGTGTCTCTTTGTTTCACTCTTTAACAACATGTTTTCAAGCCTAAGTGTGCATATTCTCAAATTATTGGTCTCTACTCTAGGACTGGGGGTCCCGTGACCACGAGGTCGGTTCCTAAGATTTACATTGGTCCCTTACAAGGTGTTGGTGCCCCTCACGGGGCCGTTCGGGGGGTGTTTCGAGATTTCACACTCTAACGACATGTTTTCAAGCCTAAGTTCTGATATTTTAAAAATTGGTCTGTGCTCCCAGACCGGGGGTCCCATGACTACGAGTTCGATTCTTATGAGTTATGTTGGTCCTGTGCGAGGTGTTGGCGCTGCTCACGAGGCCGTTCGGGGAGTGTTTCGGGGTTTCGCCCTGTAACAACATGTTTTCAAGCCTAAGTGTGAACATTATGAAAATTGGTCCGTGCTCCCATATCGGGGGTCACGTCGACACGAGGTCGGTTCCTATGAGTTAAATTGGTCCCGTACGAGGTGTTGGCACTGCTTACGGGGCGGACGTTCGGGGGGTGTTTCGGGGTTTCGCCCTTTAACGACGTGTTTTCAAGCCTAAGGGTGGATATTCAAAAATTATTGATTTGTGATACCAAACTTGGGGTCTCGTGACCACAAGGTCGATTCCTAAGAGTTACACTGGTCCCGTACGAGGTGTTGGCACTGCTTGTGGGGCCGTTCGGGGGTTGTTTTTGGGTTTCGCCCTCAACAACATGTTTTCAATCATAAGTATGGAAATTATCATATTATTAGTCCGTGCTCCCAGACCGGGGGTCCTGTGACCATGAGGTCGGTTCCTACGAGTTACATTGGTACCGTGCGAGGTGTTGGTGCCACTCATGGGGCCGTTCGAGGGTTGTTTCGGGGTTTCGTCCTCTAACGACATGTTTTCAATCCTAAGGGTGGATATTTGAAAATTATTGATCTGTGATCCCGAACTCGGGGTCCCGTGACAACGAGGTCAGTTCTTAAGTGTTAGACTGATCCCATGCGAGGTATTGACACTACTCGCTGGACCGTTCTAGGATGTTTCGAGATTTTTCCCTCCAACGACATGTTTTTAAGCCTAAGTGTGGATATTCTGAAAATTGGTCCATGCCCCCTAACCTGGGGTCCCGTGACCACGAGGTCATTTCCTATGAGTTACATTGGTCCCGTGCGAGGTGTTGGCGCTGCTCACCTGGCCGTTTGGTGGGTGTTTCGGGGTTTCACCCTCTAAGGACATGTTTTCAAGCCTAAGTGTGGAGCGAGGTGTTGGTGCTTCTCATGGGGCCCCTTTAGGGGGTGTTTTGGGATTTTATGTCGATATTCTCACATGAATTGTCCATGCTCCGGACCGGGGGTCCTGTGACCATGCTGTCGGTTCCTACGAGTTACATTAGTCCCGTGCGAGGTATTGACGCTGCTCACGAGGTTGTTCGGGGGTGTTTCTGGGTTTCGCCCTCTAACGCTATGTTTTAAGCCTAAGTGTAGACATTTTGAAAATTGTTCCGTGCTCCCAGACCGGGGTTCCCTTGACAACGAGATTAGTTACTACGATTTGCATTAGTCCCATGCGAGGTGTTGGCACTGCTCACGGAGTTTTTCGGGGGGTGTTTCAAGGTTTTGCCCTCTGATAACATATTTTAAAGCCTAAGTGTGGATATTTTGAAAATTGGTTCGTGCTTTTGGACTGAGGTCCCGTGACCCTGAGGTCGATTCCAATGAGTTTCATTCGTCCCGTAGGAGGTGTTGGGGCCGCTCATGGGGCCGCTCGGGGGATGTTTTGGGGTTTTGTCTTCTTACAACATATTTTATAGTCTAAGCGTGGATATTCTAAAAATCGGTCTGTGCTCTGGCACCCGGGGTCTCGGGACCCTGAGATCGATTCCTAAGAGTTACATTAGTCCCATACGAGGTGTTGGAACTGCTCACGGGGTCGTTCGATGGGTGTTTTGAGGTTTCGCCCTCAAATGGAATTTTTCAAACCTAAGTGTGGATATTGTCAAATTATTGGTCCGTGCGCTCGGACCGAGGGTCCCATGACCACGCGGTTGGTTCGTACGAGTTACATTGGTCCCATGCGAGGTGTTTGCGCCGCTCACCGGGTTATTTGGGGGTTGTTTTAGGGTTTCACCTTTGTAATGATATATTTTCAAGCCTATGTGTGAATATTCTAAAAATTAGCCCGTGCTCCCGAATCGGGGATCCTATGACCATAGGATCGGTCCCTACGAGTTACATTGGTCCTGTGCGACGTGTTGAGACCGCTCATGGGGCTGTTTAGGGGGTTTCACCCTCTAACAATAGTTTTTCAAGCCTAAGTGTGGACATTCTTAAAATTAGTCCCTGCTCCGGGATTGGGGGTCCCGTGATCACAAGGTCAATTCCTACGAGTTACATTGGTACCGTGCGAGGTGTTGGCACCGCTCAGAGGGCCGTTCGGGGGTGTTTTGGGTTTTTTCCCTCTAACAACATGTTTTGAAGCCTAAGTGTGGATATTCTAAAAAATGGTCCGTGCTCCCATATTGGGGGTCCCATGATCACGAGTTCGATTCCTATGAGTTACATTAGTCCCATGCGAGGTGTTGGCACCGTTCACGGGGCCGTTCGGGGAGTGTTTCGGGATTTCGCCCTATAACGACATGTATTAAAGCCTAAGTGTGGACATTCTAAAAATTGGTCCGTGGTCCCGGATTGGGGGTCACGTGACCATGAGGTCGGATCCTATGAGTTAAATTAGTCCAGTGCGAGGCGTTGGCGCCGCTCAGGGGGCCGTTCGGAGGGTGTTTTGGGATTTTTCCCTATAACCGCCTGTTTTCAAGCCTAAGTGTGAATATTCTGAATGTTGGTACGTGCTCTAGGATCGGGGGTCACGTGACCACGAGGTCGGTTCCTATGAGTTACGTTGGTCCTGTGCAAAGTTTTAATACCGCCCACGGGGTCGTTCGGGGGTTCTTTCAGGGTTTTTCCCTCTAACGACATGTTTTCAAGCCTAAGTGTGGAAATTGCCATATTATTGGTTCGTGGTACCGTGACCACGAGGTCAATTTTTACGAGTTATATTGGTACTGTGCGAGGTGTTGGCATCGCTCATGAGGTCGTTTGGTGGGTGTTTCAGGGTTTCACCCTCTAACGACACGTTTTCAAGCCTAAGAGTGGAGTGAGGTGCTGGGTCGCTCACGGGACCATTCGGGTGGTGTTTCGGGGTTTCACCGTCTAACGACATGTTTTCAAGCCTAAGTGTCGACATTCTCAAACTATTGGTCTGTGCTCCCGGACTGGGGGTACTATGAACATGAGGTCGATTCCTGCTAGTTACATTGGTTTCGTGAAAGGTGTTGGCGCTATTCACGGTGCCGTTCAGGGCGTGTTTCGGGGTTTTGCCCCTTAACGGCATGTTTTCAAGCCTATGTGTGGATATCTAAAAATTGGTCCGTGCTCCCGAACTGGGGGTCCCGTGACCCCGAGATCGATTCCTATGAGTTACATTTGTCCCGTGCTAGGTGATGGAGCCGCTCACGGGGCCGTTCGAGGGGTATTTCAGGGTTTTGCTCTCTAACGGTATGTTTTCAAGCCTAAGTGTGGATATTCTCAAATTATTGGTCCATGATCCTGGATCGGGGCTCCCGTGATGACGAGGTTGATTCCTACGAGTTACATAAGTCTCGTGCGAGGTGTTAAAGCCTCTCACGCGGTCGTTCGGGGGGTGTTTTGGGGTTTCTTCGTCTAACGACATGTTTTAAAGCCTAAGTGTGGACATTTTGAAAATTGTTTCGTGATCACGGGTCGGGGCTCCCGTGACCTTGAGGTTAGTTCCTACGAGTTATATTGGTCCCGTGCGAGGTGGTGGAGCCGCTCACAGAGCCGTTCGGGGGATGTTTCGAGGTTTTGCCCTCAAATAACATATTTTAAAGCCTAAGTGTGGATATTCTGAAAATTGGTCTGTGATCTCAGACAAGGGGTCCCATGACCATGAGGTTACTACGAGTTACATTGGTCCCGTACGAGGTGTTGGCACCTCTCACAGGGCCGTTTGGTGGGTGTTTCGGGGTTTCACCCTTTAAGGGCATGTTTTCAAGCCGAATGTGGATCGAGGTGTTGGCGCCGCTCATGGGACCCCTTCGGGGGGTGTTTCGGGATTTTACCCTCTAACGGCATATTTTCAAGCCTAAGTGTCGATATTCTCAGATGAATTGTCCATGCTCCGGACCGGGAGTCCCGTGGCCACTCTGTCGGTTCTTACGAGTTACATTAGTCTCGTGCGAGGTATTGGCGCCACTGACGGGGCCGTTCGGGGTGTGTGTCTGGGTTTCGCCCTCTAACGCCATGTTTTGAAGCCTAAGTGTGGACATTTTGAAAATCGTTCCGTGCTCCCGGATCGGGTCTCCCATGGCCACGAGGTTAGTTCCTACGAGTTGAATTGGTCCCGTGCGAGGTGTTGACACTACTCACGGAGTCTTTTGGGAGGTGTTTCGAGGTTTTTGTTCTCTGACAATATATTTTAAAGCTTAAGTGTGAATATTCTAAAAATTGGTCCGTGCTCCCGGACTGGGGTACCGTGATCCAGAGGTCGATTCCAATGAGTTTCAATGGTCCTGTACGAGGCGTTAGTGCCGCTCACGGGGATGTTCGGGGGGTGTTTCGGGGTTTTGCCTTCTTAAAACATATTTTAAAGCCTAAGTGTGGATATTCTAAAGATCGTTTTGTGCTCCCGGATCGGGGGTCTCGTGACCCTGAGATCGGTTCCTACGAGTTACATTAGTCCCATACGAGGTGTTAGCACCGCTCACGGGGCTGCTCAGTGGGTGTTTCGAAGTTTCGCCCACTAACTGAATTTTTCAGGACTAAGTGTGGATATTATCAAATTATTGGTTCGTGCGCCCGGATCGGGGGTCCCATGACCACGCGGTCAGTTCGTACGAGTTATAATTGTCCCATGCGAGGTGTTTGCGCCGCTCACGGGGCTGTTCGGGGTTGTTTCAGGGTTTCACCGTGTAACGACATATTATCAAGTCTAACTGTGGATATTCTAAAAAATTGTTCGTGCTCCCGAACCAGGGATCCCGTGACCACGCAGTCGGTTCCTACGAGTTACATTGGTCCTATGCGAGGTGTTAACATCACTCACAAGGAGGTTTTTGAGGGGGGTGTTTCGAGTTTCGCCCTCTAACAGCAAGTTTTCAAGCCAAAGTGCAGACATTCTTAAAATTGGTCCTTACTCTCGGATCGGAGGTCCCGTGACAACGAGGTCGATCCCTACGAATTACATTGGTACCATGCGAGGTGTTGGCATCACTCAGGGGGGACGTTCCGGGATGTTTTGGGGTTTTACCCTCTCACGACATGTTTTCAAGCCTAAGTGTGCACATTTTGAAAATTGGTCCATGCTCCCGGATCGAGGGTCCCGTGACCATGCGGTCGGTTCCTATGAGTTACATTAGTCCCATGCGAGGTGTTGACGCTGCTCACGAAGACATTTTTTTTGGGGGTTTCACCCTCGGACATCATGTTTTCAAGCCTAAGTGTGGACATTCCCAAAATTGGTCCCTGCCCCCAAACCGGGGGTCCCGTGACCACGAGATCGATTCCTACGAGTTACATTAGTACCCTGTGAGGTGTTGTCACCGCTCACGGGGCCGTTCAGGGGGTGGTTAGAGGTTTCTCCCTCTAATGGCATGTTTTCAAGCCTAAGTGTGAACATTCTGAAAATTAGTTCGTGCTCCCGGACCGTCGGTTCTCTGACGATGAGGTTAGTTCCTACGAGTTACATTGGTCCTATGTGATGTGTTAGCACCGCCCACGGGGCTGTTCGGGAGGTGTTTAGTGGTTTTGCCCTTTAACGACATGTTTTAAAGCCTAAGTGTGGATGTTCGCAAATTATTGGTCCATGCTACCAAATCGGGGGTCCTGTGACCATGAGGTAGGTTTCAATGAGTTACATTGGTCCCGTACAAGGTGTTGGTTCCGCTCATGGGGCCGTTCGGGGGGTGTTTCGGGGTTTCGCCCCCTAACGACATGTTTTCAAGTCCAAGTGTGGATATTCTGAAAATTGGTTCGTGCTCCTGGACGGGGAATCCTGTGACCACAAGGTCAATTCCTACGAGTTACAATGGTCCCGTGCTAGGTGTTGGCGCCATTCATGGGGCCGTTCGGTGGCTGTTTCAGGGTTTCACCCTCTAACGGCATGTTTTCAAGCCTAAGTATAGATATTCTATAATTATTGGTCCGTACTCCCAAATCGGGGGTCCCATGATCGTGAGGTCGGTTCCTACGAGTTACATTAGTCTCGTGCGAGGTGTTGGCGCTGCTCACGTTGCCGTTCGGGGGGTGTTTCAGGGTTTCTCCCTCAAACGACATGCTTTGAAGCCCAAGTGTGGACATTTTGAAAATTGTTTCGTGATCTCGGATTGGGGCTCCCGTGACCACGAGGTCAGTTCCTACGAGTTACATTGGTCCCGTGCGAGATCTTGGCTTCCCTTACGGAGCCGTTCGGGTGGTGTTTCGTTATTTTTCTCTCTAACAGCATATTTTAAAGCCTAAGTGTGGATATTCTGAAAATTGGTCCGTTCTCCCGGACCGGGGATCTCGTGACCCCGAAGTCGGTTCCTACGAGTTGCATTGGTCCCGTGTGAGGTGTTGGTGCTGTTCACTGGGTTTTTTGAGGGGTGTTTGGGGGTTTCGCCCTCTAACGACATGTTTTCTAGCCTAAGTGTGGATAATCTGAAAATTGGCATGTGCTCTCGGATTGGGGGTCCCGTGACCACGAGGTCGGTTCGTAAGAGTTACAACGGTCCCGTATGAGGTGTTAGCGATGCTCGTGGGGCCATTCGGGAGGTATTTTTGGATTTTGCCCTCAAACGGCATGTTTTGTAGTCCAAGTGTGGATATTTTGAAAAATTGGCCCGTGCTCCAGGATTGGGGGTCCCATGACCACGAGGTCGATTCCTAAGAGTTACATTAGTCCCGTGCGAGGTGTTGGAGCCGCTCACGGGGCCATTTGGTGTGTGTTTTGGGGTTTCACCCTCTAACGACATATTTCCAAACCTAAGTGTGGAGGGAGGTGTTGGCACCGCTCACATGGTCATTTGGGGGGGTTTCAGGGTTTCGCCATCTGACGGCTTATTTTCCAGCCTAACTCTCAATATTCTCTAATAAATGGTCCATGTTCCAGACCAGGAGTCCCGTGACCACGTGGTCGGTTACTAAGAGTTACATTGATTCCGTGTGAGGTGTTGTCACTTCTCAGGAGGCCATTCGGGGGGTATTTCATGATTTCATCATTTAACGACATGTTTTCAAGCTTAAGTGTGGATATTCTCAAATTATTGGTCCGTTCACCCGGACCGAGGGTTCCCGTGATGACGAGTTAGTTTCTACGAGCTACATTAGTCCCGTGCAAGGAGTTGGCACCGATTACTGGGACGTTTGAGGGGTGTTTCGGGATTTCGCCCTCTAACGCCATGTTTGGAAGCCTAAGTGTGGATGTTTTGAAAATTATTCCATGCTCCTGCACCGAGGGTCCCGTGACCCTGAGGTTGGCTATATTGGTCCATTACGAGTTGTTGGTGTCAATCACGGGGCCGTTCGGGGGGTGTTTCAGGGTTTTACCCTTTAATAGCATATTTTAAAGCCTATGCGTGGATATTCTGAAGATTGGTCCGTGTTCCCGGGCCGGGGGTCTCGTGACCCCTAGGTTGGTTCTTATGAGTAACATTGGTCCATTGCGAGTTGTTGGTGTCACTCACGGGGGTGTTTGGGGGGTGTTTTGTTATTTTTCCCTCTATCAGCATATTTTAAAGCCTAAGTGTGGATATTTAAAAATCGGTTTGTGCTCCCGGACTGGGGGTGTCCTGACCCCGAGATTGGTTCTTACGAGTTACATTGGTCACATGCGAGGGGTTAGCACAGCTCACGGGGCCATTTGATTGGTGTTTCGGGGTTTCTCCTTGTAACAGAATTTTTTAAACCTAAGTGTGGATATTGTCAAATTATTGGCCCGTGCACCCGGACATGGGGTCCCATGACAGTGCGATCGGTTCTTATGAGTTACATTGGTCCCATGCAAGGTGTTTACACAGCTCACGGAGCCGTTCGGGGGTTGTTTCAGGGTTTCGCCCTGTAACAACATGTTTTCAAGCCTAAGTGTGGATATTCTAAACATTGGTCTGTGCTCCTGGACTGGGGGTCTCGTGACCACACGGTCGATTCCTACGAGTTACGTTGCTCCCGTGCGAGGTGATGATGCCGCTCACGAGTCCGTTCGAGGGGGTGTTTCGAGGTTTTGATCTCTAATAGCACGTTTTCAAGCCTAAGTGTGGACATTCTTAAAATTGGTCCCTTCTCCCAGACCGGGTCCCGTGACCACGAGGTCAATTCCTACGAGTTACATTGGTATCGTGCGAGGTGTTGGCACCGCTCACGGGGCTGTTCGGGGGGTGTTTTGGGGTTTCGCCCTCTAATGACATGTTTTCAAGCCTAAGTGTGGACATTTTGAAAATTGGTCCATGCTCCTGGATCGGGGGTCCCATGACGAGGTTCGTTCCTATGAGTAACATTGGTCCAATGCGAGTTGGCGCCGCTCACTGGGCCGTTCGGGGAAAATTTTCGGGTTTCCCCCTCTAACGACATGTTTTCAAGCCTAAGTGTAGAAATTCTCAAAATTGGTCCGTGATCCCGGATCGAGGGTCCCGTGACCACGCAGTCGGTTCCTACGAGTTACATTGGTCTTGTGCGAGGTGTTTAGGGGGTGTATCGCCCTCTAACGACATGTTTTCAAGCCTAAGTGTGGACATTTTGAAAATTGGTTTGTGCTCCTGGACCGGGGGTCTTGTGACCACGAGGTCGGTTCTTACGAGTTACATTGTTCCCGTGCGAGGTATTTTTGCCGCTCACGGGGTCGTTCAGGGGGTGTTTGGGTGTGTCGCCCTCTAATGGCATGTTTTCAAGACTAAGTGTGAATATTATAAAAATAGATTCGTGCTCTTGGACGAGGGGTCTTGTGACCATGAGGTAGGTTCCTAAGAGTTACAATGGTACCGAGCGACGTGTTTTTGCCGCTCACAGGTCCGTTCAGGGGGTGTTTTGGGGTTTTGCCCTTTAATAACATGTTTTCATGCCTAAGTGTGGATATTCGCAAATGATTGATCCGTGCTCCCATCCTATGTGTCCCATCACCAAGAGATCAGTTTCTAGGAGTTACATTGGTCCCGCAAAAGGTGTTGGCACAGCTCACAGGGCCGTTCGAGGGGTGTTTCATGGTATCACCCTCTAACGGCATGTTTTCAAGCCTGTGTGTTGATATTATGAAAATTGGTCCTCACTCCCAGACCGAGGGTCCCGTGACCACGAGGTTTGTTCATATAAGTTACATTGGTCCCTTGCGAGGTGTTGGCCCCCTTCACGGGGCCGTTGGGGGGCGTTTTGAGGTTGCCCTCTAACGGCTTGTTTTCAAGCCTAGTTGTGGATATTCTAAAAATTGGTCCGTCTTATTTTCAAGCCTAAGTGTCGATATTTTGAAAATTGGTCCGTGCTCCCAGACCGAGGGTCCCGTGACCATGAGGTTGGTTCCTATGAGTTACATTGGTCCCTTACGAGGTGTTGACGACCTTCACGGGGCCGTTGGGGGGTGTTTCGAGGTTTCTCCCTCTAATAGCATGTTTTCAAGCCTAGGTGTGGATATTCTAAAAAAATTTCTGTGCTCCCGAACCGAGGATCCCGTGACCACGCGATCGGTTCCTACGAGTTACATTGGTCCCGTACGAGGTGTTAGCACCGCTCACATGGCCGTTTGGGGGGGTGTTTCGGGGTTTCGCCTTCTAACAGCATGTTTTCAAGCCCGAGTGTGGACATTCTTAAAATTGGTCCCTGCTCCCAGACCGGGGGTCCCGTGACCACGAGGTCGATTCCTACGAATTATATTGGTACTGTGCGAGGTGTTGGCACCGCTCAGGGGGCAGTTCGGGGATGTTTTTGGGTTATTCCCTCTCACGGCATGTTTTCAAGCCTAAGTGTGCACATTTTGAAAATTGGTCCGTGCTCCTGGACCGAGGGTCCCATGACCTCGCGATCAGTTCCTACGAGTAACATTGATCCCATGCGAGGTGTTTGCACCCCTCACGAGGTCGTTCGGGGGTTGTTTCAGGGTTTCGCCCTGTAACGACATGTTTTCAAGCCTAAGTGTGGACATTCTAAAAATTGGTCCGTGCTCCTGGATCGGGAGTCCCGTGACCATGCGATCAGTTCTTATTAGTTATATTAGTCCCGTGTGAATCGTTGGCATTGCTCATGGGGCCGTTCGGGGGTATTTCGGGGTTTCGCCCTCTAACGACATGTTTTCAAGCCTAAGTGTGAACATTCTTAAAATTGATCCATACTCTCGGATCGGGGGTCCCGTGACCACGCGATCAGTTCCTACGAGTTACATTGGTCCCGTGCGAGGTGTTGGTGCTACTCACGGGGCCGTTCGGGGGTTGTTTCATGATTTTGCCCTTTAACGGAATGTTTTCATGCCTAAGTGTGGACATTTTAAAATTTAGTCCTTGCTCCTGGGCTGGGGGTTTTGTGACCACAAGGTTGGTTCTTTCGAGTTACATTTGTCCTGTTCGAGGTGGCGGTGCTGCTCACGGGGCCGTTCGAGGGGTGTTTCGGGGTTTTGCCTTCTAATGGCATATTTTCAAGCTTAAGTGTGGACATTCTAAAAATTGGTTCGTGCTCCCAAATTGGGGGTCCTGTGACCACGCGGTCGATTCCTACGAGTTATATTGGTCTCGTGCGAGGTGTTAGCAACGCTCACTGGACCATTCTAGGGGTGTTTTGGGGTTTTACCCTCTAACGGCATGTTTTCAAGCCTAAGTGTGGACATTATTAAAATTGGTTTATGCTCCTGAACTTGGGGTCCCGTGACCACGAGTTCAATTCGTACGAGTTACAATGGTCTCGTGCGAGATGTAGATGCCCTTCACGGGGCCATTCGTGGGGTGTTTGGGGGTTTCGCCATCTAACGGCATCTTTTCAAGCCTAAGTGTGTATATTCTCTAATTATTGGCCTGTGCTCTGGGACCTGGGATATCGTGATCATGAGGTCGGTTCTTACGAGTTTCATTGATCCCATGCAAGGTGTTGGCGCCGCTCAGGCCGTTCGATGGGATCTTTTCATTGATTCTGAGCACAGGCCATTCGATGGGATCAATTTTGGAGTTTTGTCCTCTAATGGCATCTTTTCAAGACTAAGTGTGGATATTCTAAAAATTTGTTCGTGATCCAAGACTAGGGTTCCCGTGACCACGAGGTCAGTTCCTAGGAGTTACATTCGTCTCGTGCGGGGTATTAACACCGCTCAAAAGGTCATTTGGGGGGTGTTTCGAGGTTTCTCCCTCCAGCGGCATGTATTGAAGCCTAAGTGTGCAAATTCTAAAAATTGGTATGTGCTCCCATACCAGGGGTCCCGTGACCATGAGGTTGGCACCTAAGAGTTACATTGGTCCCGTACAAGGTGTTGGCATCGCTCATAGGGCCGTTCGAGGGTGTTTTTGAGTTTCTCCCTCTAACACCATGTTTTCAAGCCTAAGTGTGGATATTCTCTAATTATTGGCTCCTGCTCCTGACCAGGGGTCCCATGACCATGAAGTTGGTTCCTACGAGTTACATTGATCCCGTGCGAGGTGTTGTCCCCGCTCATAGGGCCGTTCGGTGGGTGTTTTGGGGTTTTTCCCTCTAATGACATGTTTTCAAGCCTAAGTGTGGATATTCTAAAAATTGGTTTGTACTCCTGGACCGAGGGTCTCATGACCATGAGGTCAGTTCCTACGAGTTAAATTAGCCCCGTTCGAGGTATTGACGCCACTCACGGGGCCGTTCGGGGGGTGTTTTGGGGTTTCTCCCTCTAACGGCATGTTTTCAAGCCTAAGGATGGATCTTCTCAAATTAATAGTCTGTGCTCCCGGATCGGGGGTCCCGTGATAGCGCAAATGATTCTTACGAGTTACATTCGTCTCGTGTGAGGTATTGGCACCACTCACGGTGGCGTTTGGGGTGGTGTTTCGAGATTTAGCCCTCTAACAACATGTTTTTAAGCCTAAGTGTTAATATTATAAAAAATGGTATGTGCTCCCGGACCGGGGATCCCGTGACCATGAGGACGATTCCTGCGAGTTACATTGGTCCCGTGTGGGGTGTTGGCACCGCTCACGGGCCCGTTCGAGGGGTTCGAGGTTTCTCCCTCAAACGGCATGTTTTAAAGCCTAAGTGTGGCTATTATAAAATTATTGGTTCTCGTGGAGTAACATTGGTCCCGCGCGAGGCGTCGAAATCTCTCACGGAGTTGTTCGGATGGTGTTTCGAGGTTTCATCATTAAACGACATATTTTCAAGCCTAAGTGTGGGCATTCTGAAATTTGGTCCGTGATCCTGAATCGGGGTTTTTGTGACCACGAGGTCACTTCCTACGAGTTACATTGGTCTCGTGCATGGTGTTGGCGCCTCTCACGGGGTCATTCATGGGGTGTTTCGGGGTTTGGTCCTCTAACGGCATGTTTTCAAGCCTAAGTGTCGATATTTTGAAAATTGGTCCATGCTCCCGAATCGGGGGTCTTGTGACCACGAGGTCGGTTCCTACGAGTTACATTGGTCCCGTGCAAAGTGTTGGCATCGTTCACGATGCCGTTCATGGGGGTGTTTCCGGGTTTCGCCCTTTAACGACATGTTTTCAAGCCTAAGTGTGGATATTCTCAAATTATTGGTCCATATTCCCGGAACGGGGGTACCATGACCACGCGATCGATTCTTACGAGTTATATGAGTCTCGTGCGAGGTGTTGGCGTCGCTCACGGGGCCGTTCGGGGGTGTTTCGGGGTTTTGTCCTCTAACCGCATGTTTTGAAGCCTAAGTGTGGATATTCTCAAATTATTGGTCTGTGTTCTCGGAATGGGGGTCCCGTGACCATGAGGTCGGTTCTTATGAGTTACATTGGTCTCGTGGAGGTGTTGGCGCCGGTCACGGGACTGTTTGGTGTTTTTTTTAGGGTTTCTACCTCTAATGGCATGCTTTCAAGACTTAGTGTGGATATTCATAAAATTGGTCCGTGCTCCTGGAACCGTGGGTCCCGTGACCACGAGGACAGTTACTGCGAGTTACATTGGTCCCGTCCGGGGTGCTGGCGCCACTTACTGGGCCATTTGGGGGGAGTTTGGGGTTTCTCCCTCTAACGACTTGTTTTAAAGACTAAGAGTGGATATTATAAAATCATTGGTTCGTTCGCCCGAACTAGAGGTCCCGTGACCACACGGTCAGTTCCAACGAGTTACATTGGTCCCGTTCGACTTGTCAGCTCCGTTGACAGGTCCGTTCGGGCGGTGTTTTGAGATTTCACCATCAAACGACATATTTTCAAGCTGTGTGGACATTCTAAAATTTGGTCTGTGCTCCCAAATTGGGGTTTTATGACCATGAGGCCGGTTCCTACAAGTTATAATGGTCCCGTGCGAGGTGTTGACACCGCTTACGATGTCGTTCGGGGGGTGTTTCGGGGTTTCGCCCTCTAACGGTATGTTTTCATGCCTAAGTGTGGATATTCTGAAAATTGGTCTGTGCTCTCGGACCGGGGGTCCCATGACCACGAGGTTTGTTCCTACGAGTTACATTAGTCTCGTGCGAGGTGCTGGCATCACTCACGGGGCCATTCGAGGGGTGTTTTTGGGTTTTGACCTCTAACGACATATTTTCAAGCCTAAGTGTGGATATTCTCAAATTATTGGCCCGTGATCCCAGACCGAGGGTTCTGTGACCACGCGATCGGTTCCTACGAGTTGTATTAGTACCATGCGAGTTGTTGGCACCGCTCACAGGGCCGTTCGGGGGGTGTTTTAGGGTTTTGCCATCTAACTACATGTCTTTAAGCCTAAGTGTGGATATTCTAAAAATTTATCCGTGCTCTCGGACTGGGGGTCCCATGACCACGCGGTCCGTTCCTACCCGTGCGAGGTGTTGGCGCTACTCACGGGGCCGTTCGGGGTATGTTTCAAGGTTTCAACCTCTAATACCATATTTTCAAGCATAAGTGCGGACATTCTAAAAGTTGGTCCGTGCTCCCGAACCGAGGGTCCCCTGACCACAAGTCGTTTCCTGTGTGTTACATTAGTCCCGTGCAAGGTGTTGGCGCCACTCACGGGGCCATTCGGGGGGTGTATCGAGGTTTCGCCCTTTAACGGTATGTTTTCAAGCCAAAGTTTGGACATTCTGGAACTTGGTCCATGCTTTTGGACTGAGAGCCCCGTGACCATGGGGTCAGTTCCTACGAGTTACATTGGTCCCGTACGATGTGTAGGCGCTACTCACGGGACCATTCGGGGGGTGTTTTGAGGTTTCTCCCTCTAACGACATGTTTTCTAGCCTATGTGTGGATATTCTAAAAATTGGTCTGTGCTCCTAGACCGGGGGTCCCGTGACCATGTGGTCGGTTCCTACGAGTTACATTGGTCTCGTGCAAGGTGTTGGCGCCCATCACGGGGCTGTTCGGGGGGGGGGGTGTTTACGAGTTTCTCCCTCTAATAATATGTTTTAAGCCTAAGTGTGGAAATTTTAAAAATTGGTCAGTGCTCCCAGACTGGGGGTCCCGTGACCATGAGGTTTGTTCCTGTGAGTTATAGTGGTCCAGTGCTAGGTGTTGCTCCTCTCACGGGGCCATTCGAGGGGTGTTTCAGGGTTTCGCCCTCTAATTACATGTTTTCCAGCCTAAGTGTGGATATTATGAAAATTTGTTCGTGCTCCTGGACCGGGGGCCCCCTGACCACGCAGTCACTTCCTATGAGTTACATTGGTCCCATGCGAGCTGTTGACGCCCCTCACGGGGTCATTCGAGTGGTGTTTCGGGGTTTCTCCCTCTAACGTCATGTTTTCAAGCCTATGCGCGGATATTCTCAAATTATTGGTCCGCGCTCCCCGACTGGGGGTCCCGTGGTCACGCGATCAGTTCCTACAAGTTACATTAGTCTCGTGCAAGGTGTTGGATCCTCTCATGGGGCCGTGCGGGGGGTATTTTAGAGTTTTGCCCTCTAATGACATATTTTTGAGAGGTGTACCAAGCATCGTCGGCGGTGGATTTGTACTCTACCTCATATTCGGGATTTGCCATCATTGGTGTGGCATTAAAAACTTGGGAAAGTGTCAAAGCTACTGTAGTGTTTGTCTAGAGTATCATGGTGTGTGTGTGAAAAATAATAAATTCAAAAACAATCATACTTAAGCTAGAAACGTACCACGGGGGTGTGGGCACCCCCAGCGACACCCAAACGGCACCACGAGTGGCATGAACACCTCGTGCGTAACTGTTTTGAGCTCAATAGTTTTTCAACTTCTTAGAGCCTAAGAGTTTTGCGAATAGGACATTAATTGGAGAGAGATGATTAGAGACCTTGGGAATCCTGCGTGCTACGATAACCAATAAATATCCAACATATTATCTAACGACCGGACATTGGTCTCGTGCGAGGTGTTTATTTATCTCACGTGGCCGTTTGGGGGGTGTTGCGGTTTTTCGCCCTCTAACGGCATGTTTTTAAGCTTAAGTCTAGATATTTTCAAATTATCATCATATTCTCAAATCGAGGGTCCCGTGATCACGCGGTCAGTTCCTGCGAATTCCATTGGTCCCGTGCGAAGTGTTGATGCCTCTCATAAGGCCGTTTGGGGGTGTTTTAGTTTTTCACCCTCTAACGGCATATTTTTAAACTCAAGTCTAGATATTTTTAAATTATCATCATATTCTCAAACCAGGGGTCCCGTGATCACACAGTCATTTCTGGCGAGTTACTTTTGTCTCGTGCGAGGTGTTCCCGCCTCTCACGGGGCCATTTGGGGGTGTTTTTATTTTTCACTCCTCTAACGGCATATTTTTAAGCCTAAGTCTATATATTTCCAAATTATCGTCATATTCTCAAATCGGTCATCCAGTGATCACGCGGTCAGTCCTGCGAGTTGCATTGGTCCTGTTCGTGGTGTTTGCGTCTCTCACGGGGCCGTTTGGGGGATGCTTTGGGGTTGGGTTGGCAAGAAAATATGCCTTTTCTGGCCTTACCAAATGCAGCGTGTTGTAAAGATTATTGAAATTATTCTAGAAAGGAGTCCCAGATAATATGATGCATTTTCCCATTTGGAGTTTGATAGAATATTCCAAATACGACTCCTCTCATTACGGGATGTTTGGCCCTCATCAATATCCACCAATCTAGGACACTCCAATAGTATGTTTCCCCATTCTTGATGTTTCTCATTTACAACACTCCTTTTACTTTCTTTGTGTGTTCCTTCACTGTGATTTTCTCACCGGGAAGCTTTTCATACAATTTATAGCTTACTCCTAGTACACTTTGGTCTTTCTGCCACGAATACACCTTCGTCACGCGTAAAACTTATTTACTCGCACACCTTCTCTCTTGGACAAGCTTAAGATCTATACTTTCATTTCCAGATTTCTTAGGATTGTTGAGGTTATGAATCGGGTATTTCTAGATTTCCATTTTTTGATAAAAAATGGAAAGTTAAATTCCCATTTCATAACCTCAACAACCCTGACAAATTTATAAATGAAATTATAGATCTTAAGATTCTCCAAGAGAAAAGGTGTGTGAGTAAATAATTTGTAAGCGTGACGAAGGTGTATTCGTGGCAGAAAGACCAAAGCGTACTGGGAGTAAGCTATAATTTGTATGAGAAGCTTGCCAGTGAGAAAATCACAGCGAAGGAACACACAAAGAAAGGGAAAAAGGAGTGTTGTAAATGAGAAACATCAAGAATGGGGAAATATAGTATTGCAGTGTCCTAGTTTGGTAGATATTGATGAAGGCCAAACTCCCTATGATGAAAGGAGTTGTATTTGGAATACTCTATTAAACTCAAAACGAAAAAATGCATCATATTATCCAGGATTCCTTTCCAGAACACTTTCAATGAGATCTATAACATGCTGCATTTGGTAAGGCCAGAAAAGGCAAATTTTCTTACCAAACCTGCCTTTAAAGAGTGAAAACCCAAAGCAACCCCAAACAGCCCCATTAGAGGTGCAAACATCTCGCGCGAGACCAATGTAACCCGCAAGAATGACTGCGTGGTCATGGGAACCCCGGTTGAGAATATGACGATAATTTGAAAATATATAGACTTAAGCTTAAAAATATGTCGTTAGGGAGCGAAAACCGAAACACCCCCCAAAAAGCCCCGTGAGATGAACAAACACCTCGCACGGGACCAATGTAACTTGCAGGAATTGATCGCGTGGTCACGGGACCCCCGATCTTAGGCTGAAAAATATGCCGTTAGAGGGCGAAAAACCAAAACAACCCTAAAGAGGCCCATGAGAGGCATGAACACCTCGCACGGGATCAAAGTAACTCGCAGAAATTGATCGTGTTGTCACGGGACACCCGATTTGACAATATAACGATAATTTGAAAATATCTAGACTTAAGCTTAAAAACATGTCGTTAGAGAGTGAAAACTGAAACACCCCCCAAACGGCCCCATGAGATGAACAAACATCTTGCACGGGACCAATGTAACTCGCAGGAACTGACCGCGTGGTCACGGGCCCCCCGGTTTGAGAATATGACAATAATTTGTAAATATCAAGACTTAAGCTTAAAAACATGTCGTTAGAGGGCAAAAAATCGAAACACCCCTCAAACAGCCCCGTGAGATGCGCGAACACCTCGCACGGGACCAATGTCCGATCTATGTTGGATATTTATTGGTTGTCGTAGCACGTAGGATTCCCAAGGTTTTTACCCATCGCTCTCCAATTAATGTCCTGTTCGCAAAACTCTTTAGATCTAAAAAGTTGCAAAACTATTGAGCTCGAAACAGTTGCGCACGAGGTGTTTGTGCCACTCGCGGTGCCATTTGGGTGTCGTTAGGGGTGCCCACACCCCATGGTATGTTTCTAGCCTAAGTGTTCCTGTTTTTGTATTTTGTTGTATTTCATACACATACACACACCATGCTACTCTATGCAAACACTACACTAGCTTTGGCACTTTCCCAAGTTTCCAACGCCATACCTATGATGGTGAATCCTGACTATGAGGTGGAGTACAAATACACCACCGTAGACGCTTGGTACACCTCTCGACTAATTGTCCATGATCAATATCTGATCGTGAAGCTCTTCAACTTCCTCGACTATTGCAATTGATTATCCACGTTTGGGGGGTGTTTCGGGGTTTCTCCCCCTAACGGAACGTTTGTAAACCCAAGTCTAGATATTTTGAAATTAACATTGTGTTCTCAAACCGGGGGTCCCGTGATTATCCAAAAGCCAAAAACCAGAAACAAGCCAACAACCAATAATTATAATGTACTCCTTCTAACATACTATCTAACAACAAGCCAATAACCAATAATTATCACACAGCCAAACCAAATAAAACCAGTAATTATCCTGTACTCCTTCTAACATACTACCCAACAACAAGTCAACATCCATTAATTATGCAATAGCCAAACCAAACAAAACCAATAATTATCCCGTACTCCTTCTGATGATCTAAAAGATTTAAAAGATAATGCACATTAATTACATAACTACTTCAGTGAAAGTAAAGAGTACCTGATTCCTGCGATCCAAGAAGGCCATTAAATAGGGTCTTCAAAATGTGTGAGACCAAATTGATCCTGGAGCCCCCAACGTCTCCTTTTACATGTACATTTGGGATTAGCTTCTTTAATACAATCTTCATAAAATCAAGCTAATTTAACTTCATTTTATGAACACTGCACCAATGAAAGTAATCACCAAAGGTATATGTACACGAACATGTGGAAATTGGGATGGGTCAATTTGATCCAATCATAAATTCAAATGACTCTACTCTCAAGCCGAGCATCTTGTGAAAGTAACTAAACATTAGCTGAATTTACCTTAGAAACTGCACTTATTAATGAATTTGTATCAGGGCATGTTTTTATCACACACGAATAAATAACCACACACATAAGGTGTGAACTTGACCTCTTTTGATACCCATGCCCTAAAATCAGTTGTCGTGGTAGGTGACTTGGTTTTCTAGGTGTACTCGCTCATATCTACAGTTACGTCTGTGATCCCATTTCTTTAAATTTATTTTTTCTTACCCTATCATGTCAATTATTAACAATCTAGAATTCCCTTTTATAATACTATCCTGCCATATATTAATAAATTTATTTATTAATTTTGCTTATCCTAAGGGTGATCTTGCTCACTTAGCTTCATTTAGGACCCAATACTATGCTAAGTGAGATTCTTCGAAAAATGAATCTAACAGTGGGGGTAAGGCCACAACATAGAGGAATGGAGCTATGCAATAGAGCGCAATAAAACATTTGTCTCTATTGTTGTGCAACTTCATTGTGCTCTATATTGTAACCCTACCCCCACTGCTAGATTCATTTTTCAAAGCATCTCACTCAAAATAGTATCGAGCCCGAAATGCAGCTAAGTGAGAAAGATTATCCAGAGGACAAGCAAAATTAATAAATAAATTTATTAATATTTGACAGATTAGTATTATAAAGGGAATTTCAGATAGCTAATAATTGGCACGCAGGTGTAAAAAAAATTAAATTTAAACAAATGGGATTACAGATGAATGTTTAGATATTGAACGAGTATAACCATGTTACCTAGCACCGATGCAGTCATAGATGCAGTCACATGTGGTCTACCAGCTCTCCCCATTTAATGGATCTGTAATAAAATATGGGAATAAGAATTTAAAATAAGAATAATCGTTGAACTTAACAAATTAAACTAGGAAGGAAAACACGACTACTCCAACCCGTGAGTTGTTGTAATTAACGGCCTAGTTAGGCCATGAGTTATTAAAATTTATGGCTAATCCAAGTCGTGACTTGTTGAATAATCACGGATAACTTAGGTCGTTGATATGAAAAATTTGTTGGTGTATTGCAACTGGGAATATGAGTGCCACCGCTGAACTTGGCCGTGGAAACCCATTAGCTACGGTTATGGAAGGCCGTAAGGAATCTAGTTTTAACAGACCTATATATAATGTTTAAGGTATAAGGGTGTATTAGTTTATATAATGGAGTTTGAAATTTTGGTCTTGAGAAAAATATATGACGACGTGAATATGAGTCTTACGATTAAGGTATAAGGGTATATTAGTTTGATTATTGTTTTAAGAATGGAAAGGATTTTGAGTCAGTGGGTGCGAAACCTAAAATACTCAATTAATTTCAAACTATAAATAAATACCAAGCCCTAAATGACAATACCCTTAACTAATGCAATTTATTTTAATCCCTAAGTAACCTCATTCTGTCAATACTAATAATACACAATTAATTTCAAACTCTAAATAAATCTCAAGCCCTAAATTACAATATCCTTAAATAATGCATTTATTTAAATCCCTAAGTATCCACATTCAATCAATACTAATAATGACAATACCCTTAAATAATGCAATTAATTTCAAACTCCATATAACAATTCCCAATCAATGTTAACAATACCCAATAAATTTCAATCCCTAAATATAACATATCCAAAAAAAATATGAAATTATAAAACATCCCCTTTTCTTGAAAAAAAATATAAACACATTCACACACATACACACACATATACACACGAATGCAGAAATACACACACTCACACACACATACACACACACACATATAGACACATACACACACATATACACACGTACATAGAAATATACACACATTCACACATGCATACACACACGTGCACACACATACACATTAAGGTTTAAATCAGAAATACAAAATGTAGAGTTTACCTTTGAGATTGAGAGGGAAATTTGGGTTTGAGAGAATCCAAATCCCCTAGAAAGAGAAATTAGCGCACAGAGAAAGTGGGAGAGAGATTGGCGTGGGAATAAATGAAATGGGGGCATAATGTATTTAGATATAAGGACCCTGGTCACGACTTAGAGCCATGACCCACTGCCATGACCCTTAAATGTTTTCCACATCAGCGTGTAGGCAACCATGTGGTCACGACCCTAAGTTGTGACTCACGCGCATGATCAAATTGGTATGGTCACTACCCAAAGTAGTGATCCATTAGGTGTGCAGTGTGGCCTTGGTCACGACTCAAGGCCGTGACCCTACCGTGACCAATCGTGGAGGGAACTTTGGAATTTGGAGCCATGATGGTCAAGACCTGGTCACGGCCTAAGTCCGTGATCAATACTTGTCATGGATTTGGTATATGACCACTTCTAAGCGCATCCATGGCCACACTGGGTCATGTATACGGTCATGCCAAATTTTATGTGGTCACGGCTTTAGGCCATAACCAGCTGGTCAGGGATTTGGCCCGTGACCCCATGGGGGTGACCATTCGCAGGATTTGGTGTAGTGATCTCATTATTATAATCTCCTTATATTATTTTTTTTAACATCCCACGTGGAATTAAATACTATGTTATTGAGTTAAAATATATGATAATAGTATATTTTTGTATTTTTTATTATTAAATAAAAAATAAGTGTACTTTGGAAAACTGAAGGCAAATTAATCATATCCTGAGCATTTCAAACGTAGAATTGTATTCATATATCCCATACAATATTAGAATAAGTCTTATCCTACCCCATCATTATTCTATACAATTCGGCTCTTATATTCGATCATATCCCGTCTCATCGTATATAGCTCATCAAACGTGCGTGCGCGCGCGCGCGCGAGAGAGAGAGAGAGAGAGAGAGAGAGAGAGAGAGAGAGAGAGAGAGAGATAACTTTATGTGTGTGAAAGAGAGATAAAAAGAAAGAGAGGTAAATAAAGTTCTGTTGGTACCAGCTTTGGGAGTAAGGAAAACTGCAGAGCTAACATATGGAGAATGCTTTACGACAATTAGCTTACTGAATGCACCTTTCATTATTGCGAAGGAGTATTGTTCACCTAATCACTCTGCTGAAAGGGTTACAATGTGACCAGTGGAGGACCTAAGATTATCGGGCTGTGGGTGAGGAATTTTTTTACAAATGCAGAGGGTTCGGGGGAGGGAGCCCTTGAGGCGATTTTTTTGGGGTTAGTTTTACTTGTTTTATAATTTTTAACCCTAAAAAACTTGTGATTAATATTCACTAATTTTTGGCCCATTCGTAATAAACCAACATTTTTTAATAACAACTACTAATTAAAATTAAAGTTTAATACATATTTCAGCAACAACTAATTTGGGGGACAAATTAAAATTTCAGCAATAAAAATAATTTCATTCAAATTTCAGGAACAACAAAGTTGGGGATAAATTAAAATTTCAGCAATAACAACCAATTTTAGCAACAAGTAAACTAATTAAAATTTTAGCAATAACTACCAATTTCAATAAGTAAACTAATTAAAATTACAATTTCAGCAACAAGTAAACTAATTAAAATTTCATCAATTTCAGCATACTAACAACTAAACAAATTAAAATTAACTAACATACTAAAACAAAAATAACATACTAAAAAAAATTAACCAACATTGATTGCCGGTTGTGCTGTCAGTGTCGAGCCAGCCGGGTGTGCTGTTGCCGACGACAGGGATGAAAGGAGAGGGGGTGAGTGAGGGAGAGAAGAGGTGAGGGAGAAAAGAGGAGAGGGAGATTGGGGCGAGGAGAAATGAGAGAGAGGAGAGAATGCGATAAAAAGAAAAGAGGCTGCCATTTGGTACAAATTAGGTTATCTTTTTTTAGGTTTTAACAAGTTTGGCTATTTAGAAAATTCCCCCAAAGTTTTAAATACTTATAAATATGTCTAATTTTTTCTTATCAAACCCATAGCATAATTTTGGGGAAGCTCGTGGGTGCGACCGCCCCCATTCGGGGTGGGGTAGATCTGCCCGTGAATGTGACGTCCTTTATTACAAAAAGAATAGAGAAGACAACTAGTGGAATTATTATGGTGGAGACTGAACCTTGACAATTATCAAGATCTAGCCATTGTATCAAGTATGAGGTATGACGAAGGATTGTAGAAAGAGTCATTTCTCATACCAACGTCAACGATAATGATGGTGGCACCGAGCTTAGGAAATCCATAAAATTTGCCCCTAACATACCCAACATCAATGCATTATATGTGGCTGATACTTAGAAAAAGAGATTTAGTTATTGAATATGTCTTGAATTTACGTGAAATCACATTTTACAATCAAACTGCTTATACTTAATAATGATTGAAGGCATAATAGGTCACCAAGCCAAGGTCTTAGAGCCTAGATGTGAGAATGGGATAAGTATAGGGCGTGTTGTATTCAACATGTTAATATATCAAACACACCGTAAACTTTTAATAGGGGGATGAAGATCACTTAAATCTTAAATCTGTCATTTAAGTACTAAAGTTTGTTAGATCTAAATTTTTTTCTGAGACACCTCTCTTATGGTTCCAACATTTTACGTTTCTCAAAGAAAGCTGAATGTGAAGCTCTAGAGTTTTTTATAGTTCTTGGAAGGTTGTTGGACCAAGTTGTTTTGAAATCGGTAATTACAACAATTTGAGGAAGTCTGTGGGTATGAATCGGTTTTAAAATTAAAAAGCTTCCATTGTATGTATACGACTTCCATAGCATAGAAGGGTGGACTCAAGGTTGTTTCATAGTGAGGTTAGTTCAGAATTAAAGCGGTTCTGAGGTAGGGCTCCGAGATGATAGTGTTGGAAAAATACGGGGAATCATGATAGAATTGCATGGATTAATGGAGAGTGATGCCTGAATAAGTGGACATGGCAGATTATTTTTATAAATAATTGTTATTCGGAAAGACTAGAATTAACAATATGATATTTTGGTTCTTAAATGTGCAATGAAAGTGTAAATTGAATCTCTTAATTCAAAACTAAGGTTAGAGTTTCTGTGATCAATCTATTTGATTGTGTTAATTGAGAGAATAATAGAATTGAACAAAGGAAGAAGTGACTGTAGGGAGTGTTGTGAGTCCAACCAGTAGGTCATTATCTCTGTGCTCGTGCCTCTAGTGAGTAAGAACAAATTATGTGTTAGTGTTGGATTTGTTTCTGGTCGACCTCTCTAATGGGATTTGTATCTTATATATTGATACAATCAGGCAGTCCAAATAAAACATGGAAGTCTAGATAATTAAAAATAAAATTGGCTTGATCTTCCCACCTATTTCATGTCACCTTGTCTAAGCATATGTGATTGCAACTAGACATGGTCGTCCATAATATGATTTTGACATGCAATGTGTCAAAAATTACATACCTTGAGGCGAGCCAAGTAAATATCACTCTGAGGCCTGAGCCTCAAGGTTTACATAAGGGGTTTGAACATGTGAGGTGTTATGTCTCAATGCGCCTCGAGGTGTAGAACGTTCTGACGTCTCAATTTTCTTCTCCTTCCACAGTCGTTGAGTTTTAAAATTTTCTTTTTAGGGGGAGATTTTACTTTTCAGCCATCAACACGCAGAGTTCAATTCTTGAACTGACTTATCTAAAAATTAATTCTAATTTATTTGAGGTGAAGAGAGACATGACTGAAGTGGTTGGTTTAGTGTTTTTGTTTCCTTTTTTTATTTAAGCATGTTCCTTGGCTAAGAGTTTTTTTAATAAGAAACACGTGCGCGCACGCGCGCGCGCACACACACACACACACACAGATATATATATATATATATATATATATATATATATATATATATATATATATATATATATATATATATATATAGAGAGAGAGAGAGAGAGAGAGAGAGAGAGAGAGAGAGAGAGAGAGAGAGAGAGAGGCAGGTTCCTGCACACACTAAGTTTGCACATGTGCTGTCGCGCACCAAATTTTTATGTGATATTTAAACATCTCAACGAACCCATATAAAGACAATCAACTAAAAAAAACTTTTTTTGCTATTTTTAAAAAAACGGTCAAACTTTCGCAGCTTTTAAAGTGCTTAAAAAGAGCGAAAGTTTGACCACTTTTTTAAAAATAGCAAAAAAGTTTTTTTGATTTGATTTTTTTATATGAGTCCCTTGAAATGTTTAAATATCATACAAAAAAAATCAACTCAAAAATATTTTTTTACTATTTAAAAAAATGATGTGCAGACTTAGTGTGCACAAGCCTGTGTGTGCGTGTGCGCGCGCGCGCGCGTGTGTGTGTATATATAAATATATTAATGATATACATATATAGTCAACATTTACAATATATATATATATATATATATATATATATATATATATATATATATATATATATGCACACCATTGTTGATGTTAATCTTAGGCCTATTTGACGATGATATGTGACTATTTTTTAATGGCCCGGTTATATTGATTAAGTTATTTTACACTAGTTTTGTGATTTTTTAAGTATTACATGTCAACTTTCATCGTGCTATCATGTAGTGTCTCATATTACCAGGTGTAATTGCATGCAAGTGTGTCCTTTGCAATTGTGTTCTTGTTGTTTAAGATCAAACTTATGGGCAAACTTTTCAGTCCTTTATGAACATTCAATCCTTCATGAATATAAATAACATGAATTTTGTCTATATTTGATGCAGGTGCATGAGGACACGAATAATCATATTATTAATTTTTTGGGGTTGATCTAATTTGGGTATTTAATTATTTAATTAAATTTATTGTTTTTTTCATGTTAGATATTTTAGGATTTATGTTCTAGTTTTTGTTATTTATGTTATAATTATTATTTGATTTTATATAGTTTCCTTATTTATTTAGATATCGGCCACATTTTTTATTCATTAAGAGTTATATTTGGCAATAGTATCTTCTCTAATTAGGATTCTTCTAGCTAGTAGTATAAATACAAAATTAGTTAGCTTCTTAATTAGTCTTTAATATGAATTAAAGTTATATCTTTTGTTCTCGGATTTAAGAATCCCATTTGGTTATTGTGGAAGATTACACTTTCGTAAATTAACTTATATCACTATATTAGTTATGGATTTAACCTTTTTTTGTTACTTTATTTTTTTTTATAATAAAAGTATCATTGAGTGTGCACACAAAATTATTGTATTTTTATAACCTCGTTTAAGTGATTTTGTATCTTTTAGCATTTTGTGTCTCAAAAAGGAAACAGAGCAATGCGTACTAGTTAGTAGTACAAACTATTGGAATTTATGGTATTTAAATGGGTTGACAAAATATTATTTTAGTCAAATTTATGGTCAATTTTAACATGGAACCCACACGTCTTTCGATATGGTTTGAAGTGGTAACGCTTTCTTCTCCGTGAGGAGTATAACATGGTATACTCACATATGTAAAACTATAAATTAATGAATGATAGATTATTATTTGAAGTGCCCAGTTGGAACATGAAATTTGGTTGAAGTGTGTTGTTATAGAAAAAGTCTCACATAGATAAAATATGGAAAATGGGTGTACTATATTATAACCCATTATGGCATTTGGACTTGGCACCCTTAGAGTATCCCAACTCTTTGAAGGAGGGAGAACCTACATGGGCTTGGATTGATTTTCAAGTCCACACGTGTGCGCAATTGTTGGTTCATTATTTCTTACGATTTGGAATACTACTATTGCTAGTGTTGCTCGTTGTATCCTAGGAGACGATTGTCATTGAGTCCATTGGAGTACTGTTGCGTGGTAAATCTCATTTTAAGTACAAAGTGTTGAGCAGTTGCCTCAATCGTTTAATCTCCATTAAAATCACTATATATATATATATATATATATATAAGCTTAAACCTTTTAAGACGCGTGTCATGTTTTCACGCTGTTGAGCATTTATCTTCTTTATGGCCTGATTACTTCATAACAGGGATAATTAAAAGTAAGTACATGGAACTAAACAGTTTTCTCTTTTTAAGACTGTTGGATTGAAAGGAAATTCATCCTCTCATTTTCGTCTCTGTACAAGGAAATAAGGGAACTAAACCGTCTCTCTCACCGCGAAGTTAAACATAGGGAACTAATCCATCTCTCTCACCGCGGAGTTAATTCCATAACGAGGAGCAAATATATTTGTTTTTCCCTCTTCCTATTTTATCTGGACTCTTTCTTCCTCTTTAGCCAACTTCCATGAAATTCTAATATAGTTGAAGATAAAAAGTTAATCAAACTTTTGTCAACCTCATGGAAATACATAGAGACGATGTTGTAGAAGAATAAAATTTGACTCTCTCCATTCGTCTTCGAGATTTGATTAGTTCAAAACATGCCATACTCCCAACACGTTGTCCCGGTTCAAAGGATTAAAAATCAGATATGAAACCTACTTGAGTATGTTTACTATACACTCATACTTATTTATTTCCTCCTCTAAAGTTTATTTGTCAACTATATTGATTTGTGAAATGTTTGAGTTAACCATTTTTAATGCATAATTGGTTTCTAAGACCTACAATGCTCACAAAGAATGTGAGAAGTATTTCTCTACTTATTTGTCCACTAGGTGTTTGATAAATTGCTTGAGTGATATATTTTTTTGTTTTAATTTTGTAATTGCATAAAATAATCTTCGTTCTAACTCCCATTATCTTTGTACCAAAATAGTTCTTCCTCCAGCCTCAAATTATTTGGCCACTATTGGTTGTTGATTTGCATTGATTTGCTGAATGTAGAGTTCATGGTGGTGATCAGGGGAGGATTCATGTACAATATGGTGACATTTTTTTCACATGGAATTTTCTGAAAGAAATACATACCAAATTATGACAAATATAGCATTTGGTCTATACTTTATAGTTTTATTTGGAGGTGAGTTTATTAGTTTGATTTGATGAATGTTCATTAATTATTATAGATGGTGCCAAAGAAAAGGAAAGAGGGACCATCATAAATAGCTTGCCAATAGTCTGTATGTTTCTTTGTGATGTTTTTTTTTATCGTATTAGACTCGAGTTATACGTGGAGATGTCATCAAAATTGAGTATCATATATAATTCAAAGTTTTGAAAAGCTTTGGTGATTATAATTCGTAATGTTTGACGATATTTCCAGATCAATGATATAAATATTTGTCCACAATGTGTATGTATTTAAAAAAAAAGGTTGAAATACACATAATTTATAATAAAAATAAATTAAAAAACTGAGTGAAAGATAAAGGTAAATAATAAAAGAGATGTGTTATTTTATTTCGTGAGGTTTTTTATATTGTTGTCAAGAAACATATTATTTTAAATTATGTGAATGCATCCCCCATGACCGATTGTAAGCATGACATTTGAGCTATTCAAAATATGTTAGAATAAGCTCTACAAGATTTTAGTTTTAAATCCCAACTAACCTAATAAACGATTTGTTATGTAAATTTATAACGTGACATATGTTGTATAAAATGTTTAATGCTACATATTAAGATTTTGTAATCTATTTGACGGGTTCATGTTGAATGTTTTAAAGTTATTTTATGTTGTTTTATATATACTTTTAAGCATAACAGTCTTTTTCATAGTTTTTATATATTGGTTTGATATTAATTTTCGTTTATTTAAAATAATATTAAGATATTCAGGCACATTATCCACCATCAAAATATCGTTCTAATATGTTAAATATGTTTTCAACATGTCTTAACTATATTATTTTTTATAATGTGAATTTCCAAAAAGTAACCTTTTACGGTCAGACAATGCGTGGCCTGCAAGCTAGTATCTATATATAAATATGGTGTCTTTGAACGTAGATTTTCCAAGTGGTTTTAAAATGGAGATGTAATTAAGGTGACTCCAAAAGCGAGTATGATGTGAATAAAACTTTTGGCCTCCAAAAGTCTTAACTAAAGCTACTATATTTCCTCTTTCCTTCACAACCATTCGTCTCTCCCAAATTAAAAGGACGCCTCTCTCTGTCTTCTATAAATAAGGTATGTGTATTCTCGTGATCGCATACCTCCATCTGCATCTTTTAAACTCAACACGGTTTGCGAACACCTAGTCCTCCATCTCTCCAATGCCCAGATGTACCTCACCCCTCCCCCTGACAACATCGACTCCCTCGACCCCTCCGTTCTCTGCCGCTTCCTCCTTAACAACTACACCCACTGGTGCTCTTACCTCAGCCGCCAATCCAATGTCTGGATCTATGACTCTCACCGCAACCATTCCCCCTATGAACATCGCCGCGAGCACCTCTACATCTCCCTCTACCTCCTCATCTAGGGAGAATCTGCTAATCTTCGCTTCATCCCCAAATGTCTCTGATACATATTCCACCACATGGCCATGGAGCTCAATCGAATCCTAGAAGTTTACATAGACGAAAACACCGATCGACCTGTTCTCCCTTTATTCTCCTGTGAAAATGCTTTCGTAAACCGAGTTGTCAAACCCATTTACGAAACTATCAAATCCGAGGCTGTAAATAGTAGAAATGGAACTATAACATCATCTTGAAAAAGGGGCATTGGTTGGGGATAATGTTTGATCAAATGCCATACACAACAGATAAGTTATTCTTACTTCCTTATTTTTTTATGTTTATATTTTTGAAAGATCATATTCAATTTTCTAGATATATAAAAAAATGTTTTTTAGCATCAGATACGAGGTGATTTGTATGTTCCAGTTTGTTTTATATTAGATTTCAATCCTTTATATAAGGAATCTAAAGGCATGCTTGATTTAGTTGTGTGTACAGTTTGGTGGAAAGAAAAATGGAATTGAGCAAAAAGCTTATCTTGAAGCAAATACGAGAAAAAAATGTTGTATTGAATTCAATGCCTTACCTTTTATCAACGGGTGCTTAGGATATTAGAGAAGCCCACAGAAGATAAAGGTTGTAAAGTTATGGATTAAAAAGTTTATGCATCCATTCCTTGGATGAACATTTTAAAGTGCTTTTTATTATTAAATTAACTTTAAATATATTGTTACCAAGTTCATTATATATTTGTGATAGTTGGTGAATAGACTAATATGTTATTTAGAATGGTTGCGTTATCACTTCATTACATGGTGGGTGATGCACACAAGATTTGTTTTTTTTATATATTTTTTTTGTGTGAAAAGGACAACATGAAAGGAAGTGGTGCCTCACTTCAAACATTGATACGCATGAATTAAACTTTTTTTCAACTATTTATTAGAATATATATATATTAATTTCTGTGCACACTAAGTTGCACAAGTGCTGGCGCACACCTATTTTTTTAAAATATTAAAAAAAAATATTTTTGAGTTAAAATTTTTATGTGATATTTAAACATTTCAAGGGACCCATATAAAAAAATCATCTCAAAAAACTTTTTTTGCTAATTTAAAAAAAATGGGTCAAACTTTCACAGCTTTTAAAGTGCTTTAAAGTAGCGAAAGTTTGATCGATTGTTTTAAAATAGCAAAAAATATTTTTTGAGTTGATTTTTTTATATGGGTCCCTTGAAATGTTTAAATATGACCTAAAAAAATTAGCTTAATTTTTTTTGTTATTTTAAAGAAATGATACACAAACTTAGTGTGCAAACGAGCCTGTCTCTCTCTCTCTCTCTCAATATATATATATATATATATATATATTTATATATTTTATAATTTTAATTATTTAACATCATTTTGGATAACAATCTTTAGACGAGATTTTTATACTATTATTATAATTACAAAAATGGCTTTTCATAGTAATTAATTACAAATTGGGTGTTATAATAATCTGTGTTGCAAAAATGAATTTCTGTATATTAGAAAATGTAATTTGTTTGTTGACTATTTGTAAATATTTATTTATTTACACTACGTGTTAATTTAGTGATTAATTCTAATTTATGTTTATTCTGAAAAACAGTTTAGTATTATTGCATATCAATTTGAGACGTAAACTGAGTGTTGTTTACAAGTTATATTGAATTATAAAAAAGTGTGATTATTTTTATATTATATACCATATCATATTCGGTAATAAGTATAAATATATATTTACTGTAATTTATGTTCAAAAACATGAATGGCTTTTACGTTTGCATTGCCCATTGCAGTTGTACTAATATATTTTGGACTTGGTAAAAATCCCGAAAAGTTCAATGGGACTGATTTCAAATGTTGGCAACATCAGATGTAGTTTTATTTGACAATGTTTAATTTGGCTAAATTTATTAATGAAGATGCACCATCTTCAAAAGAAGATGAGACTAATTAATAAGTAATTGATGTCGTCAATGCATGGAAATATTTTGATTTCCTACACAAGAATTGTATCTTGAATAATCTGGAGAATACATTGTATAATGTGTATAGTCCTCTTAAAATGGCTAAAGAGGTATGAGAGTCTTTGGACAAAACAAATACAAAACAAAAGATGCCAGAATGAAGAAATTCATTATGGGTAGATTCTTAGATTTTAAAATAGTTGATTCAAAGACTGTCATGAATCAAGTGCAAGAGCTCCAATTGTTTTTTCATGAAATATTTTATGAAAGAATGAAATTGAGTGAATCATTCCAAGTGGATGCAATGATTGAAAAATTGCTACCATTTTGGAATTTTAAAAATTATTTGAAAAACAAACGTAAAGAAATTAGTCCTAAGGACTTGATTGTGAGACTGATGATATAAAAGGATAATAGTGCATCCGATAAGAAAACTAGAAGTCATATGGAATCCAAAGTACATGTTGTGAAAGTAGGTCAAAGTAGCAATATTAAGAAAATCAAGCGTGTGAACCAAGGTGGTCCTTTGAAGGGATAAAATTTAGGAACTTTAAGAAGTTCTAAGGCAAATGATTTGTTTTTGACAAGCTAGGACATTATGCTAGAGATTTCCATAAGCGCAAAACTCAATGGAATAAGAAACAAAAGTCCGCACAAGATAATGTCACTGAGGTTGAGAACCTTTCAGACGGTATTTATGATTTAAGCCTTTTGGCTGTGGTTTCTGAAGTCAATATGGTGGAAAATACTAGAGAGTCGTGTGGATGGACATTGGGAACACTCGTCACATATGTTTCGAAAAGAACATTTATACTTCATACCAAAGAGTTTAATCATAAGGATAAACTTTTCATGGGAAACTCTTCTACTTCGAAGGTTGAAGGTAAATGAAAAGTTGTACTAAAATTGACTTCAGGAAAGTATCTTACTCTAAGTGACGTGTTTCATATCCCAAACATTCGAAGAACTTGGTTTCTGGATCCTTACTTAGTAAGAAGGGATTTAAACTAGTGTTTGAATCGATAAATATGTACTTACTAAAAGTGGTATATATGTGGAGAAAGGATATCTGAGTGATAGGATCTTTAAACTCAATGTAATGAATGTGATGCCTATTAATAATAATAAGAATGTATTTTTTACTTATATGCTTGAATCCCGTAATATATGGTGTGGTAGGTTAGGTCATGTTAATTATGATACTATTCGAAGGTTAATTAATTTAGACTTAATACCTAAATTCAGTATTGATTCAAATCACAAGTGTGAAACGTGTTTGAAATCGAAGTTAACTAAAACTTACTTTCAATCCATGAAAGAAGTTCAAACCCTCTTGAATTAATCCATAATGATAGTGATTTAAAATTTGTACAAACAAGAGATAGGAATAAGTATTTCATTACTTTTGTTAATGATTGAACTAGATATTGTTATTTTTACTTTCTTCGAAGCAAGGATAATGCTGCGAATGTCTTCGAACATTATAAAATAAAAGTTGATAATCAACTAAGCAAAAATATTAAAGTGGTTCGAACTGATAAAGGTGGTGAATATGATTACCCATTTGAAAATTTTTGTTCGAAGCCTGAAAATATTCGTCAAACTACCTTTCACTAATCACTTCAATCTAATGGTATTGCTGAATGCTAAATCCAAACTCTAAAATATATGAAGAATACTATGTTGATAAGTTGGGGTTTACCTCAGAACTAGTAGGTGGAAGCTTTTTCTTTCTGCAAATGATCTTTTGAATAAAATACCTTATAAGAAAACATATAAGACACCATACGAATTGTGAAAAGGTCGAAAAACTTCTTACGAATACCTCAAAGTGCAGGAGTATCTTGCAAAGGTGGTGGTTTCTAATCCTAAAAGGATAAAATTAGGACCAAAATTGTTGATTGCATCTTCATTGGTTATGAAATTAATAGTAGTTCATATCGATTTATTGTACACAAATATGATATTCCTGATATATACGTAAATACTATAATTGAATATAGAAATGCATATTTCTTAGAAGATATATTTCCTAATAACAAAGTGGTTGATGTAACACCCCGTAATGTTAATGATTTTTATATGGAGATTAATGAAATTAAAATGAGAAATTAATTCGGATTAAAATAAATATCAATTAGCGCGATTTGTATGAATTATACTAAGTATTACTTAGTGAATAAGTAATAAATTAGTAAGGATGCATTATGATTATCGTGAGTGAGAAATACAGCAGTTACGGTAATTTAGTTGGGACGCGCATGTCAGTTGTGCCGGGACTTAAATTTATGAGTTAAAATGTAATTTAATAATGGGTCATACAAATGGTCATTTCGAGTGCGTCAGTGTATCTGGAAGGATCGAAATAGTCAGAAAACTGTACTCGAAAGTATGGATTGGGTCCCGGGGCATTTTTAGGCCAAACCGACACCCTGGGGGTATTTTGGTCTTTCGAATTTTGGGGGAAAAAAGAACCACGAATTTTAGAGGTTTATATCATCAGTTATGTTAAGGGGGTTAGGCTTAGAATTTACCAAAATACATAGAGGTCATTAGAGGAGGAAGAGAAGAGTTTCAAGGCTTCCCACACCCTGTTTGCATCACCACAACCATCGGAATTTAGATCGGGAGGAGAGGAAGGTAATCCCAACACCTTTTTGGAGAGAATCAAACCTATAATCCAGTCAAGTGTTTATCTTGCACGTTTCTAAAAGGTTATAATATCCATGTAGTGTAGGGTTCATATTTTGATGAAAAATTGATGTTCTTGGAGTTTTTTAAGAATTAAATACATAAATCTTGGATTGGATTTGCATGTAGATTTAACCCCTTTGTGATATGAAAATGAAATCAGTACACGTGTGATGATTAGAATGGTAAAATTATGGGTTTGATGACGCATATGCATTAAGAACTATAAAACTAGGGTCTTGAATGAATATAGAATTGAAATCTTATTTTTGTGATTGATTTATGAAGATTCATTGATGTATTTACGTTAGAACTCGTCCCTACATCTATATTTATTATTTAAATAAGTTGGTTGGGAGTTTGGGAAGAATACATGAAGGTTATGGTGATTAAAAATAGTGAAAATGCAAAAATTTGGATGAAGAAGACGAACAGTGGCAAAACGAATCGATTTGGACCAAGGGCGAATCGATTCGGTTTCCCCAGAATTGTGCTATTTCCCTATTTAAGCCTAAAAATTATGAATAACTGTCGGGAAAACTTTTGGGACATCTCTAAAATATAATGAGGTATGTTATGAGTTATGGTAGGCTTTGGTATGATTGGGTCTTAGTCATAAATAAGAAGAACTAGGTATAGGATTAATTGAACATATTTTGTAATGCGAGTGAATTCGGGAGAATAAGAACGGATCAAGGAGAGATGAATGAACCTATGACTGTGACCAATAGTGTAGGAGTGTATTAACTACTGATATTTAATAAAAGGGTAACTAGAACCTTCGGGTAGAGAGTAATACTCGGGAAAATGTGATAGAGAGGGATATTCGTATATTGATTTGTACGTTAAGTATTCGAGAGATATATTTATATACGAATAATATTAATAGGTTAAGTGTATACCTATACGAATTATATTATAGGGAGAATGTATACCTCTACAGACTATATTATAGGTTAAGCATATACCTATACAGATTCTATTTATAGGTTGAGTGTATTCATATACGGATGATATTTATAGGTCGTGTGTATACCTATACGGATTTTAATATAGGTTGAGTGTATACCTATGAACTTTATTTATAGGTTGAGTGTATACCTATGAACTTTATTTATAGGTTGAGTGTATACCTATGTATGATATATGGATAGGTTGTGTGTATGCCTATTATGTTGTTTCTTATGTATGTGAACATACCTATGCTGCTTGCAATCACGGGAGGTTTCGCATTGTGTATAGTCTTATCCTGATGAGTCCATTGGGGGGGGGGGGATTTAGACTTATGCCTCAGAACATAGAACTTAGGGATTGAGAGCTGCTTGTGTGTATGATAGTGTGACGGGTCATTTGGGTGCGTTAGGTGTGCGTGTAGCCCAAAGGCTTAGAACTATGTTAGCCTCTAATACATGTTGATTTTATTTATGGTTCGAGGGTGATGTACGAACCGATAGTCCTTGACTTAGTACGTGATGTATCAAGACTCAATAGCAGAGTATGCATACTCGTACCGCTGTTCTTAGCCCCGGGATGCTGGAGATGTATATATAAATAGTGTGATACATATATACATGCAAGTGTATTTATCCTACTTGTGTGTAATGTAGGAAGGTTAGTTAGTGTATATCTAAAAGTGATGTGTATGAAATAATCTACTTAGTGGGTGATAGTAGTAAAGTTAGATAGTGTATATCTAAAGGCGATTTAAGTATAGCAATTTAATGATTTGGCTTACTGATAACATACGTGGAAATGTTATTTTTTAGTGCTACGATAGCGTACTGCATGGGCGGTACGGGGGAAGTAAAAGAAATTTAACTAAGGACTAAATGGGAAGGGTATACTGTAGCGCACTATATGGGTGATACGGGTGCGCTAAACCGGATATGGTTAGTTAGTTATTGATGAAACCTAGTGGTATGGATAGCATAGCTAGGTAGATGATGTTAGGTGTGCACAGTAGTTCAGAGGTGAGGAACTCAAAGGAGTGTACGTTGAACTAAAATGTGTAATCAATAACTGTTTTTAAATTGTGATAAATAGTTCCTAAATGTTTTCAAAATACTTTTGGCTCTGACCTGTCTTGCATAATATTTTTAAAACCTTTTAGGTGTCCAGCCACAGAGATGCCAATTTTGATGATCTGTTCCAGGGATGTGTAGCTGTAGTATTGTGGATGCTCGCAGGATTTGGATTAGACGCTTCAGTCACTTCATTCCTAGAGTAGAATGCAGTACAATTATTCCATTTGGGCATGTCGCCCCTTCAGCTATTTCTTTTATTCAGTTTATCAGACTTTGTATTTGTGGACTCAGTTTTTTTCAGTAGATTTTTAGTTGGACTTTTGTATTGGCATCCGATGGTTTATTCAGTATCATTTTATTCAATAATTATCTTGTGTAGATTTATATTTCTACTGCGTGGATGGTTTGGTGAGTGTATTTATTTCCACATGTTGTTATTTAATGAAAGATAAAATTTGGCTCCAATTTATTTAATATGTAGTTGGTTAGTAATTTAAAAAGGTTTTTAACAGTGTTTCTATAAGAATGTAGCGGATGAGATATTTGTTTTATTTTTATAAAGGAAGAATCAACTGGTATTTAAATAGGCGGAGTGTCGCAGATGGTATCAGAGCATCAGGTACTAGTGTCCTTGGATCGGTGCGACTTTTTACGTTTCAGCTTAGTGTTCTTTGATATAGAGCCCTATTGTAGGATTATTGTATTTTTCTACGTATTATGACTTACATTCTCCTGCTATTAAGTATAGTTGATACGAATAAAGTATGAGTTCAGCTGGGATTCGTACACCGAACAATATAGGACAACCAGCGAGGGCTGTTAGAAGGACCGCAGGAGGAGAGGCTCAGCAGAAACCATAGATTATTTTGGAAACGCTGATAGCGATAGAAGTCACCATGATTATTATTCATACATATGATAATAGGATAATTACTCGGAAGCAGTAGCTTCCCTAAGCACTGTCGTAGATAATGGTGGTGCAAATTTAAACTCACCCAGTGTACTCAACAAGGTAGAGTCGAAAGGACTCTTTCGAAGAGCCATCTGTAAGGATTCAGGGAAGAGATGAAGTGTGTTGGGCCAATGGAAGGAGATGATCCAAAGGTAATTGTGTAGGGTGGAGTGTAGGGACACCCGGTATTAAATTGCAAGTGAAATTATTTTTGCTCTTAGGAGCAGCATTGTAATGATAGGAGTCAGTCACCAGAACCATAGAGAGATACATTAACAACGAGAAATTTAGTTGCGATTTAAACGTAAGGTCTTTAATATGTTGTTCAAACAGAGATACAAATGGATCTTCAGAACTTATCACCAGTGGGCCAGATAAATACTGACCGTGAGAGAGAAGTTGACACGTTTAGCAAACTTCGTACCCAACGAAGGGGATACGAAGAATAAAAAGGGTCCGTAAGTTGATAATGGACTCGTGGGTAGAACACACAAGCATGGATGATAAAATTTGGCTAGGATAACTAGTGCTGATGTCATCAAGGTCGTACATTTACAAGTTTATAGCGATGCTTCCATGAGAAGGTAGCCAAGAGGGTTGGAGAATTTAGCGAAAGAGCAGGACTGGAGTAAAACGGTGCTAGTAAAGCATCACAGGAGGATATACCCAATAGGGGACCCATTTAAATGATTGATACTTAATGCAAATCCTACCAAGTGGCGATGGATTCAGTCGTCAAGTCCATCAACGAGTTCCATAGGGCTAGCGGAGCAAAAAGGAACAACGGGGTAGCAATTGGGGTCAAGACTACCAGGTCTGAGAGAATAACACCCCGACATGGCTAGTGGGGGCCAGAGACAGGGGATGGCACGTGAAGGTGTTATATTTATGAGAGTAGGGACACCTGTATTGAACTTGTCCACAATAAGAAAGTGAGACCAGGCAGAATGGGAAGGTAGATGAGAATGGTGCCACTGGAGCATAACAGTTATCGCAAAAGCGAGACTTCCGACAGGGGAATAGGACTAAGGGGTTTAAGTCCAAAGGTTACCAACCCGAGAGTGGTGAGACCAGGTAGGACCAGCAGGGTCCTTAAGAGCAATATCATCCCATTCCTCAGGGCCACCAGGGCTAAGGGAATGGTGGGAGAGGCCAGTAGGTCTAGGACCAAAAGACAAAGAGTTTCTCTAACATTTGTCACGGTTGTGGAGAGACAGTCCACAAGAAGATGGATTGCCCAAAGTGAGGCAGGGGCAATTATAGGATGAAATCCTGGATATGGAACCATTACAGCAGATCATGGGTCAGTTTCGGCGTGAGAGTTATGCTTATGAATCTGTTGACCAAGCAAGATAGATGGCAAATGGAGATAGAAATTTTATTTTGTTCTTATGAGTATAGGATAAGTTCGGGTGACATGGGTACATCACAATATATGATTATTTTAACATTTAAATTTGTGAGTGAGTCGAAATAAGTGGATGCATTGGCAGTGTCAGCCTTATTAGGTATATATTTACCATTGGGTAGCGGGGCTCTTTGGTATTTCTTGCGAGGGAGCGGGTGTGTACACTAGGAGGATGTTTGTATTGTGTAATTAGCTTTACTACTTTTGAGAGTTATGAAAGTAGAATTTATTATGATCATTTTTAGTGACTGGATACCGAGGGTTTGAGCGATAGTATATAGTGTGATAAGACTATCGTGCTCATTATTACAGGGTGATATATGTTATTTTTGCGAGGCATCACCTGAAAGAGGGTTGAGCCTTCATATATATATATATATATATATATATATATATATATATATATATATATATATATATATTGTATTGTATCGTAGACTTTGGTGAGTATGTTGTCTTGTTATATTTTATCCCGGTGAGTAGGGACGGTTATTGATGCGATTCAGGGTATATTGGTTTATTGTCGAGCGAATATATTTAGCTCGTTATTGATTTAGCGCCAAGGACTCAGTAATAGTAAGAGATTCGTGTTGTATATCGTGTTTTGTGACATGAGAGTGAACGAGTAGACTTTTTGTGTTAGGAGATGGGAAGTTGGGTGTACAGGTTATGCGATGAGGGCCCAACGGATCTCGATGACCGACAATGTTAGTTATTAGTTTATCGGGGGGGGGGGGGGGGGGGTTCCTTGTTTGGATTTCGCTTGGCAAGACATCCCATGCATGAAACATAGCGAACGTCGGGAGATGAGAAATGTTTGGCCTTTAGGACATGGGTTTAGTACCTTAGTTATTATACGTGTGCGCAGTTATAACTAAGAAATGATAGATATATTAAGATTTAAGACCAGTAGATCCATATGATGCTGCTGTGAGAATAATTAAATTGCGATCAGTAAGGTGGTTAAGTGTAACCTTATTGTATAGTCGTGCCTAGTATACAAGGCTTAATTTAAAACCAGTATATTACGTTCAGTTGATTTGTGCAGAAATGGACAGTGCATAAGGTGTATGGGCGCCCTAGATAGTTGAGATTTTTAGTATCATTCACGAGGAGAAGACATGGAAACGTATGAAGTAAACGTAGAGGTATGAGTAAATTGGAGACATAACTAGAATGAGACAAAGAGAATGTACTTGCAATTTGAGCAAGTCATGTCATTAGAAACCAAAGGGTAGATGGAAAGGAGTGATTCTAGTGTTGAAAAGTACAAGGAATGTACATTTAAATTTTTTTAGGATAATTTTTTTTTAAAAAGTAGACTTAGATGGTACAATCATGTGTAGTGTAGATCAGTAGATGCCCATATAACAAGAGAAAGATTGTTAAAGGAAAAGTGGTCGCCCTAAGCTATCGTGGGAGGAAATTGTTAAGAGAGACCTTAAGGAATTATACTTGAATGATAATAATGCATATAATAAATTTTGAATGGAAAAGGAGAATCCATGTATCCGATCCCATATGATGGGATCAAGGCAAGGATGATAATGATGATGAAATTTTCGAGGATAATCAAGAACTACTCGGAGCAGTGGGTATGATTGAAGATATCTCCCATAAAGGGAGTCTATGATTCAAAAAAGGAAAGTTGGCACCTAGGGAGGAGGGGACCTTTCCCAAGATAGTAAATGGTATAGCCGTTAGAATATCGGCCTAATTGCATTGGAATATTCTTGGGAGAAGGGTAAATGGTTTCACAGGTGCCAAGGTGAAATGGTTAGGGAAATGAAGGAGTACTTCGAACAAAGAGATTAGGGTGGATTGATCACTAGTTAGAATGGTAGAGTATAGACCGTCAGACTGAAGAGTGCCATTAGTGAAGGGGTACCGGGAACAGCGTAATGTTTCAAACTTTATAAAGATGTGGATACCGTACGAGGAAGTATCCGAGACTGTTAGTACTGAGCTTAACCTAATTTCGAGGATGAAATTCCATTGTAGGAGGGGGAAGTATGTAACACCCCGTAATTTTTAGTGACTTTTATATGGAGATTAACTAAATTAAAATGGGAAATTAATTCAGATTAAAATAAATATTAATTAGCGTGATAAGGGATGATATTTATTTGTATGAATTATACTGATTATTAGTTAGTGGACGAGTAATAAATTAGTAAGAATGCATTATGGTTGTCATGAGTGAGAAATACAAAAATTACGGTAATTTAGTCGGGATGTGCGTGTCAGTCGTGCCGAACTTAAATTTAGAAGATAAAATGTAATTTAATTATGGGTCATCCAAATGGTCATTTCGAGTGCGCCAGTGTGTCTAGAAGGATCAAAATAGTCAGAAAAGTGTACTCGGGGGGGGTTTGGATTGGGTCTCGGGGCATTTTAAGGCCAAATCGGTACCCTGGTGGAGTATTTTGGTATTTTGGATTTTGGGGGAAAAAGGAACCACGAATTTTAGAGCTTTATATCATCAGTTATGCTAAGGGGGTTAGGGTTATAAGTTACCAAAATAAAGAGAGTCCATTAGAGGAGGAAGAGAAGAATTCCAAGGCTTCCCACACCCTGCTTGCATCACCACCATCACCGGAATTTAGATCGGGAGGAGAGGAAGGTAATACCAAAACCTTTTTACTTGGAATCAGACCTACAATTCTACATAAGTGTTTATCTTTCACGCTTCTAAAAGGTTGTAATACCCATGTAGCGTAGGGTTCATATTTTGATGAGAAATTGATGTTCTTGGAGTTTTTTTATAATTAAATATATAAATCTTAGGTAGGATTTGCATGTAGATTTAACCCCTTTGTGATATGAAAATGAAATCAGTACACATGTGATGATTAGAAGGGGAAAATTCAGGGTTTGCTGATGCATATGCATTAAGAACGATAATAGTAGGGGTTTGAACGAATACGTAATTGAAATCTTATTTTTGTGATTGATTTATGAAGATTTATTGATGTATTTACGTTAAAAATCATCCCTACATCTACATTTATTATTTAAATAAGTTGATTGGGAAGAATACATGAAGTTTATTGTGATTAAAAATAGTGAAAATGCAAAAATCTGAATGAAGAAGACGAACAGTGGCAAAACGAATCGATTTGGCCCAAGGGCGAATCGATTCGATTTCCCTAGAATTGTGCTTTTTCCCTATTTAAGCCTAGAAATTGTGAATAGCTATCGGGAAAACTTTTAGGACATCTCTAAATTACAATGTGGGATATTATGTGTTATAGTAGGTTTGGTATGATTGGGGCTTAGTTATAAATGAGAAGAACTAGGGCTAGGATTTATCGAACATATTTTGTAATGCGAGTGAATTCGAGAGAATGATAACGGATCACGGAGAGATGAGTGAACCTATGACTGTGAACAATAGTGTAGGAATGTATTATCTATTGATATTTAATCAAAGGGTAACCAGAACCTTCGGGTGGAGAGTAATACTCGGGAAAATGTGATAGAGAGGGATATTCATATATTGATTCGTACGTCAAGTATTCGAGAGATATACTTATATATGGATAATATTTAAAGGTTATGTGTATACCTATGCGAATTATATTATAGGGTGAGTGTATACCTATACGGACCATATTATATGTTGAGCGTATATCTATACCGATTCTATTTATAGGTTGAGTGTAGTACTATACGAATGATATTTATAGGTCGTGTGCATACCTATACGGGTTTTAATACAGGTTAAGTGTATACCTACGGACTTTATTTATAGGTTAGGTGTATACTTATATACGATATATGGATAGGTTGTGTGTATTCCTATAATGTGCTTTCTTATGTATGCGAACATACCTATACTGCTTGCTATCACGGGAGGTTTCACGTCGGGTACAGTCTTATCCTGATGAACCCATTGGGGGGGGGGGGGGATTTTAGACTTGTGCCTCAGAGCATAGAACTTAGGTATTGAGCACTACTTGTGTTTATGATAGTGTTACCGATCTTCTGGGTGCATTAAGTGTGTGCTTAGCCTAAAGGCTTAAAATTATGTTCGTCTCCAATACGTGTTGATTTTATTTATGGTTCGAGGGTGATCTCGGAACTGATAGTCCTTGATTTAGTACGTGATGTACCTATGCTCGATAGCAGAATATGCATACTCGCACCGCGGTTCTTTGCCTAGGGACACTAGAGATGTATATATAAATAGTGTGGTACATATATACATGCATGTGTATTTATCCTACTTGTTTATAATGTAGGAAGGTTAGATAGTGTATATCTAAAAGTGATGTAATTATGAAATAATCTACCTAGTGGGTGATAGTAGTAAAGTTAGATAGTATATATCTAAAGGAGATTTAAGCATAGCAATGTAATGATTTGGCTTACTGATAACATACGTGAAATGTTAATTATGGTTTATTAATAACATATGAGTTAATGTTAATTATTAGTACTACGATAGCGTATTGTATGGGCGGTACAGGGGAAGTTAAAGAAATTTAACGAAGGACTAAATAAGAATTAAGGGTATATTGTAGTGTACTGTATGAGAGATACGGGTGCGCTAAACTGGATATGGTTAGTTAGTTATTGATGAAACCTAGTGGGCTGGGTATCATAGCTAGGTAGATGACGTTAGACGTGCACATTAGTTGAGAGGTAAGGTACTCAACGAAGTGTACGTTGAACTAACATGTGTAATCAATAACAGTGTTTAAACTGTGATAAATACTTGCTAAATATTTTCAAAATACTTTGGGCTCTGACTCGTCTTGCAAAATATTTTCGAAACCTTTTAGGTGTCTAGCCACAGGGACACCAATATTGATGATCCGTTCAAGGGATTCGTAGCTGCACCACTTGTGAATGCTTGCAGGATTTGGATTAGACGCTTCAGTCACTTCATTCCTAGAGTATGATGCAGTTCAATTATTCTATTTAGGAATGTCGCCCCTTCAGCTATTTATTTTATTCAGTTTATCAAACTTTGTTTTTGTGAACCCAGTTTTTTTCAATACATTTTTAGTTGGACTTTTGTATTGGCAGCCGATGGTTTATTCGGTATCATTTTATTCAATATTTATCTTGTGATGGATTTGTATTTCTACTGCGTGGATGGTTTGGTGAGTGTATTTATTTTCGCATGTAATTATTTAATGAAAGATAAAATTGCCACCCGTTTATTTAATATGTAGGTGGTTAGTAATTTAAAAATATTTTCGACAGTGATGCTAAGAATGAACCAGATGAGATTCCTATTTTATTTTTATGAAGGACTGATCACCCGGTATTTAAATAGGCGGGGTGTCACAGTTGATTAAGTTATTTTAAAAGAACTCATGGCACTACAACTAGTAGTCATCAAGAAAATATAGATAATGAATCTTTTGAGAAAGAAGATGGCTTCAAACCTAGACGCAGTATGAGGACAACGTCTTCGAAGTGTTTTGGTCCAGATTTTCTAACTTATTATATATTAGGAAGTGAGCCTAGTATCTTCGAAGAAGAAATATCAACTCCAGAAGATCCTTTCTGGAAAGAGGCTGTCAATCGTGAAATTGAATTTATCATGCAAAACTATACTTGGGAATTGGTGGACCTTCCACTGGGTAATAAACCTCTCGGACGTAAGTGGATATTTAAGAGCAATTAAAAGTGAATGGGTCAATTAAAAAATACAAAGCAACACTTGTGGCTAAAGGCTATAAGCAAAAGGAAGGACTGCATTATTTTGATACTTACTCTCTAGTTACGAGAATAACATACAATTGAATGTTAATAGCTATTGCAGCGTTGCATAGTATTGAGATACATCAAATGGATTTAAAACCCACTTTTATAAATGACGAGTAAAATGAGGAGACATATATGGAATAACCTGAAGGGTTCGAAGTTCTAAGTCAAGTAAAGAAAGTGTCTAGACTTGTTAAATCCATTTGTGGATTAAAATAAACACCTAAACAGTGGCATTAGAAATTTGACAACGTAATGATGTTAGATGAATTTAGAATAAATTAGTGTGATAAACGTGTCTATATTAAAAACATTCAAAGTGGCTATGTCATTGTTTGTCTCTATGTAGATGATATGTTTATTATCATAAATAATAAAGATATTATTAAATATACTAAGAGAATCTTATGAACTATATTTGATATGAAAGATATGGATGTCACAGATATTATATTAGGAATTAAAATTTCTAAAATATCGGATGGACTTGTCTTGCCTCAATCTCATTATGTTGAGAAAATACTTGATAAGTTTGATAAAGGTTGTGATAGAATTGCTAAAACACCTATTGACCCAAATCTTCATTTATATAAAAATACTGGTGTAATAGAATATTTCTCTTAATGCTAGGGTGATTAAATATGAACTGAGGTGTGATGTCTATTAATGGCAATAATTTAACATTCAAAGTGCTCTCAACAAAGAAGGAATGAACTCGGATGGAATAGAACAAACTATTTTGTATAAACTCAGACCATAGTGAATACGAATGATTGTCAATAAATGAACCTCCAAAGCAACCAACTACAAGGAGAGAAAAGCAAGCACTCTAGACATACCCCACGTAGGAAGCTCAAACACTAAGGTAATTAATGGTGAAGATCAATGTGTATTGAATGCTTATGTACTTGGTAAAGTCTTGAATAAAAGCATTCATGGCCGAAAGATGTGAAAGCTCTGGTAATAAATATATTTTTCTTTTTTTATCAATAGGGATAAACCCTAGAATTTTATTAGATTTGGTAGAAAAGCCCTACCAATGTGGCATTTACAAAAGAATGAGGGAAATCCAAAGCTAAAGAAAACTTGAAAATAACATGAAAATATAAAGCTAGGATAATATAATATAAGGAATGCCTTGTTTATCCAAATTGAAGCTTCCTCTAGTTGAGAAAGGCATCTCCTTAACTTGATTGAAGTAGGAAGTAGACTGAGATAAAATCCCAAAATTGGCAAGACTGTCTGTAACTGAATTAGCTTCTCTAAAGCAATGAAGGAAAGAAACTTCCATAAAAAATCTTTTAATCTCCTTGATAATCTTGATAAGATGCCAGGGAGTTTAAGATTATTACCAGAAAGGATATCAATAACAAATTTAGAATCAAACTCTATTATTATGTTATTGATATTAAGATCAGCACACAACTTTAAACCCCTAAGAATAGCAAGGCATTCAGCTTTATTGTTGGTATTAACACCTTCAAAGGCAGAGAAAGCATGGATTAGGTAGCCTTGATGATATCTAATTATACCTCCTCAGCCTGAAATATCTGGGTTATTCCTTGCAGCCCCATCAGTCTCAATGTTTGTGTTTTGATTAAAAAAACTCTCATATGTTTGTGATCTAATGAATCTCTCCTTTCTAAAATCCCTCTCTGGTTATATATATAGTCTATCAAGTACACTCGAGTAATCTCAGGAGCATTAAATGTTAAGTCAAATCACTATGTCTCCATGGGACTAGCATTGAATGCAAAGTTATGCCACCATATTTACACATCACGAGCACTAAATGCAAAGTTATGTCACCATGCTTCCACATCAGTAGCACTAAATGCTCGAAAAATACTTAAGTGAATAGTGATGTGTCAGGCAGCTGCCCATAGGTTGTAGCGCACCAAAGTACTAGGCAGTCCTCAAACCCCCATGGTTTACTCAAGTTTAGATTATACATATTGTAGGTCACATATGAAGTCACTGGGATATTTGTTACTTTGGACAAAGACCACCTATACAAAATCCAGTGGATAAGGAACGCCCATGGTTTACTCATAGTTGTTCCGATGTGTTCCATCGGGTGATGTTCTCTCAGATGAGATGGTGTCTTACCTGGTGCATCTAAAGAGGTTAAGTCATGCCTTGACATTTCCTTACTTCTTAATACTCCAAACTAGTTCCCTTGAATGTTCCTTAAGTGAGGCTATTCGATAGAGCATGAGAGCTTCCCCAATTCCTGCCAAACCTGGTCCCTCGCGAATACCGAGTAACCTCACCAACTATTATAATATGCCTCATAAATACACATAACGTAAGTAAAATAAAATACAAAGATTTTTCAAACAGTTGTTTCAAAAAATCTTCCTCCTTGCTCCATCCACCGCTTGGACTGGTTTGCTAACTTCCTCCATGTTTGCTCTAATTTCCTTTGTGCTTAGTGCAACTTCATTTGGCTTCGTTCGAGATGGATTATAAGAAAGATTGCTTGACTTCTCCCACTCCTTTATAATTTCAGTAATCTTTGTTGAATCCTCCTATAGTTTCTTAATAAGGGAAATTGTCTCTAATTGTGGGTTTATCTTTAATCCCCTCGATATTTGCCCCTTTGTAGAGAAATTTGTTGTGCAGGAAAGAAGTATCTCTACAAAACACCTTGCTCTAAGAAACCTCCACTCTGACAAATCTCACCTCTTGTGAACTCAAAGGAAAACTGTGACTCTTCATCATCATGGTGCAAAATTTTGGATATGAGAAAATTACTCATAAATAAGCTTGGTCTGTGGGATCTCATTGCGAACAAACTTGATCAGTGGGAACTCATCGCGAATAATCTTGGTTGACCAAAAATTTTGAAACTGGATTTTAAAGAACCGCAAAGCCCTTCCTTTGTAAACAAGTCATCTTTTTTTAAAGCGTTCCAAAAATTAATGCTAAAGTCCAATCATCTGACATCTTTGCTGCCATTTGGCACGCGACAAGTTAGTGTGAAGTGGTAAATCAAAATTTCAATCATTCAAATGGATAGTTCCTAACCATTTAAATATACTAATGTTGATGTTATCCAATACTTTTAAATATTTTACCATTAAAACTCAGATATTATGGTTTTATTGAGAGAGAAAATGCCATTTGCTCAATGAAACTCACTGAAAATCGCCATAAAAATAAACCTCTGCCACTGATTTCTTGTTGCCTCCATTTTTGTGGCATTTTCAATTCATATCGTCCTCCCTAAATTTTTATTAGCATCAATGGCCTCCTCCAATCACCAACATGAAATTTTCGACTAAGCCCTAGAGAACCCAAAGGCGGCACACCAAGCTTAAGAGATTTATACCGTCGTGCCCGCTACTCATGGGGGGATGATAAGTTTAGTGAAGATTGCAAAGATTTTTCATCCTAGTTGAATGCCAAAGATGACACTCTTCCACGAAACTAGATTAAGGAAAAGAAGGGGGATATCTTGCCCAAGCTGGGATTCTTCATTTAAGGTTGGACCATGGGGACTTCCCCTACTCCCACGTTAATTTTAAAGTTCCCGGAGGCTCACTAAAAGGCTTTGCTTCCTAGTCAACTTATATTCTCGAAACATATACTTGGATACTTAAAAATTTGGGTTTTTCAACACTTTTTGGTTTGGGGACTTCACTTTGTCAAAGAACAACGGAGCCCTCCACTTATTAATTTTTAAGTAGAACCACATGTCCCACACTTTCGTAGCTGTTTGGGGTGAATGAATGGTCATCCTTGAAGATGTTTGTGAGCTAATGGGCCTTAAGTAGGGCTATAAATCGAGCTGGGTGAGTCGGGATTGGGGTTGCTCAGGCTCGGCCTGAACTCACTTACCCATGCTCAAGCCCGAGCTCGGCTCGAATTATTTTTTTCCACCTAGGCCCGAACTCGGCTCATAAATATTATGGGCTTCGGGCCCAATTTCGGGCAGGCCCAATTTTAATTTTGTTTGTTAAAAATGTTTGAATTATTTTTTTTTCTTGTATTTCCATCATGGACAAAATTACACATTAAAATCTAATTGATATTTTATGAAATAAAATATATAATTATGAAATGTATTAAATTAAAACAAGGGAAATAAGAGTGAAAACCTACAAATGCATATTAAATTTCATATATTTAGTAAAATTTGATCACTAACAAAGGCCTATTGTGACTTGAGCAATTATTAAATCAAATACCCATAATGAGATTAACAATAAAATCACAAAATTGAAAATCACATGTAATCTAATGTATTATGACAAATGATTTTTCTTTAAAAAAAAGGTAGAAAATGAAAGAAAATAACGAAACCTAATTAAACAATGTTAACATAAATATGTTATATTATATAAATTATTTATTTATAAATATGAAGTTCGGGCTTGGTAAAGTTCCGCTCAAGCTCGACCCGAAATTCATTCGGGCTTGAAATTTTGGCTCAGGCTCAGCTCGGGTCAAACTCAAATAAAGCTCGATCCAAAAATAGCGAGCCTGACGGGTGGGCTTTGGGCGCTCAATTTACAGGCCTAGCCTTAAGCCTTATGGTTCCCGCTATTATAATGATAAAGATCTTGATGCAGACAAAGCTAAATACCAAATGAACTTAGATAAAATATGTTGTGAATGCATTGGGGATTCCAACAAAGCTACTTTCAATCAACCTCATTAAATACTAACCCAACAAGGATTAAAAGTCCAAAGGTATCATCCCTGATGTAGATTTTAGTGATGAAAAATGTTTCTCATTGGATCTAGATGCTTACCTATTGTTCCTTCTCTCTTGCATATTTTTACTAGGCAAGCCCAATGATAAACCTCGTAGATACCCGGTCAATATATCTGTGAGGTTGGATCATGAGGTTAATCTTCCTCTTACTTCCATTACTTTTGTGTCCCTCTATACTTGGATGGATATGAATCATATTGATACGGAACGGTCCGTGGGAAGGTATGATGTGTCCAATTTTGTAAACATAATTCTCTTAACAGGGTTGCTCTATTCTAGGTTCCCCGATGTTTCCTATTCGAAACTTCCCATTAGCAAATTCCTCATGAAACGTCCAATGCTGCTTCCTTGGAATAAAAAACAAAGCAAAAAGGACTTAATTCCTTTGGTGATAAATATGTATCCTTTGTTGCTAGGCCTTACTCTCGGAAAACACAAGCCCAAGCCTACTCATTCTTTGATGAAACCAATCTTCTAGTCAAGCAGTAATGAAAGAAATGGTTATCGAGAAACCATCTTTAGTTGTTGTGATTGTGCTCATCCTCAATCGTCTTCCCTCATTCACCGAGGGGGCATTGAAACTGAAGCCTATCACCCCCACCGTTCTCCCGAAAAATTTGGATATGACCAGGGCATGCCCTCCGTCATTTGCCAAAGTAACAGAGTCAATGATTCTTTCCATACAACTTGATCAGACTTCACAATATCCACCATTGTATCTCTCTGTTATAAGTTTAAGGACAAGCTCACCATCCCAAGTAATAAAAGGCAGGGTGACGTGTCCATGAGCTGACACCTATATTTTTTGCCATCTCAACTTAACAAATTTGGAGAGTGGCTCAAAATTCCACCTACTTACTCTTTGGTTAAACGTTATGCCCCGAATGAGCTTGGGATAAAAAATAACTCAATAATAGGAGTTGAATTTAAGCTAAGAACCACCAAGAAGGGTCCACCCTAGGAATTACCTCCCATGGCATCGTTCAGCGAGGTGCCCCCCCAAAGGGGAAAAAGAAGACTACTTCCACCACTGCTGTTGCCACGAAAAATAAAGCTTCCCCTGCAGTTGGTTCATCTGAGGAGGAGGACTCCCCCAAGGCTCCCAAGAAATACAAAAGAAAAAAGGTGCCCTAGAAGTGGTCAGGGTACCTCTAAAGGCCGCTCGACCACCTGTGTAGATTTGGTGGAAAAGATGCGTTTAATAACTGCTGATGTGGTACGTAGCTTCAATCCCACTCCAATTATTTCCCATGTTGATTTAGCTAGGGTACCTAAGAAACCGCTTACTTCTAGTGTTGTTACATCTCAATTTCATCGAAAGAAAAGTTTTACCATTGGTCAAGTCAAAGAGGGACCTTTTACTGGTGCTCATTTGCAGCACACAAAACATTTAAACACCAAGATCTTGAGGAAAAGAACGACTAAAAATTGTGTTGTCATCTAAACAAGTCCAACTCCCACGCTGCCAACGCATAGTTTTAGAAGATAGTCTTGTTGATGACCATGTGGTGGATGTATCTACACAACATGTTCTAACACATCATGCTCCAATTCTACCCACTTCTTCTACTCCAAAGGTAACTCTTTACTTTTGTACAACTTTTTTGAGAAGAAGTAAGAAACTAAGTGTTAAGATGCTCCCTCTAACACTTTTTTCTTTGTAATCTTTAGGATTCGCTATCACCAGGTTGTTCTCCATCACCCCCCAAGGGACCCTCAAAGTCCAATCGACGATGAACCTATCCCCGATCTAGCTCTAGATCCCCATTCATCGATGGTTAGGCTTACATACTCCAGGCATGCTTCCTCTGTTCGTGTGAGTGAGGTAGCACAAAGGTTATCAATGGAAGATAAAATAATGGGGGAATCAGGCGGTGTTAGTAATTATTCAACGACACCTGACTCACCATCTTCCAACGTTTTACCAACGGTCGTGATTCCTCCAGCCAACAGGGTAGTGGTAGTTTTTTTACTCAAAAATTTCTAATTATGCCTCCCCAAAGTGTTGTGTTGATGTAACTGAAATGATATGTATTCTCTCAGGTGGATGTTCTGAGAATTGTGAATGTTATGAATGAGTCTGTTTTGCCTCATAACATTTTGAGGCCAATTCTGGATTGGATCGCTTGAGAGACCTTTGATGAGGTAAACTCTTGAGTATAGGTAAAAAATACTTCTAACTGTTTCCTTACTTGATCGTGTGTTAACTCTTAAGAAGCTTCCTCTTCATGTGTTGATGCAGTTTCCTTGGGGTGAGGCAGGGGAACAAATGAATTTTTCCACTGAGGTTAATCTGGCCTTAGTGGAAATTTCCCTTTGAAATGTTGATATTGGTGCTACTGCATCAGATCTTGCTTCTTGCATTGCTCTTATACCAATTCAAGCGGAGTTTCCTTTGCTAACTCTAGAGAAAACTCCCTCAGCCTAAATTCCTACTGTTGAACCTAGGGATAGAATTACTCTCTCAGCTTCAATTGTGATTGCTCAACCTCCTGAAGTATATTTTTGCTCTATGTCCTGCCTTAAATTGATATAACATTTTTTAGAATGAGCTCACGTGCTTGGTGAGTTTTCTTCCTAAAAAACATTTAAATTTTAGCACATACTTAGTGGTATACCCTAAAGGGAAAAATGCTTTTTGGAAAATACACTTGCTTGGTGACTTAGTAATCTCTTTGCTAAGTTTTTTTCAATATTTAAACTCAGTATCTCACACCTGCTTTGTTGCTTATTGGTATTATCTATAGAGAAAAATTCTTTTTGAAAAATAAACCTGCTTGGTGACTTAACAAACTATTTGCTAAGATTTTTTTCAAATGTCACACCTGTTTGATGACATAGAAAACTCTTTGCTAAGATTTTTGTTGAAATCTCCCACCTTCTTAGTGACTTATTTTCTTAACTTACCTCTCTAGTAATAAAAAAATGCCAAATTGTGGCTAACTCTCATCACGGTCTCTCTTTTTTTGCACCCTGCGAAGAATCGTGTTGCACCTTTTGAGGTACCTCAGGATGTTGCTTATCAAGACATTGTGCCTCCTCAATTATTAGAGGATGATCCCGTTAAGCCAGATCCATATCATAATGAGTCCTCTAGTGATATTTATCATGGTTCCATGACCAATGCCAACATAGTTGATAGTGAGTATAGTTGTGAGGTTCCAAATCAAGGCATTGCACCTTCAGAATTCTGCTCGCAGGTGCTTCAACTGTGCCCCTTTATTCAAGGTTGCCATCGCGTAGTGATAGAACAACTTATTAGACATAATTTGGAAACCTTTAATCTAGACTGCTTAAGTTTGAATAAAGCTATAATGGCGTCTAGACTCCCAGGAATGGCAATAATTGTAGTAGAGGTTGTGGATACTCAAATGACCACTCTAAATAGAGCCATGATCAACCAACACATGAGAAACCTTAGAGATTAGCCCAAGGATGAGCTCAAACTCAATTGGCTTATCGATCCCTTAAAATTCTTGAGGTATCTTCGTATGGCGACGTAACACAAACTATAGTTGAAGAACGTTGAGGCCTAACATATTGAGGACGAATGACTAAAGAAGCTTGACCCGATTATTGAGGAATTTAATAATAAAGTTAAAGTAACCAAAGAATCTTTGGCTAAGGCTCTGAGTGACCATGTGGCAGATTTGAAATAGAGATATGAATTTCAAATAAGGCTCACTACTATCGCGAAAGCTCAACGAGCTTGAAGTTCGAGATGCTTCTTTTCGACCTGAGGGATATTTCACTTTTTTGAACTTGTGGTTTCTCATAGGCTAGGAATATTTTTATCTTTCTTGTATCTATGGGCAATAGTCCCAACTTGTAATATAACTCCCTTTAAGTTGAAATATAACGAAGAAATATTGATTATAAACTCTCGTTTGTGTACTCATAATCTTCTTTTTACTTTTAACAATTATGTTTATAGCAGAAACTATGATTGAAATTTATGCATGTGCTTGCTCGTAATCTCTACACACATCTCGAAAACTCATGAACAAGCTCAAAAGTAAGATATAAAAGAATAAAATTACAACTACCTCTAAACATGGTAAACTTTCAATCACTTTTTCTAAATTTTAAAGGCCTTTGATCCTCTATCTTAGACATCAAACAATAACTTCAATCATGTGATTCTTTAATAACAAATGGTCCCCTCAATTAGTTACAAACTCAGGCAATAGGAGTCCTCTAATGTGACTAATAACTGCTTTTAGAACAAAATCTCCTTCAATAGTTTTTTTTAGCATCACCAAATTATCATAGAGTTGCTTTGTGTACATCTAAAAATGTGGCCTCACATTATCTCTGTGTTCATCCAATGCCTCTAGTTGAACAAGCCTATCCTGAGCAAGCACGCTTCTTTACAAGGTATATCTGGTCGAAGGTACTTTAAAATCAATTGATAAAAAATTGCTTTAGCTCCATAAAATAAGGAAAAATATGTATAACCATTTGGTTTCCTTTTGGTCATTCGATAAGCCCATAGTATTGCTGAAATTTTATCATCCCACGCTCTAGGAAAGTCCTCCATCGTCTTGGCCAAAATATTGACCAAGGTCATTTTTTTTACTTCAGCTTGGCCATTACCGTTGGGGTAGGCTACTGTTGAAGTGTGGTGTATGATCGAGTATTTATCTGTGAGAAAAGTCACCTCTTTGTTGATGAATGGAGTTCCATTATCAGATAAAATAACCTTAGGAATACTAAAACCATAAATTATGTATTCTTTGATGAACTGTGCCATCACGTTCGCTATTGTTGTATTCAAGGGTATTACCTCCACCACTTTGTGAAGCACTATATTATCACAAGTATCCCAATTTTCCCATTAAGGTAGGTTTGATTTACCCCATAAGGTCAAATTTCCAAGTATGAAATAGATAAGGAGTTGCCAAGGAATAAAGGTTTACCGATGGAGCATGGATAAAATTTTCATGAAGTTGGCATGCCTTACACTTTCGAATACTCACTCGAGTCTTTCTCCATAGTTCGCCAATAATAGTCCAGAGTCATGAGTGGATTATACAATTTGGATCCTCTAATATGAGTTGTATCGTGGGCTTGCTTAAGGACTTCACCTTCTTCATCCTTTGTGATACATCTCAAAGGCCTAATGAAGTATCCTCTACAATAAAGCTACTCCTCTTGAACATAGAACCTTAGGTTGCTTCTTTTAATCCCCAATGGGGTCAATCTTTTCCATATGAATAACTCCATCTTTGATGAAATCAATGTAATGTCGTCTCCAATCTGTTTGGGCTTCCACGAAATTACACTCAGCTACCTAAAAGAAAAGTTGACATATAACGCATTCTCTTTATATTGTTGTTGCTTCCTGCCTTATTATTGGCCGATAATACACCTCTCTTTGAATTTTTTGATATAGAGGAATCTCAGTAGTCTTATAATGAAACTTGTGGGCTATCTTCAATTTCTTCTTTACTTCCTCTCGATCGATGCATCTTTCCAACTATCCTATAATGTTTTTAAAGTACAAACTTCCTGTCATAACTAAGTATTGTGCTAACTCCATAAGCCTTCCTTCTCTAGACTCCAAATGCTTTCGTATTTTGCCTCTCCAGGCCGAGTCATCCTCAGTTGGCAATATTTCAAGCACGATTGATGGAGCTATTCTTTTTTAAATCACCATAATTATTGACTCAACATTCAGATCAAACTTTTTGGTAATGGTGGCATAGGCATCAACATGCATGTTCATTGTTCTAATATGCCTTTCCACTTTGATTTGATCAACCGATCGATTAACCTCTGGATGGTTGCTCTATAAGGTGTGAAGTTGAGGTACTTTAATGCATATTCTCCATTCACTTGCTTGACCACTAAGTTAGAATCCCTTTTGATACAGAGTGAACTGATGCCCCTTTGAAGAGCCTCCAACAATACCAAAACTAAAGACTCATATTCTGCCTCATTGTTGGAGCAAATGAAGTCTAACTTAAAAGATAAATAAATATCCTCCTTTCAACTTGAAAGGATGATCCAAGATACTCCTTTTCCTTGAGAAAATGAAACATCTAACTCCATAATCCACTTTTCAATATTATCCTCCAAGAAGTTGGCTTATAGATCATCACCTGGAATGTCTTTATAAGGTGGCTCAACTATTCTAGAAGGAAAATTATTAGTAAATCTGTGTAAGATTGACTCTTGATTGCGCGAGGGACAACACATTTCATATCATACTTCGAGAGGATAAGGAACAACCTTCCTGCCCTTTAAATCAAAATGGTTCGTGCTAATAAAAACTTAATGTGATCATATCCTGTGTCAATATGAATGGAGAAAGATAACATATAATGCCTACGTTTTTAGGCCACAAATTCCAAGTCCAAACTCAATACTAGTGTATCTTGTATCTGAACCGTGAATAATTATACTCAAATAGTAGACATGTCATTTTTCCCATCAATCTATTATCCCAATAATGCACCAATGGATATCTTGGTAGAGGTAAGATAAAGCTGCAATGATACTCCATCTCTTGGTGGAATCTTCGTTTATTGGGAGGTGAGTAATTACTTAATCTTATCAAAAGCCTTTTAGTGAGTTTCCTCCCACTCAAACTTTGCAGCCTTACATAACAAATCCGTCAATATATGAGTAATCTCACCAAACCCGGGATAAATCTTTAAAGTTAAGAAATATTTTCTAGGAAGATCTTTAGCTCCTTCATCGTTCTTGGGTATGGCTTGTCAAGGATATCTTTCTTCTTATCTTGGTCCATCTGAACTCCCTGTCGATCCACCACAAACCTAAGAATTTCCAACTCCTTACACCAAAAGCACACTTGAGTGGGTTCATATTCAATTTATATTTCCTACACCTGTTCAAAACTCTTCTCAAATCAACCAAGTGAGATTTTTCCTTCTTTGACTTGATAACAATATCATCCACATAGAACTCTAAAATGTCATAAAAAAGTTATGAAAATGTCCATCATCCTTCTCTAATAAGTTTCCCCCGCATTTTCAAACAAAAGGCATGATGTTATACATAAAATTACCCAAGGGAGTCCTAAAGCTATCCTCTCTATATCAGTTGGATCCATCTTGATCTGGTTATAGCCCACATACTTATCCATGAAGTTGTACATTTTATGACTTGGCATTTAATCTATCAAACTGTCAACAAACGATAGAGGGAACTCATCCTTGGGAAAAGATCTATAAAGATCTCTAAAGTCAACACAAATACATATTTGATTTCTATCTTTCTTCCCCACTGGCATAATACTGGAAAGATAAATTGGATATTGAATTGGCTTGATGAATCCATCTGCTAATAATCATTGAAATTCCTCCTTGATCTTGAGATCTATCCCTAGCTTATAAATTCGGGTTGCTTGCTTTACTGGTATTGTCGAAGGCATAACCTTCAACTTGTGAAAACTCACCTCTTCATCTATCCCCACCATCGCTTTGTGTTTCCTAGAAAAACATCTTTATACTCCTAAATAAGCTCAATCATCCCCCTTTTCCTCTCAGCATCTAGGTCCTTTGAAATTAATATAGTCCTTGATCTTTTCCATCCTTAGCCATATCAATCTTCTCTAACTCTTGGACTTGTGGCTCTGGGATATTGGTCATGCACTCCGTCTCATCTACATCTCCTCAACAAATTCATGAATATTAGAATTATCAATAACAAGACAATTTTCTTGATTATCCCCGAGGAAACACTCATATTTCGGGTTAGCTTCCTCTTCAGCTTCTTCGATTGCCCACGCACACCTTCAGAGGCAATACACTATCCTTTCATCCCCCAATTGCACTTTCTTGCATTGGTTTTGGGCGATGAAACTTCCTTCGTCTTCTTGTCTATATCAGTTTCCTTTAATTTCGTTCTCAAAAACCTGCTAAGGATAATCTATCGTTTCACCTCGTATTCCATCGAATCAATCCTTGGCCTTATTCTATCTCTCAACTAATTAGAAATAGTTTGAGGTTTAATAATGACATTATATACATCCTCAACCTTGTTCTGAGCATTAACCATATCTTTATTTTCATTGTTCACAGGTCCCAACCTCTCCCTAACCCTTGGACTTCTAACTCCCTTTATAAGTCGAGTTATAAAATGTGCATATCCTAAAATAGTTCAATGTAAATAGTATCATCCACCAAGTGTACCTCCTCTTTTTATAAAAGGCTTCTTAGTTGCTCGAATTACTATCTCAATCCCCTTCACGTTGGCTTCGGTGCACTGATGGTATGTCTAAGTATCTAAATTGTGGTTGTGTATCAAAACTCTTCCTATCAAAATATGGTACGAAGTGGCACTATCGATCACATTAAACTTAATATGTGATGTGAGATTTCCCATCACAATTCCAACATTAACATACCCAATAGATTTCGAGGTCTTATTATCATAACCAGAGATAGAAAGTGGCATTACAATCAACCTTGCCTCTGAAATATTAGCCGCATAAAAGGAGCTAATAGTCATGATATTGATAGAGGCACCTCCATCCATCAGAGTTCTAGAAAATTTTACACCATTCACACTTGTCGTAATATACCTTATTGCTCTATCAACGTCAGAGAAAGTTATCTCTAACATAAACTTTCTCACCAGCCTTTCCACTGGGCCCTTCCATCTCAGCGGAGAAACGTCATTTTTCTTTAAAATTCTAAAATCTCCTAAGTAATCTCTATCCTACTCTCATAAGGCATCCCAACTTGTCTGAAGAACCATATGAACTTGGGGGATTTCAACACAACTTGATACTCCAAGGTGGGGTCAACCACATAGTCTTTTATGTTATATACTTTCTCCATGTCTTTAGCTCTCAATTCATCATAGATAATAACTACATTTACCATTCCCACCTTGCAACTTTTTAACGCCAACTCTAACTCCTTTCTATTTCTTCTAAGGTTCCTCGTGTGATTCTTAACTTTCTCATCATAGTCCACCATCATGTTCATCCCATGTGCTAGTAATGGGTTATTGTTGATGTTTTCCTGAGGTATCTGCAGCGTTCCAATTGCTATATGCTTGTTTATAATCCTCCTCAATATAAATCATGCATTAGTGAGGTAGTAAACACACCAATGTATATGACAGTATTTGGGATCATCTTTAACATCATCTCCCGATGCGTATTAGGGAGCGTTCTTGGGTGGGTAAACTATCCCATCATAAAGCATTGTGTTCTAATAACTGATTGCCTCCTCAACGGTGCAAGACAATGGTGGAGGGTCTTATTTATCTCTATCAAACTTCCTTTTGTTATCCTTATTCCTCTATACTCCAGCTTTATTAGCTCCCTCCGCATAACATGTCCATGGAGTTTGGCCTTTTCCAGACCCAGTTTGTGGTTTGAACACTATATTTGTGATGGTTGGGTTTGGTCGAACAACTAGAGAAATATTTTATGAAGACTTCAAGAAAGATGCAAATGGTCCCTCACACGTCTAACTTATTAAGTGACAAATATACTCAGGGAGCCATCCTTCTACATAAAGTTTAAGAAATTTTGACTATTTGGTATCCTCTCGCACGTCGATAGACCTTTTTATAAATCTTTATTTATATATGTAACCACGTCCTCCCTTGACCGTTGTCTCTCCCATGCAAGATGGGTTAGAGTGAACTCATCCTCAGCCAAAAAGAACTTATGGACAAACAAAATGTGAATGTTCTCTCATATAGACGCACTCCATGTACTCCCACATAGCCACACTCCTTGGGGTTAAGTTAGAGTACATCGTGTAAGCTTTATCTATAAGGGATTTAGAAAAATACCTCATACATAGCTCATTGTTATTACAGTGAGCATCCAAATGCTCCACAAACCTTTTGATATATTCCTTTGAATTCCCCCCTTCACGGTATACTTCTAAAAAAATGGGGGAATGTAATATTTGGGATATGGCTCATCGTTAAACACCCATGGATAAGGAATGCGAAAGTCATCATAAATAGAAGTAGTCTCACTTTCACTTTATGAGAAAGCTGCCATCATCTTTAATATCTCCTTATTTATTTCTTCAATAATCAAAGAGGGCGGGACCATTTCCCCCATGACTGCGACTGTTGGCCGAGAAACCACATGTGTAATATTGGCAATAATGGGTGCTCCAATGGTAGGTGTAATGATATAAGAAAGATTGCTTATCGAAACACAAACATGTTTGGTCAAAGAGATAGGGATTCCACTCAGAGGAATTACGGAAGGTACCATGGGAGTAGAGAACGAGGTGGGGTCCATAGTTTCCCCAAATTCCATCATGAATGTTGGTGTCTATAGAAAATCCATAAATTTTCCCATGAGATGATCCATTTGAGCAGGGCTTGTCACTATACTCGTGGAAGCCTGTTCCACCGTAGCATCTTCCATAATAATTGCAACTGGAGGAACCTCCACAGGAGGAACTCGATCCATAAGAACGTCACGTTCCCATTCTTCTCATTCATCTCTTCATTAGATCTCATCAAAAGTAATAACATGGTTAACATTATCACGAGCCATTGTTACAATTATACCTCCATAATAGAGCTGCCAAATGTAAGAGAGTAGTTCTTATAGTGCTAGGGTTCTTACATATAAACTGAGGTATAACCTCTATTAATGGAGATAATTTAACAGCCAAAGTGATCTAAAAAAAAGAATAAACTCGGTTGGAATAGAATTTTTTTTGTATAAACTTTGATCATAATGAATACGAATGATTACCAATAAATGAACCTCCAAAGCAACAAGCTAAATGGAGAGACAAATAAGCACTATAGACAAACCCTAGGTAGGTAGCTCAAACACCAATGTAATTAGTGACGAAGATCAGTGTATATTAAATGTTTATGTTCTTAGTGAAAGATTAAACAAAAGCATTCATGGACAAAAGATATAAAAGCCATGGTAATAAATATGTCTCAATGTATGTGTTTTGCTAAAAAAAAATTTCGTTTGGTCGTGATCTAATGAATCTCTCCCTTCCAAATCCCTCTCTGGTGGTATATATAGTCTGTCAAGTACACTAAAGTAATATCTAGGTTGTTAAATTCTAAGTCAAATCACTATGCCTATACATCACTCGCATTTAATGCAAAGTTATGCCACCATGCTTCCACGTCACTAGCATTAAATTCAAGTTATGCCACCATGCTTCCATGTTACTAGTATTAAATGTTGGTAAAAGACTTAAGTGACTAGTTGTGTGTCAGGCGACTGCCCACAGGTGGTAGTGCGCCAAATCTCTAGCCAATCCTCAATCCCCACGATTTACTCAAGTTTTGATTTGACATATTGTAGGCCACGCATGACGTCACTGGGATATTTATAGAAAGATATTTGTTACTCTAGACAAAGACCACCTGTATAAAACCCAGTGGACAAGGAAACTCATGGTTGCTCAGATGGTTTCCCCTTGGGTGACACTCTCTTGGATGAGATGGTGTTTTACCTGGTGTATCTAAAGAGGTTAAGACATTCCTTAACGTTGGCTTGCTTCTCAATACTCCAATCTAATTCCCTCGTGGGTCCTTATGTGAGTTTATTCGATAGAGCATGAGAGCTCCTTCAAGTCTTGCCAGACCTGGTCCCTCGAGAATACTGAGTAACCTCACCAACTATTACAATATTCCTCATAAATACATATAGCATAAGTAAAACAAAATATAAAAGTTCTTCAAATAGTTCCTTCAAAAAAGTTTCCTCCTTGCTCCTTCTACCATTTGGACTAGTTTGCTTACTTCTTTTGTGCTTTCTCCAACTTCCTTTGTGCTTGCTCCAACTTCCTCTGTTCTTGGTCCATATTTCTCTATGCTTTCTCCAAGTTCCTCTGTCTTCATTCAAGATGGATTATGAGCAAGCTTGATTGAATCCGTACACTCCTTTGTAATGTCACTAATATTTTTTAAATCCTTCTCTAGTTTCTTCTCTAGTTCCTAATGAGGTGGATTATCTCTAATCATCTGTTTATATTTAAGCCCCCTACAACTGGGAATGGTATATCTCAATTAGAGTATTCTCGTATCATAGGTAGTTTAATGTATGTAATGAACTTCACTTGTCCAGATATTGTTTAATCAATTATCAAGTTGAGTAGGTATACAAGTAATACAGGGGAAGATCATTGGAAATCCATAATAAGGTTTCTTAAATATCTAAGATATACCCTTAACCATGGATTGCACTATATAATATATCCATTTACACTTGAAGGATGTAGTGATGTTAATTGGATATCTAATTCGAAGGATTCTTAATCCACATGTGGTTATGTATATAGACTTAGTAGTACTTGTATTGCTGGGTCCACTATGGAATTTGAATTTATATCTCTAGATAAATCTGGGGAAGAATTCGAGTGCCTTTGAAACTTTTTAGAGGATATTCCAATGTATTCAAAACCCGTGTCTATAATTTGCATACATTATGATAGTTAATCTGCAATTAGTAGAGCACATAATGACATGTATAATGGTAAATTTTAACATATATGTCGAAGACATAATACCATTAAGCAACTTATCTCTAAGGGAATTAATTTTATTGATTATATTAACTCTAAGGTAATTATTTTTATTGATTATATTAACTCTAAGGACAATATATTGGATCCATTAACCAAAGGGCTGAATAGAGAGCATGTATATTATTTACCGAGAGGAATGAGATTAAAGCCTATTAAATCAATAGTTGTTATGATGGCAACCCTACCTTTCCAATTGAAGATCCCAAGATCTAGGTTCAAAGAGACAATCGAATCTTGACTAACTCTTCGAAGTGAGCACTGGTGAGTTTTTAAACTCATAACCATTCCTACGATAAAAGAGTGTTGCCTACAAAATAAGTAAGGATAAGCTTAGCTTTTAATGACTCCTATATCTTGAAAATTAAAGTGGGGTAGTTTAGGATACTCTTAAAGGGAAGTCACATATGTGAGTATGAAGGGTCCACTTCTATGATAACTTCAAAAGGTTCAAATTATCTAAATCACTCATGAAACCAGGAATTGTTTGGGACAAAATGACCATAATCGAAAGAACAAACTTTGTTCAAAGAATTACTTTGTGAATTCTACTGTCTTGGTTTACACCATGCACTGAATAGTTCAAGACATCACTTTCACTGATGAATAAGTAAATTTGGTAGTCTTTCACTGCTATATATAAGTATAGTCTTGTCCATATAATACCCAGATAACACAGTCTCGTCTCATGGAGAATACTAGTATTCTCACCCATACCTTTCATGTAAAAGTATCGTCACATCTTGATGACACTCTGACATCCAACTAGGCTCAATAGTCTCGTTTGACAGAGGAGACCAATCGTTTTCACATTAACATGGGTGTCGGCCTCAGATGACACTCATATTATATGATAACAACCTCAAGCCTAAGATGGGTGCATCAATCACAAATGACCACCCTGACTCGTCTTGGCCTCCAACATGGAGCAGGGCATTATACAGTCTCGTCTTGGCCGACACCTCCTACCTCTGATATGTTCTTATAAACATGGAAAGCAGGATAAGAGCATTTCAGTCATATCTACACAAAACTGCTATCGGAGATCAACAACCCATGTGAAGGAATATTCATCATGATGATCTTACTTTATACACAGATAGCTAGCACTTCTCATAGGCCACAACCTCATCTAGACACGGGACATGTGCTGAGGGTGACACTACACACCCCCAGACTATAAAAAACACACTATGTCCTCTTCACTTGGATCGATCTTTTACAAACCCTACTATTACACTACATAATTGAGTCTAGAGAGAAAGATTGCATGTGTATCTTCCATAGACATTAGTTCCCTATTATAGTGAAAGCACTCCTATACTTTATACAATGGATGTAGGCCAAGGCCGAACCACTTAAATACTTATGTTCATTTATGTTCTCTCTCATCTCTTCTATTAAATTGCTTATCAATTATTATTTCATTATATTTATGCAACACCTATATCCAGGGCGAATCCATTATATGACGGTACATCCAAGGTGAAGGTACACTATCGAGTCACTAAATTCATCATCATAGGGAATATGTTATACAAACGGGGTTATCTTCTCCCACTCTTGAGATGTGTGCATCCGAAAAAAAATAAGTTATGTGCCCAAAGATATTCATGAGGGGAGCTTCACGAGGCATATTGAAGTGAGGTTGTCAACAAAGAGAATTGTAACGCAAGGCTACTATTGGACGAACTTGGCTAAGGATGAAGCTGAGCATGTTCTTAAATTCGATAAGTGTCAGCACTTTGCCAACATACCTCATAACCCTCATCATCCATTTTATCCTATCTCGTCCCTATGTCCCTTTGAAATGCGGGGTTCAATCTGGTTAGCCCACTACCAAGGGCTAAAGGAAACTTCCATTTCCTTATCGTCGCGATTGATTATTTTTCAAGGTGGGTAGAGGTAAAGGCTATGGTAAATATCCATGAACAAAAATATTTTAGATTTATTTAGAGAAATATCATCTGCATATATGGACTCCCAAACACTCAGATATTTAACAATGTAAAGAAATTCAAGAATAAGTCCCTAATTACCTAATGTGGTAGGATCGGTAAAAAAATAGTTCCTCTAAAAAAATGGGTAAATTGAGGTGACCAACTGGAATGAATAAAAAGTTAGAAGATTCTAAAAGAAAATGGATTGATGAGATGCACATCTTATGGGCGTATTGGAACCCTAAAGGATGCTGATAGAAAAAAAGCCTTTTATGATAGTATATTAGTCGGAGTCAGTCATCCCAACTAAAATCGAGTTGTCAAGTCATAGAGTCCAGATATATGATCCGGATTAGAATTTAAAAGAGATACGAATTGATTTAGACCTTATTGAAGAGCACCGAGAAGATGCAAAAATACGGCAATCGGCCTATTAACAGAGAGCCGCAAAGTTATATAAAAAAACAGTCAAAGCTCGACCAATTAAAATTAGTGATCTCATACTAAAAAAGGCGACCCATAAAGTTAACAAAGTCCATCCAAATTTTCATGGGCCTTCGATCATCTAAAGAAATATTATTAGTGAGACTATGTAATAGCCTGAGATATCTTCCATCAAATGTAATTGAATTTTGTTGCGAAAAATATGAATGAAATGAAGTCTTGTCTCATATTGTGAAAATTATGTTTCTAGTTATCATGTACTTATTAAATAACTCTTTTGGCATTGTGATAATACTTAGAGTCTCATCTCCTATGTGTAGACACCCCATCTTAGTACCCCCCCAAGTACCTTCTTAGGTCTCTAACACTCCTCCCTCCGTAGACCCTGAGTCCTACTCCAAGTACTGATCTGAAGGCCACTATGCTTTCGAGTCCCTTTTGACTTCGATCAACTCTCCAACTTTAGAGAAGCTAAATGAAACCTCGCAAGGCTCTGAATCCACTTTCCAATGGTCTATACTGTGCACAAGTCGGCCTTATGGTTCACACGAACGATCCTTTTTACTTTGTGAACTGATCTAGAACCCATCAGAAACTTCTAAGCACCATTTGAATTCAGTTAACTCTCCAACCTGAGTGAAGCTCAATGAAACCATGTAGGTCTCTGAATTCCCCTTCTAATGGTCCATACCATGCTCAAATCTGCCTCATGGTTTGCACAAACGGTCCTTTTTACTCTGAGAATTGATCTGAAGGCCACCGGGTGATTTTGGTTAACTCTCCAACCCAAGAAAATATCAATGAAATCTTGTAATAATCCGAATCCCCTTTCCAACATTCCATATTGTACGCGAATCAGCCTCACGGTTCGCACGAACGATCCTTTTTACTCTGAGAACTAATCTAGAGGCCAACGAGTTATTTCGGGCCCCCGTTTGACTTTGATTAACTCCCTAACCCGAGTGAAGATTAATGAAACCTCATAAGGTTTTGAATCCCCTTTTTTAATAGATCATATCATGTATTAATCGACCCCATGGTTTGCACGAACGTGCCTTTTTAATTCGAGACCTGATTTAGAGGCCACCGGGTGGTCCCGAGCTCCATTTGACCTTGATCAATTGTCCAAATCGAGCAAAGATTAATAAAACCTTGTAGGGATTTGAATCCATTTTCCAATGGTTCATACCGTGTGCGAATTGGCCTCATGGTTCACACGAACGACCCTTTTTACTCCAAAAATATCCCATCTAGAGACCATCGGGTGCTTCCGAGCCTCGTTTGACTTCGATCAACTCTCTAACCCGAGAGTCGCTCAGTGGATTCTTGTAGGTATCTTAATCCCCTTCCTAACTGTCCTAGATGTGTGTGATTCAAACTTTAGGTTTGCATTTTATGCCTATTTTTTCTGAAAAAGTCCGTTCCGGACTGCCTATAGGCACCCCAGACCCGTGCCTATCATCAGGGTGTACTTTCATTGGTTGGCAAGGCAGAGTTTATGCTGATAGGTAGGCCAAGGTCCATATCAATCGACACCTCCTTAAATCCTAATTTATCACTATTCAAGGTGTCCATGACCTCACTCCCATGGGACATTTCCTTCAGCAACCAGAAACACTCTCTCGAAATCAGAACACCGTTATTCCCAAAAAATCCAATTTTCCAACATTCCTTCCATTTCTCTTACCTCACTTTCGCACCACCTTAGGCAACTTACGTCACCCTACATCACCACCATAAATTAGCTTACTCTCCTTCAAAATTCAGTAGAAAAGTCTTCTAGTAGGTCTACTCCTTATCTCACTTCCCTGTCTCACTTCAACTAGCATCCTTTTTTTTATTATTAGTATTCACACAAAATATTTTCATAAAATCTAAAAGACAAAAAAGAGGGTTTACTTGTAAATTCCAAAAGTAATATTTCCTCATTTTTTCACACTTTTACTCTTGAGCACGTTTTCTTCAAAAATAATTAAAGAGGAATCTTAAATTTGGGTTTATGGGTTAAACCCCGCCCCTATGGCATCTGGAACTATGTGAACTTTGACGCCTCTTGGGCTACGTAGACATCCCAGGCCAATCTTGGGATTCCAATCCTATTTTTATATTTTATGCTTTTATGCTCTCTTGTATTTATTTTGGTGAGTCACGAACTCCTACATATATGTGTCTTGCTCGACATACAAATTCACTCATTCATAGTGATTTGTGATTCAATGGATACGCATATTATATTTATTTATATATCATTTTGGTTACACTCCTAGGATGATTCCTCTTCGTCTTTCCCATGACGTGAATTGGATGATTCCTCCCATTTTTCACATTACACATATGAACACACACATCACGCTTTGGAGAAAAGGAGAATATTAACATAGCCCATAAGAGACTAAAAGGGAGAAATGGGTTCCTTACACCTTCCCATTTCATAACTTAGTCCCCGTACCCTAGACTCATTTGATTTTGTATGCATCAATATGACCTTGATGTCGTTCTCTCGAAAGGACTACATTTCTTTTTCCTGTTTTGAGCAAAATAGGTTGACGACTCTATTTTTCATATTTATCCCCTTTTGATGACAACCGATTTATATCCGAGGCAGCCCATGAAGATACCAATGCGAGTGGTAAAAATAGGACTCCCATATCCTCGAATCACCCTCATGCGCATGGGGGAGAAAGAGGAAGACTTCTCTTCCCTCCCATCTCCAATTTTGGGGTCGGCCCGTGTTGGAGGAATCCGACCCCGATGGCCACAGTGTCAACTTCACTGGTGAATTTTTAGAGGACTAGACTCTATTTTCACATGGGCATTATTTATTTGCTCTCCTAATTTTCTAAATGTGCACATAAGCCTCCATTTGTACGTTCTCCTTACTCCTGTGCTTACATCTTGTATATATATCTCATTCTTGTCATAATGTTTATCTCTACCATGCTATTTTCTCATCACATGTATATATCACCCCCTTATCACATGCACCACCTTTTACTTACTTGTATATGTTCACCATGTTTCACCCCATGCTTACTTATATATATTTATCATGTTCACTTCACGTACTCACACTCGTATATAGTTTCATTCTTACTTACATATATAACACACCACTTGTAGATTATCCATGATTAGCTTCATTAGCACACGCCCTCACTTTTTTCTCGCTTGTATATATCTCCAAGCTCACTTACACACAACTCACATACCACTTTTACACAATCCATACTTAGTCTCACTAGCACGCACTTCCAAATTTCTTTCACTTGTATATATTCACATGCTCTTTTCACTCACACCATTCCCATGTCACTCCCTCATCTTGCACATATTTATCACTCACTTGTATATTCACATGCTTCACACTTTGTATCTATCACCGTGCCTTGTATAGTCTCCATGCTCCATGTATATACATGCTAGTTTTGTTTTTCATGATTATCCCCCTTTATCTCAGGTTACTTGTATATTCTCCATCATAGTGGTAGTATTCTCTTTATTTAGCATACATAAAACTCTCCATAAGATACTAATAAAGACTTATGCATTCTTTCACACTTGAGCATGGAAATATTGACCAAATTTTGTTCCGTATTGGGGGTCACTTTGTGATGGGTGACGGTCCTGCAGAGCACGATTAACTTAAGCGATATGATTCCCACCTTCCATTGGCCTAGTACCTTCAATGTTTACGGTTATTCTCGCATCGTACCACTTGATCGAACTCACGATGAGAGGTATATAACAGGGAACCCATTCACTTACATCAAGTATATCGATTTCTCTAGCACATATAGTCCCCACGAGGTATATCGTAAGGCAATTCATATACATTCAGGTATATAAAATGGCTTGTCCACACATACCAATGAATGATTATCCTTATAGGCAAGAGGTATATCATGGAAGTCATGCCAAAGGGGGAACCCTTACACTAACCCACCAAATGCATCAACCTCGTATAGGCGTCTAACCTAGGACACTCATGTCTAGTTTGTCGATTACAATATGAAACTCTGTCGAAATTCTGGGTCATCGTATAGCCCGAATATTCACGCTATTTTGCCCATTTTTTAAACAGGACCCCGTCCGTGAGTCTTAAAACAGGTCAAACCATGTCTTACATCATGTATCCTATCTTTTCCCTTGGCTCGGGTATTGTTCGACATTTTCCTTACATTTTAGGCAAACATAATACAAGTGGAACCTAATAGTAATATCCATGCTGAGGATTTTTCCTTTTCCCCCTTTTCATAAAGTACCGAAAATATTTTTTCCCTTTTCAAAAAGATACCAAAAATATTTCTCTTCCTCCCAAAATAAATGCCTACCTTGATATTTTGCCTGGCTCTCTATTGGCTTCAATCTTCCGCCAAACCACTCTAAAGATCTACCGCTTCCTCTACTGCTTCTACTGAGTTTGGAATCTCCCTCCGCAAGTTATTCATGGAGAATGTAGAACATGCTCTGAATGCTCAACTAGATTTGATGACTATCCTTGCCTAGTTTAGTGCTAAGATTGACAACCTCTAGATTGAAGTCCAAGATATGCAATAACATCGGGTCCAAACTCCCGCGGCTTATGAACCCGAAATCCTCTTTCCCTGTGTAATGGAGCCACCTACTCTTGAACTCGTTTGGGTTCCAGAAGAGTATCAATATGACCCACGCGCTCCACCTGCATATGGTCCACCACCAGCTCAGCTACTGATCCTAAATTTTGCCTAACCAGGGGCCAATCTGTCAGTACAAGTGGATCCTAAGGAGGAAGAACTGAACAAGGTCAAGGAGGACCTTAAGTTGATGTTAAAGAAATTTTACCAAGTCAAGATCTCAAGGAATTACATGGACTACAATCACATGTTTCCCTATCCTCAAGCCAGACTACTAGAGAAATTCAAAATGTCAAACATTGAGAAGTTCGAAGGCAGCGGACCTCTAATTGTGCACCTACATATCTATCATTGAGCCGTAACACTCCTTGGGACATATGAGGAGATAATGGCCCAAATGTTTCAGCAAACCTTGAAAAAAAGCACCCTCAAATGGTTTCTGTCCCTTGAGGGATCCAGAATCCATAGTTAGGAGGATGTGTCCAAAGAATTTATGTTACAATACAAGTACAATGAGGAATTAGAGGTCCCGTGTAGAGACTTAGAGCTACTAAAGTAGAATCTGGGGGAGTCAGTCAGTAGTTTCATTGGTAAATGGAGAGAGAAAATCGCTACCATAACCAACAGGCCATCAGAAGAAGAGCAAGTGAGCATGGTAAAGAAAAAATTCCTGCCCCACATCCTAGCATCGATGTGAGGTTAATACTACCCTCATTTTAGAGCCCTTCGAGAGACTAGTATAGAGATTAAATAAGGGGTTGCTAGTTACAAAGCAGAATCTGAACCAAAAAGGTTGATTGAACAATTTGCGCCAAAGAAATATGACAAGCTGGCCAACACCTTAGTCTCAACAATCAATAACATATCCCAACCTACCACTTCTTGGACCCTGAAAGTTATCCCAACTCTGCCAGAAAGGAGTGTACTGAACTCCACGCTTCCCTATCAAAAGCATACCAAGATTTGCTTGCCAAAAATCTCATTATTCCATTACAACCCCGACCACTGCCAAATTCCCTTCCTAAGAGCTCCAGACATGAAGAATGCGGATCCCCGGATTTTAAAATCTTTTAAAATTGTGAGATCAACTAAGTCTTTATACTTTAAAATCAATTTCCTTTTTGAAAAAGATGCGGAAGCATAAAAGGTGATGGTTCGACTTAAAACAAATTTTAATTTCTTAACAAATTAAAATTAAACCAAGTGAAAATTATTAATACACACACAAATTTAAATTTCACTTAAATCATATTAATTAATCCAAGTCCTAGAAAATTTGCCTAAGTCATGTTTTGCAATTATATCAAGTTAGGCCAAACCAATTTTAACAAATTAAATTAAATGACTTGAATTGAATTAACGAAACATTACCCAAATTTAATTATGGAACAAATTAAATTAAGTGTGATAATTAAAACCAATTTTATCTTGAATTAGCCTAAGCATAAGTTCTAAGTTATTATGCAAGATAAAAGTAAATCAATCACACTACGCCGCGATGTACGAGGAAAAACCCACAACGGGAAACAACCTCGGATGGCCCTAGCCTCAAATCCACTAACTATGGAATTAAATTTACAAGATAGATGACTTACTTCCTCAAATTGAACCCTCTCAAGACTTGACGCGTCTTCTTGTAACCACCTCTTCCTAGCGGATAACCACGGAGCTCCACCGCGATCTTGGACTCACCAATCGGACAATAGGTACACCGTCAACCACACGTGGTGTCTTTTACCACATGAGAATGCCGCAGCAAAACGAACTCTTCTTCTTTAAGGAATGTAGAAGAAAAGCAAACAATCTCTTCAATTCGATGTAGAGATAAACCCGATGCAAACTCCAAGCAAGACGTATATATATGAAGTTGGATGAAACAATTAGGTGTAAACTAGAGTGGTGTATAATTTTCATTTCCTTAAGCAATTTAGCTCTCGAACTCTCTCTAAAAGATCGAATAGAATGGAAAAGTTAAGTTGGAAAATGTTATTCTCACACATAATAAAGTCTGAGAAAAGTTGGTTAAGAAACAAGTGGGGAAGTGGGAGAAAAACTGCTTAAAACTGCCAAAAACTGTTCCCGCCTGGCATCTCGTTCGAACGGCATTTCGTTCGAACGATATTCTCGTTCGAACGAGTCTTCTAACGAAGTTCCAGTATGAACTTATTAGAAGCTCGTTAGAACGACCATCTCGTTCGAACGACATTTTGAACGAAGTTCCAGTATGCCATAATGGGAAGTCGTTGGCAATCTCGTTCGAACGACTTGTGGTTCGAACGACAATCTCGTTCGAACGACAATCTCGTTCGAACGACACTTCAAACGAACTCACAGAATGCTTCAAAAATTATTTATAAGCCCAGAAACTTTTATATACTTTATATATAAGTTTTAATATAAACCATTCTGAAAACAAAATGCAGTTTTGAAAAACTAACACCCAATAAACAAGTTCCAAGCTCCTATATATATATGATTGCATTCATACCTTGGGAGCATGGAACTATGGTTGATGACGTATAAACGAGGCACGAAACCGGCATGATGATGAAGCTTTATACTCTTTGCCACTACGTCTTCAAACAAACTTTTCATAGGCTTGAGAATATTACAATTAAATACGATCCTATGTATAAATGTTTTTGTCCGGAATTGAGCCAAAACTATATATGGACTCAATTGGAAATTTGTGTCCTTACAAATCTCCCCCTTTGTCTATTCCGGGACAAAAACCAAACAAAAATCCTAAAGGGCCGTCAAGCTCACTAGACTCAAAACATAACCCACCCAAACTTGACTCAACCCAAGGATCAAACGCTTTGCCATTGAAAGATGACGCTTTAGAAGAATTCCTGCACACTTAAGCAAACTCATCAAATGCATAGGGAATATCAAAGTATTTAAAGCAATTAAAATAAATACTCCCTCAAAATTAATTCTTCCCTTTATCAAAATGATCAACCCAAGAAGTTAGCTACTCCCCCTAAGTTAAATCTCCTAAACTTAGATAAGATAGGATAAGATACCATTTCTCCCCCTATCATTCTCCCCCTTTTTGTTCAGGAATAGACAAAGGATAAAGAACAAATATAAAAGAATGTTGAAGCTTAAAGTGATAAGACATGAAAGCATATGGGTAACAAAAGCATAACTAATCCAAGATAGATACCAAAACTAAAGTATAAGCATAGAAGGACTAGAAAGCAAGGCAAAGGCAAAACAAAATATCATATATATATGTACTTGAAATATATCAATAATGCACACGCACATATATATAGATATAAACACACACATGACACAAAATACAATAAGTTTGCACACTCGTATGGCAAAAATGTGTCATATAGAAACGGAAGTGGCGGGGTGTGAACTAGTAACAATTAAATTTAGACCCAATCACTTAAAAACATGTTCATGGAGTTCTCATTTGATTGCAAACTTCATCACATTTAAATATAACCTCATGTGACAATATAGATTGAACTCAATGAACAAACATACACAATGCATACAAGCCTAGCATATTGATGATTCTACAAACCAATAGAGTCATGACATGAGATATGCAACTAGGATAAACGAACATTGTGCAAACCGTTGATATAACAACCAATCTCCCTCAATAAGCATTTATATTAATTTTGAATGAATAAATCAATCAAACATAGTCCTTGGCAATTAATTTTCTTTTAATGCCATATTTTATGTTTTTAGGCCTTTGGACCACGTATATCTTTTAGGTCCATTTCAAACGGTGGCTTACAATCGCAAAGGATTATTATTCATTTCGGAGCCCTTCCCCGTGCACATTTATATTTATCATGTTTTCATTTTTCACACAAATCTCACGTGCAACGGATTTTGACATGCACTAGTCCTCCTAAGTCACAAATATGTAGATGACAAGATTGGAAGGAGAACACCTCACATAGCTCACATATACATATGAAGTTAAAATTTCAAAAGAGCTCGTGCATGTGTGAATAAAGGCATATAAAAAATAGAATCCATTTAACCAACACAAAATCCAACTACTCCATAAAAATATGGTAAAGAACATTTTAAGGATTGACAATCTAAACCAAAAGTTCTAGCCACATGGGAGCGTTAAAGGAGGGATTCAAACACAAGTATATGCCACTTAAAGTGTGTCAAACCAAAAAATACACACAAAATAAAATCTTTTTGAGTTTTTGACATTTATAACCAAAAAGAAAAATATATACTCAAAAGACAAACCAAAATCATTTGAATTTTTCTTTAAGCTTAAATTAACAAGAGATAAAAACTTCAAATGATAAACAAAAATCATTATTCTAGCATGTGATATGATATAAAGTAAGGACTAGAAAATGATTAAACAATCATACATTTAGCATGTGAATATAGCATGAAGTACAAAAGCTAAAGTATGCAAGCACTAACACATTCATCCTTTAGATTTAGCAAGGGAGGAAGCATGTGAAAGTAAATGAGAATCAAAAACCCTATTTTGCAAGGCAACCAAGTCAGATTTCCTAACCCAAATTAATGAAGAATGACTATCTTGAGGTGTAGAAATTTTAAATACATTGGTTGCTTTACGTTGGGATTTTCTAGGAATTCGTTTAAGATCAAAACAAAATTTCTTAAGATGACCTTTTCGACCACAATGTGTACAAGTAAAAACATGTCGAAAAAATTTACCTAAGGAGTGATCTCTAAATGCTTTCCTAGTAGATTCTCCTAAAACGTTGGTCTTGGCTTTATGAGTAGATTCATTACAAGTGTTGATGTAAAAAACTAGATCGCTCTAATTATTCAATCACAGATAAATAAATAAGACAAAGATTTTTAAAGTGGTTCGGCTAGGAATAAAGCCTACGTCCACTGTTATGTTATTGCTGAGTGTTTGTGGAATTCTTGATTACAAATTCTCTCCAGAAATTCCGGTCCCCTTGAATGAGGGTGATACAAGGTATTTATAGCCTTGAGGCTGTACATGAAAGGGTTGATACATTAAATGATATACATATGAAAGGGTAATACATTTAATGCCCTTAGACTTGTGCGTCAAGGATAATCATTTAATGAACCAGTTGGACTGTTCGTTATCTGGCAATCAATGCTGTGGCCGAGATGCAGCTCGGACCGTCTGAGTAACTCGGGTATGTTGATCTTCCTGGTATTCAAGAGTTCCTCGGAGAGGTATGTTCCTCGGAGCCTGTGAGTTCCTCGGAGAGGTATGTTCCTCGGAGACTGTGAGTTCCTCGGAGAGGTCTGTTGTTGCCATGTAGATAGCCAGGTGTCTTCGTATGATTGGTCCACGTCAGCAGATCAAATTTGGTATCAACAGAAGCCCCCAATGCTTCATGCTTGATGGTTTACTTGAAAGGATGGAGTATTTTATTTTGCAGTGTTGCTCGGTGCTCGTGAAATTCTTGATCTACCTTCTTGATTTGTTGGACATAAAGGGCATTATCTCCTGGACGACATATGATGCCGTTTGTAGCTTATCATAATCTTCAAGTATGTTGATTGGTTTGTTAGCCGACCTACTGCATTCTGTGAGCTAGTGGTGGACTCTGCTCGGGGACGATCAAGAGCTGCTCGGGGACGAGCAAGAGTTGCTCGGACAGACCATCTGTGATGAACATCAGAATACTGAAATATCTTAACTTCATAAAATTCCCATTATGCTTTGGATGATCTTCCTGCTGGCGAGGAACCTGTTTCAAAATCAGAGGGAGAGAAACCAATAGAGTAGGAATCTCCATGTAATAGTTAGTACACAATTTAATATCAATGTAATAAATTTGCATAATTCATTTTGAATTCAGTGAAAGAATTTCATTTTTGTTCGCAAATTTGAATTTGCTATTGTTTTGTAAATATCAAACACTTTATTATTTGTGCTTGCATAACAATATTGTATGGTTCATCGACCAAAAAAAAATTATAAGTATTAGTAATGTTGCTCGATCACTTAATAATAAAGTAATGAGTATAATTTATTCAAAGTGTTTCCAACCAACCAAGGTGGATAAATAATGTTTGTCGACCAACTACAGTTGATGGGTTTTTATCCCCGACCAACCATACTTGGTATAGTTTGGAATATTTTGTTCTTTAAAGAACTTTTTGTAATAATGTTACCTCCCGACCAACATAAGTTGTAATGCGAGAGTATATAAAGTCTTACCAACCGTAGTTGATCATGCTGGTATACACCTCCTAATCAAAGGAGTAGTAGGGTTCTTTCGAACTTTTTGGCTCCTTGGAGCATGTCCTCCTAACCAAAGGAGGTTGGCTACTTATAGCACTTTTGCTCCGTAGAGCGCTCCGTAGAGCTTATCCTCCTAACCAAAGGAGGTTGGCTACTTATAGCACTTTTGCTCCGTAGAGCGCTCCGTAGAGCTTATCCTCCTAACCAAAGGAGGTTGGCTACTTATAGCACTTTTGCTCCGTAGAGCTTGGCTCCGTAGAGCATGGCTCCGTAGAGCAGTCTTCTTGGTTGATCCTGTAACATCCACAGGTTGATCAGCGAGCAATTTTTGTTTCTCAGGAGTATTAAGATCAGTAAACTCTGCTATAGCTTGTATTAATGGCATGTCGGTATGCATGGTATGGGCCTGGAAACACAGCCTCCTTCTTCTATTTGCTTTAATTAATGCCACTGCCAATTTTTCCAGCTTTGGGTATCTGATCTCTGCACTTCTTCTTTCGTTTTTGGGGATCGCAACCCTAAAAGGGCTTTGATCTTGTCTGGATTTGCTTCAACGTCTCGCTGGTTGATGATGTACCCGAGGAACATTCCTTCCCGTACTCCAAATGTGCACTTCGTCGGGTTGAGTTTCATTTGGTATTTATCCAGTTGATCAAAAGTTTGACTCAAGTCAACCAAATGATCAGCAGCTTTCTTGCATGTCGTCAACATAGACTTCCATACTGCAACTGATTTGCTCGGCAAAAACCTTGTTCATTAGCCGCTGTTATGTCGTTCCCTGTTTTCAGGTTTCATTTTGATCTGGTGTTAGCCAGAGTAAGTATCCATGAGCAACTCGTGTCCCGAGGTAGCATCCACTGCTTTGTTGAGATCGGTGAAATCAACACACATTCTCCATTTATTGTTTTTCTTCTACTCGGCAAGGAGATCTAGATCTCTCTTTGGCTCGGTCTTCATTTCCTCTTGTGTAGCTTGATTCTTCTCGGGGCTGGATGCTCTTCTTCTCGTATGTCATGTCAATAAGTGGCTCAGCTTCTATCCACTTAGTAAAATAATCTACTGTGATGACGAGGTATTTGAATCTTCCTCGAGTCGTCGGCAATGGTCCAACCAAATCAACCCCCATATGGCAAATGGCCAAAGGGAGTTATGGGTGTCAACAATGCTTGTGGAATTCTTCGGATGGAGGAAAAGCGTTGGCACTTGTCACATTTCTTGGCATAGGCTTATATAGTTAGCTCTCATCGTCGGCCAGTAGTATCTCTGCGTCATCACCTTTTGCAAAAGTGTCCGACCTGCTACATGGGCTCCACAGGACCCTTCATGGATCTATTTAACCAATTCTTTCACCTCGGAGGAATGTACACATCTTTGCAAACCTGCCATAATTCCTCGTCTATACAAAATACCATTAATTAATACATACCGAGCAGCTTTAAACTTCCATTTCTAGGCAGCGAGATTATCCTCCGGTAATTATTCCTCCTCAATATATGCTCCGACTTTCTAATACTTCAATTGGTATCGTTCTTCGCAGCTCGGTACAAGTAGCTGATGCTAATCGGGCCAATGCGTTTGCTCTAGCATTCTCCATCCTCGGTGTCCTCACCAATTGAATAGCATCAAATTCTATCAATAACTCCATCACCTTTGCATGGTACTTGACCATCGACTTTCCATTCACTGCATATATTCCCATCATTTGATTCAATTAATTGAGAATCACTGAAAACAATTACTTGCCGTGCCTCCATGACTTTCGCCAAATGAAAACCTGCTATCATAGCATCATACTCAGCCTCATTATTGGAAGCTTTGAATTGGAATCTCAAGGCATACTCCATGTCAATATCATCTGGGGTGTTTAAAACAATCCCTGCTCCACAACCAGCTGTGCAAGATGATCCATCTACATATAATCTCCATGTAGGTACCTCGTCTTCAAATTTCTGGTCTGACAGAGTTCCTCGGGAGAATACTTGTCGCTTTCTTTCATCATGTCGTGATACTTCTGAATACACCTCTTGAATTTCAATATACCTCCTGAACTTCAATATTCCTCCTGAACTTCAATATTCCTCCTGAACTTCAATATACCTCCTGAACTTCAATATTCCTCCTGAACTTCAATATATCTCCTGAATTTCAATATTCCTCCTGAACTTCAATATTCCTCCTGAACTTCAATATATTTCCTGAACTTCAATATACCTCCTGAACTTCAATATTCCTCCTGAACTTCAATATATCTCCTGATTAGTCGGGGTTGAATTTGATGCTCGACTGCATGATGATATAAGAATGTGCCACCAAATGAACAAATATATCTGTAATATAAGCCCCCAACTGTGGAATGTGAAATTTGAATGAGATTTATCGACCAATACCAACCGGAATTGGATTTTATCTACCAACCGGAGTTGGATTTTTTCTACCAACCGAAGTTGGATTTTATCTACCAACCGGAGTTGGATTTTGTCTACCAACCGAAGTTGGATTTTATCTACCAACCGGAGTTGGATTTTGTCTACCAACCGGAGTTGGATTTTATCTACCGATCAGAGTTGGTGGTAATTGATAATAAATGATGAAGACTTCCTCGGAGCTGACCAACAGATTGTTGGGAATAAGATAATATAAATACTGGAGACCTCCTCAGCGCTGACCAACAGATTTGTTGGGAATAAGATAATACAAATGCTAGAGATCTCCTCGGCGCTGACCAACAGATTCGTTGGGAATAAGATAATATAAATGCTGAAGACCTCCTCGGCGCTAACCAACAGATTCGTTGGAAATAAGATAATATAAATGCTGAAGACCTCCTCGGCGCTAACCAACAGATTCGTTGGAAATAAGATAATATAAATGCTGAAGACCTCCTCGGCGCTAACCAACAGATTCGTTGGGAATAAGATAATATAAATGCTGAAAATCTCCTCAGCGCTGACCAACAGATTCGTTGGGAATAAGATAATATAAATGCTGGAGACTTCCATGCTGAAATGAGAATATAATATGCATCCAAATAGATATAAAGAATAATTAAAAATAATAAAGTGTCTCGCCGATCAGTCGAGGTAGAATCATATAATGCCGAACAAGAATAAGATCTTTCAGAACATAAGAATATGGCCGAGGACGTTGTCAGGCCTGAATATAAATAAGAATTATCCGAATGAATGTTGTAATTCTCCTTAAAGCTGAATAAGTATCTTGTCGAGGGTTAATTGCAGAATGCCGAATAAGAATAATATTTTCCAGAACATAAGAATATGGCCGAGAACTTTGCTGGGCCTGCATATAAATAAGAATTACCCCGACCAACTATCCGTTGGGGGTGAAATATAATAAATGTTACAGTTCTTCCTCGGAGCCGAATATATATATAGAGAAAAATTTTTCGAGCTCCATGCTGAGATAAATATAAAATATGAATCTGAACGGATATAGAATAATTTATGCTTCAGCATTCGTCGGCATTGAATCTTGTGCCTGTAAAAATTAATAATTTGCTCTACCATATGTGTAGGCTGAATTGATTAGTCATGAGAATAATTTACTCATCCAATCAATATATGATATGTATCAGCATAAAAATTTCAAAATATGAAATAATATGTTTTATGCCAAATGTGTGTGAGATGGATAAATTATTATCAAATATGCATCATAAATAAGACGTAAAGTTTTTTTTTTTTTAATCTCCTACAACTAATCAGGTATTAGTTGCTGTTTAAAAATATTTTTGGGGTGATCATAAGTTAAAGAAAGACTTAAGCCCCCTGCTTGTTCCCAAGCCGAACTCGTGTTTAAAGAAATATCAGGGGTGCTTAGCATTTTTTAATACCCCAAGATTTTACTGCTGCCGACAAACAACATGGATGTTGCCGACCAACATTTAAGGATATCTCAAATTATTTCTTGAGTCTTTAGATCAAAAATAACATTCAATGTAAAATTTAAGCCTTAAGAACGTTAATTAAATGAATAATTATCTAATCCACTATATCGTGTGATTCCGATAAAGAAACCATGTGATGTGATGAACGAGGGGCTAACATATCAAATTTGTGCCCAGAGTCTTGATATGGTCATGATTGTTTTACTGATCCTCTTTTACAAAAGGTGAGTAATGATTTTTCAGGTGAGAGAAATTTTTTTTTTTTATATTGATCCCTTCCTATTCCCAATTTGGACCAAAAATAAAAAATCAATCAATTTGACTTTATTGACATAGATGGAAGATGAACCAAATTAAGTATATAGTTCATAAAAATGAATACAAAGAGACTTAAACTTGTGAATGCAAAGAGACTCAAACTTAAAGAGAGAGAGAATATATATGGGTCATGATTTCCATGAAAAGACTTTTCATTGTCTTTAACCTTTTCCCATTCTTTTATTAAAAATATGATGGGAATATGAATAGACATCAAATATCTTACAAAATTTGTTTCAAAATCAACAATGAAAATAATCAAATCTTATCATCGTCGTATATATTGGTATATGTAATCATTTAAAATATTTATTTCATGATATAAAATTAAAACTTGAGAATCATGCAAAGAATTATGATTTATGAAATCTACTATTTTTCAGATTTTTAAATAAGGATAAATCTAACAGTTATGATTAAAAAATCATGATATGCAACAATTTGCAGATAAAAATTGGACAATTAATTTATGTATATAAACATAAAAATCATGATCGAATCAAAAGATGTATGTATAATTGATTATACGTAGAGAAAATAAAAACTTAGCTTATGGTGGAGAACAACGCTTGTAACACGTTCCCACAGACGGCGCCAATCTGTTGATGTAAAAAACTAGATCGCTCTAATTATTCAATCACAGATAAATAAATAAGACAAAGATTTTTAAAGTGGTTCGGCTAGGAATAAAGCCTACGTCCACTGTTATGTTATTGCTGAGTGTTTGTGGAATTCTTGATTACAAATTCTCTCCAGAAATTCCGGTCCCCTTGAATGAGGGTGATACAAGGTATTTATAGCCTTGAGGCTGTACATGAAAGGGTCGATACATTAAATGATATACATATGAAAGGGTAATACATTTAATGCCCTTAGACTTGTGCGTCAAGGATAATCATTTAATGAACCAGTTGGACTGTTCGTTATCTGGCAATCAATGCTGTGGCCGAGATGCAGCTCGGACCGTCTGAGTAACTCGGGTATGTTGATCTTCCTGGTATTCAAGAGTTCCTCGGAGAGGTATATTCCTCGGAGCCTGTGAGTTCCTCGGAGAGGTATGTTCCTCGGAGACTGTGAGTTCCCCGGAGAGGTCTGTTGTTGCCATGTAGATAGCCAGGTGTCTTCGTATGATTGGTCCACGTCAGCAGATCAAATTTGGTATCAACAACAAGTATTGAAGCCTAAACCGCAAGTGTCTTTTTTAATTTGGACCGTTCCTAATATTTTATCTAATTTTTCCGAACGACACTCCAAATCAAATTTGACATTACTAGAGTCTTTTAATTTATTTTGCAATTATAAAATGTTAGACTCTAATAGAACATTTCGCTCTTCAAAAGAAAGAATCTCCTTTTTCAAGGATTCCATTAAACCCCTAAGGCTATCTCTCTCGCCTTCTATATATTCAAGCTTCTCTAGAAGAGCTTTCTCTCGTGTCCTAAGGTCTTCAACCAACATAATATTATCAACGACCTTGACACATTCTTTCAAACTAGCTTCTAACTTCAAATTAGCCTTTTTTAATTTAATAGAATCTTTATAAAGTTCTTGAAAAGCATTTTGGAGTTCACTCACATTAACCTCTTCTTCATTTTCACTCTCTCTTTCTTCTCCACTCTCACTATCATCAAAAATAAGAGAATCATAAACAATGACCTTGGAAGTGTCGTGTGTTAACGTTTCATCAATCGATGAGTTCTCACTATCACTCACATGACTAGCCATAAAAGCCACAAAATTAGGCTTAGTGGGGGAATCGAGTCCCTCTTCCTTATCACTATCACTAAGGGTCGCATTATATGAAATGGGTCGTTTACCCTCTTTCCTTAGTTTAGTGGGGCACTCAGAAGCCCTATGGCCATAACCCTCACAACCAAAACACCTATTAGACTCGTCCCTATTTAGTTGTTCATTAATAGGTTTAGGGATCTTCTCGACTTTGTCATGCTTAGAAGTTTCAAATTTCTTAAAATCATTTTTAAATTTATCTTTGTTAAATTTAAGATATTTTCTAAATTTTCGAGCAAACAAAGCCATGTCTTTCGAGTCACTATCACTCTTGCTCTCTACTACTTGTTGGGCCTCTTTACGGGCTTTTAAAGCAACAGCCTTTTCTATTTTCTTTTTAGTTTTAGAGGAAAACATGTATAGTTCATAGGTTTGTAAATCACCTACAAGCTCTTCTAATTTCGTAGAGGCTAAAGTTGGTAAAGAATTTAAAACGGTCACTTTTGGAATAAATCTATCGGGTAGGGACCATAAAATTTTCTTTACAACTCGGTTGTCGGGTATTTTCTCTCCCAAATTAAAATATGAATTGATAATATCGGAAAGTCTAGCATAAAATTCATCAAAAGTTTCATTATCGTTCATTTTGATAGTTTCAAATTGAGTGGTGAGGTTTTGGAGTTTCGAAGCTTTAACGACACTAGTTCCTTCATGAGTTAGTTGTAAAATATCCCAAGCTTATTTAGCGGTTTCACACGTCATAATACATCGAAATTCATCCGGTGTGACAGCGCTAAACAAGGCATTCAAACCACGGGAATTGAAATTAGAAAGTTTAAACTCATTCTCAGTCGATCTATCGGTCGGTTTGGGAACATGTTCATTTTCAACTAAGTGAGTTGGTGGGGACCACCCGTTAACTATAGACATCCAAACTCTCTCGTCGATAGATTTTAGTTCCGATTTCATTCGTGCTTTCCAATACGCGTAGTTAGAACCATCAAAAATAGAAAATTTAGAAAATGGGGAAAATTCCATTTTAGCCAAAAATATTTAAAGGATCTTAACGAAATAATTTATCGCTTTGGCTCTGATACCAATTTGAAGAATGCGGATCCCCGGATTTTAAACTCTTGTAAAATTGTAAGATCAACTAAGTCTTTATACTTTAAAATCAATTTCCTTTTTGAAAAAGATGCGGAAGCGTAAAAGGTGATGGTTCAACTTAAAACAAATTTTAATTTCTTAACAAATTAAAATTAAACCAAGTGAAAATTATTAATACACACACAAATTTAAATTTCACTTAAATCATATTAATTAATCCAAGTCCTAGAAAATTTGCCTAAGTCATGTTTTGCAATTATATCAAGTTAGGCCAAACCAATTTTAACAAATTAAATTAAATGACTTGAATTGAATTAACGAAACATTACCCAAATTTAATTATGGAACAAATTAAATTAAGTGTGATAATTAAAACCAATTTTATCTTGAATTAGCCTAAGCATAAGGTCTAAGTTATTATGCAAGATAAAAGTAAATCAATCACACTACGCCGCGATGTACGAGAAAAAACCCACAACGGGAAACAACCTCGGATGACCCTAGCCTCAAATCCACTAAGTACGGAATTACATTTACAAGATAGATGACTTACTTCCTCAACTCGAACCCTCTCAAGACTTGACGCGTCTTCTTGTAACCACCTCTTCCTAGCGGATAACCACGGAGCTCCACCGCGATCTTGGACTCACCAATCGGACAATAGGTACACCGTCAACCACACGTGGTGTCTTTTACCACATGAGAATGCCGCAGCAAAACAAACTCTTCTTCTTTAAGGAATGTAGAAGAAAAGAAAACAATCTCTTCAATTCGGTGTAGAGATAAACCCGGTGCCAAACTCCAAGCAAGATGTATATATATGAACTTGGATAAAACAATTGGGTGTAAACTAGAGTGGTGTATAATTTTCTCTAAAGAATTTCACTCAAAACAAGAACATTTTCCTTAAGCAATTTAGCTATCAAACTCTCTCTAAAAGATCAAATAGAATGGAAAAGTTAAGTTGGAAAATGTTATTCCCGCACATAATAAAGTCTGAGAAAAGTTGGTTAAGAAACAAGTGGGGAAGTGGGAGAAAAACTGCTTAAAACTGCCAAAAACTGTTCCCGCCTATCATCTCGTTCGAACGGCATTTCGTTCGAACGATATTCTCGTTCGAACGAGTCTTCTAACGAAGTTCCAGTGTGAACTTGTTAGAAGCTCGTTAGAACGACCATCTCGTTAGAACGACCATCTTGAACGAAGTTCCAGTATGCCATAATGGGAAGTCGTTGGCAATCTCGTTCGAACGACTTGTGGTTCGAACGATAATCTCGTTCGAACGACACTTCGAACGAACTCACAGAATGCTTCAAAAATTCTTTTTAAGCCCAGAAACTTTTATATACTTTATATATAAGTTTTAATATAAACCATTCTGAAAACAAAACGCAGTTTTGAAAAACTAACACCCAATAAACAAGTTCCAAGCTCCTATATATATATGCTTGCATTCATACCTTGGGAGCATGGAACTATGGTTGATGACGTATAAACGAGGCAGGAAACTGGCATGATGATGAAGCTTTATACTCTTTGCCGCTACATCTTCAAACAAACTTTTCATAGGCTTGAGAATATTACAATTAAATACAATCCTATGTATAAATGTTTTTATCTGGAATTGAGCCAAAACTATATATGGACTCAATTGGAAATTTGTGTCCTTACAAGACATGATGCTCACTGTGATTTTCACTAGATTGTAGGATACACCGCCGATTAGTGTTTCCAGTTTAAAAATGTGATCCAAAGTCTCACAGGCTAGGGAATCATTTCCCCACCCACTAATCCTAAACCTAACACCACTCATAACCCTCTTCCAGCACACCAAACTGGGGTGAATGCCATCTTTCCGAAAGGAAACCCCGAATTTGACCCCTCTACCCAAATCAAAATTATCAAAATACCCACTATACCTACAGTTTCACCAAACCCCTCAAAGTTTGTCTATCCTTTCTCCTACATCCCACGAGCTTTGACAATTAAGCTCTGCACTCCTCACTCAAGCTTGCATTACCGTTTGTACTCACTCAGAAGGGGGAGGCCTGGAATTACCTACAGTTCTAGATCAACTTTGGAAGTTTGGGCTGAAATTTCCATCATAGATGACTATTGACTATGAGAGGTTCAATGATTTGTTTATGGAGGCCCAAAATTGAGCTCGAGAGTCAGATAAATGGGTTATTCCCATAAAAGAATTCAACCCAGATGATATTTTGAGAGTCAAGTCAGATTTGTTCCTTCTGAAAAGGGAGATATGCATTGTCTTCGAATTGCTTACAATCCTAAAGCTCCAGGGGCATCTGGTCCCTTCATTCCTTCACTTCCCCCTTGAGTGGGAAGAATTATATGACAAAGTTGTGGAAGTTGTTGAGTGTGTTGACTACTCTTGGCAAGATGATACCGTTGCCACTAGTTGAGGTGATGATTTTGAGAGCTTAAATAACGTAACATAGGGTAAGGATTTTCCTTTCTGTAATCGTGGTATGACCCTATTAACAAGAAGATGAAACCGGGGATAGAAATCTTCTTTGAAGATGACATTGCCTATGGCGAATGGCAGAAACATGAGGTGGAACCTCTGACTGACAAAGCCATGGAAAGCACTAAAAACCCTATGGATAGTGACACTGAGGAGTCATTCGACCTACACATATTGGGGATGAACCTTTGTATGATCCACCAGGAAGTTGCGTTGTCTAACCCGTCTAAGAAGATCGTGACCGCTAAAACACCTCTCCTCAACTGGCATGTCATTCCGATTCAACCTGCTCAACTCGACCTAAGCCCTGCTATCCACTCTCTCCAAGAGATACCTGAGCCTGCTACTTTTTCTCGTGTCTCTGATATCATTGTAAATGAGTGCCTCCTTTGATGAGGTCCTCACTGATGTATTTCCTTAAAACACTTTTAGTGAAATAAATAAGGATTTTGAGTATCGTGCTATGACTTACATTAATTTTATTGATTTTAATAAAGCTCTTAATGAAGATAACTTAGTAAATGAACAATTCTTAACTGATCTCAATAAGAAAAATAAATAAAAAAATAATCACAGTCAAACTAATGATGATGAGGCTGTTGTTATTAATCTCGATTCTAGTATCCATCTGCGTGAGATTAGGAAAGGGTCCACCCACGATGAGCATGAGCGATCACAATTTGAAGAGCTTCGGAAAGAGTTTGTGGACATATTTGCATAGTTCTATGGCGACATGATCGTTATTGACCTAGATATAGCTTAGCATAAAATCCCTACCTTCCCATAGAGCAAGTCTATTAATTAGAAATTAAAGAAGCTCCGAATAGAATGGTCTCTTAAGTTCAAATAAGAAGTGATGAAATAGTTAAACGTAGGCTTCACTCGCGTAGTCGAATACTCTACATGGCTTGAAAACATTATCATGGTGTTGAAATCGGGAGGGAAAGTCCACGTGTGCATTGACTATCAAGATTTATACAAGGAATCTCAAAAAGATGATTACCCTCTTACCAATATTGACATAATCGTAGATAACATGGCCAACTATATTGTCATGTCATTTATTAACAGTTTTCCTGGTTATAATCAGCTTAAGATGCATCCTGACATTCAGGAAAATACCTCCTTCATTACCTTATGGGGAACCTTTTGTTATACCATCATGTCATTTGGGCTCAAGAATTCTGGAACTAACAATAAAAGGTCCACTACAACTATACTGCACGAAATTTATCCAAAAAAGGTCGAGGTCTATGTCGATGACATGATTATCATGTCCAAGACTCGGGAAGGCCACATGCCAACCTTAAGAAAATTCTTCAAGCAACTATAATAGTACCAGATGCAACTTAACCAACAAAAATGTGTCTTTGACGTCATTAAAGGAAAGCTCCTCAGGTTCGTGGTTTGAGAGAAAGGGATTGAAATCGACCTTGATAAACTAAAGCCATACTCGAGATGCCACCACCCCAGATAAAAAAGTGCTAGAATTCCTGGGTAAGCTGTAATACATCAGTTGATTCATTAACTAATTGACCTCTATCTGTGAACCCATTTTTAAACTTCTCCAGAAGGATTCAACCAAAGTATGGAATGAGGCATGCCAAAAAGCCTTCGATCGTATCAAACGATACCTCACCTGACCTCTAGTGCTCATGCCTCCGTAGCAAGGTCTTCCCCTCTTCCCATACTTAACTGTCATCGATACTGCAATAGAGGCTTTATTGGCCTAACACATTAATAAATCTTATAAATAGATAGAAATCTACTATACGAGAAGAAAGCTAGCTGGGTATGAAGTCAACTACACTATCCTAGAGAAGGCGTGTGTCTTCATGGTCCGGGTCACGCAGAAACTATGGAATTACATGTTTGCATTCCTCATCAGACTAATATCCCGAATGGATCCCATAAAATACCTACTAGAGAAGCCCACTTTGTCTAGTCGTATGGCTTGCTGGCTGATGCTATTGGCCGAGATCGACATCCTTTATATCACAGAGAAAGCTATGAAAGGGAGGGCCATCTTCGATTATCTTTTCGACCATCCCATAGAAAAACTGAAGTTTGGATCTTCAAATTTCTTGAAGAAGACATCCTCTACACCTCTCAGGAGGATCTCATGTGGCAGATGCTCTTCGATGGAGCTTCCAACAAGAAAAGGTATGGAATTAGGATACTTCTGATCGATCCCGATGACTCGCACACCCCCATTGCCATCAAGTTAGATTTCCTTTGTACTAATAGTATGATAGAATATGAGGCATGCACCGTAGTGCTCAAGATCGCCCTCAAGAAAGGTATCAAGCACATGGACGTTTACGGAGACTCAGCCCTCATTGTTGAAAAAATTCTTAAGAAATGGAAAGTCAAAGATGAGAAGCTTCTACCCTTATAGTACCTACCCTTCCACGCCCACCTAGAAGATATTGCCTCCCAGTTTAAAGAAGTCACCTTCCATTACCTTCCACACTCAAAAAATAGACAAGCCAACGCACTAGCAACATTGGTCTCCATGGTCGACATGCTTAAGAGAATAACAACTGCCCCCTTTGTAGTATATAAACAAGCTGGACCCAACCAATACTACCATATTAAGCTCATTACAGAGGAAAATGCATACATAGCAGGATTGTGGTACTACAACGTTTGGCGCCTTCTCAAACAAGTTAGGTATTCCCAAAGCGCGGACAAAAAATATTGTATGACCTTTTGCAAGTTGGCTGCCCAATACATCATCTATGACAGAGTGCTTTTCTAGAGAAACTTTTATGGAACCCACTTGCATTCGTAACAGGGGTTGAAATTGAAAAAATAATATAGAAAGCCCACAGTGGGGAATGCGGGCCCCACATGAACGGTTACATACTTGCTAAGAAAATCATTCGTCAAGGGTACTATTGGACTACTATGGTCCAAGACTGCACCACTTATGTTTGAAGATGCCTCAAATGCCAGCAGTTTGCCAATCTTTAACACTTGTCTCCTCAAGAGTTGTACAACATGACCTCTCCCCAGACCTTCTCTCCCTATGGAATATATATCACAAGGAAGGTCACTCCCAAAGCTTCAAACGGACGTAAATTCATCCTAGTCGCCATTATTACTTTACAAAATGGGTAGAATCTAGGTTATATACAGTACTGAATGTGATAAAAGTGGACAAGTTCATCAGAAAGAACATCATCTGCCACTATGGATTTCCTCATGAGTATGTGTCAGATAATGGACTCCACTTCGAGGCTTAGGTCAGAGAGTTAGTCGATGAATATCGACCTCGGCCCTCTGAATCGGTTATCTCCGTCCCCTGGGTTGACAGAATCGACCCTAATCCTTTAACTAACCATCACCTCAAACATCGATGATGTGTCTATGTTTCGACGACTTCTGCTTATTCCAAACTTATCCATTGAGTGGCTCTGTAGACACCCCATCCTAGTTCCCCCTAAGTACCTTCTTAGTCCCCTAACACTCCTCCTCCCTCCGTAGACCCTAGGTCCTAATTTGAGTATTGATTTGGAGGCCACCAGGAACTTTTAAGCCACATTTGACTTTGGTCAACTCTCCAACCTGAGCAAAGCTTAATGAAACCTTATAGGGCTCTAAATATCCTTTCCAATGGTTCATACCGTGCGCTAATCAACCTCATGGTTCGCACGAACGATCTGTTTTACTCTAAGAACTAATCTTGAGGCCACCGGGTACTTTCGAGCCTCGTTTGACTTTCGATCAATTCTCCAAACTGAGTGAATCTCAATGAAACCTCTTAAGGCTCTGAATCTCCTTTCCAACGGTTCATACCGTATGCTAATCGACCTCACAATTCGCACACACGATTATTTTTAATTCGAGAACTGATCTGGAGGTCACCGAGCTCTTTTGCCTTTTTTGACCTCAATTAACTCTCCAAATCAAGCGAATATTAATGAAATCTTGTAGGTCGCTAAATCCCCTTTCCAACGGTCCATACCGTGCGTGATTCGACCTCATGGTTTGCATGAACTATCCTTTTTACTATGAGAACTGATCTAAAGGACATCGAGCACTTTCGGGCCCCGCCTGACTCTGATAAACTCCCCGACCTAAGCGAAGCTCAATGAAACATCTTATATATCTGAATACTCTTTTCAACAAATCATAATGTGAGCAAATCGGCTCCATGGTTCGCATGAACGTACCTTTTTAATTCGAGACCTGGTCTAGAGGCCATTGTGAGCTCTCGAGCCCCGTTCGACCTTGGTCAATTACCTAAATTGAGTGAACCTCAATGCAACCTCATATGGCTCTGAATCCCCCTTTCCAAGGGTCCATATCGTGCGCGGATTGGCCTCACGATTCGCACGAACGATCCCTTTTACTCTAAAAATCCCCATCTAGAGACCATCGTGTGCTTTCGAGCCTGGTTTGACTTTGGTCAACTCTGGAACCTGAAAGTGACTCATGTATTCTTGTAGGGCTCTGAATCCCCTTTCCAATGGTCCCGTGCGTGCACGATTTGGACTTGCGATTTGCATTTGATGCCCCTTGGGCTACGTAGGCATCGTAGGCCAATCCTAGGATTCCAGTCCTATTTTCCTATTTTATGCTCTCTTGTATTTATTTTGGTGAGTCACGAACTCCTACATATATGTGTCTTGCTCGACATATAAATTCACTCATTCATAGTGATTTCTGATTCGATGGACACGCATATTATATTTATTTTTATATCATTTTGGGTGCACTCCTAGGATGATTCTGCTTCATCTTCCCCATGACGTGAATGGGATGATTTCTTTCTCCCGTTTTTCATATTACACATATGTATATACACATCATGCTTTGGAAAAAAGGATAATGTTAACATAGCCCATGCAAGATCAAAAGGGCAGACTGGGTGCTTAATACTTTCCCATTCTGTAACTTAGTCCATGTGCACTTTCCCATTTCTTTTACCCGTTTTGAGAAAAATAGGTGAGCGACTCCATTTCTTCGTGTTTTTCCCCTTTTGACGACGATCGATTTATATCCAAGGCAACCCGTGAAGATACCAACATGAGTGGAGGAAGGAGGACTCCCATATCCTCGAATCACCCTCACGCGCATAGGGGAGAGAGGGAGCATTCTTCGATTTTCCCTCCCGTCTTAAATTTCGGGACTAGCCCGCGCCAAATGAAGGCATGTCTCAAAATAGACCATGAAAGGTGGGAAAATTAACATCATTATTTTATGGTGAAAGTAAAATGAAAATTTCTCTCTCGATGGTATGAGAATATTTGGAGTCTTCTCTCCCAAATATATCTCAATATAAATTCTGAGAGGTGGGAAAATTAATATTATTATTGTTATGGTGAAAATTAACATAACATCATTATTTTATAATAAAAGTAAAATGAAAATATCTCTCTGGTAAGTACGAGAATGCTTGGAGTCTTGTCTCCTAGGGATGTCTCAGTATAAAGCCTAAGAGGTCGGTAAATTAATATAATTATTTTATGGTGAAAGTAAAATGAATATTTCTCTCTCGGCGATACGAGAATGCATGGAGTCTTCTCTCCCAAATATATATCAATATAAATCCTGAGAGGTGGAAAAAATAATATCATTACTGTTATGGTGAAAATTAACATCATTATTTTATAGTGAAAGTCAAATGAAAATCTCTCTCTAGGAAGTACGAGAATGCTTGGAGTCTTGTTTCCTAGGTATGTCTCAATATAAAGCCTAAGAGGTAGGTAAATTAACACCATTATTTTATGGTGAAAGTAAAATGAAAATTTCTCTCTCGGCGGTATGAGAATGCTTGGAGTCTCGCCTTTTAGGCATGTCTCAGTATAAACTCTGGAAGATGGAAAATTATCATCATCATTATTGTTATGGTGAAAATAACATCATTATTTATGGTGACACTTAACATCATTATTTTATAGTGAAAGTAAAATTAAAATCTCTCTCTCGACGGTACGAGAAAGCTTGGAGTCTCATCTCCTAGGCATGTCTCAATAACCCTAAGAGGTGGGAAAATCAACATCGTTATTTTATGATGATAATTAACATTTTTATGTTATGGTGATGTTTAACATCATTATTTTACGGTGAAAGCACAAAGAAATTTTTTCTCTCAATAATATGATAATGCTTGGAGTCTCGTCTCCTAGGAGGCATGTCTCAATATAAACCCTGAGAGGTGGAAAATCAGCATCATTATTTTATGATCACACTTAACATCATTATTTTGTTGTGAGACTTATTGTATATTAAAAAATGATAAAACTACATGAGTATGTACGCATGATGAAAAAATATGATGCAAAGTATATTACAAATACCATTTACCAAAAGGCCCAAACGAGGTATTGAAAATTTGAGTAACATTGTTAAAATCCCAAAAGTGGGACATGATAATTGTTCACGGAAAAAGGTGGGCATCAGAGACCACATATGTAAGGATGACAATTCGGATTAGTCGTGTCATTTTCAGTTCGCATTGATTTTTATTTTAGTATAAATTTTGGGTACTCTTAAATCTATACAAACTAATCGGATCATTTCGAATTATTACCATAAACGGGTTATCGGATAAAAAATTACACATATGGTTGCCTAAGAATTAGAATAAAGATTATATACGTTACGTCTCGGCCACCATGTCACCAACAACTATGACTTCAGGGACGATCGACTCTTCTTGAATGGTGGTGGCGTCCTAGTCAGCAGTCTGATTTTTGTCCTCGGCAATTTAAGTCGTCTCGTCGCAGCCCACATCGGCCTCATTTGTGTCTTCATGGTCACCCTCGGCCTACATATTTTCCAGAGCAGCAATGGTTTTTTAATCAGAAAAATTTAAGGAGTTGAGGATCTGGACCACCTCAGGGTACTTTGAGACGAGATCAGGAAATTGATTTACCACTCGTCCCGACATAGCCCGAGAACTCCATAAATTATTCCACTCCCGCCTCATAGCTTGTCTTTAAATGATCATTCTCATCCTCGTCAGGGGCAGCAAAATGATCCCTCTATCAGTCTTGGAGCTTGAGCATGTCTTCTTCGTGATCGTGAGAGGCCTTTTGGTTGTCCGTTTCTTTTGCATATCGACCAGTTTTTTGTCAGCTTGTTAAACCCGTCTGATCTTTAGCTCAGACTCCACAACTCATTAATGAAGGTGTTACAGACTACAAAAAGCATATACGAGGGATAAAAGTCAGTACTGAGTGAGTAACACTTTGTAATAATTATGAAGTACAATAGTTACCTACCTGAGACCCTATACAAAGAGAAGGACGACACTCTGTATCTACTCTACACGCTAAAGAAGCGGTTGTTACATGGTATGGTCATCAGATATTGATACACTGAGTGAAGGGGGTCGTCTCGGATGTTTTATTTTCTTCTGTTGTTGAGGAACGACCCCTGACCCAGTGGTCTCTTTCCTCTTCCAATACCCCTCTATTGTGTTAGGGTCGGTAGTTTAGTTATAGCCTTTTACTTTGGGTTTGTTGGCTGGACAATCTTGCCCTTTAATTTTGACAAAATATTACCTGTCATTGGGGCTGCCATTTCACAAGAGTAAGATTAGAGCGACCGGGTATTCCAACTTAAAATCCTAGATTTTTACGGTCTAGTCCTTGGACTAATAATTTTGGACAAAAAAATCGGTGAACCAAATTTTAAACGATTAGGTCCAACATATAAATACTCCAAATTTAAGAAAATCATAAACTTAATCGGCTATTGGAGTTTTCTCTGCAACTAACGACTATTCTCCGAAATCGAAAATAACATCAATCTTATGCTTTCATCGTCTGTCCTATAATCGATTACAGTGTTCTTAATCGATTCTACCTGTATCACTTGGCTCTATCATTTGTAAGTTTATCTTTATCAGGAGTTGATTTTTCTATTTTCGATCGATTACAATAAGTATATGTCCTTTGTTTTAATTCAAGAGACTCATTGTAATATTCATTCATGTGATTGAATAGCTTTTTATACGTTATATATGTATATGTTTTTAATTTGTGTTTTTTATGCATTTATGTTTGGATTCTTAATAAATAAGTTATATTTATCAATATTTGTAATTGTTAGTTGAATGTGCTGAATGAATATTATTGATGTTTCATTCTAATTTTAAGAGTCCTTGATTTTGATTTGGTATTGAATCACTTATTGATATAGGTCCGCGCCAGCGGAAATAACCAGTTCGATATCAGTTTTCAAAGTACACGCAGTGTTTATAAAGTACACGTGATTGATTATTTGATAATATGTGTGTGGTTTATTGCTTCATGTATAGGTTTTTAAAAAGTGCCTGTAAGTTTATATTAATTATAAATAAATATTTTGATATTTCATGCATTAAATTATTGCACACATTTTTAGAATTGTTGACCTTGAAGTAAATGTTTTTCGTCGCTGTTTTACTGCAGGACATTATGGTAAGTAGTGTAATAGCAAGGTGTTGTTATTTGGATAATATGGCTTGTATTGAAATATTTGAAGATAGCTCATTAGATTTCATATGCAATGAGTTGTGTATTAGGTTTACTAATTTGAGAAGTGGGAGTTTTTCATTGAGGTATTCATTTGGTGATGAATGTCGGTTCATGTTGGTTTGTGACAACGATGTTTGTTGTATGTTGCGGTCCCAATTGATCGTGAAAGCTAATTTCATTTGGATATATGTCATTGATTCATTACCATTTCCATGTAATACATGTCGTGAACGGGTTGACTGCTCTAATCGAATTTTTGAAGGGGTTGACTGCAGTAATACAAGGTCTGAGAGGGTTGACAGTGGTGATACAAATACACATAGGTTAGAGTCTTTATCATCAGGCACTAAAAATGATTTTAATAGTTGCATTGAAAATGACTTTTATCTTGGAGGTGTGGAGTCAAGTAAGTCGAAAGTCTAGCTTTCGAATGATTGGAAGACTTATATAAGTCATGAGCAGCAGGGTTTTGAAGGAGGTGTAGTGGAATTTCGGGATAAATTGCGAAAGTATGCCGTTGAGGTTGGGTTCAAGTATGTGTATTTGAAGAATGATAAAACTCGAGTGACGGCTGAATGCTCTAAAAAGATTACTGAGAATTGCATGTGGAGAATTCATGCTTCATTATTTACAATAAATGGATACTTTTACATACGTGCAATGAATAATGAGCATACATGTAGAGGTGTCTTTCGTAGTCCGTCAGCCAAAATGATAGCCTCCAAGTTGGTTTCAACATTGGTAGCTGATGATCTTAGAGATAACCCGCTATTGAGACCAATTGATGTAGTTAGAGATATGAAGAAGAATTATGGTCTTGATATAGCTTATCAACATGCATGACGTGCAAAAGAGATGGCTGCTGTTGATATACATGGTGATGAAAAGGTTTCTTATGCATTAATGAATAATTATCGTGACCTTCTATTGCAGTATAATCCTGGGTCGCATTGCATCCTTGACGTGGAACATGAGAGTAAAAAATTAAGAGAATATTTGTAATGTTTAGAGGATGTATTTATGGATTTCAATATTGCAGACCTGTTTTATTTCTTGATGGTGCCTTTTTGAAGAGCCGTTACCGTGGAACAATATTATCAGCTACTGCAAGGAATGGGAACAATGGTAAATGAATTTTAAATATTTTATTTTGTGTATTGAATTGAAATTTTGTTTGTTCCATTCCATATCATCAAAATACAAGCATAAAAATATAAAATACCTTTGAAGGTCTTTGTTTTAGTTCACGTGTACTTTTCATTTTTATGCGTGTATTGTCATGATATGTCTTATTATGTGTAATACTAAGTAAAGTACACGCATAGTGCATGTAAAGTACACGTGAATATTTTTGTTAATGTCACGTGTACTTTTCATTTTTATGCGTGTACTTTGATGATGATGACTTTATGTGTAGTAATAAGTAAAGTACACGCATTTTACATGTCAAGTACACGTGAATATTTTTCTTAATTTCACGTGTACTTTTGATTTTTATGCGTGTACTTTGATGATGATGTTATGTTGAATACAAACTAAAGTACACGCATTTTACATGTCAAGTACACGTGAATATTTTTCTTAATTTCACGTGTACTTTTCATTTTTATGCGTGTACTTTAATGATAGGTGTTGTTATTTAGAAATAATAAAGCAAAGTACATGTTAAAAATGTAAAGTACCTTTGAATGTTTTTGTTTAGTTCACCTGTACTTTACATTTTTATGCGTGTATGTTGATGTTAGTCTTGTTAATAATAAAGCCAAGCAAAAGATTGGAAAGTAAACGTGCATTTTATCATGTGTACGGTACATTTTTATGCTTTGTCTTGTTATTTAAAAATAATTTAAATTAAACACAATATATTTTCCATGTGTTTTAGGGTCTGCGCCAGCAGCATCAATATACAAAGTGTTGTACATGGATATGTTATTTACTTTAATTTTAATATATTTTTATATTTCAGGACTTTTTCCTGTTGCATATGCTGTTGTTGATTCCGAAACCGAAGATAACTGGATGTGGTTTTCAGTCAATTTGCATAGTACAGTAGTTGAGCAATATCGAAACATAACATTTATATCAGATCGAAACAATGGATTACTTGAAGCTGTTTCGAGGGTCTTCCCGTTATCTGCACATTCCTACTGTATACATCATTTACAAGGGAATATAAAAAAGAAAATTCGTGGGAATTGTGTTGGATTTCGAAAGAAAATTGTTAAAGATTTTTTGTCTTGTGCATATGCTGTCTCAGTAGATGTATTTCACAAGAATATTGAAGCATTGAAGAAGGAAGGAGGAGCTGCTATTGCCGATTTCATTGATAGTTTGCCTCCCGAGAATTGGTCCTGTGCATATTTCCCTGGTAAACGGTATGGTGACATGGCATCTAGTGTTGCGGAGTCATTCAATTCATGGATATTGGAGAAAAGGCATTTACCAGTAATGAATATGCTTGATAAATTGAGAGTGAAGATTATGAATTTCAATGCAAACAAACTTGTTGAGTCTGACACTTGGACAAATGAGCTATGTCCTTTTTTTCAAAAGTTACTGAATGAAAATTGGAATAAAAGTCGACATTGGACTATTAGTCGCTCAAGTCAAAATGTATTTGAAGTTCATTCAGAAGTGCGAGCAACAATTGACTTAGGAGAAATGACTTGTTCTTGTAAGAGTTGGCAGATTAGATGTTTTCCATGTTCTCATGCTGTTTGTGTTGTGCGGAGAAAAGGGACCAGTATTTATGATTATATTGAGGAGTACTATAAGGTATCTTTCTACAGAAAATCATACTCGATACCTATAGTTCCTCTTCCTGATTTGATTTCCTTAAATATTCCTATTCCTGAAAATCCATCTATCCTACCACCAATGACTAAGAGACCGACAGGCAGGCCAAGAAATAAGAGAATAAAGTCTTCTGGTGAGATCACAGTAAGGGAAGTTACTTGCTCGAGGTGTAGTAAAACGGGTCATTACAGGTCTACTTGTAAGGAACCCATTTGACTATTTTTAAAATTGTTGAATTCATTCATTTTAACCATTTGATTGAATAAATTAATTAATAAACCATTTGTTTCACATAAATGAATGTAATTTATTTTTAAGTCTCATTCTTTAGTTTTTTTTGTGTTGCTGTACACATATTTTTCATAAAACATACATGATCATTATTCCTTGTGTTCACGTGTACTTTACCTTTGTATACGCATGTTATGTACAGTACACGCGCATTTTGATGTCCAAAGAAATTTTAGGTATTTTAGCAATAGTCCCATTTGTGAAGGTTTTGTTTGTCCTAATCCCATTTGACTTTTATATTCATAATTAGTGCCATTTAGCAGTTGTTGATGGTTACAACTGCATTCCGAGAAAAACGTGGACTGCTATATGGGGTGTGATTGTATTATTGTTCAGAGGCATTTTAATTTCCACATTCATTGAATAGGACTAACAACAACAAATGATATATCTAGGATCGGAGGCAAGATGATGATCAAAACTAGGACTAAATGCCAAAGTCCCCAAGAAATTTTATCAATGCGTGTCCTCGATTAAATATACGTGTACTTTATTAAGTACAAGTATATTAATAAAGTACACGCATTTAAAAATGGATTTGGTCAGTTCAATATGCGTGTACTTTATAAAAGCATGCGTGTACTTTACTTAATGTACATGCATGAAGTACACGCATAATATAAATATAATGTGCGTGTACTTGATGAAATGTGCATGTAATTTATGAAGTACACTCATTGATAATTAAAGTATACGCATTTAAATATAATTGTACATGCATGTTTTAGCAAAGTACACGCATATTGATATGACAAAAAATTTAATTCAATATACGTGTACTTTATGTATTCTGCATGTAATTTTATCAAGTAGACGTATATAAATGCATGTACTATTTGGAAAATGGTTTTTGACATTACAATCTGCTTGTACTTTATAAAAGATATTTGGGTCACTCATATTCTTAAACTCCTATGGGTATTATGGTCCGCGCCAGCGTCATTATTATACAAGTATTTCAATCTGCTTGTACTTTATAGACTATGCATATACTTTATAAAGTACACTTGTAATATATAGAGTACACGCATTTATATAATATTTTGGGACAATATCTTGAGTACACGCATTATTATACTAGAATTTCAATAGGCGTGTACTTTATAGACTATACGTGTACTTTATATTGTACACGTGTAATATATAGAGTACACGCATTTATATAATTTTTTTGGATGAAATGTTATTAATGTTAAAAATTTTAACAAAACACGTGATCATGTTTATAAGGGTTCACGTGTACTTTACTATATTGGGTGTATGACATAACTCAGAACACATTCATGAAAGAAATAAAATTTTTATTAAAAACAAAAAAATAAATTACAATTTTTTTAAATAACGAAAGCTGAAAAAACTAAACAAGGCTTCTAGTAGGGATGTTTGTCAAATGCATCCAGGGTGTCAAGGAGAGAGTCAATGAAATTCTACCAGTGTCGAATTTCTTCTTCTATGACAGCTACAAGGCCTTCATGGAGAGCCTTCTTCTCCTTCAGCTTTGCGATTTTTAGGGGAACTTCTTGTGTATAGAAAGACATGAGTTCTTCATGTGTTTGAGGAGGGTCCTCATCCACATCAAATAAATCTATGGGATTGGGTGGAAGTCCAGAATAGCCTTCCCTCACATATGTTTGAAACTGCTCAAAGGCAGTTTCATATGAGGAAATATTTTCCTCAATTTGCCTTATTTTTTTTATTTCTTTCATCTCTCTCAAGAGTTTCTCGCAAGTTTTCTGCTGGAATAGCCATTATGTTATCTTTACCCTAGATGTAATGGTTAAGAAAGGAACAGATATTACTCTTTTATAGGAAAAGTGAAAGTTATTTATTTCTTGACCAGAAGTAGTTGGGAAGTGAGTAGTTGAGCTTAATAAATTGATTTTGGTTATTGTGTCCTTAATGAATTCTTCAAAGTAGTTTTCAATTAAAATAATAAATAATTATTATATTAACCACTGCGTGTACTTTAGTAAAAATGCATGTACTTTGAAGAATTCATTGGTGTACTTAGTAATTATGACTTGTATTTTTCGTGAAAACTGCTTGTACATTGTTTCATAACAATCAGATGCATTGTTTGTCTAAACCTTACGTGGATTGTGGTCCGCGCCAGCGGGAAAAAACCATTTTGGTGTAATATATATTGTAAACAATAACCAATATAACACAAAACAAATTACAAATATATGTTTTGAATTTGAATCACAATTTATAGATGTTTTTTCTCATTTCGGGGGAAGAAATATTTTGGCAGAAGAATTTCCCTGAGTACATATGCTCTTTGTTTTAGCATGTCAGGGTCTTGAAAGAATTTTTGCATTTCTTTGTTTCTGCTTATTTGTTCAATATAGTACATGCAGAACACCCCACAGTCAACCCTGAAATTACAATAAAACAAATATACAAATTAGTATTATGTGATGAAATTTTTTGAAAGGATACAAATTAGTAATTTTTAGAAATGAAGTTTTTCTTACCCATTATATTGTTTAGGGTATTCATGATCTCTTATTAGGTCAAATTTGAGATCACTTTCAAGCAAGAAATCTACAGTCCTTCTTTCTTGCTCTGTCAATGGATCATCATCCATTGTAAACTCATTTGGGGTACCTTCCTCAAATTTCCTCTGAATTTTGTAACCATTTTTTTCATTGTTTCTGCTTCAGTCTTCAATAGGGACAGTGTTTTTTGGAAGACAGAAAACTGTTAAGAAGACAAATATTTAGTGTATACAAATAAAAGAGTATATGAAGATTAAAGAGTGAAAAGTACACGCATAATATAAAAGTACACGCATATTTTATTTTTTCATATCACGTGTATTTTAAAATATGATGCGTGTACTTTGCCTAATGTGTTAAAAGTACACGCATATTTTATTTTAAAATATCACGTGTATTTTATTATATGATGCGTGTACTTTGCCTAATGAGTTAAAAGTACACGCATAATATTAAAGTACACGTAACTTGTATTGGTTCATTTCACGTGTATTTTAAAATATGATGCATGTACTTTGATAATCTGGGTAATTATGTACAACTAATACAAAGTACACGCATTATATAATGCACCTGTACAAGTGTATAATATAAGTACAAGTAACATTACTAATTAAGTTTAGGCACTGACCAATTTTTTTGCATCATCGAAGAATGTTGTGTTCTTTTCCGTGTCATTCGGTCGGAGGGGATCCATGTGGACCACTTTATTTTCTTTAGTGTATATCACAAATAATGTAAAATGTCCTATACTATGTCTAAGTACAATGAACAAATTATTACAACTGCCTAAATATTCAAATAAATCCTTGTATAATTCCCCCTTCTTATTGACTCCGTTTGTTCTACAAGCTCCTATCTGAATAAAAATTATAGACATAGTGTTAATAAAAACAACTGAAATTTTGTTTATCAAAACTTTCGTTTTATTTGTACTTACCCAACAATAATCAGAAAAAGTGTGTGAGTAGGAGAGCCCTTCCTCTGACAATTTTAATCTCAATACTTCGCAAAAGGCAAGTATTATCTGTTTCACACAATATAAAATGGCGAGGAAATAATAATGTTGAAATTTAATGGATGTCTAATATTTGGACTACATACTTGGCTAGAAATTTCTTGATTGTTGAGGACTTCAAGTAAATCTTCCCATGGGACATACGAAACCATCCCTTGGAAAATAAACTCCCTGCATTTTATATAATCAATAAGAATTGTATAATAATAATAATAACCTTATTCTTTTGCACCAAAAAAAATATAAATTAGCGAAGTGATAAATCATAAAACAATAAACTTTACCCTGGCTCAGCAATTTTAATAAACTCTTCAATCTTTTTCTTCGAAGCTTCATCGAGATATTTATATGCTTCGATTGCTTCAAGCTTGACGCGAGTTTCCTTCATTTTTTCAGCTATTGTTGTAGGGCCTTTTCTAAGCTTTGACTCTTTTAGTTTCTTAATTGGTTCAAGCTTTTCTGTTTCGCCATCAGCTTTTCTTTTCTTCTGACCTCTAGTAAGAGGTCCTTTGGTTTTGGATATTTTGGGGCTGCTCTCAACTTTCTTTGAGGCTAATTCAATCTTTAAACTCGAAATTTCATCAAAGAGTTGTTTATTAATGTTTTCCTGATATATTTAACAAGCAATGTTGGATTGTAAATATTTTTTGAAACAATGATTGATTTTCTCTTACGTGTATTTTATATAATACACGCGTGTATTATATAAAAGTGCGTGTATTTTATAAAGTACACGCGTGTATTATAAAATACTTGTACTTTATAAAATTTATAATATACATAAAATTTATAATAAAATTAAGAAAGTGTAGCGTGTAATAAATATCTATTGTATTTTATAGATACCTGGTCAGTTTTTTTCAATTCTGATTCTTCAAGCATTTTCTTCAACTCCAAAATTTCGTCATTAAGGATTTTATTATTGTTTTCCTGTAATACAAAAAAAATGTTACATTTTAAACAATGCATTATTTTTAATAAAATAATGCATGTACTCTTCATTATATCTAATATCAAATAAAACTGCATTAAAAATACTATGAAATAAAACTGCGTGTACTTTGAGAAAACTGCGTGTACTTTGGAAAAGTGCGTGTACTTTAAACGTGTACATAGGAAAACTGCGTGTACTTTAGGAAAACTGCGTGTACTCTGCATTCAAAAGTACCTGTTGAGTTCTTTTCCACTCTGACTCCTCAAGATTCTGCCTCAAAGTCATCTTTTCTATGTCAGCATCTTTCCATTGTTGCAATGTATCATCATACTTTCTTTTGAGATCTTCATTAGTCAGAGACAGATATCCATTCTTTTGTTCCAAAATTTTTGTTGATTCTGCTTATTTTTTCAATGATTCATCCAATTCTTTAATTCTATCTGAGTCACTCATTGTGACTTGATCAAGCTTTTCTTTTAAAGAATTGTTTAACTCAACTAGTTGGGCATTTTCTACCTCCAACTTATTTAATAACTCTTTTTCCTTCAAAAGGTTGGCATTATCCACCTTTAAGTTCTTCACTTCCTCATGGGCTTCAAAAAGTGAATCACGATCTACCTGCAACTGTACATTCAAAATGGCACTCTCCACCTCCAAAGAGGTCACCTTCTCAAGTGCAACATTAATGTCTTCAGCTGCTTTAGATAGTTGGTTATTTTTTCCAACAATTCCCTTTTCAAAACAACAATTTGTTCCTCCAAATTAACCTTTGGTTGATCTTTTCCCTTCATTTTCTTTGGAGTCACAATGTTTTTAAGGGGAATATTTCAACCATGTGAAAACTCATTGTCATCAATATCTTCAGCAACATTGTTTGATGATGAATCAGCATATATAGGACTTTCTGTAGATATGTTCAAAGAGTAACTTGGCCCTTCAAACTGAGATTCCTTTTGTACAGGACAGTCCTTACAAGCTGGTTTACTTGTAGCCTGCTTCAAAGTTGCTGTTGCGATGTCATTCTTCACAAACCATTGTTTCAAAGACGACAACTTCCACTTCAGGAATTTTGGAGTATTTTCTTTATATTCTTCAACAGGAGAAATAATTTCAAATTTCTCACATGCCCAATACTGAGATCATACAAAAAACAAAATGAATTTAATACTTGTATTACCTAGGGATTCATAATGGAAAGTACAAGAGATTTGTTCAAAATACACGCAAAATTAAACGTGTACTTTACAAATTTTACAATTGTATATTGAAAGTACACGTTATCATTTCAAATTACACTTATACTTTGTCAATATAAGTTCTCGTGTACTTTCTAAAGTACATTTATAATATTGACAGAAGATATAACAAGAGTATTTTGAGAGTACACTGGTTATATTTACAAAACATAGTACACGTGTACTTTGTAAAATACAAGTGTAGTTTCACATGATATAAGACGTGTATTTTCAAAATACAATTGATGTTTAACGTGTATTTTCAAAATACACGTGATATAAGACGTGTATTTTCAAAATACACGTTAAATATCAATTGTATTTGGAAAGAACAAGAGAAAATATCACATGTATTTTGAAAATACAAGTAATATTTTCAAAGTACAGGTAAGTATTGGTATGTAAATTTTGAAATATCAGGAATATCAAGTGTATTTTAAAAATACACGTGAAAATAAACGTGTACTTTCAAAATACACGTGAATTTTTCACGTGTATTTTGAAAATACACGTGAAAATAAACGTGTATTTTCAACATACACGTGAAAATATCACGTGTATTTTGAAACTACACGTGAGTATTGCTATGTAAATTTTTAAATATAAAATGTTTTATTGCTCACCAGTAGGAAAATGACACATCCAATAACTGTGCTAGGTTTTGAACTTGCTGATTTGTCAAGTGAATGTATGAGAAACTCTTGCACAGTAGATGCCCAATCATATTTATTCATTTTCTCAATATTTTCAATGTATTTCATCCAAAATTCTCTAAGGGTGAAGTTTGAGTTGGAGAAAAATAACGTGTTCAAGAAGTGGAGACACACAATTTTAACAAAATCAGCAATTCCTTCATCTGTCTTCAATTCAACTGATTTCTTCAAACCATTCAAAATTTCTGACTTTTCTATTCTTTTTGAGAAGTATCGTGCTTGTAATCCAGATTTTTGAGCAGTATTCGATCGCTTTTTCAGTTCTATTGATATTAAACCCTCAACTAGGAGTATGCCAAATATTTCACTTATATCTATTGGCATTATTGGAATACTACTCTTCATACGGAAACTTTTGGTTTCCGTATTGTACAACTCGATAATTGACAAAATATTTTTATCCGTCTTCTTGTGGTCCACTTCTACTACTTTCTCACTGTAGTAGGCATTGAAAAGCTCCCAAAATGGAGTCTTCTTAAGAAGTTCAATATGGCTATTGTTTATTTTATCTTTAATCTGATGCAAATCATGGAGAAAGCTAACAATATTTGACCGATATTGGTCATTCTTCTTTGCAGGACGTTTAGCTTTCAATGCCACCCTAGAACTGGAACTGGATGAAGAACTATCATCAGAACTGCTCTTTTTTTTGTTTCTTTCCTCATCTTGCCTTCATCTTCATCCCCATTATATTGATCTATAAACAAAATTTAAATTACTAACCTATAATGATATGTACAAAAAATAAATAAATGCGAATTAGAATAAAACATAGACTAAAACAATAAAATACAAGCGTATTTAACAAAAGTACATGCAATATTCTCACAAATAATTTATACAAGTCTCATCAAAATACATGCTAAAGGCGATAATATATATCGTCAGTTTCATGGTAATACCTAACAGAGGTTGTTCGACAAGTCAAAAACCAAGATTCTCTACTCCTAACATATTCAGTAAAGAAGTGATACAATAGCTGAATGCTAAAAGCTCCAACATTATCAAAACCCCTTAAGCAATACTGCTCAATTCGTTTAGCTAAATCCTTCGCTTTCGATTCAGTTACTTGAAGCTGTTGCACATCAAAAGTGCAGTAAATGTCTTCATAGTAGTAGTAGAAACCAAGTAACCTTTTAGCTCTATCATTGATGCGAAGGAGAAGATGAATTTCGTCATCATTAGTACTATTCACTGTCAATGTGAAAGGCTTTGTATTGTTAAGATCTTCGAACGTGCAAGCAGCAGTTTTGTAGTTGAACATGCTTGATCACACGATTCCTAAACAATAACACAACAATACAAAATAGTACACTCATAATACACATGAGTACATGGACATTGGATTGAACAAATTGAATTTCAATGTGCGTGTACTTTCTGAATTTTTTGCGTGTACTTTCAACAAAATACACGCAAAAAATGAAAAAGTACACGCAATAAAACTAATTATTACCTAATAACATATCATTCAAATGCAGCTGGCTATTGGACAAAAAACACTCCTAAATATTAACAAAATAATAATACTTCTTAAAAACTCATGCAATATCATTCAAATGCCACTGGCGCGGACCAAAATAACATAGGATTGATCAAATATGGATTTGAAATTAATATTTTATAGAGTACACGTATAAAACATAAAAGTACACGCATAATGAATTGAGAAATACAATTTCAATGTGCGTATACTCTGTGCATTTTGCGTGTACTTTTGAAAAGTACACGCAAAATACACATAGTACACGCAACACAGGGCTTGTACATGTACATATTCTATAGAGTACACGTATAAAACATAAAAGTAAACGCATAATGAATTGAGAAATTCATTTTCAATGTGCGTGTACTCTGTTTATTTTGCGTGTACTTTTTAAAAGTACACGCAAAATAAACATAGTACACGCAACACAGAGCTTGTAGATGTACATATTCCAATCATGTATATATTATCCTAGTTCTTGATAAATCCTCGATAAATGATGTATACAGGAGGAAAAGTACAATGATGAAATACATATATCTAACATGGAAAAAGTGTGTTTTGCAATCAAAATGAGGGAAACAAATATATGATGAAATACATATCATGAAAAAGAAGAATGTGATTTCATCAGTCCATATGTCTACAAATTTATACATATGAGAACACAAAATACACAAGGACAAAAAGGTGATAAGAGAATGTATACATACTTGTTAGTGCTGTTTGGAAGAATTTGATTTGGAATGTAAAATGTAGAACTTCAACGATTAGGTTTTGAAAGAAGAGAGTTAGGATTTTGATCGAAGAGAGTTAGGGTTTTGATCGAACAGAGTTTGTAGAGCTTCGATAGAATACAGTGTTTTTGGCGCTTCGATTTCTGAATAGTGCGCGTTTGTTTTAATTTCGGGGTATTTATATGTTGGACCTAATCGTTTAAAATTAGTTGGGCCGGGTTTTTTTGTCCAAAATTGCTAGTCCAAGGACTAGACCGTTATAGCCCCAAAACAATGATGTGGCACATGCCACATCATTAAGATGCACACTTTTTTTTGTTATTACCTTGTAAATTTTTTTTTTTCAAAATATATTTTAAAAAAAAAACAGTCCAATTTAAAATATATACGTTAAAATTATGTGTGTTAAAATACAATAAGACAAGACATGAAATCGTATTTTTTTACTTATTGTAATTCAATTAAAAAATTACACAATGCGAATATGAATCTTTTATTTTTTTTAACTAACAGGATCACGATCTAAAAAAATCGCAATGTGGCATGAAATCTTATTTTTTTTTCATACCGCTGGCGCGGATCATTTTTTACTATTTTAAAAATAATCTTTTTATGATTTTAAAAAGGGACATATACCAAATAGCCCCTCGAACATTTTTTAATGCTCATTTAGTCCAAGCTTTTTTATTTTTCTTCAAAAAGTCCTTTGCCATATGTTTTGGAGAGGGAGTGCCGCTAACGCGGACCTCTAAAAATAAGAGAATATTGAGTGCTTGAGGGATTAAATGGGTTAAACTAAAAATATGTGTCCTTTTTAAAAATATATATTTATAGTAGGGACTATTCAATAATTGACTCTTTAAAAAAAATGATCCGCGTCAGCGATATGTATAGGCGGTCCGACCACCTATACATACCGCTGGCGCGGATCATTTTTTCTAATATGTTGGTTTGCGCCAGCAGTATGTATAGGTGGTCAGACCGCCTACACATACCGCTGGTGCGGACCATTTTTTTTAAATCGTAAAAATATTATTTTTAAAATAGTAAAAAATGATCCGCGCCAGCGATATGAAAAAAATACGACTTCATGTCACGTCGCATTTTTTTAGATCGTGATCCTGTTAGTTAAAAAAATAAAAGATTCATAATTGCATTTTGTAATTTTCTAATTGATTTGTGATAAGTAAAAAAATACAATTTCGTATCTTGTCTTGTTGTATATTAACACACATAATTTTAACATATATATATTTTTTAATTGGACAACTTTTTTTTACTTTAAAATTATATTTTGAATTTTTTTTTTATAAAGTGATAAAACAAAAAAAGTGTGCATCTTAATGATGTGGCATGTGCCACATCATTAAGTAGAGAATTTAAGTTTGGGGTCCAAGTCGCTCTAGTAGTTTTCATTTCACAAACATGGTCGGGAGTATTCTTAGGACGATCTACAAATTGAAGTAAATCAACAATTGTCAGTATCAGATAAACATTGAGACGACATTAAAAGTTAGAAAATTTTCAAATAGTTGAGAATCTTATGAAGGGACTCTAATAGGGATGATCCCATTCTAGTAAATTAGAGGATTTCGAGCTTGATCAGCTCCTTAAATAATATGAAACCATCAGGTCCTCTTAATTGGCCAATCCTCTCCCTATTACTCGTACTCAGCCTACGGTCAACTTTGGCTGAGACGGTAATTTTATCCCACTTTGGGGGCACCTTAAACTCTATGTGCATCAGTGACTCCTCGTCGCAAAACTCCCACAAGTTGAGATAAAAAAATATTGAGACTTTCAGTAATGGTTAGAAGTCTGTTTCACATGTAAGAGCTTTCGATCTGGTTTTTGTGCGACAAAGTTATTATAACGAGGGCATATTTTCCTGGTAATAGTCGGATAATATGCTCAGAAGATGTTTGGGGGAAAATCCTCATTGGGGTCTAGTTGGGTTAGAGCAATGACGATAGCAGAAAGGATCGCCCTAATTCATAGCCCAAAGGGGAGCCAAAAGCCTATTTTGAACATTTGCGCATAGATGAGAATCTCATCTTTATTCTTGAGATCATAGGCCCTTTCATCTTCATCCACCACTTTCATATGTATTAATGGATCAATATCGTACAAGTGACGCAAGATAAAAAGATCAGTCTCTTGGATATCATTTTTATAGGATAAGGTAACACTTGTGTCAACCTTAAAAACATCCTCCCCCTCATCCTCAAAGACATAATCCTTTCCATGGTAGCCTCGGCCTAATAATGCTTCCCAGTCATTGCAGTTATGGGTTGGGGCATCATAGGAGGTGGAGGAAAGTTATCTCAAGTTTCATCATCAGAAGTGTCGTAGATTGAGGACTTAAGATCCCCACGTTGACAAGACGAGGTGCTAGGATTACCTCTGTTACTCAATTAAGCAAATTTTGTTATCTCGTCCATGTGAAGACAACCATCAGTCACCCTCATGGCCTCATAAAAGGAACAAGATGAATTAAACTCCGCAGTGTCTATATGAAGGTTCAATCACTTAGACGGTCTATAACCCTTGGAAAATGACATATTAGAGAAGTAACTGCAAGTGCATTGTGATAGTATGAAAAGTTGGCCAGACACAATAGAGGGGGCACTACTGCTAGAGGTGTCAGAGTCAGAGACCTTTCTCGGTTAAGATTGGCCTCAGCCTCTTCCCTCTCACGACAGACGCGGTCATGAAGGCGATATAGCTCTACCCAAGTCTCGCATAAACTTAGATACATTCACAAACTTCTACTTAAAAGGGTTATACGGTTGGGAGGATCAAACAGGGAAAGGGATCACTTTTTATTAACACTCAAAGACATCAAAATCCAAAAATTGACAGCCTAAACCGAAAAGATCATCGAAAAAAATAAAATTGTACCAAACCGTGCTGGAAGACCCTAATTCCTAAGGATATACCTAAAACGACAAAACCAAAACCTATAATCCCTAAAATGGACACCATATAACCACCACAGAGGGTGGTGTAAATCCCAGAAAGATCATCCGAAAAATAAAAATGGAAAAATTAAAGAAATAATAATTAAAAGCGGAGGAGTAATGTTTTAGAGATACCTAGAAGAGGAAGAAGATCAGAAAGTGAAAGAACACGCCAGAAGAGATTATCGGAGAAGGATAAAGAGACATAAGTTATAGAGAAATAAAGGAGGTTCTTTGTGCTCTGGTTTGGAGGTGGTGAGAAATGGCAGAAATGATTAGTATCGTGCCTAAGCCAAACTTGAGACTCAAAATGGGTATTTTTTTACATAATTTCCAAGGCCTAGAAAGACATTAAGACTATGCACGTGGGCCAAATATGCCTTGGAAATTGCACCAAATCTCTTCATATCATACCGCTTTTAACACAACCATTATATGATCAATAACTGGAAAATACCTCATAATGGGAAGGGATTTGAGAGAATATGGGGACAATATAAACGTTACATTTCCCCAAGGTACGGTTGACAACTAATGGACAACTAGACCATAGAGTTGTGGTCTGCGGGTCATTCATTAAGACGAAACGATATGCCAAGGAGAGTCGTCTTGAATCTATTTGGGACCAAGTTTAAACATTATCCTCATGTTGACTTTGAAGGCTAAGGTATATGGGTGATTGATATACATAAGTATAGTCTCGTCCAGATGATACCAAGATAACTGACCACTCCATAATCTCATTTTATAGGCTAGACCAGTCTTTTCACCCATACCTTACAAGTATAAGTATGTTCTTATCTAGATGATACCGTGGCATCCTACCAGGATCAATAGTCTCGTCTCGCAGAAAAGACCAACCACATTCACATCAAGATGGGTGTCGTCCTTGGACGACACTTATATTATAAGACAATAACCTCAAACCTAAGATGGATGTTTGGATCACAATAGAGCACCCTAACTCGTCTCAGCCTCTAGCATGGAGCGGGTCATCATACAGTCTCGGCTTGGTCGGTACCTCTACCATCGATATGTTCTTACAGGCATGGAAAACATGATAGGGGTATTTCAGTCAGATCTACACAAAACCTTTATTTAACAATCCAAGTGAGGGAATATTCATCATGATGACCTTACTTTATGTACAAATAATTGGCACTCTCTTATAGGCCACGACCTCAGGTAGACATGTGACATATGCTGGGGTGACATTCTGCACCCCCTATAAAAGGCACACTATGTCTTCTTCACTTGGATTGATATTTTACAAACCCTACTACTACTCTGCAGAATTGAGTCTAGAGAGAGAAAGATTGAGTGTGTATCTTTCATGGTCATTAATGCCCTATCATAGAGAAACCAACTTAAATACTTGTGTTCATCTTCGTTCTCTCTCATCTCTTTTGTTAAATTGCTTATCAATTACTATTTCATTACATTTTTGCAACATCTACATCCAGGGTGAATCCATTGTATGATCTCAGTATCATCATTCACTAGAGAATATTCAAGGCCAAAAGCTATCTCTCCCGATGTAAGAATTTTTTAACAAAACTCTCTTTGTGTGTGCATAGTTTTTGTGTTGATCCAACTAATTTTCATTCATGTGTGAGATTATTGTAATTTACAGTATTTAAATGGGCTGACAAAATATTATTTTGGTCAACTTTAGGGTCAATTTAATATGGGTCCCACATGACTTTTGAGATTGTTGGAATTAGTAACACGTTCTCCTCCATAAGGAGTATAACGTGGTATACTCACATGTGTAAAACAATAAATTATTGAATGTCAAATTGTTGTTCGAAGTGACCACTTGGAACATGGAATTTGGTTAAAGTGTGTTGTTAAGGCCAAAGTCCTATATTGATAAAATATGAGAAATGGGTGTAGTATATTATAACCCATTGTGGCATCTGGGTTTGGTTCCCTTAGGTTATCCCAACTCTTTAAAGGAAGGAGGACCTACATGAGCTAAGAATGACTTCTAAGTCCACACGCGTGTTTTGCCACTATGATCCGGTCCAGTTCGATTTGGCACGTGCATAGGCATGGGTCGTGTACTTTGGGCTTTAACTTGGCCAAAATATTAACTTTTTGGACAAAACTTTATTAGGCATTTGATTTATTTACGAGTCCAATTTTTCGGTGTATCTTTTATTTTTCTGGACCAATTTTTTTGTAACAGTTTTATTTTTTCCCAACTGTTATGATAGTTAGGAGCAGTTTAACGGTTGTTCAACAACCATTTATTTTAATATAATTTGGTGGTTTGGTCTCATTTTTTCTATTGATTTTTCAGTGTGGTAATTTTCTATAAGTCAGTTCCATTTTCATGTTCATATAAAAGAGAGAGTTCTTCCATCATTGGTTCGCTGTTACTTTCGATTTGGAGTGTTACTATTACAAGTGTTGATTGTTGTATCCCTAGAGACGATTCTCATTGAGTCCCTCAAAGCACCGTTGTGGGGCAAATCTCGTCTTAAGGACAAAGGGTTGAATACTTGCATATATATATATATATATTCTGTAATTTTAATTATTTAAATTATTTTTTATAACACAAACAAACCATTGGTTAGCCTTCATAATCAAGTTTTAATATGGATTAAAATTCTATCTTTTGTTCTTAGATTTGATAATTCCAATTGGCTATTGCAGAATATTACACTTTTGCAAAGCTTTTTGTAAGTGCTCGAAATTCAAAGATGATGAATGTCCAATCACACAAGCAAAATAGGTAATAAAGAGAAAAATACTCATTAACAAACACACATAATATGTACATGATTCGGCAAATTACTTACGTCCATGAGGGGGAGAGAAATATTATTAAGAGTTTGAGAGTACGATTTGGTAGAGGTTTAAGGCTCTAACATTTACTTGTCCCACCTTGAGGGGTGCACAATAATTATACTAAATGTTATTAGTTGCCTCTTTGAAATAGACTCCTCTCGTATTGTTATTGAAAGCTCCCATGAATATGTCTTAATATCTGTGAATTAATTGAACAAATGTTTAATATATCAGCTAATTGACACGAGCCAAATGAAGTCTGGACCCCACGCAAGTTATACCAAATAAGTGATCCCACACTTTATTTTGATAATTTTTTATTTTATTTGTTATTAAAGTATTATTTAGTGTAGACATCGAAGCATTGCATTTTTATAACCTTGTTCAAGTGATTGCATATATTTCAGCGTTTTGTCATTTAATAAGGAAATAGAATAATGTGTAGTAATAAATCTTTTGTGTGTTTTTAGTAGTTTAATTATAAGTGAGGAGTAATTCAAGAAAGATCCCATCCGACTTCTTGGCAATTTTGAACCCTTTAAATTGTAATATGAAAAATCTTAATAACAAAAGTAGTATGGTCTTATGTCCTCTTTACAATGGCTAAAACCATGCGTTGACCAAAGTTTGAGTAATAAATTATGGTAGAAATAATAAGATGACACAAACCAGTCAAGGTAAATCGGTCTTTTTGACACCACGACTAACTAGCCTGCCCATAGTTATTTAAGGAGATGCGTGCACCTGATTGGAGTGAGAAACATTATATAAAACATGTAAAAATTGTATATTTATAATAAAAATATTTTATGATCTAAAATTTGAAATGTACAACATAAATTACTATTATATAAGGCTATGAAGAGACAAATAAGATATATCTAATATACCGTATGAAAAAATATCATCAAATATCAAATTTTATTAAACATCTTAATTATAAAATAATCAACAAAATAAAAATATTCATATACTTAAAATAAATGTATTCCATTATGTGGAAGAAAATCATAATCAATCGAAAAAGTAATAATTAGAAAGTTTTTTTTTTGCTTATGTAATAAACAAAATATTGAAGATTCCAAATGAGGTCAGAGCTTATGTCATTATTTCAGTGATGTTACAACATATGAGGGCTTATAAGATTCTAAATTTTATTATAATATCTAAGTACATTCCCCTAGCCTCACCACCTATAAATGTTGTACCTATTTATTCAGAAAAAAACATTTAATTAGCACATATGTAGAGAAATGAGAATGGGAGTTTGATTAAATCTTATTTTTATTAGCAAAGTACTCGTAGGTCCCTCGTAAACAAATTTTAAACACTAAAGGAATTTTGACAAATTTTAAACACTTAGGTCCACTAATTCTCTTATTGTAAAAGTTCACGTTAGTAGCTTAATAAGTGAACCTAAGAGTAAATTATCCTTAAATGTTTAAAAATTATCAATAAGGGACCTAATTGTAAATTGCCCTTTTTATATTTATCATTGTTTTTACTTCTTGTTATTCGTCGTTGTCTTCTTCCACTTTACACACCAAATTGGTATTAGAGCAACATACAATCCACACCATGAATTCAACGGGATACGATTGGGAGTCGAGTTAGGGATTCATATCACTTTCCTATTATCTTCGCCATTGCCACGACCACCACCCTCATTTAGGAGTGGATTTTTTTAGAAACAATACGAAAGGTTTATTCAAAATTGAAACGATATGTTGTATTCATATCAGATATATATGACGCGAAGTTGTATCGTTCCTGAATTAGTAGTCATGTTATCGTGTCTTATCATACTAATTGCATTAGTACTCATCGTGTCTATTTCTGTTTAATTGGTAGTAAAATTGGAAAATCGCGTTAGTAGGGGTTATCGGATCTTATTTAAGTCAAGTAGAAAACACGAAGTTGTGCCTAGACGAAACCAGACCCAAAAATAGAAATTGTGCCTTGGGGCATACCCGACCCACCAATATCAGGACTGGCATATTATTGTTGGAAAATTTTAAAATAAGTGAGTAAAAGCTTTGGGAGTAAAAGCCTGTCCCACATTTGAAGTGTGTGGAGAAAAGTGGGAAACAAACCCAATATAAAAGGGAGAGTGTCCCACATTGGAAAATAAGTAAAGCTAAGTTATACCCACTAAGCTATAAAAGGAGTGGGCAACCTTTTGTCCCACATTGGAAAAATATAAAGAAAGTGTTCACTTAATAAGTACAAATGGAAGATGAAGAGTTACTTCATCTAGCATTTAAGAGGGATATTAAAGAGAGCTCCAATACGGTGCAAAGCACCGTACGTACTGTAGAGGTGCTAGTGGCGCACTTTGCACTTTGCATGCCGCGTGTCCGCAGAGGTAGAGGGCTGTCGGGATTCGTCTGGGTCGAATCGCGGTAGCTAGGGTGCAGTCACTTTTTGGGTGGTCTGTGTAAAACCGGTTCGATTTAATTATACCTGTTCAAAAATGGCTTAAGACTGTTGGTAATTAACCATTTCGAAATTAATTAAGACTGTTAATTCAACAATCATGACTCTTGAAGATAAAGCCTTTCACTATTTATAAATAAAGCCTACTTAATTCGAAATTGCACATTATTCAGATTAACCCAGTCCTAAATTTTCCAAAAACCCAGCAATTATTCACTTGCCTTTTCAAGAGATACAAAACCTATCTTATCCTGTTTTGTGCACAAAAACATAATAAGAACTTGATTGACTACTCTTCTTTACTGCATCCAAGGGATGTCTTCAAACATACAATTTGCAGGCAGTGCATTTGCTTCATTGTATCCTGAGTACGAATTTGCGGATTCCCGTCTGTATACCGAATTATCTTGGCGGGGCAAATACTGTATTTAGGAAAGTGACATCACATGTTGAAGTTTCCAGACTTTATTTGAAGTCCAACAAAATTGTATTCAAGAAGTTTTATTGCATTAAAGTTGACAGAATTATTATAAATAGAAGAGTTTCATTTTCGCCTTTGCATACATATTATCCAATAATTATTACTCTCAGGCCTGTAACTTCACCTCACAGTCACCCAAGAAAATTTTGTGATAAAGGAATATCTTAGATCTGATCGAGGGTTTTTATGATGCCAGTTGGATAACTGAGCGGGAGGAACATTCCTCAACAAGTGGATGGATTTTCACTCTTGGTGGAGGAGCTGTTTCTTTGGGATCAAAGAAACAGACTTGTATAGCTGATTCTACAATGACAGCTGAGTTTATAGCATTAGCTTCAACTAGTAAAGAGGCAGAATGGTAAAGGAATTTGTAACTGAAATTCCAGTTTGTCCAAAACTAATGCCTCCATTATCTATACATTGTGATAGTGAATCTACACTTTCTAGAGTTTATAGTAAAATGTAAAATGGAAAATCTAGACATATTGGAATGAGACATAGTTATGTCAGACAAATGATTACAGATAGTGTAATCACAATAAATTACATAAAATCAAGTCAAAATTTAGCTGATCCATTTACGAAAGGTCTTGCAAGAGGACTGGTGTCTAAGATATCATTGGGGATGGGACTAAAGCCCATTAACTATAATCACTCTTGACGGAAACTCAACTTGATACTTGACATATTCAAGTCTCAAGTTCAATGATTAAAGTACATCATACGACGTGATTGTAAGCACTACAAAATCAAACATCCCAAGGATAAGTGCTTAGAACATGCAATGAATTAAAGAGGATGAGTTTTATATTAATATATTTATAGTGTTTTAGTTACATGGATGCCTATGATAATCTATCTATGAGTGTGGAAGTGGTGTCGCTTCCTATGAGAATTGGGCTTGACTCTAAAGCACTCATGAAATCAAGGTACAGACACAAGGCCTAATACATGTGTCAACTTATATGGATAATCAGTGAGTAAAAGATTTATGTGTGTAGACAAATTCGACTGATCAATATGGATTAATAGTTCAAAGACTAGTCTAATATACTTTCATGGTTAGCCTTGACGAATCTTCACAGGGTATTGTTTCAAGTCGTGAGACACCAGTGCTTATACACAATCTTACAGACAATCAAAGATTTACAAAACTTATTTTGAAAATAGTGGAGGAATGTTGGAGATTTTTAAAATAAGTGACTAAAATCTTTGGGAGTAAAAACTTGTCCCACATTGGACGTGTGTGTAGAAAAGTAGGAAACAAACCAAATATAAAAGGGAGAGTATCCCAAATTGGAAAATGAGTAAAGCTAGGAGTGGGCAACCTTTTTTCCCACATTGGAAAAATATAAAGAAAGTGTGCACTTAATAAGTATAAATGGAAGATTAAGAGTTACTTCATCTAGCATTTAAGAGAGATATTCATGAGAGCTCCAATACGGTACGAAGCACCGTATTCACATACATGCGCACGCGCGCGCGTGCGGGGCAGTGAGCTGTAGAGGAGCTAGTGGCGTACTTTTCACTTCACATGCCACGTGTTTGTAGTGGTAGAGGGTTGTCGGGATTCGTTAGGATCGGATCGCGGTAGCTCGAGCGCTGTCACTTTTTGGGTGGTTCATGTAAAACCGATTCGATTTAATTATATCTGTTCGAAAATGGCTTAAAACTGTTGGTAATTAACAGTCATACCATTTCAGAATTAATTAAGACTGTTAATTCAACAGTCATGACTCTTAAAGACAAAGCCTTTCACTATCTATAAATAAAAGCTGCTTAATTCAAAATTGCACATTATTCAAATTAACCCAGTTCTAGATTTTTCAAAACCCCCAGCAATTATTCACTTACCTTTTCAGGAGATACAAAAACTATCTTATTTTGTTTTATGCAAATAAACAGAATAAGAACTTGATTGACTACTCTTCTTTACTGTATTCAAGGGACATCTTCAAACATACAATTTACAAGCAGTGCATTTGCTTAATTGTATATTGAGTACGGATTTGCAGATTTTCGTCTATATACCGAATTATCTTGGTGGGGGAAAATACTATATTTAGAAAAGTTACATCACGCCTTGAAGTTTACAGAATTTATTTGAAGTCCAACGGAATTGTATCCAAGAAGTTTTATTACATTGAAGTTGAAAGAATTATTATAAATAGAAGAGTTTCATTTCCGCCTTTACATACATATTATCCAACAATTATTACTCTCGGCACTGTAACTTCGCCTCACAGTCACCCAAGAAAATTTTGGATGAGTAGCTGCTTTGCACCTCGATGATGTTCCTCGAGTTCGGGGTCATTGTTTCAATGTCGAACCCTAGTAGTTCATTACGAACCAATGCCTGTTGCAATGTCTCTATCTCTGACACATGAGGGTCCATTTGCCAAAACGACGTTTACGATGGATGAGGCCACCAATCTATCCCATTAAATGGAGTTTCCCATGTTCAAACCCTCTTTTTAAATCGTGAAACCCCACACTTCTTGTTGTCACCACTTCCGATAAAAGTCGAGGTGAGATGAGGCGAGTTTAAATGCAGCTGAGGTCCAAGGCGAGACATGCTGTGAGGAAGCAATCTTCTTTCCCCTTTGTGGAAATTTACAAAGGCGAACAATTTTGTTTAATGATAAATTATAATTGATGAATGCTGGGGGTTAGGTCGTTGTGGAAGTATGTTAAAGGAAACGTTGTGTTGGGTCTTTGCCAAATGGTATTAGGGGGTAATAGGGTTATTAAACATTGTCATGTTTTTTACTCGTTATTATTTTATGAAGGAAAATGATAACTTGTACTCTTAGGGCACATGTTATGAGCCTCAAAATAGTAAGTATTAGAGCTCTACACGAGTATCTGTACCTTATTAAATGTATGTCGGAACTCTATCCCTACTATTTTTGGGTTCTTAATGTGTGCTCTTAGGGCACTTGTTATCATGACCCTTTTATGAATGAATAAAGAAGTAATTCCGACATTATTGGTTATAGTCACTTGCAATATGCAGTTTTTTAAAAATCCCCTCCTGGGATTGCTAAGGCCTTGCTCTTCCACCTCGCTTAGGCCTTACGTGCTAGGTAGTGTTAGTTGGACTCTCATCGTATATTTTCGCTTGCCACCATTTCGAATATTTCCCATTTTATTATTGCTTCAAATTTTTGTGTTGGATTGCCATTTTTTAAACTGAAATGAAAACTCTATATTTTTAGATAATCAACTCTCGTTTTATCACTTTCGAATACTTTTCTTCCGTCTTACATACTTGAATATTAATTTTTGTGTGAAGTTAGAAAGATGTCATACATTTTAAATGAGTATTTACTATACTTTTACTAAAAACTAAAATAAATAACTTTTAGCCGAACAATGACAATATGTCGACTTCTTTAACCCGAATAATTATGTCTGGACTCAACTTCTGAGAATTCAAGCAATTTCACTTTCAGGCTCACAAAACTTTTAGCTGAACAATGAAAATTTTATTTTGTACTGAATTAAAAAATAAATTTTCTAAGAGCATCCACAATGATGGTCTTAAACGACGGAAGAAATGTTAACTTTGCAAATTGAGCGCTATGCAGTGGCGTAGTGAAACCAACAAATTTTATAACAGAAAAGGCATTGGCGTAGTGAAAGCAACAAATTTTGTAACAAAAAAGGCAGTGGTTTTGTAAATTTGCTAAACGGCTATTGAATTGCAAATGCTTCCTGTGGGTACCTCGATTTGTTATTCTGGCCCATGACGAGTAGCCCAATAAGAACGTCCCAAAGTCTGGGATCCCACCATCTCAAAACACTCAGTTACGACTTAGTCTATTCCTAAAATATTGTAAGGAGATATTCTAGGAATAGTGGATTGGCGTGAGGGAGTCCAGCACCCCCACTCCCCGAAAACAAACCTGTATATAACAAACCCTATGCCTGGGGCAAAAGTCACGCATTGTATTTCCTGTAAAACACTCACCGGTGTAAAGAGAAATAATATTGAGAGCACCACCGTGGACGTAGGTATTCTTACCGAACCACGTAAATATTGTGTCATGTGATTGATGTTCTTTACATTCTTTATTTACTTTGGTAATTGCCCTTTCTTATTCATTAGTGTTGAACATAATTGTCACCACAATTGGCGCCGTCTGTGGGAAATGCCTGTCTTCCTTTAAGAAAGCCCTCACCAACAAAGAATTTGGGATGTATGGTCACAATAGCAATGCCCCTCAAGTAGGGGATATCCAAGAACAGCCTGCCCCTCGCAGGATCAGATCTGAAGTTCGACGTTCAGGTCAAAGGGCTCGCCTAGAGCGGCAAGCCTCAAAGGAAAGTCAGGGACCTGCCAGGTCTACACAAATCTCCAGGCTGATCGATGCCTATGAGGTAAGGCTCCAAGAGAAAGGAGAGGCCACTCGCAAGCAAGAAGCTGAGAATGCTCTCCTCAAAAGGAGATTGGAAAGGATGGAAAAAGAACACCATCATAGCACCAGGCGACGTCAATATCGCACTCCTAGCCCTCAGGCAAGCAAGTCTCACAGCCGAGGAAGGAACCCTAGACGCAAATCCCAAAGGATTGAGGAACGCTCGTCAGATGATGACTTGCTCGAGCAATAGTGACCAACTTGCCGTTGCAGGAGCCCACCTCGAGGAAATAATGACATACGAAATTTGGTCAGAAGAGAAATGGACCAGTACCCAGCGCATCGGGGTGCTAGATCGACTAGAGAGCTGGCCCAGCGAGCTCTCAGGACCCAAATGAAATCCCCTTTCTCAAGGGAGATAGAAGAAGAAGCCCGTAAGAAGTTCGCGATTTCGAGATTCAATATCTATGACGGAAAGACTGGACATGACTTTCTGGAACCACAGGGATGCACTAATGTGTCGAATCTTTCCCTTGAGTTTGCATGATGTGGCCCAGAAGTGGTTCGAGAGACTCCCTCACAAATCCATCAGGAGCTTTCAGTCCCTGGCAGAGCTCTTCACGACTCGCTTTATTACCAGCAGCTCCCATCCAAAGAGGATGGATGCCTTGCTAATAATGAAGAAGATACCCTAGGAAAGCCTTCGGGACTACACAAAAAGGTACTGGGAGTTGTTAAACGAGGTCGAGAATTGCTCAGAGAAGGTAGCAGTGGCCTCTTTCAATATTGGCCTACCCAGCTCTTACCTCTTGCACCAATCCCTCACTAAAAAGGAGGCCATAACCATTGATGACCTGATGACTCGCATCGAGAAGTACACCAAGGTTGAAGATGTGACCCACCTCAGTGCAGGAGAAAATGGTCGAGCTAAGCTCGCTGAAAAGGGCAACGACAAGGATAAAAACCAGAAGAAAGGGGGCAAGAATGGAGGCAAGGGTGGCTCCAAGTATAGAAACAAAAGCGATGCTTTGAAAGCATTTCAGGCAATAAACACTGTCTTCAAGGAACCAATCTACAAAATCTTAGCGAAGATCAAGAACGAGCCATTTGTTAAGTGGCCCAGAAAGTTGGGAGGAGATCCCTCAAAAAGAAATAATGCGCTGAGTTGCAATTTTCACAAGGAAGGAGGACATTAGACTGAGCACTGCAAGGCTCTTAAGTCTCACCTTAAAGAGTTGGCCCAACCGGGCACCTGAACGAGTTTGTAAAAAAGAAGGCAGAGAAAGTCGCTGCCAACAAAGATAAAAGGCCCGACAACGTACTCGGGGATGATGTTGACCATGAATTTACAGTGATTCATGGAGCATATGATCTAAAGCAGATTCAAAAGAATTCAGCTAGAATGGAAGTAAAAAAGCTTACAGCAGTAATGCAAGCTTTTCAAATCGATCCAGCGAAGACACAGCCAGGAAAGCGTCAGCGAACAGATGACATCGACTACATCAAACACATCATGTTCACAGATAAAGATCTAGTGGGAGTAAGAACCCCACATCATGATGCCTTGATCATTACCCCCAGGATAGCCAACTATGACATCGACAAGTTACTCGTCGACCAAGGAAGCTCATCCAAGGTAATGCATCTCGACCTGTTCAAGAAATTAAAGTTGAGTGTTACCGACTTGAAGGAAGCCACTATCCCTTTGGTTGGATTCGATGGAAAAGTAACTATCATATTGGGAAAGATCGTGCTTCCAGTAAGGGCAGGAAGCGTCTCCAAGATGATCGAGTTTCTGGTAGTCGACATGGAATCACCATACCAAGCTATCCTCGACAGAGGGTGGTTACATGCAATGAAAGTAGTCCCCTCGACCTACTTTCAGAAACTCAAGTACGTGACTGAGCAAGGAGTAATGGAGATTCACGGGGATCAAGCGATGGCAAGAAGGTGCTTCATAACAACCATCCACCCAAAGCCAGAGAAGAAGGTCGAGAAGGCTAAAGAGAAGGTTGAAGAACAAGATGGTTTGATACCTTCAAAATAGCAGCTAAAGTATGGAAGACCCGGAGTGGAGGAGACCAGGCTCCTCCCCTCTGAGCGGGTCGTTGAGAACCTGGAAGAAGTAGTAGCTGGTGGTAGCAAAAAAAATAGGAGTCTCTTGATTGGGACCTCCCTCACAGATAAAGAAAATAAAGAATTGATGGTACTATTGAGAAGCAATCTAGACGTTTTCGCATGGGAACCGTATGAGCTGCCTGGAATTGACCCAAGTGTGGTTTGTCATCGGTTGCACGTTGAACCCACTTTCAGGCCTATCGCACAGAAGGTACGACGAACTGCACTCGAGAAGGCTAAGGTTGTAGAGAAGGAAGTAGAGAAGCTGCTAGATGCAGGATCCATATGGGAAGTTTAATTCCCTAAATTTCTATCCAACCCAGTAGTAGTTCCAAAGAATAATGAAAAACGAAGAGTTTGTATTGACTTCACCGACCTTAATAGGGCATGCCCTAAGTACAATTTCCCCCTCCCAAAGATCGACCAGTTGGTGGACACCAGCAGCTCATGAGAGGATAAGTTTCCTGGATGCATACTCGGGGTATCACCAGATTCCTCTATATGCACCAGACCAAGATAAAACAACGTTCATCACAATCGTTGGGTTATATTGTTACAAAGTTATGCCCTTTGGGATAAAAAATGCAGGAGCAACCTACCAACGACTAGTCACCAAGATGTTTAAAGACCAAATGGGAAATACTATGGAAGTCTACATTGACGATATGCTCATCAAGAGTAGGCACAAAGAAGACCACCTCTCAGACTTATCAAGGACCTTCAAAATCCTCAGGAAATACCGAATGAAACTCAACGCGAGAAAATGTTCTTTCGGTATCCAGTCAGGAAAATTTCTCGAGTACTTGGTTAGTGGGAGAGGCATTGAAGCTAACCCGAACCAGATTAATGCGATCAGCAAGGTACAGCCTCCCCGCACGATCAGAGACTTACAGAAACTCATAGGCATGCTCACTGCCTTGAATCGATTCATCTCGAAGTCATTCGAAAAGTGCCATCCATTCTTCCAGCTATTGAAGAAGAGCAAAACAATGGAGTGGAATCAAGATTGCTCGAAATCATTAGAAGAGCTCAAAGCTTATCTTAGCACACCACCTTTGCTCGTAATACCTCAAGAGAATGATTTCCTGTACCTATACCTTATTGTTTCCATCCACGCTGTCAGATCTACACTGGTATGTGAAAAAATAGGAATCCAGCACCCATTCTACTCAGCGAGAAAGACCCTATTGGACGCCGAGCAACGGTACCTACCACTGGAGAAGCTCGCCTTTGCACTAGTGGTAGCATAGAGGAAACTTAAGAACTACTTACAAGCTTACACTATCATCGTCCTTACATCACACCCCCTTAAAGCAGTCCTGCAGAAAGTGGATCTATTTGGAAGACTATCCAAATGGTCAGTCGAGCTCGGACCATTTGACATCCAATTTCAATCAAGGAATGCAATCAAGGGGCAGGTCCTCGCTGACTTCATCACAGAGTTCACAGGCGAGCAGCCTTGCGACCAATTCCGACCCGTGGATCAGAGGGAAGATCACTCAACATGAGTTTGGTGACTGTTCATTGACGGAGCCTCCAACTCAAAGGGGGCAGGAGTAGGAATTGTGCTCGTTACCCCAGAAGATACAATCCTCAAGTAGGGAATCAGGCTTGGATTTGAAGCCTCCAACAAGGAGGCAGAATATGAGGCTTTGATAGCAGGACTACAAAAGGCGCATGCATTGGGAGCAAAGCAACTACATGTGTTCGACGACTCACAATTGGTCTCCAATCAGATAAGTGGGGACTTCAATGCGAGAGATGAAAGAATGGAAGCCTACCTCGCCCTAGCAAAAAAGTTAATGTCCAACTTTGAGGAAGTCAGTGTCCAACAGTTTTTTAGAGGATAAAATAGTCATGGCGACGCCCTAGCAGCCTTGAGTTCAATAATTGACTCCGACTTAAAGAGAACAATCCTTATAGACTTCCTCGCCCAGCCAAACATCAACCAGAGCAAAGGGTTGCCAGATATGGGCCATATTCTACAGATTAAACCAGCACCCAGTTAGATGGACCCCCTCAGGGACTATTTAAAGGATGGTGCACTACCAGACAATAAGAAAGTCGCTCATTAGATAAGAGTCAAAGCTTCCCGCTTTCACTTATCTCCTGAGGGCAAGCTGTATAAGAGATCATTCATCGGCCCTTACCTCCAATGTGTTCACTCAAAGAATGTCGAGCAAGTTCTGCGCGAACTTCACGAAGGAATCTGTGGGAGTCATGTTGGAGGGAGATCACTAGCTTTCCGAGCAATGAAAGAAGGCAACTGGTGGACATACATGCAAAGAGATTCTAGAGTATATGCTCGTAAATGCGAGAAATGTCAACTACATGCTCCTATGGTCCACCAACCTGCTAGAGACCTAAAATCACTTACCATCCCCTGGCCCTTCGCCCAGTGGGGAATGGACATCGTCGACCCTCTTCCTACCGCTACTGATAATCGCAAGTATCTATTGATTGTGACAGACTACTTGACCAAATAGATTGAGACAGAGCCGCTGGCAAACATCAGAGATGCAGATATGATGAGATTCATATGGAAGAACATAATTACCCGCTTCGAGATCCCTAGAACCATCATCAGTAATAACGGAACGTAGTTTGAGCGTGGCCTTTTCCAGAGTTTTTGCAATAACCTTGGGATCAAACACCATTTTAGCTCGGTAGCCTACCCCCAGAGCAATGGCTAAGCTGAAGCTTCTGACAAAATAATGATTGATGGATTGAAGAAACGACTAGAGCGAGCCAAAGGCGCATGGGTGAGCGAGCTGCCACATATCCTGTGGGACTACCGGACCACCCCACGGTGAGCAATCGGAGAAACACCATTCGCACTAACATATGGAATAGAAACGATCATCCCTTTAGAGGCTGGCCTCCCAACCATGAAGTCCACCCTGGTCGACCAAGGCCAGAATGATGCAGTATTATTCGCTGAACTTGACCTAGCCGATGAATGCAGAGAGCTAGCCCTAGTAAGACTAGCGAGCTATCAACAACATCTCGTGAGGCACTATAATAAGAAGGTCAATCCAAGGGCATTCTAGGTTGGAGACTACGTCCTATGGAAAGTCCTTGGAAGCGCAGTAAAACCATCCGATGGAAAGCTAGGTCCAAACTGGGAGGAACCATTCAAGGTGATGAGAGACCACCTACAAGGAACCTATCACTTAGAAACACTGAAGGACAGAGAGATACCCCGGGCTTGGAACGCAGCCAACCTGGAAAAATTCTATTTCTAGTTTTTTTCATTCATCTTTTATCATATTGTTGGAATTGGCAACTCATTTGTTATTATTTTTAATAAAAGATTGTTTGACAGTGGCATTCTATAAAGTGTTAATTTTGTTTTGTGGACTTTATGACTTGCACACCTTTTTCAAGTGACAGGCACATTGCTTGATATATAAAAGCAGGGAATCACCCTCCTCAGGTTTTCATTATGAAACACGAAAAACCTCTTAGCTTTTCCCCTGGAAATATATGAAGCCCTACAGGGGACCCTTAGGCAGTTCGGCCAAAGAGAATTGGACACCAAATAATGTTTGGCTCAGAAAACCTGATCGGATAGAACATCCAACACTAGGTGTGTCCTCGCCATTGCCACACTTAGGCCTAAGGGAGTGTGACGACATGACCTAAAAGGTAAAGTGGGGCAGAATGGTATCTCATAAGTATACTGGACTGGGAGGATACTCACACGACAAGACAACTTTACCCACATCAAATCTAGTCAGCTACGAAGAAGCCCAAGATAATCAAACGAAAAATTAATCAAGTAAGAAATACACAACACATGTTTAGTCGGCAAAACGACCAAAACATAAATATTTTATTACTTCGTTACATTTACAAAAAGTTACATTGAAGTAAGAAAATCTTAATGAGGATTAGGCCTCTGAGTAAGATAATCAGCCACTTGCGATCTTCGACCGTCGTCCGGATGAGGGGCTAATTCTTCCTCAACTTCATTCGCATCTGGATCTAATAGCTACCTTGGGATAGCATCTATAGGGACCCATTGGTCGTCCCTCCTAAAAGGATTAGGCCTCAGAGTTGAAGGAGAGATCTCGTGGAGATACCAGAGCACTGAGTTCCTAGGGACCCCCAGCTCCCTGAGGGTGCTCAACCATCCCCTAATAAAGGATAGATCTTTAAACTCTGCCAACCTCATCAGAGCATATGTCCAACCCTGGTCATAACCATCAGCCCACACTCGCCGAGGTCCTTTCTTGAACAGATGCCTCAACCACGTGACATCTCTTTGAAGCCCAACAGTAATCACGTATGTTCGACGAGCATCTTCTCGAAGCTCATCCATCTCCCTAGCTGGACCCTTTGCATCTGTACTAGCTCGCGGACCACCCGATGAAGTGGAACCCCAAAAAACTTGGGGGAAGGAGCTCGGCCCTGTGCCAGCTTGCGAAACAACCGATGGAGTGGAACCCCGCAAAACTTGAGGGGCGAAGATCAACCCTGTGCCAGCTCGCGGAATAGATGACGAAGAGGAACCTCGCTAAACTCGAGGTGCGACACTCGGTGCATGCTCCCTGAGTCATGACACCTCCCTCCTCAGAGTCTCATTGTCCTTTAAAGAACTTCTCCAACTTGATTGATTTCAGAGGCATCCATAAGTTTAGCTCTCAGAGTATTCACTTTTTCTTGGACAAAGGCACCAACTTCTTCCATCTCCTGAAGTCTATCCTTCAGTTTGGCGACGAGCTCAGACTGGTCTTTGAAGCTCTTATTCTTTGACCTTAGAGACTTACAAATCCTTACAAAGGCTTGGTGAGCTTGAGTGCTTATGTTAGGTCTGATGATCCTTCCTAATTGCGAGGTAGCAGGTATATATTCATCCACATCAATCAACTACAAGCCATAAAAAGAATTAAAGAGCAGAGAAATCAGCAGGCAAAAAGGGAAAGGAATTCATTTCATTAAAATAAAAGTTTCCAAGTACACCAGTGATAAAAAAAAGGACAAGTACAAACAAAGCAAAAATACAAAAGAAGTCCTCAAAACAGGTTAGCTAACAACTTCAGTTGGCTTTGAGGTCGTTGGTTGCTTCCCATTGTCAACAACACCAGGAGCACCTCCCTCAGATGAAGCAACTACTGTTCCCTAAACAGGAGTATTAGCAGGAATGGTCTGGGACACTGTGACACCACTATCAATGGCCGGGTCAGGTGCCTCATCCATAGTAGGCTTCGGGCCTGGATTATGCTCATCGAATAATGGAGAGTAACGTCCACTTTAGCAGCCAAAAGAGCCTTGTTCCAGCCCTTCTTGAAGTTTAGTCGATTGATATAGCCTATCTGAACCTCAGCATCCTCATACGCAGTAGCCCATCCGGCATTGTATGATTTATCCTCCATCTTCTTTACCTTCTCTGCTAGCACCCTGTTCTCCTACACCACTGCTAGCTTGCTCGTACAGGCCATGTCATAAGACTACCGCAGCTCGCTGAGCTCTTTGACCGCCGCCTCCTTCACCCGGTTGGCTTTAGTAAGGGCGAGATCGGAAAACCACTGAGCATTACTAGCAGTCTTTAAACTGGCCTCCAGTTTGATACCCTTCCTCTTCAGCTCAGCATTCTACTTCTCCAATTCAGCATTCCTCTTCACCAGCTCGTCACGGGTGCGGTAGAGGACGGTGAAGTTAGTCACAAACTGCAAAAAAGAGAAAACATTAAGAAATAGAGGCATTGAATAGATTATTGCAAGCAGAGAAAAGCGAAGACAGACTTACCAAGGCTAGCTTCTGACTTACCTGCAGAGCTAACTGGTCGGTCCCCATTGCCTTCTGACGATCTGTAGGCAAAATTGCTCTCTCGAGCAACGTAAGAGCCAATTGAGGAGAGATGGCAACAGATGCCCCCTTAGGCAAGGCATACACAGACACCAGCGCTTGCCCTACCTTCATCCTCATCTCCTCTCTCCTTCTCTCCTCTTCTTTTTCCTTCTTAGCCCTTCTCCTCTCCTCCACTTTTTTTCTCTCCTCAACCTTCTTCCTTTCTTCATCCTTTCTCTCTCTCTCCCTCAATTGCTCTCTCTCTTCTTCTTCTTCTTCTCCTGCTCACGAATAGCAGATTGAGAAGCAGTTGTAACCTCTCTGCAGCCATATTTCTATTTTTTCAACCGGTGGGAGAGAAACACATCATCATCATCATCATCATCACGAATCAGATTTTTCCTGGGAGGAGCCATATCCTCTTCGCTGGAACTGCTCGATTAACTTGAAGACTCTCAAGCTTCTAAAACTTCTTTCGAGATAGAAGAACCTCCACCACTAGTGCTCTCTTCACTAGAACCACCTTCAGCACCGCCTCCGTTATTACCTTCGCTACCCTCACCAGAGCTGCTCTCTTCTTCGTCCAATTGGATGGGATCTGTAGCAACTTCTTCAGTGATGTCTAGATCGGGAACGCTGTCTACAGGGCGTGCAATAAAGCTGGACCCAACATTCTTATACTCCTAGAGAAAATTCGCTGATTGAGTATGTTCACCGTCAGCCAAGAGATCCCTGATATTCCAGGCCTTGACCGACTCAACAGCTTGAACCTCGTTGATTGCAGGTTCCAAGTTCTTTATCCTCGCTGAAAAGAAAGAGAGAAGAATATTAGAGAAATCATACATTAACAAGAATATCGAAGAGCAGAGAAAAAATTTAGCCTACCTATGAACTCCTTCCCATAAAAGGGGACCATGAACCTGTCAGACCTCGACCCCTCAGTATGGGGAGGAAACTGCCAATTTCTGGCAAGAAAACCCTCTTGCCAGTAATCCTTATGGGAATCAGGTAGATTTACTGCCAATACCGTATTATGACTCTTGGCCTTGAGGTAAAGAAGACCAGAACTTATTCGCGAGAAATAATAACAAAAGCATATCTTAGTAAGCCCTATATTGGTGCCATAGAGCTGATTTACTCTATGGACACCATTAACAATCTTCCAAACGTTTGGCGAACACTGTGCAGGGACAATATTGAAATAACTAAAGAAGTGCATAAACAAATTGCTTGGAGGGAAAGTAAGACCCCCTTGGGGCAGTAAGAGGACGTGAATCCAATGAGCATCCTCTATTTCTCTAACATTTTTAGGGACATGGGCACACTAAATGTTTACTTAATCTGGGATGGTATAATACTTCCTAAATTCAGTTACCGATCTACTGCCTATTTTTGCCATTTACCAAGCCTAACTACAAATGCAAAGAAAGGTCAACAGAAAAAGCAAAGAGAAGAGCAAGAGGGACTTACGAAGCTTAGCTTAGCTTGGGACGATGCAAAGTCACAAGCAAAGTCGATGAAGAACAGTGAAGTTGAAAGACAAAGACTTGAGAATGAGAAGCTCAACAACGGGAGCTTGGAGAAGGCTAGAAAGTATGAAGAAACTTGAAACGACAACATGGAAACATTGCTCTGAAGGATTTTTAAAAGTTTCCAATCATAGCGCACGAGAAACGAAGCGAGATGCCACCTAAATCAGTTCAGAAGAGGCGTTTCAATCTTGGAAAGTGTATCACAATTTACAAAAACACCATTATGACAAATTATTTAAAATTATTGAGCCCAAATTTTAGCCCAACAACTTTAGGGGCAATTGTGGGTACCTCGATTTGTTATTGTGGCCCAAGAAGAGTAGCCCAATAAGAACAACCTAAAGTCTAGGAGCCCACCATCTCGAAACACTTAGTTATGACTTAGTTTATTCCTAAAATCTCGTAAGGACATATTTGAGGAATAGTGGATTGGCGTGGGGGAGTCCAACACCCCCACTCCCCGAAAATAAACCTGTATATAACAAACCCTAAGCCTAGGGCAAAAGGCACACATTGTATTTCCTGTAAAATACTCCCCGAGTAAAGAGAAATAATATCAAGAGCACCACCGTGGACGTAGGCATTCTTGCTGAACCACGTAAATATTGTGTCGTGTGATTGACGTTCTTTACATTCTTTATTTACTTTGGTGATTGCCTTTTCTTATTCATTTGTGTTGAACATAATTGTCACCACACTTCCTAAAAACGTCATTTGTTCGTAGGAATTCCTTTGAACTTTACAAGTTCGTAAAAACTTGTATTAAATATAAATAATTAATTTTTATTATATATTTTGGTTCTTACGAACTTCATTGTCCATAACATTTCCTACGAACAAATGTTGTTCATAAGAAATATCTTATATATTTCCTACGAACAACATTAGTTCGTAGTAAGTGTTTTACAAATTCATTCATCTCCACCATTGTGGCATTTACTACTAACGAAAGGTAACCTAGGCATTTTGTTCTGCAATTTTACCTTTTTGAGCTTCCACCATTGTGGATGCTCTAAGTATTTGTTTTTGTGGGACAATTTCATCCAGTTCTCCCCTCGCACTCAAGGATGCGCTTTTTCGCAAGAGGGGAGATTAATGTGTGCAGCGACGTGGCGCACATGTGGATGACTTTAGTCGATAATGAAGAATATTGTTAAATGCATTTTTCATTTGATTTTACATATTTTGCATAATTAGTTATTACTATATTAGTAATAGTTAGAATTAGGGCTAGTGTGTCATGTATGTTCAAATTGTAGGGTTCAAACATAGTGTTAGGTGCGAACACCCCTATGATATAAAAAAGAATTAATAATAGTTAGAAAGTGTATTTTACCCCTTATGAAGTAAATAGAATGTAGATGGTGTCGATAATAATGTAGATATGTTTTATTGTTTTATTTTGTTAATTTGTAGTATTGAATATAATAAAAGGAGTTTAGTACTTTTTATTAGATATTAGAATAAAAAAATGATATTTTAGTATTTTAATGCTTTTCTAGTTAGAGTAGGATTACTACTAATATATAAATGATGATGTAATAAATATCTCAATATAATTTTCGTTGATAATAAAATTTTCAATTTGCTTTGTTTTCTCTCTTCTATGGACCTAATTGATGGTGTTCGCATAAAATTAGTATAAGAGTGAGATTAGCTACTTCATGTGAGTGGGTGTCCTCCTGTTGCATCTGACCATTAATTGTAAAAAATGGCGATCGCTTAAATGAGCTATGATACCAATTTGAGAAAGGTATGCACTCACTTTTAATAAAGCTCTGATACCAATTTGAAAAACACGTGACTATGTCATAATTGATTAAATTAATTCGCAAGTTTCCAATTAAACCTTATTTAATTAGAGTCTATTTTTAAACCAAATAAATTCAGCCCTTAAACATGCATCTAAATATGATAAATAAATAAAGCATGTGACACAAATATTCAGGGAAAATCCCCGAAGGGAAAAATCTTTTATTTCTAGAACTTTGAAGAATTTACAAGACCATTGGCTTACATACAACTTGATAATCGCCCACAAGTGTAACGCACGGTGTCTTTGTCAAACCTCTAAAGCAATAGTTAGAAATATTGACACAGAAATACCCGCAAGTGTCGGTTCTGATGTCATCGGCCGGAACTTTCCCTTTCCAGGAGGACTCCAATGAAGTAGAAGACGACTTCTCCACAACATGTGAACTTTATAACGACTCCCTCCACAATAGCACGCAGCTGTCGGTTGTAGAGTTTTCCCCACAAAGAATAAACCAAAGAAAAATATGTTCTTGGGTTCCATAAAACAATTCACATAAAAGTAATTGGAATTTTGTGAATTAAAAACAAACTATTTGAACCCTTAAAATTGTTGGAGAAACAACTTTCTGCCAAAAGGTATTGAATTAAATCTGGGCAGATACACAAAAAGTTTCAAACAAATAAGACTCTTAAAAGTTGAAACTGTTCTCCACGTTTTTTTAGGCTGCCAGGACCCCTTTTTATATAAAATTTGAGTCGGTCAAAGGATAAGCATTACAGCAACATGTCAGCCAAAAAACAGGATCGTTCGAACGAGAACCCCATCTCGCTTGAACGAGATTACATGTCATTTGAACGACTGCGCGCGGCATCCCAATGTCGTTTGAACGAGATTCTGATCTCGCGCAAACGAGATTGGCGTCGAAATCGAGGTGCGTTAACTGCCAATGAAATTTTCTCAAGACTATTATTTTTCTAAAATAATTAACTCCCTTTTAAAAACAAACATTTATCAAAACAATTTTTATAACAAAGCTTTTTAAAATTCCTTTTAAGAATATTATAAACACATTTTTATATAAAGGATTTTTAAAACACCTTTTAAAAATATCCCAACACTCTTAATATGAAATGTAAAGGAAACTTTAAAACAATATCTTACCAAAGTTCATATTGTTGGGCTTGAATGTTGAAGGCAACTGGTAATTCAGATCCGTCTTTTGTAGATGCAATCTTCACAAGTCTTTGACGACTTGTAGCGGTATACGACATAATTAATTGTGACGGACTTATTAAAAATATGTCCTTACAAATCTCCCCCTATGTCTATGCCAGTACATAAAAACATCCAAATTATCAAAACCAAACTGCCTATACAAATCTACCTTCCCATGAATCCCAAAACTGAAAAGGTAAAATTTGCAAGTTCTCAAATTTTTCTTCAACATCAAAACTCTCAAAGCTTTTCTCATCAGGGTGTGCAACATCATGATCTTCAATCTTTGTACCTACACACATGAGAAAAAGCAAAAACCTTCGTGATGCATCGAGTTTGAAATGATATAGGAATAAAGCATTAATAATCAAATCTCCCCCATAATGCAAAAACTCCCCCATAACATGATAATTCTTTCTCCCCCTTTTTATGATATCCCCAAATAGACAGATAAGAAGAAATAATCAAAACATGGAGTGTTACGATAAAATTCATGGAAAAACAAGGATCAAACTACACACATGCAAAGGCATATCTCAAAAAACTTTCACAAACTATTTTTGATTTTTCAATTTTTTTTATAGAAAAATAGGATACAAAAAAGATCACACCATGGATTTAAACTCAAACAACCAAGTCATGGAAACGTAATGAATTGGTGTGAACACATTCGATAGGTAAATAAACTCAATCAATCATATGTGCACGATGCATATGTGTACCCTTAACGAATGAATATCAAAAGTTTCCTTATGTGTAAAAAATTGTTGAATTTAAATGACATCGTCTTATACAAATAAACAAATCAAAGTCAAATAATTTTCACACCAATAATGTCCAAAACTATTTAGTGCTTTTTCAAGAATTTCAAGGACGTGTAAACCCGTTTTAATTCTCCATCCAAACTCCCTCATATATATTTTCTTTTTAGAGGTGTTAAACTAAATTCTCAAACTTTGGAGAATTGGTGCAAAAACCTAAATGGGCCATAATTTGGCATGAATTTCTTTTTATTGCCTTTAAATTTTTTCGGGCTCTTTTAAACCTCTTTGGACCCCGGATAATAAAATTCCTCAATTTTTTAGGTCCAATTTAACAGCCGCTTAGTATTCGCAAAGGCTAAATGAACCTTTCGCAGCCCTTCCCCGTTTTCAAACAAAGCACACAAACTCACAAAACGGTTCTTATATGCACAATTTTCTTATCAAAATTTATCGCGCTTGGTTCGTTTTAAGGACATGATTGAAGTGAAAGCACCCAACTAACATGTGATTAAACAAGCACAATAATCAAACAAATCCGTGCACGTGTGCAATAAAGGAAAACATGAGTCAAACATGTAGGAAGTAACACTTAATTACATCTTAATGACTCCAAACATTATAAAGCACATGGATGAATTGACCTATTGTCTCAAAACACTATCAAATAGTCACATGAAAAAAAAATGGAATGATGTTGTGACTCGGTCATCCTAAGTGTCCATCCATAAACGGTGCAAACAAAATACAAAAATCTTTTTGGATTTTTAAAATTTTTTATAAAAAAAATCTTTTTGTATTTTCAAAATTTTTCAAAAGCAAAAATTTATACAAAAAGTACATGTCACAACGCTAGCAAAAATATATCAAACAAAATAACTAGCGTATGACAAACATGCAAATACAATCATCTATATGATATGGCAAGAGAAGAATCATGTGCAAGCAAAGCCTCTAAAAGTGATTTCCTAACCCAAATAGATGTGAAACATTGTGTAGGGGATTTGGGAACCACGAGAACACTAAACATAGACTTCCTAGGACATTTTCCAAGATCGAAATAAAATCTCCTAAGATGACCTTTCCTACCACAATATGAACATGTGTAAATGGGTGGAACGACACCTATGTGATGACCTTTTCTATTATCCTTGGAATTAGTTGACCCTCTAAAACAAATAATGGTTTTGTCTTTAGCATTAGAAGTATGAGAACAAGATGAGCCACTACCATCACTATCAAACCTGCTCGAGTCTGTCAAATCATTTTTTAACTTCAAAATTTTTGACTCGAGCAAAGAATTAGACTCTTCCAATTTAAGGGACGCCTTTTTCAAATTCTCAACAATTCCTAAAAGGGTATCTCTCTCTCCCTCAATTAAGGCGAACTTTTCCCTAAGAGTCTCTTCACTTTCCACAAACTCATTGACTAAAATATTTTTATCCTCTTTGGCACAAACACAAACCATTGAATTTTTAAGGTCCTCCAATTCTTCTTTTAAAAATAGGACCTTATCATCACTCTCCTTCTTGGACAATTTTAAGGCAACAAAGTCATGGTCCAAGGAAACAAATTTTTCAAGATAAAAATCATGTTGATTTTGAACCGTTTGCAAAAGATCCATCGCGGATTTAAAACCAGAATCTTTTTGTAAATGTCAAATTCAAACGATTTATATCAGCACGGTCGTGAATCTTTTCAAAAATAGGCTCCTCATTAAATGGGCGTTTCATTAAAAAATTGCGATTTTTCACAAAAATCAATATCACACAATTTTGCGAAAAATAGGAATACGCGACAAATTAGCGTAACCTGCTCTGATACCAATTTGACGACGTGAGAAGTCAAATTGTATCAGGGAAAAAACTTTAAAAATCAGGATCACTCGATAATTTAGAGTAACCCGCTCTGATACCAATTTGACGACGTGAGAAGTCAAATTATATAAAAAAAATAAATCCTTAAAAAATCAGGATCACGCGATAAATTAGCGTAACTCGCTCTGATACCAATTTGTAAAAAATGGTGATCGCTTAAATAAGCTATGATACCAATTTGAGAAAGGTATGCACCCGCTTTTAATAAAGCTTTGATACCAATTTGAAAAATACGTGACTGTGTGATAAGTGATTAAATTAATTCTCAAGTTTCCAATTAAACCTTATTTAATTAGAGTCTATTTTTAAACCAAATAAATTCAGCCCCTAAACATGTATCCAAATATGATAAATAAATAAAGCATGTGACATAAATATTCTGGAAAAATCCCCGAAGGGCAAAACCTTTTATTTCTAGAACTTTGAAGAATTTACAAGACCATTGACTTACATACAACCTGATAATCGCCCACAAGTGTAACGCACGGTGTCTTTGTCAAACCTCCAAAGCAACGGCTAGAAATATTGACACAGAAATACCCGCAGGTGTCGGTTCAGATGTCGTCGGCTGGAACTTTCCCTTTCCAGGAGGACTCCAATGAAGTAGAAGATGGCTTCTCCACAATATGTAAACTTTATAAGGACTCCCTCCACAATAGCACGCAGCTGTCGGTTGTAGAGTTTTCCCCACAAAGAATAAATCAACGAAAAATATGTTCTTGGGTTCCACAAAACAATTCACATAAAAGTAATTGGAATTTTGTGAATTAAAAACAAACTATTTGAACCCTTAAAATTATTGGAGAAAAAACTTTCTGCCAAAAGGTATTGAATTAAATCTGGGCAGATACATAAATAGTTTCAAACGAATAAGACTCTTAAAAGTTGAAACTGTTCTCCACATTTTTCTAGGCTGCCAGGACCCCTTTTTATACAAAATCTGAGTCAGTCAAAGGATAAGCATTACAATAGCGTGTCAGCCAAAAAGCAGGGTCGTTCGAATGAGAACCCCATCTCTCTTGAACGAGATTGTGTGTCGTTTGAACGACTAAGCGCGACATCCTAATGTCGTTCGAACGAGATGCTGATCTCGCGCGAACGAGATTGGCGTCGAAACCGAGGTGCGTTAACTGCCAATGAAATTTTCTCAAAACTATTCTTTTTCTAAAACAGTTAACACCTTTTTAAGAACAAACATTTATGAAAACATTTTTTATAACAAAGCTTTTTAAAATTCCTTTTAAGAATATTATAAAAACATTTTTATATAAAATATTTTTAAAACACCTTTTAAAAATATCCCAACACTCTTAATATGAAATGTAAAGGAAACTTTAAAACAATATCTTACCAAAGTTCATATTGTTGGGCTTGAATGTTGAAGGCAACTGGTAATTCGGATCCGTCTTTTGTAGATGCAATCTTCACAATTCTTCGACGACTTGTAGCGGTATACGACATATTTATTTGTGACGGACTTATTAAAAATATGTCCTTACATTAATGTCTCCCGAGAAGAAGAATCAAAACGCCAAATCATAGAATCGAATTGACGCCCTAAATAAATCATAGCTTTCACAATGGCTGAAATGAAGGAACGAAAGGATAAAAGAACCCTCACTTTGTCAAAATTATAAGGTTTATTTCTTCTCAATATTTTTTTCCAAACACTAACCCTAAAATTGAACCCTAATCCCATAATTCATGAAGAACAACCCAATCAGACTCGACCCTAATTGCAAGCCAAAGGAACCCCCAAGAAACCCACCAAACTAATCCGCTGCAAACCCCGACCACCCTAATTCTATACAGCCCTTGAAAACCTTAGCTAATGGAAACCCAAGGGTTATGATAAACAATAATAAATATGCCAAATTACAACCCCGGTCAAACCCCAACGTAAAAAAGAAGGAGATCGGAGTCCCAATTACTAAATCAGAACACGACCCTCTCTGTTTCTCCTCCACGCTTTCCAACGGAAAAAAATAAAATCAATAGATAGGGAAGACGATTCGTAGATATCGTGAATAAAAAGGAAAGAGTAATGTCGATTGTGAGGTCTTATTCTGCCAACAAAAGAAGTCTGGATAGATTTGGCTTATGCGAATAGTGTTAAGTAATTAAGTCTTGTTTGAATCGAGTGATCTTGGGATTAATGAAGAGGAAGATGAGGGCTAGGGATGAATTTAAGATTGATGCCTGTGCAGTTCTTAAAATAAACTTTCATTATGGCCCAAGTTTTGGAGATAAAAATTTGGGGCCCTCCCAATTTTTTGACAATTATTTTGGGGCCTCAAAGATTTTCTTTTCTCTGCTACTTTTAGAATTTTTACATTCGTCCCAAACATTTTAAAGTTTGAGGACAATTTTTTTCAAATGAGGGCAGGATGATATAGAAAATAGTGTAGATAAGTTTTAGTTTTTATGAAACATCACCAATTGAATCCAAAGAAGCAAGAAAACACAAGCCCGAGTCTTAATTTTTATTAAAAAGCCAAAGATTAATTACTGCTATATAGTCTAGTGATGGACAATTGATAATAAACTCTATGTCATGTTAAATACTTTATGTGATTTACATATATTTTCTCGTGGGTGACATAGTGGGGGTTGGCACTTGGGTTATATTTTTTACACTTGTAGTTAGTTACATCCCTATTGAAGGATAGTGACTTATTGTTTATCCTTTATAGTAGTTAAGAGAATAACACATTTAATTACAAGATATTAAATTGGAGAGAGTCGTACTTTTATGAGACCATGGGTTTCTTAATAAAATATATGCATGGGCATCGGTGTATAATCCTACTTGGGCTTTCTATGTTAGTTATTTGTTATGTGATAGTACTTAATTGTCTAGAGATAGAGACTTGTAGCATAAATTATGCCTTGGGTTGGTACGTGCGTGTAGTACTTACAATTAGATGAGAGGTAAGGTATTCATTGCATGTGAGTGTAGACGAGCTGCATGTTTATTGTAAATTATTCGCATGATTTATATTGATGTATTGGAGATATTCTTACAAGTTTGGGGCGCTGAACTGAATTTATAAAATGTTTCCCTCCATGCACTATTATTATATATACAGGTTTAATAGGACTGAAAAGTCATACTTGCAGTTATGGATATCCAGCTTGGTATCTGTAGAGTTGGAGTCGCTGATTCACTGTAGTTTTCATTTTGTATTCATGAGTTGATTTAAAAGGTGGTCACCTTTATACCTTCTTTTCTATTCAGTTGAAACAATTATAATAAGAGATTTGATATCATGGATTCATTTATTGGTGTTCAGTTATTTCAATTCAGTTATCTTTCTTGTCATCCTTTATTGAGTTTTATCATGGATGGATTTTATTTATTGTTATTTTTGGTTTATTGATGATTCTGAGAATGATATAAATTATTTAGGTTCTCCCTGTATTTTGTGTCCATCCTGATTAATTGGGCGTTCAAAATTTGGGATCTCACAGTTGGTATCAGAGCATCCAGGTTCTAGTGTCTTTAGGATCTTTGATTGCATCCGTTTCATTTTTCGCTGAGCATTCTTTGATGTGTTAAAGCCTATTATAGGTTTATGTATTCTGGTGTCATGATGACATTGTGTGTCGACATCGTTCATTGTCGTTTGAGTGTTGGTAAGACATGAGGAGTATTCGTGCTTCGAAAAGTATGAGAATCAAGACTATTGCGAGTTAGTGGTCAATTATGGAGTGGGTGGTTGGACAAAGGTGTTCACCACCGTGTGAGGATGATTATGGGAAGTTATCATGTTTGGAGGTAAAATGTTTAACTTAAAGACTTTTGCAGGCACAAGTTAGTGAATGTGTCACACGTTGAGCCCATTTTTGGAGATATTAAGGAATTTTATTTTTGAGGAGCTTATTAAGGTTTTTAGTTTTGATTACGGTAATATGGATCGTGATGAAAATTTAGGCTAGTCTAATGACCTTATGAGATTTTTGTGCACCTAAGAGAGGGCAATGAATTGTTGCATTTTAGAAAAAAAAAAGAAGGCTTTTGATGATAAATTTATTTATAGTTATTAGCGAGTGGAATTGGTATTGCTCTAAGATTTGAATAAGGTTAATTTATGTTGTTAAACCCATTTGTGATTAGGGTGACGAGAATGTGATAATCTTTGGACCTAGGAGTAGGGTCATCGTGTGGCTACGAAATATGATTTTGAGACTAATTAAAAATAATTAGTAGTACACCTGAGTGAGTAGAAACTGGTATGAGTTGAGATGACTCAATTAGAGATATATTTATGAGGATGAATTTGTCTGTGAGTTATAGGCGTGTATTTTGTTGATATATTAGTTATGAATAAGGTTTAGGAACAAGTAAGTTCTAAGAGGCTTAAAGAAAGTACATGTTTCAATTATGGATTATAATTGCAAGTGCAAGATCAAAAGTGCCCTATTACAGGCAGTTATAGGAAAATGAAAGAGATAATTATGAAATAACGAGTTGAGCTGAAAGAGATAACTCCTAGGATGAATTGTGATTTCCTTTTTTTATGTGCAGTGTATAGCCTTGTAGTTGGTAGGTGCCTAAATGTGGATTCTGGGTATTGTAGTGTAAACTCAAGGATGGTTCGTCTGAGGATTACATATTCTTATATAATGGGGGTTACTACCATCACTGGATTTATAACTGTGGGTCTCGCGTGATTTGGGAAGTAGCACTTGTTGAGAGTAGGTGCAACGATGTGGGAATTTTAAACTGGATGTTGACGTAGTTCTTTGATTAGGGATATAATAAAGCGTGATATTCATAATATCTATATGTTTTATGGTGATGAACCTTTCTTGGGCATAATGTTTTTCTTAGAGTTATATCTTTTTGTGTGGATTGACTGTTGATGCAATTCCATGGATTATGGGTTGGTGTTCACTAAAATATAGTTTTAGCGGTGAGAGACATTATTCCATATGAAAGTTTCAATGTGATTGTGATGTATGAGAGATTATGAATTTATTTTCCCTAGATTCTGGGATAATGGTGGGAAGGTGAGAATTCCCTACATTATTATTACTTACTTGTGAGTTATGAGAGGACCAAATGGACTGAGTGTGCCCTATTATATGGTTGAGAAAATCATGATATTTTTTAGCATTGAAAGAAAATTTACCGTAAGGGGTTTGGTATCACTATTGGAATGGGTGAGCCTTTTGTTGGAATTATCACAGTGAGGATTTACCTCATGATGGATTTCGATTTGCTTGGTCAGAGTGATGGAGAGAGATTTTGCAGTGGGGTGGCGTCACCGACGCCGGTCGTTTATAATGTTCGGCTCACCAACTCAATACAAAAATCCAAATTATGATTACACTCTTTTTAAGGAGTATAACGACCTCTCCGAGTATCGAAAATCCACAGAGACTAGTTGCTAGAATTTAGTCGGTTTAATACTTCTAAAACAAAAGTGTAAAAGGTGATTTTAACAAAAAAGGAAAAGACAATCTAGGCAAGTGTATTTGAACTAGATTAACAAAAGGAATAAAAACTATATGTTACAACAAATATCCCTCACATCGAGTTAATTAGTATAAATTTTTACATGGGTCTACAAATTTAGTAAAATCGAGTCTCATTTCAATGATTAATCAAATCTAGAGTTGTCACCCCCTAAATCCTCGAAAAAGCCTAATATGATTTTGGCGTAAAAAAATACCCCAAAAATTACACACACAAGGTCGTAAATAAGGATCATACATGATATACCCCGTTAAATCTCCTAGGCGTAATAACAAGGACAACCCAATCGAATTAAATGAATAAAAACCATCACCAAAGAAAATCAAATAAATCAACGCAAGATGAGTTCAATCCAACACAACCTAATTTAAGTTAGCCACTAAGCCTGATGAAATACATAAATTAAAACTACTAATTAATTAAAGAAAACAATAAATAAATAAACTACAACAATTTATCTAGTCTTGGAAATAAATAATAAAGCATGAAATAAAAGGAGTAAAAGCATAAATGAGAGGTAGAAGACAATGAATAGTAGAGTTCTTACTTTAATGGGTACTACCCAAAGGAAAAATGAGGAGAGAGGAAACTCCACAATAAAACCCCCAAAGCTTCTCTAACCCTAGGAACTAAAAAGATGCGATAAAAATAAGATTTCTACAAAATAAAACAAGCCATCCTTTTATTTTAAGATACAAAAAAAATAATAAAATAAAAAGGGAAAAGAAAAGTAAAACAAAGGCACACAGATCTCGACCAAACTAACGGGAATTAGCGTCAGAAATTAAAAATGGTCGGTCGATCGCGGGTCATGGATGGTCAACCGGTGGGAGGGATACAAACCTACTGGTTTCGTCGATGACCAAAAACAGAAAGGCCGGTCGACCGGTCATAACAACAAATGCCAATAATTTTCTTCAATATTGTACCATTTTCCAAAGACCATCACTTTCATTTATGCTAAAAGATAAGACTTGCTGCTGATTTTGTTTATGTCCAAGCAAAGACCACCCAAGAATATTCAATGGCCGAGACCTGTTACTTGCAATTTTGAACCAAGACATGGAGGTCATTTATTAAAATGTTTGTTTAAGAATAGCCTTTTATTTTTTCCTCGATCAAAGGCTCGTATAATCTTCGTTAGGACTCGAATTTGTGTACCATTTGTGGCCACACGAAGATTGTTCAGAGGTATTCAACTTCCATGAAGAATTTGGGCAAAGATCCCAAAGTGTGAAATTAGTAAATTGCCCCTGAATGTGCGATAGTCGACGGAGCTTTACCGGAATGCAACCAAACTTCACACTAAGCACCGTAATACCTACAAAGCCTCAATAATACGTCAAATAGAATGTTAGCATATAAAATGGAGGTTTTCTAGTTATTAAGCATAATTATAGGAATTAAAGTACCCGAAGGAGCTAATATGCATAAGTATAGAGGGTAATAAGAGCTATGATTTGGGACGAATCACACCATCTAACTTATACATCGCTAGTCCCTAGAAATGAAATTCAAAGTAAGAAGAACTATAAGAGATCCACAAGACATGATATATATACAAAAGAGATAAAGACCACTTTTGCAGGCGAACGGTTGAATTTAGAGTGTGCAATAAGCCGTTAAACCCCTAGGTTACCTTAGTGGATGAGTGTCATCTCGTGAGGATTTTCAGGGATGAAACCCAAAAACATCATATGGTTTCCTCAAATTGTATGCCCAATCACATGCGACAGCCCAACAATAATGAAAAAGATTTCAAACACGATATTAGCAAAGTAAATGAATTCACACAAAAGTCCGTATTATTAACATTATAGAATGAACTTCGTAGAATTCAAACCTTTAAATGTGGGAGGGGAGTGAGTACATGCAAAGTATGATTTGGAAAAAACTTATATAGACCGGATAATAAACATTAAAGTGTGCATATAAGTCAATCCTCACCGAGCATTACGCTCAAAAAATGAAATAACTATAAATGGGAGGTAATACACAGAGCATGCAGGCATAATGAGTAATTGTAAATGAAAACTAGGCCGCACACATGTTATCAAAGAAGAACGCTATATACAAAAATAAAAACATGTAATCTCAATGAAAGATATCGTCATTAAAGGAGGCAAAATGCATTTTCATAGATTATCGTTGTAGACACCACATTATAGGACCCCCTAGGTCCTTAGAACCTCCCCATCTCACTCTGAACCCTAGGTCGCACTTCGAGTACCGATCTAGAGCCCACCAGGCGCCCCCGGACCCCGCTTGACTCCGATCAATTCTACCTTCAGAGCGAAAGATCTTTGTGTATTTGAAGGGCTCTGAATACCCTTTCTAACGGTCCGCTCCATGCACAAATAAAAAACATGGTTCGGACGAATAGACCATTTTGCTACCAAAGATTGATTCGGAGGCCACCGGGCACTCCCGGGCCCCGAATTGACCCCAATCAACTTTACCGTCAGAGAGAAAGCTCTTTGAATCTTTGAAGGTCATTAAAACCCCTTTCTAATAGTCCACCCCGTGTGCAAAATAGCATAAGGTAACGATCAACTTTCCCCTGAAAATAGATCCGGAGGCCATCGGACGCTCCCGGGCTTCGTTTGACCAAAGTCAACTCTTCAAGTCAAACGAGAATGAATGAATCTCCGAGGGTCACTGAATACCCTTTCTAACGGTCAACCCCATGCATGATTCTGACCTATGGTACAGACGAATGATCCGTTTTACTCCGAAAGGTCCCGAGCGCTTCCAAGCCCCGATTGACCAATGTCAACCTTCCGAACGGAGAAAAACTCTTTGGAGTGTCAAATTGAATCTCCTAAACTTTCCAACGATCCAACTCATTTTTGCGATTTTAAAATACCATGCAGACGAACGATCCGTTTGCGACCAAGAATCTCCCGTCCTAAGGACAGGCATGCGCTTTCGAGCCACATTTGACCCAAAGTCAACTCCCGAACCCGGGAGAAGTCCAAAGCAATCTTGAAGGCTCTAAAATAACTTTCTAATGGTATGCTCCGTAACTGATTCGGATCAACGGTTTGTGCTCTACGACCTTTTTACCATGAAAATTTGCATGGGACTGCCAATTGGCAGGTCCTGAACCCTACCAATCGACACTATGTCTCAGGTCACATGCCGATAGGCACCCCCAGGTATTGGTTGATCGGTATCCCCTTACCATATAAATAGGGGCCATGACCTCACTCCTAAGACAAGACAACATATCCATCAGCATCAATGATCTCAGTAACATTCCCTCGAAATCAGCAAAGTTCCTCATGTGAAGTTCCATCCAAGCTTACATCCCCATCATTTCCACACTCAATTTGGCAAAATATCTTTCTCTCTCATCAAAGTTCATCAACACTCAAGGGATTTCATCTAAGATCAAAGATTAAGCTTCAAAGAAGGTCCAATTCCTTCCATCTCTCTTTAAGTTCCTTATTTTTGCATAGTAAACATTAGATTCATAATCTAGATCTTACTTTAGTTCATACACATCAATATCTACACTTTTATTAGTTTATTGCACATATTTTATTTTCTACCAAAATCTCAAAAATAAATAAAAGGGGGTTATATCCGTAAATTCCGAACGGAATTATCCATCACACATTTTTCCAAAATCAAAACAACACACTTTTTACACATACACATATAATAATATTCCATCCGAATCTATGAAATAAACCCCAATCCTATACTACATTCGAACTACGTGGACTTTGATACCTTTATAGGCTACGTAGGCGTCTCAGATTAAAATCCGAGACTCGAGTTCAATTTTCCAATTTTTCTAATTTTCCCAATTTCTCAAATTCCCTAATTTTCTAAAACCTCCCATTTTAATATATATCATACTTGTTTCCTTTTCATACAACACATATTATTGTTCCCTAATAACGATCAATATCATGATGAATGCACAAATCATACTTTCTACATATGTTATTTTGGGAATATTTCTATGGATGACCTCACCCTACCTTGTCCATGGTAGGAGTTGAATAAATCAGGTCTCCATTATATAAACACGCACACACACTTCATGGTGATACAAAGGAAGATAATAACACTAGCCCATAAGAGACCTAAAGGGCGGCATGGGTGCCTAACACCTTCCTTTTCCATAACTTAGCCCCCAGACCTTCGAACTATTGGTTTCATATGCATCAGTTTTTCCTTGATGCCACTCTCTCGAAGTAGCAACATTTATTTTGCCTGTTTTATGCAAAGTAGGTTAGTGACTCTATTTTCTCACATTTACCCCTACACCGATGACGGCCGAAGCAACCTTCCCAAGAGGGGTGAGAGCTCGGTGAAGCCTTCTCGAGGGGGAGACGTATCTATCTCTATCTTTCTCCTCCCCCAAGGCGCTGCTCGGGATGGCCATAGTGGCGACTCCGCTGGGGACTAGTTTTAAGAGGGCTAGACTCTGTGTTCATGGGTGTTTTTACTTTCTTGTATATTCCCCTATTTTTATGTTCCCCTTACTATTCGCTGTACATATTCAACTGTTCACACACTTGTAGAAATATTTCATGTACACTTCACCCCATGTGCACCTAGGATCAAGTATACCCACATGTTGCACACACCAGGTAGAAATCCATGCTTAGGTGTCACTAACACACACCTCCACTTGTATATATCCATGCTCACTTAGAACACACTCACTTAGCACACACTCACTCTCACTTGTTGGATATACTGTTTATACTTGTACCTCATTCTCAGTTGGGCATGATCAATAAAGATACTATCTCCATAAGTTACTAATCAAAGAATCATGCATTATACACACAACATCACCAAAGAGCATTGCTATTGACCAAATTTTGTCCCGTAACTAGGGAGTCACTTCGTGATGGGAGTTGGTCTGACAGGTCACAGTTAGCCTAAGTGATATGTTTCTCACCTTCCATTGGCCAAGTATCTTCGACGTATATTGAACGAGTCCCCCGCATCGTACCGCTTGATCGAAGTCATGATGGGAGGTATATTGTAGGGATCTCATTCACGTACGTCGAGTATATTGAATTCTCTCTCACACATACCATCCCCATGAGGTATATAGTGAGGCAATTCATGTACACTCAGGTGTATCAAATGGCTTGTCCACACGTACCGACTACCCTCAAAAGTAATATGTATATCGTGGAAGTCACGCCAAAGGGGGTAACACCCTCTAATTAACCCAATAACTACATACCCATATATAAGTGTCAAGCCTAGGACACACATATCAGATTACCGATTTCGACCCGAAACTCTGTCAAAATTCATGATCGACCTGCAACCCAAATTTTTGTGCAACTTTTAAAATGGGACCCTGCCCGTGCGCCTAGTAACAAGTTCAACCCTAGTTTCTACATATGGTAAACCCAATTTTTCCAGGTTCGGGTCCTGCCTGACATTTGTTTTTTACATATAGGCAAACTTAATACAAGTGAGAACCTAATAAACATAATAATCATGCTGAGACCTGTCTCTCTTCTATTCCTCTCTCTTTCAAAACGTGTCAAAAAACATTTTTTCCTCCTTTATCAAAAATACCAAAAACATTTTATTTTCCTTCAAAAACAAAAACAAAAACAAAAACAAAAACAAAAACAAAAACAAAAACAAAAACAAAAACAAAAACAAAAACAAAAACAAAAACAAAAACAAAAACATTTTTGTCCTCATGTTTTCCAAAAATGTCAAAAAAACATTTTCCTCCTTTTTCTAAAAAATAACAAATTCCCCTTCTTTTATTTTTCAAAAATAAATCCCATTTTTTATCCTTATCAGGTCGATCGCATACCCTTGGCCTGGCTCCCTATTGGATTCGATCTTCAATCGAACCGTTTTGAAGTTCTATCCGTCCCCTTACTTCTTTCGAGTCTAAGATTCACCGCCTTCCATGGAGAATACGGAATAAGTGCTGAATGTACAACATAATTTGTTGACAGTTCTAGCTCAGCTCACTGCCAAAATTGAAAACCTTATAACCGAGGTTTATGAGATGCAAAGAAACCGTGTCCCTATCCCCGAAGAGCCTGATGTCCTTTTCCTTCATGCTATGTGTCCTTCTACACCCGAGAATATTTGGGTTCTCGAGGAATACCAGCACGCTCCCCGTGATCGTCTTGCTAATGGGCCACCGCTATCCCATTTACCTATGCCAAACATTGCTCAATTAGGGGCTAACTTACCCGTGGCTGTTGACCCGAAAGAGAAAGAATTGAACTAGGTCAAGGAATACCTTAAGATGTTGACTAAGAAGTTTGATCAAGTCATAATCTCTGGGAACTACACGGAATACACCCACATGTCTCCATATCCTAAAGCTAGGTTACCAGAAAAAATTCAAGATCCCAATATCGAGAAGTTCGGAGGTAGTGGACCCCCGATCGTTCATCTCCGTAGCTATCACCGAGCCATGAATCGCCTAGGGGCTTCTGAAGAAATAATGGCCCAGATGTTCCAGCAGACTTTGAAAGATAGTGCTCTATGTTGGTTCTTACCCCTTGAGGAATCCAGAATTCGTAGTTGGGAAGATGTTGCCCGCGAGTTCATGTCACAGTACAAGTACAACGAAGAGCTAGAAGTTACCCGTCGTGACTTATAGCTACTTAAGGAGAACCCTGGCAAATTAGTCAGCGCCTTCATATCAAGATGGAGAGAAAAAGCAGTTACCATGATCAATCGACCTTTCGAAGAAGAACAAGCCAGTATCGTAAAGAAGAACTTCCTACCTTATGTCCGAGCAATAATGGGAGGACAGTATTATCCTCACTTTTGAGCCCTCCGAGAAGCAGGTGTGGATATTGAAAAAAGTCTTGTCAAGACAGAAGTTGAATCAAGTAAAACCTGTAGATAGTTTGCTCATAGAAAGTTTGAAAAACCTGCTAGTACCACAGTTTCTACCATCAACAACATCTCTCAGCCTGTCGCTTTATGAGAACCAGAAAGTCACCCAAACCTAGTCCGAAAGGAATACACCGAGCTTAATGCTCCTCTCCCCAAAGTCTACCAGACCCTTTTGAGCCGAAATCTGTTCAAACCCTTGGACCCCCATCCATTACCAAACCCACTTCTGAAAAACTTTAAACCTAATGTCCACTATGACTTTCACTAAACTGCTGGCCATACCACTGACCAATGTTTTCATCTCCGAAATGATATCCAAGGCCTAATTAACTGCGGTGTCATCTCCCTACCAGCCAATCCCAAACCAAACACTACCCATAATCCACTCCCAAATCACGCAAATGCCATCATCTTAGAAGAAGAATCAGAATTTGACCCACCCACCAAAATCATGCCGAGTAAATCACCAGTCATACCCGTATACTCTCCTAAACCTCTCCTAACAACCCCATATTTTCTCCTATGCCCTACCATCCTTATCGATCAAGCCTTATCCCTTCTCACCCGAGCATGCATCGCTGTCCGCACTGCACCCATTCTAGATGTAAAGGTATGGAAGTGTTAGAAGTGTTGAACCAACTCTTAGAGTTCGGGCTAAAATTTCCCTCCCAGATAACCATCGACTGTCATAGATTCAGTGGGTTGTTCTTAGAATCTCGAAAATGGTCCCGAGAGTCAGACAATTGGGTGATGCCAACCGACGAAGTCAGTCTAGATGACATGGTCCAGGTCATGACAAACTTATTTCAACAGGCTAGTAATATTTGTAGTATATTCGAGCTACTCGATGCTTTGAAATTACAAGGGCGCCTGGTTCCTTCAATTATCTATTTCACTGCCGAATGGGAGGAATTATACAAAGAGGCCGTGGAAGTTATGGAGTTCATTGACACTACACCAAAATGGGTAAATTGTCACCCTTCCAGCTCTTAGCCTTGTCACGGTCGTTGACCGTGACAAGGTCGTGACAAAGAATTATCACGATCATTGACCGTGACTATGTTTTCACGGTCAATGACCATGACACGACCGTGACAAATGTCGCAGCAAAATACCCTTTCCCCTTCTTTTTTCCCCCGTCGTTTCTTCCCTCCTTTTTTTCTCTCTCTCTCTACGCTGCTCTCTCTCTTTCTTTACTTTCAGGTACTCTCTCTCTCTCTCTCTCTCTCTCTCTCTTCCATTTGTATATATATATGTGTGCGTATATATATATATGTGTGTGTGTATATATGTGCGTGTATGTGTGTGTGCGTGTGTGGTGGGTGGGGAGGGGGATGGGGAGGGGTTGTGAGTGTATATGTGTGTGTGTGTGCGTGTGTGGTGGGTGGGGAGGTGGGTGGGGCAGGGATGGGTGGGGCAGGGATGGGTGGGTGGGTGGGGGGTAGGGTTGGGGGCTATGTGTGTGTGTGTATGTGCGCGTGTGTGTATATGTGTGTATAGTGTGCGTGTTTGTGCGTAATGTCCCTTATAAAAAAATTGATTGATTGTCCCTCATTGTAAATTAGTAAATTAATATATGATTAATTATGAAAGTAGTATTGCCCCTCATTCTAAATTTGTAAATTAATAATTGTATACTTTAATTGTTAGTTTAGTTAATGAATTAGCAAATTCCTTCCAACCGTTGTGTAGCCAAACATCACTAGTTGAAGTTGTCAATTACACTTTCCATACCCCACCACTTGGAACCTCTAGCAAAACATGGGAAAATATGGAAAGTGGAATTGACAACTTCAACTAGTGATGTTTGGCTACACAACGGTTGGAAGGAATTTGCAGAGCATAACTCCATAGGATTATTGCATTTCTTAGTGTTCAGATATGAAGGGAATTATATTTGACACGATTGCCTGGGATATATTAGTTGGAAGGAGGTGCCATATGAGCTCAAGTTAGTTGTTTGGGTGGCACTACAGGTAATGTATTTATATTTATATGAATATTTAAATTTCGATTTCGATTTTGATTTCAATTTTTATGAATATTTGCTTGTTAGGTGGCACTACACTCTTGTGCAGTGGATGATTCTTATAGTGGAACTGGAACTGGAAATTGGTGCTGGATTTTCTCAAAAGTTGTCCTCTTCTAGAGGTTCTAATCTTTGAGGTACGTCAAGGGTTCATAACATCACTTCCAGCTAAATAGTTCGTAGATTTGAGATAATTGATGGTGATGTTGTTTCTTCTTATATTAGGGTTTTTCATTTTGTTGGAATGGTATGTACCTGATTGTTTGAGATCACACCTAAAGACAATCGAAATTACGGGATTGGGGTTAAAAAATGGAGTTGAACAGTTGAGGTACTTTGTGGAGAATGCCAAAGTTTTGAACAAGTATGTGATTGTTTCTATTTTGAATGCATATTTGCACTATCTCTATTTTATCTGGATATATAATGTTTGAACAGGTACAACGTTGCTATAACAGGTACATATATACTGCTGGGCAGTGGCAGTGGCCATACTGCCCAACAGATTTATTTTCAATTCTGCTCAGAATTGTCACGATCATTGACCGTGACAAGTCCTTGACAAAGGAAGTTGTCACGGTCATTGACCCTGATAATTTTTTAAATATTGCCACGATTTTATCACGGTCCTTAACCGTGACAATTCTAATGAACTTGTCATGGTCATTGACCGTGACAAGTCCGTGACAAAAAAATTTGTCACCCCCAGAATTGTCACGATCATTGACCTTGATAAGTCCAACTTGTCAAGGTCAATGATCATGATAATTCGGCAGATTTGGTGTAGTGTGACTTTGCATCGAAAGACAATATCGTTGCCACTGGATGGGGGAAATTTCGAAGATTCATATGAAGAGAAAGATTCAGAAAATACTAGTTTGATAACCAATGTGGGATGATATCATTCGAGGAGCTGCTAGGAGAAATCAACAAGGTGGACGAACAACCCGATATCGATGAAGAAACAAGATTTATATTTTTCCTTCTTCTGTGAACCACATGACCAGATCAGGAAGACATTACCAAATCTCAAGCCTACAACCTTCAGCGAACGATAAAGGAAAGGGTGTCGCTAATCCCCCTATGCTGGAAATAACCCTCGAGGAAACCAATATCCTCGATCAACTAAAGGAAACCCAAGACAACATAACTTTATGGGGACTCTTTATATCTTCCTAACTTTACCGAGATGCCCTAATCAAGATACTAACAGGACCCACAGTTCATCCCTCAACCACGCCAGAACAAGCGGTGAACCTAGTCGGATACTTGCCTCTACTCTAATTCTCTCCTTTTCTGAAGAATAAATTCCTAAGACTGGTCCCAACCACAATCATGCTCTTAATATCTCTGTTGAAGTTATGGGAAAAACTGTCCCCCACTCTCATATCGACAACGGATCAACTCTGAATGTTTTCCCATTAAGAACCCTCAATTGTCTGGGATTGAAAGTGAGCGACCTTGCTCCAACCTTTGCTGCCATACGTGCCTGCGATAACACCCTCCGAGAAGTAATGGGATCTATCAAGCTTGCAATAGGGGCTGGCCCTATAAATTTTGTTGTTGAATTCCAAGTCATCGATATCCCAACCTATTTTAATCTAATCCTCGGATGACCATGGCTCCATAGCATCAAAGGGGTGTCTTCCTCCCTTTACCAACAGGTAGGTTATCACCATCATAGGAGACAAAGATAATATCGAGAATGCGGGCACCAGTAATCCAGTACTTAAAATACAACACGGGGTGAATGATATTCTTTTGTCAGGATTCCAAGTTGAACCACTCCTACTCCCAGCAGGGAATGGCTTTAAAGACAAGGTTTGTCTGGAATATGACTCTCATGGAAATGTCAATGTAATCCAAATATTCAAAAATATGCACTTCATGCCCGGACTGGGGCTAGGGCAAAGACAACAAGGAATAATTGAACCGATTGTGTCAAAGGAGGCCTTTCCTCCCCGTGGCTTGGACAATCAGCCATCAAAAGAAGAACTCAGATTGATCCATCAGCCTTAAGTGAAGAGGAGGTTATAATGTGCCAAAACTATCCCGGGAGATTCCCTAAATGGAAGATTTATCAGAGAAAGTGAAGATTTACCCTTCAACGACTTCCCTGAACCTTGGTATGACCATGTAGATAAAAGGATGAAACTAGAAATTGAGATCTTCTTTCAAGATAGCTACACATGGGTCGAGAGTTCTCAGCACCATATACAACCACTAACTGATGAGACCACAACTGATACCGGGGATTCTGAGGGCAGTGATTCCGAGGACTCTTTCAATTTACAGATACTGGGGCTGACACTCTGCATGATCCACTCAGGGGATAATTCGTTGAATCTAAGTTACGTCATCAAAGATACTGATGTACCTTTTCTCAACTGGCATGCTTCACCTGTTCCACCTGCTAATATTCAACATAACCCCAATATTTATCCCCTTTACCCTTTAATTATTTCCCCTCACTCTGATGTAATCGAGACCTCCTTTGATGAGGTTCTCAATGTTATTTTTCCTATCAGTGAAATAAACAAAGATTTTGAGTATCTTGTTATGCCTTACATTAATTGTCTTGATTGTAATCAAACTCTTGATGATGGTGATTTTGGAAATGAAAAATTCTTAACTGATTTAAATAAGGTTAATAACAAACAACATAACCACGTTCAAGTTAATGAAGACGAAACTATTGTTATTAATCTCGGTTCTAGTAGCCAAATGCGCGAGATTAGCATAGGGGACACCCTCAATGAGCATGAGCGCGCATAACTTGAAGAACTACTAAAGGAATTCGTGGATGTCTTCGCCTAGTCCTACGATGATATGCCTGACATTGACCCTAAGATAGCACAACATGAGATTCCAACTCTCTCAAAATGAAAATTGGTGAAATAGAAACTCCAAAAAATCCTCACCAAATGGTCACTCAAAGTTAAAGAAGAAGTAGTCAAGCAACTGAACGTGGGCTTCATTCGTGTGATATAATATCCCACATGGCTAGCCAATATCACATTCGTGTCAAAATTATGAGGGAAGGTTCGCATGTGTGTCGACTACCAAGACTTGAACAAGGCCTCTTCGAAGGATGATTACCCTCTACCCAATATTGACATGATTGTGTACAATACGACCAGTCATGCTCTCAAGTCATTCATCGACGGGTTTACCGAATATAATAAAATCAAAATGCACCAAGATCATTAAGATAAAATCACATTCACCACCCCTTGGGGAACCTTTTGCTACACTGTCATGCCATTTGGTCTAAAAAATGTAGGGCTACCTACTAGAGGGTTGCCACAACCACTATGCATGATCTGATACACAAGAAAGTCGAGACGCATGATTATGAAGTCCAAGACTAGGGAAAGCCATGTTCCCGCTCTCCGAAAGTTCTTCGAGCGACTGCGACAATACCAGACGCGGATCAACACATAAAAATGTGCCTTCGGCGCCAATAATGGAAAACTTTTTGGATTTATGGTTAATGAGAAAGGGATAGAGGAAAATCCTGCCAAAATAAAATCCATACTTGAGATGCCACCACCTCGAACGGGCAAGGAAGTTTGAGGATTCCTTAGAAAATTACAGTACATCAGTTGGTTCATCAACCAATTGACTTTCATCTATGAACCCATCTTCAAACTACTCCAAAAGGATTCAACTAAAGTCTGGAACGAAGCTTGCCAAAAATCCTTCGCCCTAATCAAGCAATACCTAACCCAACCCCCAGTGCTCATGCCGTCGTAGACTGATCTTCCCTTACTCCTATACCTAATAATAAATGATACTTCTGATGGGGTTTTTCTAGACCAATACCTCGAACAAACCAATAAGGGGAAATTCATATACTTTGCCAGTCCAAAGTTGGTCGGTTACAAAGTTAACTACATTGCCTAGGAAAAAGCATGTGTCTCTCTTGTACGGGTTGCCTAAAAGTTACGGCACTACATGGTCACCTTCCCATAAAGCTTGTATCCCGAATGGATGCCATCAAGTACCTACTCCACAAGCCCTCCCTACCAAGCCGAATGTCCCGTTGGTTGATGCTCCTAGCCGAATTTGATATTACCTATGTCACGCAAAAGGCCATGAAAGGAATAGCCATCTATGACTACCTTGACGACTACCTTATGGAAGATGACGATGTCTAGATCTCTGAGTTCCTTGATGAGAATATCCTCTGTACCTCCCAAGAAGACCTTCGATGTCAAATGTTCTTTGATGGCGCTGCCAACAAAAAAAGGTATGGCATTAGGATACTCCTAATTTACCCTGATGACTGTCACACTCCCATTGCCATCAAGCTGGACTTTCCTTACACCAACAACATGACTGAATATGAGTCATGCACAGTAGGCCTCAAAGTTTCCCTCTAAAAAAGAATTTGATACCTCGATGTCTACGAGGTTTCAACCCTCATCATCAGTCAAATACTTAGAAAATGGAAAGTCAAGGACAAGAAACTCTTACACTTTCATGCCCACCTAGAAGAGGTAGCTTCCCAATTTTAAGAAATCACCTTCGACTACTTTCCCCAAGCAAAGAATAACCTAGCCGATGACCTTGCTACCTTAGCCTCCATGATGGACATACCCGAGGAAATAAACATGGCCCCTTTCCTTGTCCAAAAACAAGACAAACCCACCCATTGCTACCACATTGAGCTCATCACAGAGGAAGATCCTGAAATAGCCGACTGCTGGTACTATAATATTTTGAGCCTCCTCAAATATAGTAGGTATCCCCATGGATCTAATAAGAAAGACTGAGCATCTCTCAACAGAATGGCTGCCCAGTATAAAGCATTATTTAAGAGAAACTTTGATGGAACCCATTTGCACTGCATCACAGGGGCTAACATTGAAGAAATGATGAAGAAAATCCATAGCAGGGAATGCGGACCCCACATGAACAACCATATGCTCGCTAAAAGATCATCCAATAAGGTTAATATTGGACCACCATGGTTCAATATTGCACAACCTACGTTCGAAGATGCCTCAAATGCCAACAGTTTTCCATCCTACAACACTTACCCCCGTGAGAATTGTATAACATGACTTCTCCCTGGCCGTTCTCCACATGGGGCATTGACATCATAGGGAAAGTTATACCAAAAGCATCCAACAGACAAGAGTTTATCCTAGTCTCCATTAACTACTTCACCAAATGGGTCAAAGTCGAGTCATACTCAATTCTGAATGCCAAGAAGGTGGCCAAGTTCATCAGGGAAAACATCATCTGTCAATATGGGGTCCCGCACGAACTGGTATCAGACATGAATTACACTTCGAGGAAGAAGTTACAGAATTGGTCGATGAGTATGGAATTCAAAAACACAAATCTTCTCCATACCGACCTTAGACTAATGGCACAGTCGAGGCAGCTAATAAGAACCTCAAAGCCATTATCAGTAAGATGATTGAGAGTTATAGAGATTGGGTTGACAAGATCCCTTATGCCGTCTGGGGCTATCGCACTTCACTTAGAACCTCTACTGGGGCTACCCCTTACTCTTTAGTCTATGATATGGAAGTAATCCTACCCGTGGAGCTGGAAATCCCTTCGCTGCGCATCATGCTTGAAAGCTAGGTCAGTGAGGAAGATTGGCACCAAACTCGTCTCGAGGAGTTATCCCTCTTGGATGAAATAAGGCTGAGAGCTCTATATCATATATAAGGGTACCATTGCCTCATAGCGCGATCATTCAATAAGAGAGTCAAGGATTGCGGTTTCTGAGAAGGGGACTTAGCCCTCAAAAAAATAGTAGAGCACCCCAGAGGGAAATTAAATCCCAATTGGAGTTACCCCTATATTGTGAAGAAGATCCTGCCAGGCGGCGCGTCTATGCTCGCCGACCTTGAAGGAGAAAAAATAGCGCGTCCAGTCAACCTGGAGAATCTCAAGAAATTATACCCCTAGTCTGAAATCTCGGCACGCTACGACTCTTTTCATCTCCCTTCTATTCGATTGTAAAAAAAATGTCTTCATCTCCCCCTAATCAGATCTACGTGGGGCCTGATCCTCTAAAAACCTTTTTTCTTGCAAAAAAATGAATTTCAGAAAATTTTCAAAACCCTCAGAGGTACGTAGGTAACTAATTTATTTACATGAGCACGACCCCATTCTTTTTCACAAAATGATATTCTTTTCTTATCCCTCAGAACGACAGTTCATTTTCACACATACATGAACAAAAGGATTATGTATGCTTTAGCGATTGGTATATATAATTCAAAATGCAAAGGTCATCAAGAAGCACAACTAAATGATAAAAAACTTATTTATTTCATTATTTGAAAATTCAGTACAAATTACATCAGCATAGGGAGCCAAACGACTTCCCTTACCAGCCTACACCTACCTTTCTAAAAGAACCAAATAAAAACAAGCCCCACTACTACCAAAATTACCCTCCAATTATTCCCACAAACCACACCCATTACAAAAGTTTCACAAAATCCTATCCACATCTACCATAGGAACCGGTCCCATCATCACCTGCATCTTAGGGTCCCCAATCCTCCCCTGCCTGAATGGAGTATCGCACACGTTCCATTGAGTGATAAGCCCAGGATAGCTTGGGGAAAACCACAATGCCTCCCTCCATGGTATCAGATATGGCAAACCACCTTTATCGAGTGTCCACAGCCAACATCCTGCCACTACCTTCTTCCATAACCACTTCATGTAGTCCCCAAAGATATGCCAGAATCTACTCACTGACTGAGAAGGACGGGTCGATGGACGACGATTCTCCCACAGAGATCCAAGACACATGAACATATGCTCCATCAGATCCTCCACAGGAAAGAAGTTCAATGTTTGGGGTGGCACGATTTACTCCCAACGAAATTGGCGCAGCAGCCGCTAGGGAAAGTAAAAAGAGGTTTTCCTAAGGCCAACCAACCAGACATATTGATACTCCCTAAGTTCCATAATGGGTAGTAGCTCCCCCCACCAGAGCACATACCTGCGCAAGCCCTGATCCCCGTGCACTACAAACCAGTTCCCCCAACTCTCAATGTTCAGGCCTACACTAATGAAATAGCGCGAGAAGAAGTTTGGCACTGCCTGCAAAGGATCTCTGGTGGGACCACCATACGGAACCTCTCTGATAGCCACATGAATATAATTATAGGGATACCCCTCAGAAAGGTGGAACGACGTTCCCGCTAGGCATCCAGACCATTCAAAGTCTCTACCAGTATCATCGTCGTAGGATTACGACGGTACGATATCTAGGAAATAATAGCCTCAAGTTAGGGGTCCACTAGAATTTCCCAAGTCACTAACAACACTTTTGAAACCAAGACCAGAATAACGGCCCCATCATAGCCGACATCACCCACATCCTGCGAATGCACGGATCGCAGCATCGTCGGAAGAGAAATTGTTCCTCCTGTAACCAACAGCCTGGCTGCCTAAGGCGAGATATGAAGAAGTCCAGCCAAAAATTCCCTAGGAGAATGGGAAAATGGAGGCAAAGCTGCAACAACACTAGGATTTATCCCTGGTATGGCAGAAAATTCCTCGTAGGTAGGACAAATTTAATCCAATCCAAAAAGAAAGACATGATCCTCGGGGTACCAAAACTCAACTACCTCCATCAACATATTCCACTCAATGGATCGGTTACGCCACACAGAGACTCGTCGCATGTGGAAAGCGTCATAATAAAAATTATAAGAACACATCGCCTTCAAGGCTTCGAGGTAGTTGGGTAACTCAATGCTACCAGGGAGAGCCATGAGAAAATAAGAGTAAAGGAAATGAAAGTGTGAGGAGAAAAGCCCCATTCACATCCCTATGTATACTTGAAAACTCTCAAGAAAATATAAGAAACCCACAGAAATCAGAGTAAAACTTGCCCCACTAATTACCAAGAAATTGAAGAAAGTGCAATAAAACCTTGAGTTGATTGGACTGGACTGATGTGCTGATAGGCAGGACAGGGGTTATGCCAATCGACAACCCCCTATTTTGGGAAATTTCTATTTTTCCTCTTTTGTCAAAATCAAAAAATTCAATAAAAATATTTTTTTATCTTAAGGGAATTCCAAATTTCATCATACTTTTACTTATCCCATTTTAAAATAAAATCCTTCTCAAGTCAATTTTCAAATTATTTTAACGGTCTCCCTAGAAAAGTAAAAAGTGCATGTGCATTAATCACTGAAGTAAGAATTAATAAAAACTTCATCTTTATTTGCATATATTATTCTGTGTTACATTGACATTTTTCAGGAAAAATAAAAGAACAAAACAACGGGACTCAGACCGAACCCATTTTCTTTCTCTCTCTATCTCTTCACCTATAAACCTACTCCCTCTCTCTAAGATCCTCCATCCCTACAGCATGCCCGCCTCCCCCCTGTGACGAGATGATGTGCCACCACTTCTAGAACTCGGCCCTTCCCCAGATGAGGCAGACGACACCAAATAAGAAGGGACCGGAACCACCTCATGGATATGGGTTGTTGTTGAAGATATCCAATCCCTAATATCCCTCAGCCAAGTGGTGGAGACCCGGATGTGCTGCAAAAGAAAATAGAGAAATCAAATCAGTCAAGTCTGAAAAGAAGAAGAAAGGAATTAGGAAATCAAAAGGACAAGGAAACACAGAGTGTACTTCAGGTCAAAGGACCTCCTCTGTCAAGCCCAACTCTTCCGGGTCCGTCGAATTGGGACAATGTTATAAATGCACCAACCCTCCATTAGCTCGTCGAATGTTGTAACCAGGCAAGTAAAGTTATACAAAGGGAGCCTTCGAAGTCATCATCGTCGCACTGCCCGCACCGTGGGAGGAACCCACCTGTCGACTCAAACCCGCATGAGGAAGAGGAATCACATCGAATATACTGGGGGTCATCAAATAGCTCTACATGAAATCCATATAGTCATACATCAGAGTCGTGTCAGTATACAACGAGTATGACTCTCCCATCATTGTCGCCACCCGGGTATCCTCTGATATCTCCCACACTTGCCTCATGAACATATGGGGCTTCACCAGTGGCACCACAAACTCATCCTCCATAATCTGCTGGACTAACCTCTCCTCAAGGTACCAAGAATAGCCAAACTCATGCGCCAGCAGACGTTGCATCTGCGCCTGTCCCCGAGTTACCCCAGTGTGCTGAATGGCAATCCCCTAAGGATAAAAGGTCACCTAAAAATCCTCAGTAAGAGAAAAAGATTAGTATTAATAAAAACCATCAAAGGAAAGGACACTCTCAAAACCTGACGCACCACCTCTAGAGAGAGAGACTACTTTGACTGTCAATTGGACCTCTGCCATCGGTATATACGGCAGAAGTCACCAATGGAGTCATCCTTCAAAGATACCAATTGGGTGTTTAACCCAATCACCTCATAGAACCACGTCTGTAAAGGGCAAAGGTTGGAATTTAAGAAATCAAGAAAAAATGCATGAAAGAAAATGCAAATGCATAAAGAAAAAATGCCAAAAAAGTTAAGAATACCTCCAGAAGATACGTGGCTCCACTAAAAGACTGCCGGCAGTACCGACTGAATGCATCAAGAGAGTAATAAAGGGTCACCAAGGTCAGGCTCCCCCAATCATAAATGCGAATGTCCAAAAACACCCTCAAGAATGGAAAAAACCACAAGTGCACAATGTCTCCACTCATTGACACCTGAAAACCTCCCAATACCAGCAGAATAAATAAGCGGGCCATCTGACGCACCTGCTGCCCATCGCTCTCATCAATCCTCCTCCTCAATAATAGCTCCCTCAGTAGAGACAAACGAAGAGAATCCTCATAGACCACCCTCTCCACATCACCTAATGCCACCGTCACCGCCTCCGGCGTCACCCTCAGCGTCCTGTCCACCTCAATTTGAGCACAATCACAGTCCGACCCCAATAGCTCCTGCACATCAATGGGAGTCACCGTCATCTCCCTAAAGCCAAAATGGAAGGTATGGGTAGTGTCCCACCATCTCTCCCCCACATCACACAGAACGGCCATAGAACGAGGCATCTCATCCAGAGTAGGCGCCAATCTCCCAAAGCCTGTCGATGACACCATCCAGTGCTCCACAGATGGAAGGCGCTCCCAAACATCCTTAAGCTCTGTCGTCCCTTGGGCACTTATAGTCGACATGGAGACGTCGGATTGTCAAAGAAATAAAGAAAATCATTGTCAAAATCAAGAAATAAAGCAACCTCGTCAAGAAAAAAAGAAAAGAATACCAACGGTCATTCGATAATTACATAGCCACCAGGGTTCACCACCCTAGAAGGACAATGATGGAGGGCTCACATAGAAGAATCCGATCATCCACCATCAGCTCAAATGCGTCGAATGAGTTCTCGCTGCCTAGTACAAGGGGCACCCTAGCCCTCCACTCCAACCTTGCGCATCCGTCTGCATTAAGACATGCCATGTGAGTAGCGCTGCTTGAAAACTTATCCATTTCTTGACTTTGGAACATCGGAACGATTTCCAGAAGGTAATTACAGAAGGCGACAAGTCCCAAAGCTACTAAAATTTAGGGGAACCCGTCGTCTTTTTATAGGAGGCTAAGGGACATGCCGATCGACATCTCCCTACCACCATCGATCGACACTGATGATGTTGAAATCTAGCACCACCAGGTAAGTGATGATGAGCTCAAATAGTAGTAACCATGGCAGCCATAGAGATGTATAGGTATAAGTGTGTAGAAGGAGATGAGTATAAGAGGAATAAGACAATGATGTATAGTGGTTCAGCCAATTAGGCCTACATCCACTGTGGGTGTGTGATCCACTAAGTATGGGCACTAATGGCCTTGGATACAATGCACATAAGCTCCATTTCTCTCTCCACTGTGTGTACAAGCAGATTTTTTACTAGGGTTACAATTATTGATCCCTCCCTTCTAGGGTTGTAGGTGATAAGTATATATAGGTCTTGGGGGTGTACAGTACCCCCAAAGTATGCATGGTGCATGTGAATGATGATCTAGCCAATCCCCTATTGACACCTGTAGATGCCAAATGATGACATAATATTCCCTCATGTGAGGGGGTGATATTATTATAACGATCTTCTACGTGCCATATGAGCCTCACGCGCACTGTTCCACGCGTCTCCCAAACCACGCGATGTGATGATGTCACCCTCGGCCTATGATATGAGGTCGAGGATAAAGTTCCTTCTGGTAGTGATTCTGGACTAATTTAGGCCTCGTACTGTCGTACCCTCGGAGGGTCGTCTGAGCCTGATGAGGGGTCGGCCCCTTGAAGGGTCGTCTGGGCCTGATGAAGGGTCGGCCCCTTGAAGGGTCGTCTGGACCATGATGAGGGGTCGCCCCCTTGAAGGGTCATCTGGACCGTGATGAGGGGTCGGCCCCTTAAAGGGTCGTCTGGGTCTGATGAAGGGTCGGCCCATTGAAGGGTCATCTGGACCATGATGAGGGGTCGTCCCCTTGAAGGGTTATCTGGGCCTGATGAAGGTCGGCCCATTGAAGGGTCGTTTGGACCATGATGAGGGTCGACCCCCTGAAGGGTTACGAGACCATCTTGGGCTCGTCTTGGTGGAGGGAGCCCTCGGCCTGGCTGAGGGTATATATGGGTATATCAATCACCCCCCAGACCTTAGCCATAGATGCTGTTGAGATGGCTGAGGGACAGTGTTTCCATTGAGAGGAGTGTATGGTCAGTTAGATGAATGACACCTGTCAAGCTGATGTGACACCTAGGCAGATATCCACTGTCGTTCCATTTTCCCAGGCATGACGGCTGCACACTTTGCTTGGGACTCTGTGCCCTAATGATGCCCTCCTCGTGGGTTGTGCTCTGCCTTGGTTAATGGGCCCACTCATTAGCTAGGTATTTAAGTAATTTTTTAAATCATTTCTTCTCTTCTTCTTCTTCTTCTTCGCACCCAAGCTCTCTTTCTCTCTCTAGATTTTCCATAGCTCCATAGCCATAGCCATTTCTACGACTTCTGCATCAAGCCTTGCCGCCCCTTCTCAGGTAATCCTTCTGAGCTAGTGCCATCTTTACATTTCATTGCTTTTCAACACTTCGACTGCTTTAGGTTTGTAGGGATAGATTTTTCTTTTGCTATATCATAACTTTTCGGTGTTCTTCTCTAGTGACTTATTCTTGAGTGTTCTTGGTTAAAACCTTTACTTTCCCTAGTTGTAATCCAAAAGTCCAGTTTAGTCAATTGCCAATTTGTTTGTAGTTAGGCTAGCCAAATTCTTCTAAGTGTAGGGTCTCCCCCTTAATGCTTAGGAGGCTTTACAGTTTAGCTGAGGAGTTCCCTTCCATGAGAGAGAAGTTATTTGTTGAGATCAGACGAGTAGAGGAAGAGGAGGAGAGGAGATGAGGGGCCGACCCTAATTGGGTGTGACCCATTTTTCCCATTCCTCTAGCCACAAAAAAAACCATCTGAGTCTTGTGGGTCGTCCTGTCGTCCAACCAAGAGTCATTCAGGAGAGATGGATGAGAGAGCGTCATCACCAACTGGCATTGGGCCTTCTGGGAGGAGAGAGACATCTAATCTTAGCCCAGGCCGACAGGCCGAGGGTGTGATCTCTTCCGAGGCTGTCCCTCTGACAACTTTATCCCCCCACGCTTTCCAGATGGATTTTCCTCATGGGCCTCTAACAGGTGATGAGGCCGAGGGAAAGGGGACTGAGGATGATGGTGAAGACTCAGATGCTGACCCAGTTGACACCTCCCGTGCCTCATCCTATATTTCCTGGGTCAGGGATCGTGACCTCCTGCTATGGAGGCATGCATTTGGTGTGCCCCCGAACATAAGTATGAGGGTCCCCTATGAGTCTGAGAGGGTTTTTGAGGATGAAGAGGGAGAGATCGCAGTGCATGAACAGATGTTTAAGGTCGGTGTTAGGTTCCCTCTGCACCCTACCATTGTGAATATCTTATCAGCCCTCGGCGTTGCCCCCTCTCAACTTCCTCCCAACTCCTGGAGGACGATCCTTGGCTACGTCTCCTTATGGAAAAATGCCTTTACTGACGAGCCTTCAGACGATCTGTTCTTGGATTGTTATAATATCACTTCCTCATCCAAGCAGCCTGGTTACTATCATCTTGGGGTGCGGAAGTCTGATAAAAAACTTCTCCACGTGGCACAAACCTCCAACCATGATTGGAAGAAGAGATTTTTCTTCGTCTCTGGAGGATGGGAATTTTTCGTCGAGGCCCAACATTTGGACGATGGTCCGAGGGTTCCAAGAAGATGGTCCAACCCCTCGATGAAGGCCAGGCCAGACCCCGAAGTTAGTCTGGATGAGAAGGATATAGTTGAGTATCTGAGAGAACGAGGGAAAGGGGGTGAACTTGCAAAGTTTGAAGATCTGATGACCCCTCGGTTCCTCAAGGAAGCTGGTCTGAGGGTTGTCCCCCTGACAGAGCTATGTGAGTTATATTATTTTTTGCCCAATCTTTGCTTTTTTTCAAGTGTTTCATCTTTGCCTCTGCATTTTTCTGACGTGTCATCTTCTTTTCAGGTCGTCCTGCAGGTATATCTGACCATCTTTGGGAAATGACTGCCCCGAGCTTTCTATCTGGTCTGGACAAGAAAAAAGTCAAGGAGCCTCAGCAAGCCTCGAGGAAGACAAAGACCGTGGGGCCGATGCATGTTGAGACGACCACCGACAGGTAAAAGTGGAAAGAGCCAGAAGTCCCCGTTGACCCTCGGCCAGATTCTAGGACGAGGGAAAGGGTGGAGGCGTCTGAGGGGACCGCCTCTTCTTCCAGTATGGGGGCCTTCTGGTCCAAAAACTTGGCGTTTTTGAAGGCCGAGCCGTCTTCTCTGATTGCCAACCTGAGGGCAGCCAAGGCGTCTCTCTTTTCTGCCCCCTCGGCTTTCGACTATGAATTCTTGTCCAAGATGCCCCCGACGAAGGTGTATGACTATGGTTTGCACACTCTGGCTCAGGTACTTGTTCTTACTTCATTTCCTTAGTTGAATTATTTTACAAACTATTTCCTCGACCTCTTAACAAGTTTATTTTTCTTATGCAGTCTGTCTGTGCTTTTACCTCGGCCACTAAATGGATGGCTGAGAACCAACAGAAGTTCCATGAGGCCGAGAAGGCCATTCAACACAAGGATGACCTGCAGACCGAGCTTGAGACTGCAAGGGCCAAGCTGGAGAGCGCCAGGACCGAACATGCCAGGGTCTTGGACGAGCTGATTAAGCAGCATGATGCTGATTTAAAGGATAGGGATGATCTCTTGAAAAAGAAGGAAGAGGCTCTGACTGCCCAATTCAAAAGTGATCTTGCCGAGGCCGTGAGGAAGGCAGAGGCCGATGCTGTTGAGGCTTACAAACTTTTAGATGAGTTTCAAGGCTTCGGTTTTGAATACTTGGAGAGGGGGATTAAGACGGCCTGTCGGTGGGTCGTCCTAAAGTTCGTTGATGCAGTGTCTGTCTGACCTTCTCATGAGGCAGTTCAACTGGACGATCCCCTTATTGCTAAAGCCCTAGCTCAGGTGGAATGTCAGCATGTAGAAGGCACAGGCACGTCTGAGGATCGGCCTGCCTTGGTCATAGAAGGGTCTCCCATAGATGTTGAGGCCTTGCCCTCTGACGTTGCTCCATAGGGTGGCTGTTTTTAGCCAATACCCTTTATGTACCCCATTTTTGTACCTTATTTTTATAGAACAAACCTTTGTACCCCATTTATAATATCATCTCTCTTGTTGTCTTCCATACTCGTCTTTTGTGTGATTTGTCTTGTGAATTTTTTATATTAACAATATCACTAGCCCCCTCTCTCGTCTTTCTTGAGGGTAAAGGAGGGGTCGTCCCCGCCCTCGACCCTCATTATGGCCGAGGGTGGTTTCATACCAACTCAATGATGTTTTAAATTAAGTCCCCCCTCGTCTTTCTTGAGGATAAAGGAGGGGTCATCCCGCCCTTAATCCTCATTATAGCCGAGGGTAGTTACCACCAATTTTAATTGATGTTTAATAAAGTCTTCCCTCGTCATTTTTGAGGGTGAATGAGGGGTCGTCCTCAGCATTGACCCTCATTATAGCCGAGGGTTGTTTTTACCAAATCAATGGTTTTTAAGTCCTCCCTCGTCTTTCTTGAGGGCAAAGGTGGGGTCGTCCCCACCATTGGCCCTCATTATAGCCGAGGGTTGTTTTTACCAAATCAATGGTTTTTAAGTCCTCCCTCGTCTTTCTTGAGGGCAAAGGTAGAGTCGTCCCCACCATTGGCCCTCATTATAGCCGAGGGTTGTTTTTACCAAATCAATGGTTTTTAAGTCCTCCCTCGTCTTTCTTGAGGGCAAAGGTGGGGTCGTCCCCACCATTGGCCCTCATTATAGTCGAGTGTTGTTTTTACCAAATCAATGGTTTTTAAGTCCTCCCTCGTCTTTCTTGAGGGCAAAGGTGGGGTCGTCCCCACCATTGGCCCTCATTATAGCCAAGGGTTGTTTTTACCAAATCAATGGTTTTTAAGTCCTTCCTCGTCTTTCTTGAGGGCAAAGGTGGAGTCGTCCCCACCATTGGCCCTCATTATAGCCGAGGGTTGTTTTTACCAAATCAATGATTTTTAAGTCCTCCCTCGTCTTTCTTGAGGGCAAAGGTGGGGTCGTCCCCACCATTGACCCTCATTATAGCCGAGGGTTGTTTTTACCAAATCAATGGTTTTTAAGTCCTCCCTCGTCTTTCTTGAGGGCAAAGGTGGGGTCGTCCCCACCATTGGCCCTCATTATAGCCGAGGGTTATTTTTACCAAATCAATGGTTTTTTAGTCCTCCCTCGTATTTCTTTAGGGCAAAGGTGGGGTCATCCCCACCATTGGCCCTCATTATAGCCGAGGGTTGTTTTTACCAAATTAATGGTTTTTATCCTCCCTCGTCTTTCTTGAGGGCAAAGGTGGGGTCGTCCCCACAATTGGCCCTCATTATAGCCGAGGGTTGTTTTTACCAAATTAATGGTTTTTAAGTCCTCCCTCGTCTTTCTTGAGGGCAAAGGTGGGGTCGTCCCCACCAATGGCCCTCATTATTGCCGAGGGTTGTTATCCAAAGGCGATCCTAGCCTTACTAGAAATGACAAACGCAAGAGGAGGGAAAACACTGATATTTCTCATTATCATTCCAAGTGTTTTGTTGGGGCAACACCAATTACAATTGTGGTCCGATAGGATATTACAACACTACTGATAGTATTTCTTCAAATGATCTGCATTCCAGGGGTTGGAAAAGGGTTCCCCTTTTAGGTTTTCTAGTCTATAGGTTCCAGGGACAACTTCAACGATGACCCTATATGGGCCATGCCAATATGGATGGAGCTTGTTGGGCTTCTGGCAAGTCTTTTTGAGGACTAAGTCCCCTACTACAATTGGCCTCTGCTTCACCTTCTGGTTGTAAAACCTTGCAGTCCTCTGCTGGTAGGCAGCTTGCCTTATCTCGGCGTCCTCCCTCCCTTCCTCAATCAGGTCTAAGTCAAGTCTTCTCTCTTCCATATTTCTCTGTGGGTCATACATATGGACCATGTGAGTAGGAAACCCAATTTCGGTGGGGATGACTGCTTCTGAACCATAAGCTAGCATGAACGGGATTTCTCCAGTAGAGGTCTTTACTGTCGTCCTGTAGGCCCATAGTACAGCATATAACTCATCTACCCATATTCCTTTTGCCTCCTTAAGTCTCTTCTTGATCCTATCTAGGATGGTCCTATTTGTAACTTCCGTTTGCCCGTTGGCCTGAGGTCGACCTAGAGAAAAATTGTTTGATACTCACCCTTTCATAGTACTTCTCTAAAGATGTATTCTTGAATTGAGTCCCATTATCCGAGATGAGGGTGTTGGGGAGACCATATCAGCATATAATATTTTTTCAAATGAACTGGAAGGTCTTTTGTTCGGTAATCGTGACCATCGGCTCTGCCTCCACCTATTTTGAAAAATAGTCAATTGCCATGATGAGGAATCGATAGTTATTGATGGCCGTAGGCAAGGGGCCTACTAGGTCGATCCCCCACACTGCAAATGGCCATGGGGATGCAATGGAGGTAAGAGGCTGATGGGGATGGTAAGGGATGGTGGCAAATCTTTGACATTTATCACAATTTTTTACATATGCCGTGGCATCTTTCCCCAAGGTCGGCCACCAGTACCCCTGGGTGACCACCCTCTTCGCCAGATACCTGTCCCCAATGTGGCTTGAACACGACCCCTCATGCACGTCTTGAAAAATGCGTGGGACTTCAGAGGGGTGCACACACCTAAGCAATGGGAGAAAGAACCCCTTTTTGTACAAGGTGTCTCCGATGACGGTGAATTTTGCAACTCTGTATCTTAACTTCTTCCTTTCTTGCCTTACTTCTGGAATCTCCCCCTCTTTAATGTATCTGATCAAGGGGTACATCCATGAAGCTTTCTTAGAAACATTTAAGCAAGTGCCAAGTGATCCCTCAGCATCTTCAATAGTTGGTTGAAGCAAAATTTCCACTAGGACTATCCTCCTGATATCTGTCCTAGTTGCTGAGGCCATCCTGGCAAGTGCATCGGCTCGGCCATTGTTGTACCTAGGTATCCTCTTCAATTTCACTTCTCTGAAGCTCTTCAGTAATGACCTTACTTTCTCAAGGTACTTGGCCATCCTCTCATCCTTGGCCTCGTAGGCTCCTAGTATCTGATTCACTACTAGCCTCGAATCACTATGGACCAGAATCTGGCCGACACTAAGAGACTTGGCCAAGGAGAGGCCTGCTATTAAGGCCTCATATTCGAACTCATTATTGGAGGCTGTAAAGTTGAACCTCAGGGCGTACTAAATGTCTGTACCATCGGGTGCTGATACTATCAGTCCAGCTCCACTTTCATTATCACAGGAGGACCCGTCAACGAAGAGGCTCCACACAGTCTTTTCCTCTGAGAAATTTCCCTCGATGAGGGATCCCTGTCTAAATAGGTATCTTCCCTCTTTGTTTTCGGCCACTTTCCTTCTAGCGGTGCTTGTCTCAGCCTTATTTGCAGGTGTGTCGGTGAGCCTGTCATGTTGGGTATCTGTCTTCCCGAGGCTCTCATCCTCGACTTTATAATCTTCCCAAGTAAACTCGACCACGAAATCTTCCAATGCTTGCCCCTTAATGGCCGTCCTAGGTTGATACACAATGTCAAACTCCCCCAGCTCTATAGCCCATGCCATTAACCTGCCTGATTTTTCTGGCTTGTGTAGGACCTGCCTAAGAGGAGAGTCAGTGAGGATGACCATTGTGTGGGACTGAAAGTATTTCCTCATCTTTCTTGATGCATGGATCAAGGCATAGGCTAACTTCTCCATCCTTGGGTATCTTTGCTCTGCTCCCTGGAGTTCCTTACTGTTGAAATACACTGGCCTCTGTACCCCATCTTCGTCTCTGACGATTGCAGTGCTAATAGCTGACTCTGAGACAGCTAGATACACATAGAGCCGTTCACCCTACACTGGTCGTGATAACAGCAAGGGAGACCCTAGTTATGACTTTAGCTCCCTGAAAGCCTCATCGCACTCCTCGCTCCATTAAATGGCCTTTCTTAGAATTTTGAAGAATGGTAAGCACCTGTCAGTGGCTCTAGACACGAACCTATTCAAAGCAGCCACTCGCCCCATGAGCCTCTGAACGTCTTTAATGGTCTTGGGGGTCTTCATCTCCATAAGGGCTTTTATCTTTTCAGGGTTGGCCTCGATGCCTCTTTGGTTGGCAATGAACCTTAAGAACTTCCCTGGGCCGACCCCGAAGACACACTTGGCCGAGTTGAGCTTCATCTGGTACTTGTCCAATGTGTTAAAGGTCCTCTCAAGGTCAGCCACATGATCCTCTGCCTTCAAACTCTTAGTCAACATGTCATCTACATAGTCCTCCATAAACTTCCCAATTTGGTCTTTAAATATTTTATTTATAAGGCGATGATACGTTGCCCCTGCATTCTTCAGGCCAAAGGGTATGACCCTATAATAGTATGCCCCCTTGTCGGTAATGAAGGCTGTTTTCTCTGAGTCTTCAAGGTCCATGAAGATCTGGTTGTACCCTGAATAGGCATCCATGAAGCTCATGAACTCATGGCCTGCGGTAGCGTCTACCATTTGGTCAATGCGGGGGAGAGGGAATCTGTCTTTGGGACGGTGCTTATTGAGGTCGGTGAAGTCCACACACATTCTCCACTTCCCGTTGGCCTTTGGGACAATGACTGCATTGGACAGCCATTCAAGGTAGATGACCTCTCGGATAAACTTAGCGTCTTCTAATTTTTTGACCTCAACCCTTATGACCTCATACTTTTCTCTAGAGTAAATTCTCCTCTTCTGCTTTACCGGCTTTGCACCCTCTACCACGTTGAGCTTGTGGCACATGATTTCAGGGTTGATCCCCGGCATATCTGCATGACTCCGTGCAAAGACGCTCTGTCTTCTCGTTAACAGTTTAATGAGGTCTTCCTTGATATTTGTCTTCATAGACTTGTCGACTTGGACATTTTTTTCCGGGTCATCCTTATTGAGGATGATGGATTCTACCTCTTCCACAGCCTCTCCTTTCTTCAGCTTCGTCTCGTATCTGGGGTCTAGGGTATCAATATTATAAGTGGTTATAGCCTTCTTATGTGCCTCTCTTTCTTCCGCAGAGTTGTAATAACATTCCTGTGTTATCTTCTGGTCTCCCTGAACTTCCCCCATCACGTAAGGGGTTAGAAATTTAATCATCTGATGGACCGTAGATGACACAGCTTCAAACCCCTTGAGGGCTACCTGTACCAGTATAATATTGTAGGCCTAAAAGACATGTTCATCCATCACAAAGAAGCTAACCTTATTGGTAAGCCATCTCGGCCACTCGTCCCCCATCCTGACATCGGCCTCATACACTCCGAGGGGATGAACCTTTTCCCCACTTAACCCAATTAATGGATGATGGTACGGGATGAGTCTAGCAAGGCTGAGACCTAAGGCTTTGAAGCATGGCCTAAACATCACGTCTGCAGAGCTACCCCCATCTACCAAGATCCTAAGCACCTCACATCCATGTACCCTGGTAGTGATGACGAGAGGGTCATCATGTGAGGCTAAGACACCTTTGAAGTCCATTCTTGAGAATCCCACTATCAGCGTATCCATATCGACCTTCTTCCTCTTTTTTGACTTTGCCTCCAAAGAGGTTGAGTGCACAATTTTTGTCACTGCCTTGGCTTCAGCTACATGGGCCTTCCTGTCTATGACCTCTGACCCTCCTCCTGCTAGGCCCCCCGAGATCATCCCCACACCGAGAAAGATCATATTAAGTCTCTTGACAAGCCCGTGGTCATCTCTTGGAGGGAGGTCAGGGTCGTCCTCATCGTCAGAAGGGTTGTCCCCTCTTTTTGGAGGATCTTCTCGGCATGCATCACCTCTCTTCTTTCTGGGGTCGTCCCCTCGGCCCCTCTTGAAGGAACTCTTATCAATGTACTTCCTCAGCTTCCCTTCTTTTAACATTTTTTCAATCTCATCTTTTAGAGCAAAGCATTTGTCTGTCACATGGCCATGGTCTTAGTGAAATTCGCACCACAGGTTTTTGTTCCTCTTGTTGGGGGCTGCCCTCAATTCTCAGGCCATTTCAGGGACCGATCACTCTTTATCTCATTGAGAATATGTTCACAGCTGACCGTTAGAGGGGTGTAACCAGCGAACTTGTCGTCCGTAGACCTCTTCTTCCCCTCTTTGTTCTTCTTAGGGTACTTACCCCCACTAGTGCCTCCTTTTTCATCTTCATATTTTACGACCATCGCCTCTTCGGCATTCATCACCTTTCCTGTTGTCGACAGCAATTCAGCCATCGTCCTCGGAGGGTCTTCAGCGAGCTTCCATAACAGCTTCCCCTTTTGGAGTCCTACAATCAGGGATGTCATAGCTATGCTCTCCTCATAGTCTTCCACCTCTAACTTTTCTTTATTGAATCTGGCTATGTAGTCTTTTAGACTCTCATTCTTCCCCTGCTTAACATAGAGCAGGTGTGTGGTCTTCTTCTGTGGCCTCACCCCAAAGCAAAAGTTATGGATCAATCGGTCTGCCAACTGCTTAAAGTTTTCAATAGAGTTTTTTGGAAGAGACATGTACCAGACATGTACAGCCCCAGTCAGAGTACTAAAAAAGGCACGACACCTCATCTCATCTGAGATAGAGTATATGTCTGTCGCTGATTGATACATCTCAATATGATGGACAGGGTTGGTACTCCCGTCATACCTTGGGGTGACCACGGGTGGCTTAAACTTTGATGGCGTAGGGAAGTTGACTATCTTCGCTACAAAGGGAGAGCCTATGGAGTATCCTCTCTGAAGAGGGTCCCGGCTCTTCAGAATATCACCGATTTTGTACTCCAGTCGCTGGATTGAGTCATTCCAGGGCCTTGTAGGGTCGGCTTGGCCGATGTTATCCCCTGTCGCCTCTTTGAGGAGGACGGATGGTTCTGCTGCGGCAAGCCTATGGCGGCTGTTTACTTCCCCCTGGTCGTCGTCCCGTCCTTGGGGTCGGCCATCTGTTGCCTCCCTTCTGGACCTCGCAGCACTTCTTGATCTGGATAATTTTTCCTGCAGGTCATTTACTGGGCCCAGCCTCTCAAAGGTCGACCCCCTGCTCAGGCGATCGAAAGCAGAGCCTCTCAGGCGATCGTCAGGATTTTGCCTTCCACGCTTCCCTCTGCTCTCCTGGAGAGGTCGTACAGTATTATTGGAGACCTCATACGGCTCCCAACACTCTATGAGGGCCTCCTCTCCCTCCAGGTCGTCATACCTGTCCTCAGGGTAAGGGTTTCCTTGCCTCCCCAGGCATAGACGTCGGGGGTCAGCAACATCCCTCCGCCACTGAGGGGGACACAAGTATTTGCATGGTGCCTGGGGTGGTCCCCTGGCCTCATGCTACCCTGGAGCCGCTGTCGGAGTAATCCTCTCAAGTGAGACCCCTGGTGGTCTTAGTATGTTCTAGCTTAGAGCTCTGAACTGCTCCTGCATGATCCGCTGGCTTGCTGCCAGAGACTTGAAGGCTGCCGCCACATTAGCCATCTCAGACTGAGGTGGTGGCTGACTGGAACTGGGTCTTATTCCACTATCCGGTGGAGGGAGTGGTGGTGGTGGTGGCATCTCCTATGCCATGTGTTTGAGCTATGAAGAGATGAACTGAAGAATAGACTGGTGAGCTTGAGAACCTTAATGGGTCTCTTTCAATGGTGAAACATCTCCTCACAGGGGGATAACTGGCTCACCACCAGAGTGCCCAGTGAGGTCAAGTTGTACAAAGGAAGAGATGTCTTCTCGTTCCCACAGACGACACCAAACTGATGATGCTGAAATCTAGCACCACCAGGTATGTGATGATGATCTCAAACAGTAGTAACCATGGCAGCCATAGAGATGTATAGGTATAAGTGTGTAGAAGGAGATGAGTATAAGAGGAATAAGACAATGATGCATAGTGGTTCAGCCAATTAGGCCTACATCCACTATGGGTGTGTGATCCACTAAGTATGGGCACTAATGGCCTTGGATACAATGCACATAAGCTCCCTTTCTCTCTCTATTGTGTATATAAGCAGAGTTTTTGCTAGGGTTACAATTATTGATCCCTCCCTTCTAGGGTTATAGGTGATAAGTATATATAGGTCTTGGGGGGTGTACTGTACCCCCCAAGTATGCATGGTGCATGTGAATGATGATCCAGCCAATCCCCTATTGATACCTGTAGATGCCAAATGATGACATAATATTCCCTCGTGTGAGGGGGTGATATTATTATAACGATCTTCTACGTGCCATATGAGCCTCACGCGCACTGTTCCACGCGTCTCCCAAACCATGCGCTGTGATGATGTCACCCTCGGCCTATGATATGAGGTCGAGAACAAAGTTCCTTCTGGTAGTGATTCTGGCCTAATTTAGGCCTCATACTGTCGTACCCTCGGAGTGTCGTCTGAGCCTGATGAGGGGTCGGCCCCTTGAAGGGTCGTCTAGGACTGATGAAGGGCCGGCCCCTTGAAGGGTCGTCTGACCATGATGAGGGGTCATCCCCTTGAAGGGTCGTCTGGGCCTGATGAAGGGTCGGCCCCTTGAAGGGGTCCCTTCAAGGGTCGTCTGGACCATGATGACGGGTCGACCCCTAGAAGGGTCGTCTGGATCGTGATGAGGGGTCGGCTCCTTAAAGGGTCGTCTAGGCCTGATGAAGGGTCGTCTGGATTGTGATGAGGGGTCGGCCCCTTGAAGGGTCGTCTAGGCCTGATGAAGGGTCGACCCATTGAAGGGTCGTCTGGACCATGATGAGGGGTCGGCCCCCTGAAGGGTCACGAGACCATCTTGGGCTCGTCTTGGTGGAGGGCACCCTCGGCCATATCAGACACTGTCCCTCCACCTACACGAAGTACCCCAAAAAACCGTGCCACTGTCGTTTGGCACCCCTCCATCTATGCCGATCAACACCCCCTTTAAAATTTGGTACAAAAAGTCAAAAAAATACCAAAAAATCCTGAAAAATCCTTGGGAAATTCCTAAAATCACAAGATTAATTTTGGGAACATTTTGACCAAGAAATTTTTTTTTCTACATCCCAGCTAAATTCCAAAAAATAATTTTCCCCAGTAATGTCTCTAGAGGACGCTCCAAAAATTTCAAAAATTCGCCAGCTCAAAATCCTCGGATCATTCCCTATTCCACAACGAAACTTAAAACCAAATGCTTCCCCAAATTTCCAGAGAAATATCACACATTTCTAGTGTAGTCCCCAAATTTCCCAAAGGAAAAACAAGCCCGGATAATTTATCACCCCTATCTTAAGCCCTCAGAATTGGCTTTGACCCACAAAATTGGTCACCCCTAAATAAGCCCTCAGAATTATCTTTGACACTTGATCTTATCTACTTATGCCTGTAGAATTGTCTTTGACGACATAATTGGTCATCCCTATCTTAAGCTCTCAGAATTGTCATCGACCCTCATAATTGGCCACTTCTACTTAAGACCGCAGAACAGGCTTTGACCCTCAGAATTGGTCACCCCAAATAAGCCCTTAGAATTGGCTTTGACCCTCAGAATTGGTCGCTTCTACTTAAGCCCACAGAATTGGCTTCGACCCTCATAATTGGTCGCTTCTACTAAAGCCCGTAGAATTGGCTTTGACCCTCAGAATTGGCTTTGACTCTCAGAATTGGTCGCTTATACTTAAGCCCATAAAATTGGCTTTGACCCGTAGAATTGGTCACCCCAAATAAGCCCGCAGAATTGGCTTTGACCAGTAGAATTGGCTTGTGTTCTAACGGTATGCCCCGTGCATGATTCAGATAATCGATTTGTGTTCTACGATCGTTTTTCAAAAAAAAATCTGCACGGGACTGCCAATTAGCAGGTCTTGAACCCTGACAATCGGCACTGTGTCCGGGGTCACATGCAGATAGGCACCCCCAGGGATAGGTTGATAGGCACCCCTGATCCTATACATAGGGTCCATGACCTGACTCCCAAGATATGATAACAGATCCATCTGCATCAGTGATCTCAACAACATTCCCTCAAAATCAGTGAAGTTCCATCCAAGCTTACACCCCCATCCTTTACATACTCAATTTGGAAATATCTTTACCTCTCATCAACATTCATCAACACTCAAGGGAGTTCATCCAAGATCAAAGATCAAGCTTCAAAGAAGGTCCAATTACTTCCCTCTCTCTTTGAATTCCTTGTTTTTGCATAGTAAACATTAGATTCATAATCTAGTTCTTACTTTAGTTCATACACCTTAATATCTGCACTTTTATCAGTATATTGTACATGCTTTATTTTCTACAAAAATCCCAAAAAAAAATAAAAGAGGGTTATACCCATAAATTCAGAACGGAATTATCTATCACACTTTTTTCCAAAACCAAAACAACACACTTTTTACACATATAATTAAATTCCATTCGAATCTATGGGATAAACCCCACCCAATGCTACATTCTAATTACGTGGACTTTAATGCCTTTATAGGCTACGTAGGCATCTCGAACTAAAATCCGAGACTGGAGTCCAATTTTCCAATTTTCTCAATTTCTCAAATTTCTTAATTTTCTAAAACCTCCCATTTTTCATATATATATATATATCATAATTGTTTGCGTTTCATCCAACACATATTATCGCTCCCTAATAACGATCAATATCATGATGAACGCACAAATCATACTTTCTACATATGTTATTTTGGAAATATTCCAATGGATAACCTCACTTTACCTTGTCTATGGCTCCATTATATAAACATACACACACACTTCAAGAGGATATAAAGGAAGATAATAACATTAGCCCATGAGATATTGAAAGGGAGGTATTGGTGACTAACACTTTCCAAGTTCGTAACTTAGCCCCCGGACTTTCGAACTATTGGTTTCGTACGCATCAGTCTGTCCTTGATGCCCCTATCTCGAAGTTGAAACATTTCTTTTGCCTGTTTTGTGCAAAATAGGTTGGCGACTCTATCTCTTCACATTTATCCTATAATACCCCGTATTTATGTGTATTTAGAATTTAATTAATGGAACGATTAAATAGAAAACACGGACCTTATATTTAAATTACGTAAGTAGAGTAATTTAATGTGACCTTATATTTAAATTACGTGAGTAGAGTAATTTAATGTGACCTTATATTTAAATTACGTGAGTAGAGTAATTTAATGAGACCTTATATTTAAATTACGTGACTAGAGTAATTTGAGATGATCTAAATGTTAAATGGGATGATTTAATATTTTAAGTTGAGTTACTGAAAATGACTTGTGAATAACTCATGAATTTACCTTACGTCATAACGAGTGATATGGGCGTATATGATTTAAATCTTAACCGAGAGCCAAACATGGGCTAACGAGAGGTTGAGATAAGAAATATTATATGAGTGACTCAAATGACAATTTGGAGGTCACGGTTAGCTCCGAAAGGGTCGAAATAGTCAAAATAGTATACCCACGGGTACTAGTTGGGTCCTAGGACATCTTTGGGCTAAGTCGGGACCATTCAGGGACATTTTGGTCTTTTAAAGAATAGGTGTGGGAAGACCTACGAATTTTGGAGTCTTTTATCATCTGATTAAATAAGGAATTAGGGTTAGAAACCTCATAACTCACGGAGAGGCCATTAGAGAGAAAAGAGAAGTTATTCTCAAAGCATAAAAAAGAGAAGTGTGAGAGATTTAAAGAAATCCTTGAAACTCAAGCAATTGAAGAGTGAAGAGTGAAGAGTGAAGAGTGAAGAAGATAAACAATCAACTCTACAACAACCACGAAATCATATCATCTCTGAATCAAGGCAAGTGGTTATTTACAAAATCTAAATCTGAATTATAACATACATGTATAAGATGTGTAGAATAAATGGTTTTTGAATAATTCTTGAAGGAAGTTTTGATACATGTTTGGGATAGAACTTCCATGTAGTTATGTTTACATCTGTAGAGGATCAAATTACAGAAGAAATATGATTCCTATTACGAAATATAAATCTGGATATATGATGATTTAAGATAAAGAAACCATATATCTAGGGTTTTGAGAAGTTCAAAATAATTGTGATTTCTGGATGATTTTCCTGAAGATTTGATGATATATTAACGTTAGGAATAGTCTATATCCATATATAAACTGATTAGTGATGTTAGTATAGAGTTCCAGAAGATGTAATGGAGTTTGGAGGGGCTAAAACTTAAGAAAGACGAAACATGTAGAAGCTGCCCAAAAAATTCGATCGATCTATGATGAAGGTCGATCGATCGACCCCTGCTGTTTTCCTGAAAAATCTTATTGAGTGAATTTTCTTCAATGGTCGTCACTTATTGGGAAGTTTATAGTGGTTTTATACCTACACTAGGACTTGATAAAGACCAGTAGGTAGAGGGTTGAGACCCATCATAGTCATTCGGAGAAAGACTTAAAAAAATGAGTAGATAAACAAAGAACGAACGGGTCGAGTATCGGAAATGGTGAATTTAAGTTACGAATGGAGTTAACATGAATTCAAAATAATTATCAGTAGGGTAAAGATTAACTAACTACTGAATTAATGGGAGGGGTAACTAGGGCCCTTAGAGTAGTGCATATACTCAATTAAATGCGATAGTGAAAATAAATCGTAACTTAACAAGTACGGTGAATATAAGAGAATAAAATATTACGTACGAACGTGATTGATAGGTCAGGTGTGCACCTACTGATTTGTATGAACTTTTAGGTTAAGAGAATTATACCTAAATTGATTGTGTTAGGGTCGATGAGATATTCTGAACTAACATAGAGTTATTATATGTTTTCGGTCGATGGAAAATACAAAACCAAACCTTAAAACTGGTGTCGTGATGAAAGATTCCGAGACATAATAAGTGTATATAAATAAATAACTGGGGTCGATGTATTATTCCAAACCAACTCTTACTTAGGGTCGATGAGTTATTCCGAATCAAGAGTCCTTTATGTGTGTTATAAGGACGTATTAGTGATAACTAATATTTAGTATATGTCGTGTGATAAATGTATACTGTAGGTACAATCTATTGACGTGAATAGTAGATAATAAGATGGACTGATAATATTTTAGTAATAATTAAGTGGTGAGACTTAATTATAAAAGAAGAACTAAGATAACAAGAGATGAATAAGTAATCTACGCGTAAAACATATGAGATATGAATTATTAAAATAATGCATGTATGATATGGTGACTTAGAGAGTAGATAAGCCCAGTGGAGTATTCTAGTCTAGTTAGCTTGGGTAGTATAGCTAGATGGACTAAATACCAACGCTAGGCATGCATTATAGGAGAGGGGTGAGGTAACTCAAGAGAGTGTACGAAATCTTAACATGTATAATCAATAACTCATATTTGTGATAGCTGCCTGCAAAATATTTTTAAATGTTTTGAGTACTAATTCTTGCTATGTAAAATCCTTTTTGAAAACCTTTTAGGTGCCCAGCCACAGGGACACCCATCCTGACTTCATTCCAGGGATTTTAGAGATGCAACACATGTGGATGTTGCAGGGCTTGCTTAGACGATTCTTTTATTTTAGATCTAGTGTAGGATCTCAATTTTAGTACTCTCAATTTTCGGACATGTTGTCCAATCTTTACTTTTGTAGTTATTTCGATATCTTGGATTTGGAGTTAATTTTATTTCAGTCATGGTTTTCGGTGAAACTTCATTTCATTCAGTTATTTATGATGATTGGTTTAGTAATGCTTAAATCATATTGTTCCTCATGAGTTGTTTTACCTGTATAATGAAGATAAAATTTGGGACTAGCTTAATTTCACTTAGGTGATTAGTAATTAAAAAGTTTTCGACAGTGATGCTAAGAATGAACCATTTAAGAAACCTAATTTAAATTGAATTAAGGCTTGATCACCCAAGGTGTAATTAGGCGGGGAGTCACAGATGGTATCAGAGCATCAGGTTCTAGTGTCCATAGGATATGTATGGCTTACTACATTTCAGCATAGCGTTCGATTGTGTTAGAGCCCTACTATTAGGACTGTTGATCCATTTTCTGCTTTTGTGATATCGTGCATCTGCTCTTAAAATTTTGTATAGATTGTGTACTTATAAAATTTGATCTATTTTCAGATACCACCAAGGAGATAGAGAACGGAGAGGGATGAGGAGAGGGAGGCTCATCAGGAGCCACAGGTGCCACTACCCCCACCCCCACCCGAGTTGATTTCCACTACTCAAGTTGCAGTGATAGTGGCTCAGGCAGTCGAGACAGCAATGAGGGCCATGGTAGCCAATTTTCCTCAGCCCCAAATACCACCTCCCGTAGCACCAGCAGTTCAGGTTCCAACAGGGCCATCTTCTTGGTAGCGAGTCAGAGAGACATTTCAGAAATGACATCCACCCAAGTTTCAGGGTAGTACCGATGTAGTGGAGGCGTACAACTAGAAGAAAAATATCCAGCGCCACTTACGCTTGCTAGAGTGCACCGAGGTACATAAATAAATGCTAGCTACTTTTCGTCTGTAGGGAGAGGCCTTACAGTGGTGGGAGTCAGTTACCACCGCCGAGGATAGGGACGCAATGATAATTTTTGAGTTTTGGGTGCGGTTTGACCGCAAGTACTTCCCTCTAGCGGCAGAGTCTGAGATGAGGAAGAAATTCAGTGAGGTGGTTCAGGGAGATCGCTCGGTTGTTGATTATGAGGAGGAGTTCACCCGTTTGGCTAACTTTGTGCCGAACGAGGTGAGCAATGAGGAGCGGAAGAAGTCAAAATTTATGGATGGCTTGGCATGGAAAATCAAGCAACATTTGATCGGTAATCCAGCATTGGTAAATTATACAGATGTCGTCAATGCCGCTCTAATACACTGTCAGGATCATCATTTCCATGCAAAGGGAAGCAAGAGAGGTTAGCATAGCCATCAGGGTTAAGTGAATGGAGGTAGTGTGAGCAGCACACCACAACAGCAGATAACAGGTTAGCTAGGGCAGAATTTCCAGTATGGGAACTCTGCCAAGAGGTTTAGGCATGGAAGGCATCGATTTGACAGACAGGTCCAGCAGGGTCCCCATGAGCCAGTTCATCAAGGCCGACAGGGCCAAGGGAACCAAGGAGGAGTCTAGTAAGGCCAAGGGCGTCAGGGCCAATAGGGCCAAGGGCAGAGGTAGTTTCAGGGTCAGTGTTTCACATGTGTCCAGTAGGGTCACAAGAGTAGAAATTGTCCACAGAAAGACAGATCACAACAGCAGGGTGCCCAACAGGGGTAGGAGGCTCCGTTAGCCCCAGCAGCAGCAGCACAGGCCCCGCAGCAGCAGCCAGTCCAGATGCACTATGGGCGTGTGTTCAACGTCCGAGATGTTCCATTCTAGCCAGCGCCTCCAGCACCGCCAGCAATCGCGGGTACGTTTCCTATCCATAGGTTAGAGGGTAGTATTCTGTTTGACATGGGGGTGACACATTCTTCTATTGTCACTAGATTTGCACGGGCATCCTTCCTCTTAGAGACGGTCGACACTCATCTTATGTGTGTGGAGTCACTGATGGGTAGTGGGTCCCTTATACCCTGGATTTGTAAGGATGTGGACATTATGGTCGGGAGATTGAGTCTATCGATAGACCTCCTGGTGTTGGATATGGAGGGTTATGACGTCATCCTAGGGACGGATTGGTTGGCGGGTTATAGGGCGATGGTGGATTGTTATGAGAGGAATATGTTATTTTCCATTCTGGGACAGGTGATGTTCCTAGTGGTAATGCCTCTTCCCGAGGGAGGATCGCGCACTCATCTCTATTACATAGAAGAAGAGACCTTACAAGAGGTGGTTGTCCCTATGGACTCAATTCCAGTAGTGAGGGATTTTGAGGACATCTTTCAGGAAATACCAGGGTTACCGCCTAGTAGGGAGGTTGAGTTCGTTATCGACTTAGCACCGGAAATGAGACCAATTTCTAGAGCACCATATCGCATGGCTCCTTCAGAGATGCGAGAGCTGAGGGAGCAGATTCAGAAGCTCTAAATCTCGGGTTTCATTCGGCGCAGTACATCATCGTGGGGTGCATCGGTTTTATTTGTAAAGAAAAAGGATGGATCATTACGGTTGTGTGTGGACTATAAAGAGCTGAAAAAGGTGACAAAATGAAATAAGTATTTGTTACCTAGGATAGATGACCTGTTTGATCAGTTGAGAGGTGTTGCATACTTCTCAAAAATCGATCTGAGGTTAGGTTACCATCATCTACGCATAAGGGAGGAGGATGTACCTAAAACCTCTTTCTTGTCACGGTACGGGTCATATGAGTTCAGGGTGAAGCCCTTTGGATTCACTAATCTGCCTGCAGTGTTCATGGGCCTCATAAACAGGGTATTCAGGGAGTTTTTAGACCAGTTTGTGATCGTGTTCATAGAAAGCATTCTAGTTTACTCTCGTACGGAGGAGGAGCACACCGAGCACTTGCGTATGGTTCTTCATACGTTACGGGACCACCAGTTATATGCCAAATTCGTGAAGTGTGGATTTGGGCTGGGGGATTTTTAGTTTCTTAGCCACGTGGTGTCAAACAGAGGTATTACTATTGATCTGAGTAAAGTATCAGCTATGAGGGAATGAGGATAGCCCATGACACCGACCGAGATTCATAGCTTTCTGGGATTGGCAGGTTACTATCGTCGCTTCATCAAGGGGTTTTCAAAGATTGTCGATCCTTTGATAAACTTAACTTGAAAGGTAGTACCGTTCATGTGGAGCGACCACTGTCAGTTAGCATTTGATGAGCTAAAGGGCAGGTTAACATCAGCACCCGTACTTGCCTTATCGAGGAGTGGATTGGGGTACCGGGTCTATACTAACGCATCCCTGTAGGATCTTAGGGGTGTGTTACAACAGGAGGAGAGGGCGATAGCTTATGCTTCTCGAAAGTTAAATCCACAAGAGAAGAACTACCCCATTCACGACCTCGAATTAGCAGCGGTCATTTTTGCTTTGAGGATTTGGAGGCATTATCTTCTGGGGGAGCAGTTCACTCTTTTCACTGACTACAAATCACTTTAGTATCTCTTCATACAGAAGGATCTGAATATGAGAAAGATATGATGGTTAGAATTCGTGAAGGATTACCACTTTGACATACAGTATCATCCTGGTAAGGGTAATGTGGTGGCAGATGCGTTGATTCGATGACCTACTGGAGTTGTAGCTGAGACTTGGAAAGCTAAATGGAGTGAGCTCCAGTTAGAGGATAAGATAGCCAGGGCATTCATGGAAGTTATGACCATCACTCCCGAGATCGTGATGCGAGTATTGAGAGCTCAGGCGGAGGACCAATTCTGTCAGGACAGGGTGAGACACTTATTAGTCGAGGGCATAGAGTCTTACTCAGTTAGTTCAGAGGGAGGTCTACAATTTAATGGGAGGTTAGTAGTACTCGGAGACGAGGAGTTTAGGCAGGCATTGATGATTGAGTCTCACGGTTCTAGATTTTTGATACATCCCGGTGGGGACAAGATGTATCAGGATATGCAGCGACAGTATTTGTGGTCTGGTATGAAGCGAGACATAGCAGAGTTTGTCTCAAAGTGAGCTATATGTCAGCTGGTGAAAGTTGACCATCAAAGACCTTCAGGAGTGCTACAGTCGCTAGAGATTCCCGTGTGGAAGTGGGAGAGTATCTCGATGGACTTTATTACTGGACTACCGATATCGCAGAGAGGTCATGATTCCATCTGGGTGATAGTGGATCGACTAACCAAGGTAGCCCATTTCTTACCAGTCCATACAAATTTTGATACGATGCAGTACGCGCAGCTATTCATTGCAGAGATCATTAAGCTGCACGGGGTTCCTATTAATATTATGTCTGATAGAGATAAAGTGTTTGTGTCACACTTTTGGCAGAGTTTTCAGGAGGCCATGGGCACAGAATTGCGATTGAGTACGACATACCATCCGCAGACAGACGGGCAGACTGAGAGGGTAAATCAAATGCTTGAGGACATGTTGAGAATGTGTATCCTAGACTTTGGTGGAGTATGGGTGAGATATCTCCCACTGGTAGAGTTTGCGTATAAAAACTCTTACCAATTCACTATCGATATGGCACCATTCAAGGCACTTTATGGTAGGCCTTTTCGTTCACCCGCCTATTGGTTACAGGTGGGGGACAACAAGCTATTGGGGCCGGAGATGATACAGGTGACTTCTGCCAAAATAAAAATAATTTGGGGACATATTCGGATAACTCAAGATAGGAAGAAGAGTTATGATGAAGCCGGTAGGAGACACATGGAGCTTGAGGTGGGTGAACAGGTTTTGATTCGGGTATCTCCTATGAAGGGGATTATGAGATTCGGAAAAAAGGGGAAGTTAGCGCCGAGATTTGTAGGACCGTTCCCTATTATCGAGAGGGTGGGGACGATAGCATACAGATTGGGACTTCCAAAGCATTTTCAACGGATACATGACGTGTTCCATGTGGCGTCGCAGAAGAAATACAGGAGGAGCGAGAGAGCCTTCTGGTACGTCCCACTAGAGAAGATTGATTTGCAGCCTGATGTCTCGTATGAGGAGAAACTTGTAGCTATTCTGGATCATAGCGAGCGTAAACTACTATCCAAATTAGTGAGGTTAGTGCGAGTGCAGTGGGGGAACCACAAGACTGACGAGTCGACTTGGGAGCGGGAAGAGGATATGCGAGAGCAATATCCAGAGTTCTTCACCGCATGTATATTCTAAGTTTGAGGACAAAATTCCTTTGTAAGGGGGGAAATATGTAATACCCCGTATTTCTACGTATTTAGAATTTAATTAATGGAGCGATTAAATAGAAAATATGAACCTTCTATTTAAATTTCGTGAGTAGAGTAATTTAATGTGACATTATATTTAAATTACGTGAGTAGAGTAATTTAATGTGACCTTATATTTAAATAACGCGAGTAGAGTAATTTAATGAGACCGTATATTTAAATTACACGACTAGAGTAATTTAAGATGATCTAAATGTTAAATGGGATGATTTAATATTTTAAGTCGAGTTACTGAAAATGACTTGTGAATAACTCATGAATTTACCTTACATCATAACGAGTGATATGGGCGTATATGATTTGAATCTTAACCGAGAGCCAAACATGGGCTAACGAGAGGTTGAGATAAGAAATACTATATGAGTAACTCAAATGACAATTTAGAGGTCACGGTTAGCTCCGAAAGGGTCAAAATAGTATACCCAGGAGTACTAGTTGGGTCCTAGGACATCTTTGGGCTAAGTCGGGACCATTCAGGGACATTTTGGTCTTTTAAAGAATAGGAGTGGGAAGACCTACGAATTTTGGAGTCTTTTATCATCTGATTAAATAAGGAATTAGGGTTAGAAACCTCATAACTCACGGAGAGGCCATTAGAGAGAAAAGAGAAGTTATTCTCAAAGCATAAAAAAGAGAAGTGTGAGATATTTAAAGAAATCCTTGAAACTCAAGCAATTGAAGAGTGAAGAGTGAAGAGTGAAGAGTGAAGAGTGAAGAGTGAAGAGTGAAGGAGATAAACAATCAACTCTACAACAACCACGAAATCATATCATCTCTGAATCAAGGCAAGTGGTTATTTACAAAATCTAAATCTGAATTATAACATACATGTATAAGATGTGTAGAATAAATGGTTTTTGAATAATTCTTGAAGGAAGATTTGATACATGTTTGGGATAGAACTTCCATGTAGTTATGTTTACATCTGTAGAGGATTAAATTACAGAAGAAACATGATTCCTATTACGAAATATAAATCTGGATATATGATGATTCAAGATAAAGAAACCATATATCTAGGGTTTTGAGAAATTCAGAATAATTGTGATTTCTGGATGATTTTCCTGAAGATTTGATGATATATTAACGTTAGGAATAGTCTATATCCATATATAAACTTATTAGTGATGTTAGTATAGAGTTCCATAAGATGTAATGGAGTTTGGAGGGGCTAAAACTTAAGAAAGACGAAACATGGAGAATACCGAACCAAACCTTAAAACTGGTGTCGTGATGAAAGAGTCCGAGATAGAATATGTGTATATATATAAATAACTAGGGTCGATGTATTATTCCGAACCAACTCTTACTTAGGGTCGATGAGTTATTCCGAATCAAGAGTCCTTTATGTGTGTTATAAGGACGTATTAGTGATAACTAATATTTAGTATATGTCGTGTGATAAATGTATACTGTAGGTACAATCTACTGACATGAATAGTAGATAATAAGATGGACTGATAATATTTTAGTAATAATTAAGTGGTGAGGCTTAATTATAAAAGAAGAACAAAGATAACAAGAGATGAATAAGTAATCTACGCGTAAAACATATGAGATATGAATTATTAAAATACTGCATGTATGATATGGTGACTTAGAGAGTAGATAAGCCCAGTGGAGTATTCTAGTCTAGTTAGCTTGGGTAGTATAGCTAGATGGACTAAATACCAACGTTAGGCATGCACTATAGGAGAGGGGTGAGGTAACTCAAGAGAGTGTACGAAATCTTAACATGTATAATCAATAACTCATATTTGTGATAGCTTCTTGCAAAATATTTTTTAAAAGTTTTGAGTACTAACTCTTGCTATGTAAAATCCTTTTAAAAACCTTTTAGGTGCCCAGCCACAGGGACACCCAGCATGACTTCATTCTAGGGATTTTGGAGATGCAGCACATGTGGATGTTGCAGGGCTTTCTTAGACGATTGTTTTGTTTCAGATCTAGTGTAGGATCTCAGTTTTAGTACTCTTAGTTTAGGAACATGTTGTCCAATCTTTACTTTTGTAGTTATTCTGATATCTTGGATTTGGAGTTAGTTTTATTTCAACCGTGGTTTTCGGCGAAACTTTATTTCATTCAGTTATTTATGATAATTGTTTTAGTACAGCTTAAATCATATTGTTCTGCATGAGTTGTTTTACCTGTATAATGAAGATAAAATTTGGCACTAGCTTAATTTCACTTAGGTGATTAGTAATTAAAAAGTTTTCGACAGTGATGCTAAGAATGAACCATTTAAGAAACTTATTTTGAATTGAATTCAGGCTTGATCACCCAAGGTTTAAATAGGCAGGATATCACATACCCTTACACCAATGACGGTCGAAGGAACCTTCCCAATAAGGGTGCGAGGCCGCGGTGCAGCCTTCCCGAGGGGGAGACATATCTATCTCTATCTTTCTCTCCTCCCCCAAGGCGCCGCTCCGGGATGGCCATAATCACAACTATTTAATCTTTTGAATGTAATCAACCTAGGATCACATGGACTTTATAGGGTTGGAATGTAGGTTTGGCTCAAGTTATGAAATTAAGAAAATATGTACGAATTCAAAGTGTTCGAAGATAAAAACTCAGGAAAATGTAAAATGCGAGCAATTACAAAATTTTAAAAAATAACTCCATAACAAGCATTCAATATAACAATGGAGAGAGTAAACAAAGCTTATTGAACACTATACACAACATATACAAATTTGCCTTTCTTTTCTTCTTTCTCTATCTTTTTCTTCTGTTTTCTGCTTTCCCTTTTTCTTCACTTTTCCACTTCTTTCTTTTCTTTTCTTTTCTCACTTTCGCATTCTTAATTGCAACCACATAACACGAACATCATTCAATCCCAAGTATCATTCAAAACAAAGGTACAGAAGGTGATAAATATGGCTTATAAATCCAATTTGGAGTTGGTTATGGGATTTGGGGTTATGATACAAAAGGATATATTTATGCTCAAAGGGGTTAACGAGGGAAAACATTTAAGGTGAGGTCAAGGTCAATATGGGTGATATAATCAAGATGTCCTATGATCATTTCCTACAGCTTTTGCAATTCTCGAGTCAAAACAAACTTTGAAATCATGCTCAAGCAACACATTTCGTATATGAACTCAATTAATTAACAATCAATGAAAGAGTAGTGATATTACCAACGATTATGTATAAGTATATACAATGCAATAAAAGATTACCGAGTTATAAAAATCTTTAACGAAATCAATAAATCAAGAAAAGTACATGTGCTCATGGGATTAAAGTTTAATTCATGAAGTTATTCATAATATCAATAAATTAGGACAAAAGTCTAATAACTTCTAAAATCGAGAACATGGATCATTGAGTTATCTATTGGATCTGGCAATAATTAAAATTTATCATGGGAAACATAGGCAAAATGCCCAACAAATGAGAAAATAAAAGAAAATCTTTTTGAAATTTTTAATTTTTTACAAGAAAAAAATTCTTAGAAAGAACATATAATCAAATCAAAGAAAATACCAATGAATGGATAGAATATCCCACACCCCCTAACATAAAACCTGACATTGTCCTCAATGTGAATTAAGAACCAAGTTAAAGAGAGAAAAAGAGCTATATTACCCAAAAATAGAACGATCTCGTGAAAGTACAAGTCCAACGATTCTACAAAACATGTTAGTACCAAGCATAGAAAAACAAATAACAAAAACTTAATCAACTACACTAGACAAGAAGTAAGAATAAAGAAAAATTAGAAAAATAATACAAAACTAACTATTTACAAGCTACAATTTTAACTTCTAACTAACTATACACTAGAAGTTAAAATTTTTGAGGGTCCGCCCAAAACACGATTTGACTTTGGAGGATCAATAGGGGACTCTCCCTTTTATGCATACCTTCCGGAAAATAAGAATTCCATTCAAACAAAGGAAGGCGAGTGTAAGGCGAAAGATATGAATATCACCATTAAATTTTTTGGAGGGATGATGAGGAGTTTGGATAAAATGGGTGACAAAAACACGTGGGATAAAAAAAACAAAATTTCCTCCCAAATATTTTTCAATTCGAATGGGAGGTGGCGCACATGGAGGTAAAGTTGCCATCATGGGAAGCAACTCGAGCAAGTAATCCTCAACGGTGAAAGGGTTAAATATTTTAAAATTTTGAACAGATTCATCGGACACTTGCATTGGTTCGACAATATAGAAAAAACATGGGGACCGAAGAAATTCAAACTCAAGAGATAAATCGTTATCACTTGAAAGTTTCGAAGGATATTAGATCATTTTCAATTAAATATTCTTCTTTGGGGGCCAAAGAAGAAATCATTTCATTATAAATGGATACTACGTCAATTTCTTCCTCATTTTCATTATTTGTTATACCATGGGCCAAGTCAAGAATGGTTAGTTCTCAAGTAGGAACAAAATCCTCATCTGGTTCAAAACATACCTCGACTTCAAAAGTCTCGGAAGAAAAATCGTCGTCGGATTCAAGTAATAAATCCAACTCACGCTCCCAACAATGATTTTCTTCCCGATAACGATTTTCAAATTTTTCAATTTCAAGAATGCATAAGCCTTCACCGAAAAATCATAGGCCGAGGCGCAGATTCTTGCAAATGAGAACTTTGAAAATCATCCTTGGAACTACTATCAAAATCATTATTATAGGAATTTTGAAAGCTATTACAATTCGTTTCAAAATTATTATCATAAGGATTTGGAGTCCCAATATCGGAATAATCATTCTCAAAATTTTTGTAATCCATAACTTAACTTTAGTAATACTCACCCAAAGACATTTTGGATGTTTCAATTTCTTGGTTTTGTAAGTATTGACCAAAAGTCATAGCTGTAGGGGGATTTTGAGAATTATCATTACTATTACTGAACAAATTGGAATAAGACATGCTTACCCCAAAAAATATCTCAAGATAGCAAATCCCACAAAGTGATGTGCGTACGAAAAATTCAAGCGTTTATTGACGCTCAAATGTAGAAGTACTACAAAAATTGTTAACAAAAAAAATACAAATAGAAAGAAAATATTACGAAATACTAAATCAATTATATTATAAAATAAACTGGTCCCCGACAATGATGCCATTTTGATGGAGGGAGATTTTGTCGCTGGGTCGCGTCACCAACGCCAGTCGTTTATAATGTTCGGCTCACTAACTCAATACAAAATTTAAAACTATGACTACACTCTTTTATGGGAGTATAGCGGCCAGTCTGGGTATCGAAAATCCACACAGACTGGTTGCTAGAATTTAACCGATTTAATACTTATAAAATAAAAGTGTAAAAGGAGATTTTAACTAAAAGGAAAAGATAATCTAGGAAATTGTATTTGAAATATATTAATAAAAGGAATAAAAACTATAGGTTGTGACAGATATCCCTCACCTCCAGTTAATTATTATAAATGGTTACATGGGTCTACAAATTTAGTAAGATCCAATCTCATTTCAACAATTAATCAAATTTAGAGTTGTCACCCCCTAAATCATGGTAAACGCCTAATATGATTTTGGCATAAACAAATACCCCGGATATTACAAACTCAATGTAGTAAAATACAGAGCATACATGATATACACCGTTAAATCTCCTAGGCTACAAGGAGAACCCAATCGAATTAAATGAATCAAAACCATCACGAAAATAAAGAAACTAAATCAACCTTTGGTGAGTTCAATCCAACACAACCTAATTTAAGTTAGACACTAAGCATGATGAAATGCATAAATTAAAACAAGTAATTAATTAGAGCAAACAATAAATAAATAAACCACAACAATTTATCCAGGATTGGAAATAAATAACAAATTATGAAATAAAAGGAGTAAAAGCATAAATAACAGGTAGAAGATAGTGAATAGTAGTTCTTATTTTAATGGGCATTACCCAAAGGAAAAAATAGCAGAGGGGAGACTCCACAACAAAACCCCCAAAGCTTCTCTAACCCTGGGAACTAATAAAATAAGATAAAAATAAGATGTGAAAAAAATAAAACAAGTCATCCTTTTATTCTAAGATCCAAAAAAAAAACAATAAAAGAAAAAGGGAAAAGAAAAGTAAAACAAAACACAGAGATCTTGGCCAAACTAAAGGGAAGCAGGATTGGAAATTAAACATGGTCGGTCGATCGCGGGTCGTGGTCGATCAACCGGTAAGAAAGGTCCAAACCTATTGCTTTAGTGGATGACCAAAAATAGAAAGGTCGGTCGATCAGTGGGAGGGGGCCGGTCGACCGGTGGTAACAACACATACTAATAATTTTTTTCAACCTGCTACCATTTGCCAAAGGCCATCACTTTACTTTATGCCAAAAGCCAAGACTTGCTACTAATTTTATTTATGTCCAAACAAATACCACCCAAGAATCTTCAATGGCCGAGACCTGTTACTTGCAATTTTGAACCAAGACATGGAGGTCATTTATTAAAATGTTTGTTTAAGAATTCACTTTTATTTTTTCCCCGATCAAAGGCCCATACAATCTTCTTTAGGACTTGGATTTGTGCACCATTCATGGAAACGCGAATATTTTTCAAAGGTATTCAACTTCCGTGAAAACTTTGGGAAAAAATCCCAAAGTGTGAAATTACTAAATTGCCCCTGAACATGCGATAGTCGACGGAGCTTTACTGGAATGTAACCAAACTTCACAATGAGCACCGTAACACCTAAAAAAGCTCGATAATACCTAAAAAAAGCATGTTAACATATAAAATGGAGGTTTCTGGTTATCGAGCATAATTATAGGAATTAAAGTACTCGAGAGCGCATTAAATGCATAAGTATAAAGGGTAATAAGTGCTATAATTAGGGACGAATCACAGAGCATTCTTGCATGTTGGGTATTAGGCCAATGAATCTTGGTAACCAACTGAGCTAGATTTATCTGAAGAGACGTTCCACACGTGAAGCTTAGTAACGTTTGGGAGTTGATACACGTTGGATCTCTAGGACGTTTAGTTTAATATGTTGGACATTACTTACATGGAGATAACGTATTGATCAATGAGATTTTATATGGTTTAGGGCCAATGATCAAACAAGTATGGCGTCGAGAGAACTAAGGGGCGTTCACGCCCCTAGTAGAAAATTGGAGAAATCTCAATAAGAATTGAGTCATGATTCGTAGGGTATTCGAGTATACCTTTACTGTATGGTCATGCATTGTATGTGTGATTGATTTATTGGATGTATATATATGTGTTATACGTATGTGATGTATGTGCGAGTGTACACATGGTATAGGGTGTATGGGCGCCCTAGCCATGGCATACGAAAATAAGCATATGTGAGACTTTTTTTGTTATCTCATGGGATACGGGTATGGGATAAATGTGTATAAGCCTATGATATTTGTACATGTCACATTTTGATGCTATACTTTAGCAAACTTTGAGGACAAAACTCCTTTGTTAGGGGGTAAGAATGTAATACCCCATATGTTTGTGGATTATATTTATTATTTATTAAATGAGAAATAAATTAATAAATGGGATTAATTACTACGTGTGTGGTTTAGTAATAAAAAATTGCCATAACTTAGATAATAAATAAAGTTTGCATGCAATATGATTTTTGGGTAACGTATGTTTGGAATAATTTAAAGGTTAATATTAATTATGTGATTTTTGGATAATGTGTATGCATAGAATAATTAAGTGTATAAGTTATCAAGGCCGTGAGGTATTTTTTTGAGTGTTTTGGGTAGTATTAGTGGGATTGGATTATAGAGTGCCATGGAGACTCGGTTACATATTTTTATTATCTTAAGTTGGGCCCGGGGGGATAGGATTATCCTTAGGGTAAGTTTTAAACTAATCTTACGTGTATTTTGGCCTCATTTAGGGGCCCGAAAATAGGCCTTAAGTGGAAATTCAAAAATTAGATATATAAATTCAGATTATGACTCTTTAATGAGTCATTTATCATTGGAAAAGAAAATCATAGCATTACGAGGCACATTGGAGAAGTGGAGAAAACTTGGAGACGCAGATTTAAGCTTATATATAATGTTCTTCAAATTTTAAGAGAAGAATATCTTGCAATATTCATAATGAATCTGTAAATGATTTAGAATGCATGTTTTTTCCCTATTAAAATCTGAGTTTTGAAGCATTATTAAGGATTATTTTAATTATGTTGATGATTTGGTTTAATTATAACTAGTATGAATCTTTATAGGTTTAAAGACTTGTACCCTGAAGAGAAAAACATGAAATTGAATGAGTATAGAGTGTAGATCTGAAATATGATTTATGTTTTAGGATGAAAATCAATTATTAAGAATTATCCCCATGTTAATTTGAGATTTATTATTAGAATTGTAAACGAAGATACTTTATAATTAATTGACAATGAGTTAAGTTGAAAAGTTTGAATCTTTAATATTTAACCTTATATTGTATGTTCTTAAACACATATGATTATGAATATGATTCCCAAGGTGTCCTTTCAAGAATAAAAGAAAATAAAACCAAAGAATGATCGAATCATTAAATGAAGAAATCAAACAATTAATGAAGAAATGAAAATGATTTGAGATCCAAGAGATCCATCTTGTATAGACCTTTAGACTTTGAAGGGAGATCTTGAACATCTGAGAAGCTGGAGAAGCATTGGGACTGATTTCCATGAATGGCAAGACTAGAAGCTACTGAATTCGAAATTCGATATATGTTGAGCTGGGAGAGTGGCTAGAGAAAGTATATTTTGCGTGGTAAATTATGGTCTTGAGAAACTACAGGTCGTATAATTAATTTAGAAATTAATGAGGAGATTTATATGTATATGTTACGAGAGAAGGTATATAAAAGTATAATCAAGCACTCATAGTTTATAGATGTATTAAACTAGGAGTTGGATTAATCAACGTGGGAGTTGATAAACCTAAGGACATATTGGATAATCCTGTTAAAGATTTAGTTAATTTTGGGTACACATGAGAGTACACGGTATCCTACTTGGTTGTTATGTTTGACAATAGTTTGAGGAATGGTAAACCTAATTATGTTACACACCAACATTTGGAGATTTGAATGTTTTGGGTACGCTTGAGTGTATGTCCAACATTTATATATATTGTGTATATATATTTTTTGATTATGTGAAGATACCTTTACTATTCGGGAATTTATCGGCTAGTGTTGTCTCCACGATCGAGACTGTATACCATATCCCAAATTGATGATGCAGGATGTAGTGGAGGTCATTGTTGATACCAAAATTAATACGCTGACGTGGACGAATAATACTGAGACACGTGTCAATATACGTGGCACAATAGTAACGAGGAAGTTCATTTCCCTGACCAATTCATGTTCTCTCCGAGCAGCGAAGATACCCCGAGGAACTCCAGCACTCCGAGGTACTCAAGCGCTCCGAGGAACTCTTGATCAACGAGCAACTAAGGCGGTCCGAGCTGCATCTTGGTCGTATCATTAATTACCAGATAGACAACAGTTCAACTATTCATTGAATGTTTATAATCTTGACACACACGCTACATTAAATGTATTACCCTTTCATGTGTATATCATTTAATGTATCAACCCTTTCATGTACAGCCTCAAGGCTATAAATACCTTGTATCATCCTCATTCAAGGGGACCCGGAATTTCTCGATTGAACTTGTAATCGAGAATTCCCAAATACTCAGCAATAACATAACAGTGGACGTAGGCCATTCTTATAAGGCTGAACCACTTTAAAAATCTTTGTCTCATTTTATTTATCTGTGATTGAATAATTAGAGCGATCTAGTTTTTTACATCAACAGATTGGCGCCGTCTGTGGGAAACGACTGTTGCTATCGTTTTTCACCAAAAATCATTTATCATCAATGGCGGATAATCCCGAACCCAGTAATCAAAATGCTGGAAATGTTGGAAATCCTCTGAATCCATCTGTACCTCCAGATCTGGCTGGAATTATGACGAATATGGCTGAAGGACAAACCGCCATGCAAGAAACAATAAGGCAACTCATTCAAACTCTTCACGGCGGTGCACCTACCCATTCAAGGCAAAGGAGTTATCGTGGGCAATCGCGATCCAGGCGTACTGGGTCACATCGTAATGAAGAATCTAATGATTTTTCTTATCAACCTGGGCGAACTTCATCGATAAGGGCTACGGATACAGATCAACATATCACTCTCTCTCCGGAGAGAACCAGCGCCCTGGAAATATTAAGCAGGGTGTCTCCTTTCAGTCAGTTAGGACCAAGGAGAAATATGAGTCCACCTAGAGCCCCATCGAGAAGTTTGCGACCACCATCAGGTTTGAGAGAAGGATCAGCACAATCACGACCAGCTACTCGTCGAGATAGATCTCAGGAAGCTACGTCAGAACAATCAATTGCTCGGACTAAACGGCCTGAGGAAGGAAATGAAGCATGGAAAGGTTCCATTCAGCGATTGGAGGATAGACTTGGAGAAATGGCTAAAGAAAAGAATCCCTTACAGAGAACTTTTGTTCAAGGGACACCTTTTGTGCAGGCCATTGTGACTTTTCCTACACCATCGAAATTTAAAGCACCTGTAGTGACCCTTAAGTATGATGGAAAGACAGATCATGTTCTTCATATAGAATAATACCAAGCTGCTGCCGACATATATGCCGTCCCCGACGAGATGAGGTGTAGAGCATTCTCGGGAACTCTTACCGGATCTGCACAGATATGGTATAACAATCTTCCTCGGGGTAAGATTTTGACTTTTATTCAGTTAGCCGAATTGTTCATTGGCAATTTCTGTTTTGGAGCAAAGCCGGTAAAGCGAGTGGCGCACTTGTTAAGTGTTAGACAAAAATCAGGTGAGAGTACTAGAGATTACATAACTCGTTCTAATAACGAGAAGTTGGAAGTCATAGATTACGAAGAAAAGACAGCGATCACTGCTTTGATGAGTGGATTGCTGCCTAACAAGTTATACTATACTTTGGCCAAAGATCCACCTAAAACAATGTCAGAGTTGATGGCAAAAGCGGCCAAAATCATGAATACCGAGGAGGCTATGGCTGCGAAGAAGAATATGGATAAAGAAACCAAGGTGGAGGTTGACAAATCTAAGAAGAAAGAGTAAAAAGGTAATGGTGGTGACAAGCACTCCAAGAATAATAGGACATCATGGGAAGTCCTGAAGAAATATGATAATTATACTCCATTGAAGATGGGTATTAATCATGTTTTAGAAGAAATCAAGAATAACGAAGAAATCAAGTGGCCAGATAAACTGAGGACCAATCCTGACCTGAGAAATAGGGCCAAATATTGCGAGTTCCATAAAGATCATGGCCATACGACCAAAAATTGCATAGCCCTTCAGAACGAGATTGAAACGCTCATCCGAAGAGGAAAGTTGTCAAAGTATGTAGATCGCAGAGGTGAAAAGAAGAATGATGATAGAACTAGAGATCGTTCCAGATCTCCTCGTCGGACGGAGGAGAAAAAGAAAAGAGATCATGAAGATGATCCAGATGAAGACCCCGATCTTCCAAAGAAGCCAAGACAGCCTGAACGAGAGGTATTTTCCATACGTTTTGGGTCAATTGATTGTAATGTTATTACAGGAGGAGATGCTGGAGGGGGAGACCTTACTGCAGAAAGAAAGGCCTATCTCGGAGAGGCTCAAGCCTGCTCATATATTCAACGAATAAATCTTGCCGAGGATGATCGTCCAAGGAAGGTAAATAAAGAGAAGCTAGTTATTGGTTTTTCAAAAAACGATTTGGCGAGTGTTCTTTACCCTCACGACGATCCCTTGGTGATCAAAATGAGGATGAAAGATGTGGTGATTTCAAGGGTGTTGGTGGACAATGGTAGTTCGGCAGACATCATGTACTATTCATGCTTTGATAGCTTGAATTTGAAATTATCTCAATTGGAACCTTATCACAGACCCCTTCTGGGTTTTGCTGGCGAGAAAGTTTTTCCACTTGGGACGATCAAGTTGGACATATTCATTGGAACTTGGCCTGCTTGTCGAACAGAAAGAATACGCTTCTTTGTGATGGACAAGAATGTGCAATCAGCCTACAACATCATCATGGGAAGAGTTGGTTTGAAGAAGTTCGAAGCAGTTCCATCTACAGTTCATCAATGCTTAAAATTCCCAACAAACTTTGGAGTAGGAGTTGTGAAAGGTGATAAAAAAATAGCTCGGGAATGCTATTATTCATCTGCCGAGCAAGAGGAGCTTGAGGAATCAAGGAAAAAGACTACTACCTACCAGGTAGAGGAAGGTACAGAAATTGAAACTCTTGATCCCAGGGATGAATCCCAACTTGTAAAAGGACAGGTGGTAGAATCTACAGAAAATGTTATTCTGGACGAGGAGCACCCTGAACGAGTAACCCAGATAGGTTCTTCGTTGGATGCTTCAATAAAATAAGAGTTGATAGCTTTCTTGAGAAATAGGAAGAATACTTTTGCATGGAGTCACGAAGACATGCTAGGAATAGATCCAAACTTTTTATGTCATGAACTCAATGTGAATAAGGAGATCAAGCCTGTGAAGCAGAGAAGAAGAGTGTTTAGTCCCGAGAAGAATCAGGCTATACAAGAGGAGGTTGAGAAGCTCCAGAAAGCCCAATTCATTGAAGATGTGAAATATCCAGACTGGTTAGCAAATGTGGTGATGGTAAAGAAGAAGAATAATAAATGGAGAATGTGTGTTGATTTCACTGATCTCAACAAAGCATGCCCGAAAGATCATTTTCCATTGCCCAGAATAGACCAGCTAGTGGATGCTACTTCGGGACATGAGCTGCTCAGCTTCATGGATGCATATTCTGGCTACAACCAGATCAAAATGAAACCTGAAGACAGGGAGAGTACTTCTTTTATTACCCCAAGGGGAACTTATTGTTATAATGTCATGCCTTTTGGTTTGAAAAATGCAGGTGCAAGATATCAGCGGCTGATGAACAAGGTTTTTACCGAACAAATCAGTTACAACATGGAAGTCTACGTCGACGATATGCTAACAAAGAGCAAGAAAGCTGCTGATCATCTAGTTGACTTAAGCCAGACCTTTGATCAACTAGATAAATACCAAATGAAGCTCAACCCGACGAAGTGCACCTTTGGAGTACGAGAAGGAATGTTCCTCGGATACATCGTCAACCAACGAGGTATTGAGGCAAATCCAGAAAAGATCAAAGCTCTTTTAGGGCTACGATCCCCAACGACGAAGAAAGAAGTGCAGAGTCTTACAGGATGAGTTGCAGCGCTCAATAGATTTGTGTCCCGAGCAACTGATAAATGCCTCCCATTCTTCAAAACACTTCGAAAAACTTTTGAGTGGACTGATGAATGTGAGAAGGCCTTTCAAGACTTGAAAAAGTATTTGGGAGCACCTCCATTGTTGTCCAGGACAATAACAGGAGAGAAGTTGTACTTGTATCTGGCAGTATCAGAGAATGCAGTTAGTTCAGCATTGATCAGATTGGAGAATGGAGTCCAGAAACCAATCTATTACGCAAGTAAAGCTTTCCGAGGTGCGGAAATTAGGTACCCAAAGCTGGAGAAATTGGCATTGGCATTAATTGAAGCAAGTAGAAGAATGAGGCCATATTTCCAGGCCCATACCATCGTCGTTTATACCGACATGCCATTGAGGCAAGCCCTTCATAAGCCAGAGAAGTCAGGAAGACTGATGTACTGGGGAATAGAGCTCGATGAATATAATATTGTGTATGAACCTAGATCATCATTGAAAGAGCAGGCTGTAGCAGATTTTATAGCAGAGTTTACATACCCTGATACCCCCGAGGTACAAAAGTTGCTCGCTGACCAACCTGTGGATGTTACAGGATCAACAGACATAAATCCAGACCAACTCCGGTTGGTAAAAGGACTTGTGGACGTAGAAGGATCATCAACTTCAAACTCAGACCAGCTCCGGTTGGTAAAAGAGCGAGAAGAGATGATCGACGAGGAGCGAAAAGTGTCAGGGGAGGATGAAAACAAACAACAAATATTTCACCGAGGAACTCTATCAGATAAAGAATTCGAAGACAGGTTACCCATATGGAGATTATATGTAGATGGCTCATCTTGCACAGCAGGTTGCGGGGCAGGAATTGTTTTAAACACCCCAGACGAGATTGACGTGGAATATGCTTTACGATTCCAATTCAAAGCCTCTAATAATGAAGCTGAGTATGAGGCCATGATAGCAGGTTTAAACTTAGCAAAAGTTATGGAAGCACGGCAAGTAATTGTATTTAGTGATTCTCAATTAATTGTAAATCAGATGATAGGAACATATGCAGTTAAAGGAGATTTAATGGCAAAGTATCATGCAAAGGTGATGGAGTTACTGACAGAATTTGATGCCATTCAATTGGTGAGGATATCGAGGATGGAGAATGTACAAGCAGACGCACTGGCCCGACTAGCATCAGCTACTCGTACCGAGCTGCGAAGAACGATACCAATTGAAGTATTAGAAATTCGGAGCATAGATGAAAACTTGACGATGAATGTTATTACCCTTGATTTAGGACCATCTTGGATGGATCCCATCAGGACATATATTGAAGAGAGAGGATTACCAGAGGATAAGATCGCTGCCAAAAAATTGAAGTATAAAGCTGCTCGGTATGTATTAACTAACGGTATTTTATATAGACGAGGAATTATGGCAGGTTTGCAGAGATGTGTACATCCCTCGGAGGTGAAGGAATTGATTGAAGAAATCCATGAAGGGTCTTGTGGAGCTAATGTAACAGGTCGAACACTTTTACAAAGGGTAATGACTCAAAGATACTATTGGCCGACGATGAGGGCTGATTGTATAGCCTATGCTAAGAAATGTGACAAGTGCCAACGTTTTTCCTCTATCCGACGAACTCCACAATCATTGTTGACACCCATAACTTCCCCTTGGCCATTCGCCATGTGGGGAATTGACTTGGTGGGACCATTGCCGACCACCCGAGGAAGATCCAAGTACCTCGTCGTCGCAGTAGACTATTTCACTAAGTGGGTAGAAGCTGAACCCCTTATCGACATGACGTACGAGAAAGTATACCAGTTCGTTTGGAAGAATATCATCTGTCGATATGGTCTCCCTCATGCCTTCATCACAGACCATGGAACCCAATTTGATAACGAGGAATTTACTGCCTATTGTCATCAGTCGAACATTTTGAAGGTTCATTCAGCACCAGGCCATCCTCAAAGCAATGGACAGACTGAAGTGACGAATAGAACACTGCTAAATGGTTTGAAGAAAAGGCTAAGTGAAGCTAAAGCTGACTGGATTAACGAGCTACAATCAGTATTATGGGCTTACCGAACAACTCCCCGAGCAGCGACTGGAGAATCACCATATATGCTGGCATTTGGAAGTGAGGCTGTAGTACCTGCAGAATTGGGTCTCCCAACACATAGAGTGCTGAATTTCAATTCCCCAGTCAGCGACTTGATGAGAAGACTGGATTTGGATATGCTCGAGGAAGTCAGAGAAGAGGCAGCCATTAGGAATGCTGCTTACCAACAACGCACAACTCTGTTCTACAATAAAAGGATGAGGAAATGTGACTTAAAAGAGGGGGATTATGTGCTAAAAAAGGTAATTCAGAAACACAATAAATTGGAGGCAAACTGGCATGGGCCTTACCGAGTTACAGAAGTTGTTCGACCAGGAACTTACCGAATAGCAACTCTAGAAGGAGAAGAATTCAAGAATGCTTGGAATGCTGAACACCTTCGCAAGTATTATCAATGATGTAAAATATACAACGGTTCCATCAATATGAATAAAACAATGATGTTTTCACCATTTTCCTCTCTTTTGTTTGAAAGTTTTTCGGGGAATACTAGTGTTGTACACTACGCTGCGCTGCTCGACAGCAAAAAGAAGACGATAGTTCAGACCCACGACCAACTCCGGTTGGTAAAAGGGCGAGAACCAAAAAAATATACTCCTTTGGTTAGGAGGCGTACACTAGCGTGACCAACTAAGGTTGGTAAGATAACTAGTGGACAAGATAGTTCGAAAGAACCAAAAAATATACTCCTTTGATTAGGAGGCGTACACTAGCATGACCAACTAAGGTTGGTAAGATAACTAGTGGACAAGATAGTTCGAAAGAACCAAAAAATATACTCCTTTGGTTAGGAGGCGTACACTAGCGTGACCAACTAAGGTTGGTAAGATAACTAGTGGACAAGATAGTTCGAAAGAACCAAAATATATACTCCTTTGGTTAGGAGGCGTACACTAGCGTGACCAACTAAGGTTGGTAAGATAACTAGTGGATAAGATAGTTCGAAAGAACCTGATAATTCAATAATCAACTACGGTTGAGGGAAGAACAATATTATTTGATTTGAAAATAGGCCAATAAGTTGGTCGGAAGATAAAATCATTCCAGAAAATATAAAGAATTCCAAACTGAACCAAGTATAGTTGGTCGGTGATCAACTATACTTGGTCGACGAGGATAAATTATCGACCCTGGTTGGTCGGACACATTTTATGAAAAACGTTTACCAAGTATGGTTGGTCGGGGATAAAAACCCACCAACTGTAGTTGGTCGACAAACACAATTTAACATCCTTGGTTGGTTGGAAACTGTTTAAACATTTTATACTCATTACTTTATTATTAAGTGATTGAGCAACATTGATACTTGTAATTTTGATTACTAAGTTGGTTGATGAACAGCACCATATTGTTATCTTTTTAACAGATACATATACACAAATGTAAAAATGTTTGATAAACACAAGACAATCGCAATACAAATTTGCAAACAGAAAATGAAATTCTTTCATTAAGATCAAAATATATTACAAGCTACATATATGTGCTAATTATTACATTGAAAAAACTATTCTATTGGTTTCTTTCCTTTAGCTTTTGAAACAGGTTCCTCACCGGCAGGGGGATCTTTTAGGTAAAGAGGAGAATTGATGAAATTAATATCTCTGAGCATTCTGACGTTCATCACAGAAGGTGTATCCAAGAGATGCTCGGGACGAGATAATTCAGTCTGAGAATGAAGACTATAGTCCCCAAGATATTTTGAAATTAAACTCCGAGGAATGGAACGAGCTGGGATCCATTCCATGTCCAATTTGAAAGGTGGCACAGGCAAATCTAGTAACCCTGGAGCATGATAATCCCATAAAAAATGCCCTTGCTCCAATTTCAGTACACCTAGGGCATTCAACCACCCCTGCTTATAACCTTCATTATTGGCGTGTTCAATACGAGCATCTAAATGAACAAGGGCTTCATTGTATCCTGCCATCCAAAATTCCCTGGGCTGTTTATGGAATTGGAAAGTTAATCTATCCAATTGTTCGTGAAGGTTCCTGGCAAAAACATCTTTATCATTCAAAGCAGACTTCGTTGCAGTAAGTTGATCTTCCAAAGATAGATTTCTCTTGGACAATTTAGATAAAGCCCGATCTTTGGCGTTTAATTGGTATGCTTGAGTCTCCAAAGTAGACTGAGTGCGAGCCTCTTCAACATTACGGCTAAGAACTCTTGATCGACTCCGAGCAGCAACTGGAGAACTTTGCTCCTCGGCAACATTTTGAACTGCTCTTCCTCGCCCACGAGAACCTCTTCCTCGTCCCCGAGCAGTCACAGGAATAACAGATCTTCTTAAGTTATCCAGTTCTTGCCTTAATTTGGCATTCTCAACCTCTAAAAACGAGAAACCTTCATCGGTAACTTGTACTAAAGCAGTGGAAGATGACGCTGCAGATTCATACTGTGCCAACTTTTTCTGCAAATTATTGTTCTCTTATTCCAGCAACTCAGCAATCTACCTGCAGGCCTCAACTTCACCTTTTAAAGTTCTTTCTCTAACATCGTATCCAGCAAGGATCTTTTTATGGCCTATTTCAGAAGAAATCTGCTGATATCTATTTTCATACTCCTTGTGTAGCAAAGCCGTTGATTCATTGTGTTGATTCTGAAGATCTTCTAAGGTACAATGAAGTTCCTCGATCAATTCATAGTAGGCCACACTGTTGGCCACAGCTCGGTCGAGTAAATCCTTCAAGTACCGATAAGCCTCAATTGTTGTTCTGAGGCATCATGGCCAAGGATGTCCGCAATTTCTGATACACTCAAATTTGTATGACCAGCTTTATAGTACTCATGACATTGCTGCATCAGCTTTGTATCATGCGCGGATATTAGGTCCATTCTAGCCACAAACTAAGGATGAGAAGACAACAATCAACAAAAACAAATCATCAACAACAGAGATGAACAAAGATGTATTTTATTAGATCACAAAAGGATTACATTGTTTGATTACAAATAATGAAAAATAGAGATGATACCGAACAACTTCACACCTTTTCCTTATCTCCCAAGACTTTCTCGGGAGACTGGGACGAGGAGCTTGGTTGCTCGGTGGTAACAGCAACTTGATCAGCCTGAGTTGAAATTTTCTCAGGAGGAGGAGGCATGGAAGAAATGTCCTCATTGGCAGAAGATATAGATGCAGAGACTTGATCACCGATGGCCATGGAAGTATCATCAGAAATAGGCTCATCTTCTTCTTCTTCTTCCACAATTGGTGGGGGAGGACCAGGGAGGTGTAGCTGGAATAGCCCAGAGTCGTCCTCAATCTTCAATTCCTGCAGGGCAGCTACCCAGCCATCTCGGAAGTATTTCAACTTCCCGTATTGAACTTGGGATGTCATCGCAGCAATCCCCTTGTCCCATCCTTTATCCCAGCCAGCGCTGAAGGATTTCTTAATGGTGAGCTTTCTTTTCAGTTTCTCCGAGGAGAGCTTCACATCCAATTCTTCCTTTTGGACCTTGATATCTCGCAGGGCGGACAACTCTTCCTCTTCCTTCTTCAGCTTATCTTCAAGCTCTCCAAAGTTCTTGAGCTTAATATCATACTTCTGATGTTCGACCTCTAAATCTTTCACCTTATCCTCCAAACTCTTGGAGATCTCAGCCATCTTTACCTTCTCGGCCTCAACTGTAGATAACTTTTTCTCCCATTCGGCTTTGTCCTCGTCATACTGCTGAAGAGAATCCTTCAAAGATTGGGTTAAACCCAGCAGAGCATCCTCTACACCAGACGAGGAGCTGGAAGCTTTAATTGCGTTGTCCTTCTTCACGATGTTATTGAAACAGTTCACCAGCTGAAAGATGAGAAAATAGTAAAGTCAATACAAAAATGCAAGCATTCAGAGAAAGAAAGAAAACTCAGAGTATGAGAAATTTACTGAAGCAAGATGACGAGTAGCTAGGGATGTCAGCATATCCCTAGAAATTTTTTCATCAATTCCTTGGACCTCGGGTATGATCCAAGTTTTTACCGAGCTCATTGCAGAGCTCGGAGGAATAATGGTTGGAACACCAACACCACCAGCTGGTAGAGAGGAGACAATTTCAGCCAAATTGACTGAGGATGATTTCCTCAATCTTCTCAAAGGGACTTCAACAGCTTCAACCAAGGAAGAACTCTTGGTCGGAGAGATAGTAATCACTTCCACAGGAGCAACGTTCTTGCTCGGAGCCACTGGGGGCTTCTCGGTAGTTTTTGAAGGCGCAACATCCACCTTCTTAGTCCCCTCTGGGACATCAATTTTACTTTTCTTGGCCTCAGCAGCAGATAAAATGTCATCAAATAGAGCAGGAGGAGCTCTTTTCTTGCCCATTCTCTGACTTAAAAGGATGTGAGAATCTGAAGAAGAATCCTCTGGAGTTGAAGCTGGTTCAATAGGACGAGCAGTATAAGAGGTTGTATAGCTCTTACACTGTAGCAAATATGATGCAGACCTGATGTGCTCGTCTGCAACGTTCTTATGCAAACCCCAGATAAGTTTCAGATGCTTGATATTAACCTCTGACTCTTTTGGAGTTTTTCTTTTACTCTCAACTGTAAACAAACACATAATAAAATATCAGTCATACATTTTGTCAAACATAATGAATTCGTAAATTCAGAAAAGAAATAAAATGAAAAATAAACCTATCCCATTGCCATATGGGGGACATCTGGGATCGTTGTATACTTCATCTCCAATTAAAGGGGCATATTGCCAATTTTCAATAACCACCCCATGTTCAAAATAATCTCTATTTGCATCAGGGAGGTTAACTACAAGAGCCCTATTCAAAAACCTAGTTTTTAAGTAATAAATATTATCTAGAACGGCCCATCTATAGCAGTACATAATTTCAGGGATCCCTATACGAGTCCCATGAGTTAGATTTAATTTATACACCCCATTAATTATTCTCCATGAATTGGGGGCTATTTTTGCAGGGACAAGATCGAAATACTGACAAAACTCGAGACACAATGAATTTAGTGGAAAGGAAAAACCACATTCAGCAATAAAAAGACTGGGGAACCAATGTCCCTCAGCCAAACGAAAGTAATTTTGAGGTTCAGAAAGCTCCTCCAAAATTACCCAAGATGGGATGGAAAAGTCAGAACGGAATTTTTCAAGAGATTCAATAATGTAAACCATGATGAATAAAAGAAGAAGGAAGAAAATCTTACAGGAAGGAAGGAGATCTACTGACAACTAGCGAAGGAAAAGATGAACGCACAAGAGAGAAAGAGAGAATAGAAAGCTTGAATGCAGAAAATTGAAAAAAGAAGAAGACGGTATGGTTACCAAAGAAGTTTAAATACTTTGCCTAGGGAAGCGGCGAAGGAAATGATTACACGAAAGAAACTATTGAACTTCCGGCGGCTAAAAGGACAAAAAGGACACAAAAATCGAAGCACTCGAAAAAAGGCGGATTCTGTGAATTTGGAAATAAATTCAAATACGATGCTCCTAAAACCCAGGAAGATCATTCAATATTGCCATATACCTAGAAAGAATGTTTTATATTCCTCAAAGTTCGAAATACGAAACATTGGGGGCTTCTGTTGATACCAAAATTAATACGCTGATGTAGACGAATAATATGGAGACACGTGTCAATATACGTGGCACAATAGTAACGAGGAAGTTCATTTCCCTGACCAATTCATGTTCTCTCCGAGCAGCGAAGATACCCCGAGGAACTCCAGCACTCCGAGGTACTCAAGCGCTCCGAGGAACTCTTGATCAACGAGCAACTAAGGTGGTCCGAGTTGCATCTCGGCCGTATCATTAATTACCAGATAGACAACAGTTCAACTATTCATTGAATGTTTATAATCTTGACACACACGCTACATTAAATGTATTACCCTTTCATGTGTATATCATTTAATGTATCAACCCTTTCATGTACAGCCTCAAGGCTATAAATACCTTGTATCATCCTCATTCAAGGGGACCCGGAATTTCTGGATTGAACTTGTAATCGAGAATTCCCAAATACTCAGAAATAACATAACAGTGGATGTAGGCCATTCTTATAAGGCTGAACCACTTTAAAAATCTTTGTCTCATTTTATTTATCTGTGATTGAATAATTAGAGCGATCTAGTTTTTTACATCAACAGTCATTATATTAAATCATACGACATGGATTTCACCCCTTCTTGAGGAGATATAGTTGAATGACTGAAGCCATTGGTAGGGTTAGGTATGCGTCCATAGTGATTGACCCATAGTTTATATATGTGTTTTACTTAGGGCCATTAGGTGTGGGACTCCTATAGACTTTTCGATAGAAGCAAGAGATTGTCCCAAAAGGTAATGGCATTCATGTGGTGCGATAAATAATGGGAAAGATTTAATATAGTATAGTTATGGACAATTGATAATGAACCATATATCATGTTAAATACTTTATATGAATTACTTTTATTTTCCTTGTGGGTGACATGATAAGTGTTGGTACTTAGGTTGTATTATTATACGTGTAGGTAGTTTCATCCTATTACAAGATATTGAGTTGTTGTTTATCCTTTATGGCAGTTCAGAGAAGAACATGTTTAATCAAAAGATATTAAAAGGAGAGAGAATGTTAGTTTTTCGAGACTGTGAGTATCTTAATAAAATATATGCGTGGGCATTGAGGTGTAATCCTACTTGGTAGTTAGTTACATCCATGTTTGTTATTAGTTACGTTATAGTACTTAATTATCTAAAGATAATGATTTCTAGCATCAATTTTTCCTTGTGTTGGGACATTCATGTAGGACTTGCAATTGGATGAGAGGTGAGGTATTTATTGCATGTGAATGTCGACGAGTTTCATGTTCATTGTAAATTAGTCACATGATTTATATTGATCTATTGGAGACATTCTTGCAACTTTAGGGCGCTAATCCAAATTTAAAAAATATTCCCACCCCCATGCATTATTATTTTATATACAGGTTTAACAGGGCTGAGCAGTGAAACTTGAAGTTACGGAGATCCATCTTGGTATCCGTAGAGTTGGAGTCACTGGTTCACTATATTTTCCATTTGTATTCATGAGTTGATTTAGAGGTGGTCACTATTATACCTTCATTTCTATTCAGTTGAAATAATTGTAATAAGAGATGTGATAGATATAGTGGATTCATTTATTAGATTTCAATTATTTCAGTTTAGTTATCCTTTTAGTCATTTTTTTACTGAGTTTTATTGTTTATGGTTTTTAGTTATTGTTGTTTTTGGTTTAACGATAATGCTGAGAATGATATAAAATGTTTTAGCACTCCTGGTATTTTATGTCCATCCTGATCAACTAGGCGTGGAAAATCTGGGTTGCACAAAATTTCAAATCCTAACTCAGGAATGAAAACCCCAAATTAAGCAAGAAGAATAACAAAAACAAGCTAGGAAATCAACTAAAATCTCCACATATAAATAAAGTTTGGTACATGCAATTGTATAATCTCTGAAAATTTAAAACCCTAACTATATAATGGACATTAAGAAACCCTAATTGAATAATCCCCACATTTGAACGTATTAAATTTTAAAATATGATTATGTATATGTTGAATAAAAAATGTCCATGGTCATAGAAGCGAAAGCATGTTTGAACAAATTTTTGAACTAATATGTTTTTTTGGGGGTTTACCTTCATAACTGCAAGTTCGACAATATAGTTTCGAAAACGATGACAAATTTCAGCATTATGATGCCGAATAAATATAAGATTATCGACATTATAACATCAAGGATGACATTTACTATGTAAACTTCAATTAGGCGTTATAATACCGACTTTTGTTATAACTTTTGCACCTCACTTTCGAAACAGCACCTAAGTACCGAAATATCTAAATTGATTCCTCACTTAGATGCCAAAAGTGTGGTTTAATATGCTAGTGTTTGTTCGAAATCAAAATGCTGATAATTTTAACTTCTTTCGGTACCATCATATTGAGTCGACAACATTTAATCGAGTCTTATTTTTTCGGCATTAAGGTGCCGAATCAGGCAATATGGATTGTTACTAACACATTACATACGTATTACAAGTTAAAGCATGTCTAGGGTGTCTAAAATAGATAAATTTGTGCCGACAAATTCTAAGTCATATGGTAAAATGATGAAACCACCAACGACTTCAGATCTAGAGTGATGACAACAAACTGTTAGTGTTTTTAAAAAAATAAAAATGTAGAAAATATTGGTGGTTCTGACAAGGATAGACATGAAATACTCTATACGAAAAGTGGTTATGATAAGGATAGACCTGATAGTAGACGTGAAATCCAAGGTGTGGAAGAAAGGAATGTGGAAGAGAGGGATGAAAGTGGTGAAATCAAAGTTAGTGAAAGTAAGAGTGAAGAGAAGGGTGAGAATGAAAATAAAAGTGAACGTGATCAAGTTGATGAGGAGAGTGAGCATGAGAGTGAGGGTGATAATAAACCTGAGCAATCAGAAGAGGCATAAGTCGGGAAAGGTAAAGAGAAAAAGTCACAAGCCATGGAAAAATTAGTTAAAGATAATAGTGGACCTAAGGTAAAGTTAGTTAAAGATAATGGTGGACCTAAGGATGCTAAATTTTTAAAGCATTTCAATCACCATTTATCATATACTATATGACGTGGAGTTATAAGTATTTTTTTATCATGTAGTTATTTCCATAACTTTTATATAATTTTTATTTTAATGTAACTCTATCCCATTTCATTATGCAGGATGATGTTTGTTTGAAAATCAAAATCATTTCACAAAAATAGGTTAAGGGGACACGACTAAAGAAAATTTTAAAGTTAAAAACTCATTGATGATTCTGGATTGGGCCATTTATTGGAGATGATCATAGATTCATCGACTATGCATCCATTAGTTCTTTTTATAGAGAAATGGCAACCAGTGACAAACACATTTCATTTACCATTTGGTGAGATGACAATGACGTTAAATGTTATGTTTCATATTCTTCGAATATCAGTAGTGGTACATGTCGTATATGTAGGGGAAGAACTAGGGTCCACCACAAATGATGCCAATTTACATATGGTGTTTGAGTGTTTAGGTGTTAGTATCGATGAGGTTTGAGCCGAGTGCTGGGATAGTTGGATCATGAGATTGGATTGGATAAAAACAAATTTCAAAGGAAAGGCGTTGAAGTAAAACCCGACGAGAGAAGAGATTGAACAATATGCGAAGGGGTATCTACTATTTTTACTTTGTTTTACGGTTCTTTCGATATGACGAGCCATAAGATATTAATTCAATATCTTCAAAGTTAGTGGGAGTTCTTGGGGTTATGATGTGATGGCTTATCTATACCAACAGTCAGGCTTGGCATCCAGGGTGGATGTAAAGAAAGTTAGCAATTACTTATGGCAATTGCAAGGTTGGATATACAACCATTTTAACATTAGATGTGAGGTTCTGAACACAGAATACAATGAGACTGGAGTTTGATTATGTAGATGGAAATCACAAACGATTGGTAAGTGTTTCAGTCATCAACTAATTCATCTACGGGAAAATGTGGATGATCTTACGCATGCCAGTCATCAACTAATGTTTAATGCATTTTTTAAATTGTCATTCTAACATTGTATATTCTTATATTGTAGGTGACATGGAATCTGTATAAAAATCACAATATGCTTACCCAGTTTAGGATATTGCGTGGTATACGGGACTTCTAATATATTATGTCATCGCCTAGCCCTATTACTCGGAGTGGGTGTAACGATAATTTTCTCATGTCCAAAATGTCCCACTCCCACTAATGAAACCGACCGTTGAAAATGAGGGAGTACTCATGCTCGTTACAAGTTAAAATTGAACAATCTTAGCAAATGGTGACTTGATAATTAAGTGGATCACTTACTAGCTAATAGGAACCGATTATACCCGTAAGTGAGGATATTTGGGAGTGTAACTCGGGTTTCTTGGAATGGTTCTTGTCAGTTTCTCACCCAACTATCCAACATCCTAAACGTCGACTTAGAATGAAGTAGAAATACTCAACAACCTCATCAGATAATCTTGTATGATTATTGAATTGTCTTTATAAAGTTTATTAGTAGATGTAAACATATACTAAGGATATATGTCTTATAATGTAGATGATTGTTGTGAATGAATCACTGGATATACTCGATTGCTCGATTGGCCACAAAGGATTATTGGAGCTATAAGAAGAGGACCATGAAATATTTTCTACCTCTCTTGGTACATGTGGTTATAAGGGAAATAAAAAGTTTTCCCAATGACTCCTTGCAACATGCAAGACGAGGTCCAAAAGGTTACATGATATCATGGCAGTCGGACAGGAGCTAGGGGACATCATGGAAAGAAAGGAAATAATAGAGGCATTGACTTTAGTCTTTATATTGTTGTTTGTTGTTGAATTTTACTGTTGGAGGTCGTTCATTTTCGGTTTGTTTGTTCTTTGTAGAAGTTATTGGCGGAATTTCATAGTAGAAATCTCTCTCTCTCTCTCTCTCTCTCTCTCTCTATATATATATATATATATATATATATATATATATATATATATATATATATATATATATATATATATATATATATTGTAGAGTGGGGTTAAATTAATTAACCATCAACACTCTAATAAATTAACCCCATATATTTTATCAAATATTGATTTAAGAAATATCAAGTTTTACTACAATCCAGACCCTACATGGGCTGAGATATGATTATGCACGATTTAATATATTGTGTATAATCAGCGTTTGACGGATTACACTAGACAACACTCTAATAATTATTTAATTTGTTCATTTAAAATGCCACCACATATATTATGACAAGTCGCACCATAATTATTGGACACTTGGTTCCATAGAAAACATGACACATGTCAAGCCCACCTGAGGTAATTTTTCTATAAAAAAAGGGTTCCTCCCTCATTTGATGAAGGGTGGTCTTGAGGGCAAAGTAAGGAGAGGAAATCTAACTCTTCTCCCCCACTAACTTCTTGAGATCCATCACGAGATGGATAGTGACGAGCGGATTTCCATGGTATAATTACGAGTTTTACGTATCTTATAAAGTATATGGCGTTTGGGGCGACTAACTGGATTTGGCACCCCCCGCGCACCAAAAAACACCAAAACCACCAAAAATTGAGCTCTCCAACGTATCTTACGGACCCACGAACTACGCGGACTTTAATTCCACAAATGAGAAGGATACGTAAGCGCAACCACATTGCTCAAGTTTAAAACACGCTAAACGTGGTGCTTCCCCAAATCTGCACTCACATCTTACATTTGGTGACTCCATTGGGGAGGTATTCATGATTTCGGTTGCATAACGCCTCATGCGTACACACGGAGAACTCGACGAGAGTGGAGAATATGTCAAAGACATCCCATTTCAGATATGCATTTTGATATATCTCATTATCTAATTTCCTATTATTACATGAAATGGCATGATGCATATTACTAGATCTTAATTGAAAAATAGTATAGACTGATTCTTTCAAGGTTTAGCCAAACTATGACTTCAACGTTCATTCTCATAAATCGATTGTTGTAAATACACCTCATGTGGTATAATGCGTATATTTGTTCATAAATAATATAAAAGATTATTGACAGCTATAATGATTTCTCATTAATAGGCCTAATATATATACAAAAGATTCTTCTAGCTGTAGATATTACAGTATTGATTTGCAAAAAAAATCTTTAGAGATATACCTTGATACATGACCATATAAGAAAAATGTCAAAATCTGAACAGCTACCTCTGAGAAGGCTTGACCTCCGAACGATCTCCTATCTTCAAAAAATTTTAGAACCTTTACCTCCAAGAAGCCTTGGAGGATCATCGTTGAACTAAAGCCAAAGATGGATATTGAATAAATTTATCGAGCCACCTTTGAAATTCAATGAACCTCCGGTGACAAATCGATCGACCTAAAAAATCATACCACTGACTTGATCTTACCTTGGATTTAAACAAAAAAATTATTTTGCTCAAGAACCATGGAGCTGGAACATGAGGCGATTCCACCCGAACCACCTATGAATTTTCTTACAACTATTAGAAAAATTAGATATATACGAATCCCATAATAAATGGAGTACCGTGTTGAAAAATGATAATATACGGACCATTGGGGACTACAAGTTCTACGATAGTGGGATTTGATTTTATTTAAAATTAATAAGCACGCTGGGATATTATGGTACTCGAGGTACCTCTTTTTAAGGCATGTAGTATAGTGGTAGTAAACCACAATGAAAATATTTCCAAAATTATGTCGGAATCATATATGGTCACTCGAATAATTTGGCAATAAATAGTTGCTACGATTATTGATATGGGGAATTGAAAATAGACCAAATAAGGCATATCGCTGATTTCATTCAAATGTTATGGTATTTAAATTATGCATGTTTTATTTACACACTCTGAAAAAATACTCCCCAAGGCCTAAGAATATATGTAGCCTCTTTTCTGGAAAAAGCTATATACCCCTTGAAATTACACAAATATTTTATAGATCTTAGACTTGATTGGAGTGATCCAATGATTTATCATTGGAGATTCATCCGAAGGGACCTTATTCAGGAACTACTACCCATGAAGATTTTTGGTATAGTTTTTTTATGGAAGGCATTAGGATGTACTCCGAGATTTTGGCGGCTTCGCAATGTGAAAAATCACATGCAATTTGAAGGGTTGGTTTGTGATGACTGAGATGGCGTACTTGGTCGTGTAAGAGTACAACTAAGTCATTGTGTCACTAAGAAAATTAGTATGCCTCACATTCATCCCTTTTCATAACCCTCAACTGCAAGATGAAAGAAAACTATAATGATGCTAGACGTCACTAACGTGCACTATGTGCATCTGCAACTTAAGGAAAATAGCCCAATCCCACCGATAAAATATATTTGGAGTAACCATCATGAGCCTCAAGCCTAAGGATGAAGACTACTTTTGAATGAGATTTGAAACTTCAAGTGCCCGATTAATGTGGCTACATAGGATATGTCCATCGATATCGATCAGAGTTGAAGGATGGAGACTACTGTTGCATATTGTATTGAAGTATTATTAGAACATGTTGATATGTGTACTAATGACTAAATGATGTTGATATTTTGATTATATTTTTTAGGGGTCTTAACTTCTATTTTTTGGGGAGGATGTTGGGTTTCAACTTGTAACTTGGAGTATGTTGGATCTTAACTTGAAATTTTTGGGTAAAATTTTAAAGAGGGTACACATGTTCAAATCTAAAGTTGAATGATAAATCAAACTTGAATATTTTATTATATCATTGAATTAAATGTTTGTTTTTATTTCATTTATTTCGTTATTAAATATTGGTTATTATTACATGTTGAATGCAAAATTAAAATCGTATTGTTGTTGAATCAAAAGTTCTTATTACAAACTAAACACATTACATTATATAATTATAATGCCCCATAATGCAACATACATTGTACAACATATTGCCGAAGCATTCCCCGACACCATTATACTCAAAAAGTTATTCCTAGCACCACATTTAATGAAATATCAATATTTTTTCACAAAATGCAGAAATCTCTACTTCGATTGAGATACATCATTCCACAACAAGATGCTAAATAGAGAAAAGATTCTAGAAATTTTTGGCATTTGGGTGTTAACACAGTGGAAATATATCCAATGCCTCCTATTATTTTGGTAATCTATTTTCGAACTAATAACCTTCATTAATATATATATATATATATATATATATATATATATATATATATATATATATATATATATATATATGCGTGTGTGTGTGTGTGTGCGCGCGCGCGTGTGTGTGTGTGTAAGATATGAGTGCAAATTTGGGAAAGTACCGCATTAAGCATGTTTTAGACTTGAGCAACATGGTTGCGCTTACATATCCGTCTCGTTTGCAGAATCAAAGTCTGCGTAGTTCGTGGGTCTGTACGATATTCCAGAGAACTTGGTTTTTGATGGTTTTGGTATTTTTTGGTGCGCGTGGGGGTGGGGTGACAAATTCGGCTCGCCACCTCCAAATTCCCATATACCATATAGGATACATAAAACTTATAATGAAACAATGGAAATCTGCTCATCTCTATCAAACCCGTGACGGAACAACCATCCTCCATCAAATGAGAGGGGAACCCTCTATTTATAGAAAAAGTGACTCAAGTGGGCTTGACACATATCATGTTTTTTGTGGTACCAAGTGTCCAATATTTATGGTTCCACTTGTTATAATATATGTGGTGGCATATTAAATGAACAAATTAAATAATTACTAGAGCGCTGTCTAGTGTAATCCATCAAATGCGGAGTATACGCAGTATATTAAATCGCGCGTAATCATATCGCAGCCCGTGTAGGGTCTGGATTGTAGTAAAACTTGATAAATCATAAATCAACATTTGATCAAATCTGTGGAGTTAATTTATTAGAGTGTTGGTGGTTAATTTATTTAACCCCACTCTACATTTGCCCCCTCGTATGCATAGTTGGTGTGTTGATGCTTCGGCTGAGAAATATCAACTGTGTGTACAAAATAAATCATTTAGCCTATTTCGACTAGAAAATCATCACATAATCATGTTTGGTATGTTATCATTCGTGTATATGCGTATAGTTTTGAGGGCTATCTTTGTTGCATCTGCTTTTCATTTTGTAGGAGTATTTTGGGGGTTGCCCCCATTCCTCTTGAATGAGCATGTCTCCTTAATTTTATTGTGGTTTTAAACATTTTGAACAAAAAACTTGATACATGTATCTGCTCGAGCAACCAATTGGTGGTTATCTAAGTATAGTGGATCTTTTGCAATCATAAGATCAAAACTTGTCGAGAGTACTCAGTCAAGCAACCATTAGTGCTTTAAGTGAACTGGGGTTTTAAACCAACAGATTTTGTAAGTGTGCCCAATTTTTTACTTAGTCAAGCGACCATAAAAGTTCTTTAAGTAAATTCGGACTTTAAGCGTGCCCAAAAATGAGGGTCTTTAAGTGTGCCTAGTAATATAGGACTTTAAATCTCCCCATAAATGAGGGTCAGGCGTGCCGAGTAGTATAGTACTTTAAATCTCTTATAAGCGAGGGTCAAACGTGTCCAGTAATATGGACTTTAATCTCCCATAAGCGAGGGTCAGGCGTGCCTAGTAATATAGGACTTTAATCTCCCATAGGCGAGGGTCAGACACGCCTAGTAATGTAGGACTTTAAATCTCCCATAAACGAGGGTCAGGCGTTCCTAGTAATATATGATTTTAATCTCTCATAAGTGAGGGTCAAGTGCGCCTAGTAATGTATGACTTTAAATCTCCCATAAACGAGGGTCAGGCGTGTCATAGGACTTTAATCTCCCATAAATGAGGGTTAGGCACGCCTAGTAATGTAGAAATTTAAAACTCCCATATATGAGGGTTAGGCATACCTAGTAATATATAACTTTGATATCCCATAAGCGAGGGTCAAGCACATCTAGTAATGTAGGACTTTAAATCTCCCATAAACGAGGGTCAGGCGTGCCTAATAATATATGACTTTAATATCCCATAAGCGAGGGTCAAGCGTGCCCATTAATATTCTCCCATAAGTGAGGGTCAGGCGTGCATTGTAATGTATGACTTTTGTGACCACTTGGGTCAAGGTTTCTTATAACTATGATGCACCATTTTGGGCGACTTACCATAATGACGGTAAGGTTTGTGAAAACTACAATGCGCCTCGGTGGGCGACTTACCACAATACTGGTAAGGTTTGTGAGAACTATAATGCACCTCTATGGGCGACTTACCACAATACTGGTAAGGTTTGTGAGAACTATAATGCACCTCTGTGGGCAACTTACCACGATACTAGTAAGGTTTGTGAGAACTATAATGCACCTCTGTGGACGACTTCCCACGATACTGGTAAGGTTTGTAAGAACTATAATTCACATATGTGGGCGACTTACCATGATACTGGTAAGGTTTGTGAGAACTATAATGCACCTTTGTAAGTGACTTACCACGATACCAGGAAGGCTTGTATGCTAACTCTATATCCGTGCTCCAGGTTTTAAAGCAATTTTGCTTGCCCTATCGCTTTGTTGGAAATAATGTCATGCGATCAGTGCTATATGTGAGCTGACTGGTGGCTGTGCTGAATAAGTCAGGAGTCAGATTCTGGTGATGCCTTGATAATGATGGTTATTCTGTGACCAGATCTGAGCATGCTTATCACTTGGTCTCCAGTGTAACTAAATTTTACGTCATATAATGCTCTTCCGCCTCTTTACTTTGTTTTTTCTTTTATCTTCAAGATAAAGTAAAGAAAAAAATATAGTTATTAGTTACAATACCATCTAAGAGTTGAAATCATTTAAATACATTTCACGGGGTATTTGTACCCAATTTAAAAAATCTTCTGAGCGTGTGGCTTTAACATTTGTAAGGCCTGATGTAATTACTCAAGCTCGATTTGATCATATGCGTTCAATATATACAAGGATAAGAAATCATCTTTGATTCTGGCAAAAAAACCATTAGTAACTTGTGAGGCATATTATAATGCCATATATAATCATGTGGGGTATATCTTGCCCCCTTTATTTTATTTTATGCCAACAGAATAAAATAAACTCAGAATCATGCCTTGAGGAATCGTAAAACATATTATTCTATGCAATTTTATGATGCCAATTTGATATGATACAATATGAAATTCATACTAGCGCAAAATGATGGAGTGCAAATATATCATGTGGTGAGCTATTTATCTCATGTCCCGCTATCTTATCAAAGCTGGCCACATGATATGCAGAATAATTCATATGCCTTACCAATATTGAGCTATTTATCTTATCAATAGTGGATCTATTTAAATCATATACATAATAATTCAATCAGTGATCATGCTAAGTCACCTTGAGGTCAATAATAAATACCAAATATGAATTTTCATGTAACTAAGATCATAATGTGAATAAAGCATATTTCAGCATAAATTGAATACAAGGTAGCGCGTAATGTTGTTCCAAGAGATAATAGATGAGGTTGCTTAGAAGGTTACTCCGAACAACCATGACTGAGGTAGTTCGAGTTAATATTACTGAGGCAGCTTGAGATACTATGAATGAGGCAACTCGAGTTACTATGAATGAGTCAGCTTGAGTCACGATCACTGAAGCAACTCGAGTCACTATGAATGACGAAACTCGAATCACTGTGACTGAGGCTCCTCGAGGAACTATGACTGAGGCAACTCGAGTCACTATGAATGGGGTAGCTCGAGGCACAATGACTGAGGTATCTCGAGGAACTATAAATGAGGCATCTCGAATCCCAGGTTTGAGAAAAATTGCTAATTTTCCAGTAAAAATATTATTTTGCTAAGGTCACTCTAGAAATATCAGCGTTGATAAGGTTGTTCGAAGGATGTCATTTTTGACGTGGTTGTTCGAGTACATGCTCGTACTAATATGAATTCAATCATTTAAATGGTCTCATTTGAGACATCATAAACTTTTGTACCCTTAATGTTCGTCATATTCTTCATAAAAGTTTGAAAAAGATTCAGGCATGTACCCTAAGTTGGATTTGATAACATATCACGTATCTGATTTATTTTTATTGTTTTTTTTAGGGGGTTAGCCTCTGCAACCAAGTCATTGAGTGACTTGGAGGTTTCCTAGGAACATGGATCACGCTTAGTTGATGATGCGTGTTTTTTGTCCTTTGCCATCATTTTACCACGTGGCCTACCCTTAAGAGTAATTGGCTTTGGATTAAACAAATTTTTACCATCTGGACTAGCAATATCACCAAGCTTAAAGAGAAGAACCTTACGTTCATCCATTTTTTACTCTGACCATCTATTTTTAAAAGAAATCATCTTTGGCTCGTAGTCAACCTCATTGTATTTAGGCAAATTGGGCGTAATGTTAAGCTTTTTCCAGTGTTTATCTACCATATTTGGAGGGATTGGTATTAGTCCTTAGGCTTCATACAATGCAATCTCATGAGCACAGGATAAAATAAATACCAAACGCAAGATAATACCACACGTGTCTTAATTAGGTCAAGTGCGTAGTGTGAAACGTGACCCCATAAATGCTTAATTTGTGGAATATTGTGCATGTGTCGATTATGACGATGAGATCTATTAAAATCAATATGTATTCCTATTATTGACTGATCAAAAGGTCATGAATTTTATTCTAGAACTCGACAAATAAGTATTTAGATGACCCAATCATCTTTTTCAGCTAAGCATGAGCCTTTTGCTCTATTTGTAGTGTGATTTCCACGATGCTTAATCTCATTCGTCCATAGTAGACTAAAAGTCTTCGTGAACCGACAACCAAGTCTTTTTAATGTAGTCAGCCACATTAGGGAATACCGTATGGTTGACTTTGAATCGATTCCATGCATCAAGTCAGTGTCTCTTGCTCAACTACAAAATACCATTCTTGCATTAGTGCTTTCCAATCATTCATCATCATGCCAAACTTCCTATAATTCATTTCCACATTCTTATTAATGTGGAATAGGCAAAGCATCATTCTAACTTGATGGAAAAGTATACGAATGGCATTGATTAAACTTTATTGACTATCCGTAATCATGACATGAGGCATGTTTGCAGAATCATAAAACATTCTAATGAAGCACCTTATACTCTTGACTCACTTGAGTCTACATTGTATAAGTGCTCATCTAGTTTGGAAATTCTGACAAAATTAGAGTCCCATTCCCTAGATACCAAAGAGCCTCAGATTCTTCTCATAATGCCACACTTGATTAAATTAAAGGTATAAATCTCAATCACACACACACTATGGTTGTATACATTGTTAATATATTGCATTGATTGATTGTGTGTGAGTTGTGTGTGTTAAATCCCATTCAAATTGTTTTTAATAATTTTTGGGAATTTTAAATAATTTTTAAATTATTTTTTTTAGAAATTAAAATTTGGTTTATAAAACTTTTGGGGTCATTCTGTAATTACTGTTATTACCTTATTATACCTGAAAGTTGGGTTGGATAGGATCTGAAAGCGCTTGAGACTTCAGGGGAGTTGTGTAAATATTTTCAAAACACGCATGTGAGAGTTCATCATGTCCATACACATGTCAACCTTATAACGGCTAGATTTGTGTTTGTTGTAAGACTCATATCTCTTATTCTATCTCAGCCATTGGATCTATGTTATCAACGCTCTGCATGCGTTTAAGCCCAATCCAAGTGAAACCTCTCTTGTCCAACCAGCGTATACTTTTTCCACCGCTTTTATTACACCGTTGGATCAAAGTCAATTGGCCAAGACTAAATCTCAGCCATTGATTTGATGATGCATTATCGAACCTTTGCCTCTCAGTATAAAAGGAAGCCAAGTCTCTGCATTTTAGGACTTTTACCAGTTCATCCAGAGAGAGAGAGAGAGAGAGAGAGAGAGAGAAATAAGAGAGAAAAACCTAACCCGTTTCAAACCCTAAATTAATTTTTCCAAAACCATTTACACCAAACACCATACCTGAGTGTTTGAGAGTGATTCTGGTAGAGGTTTGAAAGTTGTTTGAGAGTTTTATCCTTTGAGTTCGAGATCTTACTTCTAACTTAGACATTTCATGTTAGATCTCTATTTCTTTTTCGTAGAAACTATAGATCTAGATATTGCATGTCATATTACACTTAGATCTACATATTTGAGTTTCTCATCTTGAGAAATCGTATTTGTTGATTAAATATTTTTCTGTAAATGTTTTTAACAACTCAAGAATCAACAAATCTATTTTCTAGTTCTAGTTCTAGTTCTTGTGAAACAATATTTTGACCCAGTTGGAATCATAATTAGTGGTTTACAATTTCAAAATCATTTTCAAAATGCCTGAAATTATTTAAGACCTTAGCAGTCTTCCGAGCAAGGTAACCTTGGATTCTGGGATTATTTGAAAGGTCAAATAAAGTCATTTGTTTATAAAGAAGAGAGAAACTGAAAATATCTTCATTTAGATCTGATCTGTAATTTTCTAGGACTTGTTTGTATAAATAAGTGTGCGTGTGTGCATGCATGTGTTAGAACACTGTCACAAACAGTTTTCACACTACAACACAAGAAGTGTTGGCTGTAAGATCTTGAAACTTCAAGAGTCGACGTAAAGCTGGAACAAAGTGGAGAAGTTAGCAAACTGAGAAAGCCACATCAACATCAGAACAGTAGAAAAGTTAGAATCAAACTAGTGGGTACATATTCTAAACTTTTATAGGTCTTTTTTGTGTGCATGTGTGTTATATAGTTTGTAACTTGAATATTTTATTTTAGTGGATTTTTGGTTTGTGACTTAGAAGTCACCGTGGATGTTTCCTCAGTTGGGTGAGGTTTTACCACGTTAAAAACGACTTGTCCTTTATCTTTATACATCTCCTCATCTTATTCTTGTGGGTGTGCTGATTTAGTTTACTTAATCTTTTTAGTTTTGGTTTTCAAAACTAGTTATAAAATCTTGATCCTATCTCGTACATTTTTCGTAAAACACATCTTTTGATTAACCTGTTTTGATTTAAAGAAAATAGTTTCTCCAAAAAATAGTTCGGAGTTACTTAGACTGTTTAATCCTGGATTAAACGACTTGAGTAACAACTTTTTCAATTGGTATCAGATATTTGGAAATTCTTTTTAAATATCCTATGTTTCTAAAATTATTTTCTTAAAATCAAAGAATGGACGAGAAATCTGAAAGATTTGGCAACTTGTCCAGACATCCTATATTTGATGGAAAGAACTTCACTTACTGGAAAGTAAGGATGGTTTCTTTCATACAAGGAACCTTGGGAGATGATGTCTGGGATATTATTGAAAATGGATATACTTATCCTACTAAACCAGCCATTGAAGGAAGCAATGAGAGGATTAAGAAAGTATTAAGTGAATTTACTCGAGAAGAGAAGCAAGCCTCTCTGAACAATAACAAAGGCAAGAATGCCATTTTTATGTTTATAAATGAACATGAGTTCAAAAGGATCTCATCTTGTACCACTTCTAAGGATGCTTGGGATACACAGGTTACTACATATGAAGGTGACACTAGAGTTAAGGCTGCTAAAACACAGATGCTTATCCAGCAATATAACTCTTTAATCATGTCTGACTCTGAGTTATTTTATGACTTTTACATGAATTTGCCTGATATTGTGACCAAACTGCATGCTAGTGGGATAACTTATGATAGACATGAAATTGTCTCTAAAATCATAAGGTCATTGCCACAGAGATTTGATAACAAAAGATATGCTATTGAGGAAATGAGTTATCAAAATCTCACTCCTAAATTACTCAATAGTAAACTGAGAACTGTGGAAATGGAATTAGAATTTAAGAAATAATTGACCCAGTCTCATAGGAAACAGACTAGTTCCAATTTGAGTTTTTCCTCTAAGCTGATGAAACCTGAGCTTAGTATTCCCAATAATGATTCTGATGAGGAATGTGATATAGATAGTTTGGATAATCAAATTGCCTTGATTTCAAAGCAATTTAAGAATATTGTTAAATTTAGAAATAAAATGGCAAACAGACAAGGCCAGCCAAGTTATCCAACTCAGTCTAACCATAAACCTTATGAGAAAGGTCAAGACAAACATCACAAGGACATTTATACGAGACCTACAAAGACTTTAATAATATAGAATGTTTTAGATGTGGTAAATTGGGTCATATAGCACAATATTGTAGAGTTAACTCGAACACGACCAATAAACATACTAGGGCCAACATTTGCAAGACATAGAATGATTCAAGTGATTTTGAAAATGAGGAACCTGAGTCATCTGATGTTTTTTATCCTTTCATGTCTTTCTTTGCCAAGATTGTCCATAATGATGATATGATTGTGCCTATGCATGAGAATGATGTTAGTAGCTCTACTTCTGTTGTTATGAATCATGCTGCTACTGGTTTAAATGCTTTAATTTTCGAGAATAATGCTATTTTTACTAAGAGAACTCGAAAATGCAAGGTACGGTGAGTATTAGAGAGAAATATACTACATACTAATGTAAATCTTTAGGTCATGTGTATACCTGTAAATTTCGTACTTAGGTTAGGTGAATACCTACAGTGCCTATATGATATTGGAGTTGAGGATTAGACCGGGCCAATATTTTACTATTTCATTTACATTTAGAGTCGAGGATTAGGCCGGGCCAATGTAAATGATAGGAGAATTGGAGTCGATGATTAGATGGGACAATACTCCTTATAGTATATATTGTGTGTGAAATATATTTTATATAAATAATCTACTTGGGTAGAATGGTAGATGATGATATGATGTCCATACATCTAAAAGATAAATAGTTTGGGATAATTAGAGTCCATGATTAGACCGGGTCAATTATCCTTATAGTTATTTTGTGTGTGAAATATATACTATATGCATAATCTACTAGGATGGAGTAGTAGATAATTAGATGACGCGAATACATTTAAAATAGTAATCTAAGTGGAGAAAGCTTAATTAGAAAAACATGATATTAGATAATGAACATCTAATGAATAAGATTAAGTGCTCAGACTTAACTTTCAAATCAGAAACTAACATATGTGAAATGTTACTTGGAAATTTATTAACAAAAAGAGAAGTGTTAATTAAACTTAGTACTGTATGGGCAGTATGGGAACTTAGACGTGTAGATGAATTCAGACGAGTACTATAGTCTAAATATCTTGGGTAGTTGTAGCTAACTAGGCAAAGTATGGAACGTTAGGCGTGCACTATAGATGAGAGGAGAGGAAACTCAAGTGAGTATGCGTGAGCCTAACATGTGTAATCAATAATTGATCTTTACTGCAATAAATTTACTTGCTAAATATTTTCAAAATGTTTTGAGTACTAACTATTGCTATGTAAAATATTTTTAAAACCTTTTAGGTGTCCATCCACAGGGACACCAATTGTGAGTTCATTCCATGGGTTTCGGAGATGCAGCACAGGTGGATGTTGCAAGACATCGATTAGATGCTTCTTTTATCATTTCTAATCTAGTGTAGGATTTCAGTTTTAGTATGGACATACTGTCCCACCGTACTTTCTTTAGTTGGGATTTTGATATTAGTTGGTTTTTGGCCGATGGTTTATTCGGCAAAACTTGTTTACTTTAGTTGTTATTTTCAGACTTCTATGTTGGTATTTGATTTGTTCATTGTTCCACATGTTGTTGTATGTTCGATAAAAGTTAAAATTTGGCACTAGTCTAATTTCACCCAGGTGGTTAGTAATTAAAAAGTTTTCGACAGTGATACTAAAAATGAAACAACTGAGAAACCTGTTTTAATTTGATTTAGGACTGATCACCCAAGATTTAATTAGGCAGGGTGTCACAGATGGTATCATAGCATCAGGTTCTAGTGTCCTTAGGATCTGTATGGCTTACTGCATTGCAGTGATTCGTTCGTTTGTTATAGAGCCCTATTTTAGGACTGTTGCCCTATCTTTTCCTGCTTGAGACATCCTACTTCTGCTATTGGGTTTTTTATAAAATGAGTACTTATACAATTTGTTCTATTTCCATATGCCACAGAGGAGACAGAGAGTGGAGAGGGCCGAGGCTAGGGATGAGGTGAGGGAGGCTCATTAGGAGCCACAGAACCACCACCACCACCCGAGTTAATCTCTACTACTCATGTGTCCATGATAGTGGCTCAGGCATTCGAGACAGCGATGAGGGCCATGACAGCCCATTTTCCTCAACCCCAGGCACCACCTCCAATGGCACCAGCAGTTCAGGACCCAGTAGGGCCACCTTCTTGGCAGCATGTTAGGGAGACCTTTCAGAAGGGCCACCCACCCGAGTTTCGAGGCAGTACTAATGTGGTAGAGGCTTATGACTGGAAGAAGAACATTCAGCAACATCTGCGCATTGAGTGTACCGATGTGCAGAAGCAGATGCTTGCTACCTTTCGTCTATCAGGGAAAGCTTTACAGTGGTGGGAGTCAGTTACCACCGCCGAGGAGAGGGACTTAATGACGATATCTGAGTTATGGGTGCGGTTTGACCGCAAGTACTTCCCACCTTCCGTTGAGACTGAGATGAGAAATAAGTTTGGATAAGTATATCAGGGCGATCGCTAAGTAGCAGAATATGAGGAAAATTTTACCCGTCTGGCAAGATTTATGCCAGATGAGGTGAGAAACTAAGAGAGGAAGAAAGCAAAGTTCATTGATGGTTTGGCTTGGAAGATCAGACAGCACTTGATCGGTAATCCTGCATTGAGGAATTTCACTAAGATATTCAATGCTGCACTGTTACATTATTAGGATCACCGCTTCCATGCTAAGGGGAGCAAGAGAGGTGAGCTCAGCCAGCAGGGCTAGGCTGGGGGGAGTGTTAGTAATGGCACCACCCTAGCAGCAGCAGATAGCAGGTCAGTAGGGGCAGGATTCCCAATAGGGGAATTTTTCCAAGATAAATATGGAAAGTACCAACACGACAGGGGATTTAAGCAGGGTCAGCAGGGCCCCCAGTAGCAGCAGATTCCCCAGGGCCGATAAAGCCAAGGGAACCAGGGATGAGGCCATCAGGGCCTGTGTCAGGGGCAGCAGGGCTAGGGACAGAGACTGCTCCAGGGTCAGTGCTTCACATGTGGTCAGCAGGGCCACAAGAGTAGAGCTTGCCCCTAATAAAATGGGGCTCAGCGTTAAGGCACCCAACAGGGGCAACAGGCTCCGTTAGCCCCAGCACCAGCACAGGCACCACAACAGCAAACAGGCCAGATGCACTATGGACGTGTGTACAACATTCGAGACGCGCCTTTCCAGCCAGCACCTCCAGTACCGCCGGTAGTCATGGGTACATTTCCTATCCATGGGCATGAGGGTAGTATTATGTTTGACACAGGAGCAATGCATTCTTTTATTGCCACTAGATTTTCACGGGCAGCGGACACTCATCTTATGTGTGTGGAGTCACCGATGGGTAGTGGGTCCCTTATACACTTTATCTGTAGGGGTGTGGACATTATGATCGGGAGATTGAGTCTAGCCGCATACCTTCTAGTGTTATACATGGAGGGTTATGACGTCATACTAGGCATAGATTGGTTGGCGGGTTATAGAGCGATGGTGGATTATTATGAGAGGATTATCATATTTTACATTTCGGTACAGGAGATGTTCCTAGTGGTGATGCCTCTTCCCGAGGGAGGATCGCTTACTCACTTATATTATATTAAGGAGGAGACCTCACAGGAGGTGGTTGTTTCTCTGGACTCAATCCCAGTCGTGAGGGATTTCAAGGATGTCTTTCAGGAGATACCAAGATTACCACCCAACAAGGAGATTGAGTTTGTTATCAATTTAGCACCGAGGATGAGACCGATTTCCAGAGCACCGTATTACAGGGCCCCTTCAGAGATGTAGGAGTTGAGAGAGCAGATACAGCAACTCTTGGGATAGGGTTTCATCCGGCGAAGTACGTCATTGTAGGGCACACCGGTGTTATTTGTGAAGAAAAAGGGATGGTTCGCTTCATTTGTGTGTGGACTACAGGGAGCTGAATAAGGTGACGATACGTAATAAGTATCCATTACCTAGGATTAATGACTTATTTGATAAGTTGAGAGAGGTTGCATACTTCTCTAAGATAGATTTGAGGTTAGGTTACCATCATTTGAGCATTCGAGAGGAGGATGTACCTAAGACCGCTTTCTTGTTGCGGTATGGGTCATATGAGTTCAGGGTGATGCCGTTTGGGCTCACTAATGCGCCCGCAGTGTTCATGGATCTCATGAACCGGGTATTCAGGGATATTTTGGACCAATTTATGATCTTATTCATAGACGATATTATGGTGCTTCAGACGTTATGGGACCATCAGTTATACGCCAAACTCGAGAAGTGTGGATTTTGTCTTCAGGAGGTTCAGTTTCTTGGCCACATAGTGTCCGACCAGGGCAATGTTGTTGATCCAAGTAAAGTATTAGTGGTGAGGGAGTGGGGACAACCTACAACACCGACCGAGATTCGCAATTTTTTAGGTTTGGTCGATTATTATCATCGCCTCATCAAGGGGTTATCAAAGATTGTTGGTCCTTTGACGAACCTGACATGAAAGGGAGTACCATTCGTGTGGAGCGACCATTATCAGTTAGCATTTGATGAGCTAAAAGACAGGCTAACATCAGAACCCATACTGGCATTTCCTAGGAGTGGATTGGTGTATCGGGTACACACTGACGCATCCCTGCAGGGACTTGGGGGTATGTTACAGCAGGAGGAAAGGGCAATAGCTTATGCTTTTCGAAAGCTAAAGCCACATGAAAAGAATTACCCCACCCACGACCTCGAGTTGGCAGCGGTCATTTTGGCTTTGAGGATATGGAGGCATTATCTTCTGGGGAACAGTTCACTCTTTTCACGGATCACAAGTCACTTCACTATCTATTCACACGGAAGGATCTGAATATGAGGCAGAGACGGTGGCTAGAATTCATGAAGGATTACCCGTTTGATATACAGTATCATCTTGGTAAGGATAACGTGGTAGCGGACGCATTGAGACGACAACCTACTGGGGATCTAGTTGAGGTGTGGAAAGCTAAGTGGAGTGAGCTCCAGCAGGAGCTTAAGGTGGCCAGGGCGTACATGGCAGTTATGACCATGACTCCCGAGATCATGATGCGGGTAGTGAGGGCTTAGGCAGAGGACCAGTTCTGTCAGGACAGAGTAAGATAGCTATTAGCCGAGGGTGCAGAGTCTTACTCAGTCTGTTCAGAGGAAGGTCTGTGATTTAATGGGGGGTTAGTAGTGCCCGAGGATGAGGAGTTGAGACAGGTAGTGATGACCGAGTCTCACGGTTCCAGATTTGTGATACATCCCGGTGGGGACAAGATATACCAGGATATGCGGCAATAGTATTGGTGGTCAGGTATAAAGTGAGACATAAAATAGTTTGTCTCGAAGTGTGTTACATGTCAGTTGGTGAAAGTAGACCATCTTATACCTTCAGGAATGCTACAGCCATTGGAAATTACCATGTGGAAGTGGGAAATTATTTCGATGGACTTTATTACTAGACTACTGACATCACAGAGAGGTCACGATTCCATTTGGGTGATAGTGGATCGGCTGACCAAGGTAGCCCATTTCTTATCAGTTCATACTGACTTTGATATGATGCAGTACACGTAGCTATTCATTTCAGAGATCGTTAAGCTGCACAGGGTTCCTATTAATATTGTGTATGATAGAGACAAAATATCTGTGTCACATTTTTGGCAAATCTTTCAGGAGGCCATGGGCACAGATTTGCGGTTGAGTACATCATATCATCCACAGACTGATGGGCAGATTGAAAGGGTAAGTCAGATGCTCGAGGATATGTTGAGGATGTGTATCCTAGATTTTGGGGGAGGATAGGAGAGATATCTTCCATTAGTAGAGTTTGTGTATAATAACTCTTATCAATTCACTATCGGTATGGCTCCATTCGAGGCACTTTTTAGGAGGCCTTGTCGTTCCCCCGCCTGCTGATTAGAGGTGGGGGACAACAAGATATTAGGGCAGTAGATGATACAGGTGACTTCTGCAAAGATAGAGTTAATTCGAGGTTGTATTCGGATAGCTCGGGATAGGCAGAAGAGTTATGTTGACGCCGGTGGAAGACACTTAGAGCTAGAGGTGGGCGACTAGGTATTAATTCGGGTATCTCATATGAAGGGGATTATGAGATTTGGTTAGAAGGGAAAGTTAGCACCAAGATATGTGGGACTGTCTCCTATCATTGAGAGAGTGAGACCGGTAGCATACAGATTGGGACTCCCTGAGCATCTTCAGCGGATACACGATGTGTTCCATGTGGAGTTGCTTAAGAAATACAGGAGGAGCGAGAGATCTTTCTTGCATGTTCCACTTGAGGAAATCCATTTACACCCAGAAGTCTCATATGAGGAGAAGCCCGTGGCTATTATGGATCATAGTAGGTGTAAACTACGATCCAAGGTGGTACCATTAGTGCGAGTGCAGTGGGGTGACCACAATGTTAAGGAGTCGACATGGGAGCGGGAGGAGGATATGCGAGAGTAATATCCAGAGTTATTCAGCGTAGGTATATCCTAATGTTGAGGACAAAATTCCTTTGTAAGGGGGAAAATATGTAATACCCCGTACTTCTGCGTATATATGATTTAATTAACTGGATAATTAAATAGAAAATACGTGATATTTAAATTATGAGAGTAGAGTAATTTAATGTGATTTAATATTTAAATTACGTGAGTGAAGTAATTTAATAAGACAAAATTATAATTATGATTATCGAGCTGTCGTAAATAATTGTTAAATTTCTATATTAATCGAGATATAGAGAATGATTAATATGTGATTTAATTTTACTAAAAGTGAATAGTAAATATACGTCATAGCGCAATATGGGCGTATTTTATGTTATCTCATCGAGAGTCGCGCGTTAGACTATGTTGAGGTGAGAAATGAGAAAAATATTTTAAGTGACTCCAATGATAATTTAGAAGTCACGGATGAGCCCGAAAGAGGCGAATTAGTCAAAATAGTATACCCGGGGATGTCAATTGAGTTACGGGTCATTTTTGGGCCAAACCGGCACCTTACGGGGGGTAATTTGGTCATTCTAAAAATAGAGGTTAAAGGACCTATGAAACTTAGAGTCCTATATCTGATAATTAGAATTGGGGATTAGGGTTCATAACTCAAAAAGCTTAGAGAAGTCATTAGAGGGTAAAGAGAGACCGTTCCCAAGAGCTAAAGGAGGGTTTACAAAGGATTGGAAGGTGTTCTTGCATCCCAAGTACCTAAGGAGTGAAGATTTGAAAGGAAGAACATCAAATCATCATCTTCATCATGAAATTAGATCACCTCTGTATAAGGAAAGTGGTTTATTGCAATTAAATTTTAAGTTATAATTCCCATGTGTAGGGTTAGATAATTTATGGGGTTACATGATTTATGAAAATCCTATTTTACCTTCTTGGAGACAAATATTAATTTTGATGCATGTTTGGTTAGGATCGCATGTAGTTGATATTAACACCTGTAGAGGATTAAAAATTAGAAGAAATTTGATTGTCACTACGGATCTTAATCCGGAGTTTATGTTAAAATCAATATGAAGAACAGCATTATCTAGGGTTTAATGGAAACTGAATTTTAATGATTCTTGGAAGAATTTCATATGGATTTGATGATATATTTACGTGAGGATTAGTCCATATACATATTAGTAATGTTTGGTAATGATGGGAGTGTTTCATAAGGTTTTATGAAGGTTAGAAGGATCAAACTCGGAGAAAACCGAAACTGGGCATGGTTGATATCTGGTCGATTGATCGACCTATGAATGTCGATCGATCGAGTGATCGATCGATCGACCAAAACCTTCGATCGATCGACTAAATCTGAATTGAGTCTCTTTTGTACGTTGATGGTTATTCGATTCCTAACGATTGGGGGGAACCTTAGGGATGATATTATACCTAGTTAGGTACTTAGGAAAGACCAGTAGGTATATTGTTAAGTTCGATAGAGTACTTTAAAGTGAGACTTAGAGTATGGACCAACGAGGATAAATCGATTGGGATGCGTATCGAGAAATGCGTGGCATGAGTTATGGAGGGAGAGTAAACATTAATCTATGATACATGCTAATAGAGTAAGTTAGGCTTAGCTACTGAAATTAAAAAGGGTCTAACTAGGTCCCTTAGAGTTGGATGAATACTCGAGAAAATGCGATAAAGGGAAAACTCAAAAATGCAAGGTACGGTGAGTATTGGAGAGAAATATACTACGTACTAATGTAAATTTTTAGGTCGCGTGTGTACCTATAAATTTTTTACTTAGGTTGGGTGAATACCTACACTGCCTATATGATATTGGAGTCGAGGATTAGACTGGGCCAATATTTTACTATTTCATTTACATTTGGAGTCGAGGATTAGATCGGGCCAATGTAAATGATAGGAGAATTGGATTCTATGATTAGACCGGGCCAATACTCCTTATAGTATATATTGTGTGTGAAATATATACTATATAAATAATCTACTTGGGTAGAATGGTAGATGATGATATGATGTGCATACATCTAAAAGATAAATAATTTAGGATAATTGGAGTCGATGATTAGACCGGGCCAATTATCCTTATAGTCTATATTGTGTGTGAAATATATACTATATGAATAATCTACTAGGATGGAGTAATAGGTAATTAGATGACAGGAATACATCTAAAATAGTAATCTAAGTGTAGAAAGCTTAATTGGAAAAAAATAATATTAGATGGTGAATATCTAATGAATAAGATTAAGTGGTCAGACTTAACTTTCAAATCAGAAACTAACATATGTGAAATGTTACTTGGAAATTTATTAACAAAATGAGAAGTGTTAATGAAACTTAGTACTGTATGGGCGGTACGGGAACTTAGATGTGTAGATGAATTCATACGAGTACTATAGTCTACATAGCTTGGGTAGTTGTAGCTAACTAGGCTAAACATGGAACGTTAGGCATGCACTATAGATGAGAGGTGAGTAAACCCAAGTGAGTGTGCGTGAGCCTAACATGTGTAATCAATAATTGATCTTTACTGTAATAAATTTACTTGCTAAATATTTTCAAAACGTTTTGAGTACTAACTCTTGCTCTGTAGAATATTTTTAAAACCTTTTAGGTGTCCAGCCACAGGGACGCTGAGCATGAGTTCATTATAGGGGTTTCGAAGCTGCAGCACATGTGGATGTTGCAGGACATCGATTAGACGCTTCTTTTATCATTTCTGATCTAATATAGGATTTCAGTTTCAGTATGGACATGCTGTCCCACCGTACTTTCTTTAGTTGTGATTTTGATATTTATTGGTTTTTGGCCGAAGGTTTATTCGGCAAAACTTGTTTACCTTAGTTGTTATTTTCAGACTTCTATGTTGGTATTTGATTTGTTCATTGTTCCACATGTTGTTGTATGTTTAATGAAAGTTAAAATTTGGCACTAGTCTAGTTTCACCTAGGTGGTTAGTAATTAAAAAGTTTTTGACGGTGATGCTAAAAATTAACCAACTGAGAAACCTGTTTCAATTTTATTTAGGACTGATCACCCGAGATTTAATTAGGCGGGGTGTCACATGAGAATGGGAAAACACTTCGCAAGCACAACGGATTTAGGGTGGGCAAAGAACAAATCGTCTAACTCATTAGTATTTGGGTTGTAATTTGTCCAATTAGACATAGTGGTTATTCGAAATGATCTTGAGGAGTTGTTCGATCATGGTCCTTTCTTGCATCTCCTTCTAGTTTAACTTTCCTTTGGCATTGTAAATTGTGCACATAGTTGAAAAGTTATTCCTAGTTCTCTCCTTTATAGTCTCAGAAATTGTCTCGGCTTAGCCATGTTAGCAATTAAATCGTTGGAAGTTCATAGTCCTCACGGGATAATCTCTCGACATATAAATGTCTGACTATTCTCTTGGAAATATTATGGTTGTTGAGGCAACTAACTAATTCAACCTTCCATTTTTTCGTCTAGTAGTGCTATACCCTTTAGGGAAAATGGGCAATCACACTTTTTTTTTTTTGTAAATGAGTCTTTATCATCCTTGGACCTTTGTGATTTTGGTGGTTCAGTACCTTTCTTATAATGAGATCGATAGACTCCTCCCCTTTCACAACCCATAATCAACCTCCCTTTCCTACCATGTGATGAATTCTCTTACTTTGATGTAACAATTACCACCCTTATCTTTCGATCGTGCTCTTAGGAAAAATGCATCAAAGCATTCTGGTCAGGAAATATCTACATAAATAAACCGCAATGTCTTAACAAACATAATATAGGCAACTTATTGTTATATTATGGACACCTCAGTCTTCGCGATCGTTTATGGGCATGTGCCATCTATGGCCACAGTCTTCTTGCTCCTAGGTTTATGGGCACCTCTGCCTCCACGATCGTTTATGGTCATGTGCTATCTATGGTCGTGGTATTCTCTTGTGAAATGTGATCCACAACCTTTGTAGTTGTCTTGAGGTGTGATTTATGTTAGGTTTTTTTATTCAACTTGTTGAACAAAAAATGCCAAGGAATTAGGCAAAATATTAACATTTCATTGATATGAGTTTGAGGAGATACATAATTTGACTTTCAGGCCTAACTATTTCCTTGTAACAATTAAAAAAGAACAAAATTAGAAAAATCTCCCTCAAAACATATTTCACGCCATGAAATCCTTTTTGCTTAGTTGTTGGTTGTAGTCTCTGTGAATTTTTGCAGCATTCATTATCTAATAAGCCTTTAACCTCCTGCTTCAGATCAAAACATTTGATGGTTGTATGGTTATGGTCATTTTGGAACTCACGCCAGTTGTTTCTTTCTCTCTCTTTATAACGGGAGTTTTCAACTTCTCTGACCATTTATTGAACTTTTTTGCCTTGATGTTTTGCAAGATAGACTCTAGCTCGCAGTTAAGAGGAGTACATTATTCATATGATCTCCTTGCATAAGTGTCATGCTTACTTTTCTTCACCTCTACTACTTTTGCTGCAGATTTCCTTTTAGGGTTTGTGGCCTCTGTCTTTATTTTAGTGTCTCCAGTCTTCAATAAGTTGGTGAAGTCCATGGACTCTAGCATTATAATTCTTTGGCCTAGGAGATATATTCGGTTCGACATTGGTAAATATGGTTGATATACCTCATTAGGTATGACACGTCTTCAGTATACGTATACCTAGATCCTGAGTTGCCTTTCATGTTATGTTCTCTTTAAAAAATAGTTCTTTAAAAATTATTTCTTATCTCTAAGATGAACTAAACATGGTGAGAAATTTAAGTCATAGAGAAATAAGAACCATATATTAAGTAGATAATAACCATAGGATGAGGCTTGCTCCATTAAGGTCATAAATTTTCCAGACAAAAAAGGATGAGGTTGTGGCTATTGTCCTTTGAAATGAGTTTTTTCATTGCGATTGATATGATTGAAAATGGTTTTATCATGGAGTGATTCCATCTAATAGAAAATTTTCAAAATGCATTCCCTTGGATGAAATAGTAATGTGATAACTGAAAAGTTAGCAAAACATCTTAACCTATCTCGGGTGGTTTAACAATCCTTAAGGCAATAGCCTTGTTGTATTTTGCCCACATAATCATTAGTTTCCAATCATACGACCTAGCCTTATGCAAGTTAACCTAGCCTTATGCAAGTTAACCTAGCCCAAAAGCCACAAAACATGTTATAGGGGGTTATAAGCATTTTGAGGCATATTCGTTCTAAAAAACAATTCTTTAATCAGAAATGTTAAATATGCAAAAAATAAATTTTTTTTTTATCTAAGCTGACAATGTGAGGCAGCGGCTTGTAACACGACAACATGTAAGGTCGCGAACCTATGGGAGTAGAATCCAGTAACTAGCCCAAAATTTTCCCAAATGTAATTTTCCATCCAAAAGAATTAGACTGAAAATCCATTGAGGTGTTAATCCAAGGCAATGTAAGTCCTTATGTTCAAATAAACATAGGTTTAGAAGAAAATACCTATTTTATAGGTCATAACATGGCTAAATCACCAAAAATGTATAGAAAACAACAAGTATACTCATCCCTATTTACCAATCCCTATAGGGACGTGAACTTTTTAATATTATAGTCAGATGTGGACATAAAAAGATAATTAAGGGAAATAGATTTGCCTATAAAACTCTGAATATGCCTAGGAAAACATATCTGGAAAAATGAAGAGACCCTAATAAGAGTTTATATGAAAATATGGGCCTAATCGCTAAAATATCACTCACAAGATGTAAATTAGTAGACCCTTATGGATGAAATAAGGCATGATCGACCTGATTTGTGAGAAACTTTGTATAATGCCTCATTTACCACAGACAATGCCAAACTATTGGTAAGTGAAAATGGATCTACTAGTGTAAACCATGTCATCAAAGCTATACTCAACAGTCAAAAGTATATAATGGAGATAAAGAGAGATAAACAAGAGATTTAGAGTGGTTCAGTAATGAAAATGAGTCTATGCCCACTATGGAGCCTTATTCTCATTAGATTTATCCCACTAGTACAAGATTTGTGGGCTATTAGGCATATAAGAGTAGAGGACTCGGCTCGATAGACAAACATACACTTGTTGTGTAGTAGAGGTCATGGTCTTGTAGTTGAAACCAATAAGAGGACACGAATATTTTTGTATGGGGTTATTAGAGCAGGTGACCGGAGTATGAACTCCGGTGTAGAGAGTAGTTAGAGATAATTAAGCAGGATTACACTACCCAGTTGTTGCCTTCCAAATGAGGGGGTGTGCACCTCTATTTATAGGAGTTGGTTGGGACCTCACATTCATTGTACATGTGCCTTAGAAATCTAGGACTGGCGTGTAAGGATCTGCACCCCATCCTTCTAGATTCATACTGAGGTTAAGGGGCCACGGCCTGTGAGGTACTATTTTAGGGATTTATAAGATAATCTATGCTTAGGGTACATAGCCTTTGAGATACTAGGTCATGATATTATGTGTTTAAGGGACAAATAGAGTATAATATGTGACTTGGTTATGTACCTGGTCGTGGTCTTTATTACATTCAAAGGCCTTTTACTGGTTCTTAAACATATCTCCATGTGTTTGCGTGTGCATCCATGCCACATCTCTCTTGATCGTTGGGTGACATATTTAGGGTACAACACTTATTACATAATCGCATAATATAAAGAACTTAATTCATTTGTGGTGAATTATAATGAGTGATGAACCACCATTGGTATTGTCTCGTTAATAATGACAATTTCATTGAATGCATGGTCATTGGGTGTCTTTACGTTTGTTGTGCTATTGGGTGTCGAAGAAGACTTTCCATGTCATTAGCAAGACCATCAGAGCATATTTCATTTATTTCTTCCCAAATTGTGTCATTATCAAACATGGGGTCATCCTAGACAAATTGGTACTACATAATAAATATTAAATTTTATAATAAAAAGGAAAATATTCGGCATAAATTTATCGAGAAAATAAGGACATTTCGGCATTGTGGTGCCGACACAGTGGTTTGATGCCGTGACGACATTTTTCAGCTGAAAGAAATGAGATATCTCATCACCACAATGTCGAATTAAAAATTTCACTTTAAACCACTTCATTCAGAAGTACAATGCCGATACCCATCATCGTTTTCGGCACTGTACTATCGAATGAAGTTGGAATGTTAACTTGTTTCCCTCTATTTTGATTAAAAATGATTGCCAATGTTGAAAAAGCACGGGTTGTGATTATATATGTCTAGATAACACGTTTTGGTCTTTTTTCCACAGGGTTTACCCCCTGGCTTCTTGTCATTATTGAACCTCTTTGGTGGGCGATCCATTGAGTTCAAATATACCTCTAAATGACTTTTGTGGGATAATAACAACCTCTAAACAGTTCTATTATATTTTTAGTGGAAAATATGAACTAGAGGTTGCTTGCTTGAGGTGTTAATAGGATTTAATAGGATTCTACTGAGGCCTTGAGTGGGAGTCAGGACTGATGGCTTGATTGAGAATGTTTTTTTCAAGTGTAGTGTGGGCGACACAATTCAACTCACATTTTTCATTATGTGGTACCGGGTATAATTTTTTGTGGCAACACCCATAAATAAATAACTCCCCTTATGTAATGAGAGTCAAGATTACATCAATTGATATCCCTGTGTAGGGATGAAAAATGATTTGAGCAGCTTGAGATCTACTCGGTTTTGGCTCGTTCAAGATCATTCATAATAAATAACAAGTTGAATCTTCTCGAAATTATAAGCTTATTTTATTTTTAAGCCGAATTTGAACATTGCACTACTCGTCTCATTAAGCTCGCGAGCCTATTTGTTAAAACTATATTTTATATAAAAATATTATATCTAATAATAATGATGTACATGTACAACTGTATATCCATAAATCATGATGGGTGGTACACCTAACATTTGAATAACTTCTTTTAGACTGAGAGTCCCTTTTTTATCAATTCTTTCTCATTATCACTTTGGAAAATTAATGTCGTATCTTCATAGAGGAAACATAAACAAATTAGTGCTTCTGAAAAATATTCTATTATTAATGCAATTTTATGTTTATCTTGGATTCAAATTCTGCATTCATACGATTTCACTGCTATTAATTGTTTATTTATATTTTTAGATGGAATCAACACAGATGACAAAAGTATTTGTGTTTTATTTGGACTCAACATATATTGTTTAAATCTCTAGGTGAAAAAATCTTAATCTTTATATGTTCTTTCTTGTTAATATCTCCCTAGAGTTTGTTTACCTTTTTTATTAAATAGATAAATAAGTGAGGATAATTATTTCGATAGGTTGTAGATTTGATTTAAATACTCTTTACCCTATGATATATATATATATATATATATATATATATATATATATATATATATATATATATATATATATATATATATATATATATATACACACACACACACACACACATACACACACACACAGAGTTCATTGAACTTGAGTTAATCATAATTTTCCAAGCAGTGCAATGTTCAAATTCGGCTTATATATATATATATATACACACACACGCAGAGTTCATTGAACACGAGTTAATCATAATTTTTCTTTGATGTTTCATGTATTTCCCATTTGAAGCTTCTTGAGTTTATTGCAAGTGTCATCTTTATAAGTATGCATGTGAAAACAATATATGAATACTATGTTGAGTTTTTCTTGGATTTGATTTTGTTTGTTTGTGTAAAATATTCCTTTTTATTCTTATTTCTACTTATGTTGCAGGCCTGTAGCATTTTTTAAATATTTAATAAAGACTAACTTTGATCCTTGATTATCTTTAATTAATCATTCGAATTTTATAATCTGAACTTTTTTTTACCATATTCTTAAAACATAACAGATTATACTCATGTAAAAACTTCAGTAAAGCCTTGAAGTTATTAATCCAAATTATACTCTTTATTATTCCATTACTGTTTAGATAAGTGCTTTGTTATTAATATTTAAAATACTCAATGATTTTGTTTATTTATTATCAATTAGATACGTACAATATTCAACCGACACAAGAGCATATTGCTTTTACATAGCCTAATTCTACACTTTTTAATAAAAGCAAATAAGTACCAATGGTTGATCCTCAAGGTTATGAAGGGAATCGCACAAAAAAGAAAGCTAAGAAGAAGACGTCAAAAGTTTGGGATGATTATTCTATAATAAAAACTAAACATAGCATCCAAAAGACATAGTGCAACTATTATCACTCAAAGATGACTCTTGTTACACGGGGGTCCAACAACACATCTTCAAAGACATTTGACCGATTGTGTGCCTCGTAAAGATGCTCAAGATTATAATAATATGGTAAGAGAAAAAAACTATTATATTTACAGCCTACTGGCCCTGCAGGGATTTGTCACACCCCGCAAAATCCGACAAACTGGGTGGCCAGCCACCGCCGCCGAACTATGCCGAGCATGAACTAAATAAATACCATTCTTAGCATGAGACAGATATGAGACATAAATAATCAGTCCATAAGGTAAATAATTGAATCAATCTCAAATGATCATAAACCACTAAGCGATACAAGATCCATCACATGCTAACTCCGAATAAATCCAATCTCCAAAAACGATTAAATAAAACCTGAATAATAAAGATCTGAATAATCCAACATATATTCTCTAAACAACTTTGGAACCGAATGGCCCAATAAAACTCCAATGAAGTCTCATAGTTAAATACGACTGGAAAAGAAAGTCTAACTAAACTATGCCATAAAATAAATAACTCCACCTACGCCTCCAAATGATAACTCCGATAAACTTATGCATCTTCTCCAATTCTAATCCTGAAAAAGATTAGTCAATGCATGGGTCAGAGCCAAAGACCCGAGCAAGAATACACACTACTCCCCTCAAATAGGATCCTTGAATCCAGACATTAGCATTATACGTAATGAGTATCACAATAGAATATTTTAAATTAAACGGGATAATTAAACGTGATAAATATAAATTAACTACCCGTAGGATTCCCCGTTTAAAAGGCACACCAATATGATTTTAAGATTTCCGAGTCCCACGATGTTAATTTATTAAATTAACCAATTTTTTTATTATTGTTCTCACTTTTTATTAAAGTGTCACACTTCCCCTTGTCAATCGCCCTCTGACCCGTTTAAAATGTTGGCCCCGATGTCGCCACAAATTTTAATGCCCATTTTTATCTTAGGCATTAATTCTCAATTTCTCAATTTATAATCACCCCACCCTTTTAATCGATGTCAGATCCTAAAAATACCCCTTAGTCCCACAACTATGGGTCCCCAAGTTGTTATTGTGTCCTACCCTATGTATAGGAAGAATTTCTATCCTAAACTTCGACCTAATCTCATGCCTAGGCTAGCGTAACAATGAAAAAGTATCAAAAATCAGCCCACCCCCAAGATGATAAAAACGCGATAATCTACCCTCACTAGTCCCATACCTAGAAGGCGTAAATCATCAAAAGGCCTACCCACTAGTCCCATAACTAGAAGGCATCCTAAAATATAGGAAGAGCAAAAATTACCCAACAACCCGTCGTCACAAAGGCAATATAATAATACTAACAAGTCCAATAGACAAGCATAATTAATCAACATATAAAACTACGTATGATAGTCCAATTCAATTAAACCTTAATTTAATTAGCACCTCGACATAAACATCCAATTAATCTCATTTAATTATTTAATTTAAATACCGCTATTTCATCATTTAAAGCATCAAGATTCTAATTTCATTGTTTCAACAAAAATTACATGAGTTATACTCCCCCAAATCCATTTATTTTAAAACTAGGATTTTTCTACATGCAACCTACACCAATAAAACCCAAAATCACTCGTGAATCCTACGTACCCAAAGGGTTATGAATATTATTCAGATTAAAAGATTTTATAAAAATAGCCCCATAGTTAGTGTCCACTTTTTCTAATTAAGTTTCTAATTATTTTTAAGAAAACATGTAATTAAGTGTTTAGGCGACACTTAAAACGCATAATACTAAAGGAAAAGAATAGAGTATTCCTGGCTGTGAAGATCGTGTTGAAAATTTGATTAGAAATCAGGATTTGTCTCGAAAAATTAGCAAAGAAGTGTTCTTGAACAAACTTGATTAAGCCCCACTTAAGCCTTCCAAAACTTGTGACAAAAACTTGATTATGAAGAAGGTTGATGATTATGAGTGAGAGAAAAAATATTTGGAAGTGTGCTCTGGTGAAAAACTGGAGAAAAAGTTATTATGAGAAGTCCCCCTACGGATTAACAAGGTTATATAGTGATTAGGAGTCTTAATCCTACACAAACTCTAATTAAAAACAACTTCAGAGCACGTTTCCTGAAGGCATCGATCGATCGATGCCTAAGCGTCGATCGATCGATCGCCCAGAAAAACTGACAGTTTTGCTTAAAAATATAAGGGACAAATATTTAAAAATTCATATAAAATCCGTTTTAACTTCGATTTGAATTCCTCTTGAAGTTTTATTCTTCTAAAATCATAACAAACATATTTAGCCAATAAAAATTATTAAATTCAAAAATTTAGTTTTCTCGAATATTCTAATTAATTAATTAAATTAATTAATAAAAACACGGGGTGTTACAGGATTAGGGGTGGTTTAACTACTTTTAAATATGATAAGGATAAAGTAATAAAAAATATTGCAAAATGGCTATAGTGCATGAGTACCCCTTTGCACCGGTTGGGTATGAATTATTTTTTTTCCTTCTAAAAGAGTTTACCCCGCGATTTGATAAATTATCTTGTCACTGTGAGGAACGATTGCATGAAAATATAGGCACTTGAGAAGAAAAAGTTAAAGTCATTATTTAAAAGCATTGATAGAATTAGCTTAAATGCATATTTATGGACTTGTAATCAAACAATTAGTTGTATGTGCCTTACGGGCCACTTTTTGGATTATGAGTTGAGGCTACAAAAGTGCATATTTAGCGTTACACTCTAACCATTTAAAATTTACTGCAAAGTTACCATCACAAAGTTGGATTATGTTTATCAAGTTCACTTTCAATCCTTCAATACACAACACCTTGTCTAGCTTAGGAAAACTAGGTATCTCCACACAACCTCATCCTAATATGCTAGACCTACTCATATCTCCAAAGGTGATTTTTCCTTCCTTGTGATCAATAAGTATGGTAAAATATGACTTGTCACTAGTCATGTGCCTAGAGCACCCACTATCAAAATCCATTAAGAAGTATCTTGAACCTTGAGAGCAACATGGACAACAAGGGATTTTTTCATCATTCTTAGGTACCCAAGATGAGGTAAAATTTTGCTTGACCTTATCATTTTTTTGGCTCTAGTCATAGCGTTGTAAATGTCCTAAAAAGACATAGATATCATTTGAAATTCTCCGATTAAGGTTTTATAATTCATGACTAAAAACTCAACTTGCTCTCTGAGATTAACAAGGTCGCTATAATGGTGTGTGGGAGTATGTGTGCGGGAAATTCTTCCTAGATTATAGCAAAAATTTCCCAAGGTGACCTCTTTATTTTCAATGGGTACATACATATACTTGTTTTGTTTTACCTTCGCGAAAATTCCTAGTACGAGTTCTCCTTGGTGGGTTAGTGTCACCCCCCAAGTCCAAAACCATTCTAATCATTTATTTTTTAGAATAATTAAATCATAATCTTCATCCCATTTGAAATATAATTCATTTATCAATATTTTCATGTATAATATACATAATGAACATAATATTGTTCTTTGTACCATAACATAATTAACATCAAAGTCATAATTAAGCGGACATAAAATACTGTGATTAACTATGATTAACTATTACAATCATCAAATCAACCCGTGCTAACTCAATATATACAATGTGTGAGTGTAGTAAACCTTCAGCGTGATAATGATAAAATCCTTATATTTAAACCCAACTTTTTCTAACGGTGCAGCTCTCAAAATCACTGATCATATGATATCCTAGCTGGTAGTGTACAAACCTAAAAATGTTAAAATATACCGTAAGCATTTAGCATAGTGAGGTACTCGTTCCCTATAATGAAATAACAGTTCTATATCAAATTTGTAGATATAAAATTCGAACAATCTTTCCCGTTGGCAATAACAAATCCTGGAACAAAAGTTCCAACAAATCCTTGTCATAAGACAAAACAAATCATTCGATCTTTGTCCGATTCCAATCCTGGATCATAAGACCCAAACAAATCCAGGATATTATAATATCCAAAAAAATCTTGAATACTAAAGTATTCAAACCAAACTTTATCTTAGAGTTATATTTAAATCCAACATATCATTTTCATATCTGTATATATGAAATAATCATAAGTACACTCACCTTGGCAACTTATCAGGCTTTTCCTTTTCCTTTGTTCGGCACTTGTTCAACCGGTTCTTCTTACCTTCCTGTCATTATTACAATGTTAGTATCATCATCTTAATAATATTAAAAATCCAAATAATAACTTTAAAATAACTCAATTCATAAGCATCATATGATTCCATTCAAATCATTCATCATAAATGAAGTCACGTCTAGATTCATGTTATGATATTTAACATAACCAAATTATAGCACAAACATACTTTAAATTATTCTTGGTAATCCAATAATTATCATATTAGGTTCCCAATACAAAGACGATACATCATTTCAAGTTTCCTAGAGCAAGATATTCCCATTTCTTTACAACATAGCAAATCCGCCCTATAGGCTCCTCTATCGTTTAGTCAATTTTCAGGAATTTTCATAATTTTTATACATCATAAATATCTGTGATATTCTACCCAATTTAAATAAACATATGTAATAAAACAAAATTAAAGTTTCATAATTTTTAGAGTTCATTTGCTATGTCAAGAAAAACATCGAACACATGGTGTGCATATTTACTCTTTGGGGGCAGATTTTATACCTGAACTTCAAACTATCACCCAAGATTTATTTATTTATTAACATAATTTTCGGATATGATACACATATATGAGTCTATTTTAATCTCCAAATATAATTACTCAATTCCACTAAGTATACAAAAATGCATAGAAGTTTGAATACAAAAGGTTTTTAAATGAATCAATTTCAACGGTTTACACGTTCAACTTCCTTAAACTCGCATCTCCATACATACACACCAAGGCATGAAAGTTCTATAAAAAATCAATGATTTCTACCATTTCAATCCGTAATACCAAAAATATAACAAAATTTATGAATAGAATTACCTTAGGAACTTTTTCGTAATTTCCTACGAATTTTTCTCTAACTTTTCCTTGCCTTTTCTTCTTCCTAAACTTCCCGACTCTCTCTCTTTAGGAAAAACTATTTAATGGATGAAATATGCTAACGGAGGAGGTTATTTTAAGTGTTTAAATTCGTCCAAACCCACCTCTTTCTCCAACCAATCAAAACAAATCATTTGTCACACAAATAAGACAAAATGCTACTTAACGAATGGACATATATGCCCCTGTTTCATAATTTCAGCATAACTCTTTACTCAAACCTCTATTTTATACATCTTTTGTTTTTTTACAAACCTAATTCATATATCTACAACTATCTAGTTTTCACCTCAAGTCAATTGTTATATTATAACAGTCAAAACTTGTCTCCAACATGAACATTCCTATCGAAAGCTTCAAAATTTTGTGTTTGTAACTAATTCGATATTTCATTCTTTATTAAAGTAGGATTAGACTAGGCATAAATATCCAAAATTATATATATTAATAACACATTACTCATATCACATAGGCTAAGCATGATTAAAAAACTAGTTAATCATAATTATATCCGAGTTGTCACAGTTAGGTTGAGGCCTATATGGATCCATCACAAACTTATAAACCGATTCGGCTACGTTATAGGAAATGGATGCAACATCATAACCTATTCATTTCCTCTCTTCAAAACCAAACGCGGGACCTAGAAACATCTTTCCAACATTATTAGATGTATACTCTAAAGTAACTTTGACCTCTCGGTCACGGTTGAGATCTTTCTCGAGTTGAGAAACACGGACTTCAAGTTTCTCATGAGTCTCTAATGGTTCTTGAATATCTCTCATAAGACCAGCCACTTTGTTGGTCAAATCACAATTTTTCCTCACCACTGAAACTAACTGCCCACTCAAAGGAATCCTAACCAAGGTTTCACTGCCTCTAAAAATCTCCAACTCCCTTTTTAAGGATAATACCTTAAGAGCCAAATTTTGATTTTGATTTTTGATTTTTAACGACTTGATGTAAATCTCGATGTAAGAATGTTGGAGGCCATGTTCTCCCTCATTCAAACCATCACCCTTAATCTCTTTAGAATGGTTCGACACATTATTGAGGTATCACATTTGGAAACACCCTTATCGAAGTGAGACGTACATGAAATGCTAACTTAACTTGACATGAAAGCGGTTATGTTATGTACATGTGATGATTCATCCTACAATTCATCCATTCAACATCGCAATCGCTTAAAGTGGCATTATACGCAACTTTATCATTTCCATATCTCTTAAGCCTAGTAGTACACTCATGGGCTTTGTGACCCGTCCCCTGAAACTCATATCATCTTTCTGAATCGTTTTTCTTAGGTTACTCTTCTGTAGCTCTTCTTTGATCATTCCAAAAAACATTCTTTACCGTTTTGAAATTTTTGTCTTTGTCAAAACTTTTATTTTACACTTTGGAAGAATTTTTATTTTCAATTTGAGAAACTTTTGGAAATTTTTAGCAAACAATGCAAGATTATCTAGATCGAATTTAACATTGGACTTAGAAAACTCCTTTTTTTTCTTTGATTGTTCTTTTAAAGAGATCCTTTTTTCTTTTTTTCTTTTGGGTTTTAGGGAAAATGTCTACTTCGTAATTTTGAAGGTCACCCTTGAGATCTTATAGACTAAGCGTGTATAGAATTCTGAAAGAGTTAGGAACCGTGACTTTTGTAATAAAACAAGAAGGGAGAGATCTTAAAGATTTCTTAACTACCCTCGTTTCAGGAATTTGCTCACCCAAATTAAAGCTAGAATTCACAATATGAGACGGCAGTGCATAAAATACATCAAATGTTTTCGATTTATGCATGATAATGGTCTCAAATTTTGTAAAGAGATTTTTTTATCTTAGAGGATTTCACATCATTGGTACCCTCATGAGTGTATTGAAAGATGTCTTATGCTTCCTTAGATGTGGTACACGTCATGATACGATAATATTCATCGGGTGTGACAACACCAAAAATTGCCTTTATGCCATGAGAGTTAAAGTTACTCCATTTAAAATCTTCCTCAGTCCAAATTTCGATTGGCTTGAGACTAATGACATTTTCATTAGTCACAATGGGAGGAGTCCACCTCCTTTCAAAACCAGGCCAGACGTGCTCGTTGATTGATTTCAAAGCCGATCTCGTTCGAGCTTTACAATAGACATAATTAAAACCATCAAACATAGGTGGATTATTCTACGAGTTATACATATAACCACCAAGATTCATCTAAGTAATTTGTAGAAACAAACTTTGATACTAATTTGAAAAATGTAATGGGATCTAATTATATGTCTAAAACGTAAACTAGGTCACATACACACCAACATCTAGTTATTTCAAATTTTATCTTAATTAAATTAGGTGAACCTAAACATGCAAGATATTGAAACTAAATTGAAAAAAAATCACAAACCACAAAAACAATATAGGAAATGAGGAAAATTCCCTTTTAGATAAAACCTATATTTCAGCACTTCTTACAACTAGAACTACAGACTTTAAAAATTTAGAGCTCCACTAAGTGATGCAGTATTGTATTCCTTCCAAGTTATTGATAACAAGCGATGCAGATCTGAAAAGGCCCCACAAAAAGCCCCACTTGCCTCGGTGTCCACCGATCAGCCTCACAAAATCATATTCCTATCTTCAATAGTGGAGAATTAACTCTACAAGGTTATGAATAAGGATTATGTTCTTTGTGATTTGGTAAAGTGATCTCAAATGATTCAAAGGGTTTGGATTGAAAATATAAAAGAGTTTGATCACTAAAATATGTCTAAAAGGATGAAAATACAGGTTCACATCTCTATATATAGGGAGAAAAATCTCCAAGAGATAGATATGAAAGATTGCATTTAAAATCATATAAAAAATGATTTTTCGCATACTCGTTCGAATGAAAGTACATCTCATTCATACGAAGTAACCTTTCTTGTTCAAACATACATCAAACAACTGATCCAATAAGATTCCAGACTCACCAAAAATCGAGAAAATCAATCTCATTCAAAATAATTTCGAAGATTGTAAGGACATTTTTGTTCGTTATCAATTTTAGGGGTGTTCAAAAAACCGACTGGACCGACGGACCAAACCGAACCGAGCCGAGCCGAACCGATTACTTTTTTTCGGTCTTTTTTCTTAATCGGTCCGGTCCACGGTTTACAGATTCAAAAACCCTATTAGGACCGACCCGAACCAACTATATATAAAATAATATATTTTTAGATACATATGTATATATATAAGATAAACAAATAGTGAAAATATTTATTTTAATATTTGATTAGTTTAAATTATAGTTTAATCCAATACTAGTTTTGTTTTAATTGTAAATGTTGATATTTTTTAGTTTTTAATGTTTGGAAAAAATAGACTCGGGTATATTTTTATTATTATAAATGATGTAATTCATTAATGTGAGGACCGACGGGTTAGACCGAACCGACTAGGATCGGTTAACCGACATTATCGGTCCGGTCTCGGTCCATTTTTTTAGAGGACCGACTAAGTCGGTCCGATCCAAAAAAAACCTTAAAATCGAACCGGACCGGACCACGAACACGCCTAATCAATTTATATGTCGTATACCGCTACACCGTTGAAAAAGTTCAAGATCACATTCACATAAAGACGGATTCGAATAATCAAGTTTCTTCAACAAACAGCCTCTGCAAGCTTAACTTTGGTAAGGTTACGTTTTAGAGTACCTTAATAATGCACTTAGAGTAGTGGGATATTTTTCACAAAATATTTTCTAAGTGTTAGAGCGGAGCTTTAAATGTTTTTCGTCAAATTATATTTTTCGGAGTTTTTGAGACGGTGCATTTACTGGAAAAAGAAAAAGAATTTTTTTTATAAGGCTCGTTCGAGCGACAGCGTATGTCATTCAAACGACATGGCATGTCGTGCGAAGTTCCACCTGTCATTCAAACGACAGTGGATCTCGTTCAAACGATATGCTGTCTCACTTGAACGACCCACGGCCTTAAAGTCTTTATAAATACTCATTAAATGAGTCCTTTTTCGTTGAGGAACCTGACATTTTTATTCTGCACAAAACTTCGAAAACAGCAGATTTAGGTTTTCTCCTTTTAGGGTCTTTCACCCTTTTTGTTTACAATTCACAAATAAATCCCAATCTTTATGTGAGTTATTTTGGAACCCAAAGAACATACTCGGCTATTATTCATCCTTTGTGGGGAGATCTCTACAACCGAGAGCTGCGTGATATTGTGGAGTGAATCTCTACGAAGTTTATGACTGCTTTTCATTGAGGATCTTCTGCGTATTGATTCTTTGCTGAAGACTGCGTGTCTGGACTGCATGTCCTTGTGATATTACGTGTGAACCATTGCTGAGTTTTAGATGATGCTTTGAAGGTTTGAAGAAGACACCGTGCGTTACACTTGTGGCCGATTATCACGTTGTATGTAAGTCAATGGTCTTGTAAACTTATCAAATTTCTAGAAATAAAGATTTTACCCTTTGAGGATTTTTCCTGAATTTTGAGTTGCATGCTTACTTGAGTTGTTTTAACAAGTAGTTGCATATTTTAGGGATGAACTAAAATTGGCCAAAAATTAGGGAATTTGTGAAAACCACTGAGGCAATTAATATTTTGCATTTTCAAATTGGTATCAGAGCCTGTTGCACTAATTTACTGTGTAGATCCTATAGTGCAATTTCTTTTGTGGTTATTTATGTTCCTCTCCTGATTTGTTTTATCGATGGATTCTCATACTGTTGATGTTGTTAGTCGAGATGAGTTTGATAAAGTTCATGATCGTGCGAAAAAAAATTAACTCTTTTGAATTTGAAACTTTGCAAAAGAATTAAAATTTTATAAGAAGAAAATTCTCTTTTTAAAAATAAGTTTGAATATTTGCAAACGTCTCAAACACAAAGAGACACTTGTCGTGACCCTTTGGTAATTTGTGTATTGACTTTGATTCTTTAAAAGTTGCCAAAAAATAAGGTTATGATAAATTCCTAGTTTTAGAAAAAGAATTGGAGGACTTAAAAAATTCTAGGGTTCCTATTTGTACCGTTGAGGATAAAAAATTAATCGATGATTTTACGACACGTGAAGATACTCTTAGGGATAAGTTTGTTTTAATTGAGGATGAGTGAAATAAACTGTTAAGTTTAACTGATAACTTGAAAAAAAATCCCTAACTTTTGAAGAGTCTCATTCTTTGCTTGAGTCTAAAATTTTGAAGTTGAAAAATGATTTGAAAGACTCGAGTAGTTTATGTAGTGATGGTAATCGATCGTCTTGTTCTAATGCTTTCGTTGCAAAATCCATAATCATTATTTATTTTAGAGGGTCAATCGTTCCTAAGGACGTTAGAAAGAATCAACCCATAGGTGTCATTCCACCCGTTTACATTTTTTCACATTGTGGTAGGAAAGGGCACCTTAGGCGTTTCCGTTTTGATCTTCGAAGAGGTCCTAGGAATTTTATGTCTAGTGCTCCTGTGATTCCTAAAACCCCCATACGACGTTTCACATCTATTTAGGTTAGGAAATCACTTTTAGAGGCGCTGGATTTTAGACAAGTTGATTCACGTTTGCTTGCACATGATTCTTCTCTTGCCATATCATATAGATGATTGTGTTTGCATGACTGTCATACGCTAGTTGTGCTTCTTGATGTATTATTGCTAGTGTTATGACATGTGTACTTTTTGTATTAGTTTTTTATTTTTGAAAAATTTTGGAAAAATACAAAAAGATTTTATTTTAATAAAATTTAAAAAATCCAAAAAGATTTGTATTCTTTGTTTAGCACCATATATGAATTAACATTTAGGATTATCGAGTCACAATTTCATTCCATTTATCCATGTGACTATTTAATAGTGTTGTAAGACAATAAGTCATGTCATTCATGTGCTTTATAGTGTTTGGAGACATTAAGATGTAATTAAGTGTTATTACCTACATGATTGACTCTTTATTTCCTTTGATGCACACGAGCACGAATTTGTTTGAATATTGTTCTTGTCGAATCACATGTTGGTTACGTATTTTCACTCAATTATGTCTATGAAAACGAACCAAATGTGATAAAACAAGATAATAAAAGGTGTGCATGTTTTAAACCGTTTGTCGTGAGTTTTTGTGAATTTTAAAAATGGTGAAGGGCTACGAAAGGTACATATCTATCCTTTGCGATTAATCCACCATTTAATTGGACCTAAAAAATTGAGGTATTTTAATTATCCGGGGTCCAAAGAGGTTTAAAAGAGCCCGAAAAAAATTTAAAGGCAATAAAAATAAATATATGCCAAAAAGGGACCATTAGGTTTATTCACCAATTCTCCAATGTTTAAGAATTTAGATCGCCTCAAAAAGAAAATATATATGAGGGAGTTTGGTTGGAGACTTAAAACGGCTTTGCACGTCCTTAAAAAGTCTTAAAAAAGCGTTAAAAAGTTTATAGACGTTATTGATGTAAAAATCATGTAGGAACTGTTGATTTTTATTTAAGACGATGTCATCTAAATTCAACACTTTTACACCTCAGGACGATTTTGATGCTCATTCGTTAGGAATACACAATATGCATCGTGTACATATGATGTGATTGACTTTTATTTCATATCAAATATGTTCACACCCGTTCATACCGTTTCCACGATTTGGTTATCTTAGTATGAATTCACAGTGTGTGTTTGTAACACATTTGTATAAAAAATTGAAAAATCACAAATAGTTTGTGAAGTTTTTTGAGCATATCCTGCATTCAGCACGTTTGTTATATTTGTTTCCCTTGTTTATCGTGACACCTCGATTTGATTTATTTGGTTTAGTCTTTTCCTTGTCTATTTCGAACAAATAAAAAGGGGGAGAACGAATTATGATATATATTATGGGGGAGTTTAAGTATGGGAGAGTTTTGATTATGCTTACATGTTTTATATTTATATCATTTCAAATTCGATACGTCACAAGGTTTTTTCTTTGTCTCATGTGTGTAGGTACAATTGAATATTTTTGGATTTCACGCCCTGATGATGACAAAGAATGTTTGAAGTTTGTTGAAGATTAACAAAGTTTGAAGACTTGTCATTTACCTTTTCAGTTTTGGGTTCATGGAAGGGTAGATTTGTATAGGTCATATTATGATTGATAATTTGGATGTTTTTATTTTGTAGCGGCATAGACATATGGGGAGATTTGTAAGGATATTTTTGTTCGTTATCAATTTGTATATCGTATACCGCTACACCGTCGAAGAAGTTCAAGATCACATTCACATCAAGACGGATACGAATAATCAAGGTTCTTCAACAAACAACCTCCACGAGGTTAACTTTGGTAAGGTTACGTTTTAGAGTACCTTAATAATGCACTTAGAGTATTGGGATATTTTCACAAAATATTTTCTAAGTGATGGAGCGGAGCTTTAAATGGTTTTTGTCAAAAACATATTTTTTGGAGTTTTTGAGGCGATGCATTTACTGGAAAAAGAAAAAGAAATTTTTTATAAGGCTCGTTCGAACAACAGCCTATGTCGTTCAAACGATATGGCATGTCGCGCGAAGTTTTACCTGTCGTTCAAATGACAATGGATCTCGTTCAAACGACATGCTATCTCGCTTGAACGACCCACTGCCTTAAAGTTTTTATAAATACTCATTAAATGAGTCCTTTTTCGTTGAGACACTTGACGTTTTTATTCTGCACAAAACTGCGAAAATAGTAGATTTAGGTTTTCTCCTTTTAGGGTCTTTAACCCTTTTTGTTTACAATTCACAAATAAATCCCAATCTTTATGTGAGTTGTTTTGGAACCCAAAGAACATACATTGGTACTGTTCATCCTTTGTGGGGAGATCTCTACAATTGAAATCTGCGTGCTATTGTGGAGTGAGTCGCTATGAAGTTTATAACTGCGTGTCATTGAGGATCTTTTGAATGTTGATTCTTTGTCTGGACAACTTGTCCTTGTGGTATAGCTACATGTGAACCATTGTTGATTTCTAGCCGATGCTTTGAAGGTTTGACAAAGACACCGTGCATTATACTTGTGGGCGATTATCAGGTTGTATGTAAGTCAATGGTCTTGTAAACTTGTCAAAGTTCTAAAAATAAAGGTTTTTCCCTTCGGGGATTTTCCTGAATTTTTTGTCGCATGCTTACTTGATTTTTTTTAACACGTAGTTGCATATTTTAGGGATGAACTAAAATTGGTCAAAAATTATGAAATTTGTGAAAACCACCGAGGCAATTAATATTTTGCATTTTCAAAGATGTTCTAACGAGGTATAAGAACTCATTTGAACGACATCCATTGTATTTCTAATGACTTTGCAAAATTTTATAAAATATTTAAAAAATATTTTGGAAATATATTTTACGTTTTCAATCCCTTTTAAAATACCACTGAATGAAAAGATTACACAAAAATAACCTCATATACCTTCTCTAATAAATGTAGTGACAATCAATCTTCGATTGTTGTATTTGGTCACTATTTTTTCAACACTTAAAGTCTTGATAATGTACATGAAGGTGACGTGGGGTGTAATGGTTCAAACAAAACTAAAATAGATGATGAGCAATTATAAATCTTGCTCTTATAATTATACACGCTAGCATTTCTGAAATTTTTAAGATATCTTAAGGACCAATCAAATGAAAAGGAAGTTCAACTTACGTAGTCATGAGTATATCCCATTTTCTAGACCCTCAATAGAGAAAGATCCCCCTCATCCCATTATCATCTACAAAAATAAAATTTGTAATTATCCCAAAATTAGCAGATCATCAAGAAGGATACATAGATCATAAATAAATAACTTAGAATTAAAAAATCATGAACCTTACCTACATCGTTATACATGTATAAAAATAAAGGAGAAAACCCCAAATAAATAGAACCTTGCATTTGATAGTTCCCCCTCTTGCATTTGTAAATTGTCCATGCCCATTGTTGTGATTCCAAAGGCCGTTATGTGCCCACAAATATTTTGTCAAATGAAAAAACTTAACAAACACATGAGTGATGTACTCACTATTTATACTGAAATTGCGCTCAAATGATAAAGTTATCAAATGAAATGCCCTAGTGATTATTAAAACAAAACAAGTTTACTTTATAGATGTGTACTCAGAGTGTAGTAATTTAAAAGAGGCTTATTTCTTGTTTAGGTTAATGGGGAATTATGATAGGATATCTTGCACATCAATGATTATAGGATTCAGACAACATGGTAAGGGGAGAGAGGCTTTAAAAATCCTTGATGAAATGGCAATACATGACCATTATATATTGTCTTTTCTTCTTTTTCCTTCATTTTTTGGTGATGTTCGAGCCTTTTGCAATTGCATTCCCATGTGCCTTTTTTGACCAATACATGTTTTAATCGCAATAAAAAAAAAACATTTATCATGTAAACAAAAAGGTAAATGTAAAGATTGAGAAAGCTATAATTTTCTTTTTATATAAACTCGTGATGATGCGGAAGCGGTGGAGATGATGGTTCAACAAAATTAACAAATGCCAAATTTTAATTTCACAAAACAAATTAAAATTGCACCAAGTCCTAGAATTTGCCTAAGTCATAATTATCAATATTAGCAAAGTAAGGCGAAATCAATTTTTAGCAAAAGACTTGAATTAAACAAACTTTACCCAATATTTAATTTAGCACCAAATTAAATGAGTGTGATAATTTAAACCGAATTTTATCTTGAATTAGTCTAAGCATGCGTTCTACGTTATGATGCAAGATAAAATAAACAATATCACACTACGCCGCGATGTACGAGGAAAAACCCAAGACGGAAAAAAACCTCGGATGGCCCTAGCCACAAATCCACTAGATACGGAATTACACGTACAAGACAGATAGATTTACAACGACTAACTCGATCCCTCTCAAGCCTCGACGCTTCTTCTCGTAGACACCTCTTCCTAGCGGATAACCTTGGAACACCACCGCGGTCTCGGAATCCACCGATAGGACTTTATATGGTCACCGTCACCCGTACATGGAGCTTTTCTCCGTGTGGGTAAATCAACATAGAAACACTTCTTCTTTCTTCGTGGGAGGTAGAAGCAAAACTCGAAACTTCTCTTCTTGAATTAGGTAGAGAAAATCGGTGCCAAACTCCAAGCAGTTGATATGTATATAAGAACTTGGATAAACAATATGGGTGTACAAACTAGAGTGGTAAGTGAATTTCTCTTTGAAAATTAGCACTCAAAACATGAACATTTTCCTTAAACAAATTTACTCTCAAACTCTCTCTAAGAGATGAAAATAGATTGGAAAAGTTAAGTTGGAAAATGTGATTCCCGCACAAGATAAAGTCTGAAAAAGTTGGTTAAAAACCAAGTGGGGAAGTGGGTGAAAAACTGCCAAAAACTGCCAAAAACTGTTCCCGCCTAGCAGTTCGTTCGAACGACATTTCGTTCGAACGAACTCTCGTTCGAACGAGACTTCTAACGACGCACCAGTATGGACTTCGTTAGAACGAACAATCTCGTTAGAACGAACAATCTCGTTCGAACGACATTTCGAACGACAGACCAGTATAGGTTAGTGAGAACTCGTTGGCAAACCCGTTCGAACGAAACCTGGTTCGAACGAAAAACTCGTTCGAACGACTTCCAGAAATTTTTATAAAATTCAATTTTGGCCCAGAAACTTTATATACTTTAATTTAAAGTTCTAATTAAATTTTTCTGAAAATCAAAACGCAGTTTATATTAAACCTAACACCCAATAAACTTTGTTCCAAACTCCTATATATATATATAATTGCAATCATACCTTGGGAGCATGGAACTATAGTTGATGACGTAGAAACGAGGCACGCAAACCAGCATATTTGATGAAGCTTTATATTCTTTGCCGCTACATCTTCAACAAACACTTCATAGGCTTGAGAGTATTACAATTACATACTTTCCTATGAATAAATGTTTTTGTCCGGAATTGATCCAAAACAACATATGGACTCAATTAGAAATTTGTGTCCTTACAAATCTCCCCCTTTGGCTATTCCGGGACAAAAACCAAACAAAAATCCTAAAGGGCCGTCAAGCTCACTAGACTCAAACATAACCCACCCAAACATGCTTTGCCATTAAACAATGCCGCTTTAGAAGAAATCCTGCACACTTAAGCAAACTCATCAAATGCATAGGGAATATCAAAGTATTAAATGCAATTAATTAATTACTCCCCCTAACTTAATTCTCCCCTTTATCAAACAAAAGACATACTTAGAAAGACGTCTCCCCCTAAGATAAATCTCCCCCAAACTAAGATACGATAATAATAGGATTAGATACCATTTCTCCCCCTATCATCATTCTCCCCCTTTTTGTTCAGGAATAGGAAAAGGATAAAGAACTAATTAACACGTTGAAGCTTAAAGAGTTAAGACATTAAAGCATATGGGCAATAAAAGCAAGGCAAAGACAAACAAATATCATATATATATAAACTAGAAATATACCAATGAAGCATTTGCATATATATATAGATATAAACACACACATGACACAAAATACAATAAGTTTGCACACTCGTATGGCAAAAATGTGTCACATGGAAACGGAAGTATAGGGGTGTGAACTAGTAACAATTAAATTTAGACCCAATCACTTAAAACATGTTCACGGAGTTCTCAAATGATTGTAAACTTCATCACATTTAAATATAACCTCATGTGACAATATGAAGATTGAACTCAATGAACAAACATACACAATGCATACAAGCCTAGCATGATGATGATTCTATAAACCAAATAGAGTCATGACATTAAAGACAACTAGGATAAACGGACATTGTGCAAACCGTTGATATACCATCCAATTCTCCCTCAATAAGCATATATATTCTTTTGTTTTTGAATGAATATATCAAACAAACATAGGCCTTGGCAATTGTTTTCTTTTGAATGCCAAATATTCTGTTTTTAGGCCTTTGGATCACATATTTCTTTTAGATCCAATAAACGGTGGCTTTTATCGCAAAGGATTTAATTCATCCTTTCGGAGCCCTTCCCCGTGCACATTTATTTATCATGTTTTCGTTTTTCACACAAATCTCACATGCTACGAATTTTGACATGCACTACTCCTCCTAGGTCATAGATATGTAGATGACTAGATTGGTAGGAGAACACCTCAAAAATCTCAAATATAACATGTGACATTAAGATTTCAAAAGAGCTCGTGCATGTGTGAAAAGAGGCATATAAAAATAGAATCCATTTAAACAACACAAAATCCAACTACTCCACAAAAATATGGTAAAGAACACAATAAGGATTGATAATCTAAACCAAAAGTTCTAGCCACGTGGAAGCGTAAAAGTTGGGATTCAAACACAAATATATGCCACTTAAAGTGTGTCAAACTAAAATACACACATAAAAAATCTTTTTGAGTTTTTAACATTTTTCACCAAAAATAAATATATATACTCAAAAGAATAAACACAAATCATTTGTACTTTTCATTAAGCTTGAATGAAATAAATAAAACAAAAATGATAAACAAAAATCCTTTTATATTTTACAATAAATTCAAACACAAAATATAATACAAAAGGATAAACAAGTCATAATTTCTAGCATGTGATATGAAATAAGGCAATGACTAGAAAATGACTAAACAAGCATACATTTAGCATGTGAATATAGCATGAAGTACAAACGCTAAAGTATGCAAACACTAACACATTCATCCTTTAGATTTAGCAAGAAGGAAGCATGTGAAAGTAAATGAAAATCAAAAACCCTATTTTGCAAAGCAACCAAGTCGGATTTTCTAACCCAAATTAAAGAAGAATGACTATCTTGGGGTGTTGGAACGTTAACTACCGTGGGTACTTTACTATGGGATTTTCTAGGAATTCGTTTAAGATCAAAACAAAATTTCCTAAGATGACCTTTTCGACCACAATGAGTACAAGTGAAAACATGTCGAGAAGATTTACCTAAGGAGTGATCTTTAAATGCATTCCTAGTAGATTCTCCTAAAACATTGGTTTGGGCATTATGAGTAAATTCATTACAAGTATTGAAGCCTAAACCACAAGTGTCATTTTTAATTTGGACCGTTCCTAACATTTTATCTAGTTTTTCCGAACGACACTCCAAATCAAATTTGACAATGCTAGAGTCTTTTAATTTATTTTGCAATTCAAAAATGTTAGACTCTAATAAAATATTTCGCTCTTCAAAAGCAAGAAGCTCCTTTTTCAAGGATTCCATTAAACCCCTAAGGCTATCTCTCTCGCCTTCTACATATTCAAGCTTCTCTTGAAGAGTCCTATCATGTGTCCTAAGGTCTTTTATTAAAGCATTTTCATCAACGACCTTGACACTCTCTCTTAAACTAGCTTCTAACTTCAAATTATCCCTTTTCAATTTAATAGATTCTTTATAAAGCTCTTGAAAAGCATTTTGAAGTTCACTCACATTAACCTCTTCTTCATTTTCACTCTCTCTTTCTTCTCCACTCTCACTATCATCAAAAACAAGAGAATCATGTACAATGACCTTGGAAGTGGCATGTGCTATCGTTTCATCAATCGATGAGCTCTCACTATCGCTCACATGACTAGCCATAAAAGCCACAAAATTTTTCTTAGTGGGGGAATCGGGCTTCTCTTCCTTATCACTATCACTAAGGGTCGCATTATATGCATTGGGTCATTTACCCTCTTTCCTTAGTTTAGTGGAGCACTCATAAGCCCTGTGGCCATAACCTTCACAACCAAAACACTTATTAGACTCGTCCCTATCTAAATTGTCATTACTAGGTTTAGGGATCTTCTCGGCTTTATAAATCTTCTCGCTTTTATCATGTTTAGAAGTATCAAATTTCTTAAAATCATTTTTAAATTTATCTTTGTTAATTTTAAGAAATTTTCTAAATTTACGAGCAAACAAAGCCATGTCTTCCGAGTCACTATCACTCTCGCTCTCTACTACTTGTTTGACCTCTTTTCGGGCTTTTAAAGAAACACCCTTTTCGATTTTCTTATCAGTTTTAGAGGGAAACATATCCAGTTCATAGGTTTGTAAATCACCTACAAGCTCTTCTAATTTCGTAGAGGCTAAAGTGGGTAAAGAATTTAAAACGGTCACCTTTGGAATAAATCTATCGGGTAGGGACCTTAAAATTTTCTTCACAACACGGTCGTCGGTATTTTCTCTCCCAAGTTAAAAGATGAATTAACAATATCAGAAAGTCTAGCATAAAATTCATCAAACGTATCTTTTTCATTCATTTTGATAGTTTCAAATTGAGTGGTGAGGTTTTGGAGTTTTGAAGCTTTAACGACACTAGTTCCTTCATGAGTTAATTGTAAAATATCCCAAGCTTCTTTAGCGGTTTCACACGTCATAATACGTCGGAATTCATCCGGTGTGACAGCGCTAAACAAAGCATTTAAACTACGGGAATTGAAATTAGCAAGTTTAAACTCATTTTCAGTCCATCTATCGGCGGGTTTGATAACACGTCCATTTTCAACTAAATAAGTTGGTGGGGACCACCCGTTGACAACAGACATCCAAACTCTCTCGTCGATAGATTTTAGTGCCGATCTCATACGCGCTTTCCAATACGCGTAGTTTGAACCATCGAAAATAGGAAATTTTGAAAATGGGGAAAAATCCATTTTAGCCAAAAATTATTTAAAAGATCGTTTAACGAAATAATTTATCGCTTTGGCTCTGATACCAATTTGAGAAAGCTATAATTTCCTTTTTATATAAACTCGTGATGATGCGGAAGCGGTGGAGATGATGGTTCAACAAAATTAACAAATGCCAAATTTTAATTTCACAAAACAAATTAAAATTGCACAAAGTCCTAGAATTTGCCTAAGTCATAATTATCAATATTAGGAAAGTAAGGCGAAACCAATTTTTAGCAAAAGACTTGAATTAAACAAACTTTACCCAATATTTAATTTATCACCAAATTAAATGAGTGTGATAATTTAAACCGAATTTTATCTTGAATTAGTCTAAGCATGCGTTCTACGTTATGATGCAAGATAAAATAAACAATATCACACTACGCCGCGATGTACGAGGAAAAACCCAAGAGGGAAAAAAACCTCGGACGGCCCTAGCCACAAATCCACTAGATACGGAATTACACGTACAAGACAGATAGATTTACAACGACTGACTCGATCCCTCTCAAGCCTCGACGCTTCTTCTCGTAGACACCTCTTCCTAGCGGATAACCTTGGAACACCACCGCGATCTCGGAATCCACCGATAAGACTTTATATGGTCACCGTCACCCGTACATGGAGCTTTTCTCCGTGTGGGTAAATCAACATAGAAACACTTCTTCTTTCTTCGTGGGAGGTAGAAGCAAAACCCGAAACTTCTCTTCTTGAATTCGGTAGAGAAAACTGGTGCCAAACTCCAAGCAGTTGATATGTATATAAGAACTTGGATAAACAATATGGGTGTACAAACTAGAGTGGTAAGTGAATTTCTCTTGGAAAATTAGCACTCAAAACATGAACATTTTCCTTAAACAAATTTACTCTCAAACTCTCTCTAAGAGATTAAAATAGATTGGAAAAGTTAAGTTGGAAAATGTGATTCCCGCACAAGATAAAGTCTGAAAAAGTTGGTTAAAAACCAAGTGGGGAAGTGGGTGAAAAACTGCCAAAAACTGTTCCCGCCTAGCAGTTCGTTCGAACGACATTTCGTTCGAACGAACTCTCGTTGGAACGAGACTTCTAACGACGCACCAGTATGGACTTCGTTAGAATCTCGTTAGAACGAACAATCTCGTTCGAACGACAGACCAGTATAGGTTAGTGAGAACTCGTTGGCAAACTCGTTCGAACGAAACCTGGTTCGAACGAAAAACTCGTTCGAACGACATTTCGAACGACTTCCAGAAATTTTTATAAAATTCGATTTTGGCCCAGAAACTTTATATACTTTAATTTAAAGTTCTAATTAATTTTTTCTGAAAATCAAAACGCAGTTTATATTAAACCTAACACCCAATAAACTTTGTTCCAAGCTCCTATATATATATATAATTGCATTCATACCTTGGGAGCATGGAACTATAGTTGATGACGTAGAAACGAGGCACGCAAATCGGCATATTTGATGAAGCTTTATATTCTTTGCCGCTACATCTTCAACAAACACTTCATAGGCTTGAGAGTATTACAATTACATACTTTCCTATGAATAAATGTTTTTGTCCGGAATTGAGCCAAAACAACATATGGACTCAATTGGAAATTTGTGTCCTTACAAAGATACTAGTAATTGAAAACATACCTAATATTTTTATACATGGGCAATTGTTTGCAAGTTTTAGCCCAAATTTAACATTCAAACTAATGTTTAGATTAAAAAAATCATAACAAGCCAAATTTCATATTATAATATGTAAATATATTTAAATAACTATAAAGAATAAGTTAACTACACTTGTATAACTTCAAAAGATATAGGCATACTCCCTTCATATGGTATGATTCATTGTACTCATCAATAAATAAAGATCCAATTCCTTTTTCTTTAGTAATATAAGTATATTTGTCTAGTTTATACATGATCTAGGATGTTCCTACCTATACTTAACATACCTTTCGTAATAATCTAACCATATGTTACATGAATTAATCCATTAAAATGTTTTCTTAAAGTTATGCTAATAAAAAAATCAGTATTATCATCAAGTACACTAACATGGAATTTTACCTTTAGTAATGCACAATCTTTGGTTTAAATGTATAACTCGAAATGACCAAAATATAAATCAAACCTAAAATAGCATAAGAAATCTTCATCCTTAAATAAGAAAAAAATCTTATGATAAAATTCACTAAGTCTAATTACAATTTGTTTAGACATGAAATTTATTATTTTTCATCAAATGTGAAGTCAAAATCTTATAGTAGACAACTCGGAATAAAAATTGGGAAGCATGAGAGGAGAAGTCTTAATATCTAATTTTTCAAAGTTTCATTATCGTTCTGCAATGATGACCAATCTAAGACCATTGTAGATCCTTATGCTTTTTGTTATGGTAGAATGATGTCTTCTTTTATTTTAATAGTTTATGTGTGCTACCCACCCTGGTCTGTCCCAGAAGTACGGGTGAACTCAAGATTCTGTGGTGAGGCACACGGTGCTAGGTTGATTCCCCCTAGATATGTCAGTATTTAAGTTGGGCACATGTAGAAGGTGGATCCTACACAGGATCCTCCTAGTTTAGCTTGCACAGGGGAGTCCAAAGGGCTCGTTAGTGTGAAGGTTCAGGGTTATAAAAAAATATTTGATGTGTGATAGTCAGATTCATTGTATAGGGAATGAGTGGTTTTATCTTTGTAATAGTAGTTGTTTAGTTTTTAAATGTGAAATAGTGTGTTCTTTTCAGTTATACTATGGATTACATTCCCTTTTGCTTTCTTACGTTGTTATTTAAAATTTAAATTTTGAACAAAGTTGCTTAAGTATGGTCATGTTCGACCAAAAGTCAACTAGGGTGCATTTGGCATCTATAATACAAAATTTTAGTCTAGAATTAGATTAAAATGTTTAAAATGTTTGCTAATGTTAATCCATTACAATTTTAAATCTTGAAATTAGAGAACCAAACACTCTTAGTCCTCATTTACCATTATCACATCAATTATTTATAAGTTGCAGGATTTTGTGTTTTACTTTATATGTTTCACACCTAGTACGTTAAAACTTTATAAGTTTAATCGATAAAATAGCTAAGAATCTTATGTTCTTAATATTATAGCTGAATGTATGTATTTACAATGACTATCTACAACAACACCAAATATATGCCATCAAAATAAAATAAAATAGATCACCAAAGAAATAAAACATCTAACATAAACCTCTCCGCCAAAACAACCCATATGCCCCATTTTTCATCATTGCACTTCATCCCCATATTCCCCGTTCGATGTCTCTATAATGTATGTTCTCCTTATATATTTAAATCCATGTCTACCTAAAAAGCCACATTGCTAAGCACCTTGCCTATGTGCTACATTTTACTATCAAGCATAAATTGATCAATATTTATAACCGAGATAAGTGTAATTAAATTTTATTATATTACCAAAGTAATTTTCATTAAAGTTATAAGTATGTTACCATAGTTATTATAAAAAAAAAAGATGTCATGTCGAAGAAATGAGAAGGAAACATTCTAACAACTACATATTACTTAAACAAATGTAAACATAGGAAAGAAATTTGATACTGAGAGAGAAAGGAGCAATTAGGTACATAATGTAAAAAGAGTAATGCTACGAGTCCCAAAAACATCCCCCAAAGTGTAGTAAGTTTTTGTATATTGTATGGGGCCCACCCCAATGTACAAGAACTTAATCCACTTTGGAGGATGTTTTGGTAGATATGTTTAGGGTGCATATTGTTTTCCACATAAAAATTAATAGTGCGCTAGGGGCAAAAGTTTTTAAATCTTGGTTTTGAACCCAAAATCTTAAAACAAAATCGAATAAACCAAACCCCTTAACTCTTCAGTTAGAAAATATTAAAAGAGTCAGGAATGTACAAACAAAACTCGAAACTCCACACATATAACCCAAAGCCCTTATTTTGAACCATTGTTTCCATGAAGTTTACCATTTAAATGAATAAAGTAAATAGCTCACCTCACTAAAAGTCATTTTGATTCATGCCACAAATAAAATGAATTTGGCCCACATAATAAATATACATGCGAACATATATAATGATCAACACATTGTAACTTTTTTTGGAACAAAAAGATAATATATTAACTAGAAAAAAATCCTATAAAGGTAAACAATACAAAAAATAGATGTTTGAACAAGCAAATATAATATAAAACAAAAATAAGATACTTTCTCTTTAATGACTTCATAAACATCGACGTAAATAAACAATCATCATCTGAAAATTTGAAGAATTAAAAAAAAATATGGAAACATACTAAGAAACAAATAAATTGAACAACAAAATATAAAGGGAAGAAACATATTTAAAATAATATTATTTATCTTCAATACCAATCAATTGTAATACATGATCACATCCATACAAACTCAACAAACACATTTTCTTCCCATACAAACCTTTTTCCATTATAATAAATTAAAATATGAGCTCACTTTTTACCTGCATAAGTCAAACTCAAATTGATATGCTTAAACATACAGACTTCTCTCTTATACATAACCACACATCTAAAAACAAACAGATTAGCCCTGATATAACTAATACTAAGGAAAGGACAAAAACATTAAATCCTAGATATAAAAAATAAGGATGAAAGATTCTTAAGAACAACCGATGTACCTTTTAATAAAATTTCACTAGCTTACAAACATGGTCTATATTGTATGTTAAGTCTATTAAGGGATCTAGTATATCAGAACCTGTAAAAAACACAAAGAGAATATTTAGTTACCATGTAGCTTCAAAATGTGTAAAATATAAATCAAAAACTAAGAACCAACCTAGGATGAATGCCACGTTCATACACAGTCAAAATAACTACAAAATAGAACACTAAAATGAAAAGTTTTTATCAAGTTTTTTCTTTCATTTTAGCTAACATTATTTTGATTACTAATTGTTTGTTACTAAAAGCGCATTTTGGTATAGAGTTCTTATCCAACTTTGAACCGATTCCTTGCTGAAATTTGGAAGATAAAATAAATCTTAAATGAAAATTCTTTGGATAAGAGGTCATATATTAAAAAAATGACTTCTAAGGTTAGTGAGAAGTTTGATAAGTATTAGGGGAATGCAATTTGTTACTGGCCTTAGTTGATGTCTAAGATCCTTGTTATCAAATGAGACTTGTAGATTTTTGTTTTCTAAAAATTTATTCACTCTTTGAAGCTGAAAAACATTTTATGATGTTCCTGATTCTTTATATGAGCTTTATGATGAATATGTTATCACACATTCTTCGAGTTGTATTGCGTCCAAAGATGCGAAGCTAAGTAATTCCTCTAATATAAAGAGCACAACAATAGGGGATTTTAAGGGGAAACTAAAAGTAGGGTTAAGTTTGATACTTGGGCTAAGGAGTTAGATACCTTCCAACCAAACAAATATGATTTAGACATATATTTGGAGGAAGGACTTTATACGTGCAATGGAGATGTAGATATTGAGTTTGATGATTTGGAATGGTAAAAAGCATACACTTTAAAGTTTAAGATTCTATCAAATATGGCTCGTGATATACTATCGATGCCCATTACTGTTGTAGCTTTTGAGTTTGCCTCCAGTGTCGAAAGTAGAGTTTTTAATCAATACCATAGATCATTAATACCGAAGACAATAGAAGCTTTAATTTGTATGGGAGCGTCATGACCTTGAAGTGGAGGAATCACTAAAATCAAACGTAAGAATATATTTCAATAAAAAATATATGCTGTATATTTTTTTACATTTTAAATATTATGTCAAAATTTATTACTTCTTTTTTTATTTGTAGAATGGTGATGAGTCAATGCAAGAAGTTTGTTTGGAGTAATGATTTATTGTTCTCCCCATATCATGTAGTATGTGATTTTTTCATAGTTCTTTCTTATTACAAGATATAAATATTATTGAGATCTTGGAATAATTGCTTATTCTCTTCATCATTTTTTAGGTATCACATTAACTTTCACCCTCAAATGATGATTAAGAGGAACACGGCACATTAGAGAAGTCCCACTCAATAAATACCATATTATTTCTAGTTTTTTAGGTAGAAAGTTTATTTATTATTTCAGTTTAGTTTAGTTTATAACTTTGGTTGGATTAAAATTTAAGTGTTTAGTTTGGTGATGATGGTTGTGACAGATATTAATATGGTATTCCATTTTTTCTAATGATTGATTTTCATATTGTTTTAGGGTGGAGCTATTAGCACTCCACCCTTTTCTTCTCACACTCCAAAAATTTGTATAGTAACAAATCTACCCTCCTATCTTTAATGCTCTTTAAGTAAAATTCAAACATTCATCTCCTCTCTAATTCAACCATTTTTTTTTTTACAAATATTACTAAAAATCTGCATAAATATCAACATTTGAATAAAAATATTTCAAAAATAATTTATAAAATTAAATATTTCCACGAAGTATAAAAAAGCAGTAAAAGTAAAAAAAAATATGAACAAATGATCCCAACAAATAAAAAAGCGACAAAAGTAAAAAAGAATCTCAAAAAATAAAAAAAGCAGAAACACAACATGACAAAAAATATTATTTTAATTTATTTACAAAAACAGAAACACGCCCGAATAAAAAAAGATTTGATCGTATTGTGTGGGATTTTAATTTGATCATGTTTCTGTTTTAAAACGCAACTAAAAGAAAAATATTTTTTGTTAACTCAACAAGAACACACGCAAATATATCACGACATGACTTGATTCAAGAACGCGACATGACACGAAATCTTTTTTTTTTATCTAACATGAACGCGACCAAATTAAAATGCGAAACAATACGGAATCTTTTTTTTTACAAAACAAAAATATGGCAAACTAAAAGCGACACAACATAATTTTTTTTTCAAACACAAATAATTTTTTTTACCAAATGCAATCACAATTTATTTTACCGAGCACAAACACAAAATATGTTGTGTTGCTTTTACTTGGCCATATTGATAAAAAAAAGATTTCGTATTGTGTCGCATTTTAACTATGTTTGTATTTGGTAAAAAAAATATTATTTGTGTTTGGAAAAAAAAAATCTTATTCTATCGCTTTTAATTGGCCATATTTGTGTTTTGTAAAAAAATATTTCGTATCGTATTGCATTTTTATTCAGTCGTGTTTTCGTTTTTGTAAATAAATTAAAATAATATTTCGTGTCATTTCATGTCTCTTTGACTTGGATTGTGTTCGTGTTAGGTTAAAAAAATATTTTGTGTTCGTTAATGATAAAAAAAAAAAATCGGGTCGTGTCACTTTTATTTGAGTTGTGTTTTTGTTAGATAAAAAATAAGATTTCGTGTTGTGTCGCATTTTAACTGGATCGTGTTCATATTTGGTAAAAAAAAAAATAAGTAAGCACTAAAGTGAGTTTAATTCACTTTATTTTTACGATGGGTTATTTTGAGTTTTTCCTTCGCTTTTGTGACCTGTTTTGCAATATACCCCCACTTTTTTAAAAATTTCCAGTACACTTTCATTATATTCGCGTTTTGCTAAAAAAAAATTGTGTCGTGTCGTGTCGTGTCGTTTTTATTTGAATCGTGTTTGTATTAGGTAAAAAAATTGGGATTTTATGTCATTCCATATCGCGTTAACTTTTAATTGGAATGTGTTCATATTTGGTCAAATAAAAAATAAGATTGTGTGTTGTGTTGTGTTGTGTCACTTTATGTTATTTAAAAAAATTATCATGTTTTTCTACCCTTACAAATGCGTGTATTTCAACCCGCCCAAACAAAATTTCTAGATTCAATAAAAAGTTTCGCCACATGACTTGATACGCCATGAAATCTAATTATTTACCAAACACGAACACCACTAAATTAAAATACGATATGACACGAAATCATATTTTTTTACCATACAGGAAAACGACCAAATTAAAACGTGACAAAACATTAGATCATAATTTTTTACCTTATATGAATACAACTCAATTAAAACATGACACGACTTAACACGGACATGAATGAATACGTATTTATAAATAGAGTAAATTATTTATGTATCCCCTAAAGTGTTACGTAGACCTGTAGATGCCCCTATAATAAGAGGAAGATTGTTTGAAATAGCGAGTAAAAGAAAAAGTAGTCGCCATAAGCTATCGTCGAAGGAAATTATTAGGAGAAACCTTAAAGAATTAAACTTGAATGATAATACTGAATATAATATATTAGAATGGAAAAGGAGAATCCATGTGACCGACCCTATATAATGGGATTAACGCAAGAATGATGATGATGATGATGATGATGTCCCTTAAAATATAATGATATTTTTTGTTGATCTCTTTAAATACTTTTGTTCCTAGTAAGCACCTAAAGTATTTATATGATTATAGTTTTTCCCTCACATATATTTTTGTTCCTAAATACATTTAATTTTTTTTAAGTTAATAAAAATGGGAATAATGTTAATGAAAAAAAAAATCTTTTAACTGATAAAAAATTAAAACGAAAAAATAACAACAAAAAAAAAACTTGGATAAGAAAGAGAAGTTAAAAAGAAGATTTTTGTTAATGGATTTGGATGAGAAGAAGATAGCAGGGGTACTTTAGGATTTTGGATGTCTTGCCATGTAAAATGGAGCGCTGGAGGAATATGGTGGAGCGGGAATAGCGTTGCCCTTGTTTTATCTTGTTTCATTGTTTATTTTTTAACACAAGAAAAGAGTATATATTCCATTATAATGAGGAGTAGCCTTAAGATATAGATACAAGGGATATATACAAGGTACAATATAGTGGGATAGTTAGTATGAGAGCTAAATCAAAGGAAGATAATATCCTCTCTCCACGAACGCCTAACGGGAAACTTGATTAGCAACTCTAATGACCCTAGGCACAACAAAAGAAAAAATAGAACACAAAAGAAGAAAAATACAACATAGAGAAAGAAATAAAAACCTAACAACACTACATCTTCGTGGGCATCCCCTCCACTCTGATCTGTTTTATAAGATGAAACCTCCAAACCCTAAAGGATGAGGACAAAACTCTCATAAAAGGGAGAGAGAGAGAAAGAGAGAGAGAAAGAGAGAGAGAGAGAGAGAGAGAGAGAGAAGCCCATCTAGGCCTTTAAAATATAAGATATGAGATAAGAGCATGTTTATTTTTAGATTTGCAAGAGATTTTGGTCATTCGACCTCTTTCCCAAGGAGGAAGAGAGGGAGGTAGGAGAGGGGGATTTTCTAGAGAGAAGGGAAAGCATACTTTTTTAGAACCCGTTCTCGCCTAGCTTGTTTTATGGTTCTTTCATTAAGATATTAAGTATTGTTGACATAAATTGATTTAATATGATAGTTAATTTATACAGGTCCTCCCTATTTATGGTTTTGAATTGAAATTAAATTAAAACCCACTGTTCTCGGACTGCTGCATGTGGTGGTACAAAATCCCCCACTTTTGAGGCAAGACAAGAGTTGTCAAAAGAAAGCATGTTGCATGTGGAAATAAAATTGGTTAGAACATTGTTAAATATTTGTTTTGTGATTGATTAAAAGGTAAACATCTACATATCAAGTAAATAAGTAATATAGTAGGTGTTAGTACTTGATGGTTAAAGGTCTGACTTTTAAAACATATTTTTACCAATGTCATGGAATTGTACTATCTCATCTAGCTAGCTTGTAGATGTCTTTTAAAATTTACTTGATGTTGATGTATCGTATTATTCATATATAATATAAAGATCGAGCCTAAGCTCGATTTTGAGGCTCGTATTAAAAACAAGCTTTATGGACCAAATCTGAGCATAGTATTTCTAAAATGATCAGAGATGTAGTAAAGCTATTAAAATTGTAAGCAGCTCGGGATTTCTAAACCCATAATATAAGTGAGATGAGCTTGAGCAATATAATATTTGGCTCAGCTCAACTCATTTTCAGTCCAATCTCTTGGTGAATGAGTGATTACAATTGAATTTTTAGTCGTGAATTAAAGAAGTGAGGAGGAGATGATGAATGTCAAAGGAGGAGGATCCCCTTATGGTCTTGAGGAAGTTGTGCAAACCCTCGAATTATAAACTCTAAATTAGTTTGATCTTCACCCTTTGCCCATACCCATTGGGAAAATGTTAAAGGTCCTTCATCCATCCATCGACAATGGGGCCACCCTCCCCCAACCTGTTGTTCACCATTGTTTAAGGCTAAATAAGATTATGATGACCAATTAGAGGCATAAATGGAATCTTAAGTTGACGAATATGAATCTAAAGGTAAAGACGAAGGTTCAGAAGAGGACGGCCCCTTCTTGACTTTCCTTTTCACCGGCGATGGGTTCAAATACCATCTCGTCGATTTGACCAATGAGGTGGTCAATGTCATTTTCGCCAGAGTTGAGGAGTAGCAGCCAGGGTTACCCCTAATATTCCTCTATTTGACTTTCGAGATGGGAATGGATTTGACTATTTGGCTACAAAGGGTCATAAACATGGGGCCACGAAGCTGCTGGTGTTTTGGAACTGAACAACTGGGCCTATTTGAGGCTAAGGTTGTGTTACCCTACATTTAAAGGCGATTGGATAAATTTTAAAGGCTAAAAATAGGGTAAATTGATTTTATTAGAAAATATTAAGGGCTACCTTAATATTTTCCAATAAAGTGTTAAATAAATTTTGTGGGACCATAAATTATAAGGCGGTTGGATAAATTTTATGAGACCATAAATTTTAAGGGCAGGCCCCAATTTATAGAGTGTTGGAAAATATTATATTATGACCCCAAAGACTTCATCAAAAATTTTTTGCCCCCCAATAAAAGATAAAAAAAAATATTTTCCAATGTGGCGCGGGCGACTCTAATTTTCACCTAAAGTTTGAGGTCGAGGTTTTTCAAAGTGAGGGAAAATGATGCATGTATGTTGCACGTGTGTGGAAGGGACATCCCTCTAAATCATGAGGATGATCTTTGTCTCACCGAAGGAGAATGATGTGACATGTTTAGGGGCAGATGACCCTAGGGTCAAACAAGAAGGAGAAAGAATATTTTTGCTTCCCTTTTATTTAATTTTATAAATTATCTCTCTATTTTTAATTTAGGTAATAGTTATTATGGGGACCATAATTATACTAGCACGTGCTCAACACGAGTGTTCAGGCTTCTTGAGATCCAAGTTAATGAAGAGTTCAAGTCAAAGAAGACTCCCATGTACCCATCACTAGAAATGGCTGAAATTGATAAATGATAGGTCCAAACTTTTAGGGATAGCTATTGACGGAGCTTGGGACTCTCCCAAGATTCTCTATAAATGTTAACGTGCTCCCCATTAAGGTGGGCATATGATATTTTATTATCAAGTAGCACTACAACTCTGTTGACTAGTATTATAAAGTAATAAAGAGCAAACCCTAAACCCCTTTGACGTAGGCACGTTATCGAACCATGAACATCTTGCGTTGTGTGTGTGATTACATTACTCTCTTTGTTATTTTCCTTTGCTTGTCTTGTGTGCATTGAATATTATTACCTGTAGGAATATACCACCTACAATTGGCATTGTCTATGGGAACGATCTGAGTTCTTTGCCACTAGTTAATTTTTGGAGATGTCTCTCTAATACCCCGTATTTTTACAGATTTTAAATTTTGGGATTAATTAAATTAAAATTGGGAAATTAATTGAAAATTAATCCGGATTTAAATACTAGCGAGACGAGAGTTAGTATTTGATTATGATAACTATGTTGAATATTACTGAGCACGTATAGTAATATTTGATTTTGAATTTATTAAAATTGTCGTGAGTTGAAAATATAGCAGTTTCGGTAATTAAGTTGGGACGCGTGTGTCAATCGTGTTAGGACCCAATTTAATGGATTTAAAAGTAAATTAATTTTATATAATCCGTATGGTCATTTCGAGCTTGCCAAAGTGTCCGAAAGTGTCGAGATAGTCAGAAAACACTAGTCAAGAGTTTAGGTTGGGTCCCGGGATAGTTTAGGCCAAACCGGTAACCCGGGAGGGTATCTTAGTCATTTTATTATTTGATGAATAGTGACCTACGAAAATTAGGTTGAGTATATCATCCAACCCTTAGAGACACTAGGGCCATTAACTATCAAAATTAAGGGAGAGCAGCGTGAGAGGAAAGGAGAAGTTCTAAGGGTTCCAAAGGACAAAGCAACCATCGTAAACCACCAACACTGCCGAATTTGTGGCCGAAAAGAGAGGGAGAATCAACAACCACCTTCATCAAAGGATCATAAACCCTAATTCAAGGAAAGTGATTTAACTTGCAATATTTCAGCATATATATGACTCATGATAGTTTAGAATTGGAGAAAACCTATGGAATAGGAAGAATCAATAAATTTGAAGATTAAATCTTAATCTGGATAGGTCTTGCATGTAGATTAACTTATGGAAATATAGTAGCTATGAAATCATGATCCATTTGTAGATAATTATGAAGTTATGTTGAAATTATATAATGTTCTTGAAGATAATAGATGAAATAGGGTTTTTATGAAAATATGTGATTTAAACCAAGATAATGATGCCCGTGATGATTTGATGATTCAGATACGTTAGAACTTATGCAATTATGTTGGTTTGTTGATCTATATACTTATTGGGAGTTTGGGATGTTGTAATTGAGAATTAGAGGTGTAAAAATAAGAAAACCCGTAACTGTTAAAAGATTTCTGGGCAAATATATGATCGATCGATCGACCAATTTATTCGATCGATCGACCTCTCTAAAAAATGTGATCCATTTCCCTTTAAATAATTTATTGACTCTCAACCTTTAGAACTCTTTAGTGATTATTGATTGAACATAGTGGGACTCAAGGAAGGTCAGTAGGATACACTTAAGACCCTAAAATGATTAGTACGTATGGGAATGAGTGGAAGAAAGTAAGCGTAATTAACCAAACGGATGTGATTCGAAATTTAGTATATAGGGAGTTTAAATTTGGATGAACGGTAATTTAAGGGTTAGAACAGTAGTAAGGGGGCTTTAAGTTGCTGAGATAACCTTAGAGATATATGGGAGACCTAGTAGCCTCTTAGGGTAGGCAGGGGTACTCGAATTCGTATGACGAGAGTTGTAGCGCTAAATTATTGATACGTGTAATATTCATAACGTAACTAATATGGATGAAACTTAATATATATAGGAGATGAGATTACCTATATTGGATTCATATATATACGGGTTGTGTGATTTTCTAGGATATGGATTGTTATGTGTATGACATACCTACCATGCTTGCTAGCACGGGAGGTTGTTTAGGAAAGGGGATAGTATGATCTTTGTGTGCCTTCGGGGGGGACTTTAGATTTGAACCTCAAGAACATAGGACTGTGAAGGCTTATTTATGAGTTAATGAGCCAGCTGACTATAGGAGTGTAAGTATGTGCGTGACCCATAGGTATGTGAACTATGTTCGTTTCCAATATGTGTGATTTGTATTGATATAATTCCTGAGTGATTCGAAACTCTTGATCCTCATGTACGTGATGTACCGGGATTCGATAGCAGAGTATGAGGACATCGTAGGTTCCATCCTTGTGGGGTGCCTGATTTCTATATGATATATTATAATAGTGTATATATATATATATATATATATATATATATATATATATATATATATATATATATATATACACACTTGTGATAGTTCTACTGTGTTTCGTAGTAGATAAGTTAGATTCAAATATATAAATTAATGAAGTATGTGAGAACTAAATCTGAGTATTAAAGTATGTGAAATCAGTTAATAAAACACGGAGTATGTTCGGATGTATTAAATGGGGTTATTCGAGCAAACACATAAGGTAGTCCGATTGGGTAAAGAATTGACATAGGCTGGCTAGTTAGGGTAGTGTAACTAGTAGGGGAATTACATATGCGTTAGGCGTGCACAATTAGTTGAGATGTGAGGGTCTCAGGAGAGGGAACGTAACTAACATGTTTAATATATGTGTTGTTTAAATTGTAATTTAAACACTTGTTATTTTTAAAATATTTTCACCTCAGGCTCTGACCCGTTTGCTTCCAAATCTTTTTTTTTTTGTAAAAACCTCTTAGGTGCCAAGCCACGGGGATGCTAAGCATAGGAGTTCTATTTTGTTTATGTGTTGTAGCTACTGTGGAAGTTACGTGACCTCGATATTAGACGCCTCTACGTTCTACCTTTAATTCCATTCAGAGTTAGCTACATATGTTAGGGCATGTCGCCCATTTCTATTTAGAGACAGTAGTACAGTTATTCATTTCTTTTCAGTTGCTGGATTTATTCACTACACCAAATCTGTCGAATTGTCACGGTCATTGACCTTGACAAGTTGGACCTGTCAAGATCAATGACCGTGACAATTCTGGGGGTGACAAATTTTTTTGTCACGGACTTGTCACCGTCATTGACCGTGACAAGTTCGTTAGAATTGTCATGGTCATGTCACGGGCCTTGACTGTGACAAGCTTTGTCATGATTAACGATCGTGACAAAATCGTGACAGTGTTTAAAAAATTATCGCGGTCATTGACCGTGACAAGTTCGAGATAACTTTCTTTGTCACGGACTTGTCACGGTCAATGACCGTGACAATTCTAGGCAGAATTAAAAAAAATCTGTTAGGCAGTATGGCCACTGCCAATGCCCAGCAATATATATGTACTTGTTATAGAAACGTTGTACCTGTTCAAACATTATATATCCAGATAAAATAGAGATAGTGCAAATATACATTCAAAATAGAGAGAATATGCATCACCATATAGTCCAAATATAATTCAAATGTAATAATTTAAAATAATTCAATTCAAACTTAAATCAATGTCACTAAATGTCTGGGGTATGGTTAACGCTGAGGCGGTGAGTAGTCCACACGATATACGAATTAACACATCCACTAATATACGCTGTGCCGCATTGTTCATGTAACCACAATTGGGAGTTCTCCTTCCCGAGCATCACATGCGTGATGAGCACCCTGGACTCGATGTCTTGAAGCTCACATCCATGAACTAGTGCACCCTGGATGATATTCGGGTCCCTCAACCCCCGCCCTATCCGCTGGCCATCAAATATGTCCATTATAAACACGCTCGGCCAACCAAGTGTCGACATCGGTCTGTTGAAGGGAGCCAAATAGGGAAGTTGATCATCAAAGTCCACATGTGTCGGCGATGAAGCAGCGAGGTCCACATCCTCGTCCTCATCCTCCCACACCTCCTCCTCCCGTACCTCCTTATGCACCACCTTCTCCTTCCCTTTACCCTTACAGTTTCCGCCCAACGAACGCTTCACGAATGAGTATATATCCTGGACCATCGCCTCCAAATGGGACAGCTTCGCGTCATGTGAATCCACCGTTCGATCCAACCCGGTGTCGCTCGTATCCAATTCGATGATCCTAGATTTGGCCACCCGCGAGCTCACCCCCTTGTCCTCCCCTTGCGATCAGAGACAAGCACTTGGCTGAGTGCGTCTGTGGACAAAGATGCATTGTCGGCATCAGACTGCGACTCATGCACTTCCTTAAGCTTTGCCTGAAACGATAAAAAGCGCATGATTAGTAAAATAAGTAAATTAAAAAATTATAACGTAATTAACAAAAAGTAAACTGTCGAATTAATTACAATCGTGGTCGCGACGCTTGGGGACACCTCCTTGTCCTTCCCCTTCTTCGTCCGAAGAGCCACATAAGTATCGAGCCTATGTGGCCTACCCCCAGGGCCACTACCTGTCCCCTGAAATAAAATAAAGTAAAATTAGTATCATCCCTGCAAAGTAAAATAATGCAGAATAATATATTTTATGCAGTTATAGAAAAATTAAATCTTACCATCATCCTATGCTCCACCTCGATGTAAGACGTTCGGCCGGAGTAGTGCACGTCCGTCTTTTTTGCCCGATTTTCCCTTTCCGATTGGTGAGATGCCAATTGTCACTACCCGATATCATTGTCAATGAACCTTTGTCATTGTGCCAATGAGATCGGCTCCTTCGGCAGGACGGATTCACGGCATTGGATAATGGACTCTTGAGTCTTCCCAAAGTACCGGGTCCGCATATTTTTCTTCCACGTCTTGTGTTGCTCCCTCAATTGCTCCAAGACGGAATCGCGTAGCTTTGGATCCAGGTTGAATTGTTCCTGTCCAACAAATACAATATTAGTTGCAAATAAATATAAATATAAATATAAAATGAAATTGAAATCGAAATTTAAATTGAAATATTCATATAAACATTAATATAAATATATTACATGTAGTGCCACCCAAGCAACTAATTTGAGCTCATATGGCACCTCCTTCCAACTAATGTACCCCGGGCCGATGATCGTATTTACCAGCTCGAGGGATCTCGCTAATAGCCCCAACTTGTTCTCGATGGGCATCCCTAATTTTCCATATTTGGGGAGACTAGGGGCCGAGGAGCCCTCATCGCCTCCGCTACCACCGAGCCCAAACGACATCATCATAACTAGCATCATCATCCTCGCCTTAATACCTGAAGGAGACATTTGCTGTAAAAAAATGTTATTAGTACATATCAAAATGAATTAAAAGAAGACATGCAAATATGTACAATTACTACAAATAAAAATGAATTGTTACTGTTAAACACCTCCCCCCCCCCCCCCCACCCATCCTGCCCCCTCCCCCCCCCCCCCCCCCCCCGCCCACCCCACCCCCACCCACCACTAACTTCAAACAATCACTTCATATATTGTACCAATGTCATTACTAATTCTTACAATAAGATACTCAGTAGTAACAAACATGTTGGGAAATCCTTATTCAAAAAATGTGCTCACTTCTTGGATTCATCAATACAGACCTGATTTAGTTTGCATTGTTGAAACAAGGTTAATTAAGACTTGTCCTTTTAGAAGATGTTTTCCCCTCGAACATAAACTTGGGGTTAGCGACCGTAAAGAGTAATCTCTATTTCGCAAGACTTGTTCGGGATTGAGGGAATAGTTTGAGGTGAGCGTAAGCTCGATCCGGATGGATAACCTTTCTTAACCCTCCAAAAAGTGCAAGTAATGTGAAGTAATAGTGAATCATTATTGGTTATTATTAAGACTAGCAGGTCACTTCTTTCATATTTGTCTTGTACTTATTGACATTTATTTTTAGGGTTAATAAAATATGTGTCCCTTAAGTTTGGTGGTGGGTCCCTGATGTTTTAATTTTCCCAATCGAGCCCTCCAATTATCATATTGTTTTAATTTTGTCCAAATTTTAACATAAAATTAACTTCTCTAATGAACTTGGCACATGTCACTCACGTTAGGAACCTAATTAAGACTGAACCAACTTTAGGGGACAGTTTTACATAAATCACTATCTAATGTAATTTTAATGACATTTTTTCATATTTTAATTTTATTACAATTAAAATAGAGATTTTTTCAAGTTTCAAATTCATATTTAAATTAATTAACATCTCTCGGACTATATGGGTATTAAATAATAACAATAATAATATTTAAGTCAATCTAACACACCTTCATGTCTTAAACAACAACAACAACAACAACAACAACAACAACAACAAAAACAACAACAACAACAACAACAACAACAACCACAACCCTCTAACACACCTTCATGTCTTAAATAACAACAACAACAACATTAGATAGTTATTATTTAATACCCACCCCCACCCTTCCCCTCCCCACCCCCCACCCGACCCCACCCCCTACCCCCACCCGACCCCACCCCCTCCCTACCCCCCACCCCCACCCACCACACACACACACACACACAGCCCCCCCACCCTTCCCGACCCACCACACACGCACACACACATATACACACACACACACACACACATATATATATATATATATATATATATATATATATATATATATATATATATATATATATATGAGAGAGAGAGAGAGAGAGAGAGAGAGAGAGAGAGAGCAGTAGCGGAGAGAGAGAAAAAATGAGGGAAGAACGGTTGGGCAAAAAAGAAGGGAAAGGGTTTTTTACTGCGACATTTATCACGGTCATTGACTGTGACAACATTATAAGAATTGTCACGATCAATGACCGTGATACGACCGTGACAAATATAATTGTCACGAACTTGTCACGGTCATTGACCGTGACAAGGCTAAGCGCTGGAAGGGTGACAATTTACCCATTTTGGTGTAGTGATTATTTATTCAGACTTTGGTATTGGGTTTATTTATTATTGGTACTATTTATGGGAGTGTTTCCCCAGACTCAGCTTATTTCTTTCCATTATTATTCTGATGAGGTTGATGATGTGAATATTGAATGGGTGGTTTATATTTAATTGGTTGCATGTTAATTAAATTAATATAACATGACAACTCATTTTTTAAATATTAGATGGCTAGTAATTATTAAATAGGTTTTCGACAGTGATGCTAGAATGGATCCAACTTGATATTCTGTATTAATGTAATAAAGGAGTAGCTACCCGGTATTTAATTAGTCGGGGTGTCATAGGTGGTATCAGAGCATCAGGTTCTAGAGTCTTTAGGATCTGTACGAATTGTTATGCTTTTCGCGTAGCGTCCTTTGACATAGAGCCCTATTATTAGGACTGTGGCACTCTTTGTTACGTTTTGTAGACTACGTACTTCTGCTACAATGTTATATATAGTAGGTGGACTTATATAATTCCTTTGAATTTTAGATGTCTTTCATGAGGGAAATACAACTAACACCGCTGAAGGAGCAAATGCGCGACAAGACCAACAAGTACCTCAGGTACACCAGGAAAGAGCGGAAATCACTGAGATAGCGAATATCGTGGCACAAGCAGTGACTACCACAATATTACAGTACCAAAAATGCAGTGTACAGCTTACAGGGGGTAAAAGAACAAGAGAAATTGATCAATATGATATTACTAGGGATAGAAACAATGGGAAAATACCGTCGCAGCAGCGACAAGTTCCTCAGAGCCATCAAGGCTAAGAGGACACTGGAAATTGCAAAAAGAGACCAATCCGCCAGGGCCAACGAGGCCAAGGACAGAGGGCTATCACAAAGAGGTGTTTTAAGAGTAGAAGAAATGGCCACAAATGCCAAGTTTGCTCGCAAAGAGCTGGGGGACAACCTCAGTCAAATCAACAAGGTCAGCTAGACCACCAGGGCCAGCAGTGTGCTCAGCATGGCCAGCAAAGCGGAAACTTTGTTGGTAAGTGTTTTATATGCGGTGAACGGGGCCACTTTCATCGAAATTACCCTAAGAAGGGCAGGACTCCACAAGGTACCTGATCGGAACCACAGAATGCCCAATATGGGGGAGCATGGATAATTACCCCAATAGCACAGACTCCACAACAATAATAAGAAGTACAGTATGGACGTTTCTATAATGCCCGATATGCGGTTATGCCGCTGATATCGCAACTACCACCCGTGTTTGGAGGTACGATACTTCATTATTTATAGTGTGTTCTAAGATAAAGGGGAAATATCGAACAACGTAGTTGCGTTACAGTTTATTGGTAATACTTTGAGAAACGTGAGCATAGAATGTATTATTACCTTGATTTTCAAACTAGCTAACGACGGTTTGAGTGATAATGGACCGTGAAGAGTGCGCTTTTGTTCAACCACAGAAATTATTTAATTAAATCTCAGTTTTTCAATTAAATCCTAAAACATGCATCTAGGTGTGATTGAAGATGATATAATCATGCAAGAACATTAAAACACACAAATGAGGAAAAATACCCCAAAGGGGCAAAACCTTTTTATTTTCACTATAATTTGTAATAAACAGATTACACGAATTACAATGAAAATAAGAGTGACATACGAAATATCCTCAGGTGTCGGTTCCGATGTCGTCGACTGAAATCTCCCCCAAGAACTCCAAGTGGTCAGCAGTGAAGAAGAGAAACGGATTCTCCACAAGTTAACTTCATAAGGACTCTCTCCACAATAGCACGCAGCTCTCTGGTTGTAGAGTTCTCCCCACAAGTTACTCCAGATGAGTAAACAATCCTCTTGAAGGTTTAAAGATTCACACAAATATATGGGAATGGATTTGTAAATCAAAAAGGCATAAAACCTTAAAAAACTTGAAGTCTATTTTGTGGGCTGTAAAACGCAGAAATCGTGTGTGAAAAAGACTTAGAAAACGTGTAGAATGAAACTCGATATTTATACGAAAATCGAGGCGGCGGCGCTCGAACGAGATAGGGGACTCGCTCCAACGAAGGACACGTGTCGTTCGAACGACATCGCGCGAGATTCTTATCTCGCTTGAACGATAGTATGAACTCGTTTGAATAAGCTCGTCGACCGAGGCACTCCGCTTCTACACTTAGAAAAATTTCTGCTTTCGATAAAAAATATTTCAGACTTCAAAAAATATTTTCTAAAAAAATCTCAAATATTTATGCAAATATAAACAACTCCAATAAATCATTTTACCAATAATGTGTAGTGGAGTAGTGGAAAGGAGTTGAGCAGCACGTCGCATGTAGCATGATGCACGTGTGAAGATGATGGATGCATGGATTCGGATCAATGCCATCGTGGATGATCGTGTTGACGTGCCGAATGTAGCGGTATCAGACATACAGACTATGATCTAGGAAAAATAGAAAATTCCTAGATTCTACCCCGGACGTTTATAAAATTATGTCCTTACAGACCGCTAGAGTGATGTTTTTGTGTTCGTTAGAAATTGTGCTAAGTGTCATCTGAGAGGAGGCGGGGCCACACACACACACACACATACATATATATATATATATATATATATGTGTGTGTGGGGGGGGGGTGTGGGTGTGGTATTGTATTGTATAGAGACTTTGTGGAATATGTCGTCTGGCTATACCTAATCCCGGTCGGTAGGGATGTTTATTAAAGTGATTCAAGATTTGATGAAATATTTCTGAGCATGGGGATTATCCCATGGTAAATTTTATAGTTTTACGCCTAGTTAGTAGGAGTAATGTGTTAAATATTGTCCCTCGTAACATGAAAGTAGGTGAGTAAAGCTTATAGCAAGAAGCAGGGATGCGGGGGATGCGAGGTACAAGTCAGATACTGAGGGCCACAAAACCTCATTGACTGACAATATTAGATAGTAGTGCATCGGGAGGGTTCCTTGTTTGGATTTTGCTTTGTGAGACATCCCCCGCATGAAACCTAGCGAACGTCAGGAGCCAAAAATGTTAGGCCTTTAGTACATGGGTGGTACCCTGGTTGCTATCCGTAAGGGAAACGATAACCTTAAGATTTATCATATTACTATTTATGGTCAGTAGAGCCGTATTATACGAATTAAGAAGCATTGTGGAATGTCATATATGATGGATAAATCAATATAACAAAGGAGGAGGATATAGCTGCAATTATTAGGATGATTGAGCCTAATCTTATCGAACCTTCGGAGTTACAAGACCACACTGAGCAGCTGTTAGGTCAAGGCTTCATCAGGAGGAGTACCTCGCCTTAGGGTGCCCCCGTGTTGTTTGTGAAGAAAAAGGGATAGACCTTTATGATTGTGTGTTGATTACCGAGAGCTGAGTAATGTCACGATACGAAATAAGTATTCGTTGCCCGAATCACTGACTTATTCGACCAGTTGAGAGTAGTTGCCTTCTTTTCAAAGATAGACTTGAGATCAGGATATCATCAATTGCATATCAGGGAGCGAAATGTGTCTAAGACAGCATTCCTAACTAGATATGGTTCCTACGAGTTCAGGGTTATGCCATTTGGGCTAACCAACGTGCTAGTCGTATTCATAGACTTGATGAACAGGGTGTTCAGAGAGTTCCTTGATCAGTTTGCCATTGCCTTTATAGATGACATTCTGATATACTTTTAGACTGAGGAGAAGCATGTCGAGAATTTTTTACAGGTGCTATAGACACAGCGCCAGCACGAGTTATATGCCAAATATGAGAAGTGTGAGTTTTGGCTGAAGGGGGTTCAGTTTTTGGGGCATATTATTTCTAACAGAGGGATATCCATAGATCCGGGGAAGGTGTCAGCGATGAGGGAGTGGGGACAGCCCGCGACACCGACAGAGATACGTAGTTTCTTGGGACTAGTAGGATACTGCAGGAGGTTTATTCGTGGATTCTCGAAGATAGCGAGTCCATTGACACCTATAACTCACAAAGGGGGGCCATTCATCTGGGATGATGCCGGCTAGTTGGCTTTTGATGAGTTGAAGGACAAGCTGACCTCAGCACCAGTGTTAGAATTGCCCAAGTCGAAAGTGGTGTATCTGGTCTACACTGATGTGTCCTTACTAGGACTTGGGGTTGTGCTTCAGCAAGAGAATTAGACTATAACTTATGCTTCCCATAAGCTTAAGCCTCACGAGAGGAATTACCCCACCCATGACTTGGAGTTAGCGGCAATCGTGTTTGCACTCCATATTTTGAGACATTATAACCACAAGTCAATGCAGTACCTCTTCACGCAGAAGGAGCTGAATATGCGTCAACATCGGTGACTTGAATTTATGAAGGATTATTAGTTCAATATCCAATAGCACACAAGGAAGGCTAACGTGGTAGCAGACGCGTTGAGCCGTAGGCCAGTAGGTGAGGTAGCCGAGGTGTGGAAAGTGAAATAGAATGATTTGGGACACCAGGACATAGTGGCCCGATCATTCATATATGTGTTGACAGTTATGCCCCAGATCATTACGACAGTAGTAAAGGCTTAAGCATTGGATCCGTTCTGTCAGGATCGGATAGTAAAACTTCTAGCAGAGGGGGCCGAGTCTTATATTGTTTGTTCATACGGGGGCTTATGCCTCAATGGGAGATTGGTTATTCCTGAGGGAGAGGACTTGAAACACGAGGTGATGACAGAGTCGCACGGATCACGATTGGTGCATCTTGGTGGGGATAAGGTGTACCAGGATATGAGGAGACAGTACTGGTGGAGCGGAATGAAGAAGGATATTACTGATTTTGTTTCCAAATGTTCCACTTGTCAGCTAGTAAAGGTGGACCATCAGGGGCCGGCAGGACTCCTACAGCCATTAGAGGTTCCTATGTGGAAATTGGAAAGCATTTTCATGGACTTTATCACGGGGTTGCCTATATCGCATAGGGGTCACGATTCTATATGGGTGATTGTAGATCGGTTGACCAAAGCGTCTCACTTTCTGTGAGCCCGAATAAAGTACACTACAGGACAGTGCGCCCAGATCTTCATAACTGAGATAGTGAGACTCCATGGGGTGCCTCTCAATATCATGTCTGACAAAGATAAGATATTTGTGTCTCAATTTTGGGAGAATTTTCAGGAAGCTATGGGTACAGAGTTGCGGTTGAGTACAGCCTATCACCCGCAAACTAAGGGACAGACCGGTGAATAAATCAGATGGTAGGGGACATGTTGCGTATGTGCATCCTCAACTTTAGCGGAGGCTGGGAGCAGTATCTTCCACTGGTGGAGTTTGCCTACAATAACTCCTACGAGTTTACTATTGGTATGGCTCCATTTGAGGCGTTATATGGTTGACCTTATCGGTCCCCAGTATGTTGGCTAGAGGTGGGGGACGACAAGCTACTTGAGCCAGAGGTGATCCATGATACTTTGTTGAGGATAGAGTTGATACGGAGCCATATTCGGGTTGCGTAGGATCGACAGAAGAGTTATGCCGACGCCAAGCAGTTCTTCCGAGAGTTCAATATGAGGGACCAAGTGTTGCTACGAGTGTCTCCTATGAAGGGGATTGTGCGTTTTGAGAAGAAGGGGAAGTTGGCACCCAGGTATGTGGGGCCATTCCCTATCATCGAGCGGATTAGGCCAGTTGCTTATAGACTTGGGTTACCGGAATACTTGCATAGGATCCATGATGTGTTCCATATTTCTTCGCTGATGAGATATCTTTGAAATGAGTTGGCCCATACTCGAATTGCTTTAGAGGAAATTGATCTACAGCCTGATAATTCCTACGAGGAGGGGCCAGTTGCTATCCTAGATCGTAGCAAGAGGAAATTGAGGTCGAAGATAGTACCGCTAGTCGTGTTCAGTGGCGACATCATAATGCCAAGGAGTCTACCTGGGAGCACGAGGATGAGATGCGCGAGTGTTATCCAGAGTTATTCTTGCCAGGTATATTTTTATTTCCTAATTTCGGGACAAAATTCCATTAATAGGGGGAAGTATGTAATACCCTGTATTTTTCCAGATTTCAAATTATGGGATTAATTAAATTAAAATTGGGAAATTAATTGGAAATTAATTCGGATTTATATACTAACAATAAGAGAGTTAGTATTTGATTATGAGAACTATGTTGAATATTACTGAGCGAGTATAGTAATATATGATTTTGAATTTATTAAAATTATGGTGAGTTAAAAATATGGCAGTTTCGGTAATTAAGTTGGGACGCGCGTGTCAGTCGTGTCAGGACCCAATTTAATGGATTTAAAAGTAAATTAACTTTATATCATCCGTATGAACATTTAGAGTGTGCCAAAGTGTTCGAAAGGGATGAGATAGTCAGGAAACACTAGCCAGGAGTTTAGTTTGGGTCCCGGGGTAGTTTTAGGCCAAACCGACAACCCGGGAGGGTATTTTAGTCATTTTATTATTTGATGAATAGTGACCTACCAAAATTAGGTTGAATATATCAGCCAACCCTTGGAGACATTAGGGCCATTAACTGTCAAAATTAAGGGAGAGCAACGTGAGAGGAAAGGAGAAGTTCCAAGGGTTCCCAAGGCCAAAGCAACCACTGTAAACCACCAACACCGCCGAATTTGTGACCGGAAAGAGAGGGAGAATCAACCACCACCTTCATCAAAGGATCATAAACCCTAATTCAAGGCAAGTGATTTAACTTGCAATATTTCAGCATATATATGATTCATGATAGTTTAGAATTGAAGAAAAACTATGGAATAGGAAAAATCTATAAATTTGGAGATTAAATCTTAATCTGGATAGGTCGTGCATGTAGATTAACTTCTGAAAATATAGTAGCCAAAAAATCATGATCCATATGTAGAGAATTACGAAGTTATGTTGAGATTATATAATGTTCTTGAAGATAATAGAGAAAATAGGGTTTTTATGAAAAATATGTGATTTAATCCAAGATAATGATGACCCATGATGATTTGATGATTCTGATACGTTAGAACTTATACAATTATATTGGTATGTTGACCTATATACTTATTTGGGAGTTTGGGATGTTGTAATGGAGAATTAGAGGTGTAAAATAAGAAAATCCATAATTGTTAAAATATTTTTGGGCAAATATCTAATCGATCGATCGACTTAAGAATGTCGATCGATCGACAGATCGATCGATGGACCAATTTATTCGATCGATCGACCCCTCTAGAAAATTGGTTTATTTCCCTTTAAATAATTAATTGACTCTCAACCTTTAGAATTCTTTAGTGATTATTGATTGAACATAATGGGACTTAGGGAAGGTCAGTAGGCTACACTTAAGACCCTAAAAGGGTTAGTACGTATGGGAATGAGTGGGAGAAAGTAAGCGTAATTAACCGAACGGATGTGATTCAAAATTTAGTATATAGGGAGTTTAAATTTGGATGAACGGTAATTTAAGGGTTGGAACAGTAGTTAGGGGACTTTAAGTTGCTGAGATAACCTTAGAGATATATGGGAGACCTAGTAGCCTCTTGGGGTAGGTAGGGGTATTAGAATTCGTACGACGAGAGTTGTAGCGCTAAATTATTGATACGTGTAATATTCGGAATGTAACTAATATGGGTGAAACTTAATATATATATATAGGAGATGAGATTACCTATATTGGATTCATATATATACGGGTTGTGTGATTTCCTAGGATATGGATTGTTATGTGTATGACATACCTACCATACTTTCTATCACGGGAGGTTGTTTAGGAAAAGGGATAGTATGGTCTTTGTGTACCTTCGGGAGGACTTTAGATTTAAACCTAAAGAACATAGGACTGTGAAGGCTTATTTGTGAGTTAATGAGCCAGCTGACTATATGAGCGTAAGTATGTTCGTGACCCATAGGTATGTGAACTATGTTCATTTCCAATATGTGTGATTTGTATTGATATAATTCCTGAGTGATTCGAAACTCGTGATCCTCATGTATGTGATGTACCGAGATTCGATAGCAGAGTATGAGGACATCGTAGGTTCTATCCTTGTGGGGTGCCTGATTTCTATATGATATATTGTAATGGTGTATATATATATATATATACTTGTGATAGTTTTATTGTGTTGCTTAGTAAATAAGTTAGATTGAAATATCTAAATTAATGAAGTATGTGAGAACCAAATCTGAGTATTATGCTATGTGAAATCGGTTAATAAAATACGGAGTATGCTCGGATGTATTAAATGGGGTTATTCGAGCAAACACATAAGTTAGTCCGATTGGGTAAAGAATTGGCATAGGCTGGCTAGTCAGGGTAGTGTAACTAGCAGGGGAATTACATATGCGTTAGGCTTGCATAATTAGCTGAGAGGTGAGGGCTTCAAGAGAGGTCATGTAACTAACATGTTTAATATATGTGTTGTTTAAATTGTAATTTAAACACTTGCTATTTTTAAAATATTTTCACCTCGGGCTTTGACCCGTTTGCTTCCAAAACTATTTTTTGTGAAACCCTTTTAGGTGCCTAGCCATAGGGACGCCAGGCATAGGAGTTCCATTTTCAGTTGATGCGATATTAGTAATTATTTTAACGATCTAACCAGATCTCAAGGCTCATTAATAACTATAAAAAGTGCCTCCGTGATGAAAGGCCTACCGATAGGCACCAACAGGAGAATAATATTGCACTTTAACGACTCCTAAGCGTAAGCATGGGTATGGTTATTAAAATCCTAGACCTTAGACGGGCAGGGGTTGCAATCGATGAAGGAACACTCGACGAAAAAAGAAATCCTCTCCTCAATAAAGGTCTCCTTAAAGGAGACCACTCTCTAATGAACGCCAATAAGACAAAGAGCTCTACGATTTCATCAGAAAAGAGTTGGAGATATATCCAACCCATGAATAGGCTCAAACTACTAAGGAGCTCACGATAAGATCCCTTGTTTGTCAGAAGAAATCACCCTTTATCTGGGCTATAGAGGAGTTTGACCCTCCCAAGAAGTTACCACCCCTCAATTCAAGAACTATGATGGGAAAACGATTGGCCCTACCGATCACATCAGGCAATATTGTCAGGCGATTATGTCCTGGAACACCAACGAAGGATTGATGTGCCGAATATTTACCACCAGTCTTGGAGACATTGTCCAAAAGTGTCTTGAGAAGTTTCCAAACCAATTGATAGCCTCCTTTAAATAGTTGATCAAGTTCTTCATGACCAAATTCATTAGTAGTAACACTCATCCTAAGTGGATGGATTAACTTCTAATGATGAAGAAGAAGCCCCAGGAAACACTTCACGAGTTTGCCAGAAAGTAATGGGAGGTATACAATGATGTAAAGGATTACACCGAGTAAGTCATAGTGGTATCCTTCAAAATTTATTTTTTGAGTAGTTTCATGATTTACCAATCCCTCACTAAATAATCGATGACTTCATGGAAAGGATCGATAAATATGCCAATATTGAAGATATAGTGACTAGAGTTGGTCAAGAGAAGACCAAGAAAGGAATTCCAAGAATGAGGATAAAGAAGGAGAAAAAAATAAAGGAGGGAGAATGAAAATGAAAGGTAGAAAGTAACTGAGAAGAAAGATCCAAAAAAATCATTCAAGCTAGTTAACACAATGTTCTTTGAATCGATCTATAAGATATTTTACAAGATAAGAGGTCGACAATACTTAAAGTTTCCTGAGAAGATGTTCATCAATCCCAAAAAGAGAAACTAAGCACTAAATTTTGCATGTCATAAAGATCACAGGCACAAGACTGAAAACTGCTAGGCTCTCAAGCCCCACCTTAAGGAATTGGTCCAGGTTGGGAACCTAAATGACTTTGTATAGAAGAAGGAAGTCATAACGCAACCTTTGCATGAACAAAGTCTAGACAACATCTTAGACGGTGACATGGGACACGAGTTTACGGTAATCCATGGGTGCCCAAGACCAGATAACGTCTTGAACGAATGTTTGGTTTACAAATTTGCATTGATTCATGAGGCCTCAAATTTAAACCAGATCAACGAGAATTTCTTCCAGGATGAAAGTAAAGAAACTCACAGTAGTCATGGAATCCTTCTACATTGACCCGACCAAACCCATTGTAGCGACCTGAAGATATCGATTATACAAAGCACATTATTTTTATCGACGATCATTCGGTATGAATAAGAACTCCTCGCCATCACTTTCTCATAAACACTCTCAGAGTTCCTAACAGGGATGCGAACAAGTTATTTTGGATCAGGGGATCTCCTTGAAAGTGATGTACCTTAAGATGTTCAACCAGTTGAACCTATACATAGAAGACATGCAAGAATCCACTGTTCCCCTGGTCGGCTTTATAGGAAGGATGACTTTTCCCTGAGAATAATTGTTCTCCCCATATAAGTAGGAGGTATATCTAATCTTATTGAGTTTCTCGTGGTAGATATAGATTCCACATACAGTGTAATCTTTGGCAGATGATGGTTGCATGCTATGAAGGTTATGTCTTTTACCTACCACTAGAAGATAAAATTCATCACTAATAAAGGAGCCATGAAATTCTGAAGAAATCAAGCTTTGGACCAAATATTGTTTCATAGTTTCTATCTGAACAAAATAGGAAAAAATGAAAAATCGTGAATCCATCGGAGGGATCCATACCCTCAAAGTAACTGTGAAAGTATGGGTGACCTGGTGTTGAGGAAACTACAGTTTCCCCTACCCATCGGGTTGTGGAACCTCTTCAAGAGATATCATTTGATGAAAAATAATTTGAGAAAAAGTTCTTAGTTGGTAGCTCGATCACAAAAGAAGAGAAAGAAGAAATGGTTATTTTCCTCAAGAGAAACCAGGATGTTTTTGCCTGAAAATTATATGAAGATCTAGAGATGATGTGTCACAAACTCCACATGGATCCATTGCATCCACCCATGACTCAAAAGGATAAATAAACCTCAACTTAGAAAGCCAATGCAGTTGAAGAAGAAGTGGGAAAACTTATGAAATCACATTCTATAAAAGAAGTTCCATTACCCAAGTGGATTTCAACCCCATTTGTCATGAAGAAAAGTAATAGTAAATGGAGAGTTTGTACAGACTTCATTGAGCAAAATTGAGTGTGCCCAAAGGATAGTTTTCCTTTGCCTAAGATATATTAGTTGGTCGATGCCACTATCAATCATGAGCGTATGATCTTCCTCGATGCCTACTTAGGGTACCATCAAATCCCGATTCACCCTCAACCAAGAAATTACTTCTTTCATCACTATACTGGGGATGTACTACTACAGAGTGATGCCATTCAAATTAAAGGATTCTAGGGTAGCCTACTAGAGGCTTGTGATAAAGATGTTTTAGGAGAAGTTAGGAGATACGACGGAGGTGTATATAGATGGCAAGCTTGTGGAGAGTAAGAGGAAGGGGGATCACATTGCAAATATGGATAAGTTTTCTATAGTCCTTCACCAATACAAGATGAAACTGAATGCACCCAAGTGATCCTTTAAACTATAATCGGGAAATTTCCTCGGGTACATAGTAAGTCAAAAAGGTATTGAGGCAAACCCCGACTAGATTAAAACCATCAGGAAGGTATAATCCCAGAGAACTGTGAGCAAGGTGAAAAATTTGATCGGCATGTCGACCGTACTCAACTACCATATATCTAAACCCTAGGAGAAGTGACGACCTTTCTATCAAACACTTAGGAAAGAATGAAAGGAAGTATGGAATGATGAATACACTAAGGCACTTGAAAAAATAAATAACTATATGAGATGACCACCACTGTTGACCCTGTCGGACGATAAAGGTCCTTTACACTTGTATTTGATAGTGTCCGATAGACATGTCAGCTCAAACTTGGTTTGTGAAAAGAACGGGGGTCAGACCCCCATTTATTATGCAAGAAAAACATTTCTCGATGCTGAAAATATACCTACCGTTAGAAAAACTTGCATATGCATTGGTGATAACCTCTAGGAAGTTAAAATATTAGTGTAAGGTGCACATTATCATTGTTCTAACCTCCTTCCCTCTGAAACCGATGATCAATAAGGCTAACCTATTTGGACGGATGTCCAAGTGGTCGGCGGAACTTGGAAGGTTAGATATCCAATTTCAGCCTATGACCTCAGTCAACGGAAAAGTCCTACATATTTCATCGCTAAATTTTCCAAGGACTAGGGACCAGTGGAGACGAGACCCGAAAATGAAAAATCTATCTAACAGCCAATCAAATATAGGGAGATATGGAATCTTTATGTTGATGGAGCATTCCATTCCAAGGGTAAGGAGTAGGGATAGTGTTGTTATCCTCGGAGAAAATTATTCTCGAGCAAGCCATTCTCCTGGGATTTGAAGCTTCTAACAATAAGGCAAAATATGAGGCTTTAATCGATGGTTGAACAAGGCAATCTCCCTAGGAGCACGTCATCTTTATTTTTTTATGACTCATGATAAGCACCCAAAAGTGTCTACTTTATACACCTAATAGATGCATTTTATTCACTCGTTTTAACTAAAATTGGCCTTATGTTCGTATATGTTTATTTCTCAGGTCAATATGCAGTTGCGTTAAAAATAATGCTAAATTAGTATAATTGCGACACAATAGCGGTCAAAAGCTTGCATCGAAGAAATCAAAGAGATCGTGAATTCATAACTTCCATTGAGCTTGCCCGATGAATTCTGATATCCCAAACCCTATCCCCGAACCAAACCTAAGCCAACACCGAGCCCAGACCATCACCCGAGCCTGCGTGTGTTGAGTTTGTACCTTTATTATTTTTCTAGATTTTTATTTTGAGTCGTTTTATTTTTAGGATTTATTTTAGATTTATTCATAATTTTCTAGGATTTATTTTCCATTTCTTTATTTCGATTTTGATTTTTATTAGTTTTTAAGTTTTTTCCTTATTTTATTTTATTTGTTTACAATTTTATTAGGTTAGTTTTATTATTTTTAGTGTTTTTTTTTATTTGAGTCTTTTATTTTAGGTTAGAAATTTATTTTTTTAGTTTTAGTAGGTTTTATTTCTTTTAGTTTTATTTTATTCTTTTATATTTTCTTTACTTTGTTTTAATTTTAATTAAGTGCAACACAAAACACACACACATTCCTACACCCATACACCCCCACACACCAAAGCATTGCCTCCATCATCTTCCTCACCATGTTCACCCACCTCACTCTCCATAGCCATAACTTTTCTCTTTCTAACTACCATCTCTTACCCAACCAAACAAACTCCTACACCAAACCCAAACCACCTGGCCCTCCAACCCGGCAGCGCTCCCACTACCTCAACCCCTATCTCCAACCTACCCACTTCAACCCATTTTCTAAATCTTGAACCAAGCCAACCCAACATGTTGGCCGACCCAACCAACTCCTGACACTAACCCGCGAACCATAGCTCCAATCTGACCACTTCCTGTCATCATACCCGGCGGTGGAAAATTCAAACCCGCGAGCTACCCCGGAGCACCCCAAAACCCGAGACCCACTTCGATCCCTAGCAACCTTCCTTCATCCATATTCCCAAAAAAATCGGAACAAATCAAATCCACCTGCCAAATAAAAGATAAATATACATGCCTTGACTTGGTTATCTTTAAAATCCCAAAGATCTCTCAACAAAAGGAAGAATCTGGGTTATAAACAAATGGTGGCAGCGCATATAAAATAGGATATCAGCTCATATGAGACACACAAAGACGCAGAACACGAGAGACAAAAAAGGGAAAAAAACAGCAGAGGGTACAAAAAGGTCAGAAAAAAATCATAAAAAAATTAGTTTAGGATTAGAAATTTTTTTAGATTCAGTCTTTTATTTTAGTTTAGTAATCCAGTTGAGTTTTTGTGACGAGTTTGGGACGCGCGTTCATGCACACAGTTAACACGAGAAATTATTGCGTAGCGTATCTATTTCTTCCTCTTTAATTTCTTGTTTATTAATTGTGCTTGTGCTGAATTTTTAATCATGTCCGGCTAAACACCACATTCAAGGGGTGGGATGAAACACGTGTGTTGAGTTATTTAATATATCAATTGTTTATTTATGTGTTCTAGGATAATTAAATTGGGAAAAATCACACATTAATTTATGTAACGGGAGTTAATAAATTAATGTTGAAAATTGATATTTGATTTTTGGATTTGACTTAGAGATAGGTCCTATTTTTAAATTCAAGTATTAATTATTTGTGTGCAATTCAAAGATCCGTACAAATTTTTATGAATTGATCTTAGCGGATAATTTGCAATAACAAGTATGAATCTTAATTTTTTTTATATCTGGTGACAATTCCTGATTTAATTGCTGAAAAGGATGAAATTGAATTTAGGATTGTAACGAGAGTTATGTTTTAAATTCAATATTATTTTGAACTATTCAATTGAACAATTAAGACATTAAATTAAATTGACTACGCGGTGTAATCCCACCTCTTATTTCTTCTCATAAATTCTTAAACTAGATTACTTTTTAATTTTTCATAGTCATTTTAATAGCATAAATTTTCATTTCCTCCCTTGAAATTATTTTTAATTATAAATAAAAAAAATTAAAAACACAAAAAGATTATTTTTATAAAAATTGAAGTTGCAAGTTTTCACGATAACGGTTTCGACGCTTGAAATTGGATTAATACCCGAATTTACCACGATACTAAATTTTTAACAAGTTTTGTAAGTGATTTCAAGGGAACTTTGATACTTGATGTTTGACCGCAACGACTGATGAATCAAGAAAACAAGTCACACAAAAGATAAAGTATCAACTCAATACTGGTATCAAATCAAACATTATGAGACTACAATGTTATGGATGAACGCACGGCTATAAACCATGGAGAGGCTCAATAAGTGGTTGCTCAGTTCCAACGTGTACAAGTACAATAGTTTATAGGTGGAACAACAGTCACGCAGATGCACTTACCACACTTTCTTCCACTATTAAGGAGGATATGAAATGGATGATCGAGGTAGATGATCTTAACAGTCCCAACATCAATAAGGAAAATTCTACCGAGCAGGTTATGGTCATTGATCGGGCCTCGAAATTAATGGATTCGATAGTGCCTTACCTGAAAGAGGATGTCCCACCGGATGATCGGAAGGAGGCACATAAGATTCGAGTAAAAGTTGTTCGTTTACATTTGTCTACAGAATAGAAACTCTATCGATGCTCTTTTTTCAGGGCCTTATCTCCAATGTGTACACCTAGACGATGTCAAAAATACACTTTATGAGTTGCACGAGGGGATACGTGGAAGCCAGTAGGGGCAGGTCATTAGAATTTAGGGCCATGAAAGAAGGGTGTTGGTGACCATATATGTAACAGGATGCAGTTTCTTACATTCAAAATTGCAAAAACTATAAACTCTTCTCTCTATTATTGCATTATCCACCCAATAACCTAAAGTACCTCACAAGTCCTTGGCCTTTTTCCTAGTGGGGGTTTTATATCATCGACCCATTACCTCTCACTTCTTTAAATGGATTGAAGGAAAAATTTGGCAAAACATTCGAGATGCCAATATGATTAAGTTCATATAAAATAACATCATAACACAGTTTGGCATCACTCGAATCATCATCACGAACAACGAAACTTGATTCGAGAGTAGCCTCTTCCAAAGCTTCTGCGATGATCATGGTATTAGGCATACTACAGTTTGATGGCCTACCCTCAGAGCAGGAAAGAAAAAGCCTCTAATAAGACAGTCCACGACAGAATAAGGAAACAATTGGATAAAGCAAAGGGCGCATGGGTCGATCATTTCTCCCACATTCTCTGGGAATTTTGAACAACACCCGGGAGATCAATGGGGGAAATACCCTTTGCCTTAGCTTATAGAATGGAGGCAGTCATCCCACTAGAAGAAGGTCTTCCGACCATGAAGTCCACCTTAGTCTACTAAGACCTAAACAATAAAGCAATCAAAACAAAGCTTAACATATCCAATAAAAAAGGTAATTAGCTCTTATAAAGCTTTCCTCCTATCAACAATATTTGGCCAAGCAGTACAATAGGGGGGTCAAAGAAAAGAGCTTTAAGGTTGGGGAATACGTACTTAGAAATATCATTGGTATCTCCAAGAATCCTTTATGCAGGAAACTCAAGCCCAATTCTTAAGGTCCATTCAAAGTCATTCAAGACGACTTAATAGGAGCCTACTACTTAGAAATAATGGAAGGAAGAGAAGTTGCCTAAACTTGGAATGCAGCCAATTTGGAGAAGTCTTACTTTAAATTCTAAGTTTATGACTAAGATTATTTATTTTATTTTAATTTTAAATTTAAATTTTTTTAAGAAGTTCTTTTAGACTCTCGCATTTATATCTATGCATTGTTCCAAGTGGCAAGTAGATGAGTATTTAGTAAAGAAGATCAATTAGTCGAATGAGTTTTCTTTGACATGTTACTTATCGTTGCTATAATTATCTTCTCTCAAATGTCTTCTTTCAAGACTCATTAATTGAATGACCATATACCAACTCTAAACTTAAATGTCATTATATAAGACTAATGAGAGGGTCGGTCAACAGTTAACTAAAACCAAAGTGTTTTGACGATTAACAAAACATGAACAATGGCTTAAATCCCATTAAAGGACTATTAGGAAACCTTAGGCGCCTATGACCAGCTAGGTAAAAAAATCCTTATTGAGAAAGGAACCCACAAATAGGTGCATTTTCCCCTTTTTAGATCTAAGGCTGAGGTTTGATGTGATGACGTCGCCTAAAAGGTCCAGAAGACCACACATTATAAAGGGAAGTAAAATGCAAAAATTTCCATTAACACTTTAAGTTATTAAGAGGAAATTAAAAACCAAATAATTTACAATAAAATCGCAAATACAGCTGGATCAATTGCACGATCAGAATGACTCTTTCGATGATGTCCCAACTCCAGCAGGCGGAGCATCCAATGCATAAGGAGTAACGGTCACAGAAATATCTCTGATCCTTGATGGCCCCACAGACTCACCATGTCAGCTAAGTGTTGAGGTTAGTAAAGTTCGTGACCTCCATAAAGGTCATAATTGTCGTGGTGCTTCCCTATCAATCTAACTGGGATGACATTCGTTGGGATCCACGAAACATCAAGCTTATAAAAAGGCTTCTGTTGATTAAGGCAACCTAGGTAGTACCAATACCACAACTCTAAATCCTATGGCACCTTTTCCACTTTAAGGGCATTAAGACAGGTATTTTTATAGCTAACATTTTATTTATCGTTCAAGGCATAGTCCATATTAAAAAGGGCCTCATCATAACCATCCATCAGTACTTGATGAGGTTGCTTATGGAATTAGAATGTGAAACAGTCAAGCTTCTCAATCTGACTTTTAATGGTCGACACTTTATTGAGCAAAGACTTATTAGTCTTCTCTAGCTCTTCTATTAGGTGACCATCCTTCTATCTTTGGGAAAAAGATAGACCCTTAACAATTATAACTTCGTAATTAAAAGACTTTTAAGTCTTCCCGAGTTCCTCTCTCATCTTGTCATTATCTTCTTATAAAAAGGAATATCCCTCTCCAGCATGTGTGCTTGGTCTGGAGTTATTAAGTTTTTCAAGATCAAACCTTAGGTCATTTTTCTCCTTCTCGAGAATAATGACGACCTCCGTGGCTCCCATAAGATCTGCATGAAGAATGAAATTCCTCCTCGAATGAGAAAATTCAATAAAAATGGTTTCTTGTCAAATCCACCCTCTATGATCAGCTCGACAAGCCTCTGGTCAAAGTCAACCCTCGAATTAGCTAATGACTCCTTATGAATGCTTTCAGGAATACCATATCATAAAGAGAAACTTTACCTGATACAACCTGATAGAAGAGGCGATGAAAATCCAAATACCCCTTGCTCGAACAGACACGTCTGGATCTAAGTGTTGGTCGAGATCATCATTGGCATCTTCAACATGACCAGCAGTGAAGAGTCTTTCAAGTCTCTCCTAAAAATTAAGTTGAACAATGATGAGCACTGCAAGCCTTGAGTTGAACTGTAAGGACAGGTGGTTGAACATATAAGCTTGGCAAACAAAAGAAAAAATGGGAGGAATAATAAATCATACAAAAGGATAATATTTGGATCAAACTATGTAGTTCATTAAAAAAGATTACAAATGGGGAAATACCCTACATAATTCATTAAATTGAAAAGAAATATAATATTTCCTTATAATCTCTAAGGGACTGTCTTGCCGGCCTTCTCTCTATTGGCAACTTGCTGAGAAGTTATGGCCTCACGTCGATCGACCCCGACTTATACATGATCAAGCTCAGTAGCAAGATCCTTCTCTCTGGCCATCACCTTATCATCATCCTCAACATTTTCCTCAAATTGAGGAGGACATGTATGTGCTATTGGAAGAGTTTTAAAACCTTACTTGTGCAGACCTTAACAAGAGCCTCATCCCAGTCATTATTAAAAAATACATTTATAAGATATATAATCTAAATCTCGACAATGGTGAAAGATTTATCCCAGCTGTGACTAAAGGCCTCATCCTTGGACTTTGTCACACCATCTAAGGCCTATTTGGCTTTGGCCTTGGCCTCGCTAGCTTTTGTCTTGGCAATATCGACCTCATTCATAGCATCCTCGACCTCTTTCTCGGCCTATTCGACAGTAGCACCAGCTTGGTAGAGTCATCAATCCTCTTCTGAATCTTATACTTCTCTTCCTCCAAGTTCTGAATTGTCCTATAAGTTCTTAACTGCTCAGTTAGCTTCAAATTTTTGGCTACCTAGGTAGCATTGAGATTTCGAGAATACTTCAAAGACTTGCCAAGCTCATCGAAAGCTACCTCCATATCAGTTGAGGATTTCTTCAGTGTGTCATTCCTCTCCAACAACTGATCATAGTCGATAAAAAACTTCCAGGAAAAAGGCGAACAAAAATAAGAAAAATACACTTAATAGGAAGCATAAAAAGAAGAATAAAAGTAAACAAAAGGCTTATGAGGGAGAGATTATGGTTAGAACACTCCAATAGTCGAGAATAGGGCGAGTTAGAAGCATACACCCTATTAGCAAGAAAGTATCCAGATTGAATCAAGTCAAGAGTCAGCTCGGGGTGAGCAAATATAGTTTAGGCAACACCCTTGCCCTTATCGGCATCCTTTTCCCCCAAAATCTCAAGTGGGGAGGAGGGATATGATCCCTCTTTCACCTCTCTTAAAGGATCTAATGGTCTTTAGAAGGGGATTCATTGATGTCCATGGGGTTAGTGGAACCCCCAACTTCATATTTCTTGTTCATCGATCAAGAAAGAACTTTCTATTTGTCCGACGAAAGAGTAGGGGGAGGAGACCTGGTACCAACATTTTCATCGATCAGGTTCCTGACCTTTATCTTAGCCACAGCTCTGGGATAAACCACAATATAAAGAACTAGAAAAATGTCTAATGGTTCAAAGGAAGATGGTGTTCCTTCCTCATTTAATCCCTCACTTTCTGAGTTTTGGGAGGTGGAAGATTATGGGTAATCCAAGGTAATGGGAATGGCCGGTGTTTGTTCTACTGGCCTCATAAGATAAGAGGTGGTAAAACTCCTGTAGCCAAGAAAAAATGTTACCGACCTATGATAATAAACAGTTCCGTCCCTATGATGAATAGCCCAAGTTGTTCAGAGATCAACAAAGTTAATGTCACCTTTACAAGGGATTTTCTTCTTATTTTTTATTGTAAATAATAAAGAAAAGCACATGACATTAACCTCAATCAAAAGAATATCGCTAAGCTACGGATTTAATTTCTTTCTAACATACACATCGCCCTTCCTAGGGCATCTTGGCCCTTTATATGCCACACATTAGAAAGGGGAGAATATTTTTTATTCTTCACAATCAGTCCGTGATCCCAATAATCCTTATTAGAATCAGGATGATTCACGTCTAGAGCCCATTCAGCTACCCTCATCTTCATGTAATTGATATTCTCAGTGGTTGTTGCCCACTGGTAACAATACATAATTTCAGTGATATCAAAATGGGTCCCGTATAGCTCGTTAATGCGGTGAACCCCATTAACGATCCTCCATGTATTCGGAGCAACTTGGAATAAGACCATATCAAAATATTAACAGAACCCTAAAAATAAGCGATTTGAAAAAAAAGTGATCCCACATTCAGAAATAAGGATTGAAGGAAACCAATGGCCTTCAAAAAGGGCGCAAAGGTCACAGGAACCCCTAACTAATCATACAAATACCCACTGAGGGATTTAATGGTACAATTTGAATTCTTCCATGGTATTTTCGTCGCTAACGTACACGATGTTTAAAGATGACAACTCAATGAAAGAATTAAAAAAGAGAAAGTGATTATATGTACAATTTGAGTTTTGAAGAAGTTTTTCGGCAAATGTGATTTTATGTAAAGCATTGTTAGAAATAACCTCAAGAGAAAAAGACTCGAGTATATTTTGTAAAATGGAATACGATAATCCAAGTTTTCGAGAGAACATGAGTATACAACTACTCTTATAGAGAGAGTTTTGTTGAGAAACACTCTACACTCAAATATCATCTTATATATATATATATATATATATATATATATATATATATATATATATATATATATAGAGAGAGAGAGAGAGAGAGAGAGAGAGAGAGATAGAAAGAGGTTCTTAAGTGAACCTAAATAATGAACTTTTTAATGAACCTAATAAGACATTAAAAAATAACCCAATCAATTTTAGTTCCTTGTTGTAAATGGTCCACGCCAATGGCAACGGACACACGTGTGACACAAAACCCATTTCGACCCTATTTCCACCTAAAATCCCCACCCACCCCCACCCCAACCCCTGATACCCAACCCAACCCATCTGCCATCAGTTATCGAACCCGGGTTTGGTAGAAAGTCTGGGGTTTGAAATCGGGTCAAGGAATTGGGACAACAGGGTTGCAATCTGGGGTTCCGACCGGAATTTGTTTATGGGTTTAGGTCCACAAGTTTAAGGAGGTTTAAGGTGGTGGCCGAAATGGGTATGAGGTTAAGTGGGTTCAGGACGATTAGTCAAAGTTGGAATGGGTCGGGTTTTGATGGTAGCAAGTACCCGGATTGGGTTCGGGTATGGGAGATCCAGGTTAAGGCAGGGTGATATAGGTTGGCCAAAATTCGAGTTTGGCCAGAGGTAAGCAAGTCCAGAAGGGTTTGGCCAGTGGTAAGCAATTCCGGTGGGTGAGTGGGGGCTACCAGAGTGAGGTCTTTGGTAGGTGGAAAATGTTATTGAAGATGGCTTTAGGTTTAAGGGTCGGTGTATGGGATATGAGATATGGGGGATGGCAGATGGAAGATGGTGGAGAGGGTAAGGGTTGCCAAATGTGTGTATGTATATCAAAAAATACGCGTGTCACATGCATGTCTGCTGGTGCGGACCAATTACAACAAGGACTTAAAATTGATTGGATTATTTTTTTAATGTCTTATTAGGTTCATTAAAAAGTTTATTATTTTGGTTCACTTAAGAATCTCTCTCTCTCTCTCTCTCTTTATATATATATATATATATATATATATATATATATATATATATATATATATATATATATATATATATATATATATATATTCACCTTTCCTCCCATCTCATATATAAGTCGTGATTATATCCGAGAAGAACAGGAGAGAGAGATCTAAATACCTCTTTCAAGAGGGTGTTTGCTTTGTGAAGAAGGACTACAATATCGCGAAGCATCCCGAGATCGATGTGCCAAACTTGCAGGTGATTAAGCTTATGCAGAGCTTCAAGTCGAAGGAGTATGTTCACAAGACCTTTGCGTGGATGCACTACTATTAGTACCTTACCAATGATGGGATTGAGTTTCTCAGGACTTATCTTAATCTTCCATTGGATATTGTTCCTTCTACCTTGAAGAAGTCTACTAATCCTATTGGGCGTCCAATGGGAGGACCTCCGGGTGATCATAACCATGGCCCACCAAGATAGGGGTGTAAACGGATCGGGTCTGGATCGGGTCTGGGTATATCCAGATCCGATCCGGGTATATTTTTAACGGATCGGGTCTTACCCGATTACCCGACGGGTCTCAGAAAATGGATCCAGACCCGGATCCGTTAAGGACCCGGAGACTCGACCCGATTATATATATATATATATATATATATATATATATATATATATATATATATATATATATATATATATATATATATATACATATATATAAACTATCTACATATATATATATAACTTATATATATATATGTATATAAAAACAGTTTTACATACATATATATATATAACTATATAAAAACAGTTTTAATATAAATATATTATATATTTATATTAAAACTGTTTTTATTTAATAAAAATAGTTTTTATATAAATATATTATATAAAACTGTTTTTATATAAATATATATTATATATATATATATATATATATGTATGTAAAACTGTTTTTATATAAAATTGTTTTTATATATATATAACTGTTATATATATGTATGTAAAACTGTTATATATATATATATATATATATAAGTTAGTTATATATATATTTAGTAACTATATGTAAGACTATATATATATATATATATATATTATATTATATATATACACATTCGGGTCGGGTCCTTATCGGATCGGAGTCATGTATATCCAGATCCGGTCCATTAACTAATCGGGTAATCGGGTAATCGGATAATCGGGTCTATAAAATTTGCTCAGATCCGTTAATTCAGGTCGGGTCCGGATCGGGTCCGGGTCCAGACCCGGTCCATTGATAACCCTACACCAAGATTTGAAGGGGGTAGACAAAGGTTTAGTGACAGGGATGGATACCGTGGTGGTCCCATAGGGCCTCCTGGTGAATTCAGTGGTGAAAAGGGTGGAGCTCCCGCTGATTATCAGCCAGCTTTTAGGGGCACTGGTGGAAGGACTGGATTTGGGCGTGGAGATGGAGGTTTTAGTGGACCACCACCCCGTTCAAGTTTTTCTTAGAATGTTCAATTTCTAAGTTCTGTAGTTTTTGATCTTGCTGCCAATTAAGAGTGCTTTCAGACATTGCAGTTCAATGCTCAAGTTTTTGCTAAAATACAGTACTTAAATTCTATGGGATTCAATATTATTATTTTAAATAAATAAATAAATAAATATATATATATATCACTACCCTCACACTTTACATAATGACCTCACTACATAAACACTCAATAATAATAATAAACATTATTGGACCTATGGATTAATTTAATTAGGGATTGCAACGAGGATGGTTTAGGGCAGGCCCCCCCCCCCCCCCCCCCCCGATCCCGCCCCAACCTTGATTTTATATAACCCCGCCCCATGAAGGACCCTCATGGGGACCTCAAATCCACCCCCGAACCATCCAATTAGCACTGTTGAAATCAATCATGAATACTGAACACCAACGGGAGATATCTTAAATCAAAATATACATAAGCAATATCTCAAAATCAATCAGTTGAAATGAATAGTTCGAATTGGTAACAAATCATCTATAGTATACCAATAGGAGAAAGGGAGAAAGAGAGAAAATGAAAGATACCTCTATAGGGGTTATAAAGAAGATGCTGGTAAGGAAAAAGAGACCGATAATGGCGAGAGCAGGTGGTTCACTTTGAGTTTGGGATGTCATTTGAGAATGAGAAGATGAAATAATGAAAGTATGAAACCCTACTTAAGTTAATAGGTGTGGGTGTGGGTGTGTATGCAAGGGCAGTTAAGTAATATTACCCCTAATCGGGTCGAGGTTGGGGGGTTTACACACTAAACCTCCCCGAACCTAATGGGATTTTTTAATTTCATACCCGACTCTGGTCCCGATCCCGTTTACTAACCCTGAATTCACCCCATTAAGGTCAGGACGAGTTGCATCCCCATCAACCCCCTCCGTTGTCATCCCTAATTTTAATATGACAGATAAAATGAGTTAAACATAAGTTATTTGGGGATACTAAAAAGTTGATAAAATATTTTTTTATGTGATTAGTTTATTAATGAACATTTTTAACTACAAACTGGGGATAAATTAAGTAATTACAAATAATAAGAAGTTTTCAATAATAATTTTGATATAACGGGACTAGATGGAAATTATTATTCTTAAATATAATAAATAATAATTAATAAAGTTATTATTTTTAGAAATTAATTAGAATTCATAATTTAAATTATTCACTTTTAGGACTTAAAATAATATTGGTTATGGATATTGGACATTCAAATTTATATTTTTAAATATAATCCTTACTTTTTATTGATGTTGATTTTATTTTTTCAAAAATACCAATTTTACCTTTAAATAAAAATGGTTTCTATTATGGTTTTAGGGCAATCAACTTTTCGTTTATAAAAATGGTCCTTATTTCTTTTGTTCGTGATAAATAAAATATTTACGTTTAAGCTTCTATTATGATTTTAGGACAATCAAATTTTCTTTTATAAAATGGTTCCTACTTCTTTTGTCCTTAATAAAAATATTTTTTTTCTATATAGTAGTTTTATAAATTATTTTTCTTTACAAATCTAGTTCCTATTTTTTTTCTTAAAATGAGTTATTTTATTAAAAAAAATATACTAATACTACAGTCTTTTCAAACGTTAGATAATGGTTTTTGTTGTGCTTCTAGTCATTAGATTATAACCACCAATGTTCCTTCGTCAAAATGCAAAGATAAATTTGCATTGTCATTCTTTTTATTTTTACTGTCGTTTTTAATATTTATATCCTCTATTTTTCATTTTCATCAAAAAATATAATTACTCTAAATACTCAATTTATTAGTATTACACTATGATATAAGTTTGTTATATTGACACTGTAAATCTACTTTTGCACTGAAAAAAATGCAAATATAATTTTGTAATCTAGCGGTCGAGCAACGGTAATAAGGCGATAAAGAGTAGTCTAATGATGGTATATTGAAACATCAAAAATCAAATGAAAAATATAAAAAATTGACTTTGCAAAATTAATTTTGCACTCTGGCAAAGGAATAGTGGTGGCAAGGGTTTGATAACAGTTCGGTAACATTTTTAGTACAATGTTTGAATAGAAAGCAAATTTAGTATTTTTTTTTAAATAAAACAACTCAATCTATTCAAAAACAAAATAGGGGCTAGATTTAAAAAGAAAAATTAATGAAAAAATTGATTTTTTTAAAGGATTAATTACACTTTGATCCCTTTAACTTTACAACTATTATCACTTCTCCACATGTACTTTAATTTATTAGACTTACCCTCTTAAACTTTTAAAAATGCATGTATTTAGTCCCTCACCATAATGGTGTTAAGTTTTCAAATGAAAAGGTGGTTATTTGCACAAGTGCAACTCACATGATCAATTTTTCGTTCAAAATTTGGCACCATTAGTGTTTAGGGTAGTGACGTGTTTTTATAAGTTAAGGAGATTAAGTTTAGAAAAAAAAAGTACGGTTGGCAAAGTGACAATGGGAGAAAAGTTGAAGGGGTCAAAATGTAACTAACTACTTTATCGAGTAAAAACTTTAGTCAAGAAAAAATAAACAGGGACTATTTTATATATAAAAAAATTGATTATTCTTTCGTGAAGAATACTATGGGTATAAGAAAATGAAGGGAATATTAAAACCATTGTATTTCAAGATGTTAGAATGATATTTTTTTGTATTGAATAACTTTAGGAACTAATTTTATTACAAAATTGTTGTGTGTCCTATAGATATAATGAAAATGTTAACAAATCATTTCCTTACATAAATAAATAGTTTTAATCAAGAACAATTAAAAAGGGACTATTTTTATTAAAAAAAATATTAATTATCTAAAAAATAAATGTGATACAAAAGCAATTCTATTTTAAGACGATAGAAGGGTATTTTTAGTATTAAATAATTTTTAAGATTAATTTTATAACAAAATTATTGTGTGTCATGTAAACATAATAAAAATGTTAATAAATTCTTTTTTTAATTGCCCCTACATAATTCTATTGGAATCTAGTTTATTTTTTTGTTGGAGTCCCCATATCAACCTTATATAAGAAACCTTGTTTTCTTCTTATAAAGGAGTTCCTTAAGATCTTACACGAGGATGAGGGTGGTAGTCATTTCTCTAGCCATAATGGTTAGCAATATTCTCTCCTAGATGTTTCCTTATTCACATGGAATGGATAGGTCTCTTCGATTCTTTATCTTCTGGTCTTTTCAATATAGGTGCCCGCATTCGTTTGGATTTTACTTATTTAAATAAGTGTTAAAGATCTTGAGGTCATATCGGATTGAAAAATGAGTCGAGAATATCGACAACAAAAAATTTTGGTTTTTATTTGGGTTTAAGTTCAATACGAACTCGAAATTATGTAATATGTCTAGTATTTCTTTGTGCACATATCAACTTTTCTTTTCAACTCAATTAAAACCTAATAAATCCAGCAAGTTACCTGCAAAAAAATTGTTAACCAATACTGACTCAACAGCTATTCCACCTCATAAAGACAACGTGCAGACTCAGAATTTAGTTAAGACTGTTGTAGCTAAACCACGTGTTAGTTAAGAATTTCTAATTGTTTTATATATGTTTCCATTCTTAACTTTCTATATATAATCATATCATCTCTGTAATGAAAAAAATGACAATCAATATAATATCAAAATCTTTCATGGTATCATAGCTTGCTATCTTTCTCTTTCTAAAACTATAAATTTTGCACTAAGAAACCTTCATCAACACAAAAACCATGGATGAATCTTTAGAAGAACACTCCCAAAATACCTCTCAAACACCGTTTTCACAAAACTTTCATCTTTCATCTTTTCCAATCTCAAACATAAACAATTACGTTTCTGTAAAACTTGATGAATCCAATTATCTTCTTTGGAAATATCAATTTGAAACCATTCTCATCGGCACTGACCTACTTGATTACGTTGAAGGGATGATTGAAGAACCTATAAATCACATTGAAATCAATGGAATTTGAAAACCTAACCCTGAATATCTCAAATGGAGGAAAATCGATCGATTTGTTATGAGCTGTCTTAAGGCTACACTGTCCGATTCAATCGGCACTGCCGTTCTTGGTTGCAAATCTTCGACATAAATTTGGAGTACTCTACAGACTACCTACCTTCAATAATCCTATGCTAAGAAGAGCATGATGAATAATCGGTTGCAAAAGATCACAAAAGGTAATGATTCAATGGCCACTTATCTTCACAGGATCAAAGTTCTCACTGATTCATTAAATGCAATCAATATAAAGATTAATGAAGATGACATGATCATATACACATTGAATGGTTTATCTAAAGAATATGAAAGTTTATCGACTTTGATTGAGAATCTAACCACAAAAATCTCATACACACAGATCAAATCATGGCTACTCAACCATGAAGAAAAACTGATCCGTCAAAATTCGAAAAATGTTATTTCACTTGATCCAAATTCCACCTTTATTTTCCACACTCAAGGTGTTTGATCTTATGCTAAAACCAAACCAAAGAACTTCTATTAAAATCCTCCAAACAATCAGAACTACAACAAACCATTTTCTTCTAATTTTGGAAAGGAGTCTAATCCACTGATGTCACACGCATCTCCATAACATGGCCAATTCGCTCAAGAGTTTGAGTTCATATGTAAAATTTGTAAGGAGTCTGGTCACACGGTTGAGAGATGCTACTTCAGATACAACCCATGTATAAATAGTGTTCCAAATCCTACATTTACTCCCAATGCTCCACCCCTCAATTCTCTGGTGCCAAACTTTGCTAGTTTACACATTGATCCTACTGTATTTGAATCACGTCATCAAGACATGGTTGAATTTCTAGCAGATTTAGGTGCAGATGCTCACTTAACTGCATATCCAACTGTTCTTTATCAACCCCCAACAATTTCAAGGTACTAGCAATGTAATGGTTAGTAATGGCAACATGATTTCTTCTTCCCACAAAGGAAACACCACAATTTTTGTTTCAGATTCCACTTTTAACTTGAACAATGTGCTTTGTGTTTCGAAAATCAAACGAAATCTGATTTCAGTAGGCCAATTTACAAAAGACAATAACTATTCTATTGAATTTTATCCTTGGGGCTATGAAATAAAGAAGATAAACAATCGGGAACCTCTTCTTAGAGGAAGAATTTAAGGCAATCTTTACCCCATCCGCTTCCATTAGATTCGACAATCAGACATAAGAAATGCCCAACCATCTTCATTTTCATAACAAAAGCTTCTACAAGATCATTGGCATAAACAATTAGGGCATCCAGTAAAATCAATCACAAACTATCGCAATTCCAGAAGTCTCATTCAAATTACAAGAAATAAATCTTCTCAATGTCCCACTGTAAGTTCCTCTTGTCAACTTGATAAAAGTAAATGACTGCACTTCCTAAGCTGTAGTGGAGAAACAACTCAACCACTTACAATGATCCACTTTGATATTTGGGGATTATTTCCTGTATAATCTGTCTCTGGTTTCAGATATTACCTTATGTTTGTTGATGATTTCTCTAGATATCATTGGATATATCCTATGAAAAATCGTAGTGATGCTATTACATGTTTCATACACTAAAATTTGTTTGGTGCTTCTATTAAATTATTTCGGTGTGATGATGTAAGAGAATTAATCTTAGGCCCTTTTGGTCAATTTCTTAATACTTGTGGTATTTAATTAAGAGTCAGTTGCCTTCATACTCAAGCTCAAAATGGTCTTGCCGAAAGAAAACACAGAGATATAACTGAAAAGGCCTTAGTCTAATGTTTGAATATTTTTTCCCCAAAGAATTTTGGGTTGAGGCCTTTCTAACAGCCATCTACCTTATCAATAGGCTTCCTACCAAAATACTAAACATGTCCTCTCCCTCTGAAGTCCTATTCAAAAATCCACATGATTACTCATTCCTTAAAGTATTTGGCTGCTAGTGTTACCCTTATCTTATTCCCTACAGAAAAGACAAACTCTCTCCCAAAATAACTCCCTGTGTATTTTTAGGATATAGTCCTTTACATGAAGGATATATATACTATGATCCCACTTTACAAAAAAACTACATTTTTAGACATATCATATTTGATGAAAATTATTTTCCATTCAAAACCAAACTCACTGACCATCCACCAAATTTTCCTATAACACCCATTAACACTGTTGTTTTACCAATACAATTTCCTTTGTCCATTTCTCCAAACCTAACCTATAATCCAGTCCCATCTCTACCGAGTACACCATTGCTAAATCAACCATTACACCCCACCCACCAACTTGAACGCATGATAAATACTGAACTTTCTACCTCAACTCTCATCCTAAATTTACCAATTTCATCCCAAGAACATCGCACTGAACCATCTATATCCTGTATACCTCAACCACCTGCTCATCCAATAACAATAGGATTGAAATCTGGTCTAACCAAACCAAAATCATTTGACAACTTAATCATCTACTATACCCACCAAATCTCAAAACCCAAGTCCTATAAACAAGCTCTAAAGGACCCACAGTGGCTTAAAGCAATGACAGAGGAATATTGTGCTCTGGAGAATAAGAACACATGGACATTGGTTCCATCCAATAACTCCATGAATATCATAGGCGGCAAATGGGTCTTTAAAGTCAAACGCAAATATGATGCTTCAATTGAAAGATTTAAGGCACGACTAGTTGTGAAGGGCTATCTCCAACAAGATGGAGTATATTACCATGAGACATTTAGTATCGTGGTAAAGATTGCAACAATTACAATAGTGCTCACAGTTGCAGTTACGTATAAATGACATGTGTGACAATTGGATGTCTCCAATGTTTTCCTTCATGGAGATTTTAATGAACAAGTTTACATGGCATAACCACCTGGTTTTGAAGAAAAATCGAAGCCTAATTATGTGTGTTTTTACAAAAATATTTATATGGATTAAAACAAACCCCTAGGGCATGGTTTGAGAAGTTCAGCAAGTTTTTACTCACACGTGGCTTCAAGAGAAGTATTGTTGATAATTCGATGTTTATTTGGAAGACCAATAAAGACACCTTGGTTCTTTTATTATATGTAGATTATATCATCTTGATTGGGACTAGTCCAAAATTAATTCGGCTGCTTATACAGAGACTACAAACTCAGTTTGTAATGAAGGATCTTGGACCCTTACACTACTTTCTAGGCATTGAAGCTCAATCCAATCCCTCTGATGCCTCCATTGTACTTACCCAACACAAATACACAATAGACCTACTAAAAAAGACCAACATGTTGAACTTCACGCCCATCAACACTCCAGTTTCTTATGGCCCACGTCTTTCTGTCCATTAAGGCACTCCCTTGTATGATCCAAAAGAATCCAGAAGTCCAGTGGGAGCCTTACAATACCTCACCATTATCAGACCAGATATTACATTTGTTGTCAACTACACTTGTTAGTTTATGCAAAAGTCCACTGATTTACACTAGAAGACAATCAAACAATATCTCCGCTACCTCCGTGGCTCTCTTGGTATGGGTACTTCTATTAACCCTGGTCACTTGAACACAATTTTCTTTTTAGTTGCCGATTGGGGTGGGTGTACTGACACTAGACGATCAACTACGGGTTATTGTACATTCCTTGGTCCTAATCTGATCTCCTGGAATTCAAAGAAATAAGTTACAGTCTCCTGATCAACAGCGGAAGCAGAATATCGGGCTATGGTTGTCGTAGTTGCAAAACTACTTTGGTTTTCTTATGTTCTTCAAGAACTTGGCCTGCCCAGTTCCAAGCTTAGACTTTATTCTGACAATATCAGTGCTCAATGTTTAGTTTGAAACCCAGTCTTCCATGCCAGGACAAAGCACACCGAACTTGATTATCATTTTATCAGAGAATTATTTAAAAGATAACAACTTGACTTATCATTTGTTCAGTCCAATCACCAATTGGCAGACATCTTCACAAAGGGACTCTGTTATCCTCACTTCCTTAAGCTTAGGTCCAATCTGTTGTGTTCTTCCAATAGTACACATCAAGTTGTGGGGGGAATGTTAACCAATACTAACTCAACAGCTGTTCCACCTCATAAAGTGAAGACTTAGAATTGTAGTTAAACCACGTGTTAGTTAAGAAGTTATAACTGATTTGTGTGTATTTCCTTTCTTAGATTTTTATATCTAGTCATATCATCTCTGTAATAAAAAAAGGACAATCAATACAATATCAAATTCTTTCAAAAACCTCATAAATCCCGCTCGTCGAATGTTGATGTTAATGTATTAATGAAGAAGATGAAAAACATTTGATAAAGATATACTCCTTGAAGAATCTCATATAGCACTTCTTAAAGTCACCCTGGTCAAAACTTTGATCTTGCGAGTAGGGGTTCTAAGTAAACCTGCTGACATGTTAGACCATCGCTAGCCACAAAACGAGAAAACCTGCTCACATATAAGACCATCTAAATTTTGAATTTAAACAATATAGGTACCATCTAAAAGGCGCGCCTAGACGTGGGAGAAATACTCATCTATATTTTATGCGCACGCATATATAAGGCGTGATAAACGGTGACAAGACGTGTTAATGCGGATTTTTTAATGCTTTAGCAAAACGACGTCGTTTTTTAAAACCTTTTTTTGTCAAACTGAACCGTATATCGCCCAAAATGATTAAAAAAAATGTAAACTTAAACCTCTCTGCCTCTTTCTACCCCTCGTCCAAAAAAACTTACATTATCGACCAACTTCCGACCAAGTCCTCTAGACTTCCAACCAAAATCTCCTAGCCTCCGACCCATTTTCGATTTCGATTCCAACCTTCAGATTGTCTGATATATCTCACTTTTCTCATTTTTCTTCTGGCTAATCAGTACATTTCTTTTTTGTTTCCATATTTTTAGCTCCAACTCTGACTCCAAACTAAAAAATATATATATTTTCACTATTTTTTTGTTTCCTATTAAGTTTTGATAATATAAATACAATCATTGTTTTTTCCATATTTCTTTCATTTGAAAGCTGAAAAATATATTTATTATATTGAACAATGTTGTATTGATTATTCATATTGATAATTGAATGATGACTATCAAACATATGGATATATTTTCAAATTTAAGGGTGTGTATTATTTTATTGTTTTACTAGTCTTAGAATAATTTAAATATATTAAAAAGGGGGGAAACGTTTTTTTACGCCTTGGCTCCTAAGGCTTGAGGTTTGACCTATGCCTCGACCACGTCTCGTGCCTTTTAGAACCTTGATAGGTACATATTTTGATGATGGCAATTGTAGATCAGCTCCACCAACGGACATCGTCAGTGGCCACTATTTTAATTCTTACATATACCTTTCATCACTAAAAACTGTCATTCTTTTTTTTTCAGTTCAAATTTGTTAACTTTCTTCAAAGAGGATCATAGTGACTATTTCAGCCTAGTGGTTAGAAAATTAAAATAATAATTAAATAGTTGTATTGGATCTCATAGTTACTGATGTTTCAGCTGATAGGATAAGAGGGTGTAAGTATGGTCAGTAAACTTGAACTCTTCTTTCTTAACATCAACCGACCAATTTATATGGATTTTGAATATCATCCATCTAAGGGATCTTTCCTTTTTCTATAAAATGGTAAGGCCAAAATGAAAAGGCAAGGACATGAGTCTATTGAAAATAGGGATAAGAAATTCCTCTCCCCCTTGCTTACGCGCTGGTTTTTATTCTTTGGAGAAGGGCTATTCTGTGTTATTTTTTTAACTAGTTTTGGGGTTAGTACCTCACTCATTGGCTTTGGGATTCATTGCAATTGTGTTAGCCACCGTAAGAAGCTTGTCCTTAGATTTTGTAGTATCAATGGTCGGTTGTAACAACATTTGAAGAAAAATTAGGGACCAGACAATATGATAAATTTTTGCCCCTAGTGGGCCGTAATGTCTTTGAACCCAACTAATCATCAGGTTCAACTTTGGAAATGAATGATTTATTTCTCAGTCGATTGCTAACATTTCATGGGCAACCATGCACTTATCTTTAATTTAGTGTAATGTAATATTAACTAGTAATTGGGATTTACAAGAGGTCTTCGGTATGTCATTCCAAAAAACAACTGATACACCTCAACCTCACCACATCGTTGTGCCCCAAAACAAATCCAATTCCTCTTAGACCTCGTTTGGTTCGCGATAATATTTTAAATAGATTATGATTACCAGAAAATATTTCACCAGGATCTTAAATCCTTTCGTTCTGTTTGGTTAACTGTAACACCCCGTAGTTCTGTGCATTTAAATACTTAATTAATTCGAGTAAATTTTAAATTACTTGTGTGTCATAATTTAATTGAATTAATTATGTTAATATTTATTTAAATATTAATCGAGAGAGTAAATGGTTAATATTTATGGAATTTAAATTACTAAGTGAATAGTAATAATTTATTTACGTCATAACGTGTATTAGTGACGTGGTATTTATTTATCTCAATCGGGAGTTGGGTATAGACTAATTTAGGTGTGAGATAAAGATTTTTATAAATTAATTCGGATGTCAATTATGAGTGCATAGTTGACTCCGGATGTACCGGGATAGTCGAAAAAGTGTACTCGGAAGTGGTAAATGGGTCACGGGGTATTTTTGGGCATAACAGGGCCCACACAGGGGTATTTGGCCATTTTAATTAGGCCCATTTTAATTGCAGGGCCTTTGATGAACCTGAATCGCAAGGGGGTACCATTTGTATGGAATGACTACTGTTAGTTAGCTTTTGATGAGCTAAAAGACAAGTTAACAACTGCATTCGTACTTGCTTTGCTTAGGGGAGGATTGGAGTACCGGGTCTACACTGATGCATCCTTGCAGGGACTTGGGGGTAAGTTGCAGTAGGCGGAGATGGCTATAGCTTATACATCTCGAAAGCTTAATCCCCATGAGAAAAATTACCCCTCCTACGACTTAAAGTTAACAACGATCGTCTTTGCTTTGAGGATATGGAGGCATTATCTTCTGGGAGTGAAACTTACTTTATTCACGGATCATAAGTCACTTCAGTATCTATTCACGCATAAAGATCTGAATATGAGGCAGAGGCGGTAGCTAGAATTCGTGAAGGATTACCAGTTTGATATTCAGTATCATCCTGATAAGGCTAACGTGGTAGCAGACGTGTTGAGCCGGAGGCCCACTGGGGAGATTGCAGAGATCTGGAAAGCGAAGTGGAGTGAGATTCTACATGATGACGATGTCTCCATGGTATGTATGTCAGCTTTATCAATCACTCCTGAGATTATTATATAGGTTGTGAGGGAACAAGCGGAGGACCAGATCTGCTAGGACAAGGTACGTCAGCTACTGGCCGAGGGAGCGGAGTATTATTCGGTTAGTTCAGAGGGAGGTTTACGCTTTAATGGGAGGTTAGTCGTGCCAGAGGATAAGGATTCGAGGCATGCAGTTATGACTGAGTCCCATGGTTTGAGGTTTGCGGTACATCCCGACGAGGATAAAATGTACCAGGATATGAAGAGGCAGCACTTGTGGGCGGGGATGAAACGGGGCATAGCAGAGTTTGTCTCGAAACGTGCTATGTGCCAGCTTATGAAGGTTGATCATCAGAGAGCTCCAGGGATGCTACAGCCGCTTGACATTATCGTGTGGAAATGGGAGATCATTTCTATGAACTTCATTACAGGGTTGCCTACATCACATAGGGGTCACGATTCCATATGGATGATTGTGGATCGATTGACCAAGGTAGCCCATTTATATCCAGTTCGTATGGATTTTGAGACGATGAGATACGCGCAGTTGTTTATAGTAGAGATAGGTAAGTTTCATGGGGTGTCGGTCAACATTGTGTCTGACAGAGATAAGATTTTTGTGTCCCACTTCTGGCAGAGATTTTAGGAGGCCATGGTCACAGAGTTACGATTGAGTACCACCTATCATCCATAGACAGTCAGACAGACTGAGAGAGTTAATCAGATACTAGAGGATATGCTGAGGATATGCATTTTGGGGGAGGATGGGAGCAATACCTTCCTTTGGTAGAGTTTGCGTATAACAACTCTTACCGCATTACGATTGGCATGGCACGATTGTCATTCACCAACCTGTTAATTAGAGGTGGGGGACAAAAATCTATTGGAGACAAAGATGATCCAGGAGATAACTGCCAAGATAAATCTTATTTGGGGACGGATTCGGATAGCTCAGGATAGGCAGAAGAATTATGCTGATACTTCTCGGAGACATGTGGAGTTAGAGGTCAGCGATCAGGTATTGGTCTGGTGTCTCCTATGAATGGAGTGATGAGATTTGGTAAGAAGGGAAAGCTATCACAGCGGTATGTGGGGACTTTCCCTATCATTGAGAGAGTGGGGCATGTAGCTTATAAACTAGGTTTGCCAGATAATCTTCAGCAAATACACGACGTGTTCCACGTGGCAACGCTGAAGAAATATCGGAAGAGCATGAGGGCCTTCTGGCACATTCCACTCGAGGATATTGACTTGCAGCCAGACATCTTATATGAAGAGAGACCTGTAGCTATTCTAGATCGTAGTGAGCGCAAGGTGCGGTCTAAGGTAGTACCACTAGTTAGAGTACAGTGGGGTCATCAAAAAGTTGACGAGTCTACGCGGGAGCGGGAAGAGGATATGCGAGAGCAGTATCCAGAGTTATTCATCGCATGTATGACCTAATTTCGGGGATGAAATTCCTTTGTAAGGGGTGAAGTATGTAACATCCCGTAGTTCTGTGCATTTAAATACTTAATTAATTCGGGTAAATTTTAAATTACTTGAGTGTCGTAATTTAATTGAATTAATTATGTTAATATTTATTCAAATATTAATCGGGAGAGTAAATGGTTAATATTTATGGAATTTAAATTACTAAGTGAATAGTAATAATTTATTTACGTCATAACGTGTATTAGTGATGTGGCATTTATTTATCTCAGTCGGGAGTCGGGTATAGACTAATTTTGGTGTGAGATAAGGATTTTTATAAATTAATTCAGATATCAATTTTGAGTACATAGTTGAGTCCGGATGGGCCGAGATAGTCAGAAAAGTTACCTGGGAGTGGTAAATTGGTCACGGGGTATTTTTAGAAATAATCGGCCCACACGGGGGTATTTGGGACATTTTAGTTAGGCCCATATGACTAAAAATGAGATTTTAAGATAAAAACCTAAGTTTAGGAGATATGGACAGCCATAACACAATTAGGAGAAATCTGAGAACGTAGAGGAGCAAAAAGGGAGAACTCTTGGGAGCCAAAAGGAAGAACAAGGGAGGTGTTCTTCAACAAACCAAATCTCTGCACCAAAGGAATAATCCACTACACCAAATTTGCACTATTGTCACGGTCATTGACCTTGACAAGTTGGACTTGTCAAGGTCAATGACCGTGACAATTTGGGGATAGACAATTTTTTTTATCACGGACGTGTCATGGTCATTGACCTTGACAAGTTAGTTAGAATTTTCACGGTCGTGTCAATGTCATAGACCATGACAAGTTTAGTCACGGTTAATAACCGTGACAAACCCGCGACAATATTTTTTTAAAAATTATCACGGTCAATGACCGTGACAATTCTAGGCAAAATTTAAAAAAATTATGTTGGCCAGTATGGCTACTGCCACTGCCCAGCAGTATATTTGTACCTGTTATAACAACGTTGGTTGTACCTATTCAAACATCATATACCCAAGTAAACTAAAGATAGTGCAAATATATATTCATGACGATATAATCCAAATATTCAAAATAAAAATAATATACATGACGATATAATCCAAATATAATTAAAATGGACAAACTTAAAAATAATGTTACTACATGTCTTGGGTAAATGTGAGGAGGTGAGTTGGCCACACGATATACGAAATGACACACCCACTAATATACATCGTGACGCATTGTTCGCGCAACCACAATAGGGAGTTCTCCTTCTCGGGTATCACATGCGTGACGAGCACTTTGGACTCGATCCCTTGAAGCGCACGTCCATGAACTATTCCACCTTCGACGATATTCGGGTCCCTCAACCCCCGTCTTATCCGCTGGCCATCAAATACATCCAATATGAACACACTCGGCCAACCAAGTGTCGACAATGGTCTGGGGAAGGGAGCCAAATAAGGAAGTGGATCATTGAAATACGCATGTGACGGTGAAGAAGCAGCGAGGTCTCGTTCTCCCGCACCTCCTCTTCCTCCTCCACCGCCTTCTCCTTCCCTTTCCCTTTACCCTTCCCCTTACGATCTCCGCCCAACGTACGCTTCATGAATACGTACATATCTTCGACCGTCGCCTCCAAACGGGACAGCTTCACGTCGTGTGAATTTACCGTTCGAGCCAACCCGGTGTCGCTCATCTCCAATCCGATGATCCTAGATTTGGCCACCCGCGATCTCACCCCCTTGTCCTTCCCTTGCGATCAGAGCCAAGCACTTGGCTGAGTGCGTCTGTGGACAAAGACGCCTTGTCGGCATCAGACTGCGACTCATGCACTTCCTTAAGCTTTGCCTGAAATGACAAAAAGCACATGATTAGTAAAATAAGTAAACTAAAAAATTATAACGTAATTAACAAAAATTAAACTCTCGGATTACTTACAATCGTCGTCGCGACGCTCGGGGACACCTCCTTGTCCTTCAGCTTCTTCGTGTGAAAAGCCACATAAGTATCGAGCCTATGTGGCTTACCCCCTGGCCCACTCCCTACCCCCTGAAATAAAATAAAGTAAAATTAGTATCGGCCCCGCAAAGTAAAATAATGAAGAATAATATATTGCTATAGTTATAGAAAAATTAAATCTTACCTTCATCCTATGCTCCACCTCGGCGTAAAAGGTCCGGCCGGAGTAGTGCACGTCCGTCTTTTTTGCCCAGTTTTCCCTCCCCGATTGGCGAGATGCCAATTGTCGATCCTCGATCTCATTGTCAATGAACTTTTGCCATTGTGCCAATGAGATCGGCTCCTTGGGCGAGACGGATCCATGCCATTGTATAATGGACTCTCGTGTTTTCCCAAAGTACCGTCCGCATATTTTTCTTCCACGTCTTGTGTTGCTCCCTCAACTGCTCCAAGACGGAATCGCGTAGCTTTGGATCCAAGTTGAATTGTTCATGTCCAACAAATTCAATGTTAGTTGCGAATAAATATAAATATAAATATAAATATAAAATGAAATTGAAATTGAAATTGAAATATAAATATATTACATATAGTGCTGCCCAAACAGCTAACTTGAGCTCATATGGCACCTCCTTCCAACTCATAAACCTCAGGCCGATGACCATTGATCGAGTGCGAAAAGTGTGCGCGTGTAAAGTGCACAGTCGTTGTTTTCGTTTCGCCAACTCAATACAAAAACCTAAGTTACTACTACACTTGCGAGGCAAGCACAGCGGTAAGTCGGGTATCGAGAATCCACAGAGACGAGATGTTAGAATTTAAGTGGTTTAATACTCCGAAATAAAAGTGTAAAAGATGATTACAAACTAAAAGGAAAGATGCATAAAGGGAAATGATTAACTAGGCAATGGTATTGAAACTAGATTATGAAAGCGAGTAAAACTATAGGTTGCGTCGAATATCCCTCACCCGAGTTAATTAGTATAAAATGGTTACATGGGTCGACGAGTTATTACAAATGCGTCTCGTTTCGACAGTTAATTAAATCAAGGGTTGTTACGCCCTAAATCATCATAAAAGCCTAATAAGATTTTGGCGTCAACAAATATCCCGGAAATTACGCGTGAAAGGTCGTAAGCACGGGACATACATGATATGCCCCGTCAAATCTCCTAGGCGTAATAATTAGGACAACACACTCGAAATAGACCCGTAAACACCATCACCAAAGCAAAGCAACGCGTCAACTCGAGTGAGTTCAATTCAAACACAACCTAATTTAAATTACCTAGAAAGCATGTTAAAAACGCGATAAATGGAAAGCGGTAAATAAACGCGGTAAATCTATACTAGAAAGCGTGTAAATCAAAGCATGTAAATAAAGCAAGAAAACCTAAATTAGAAAGCTTGTAAATTAACTAGAAAGCAAGAAATGAAGAAATACAAACTATATTAATGGAAGAGGATGATGAATAGTCAACTTACACAACAAATGGGGTGTCAAACCAAGTATAAATGAAGGAGAACTCTCCAAAACCCTCAAACCCTAATCTAAACTAACCTAAAATCGTGTATATCTACTCTATATATGATTATTACAACAAAAAACCTTTATATAGTAAGTGGGAAAAGATAAGGGAAAAAGGAAAGAAAGAGGAAAGAGCCCAAAATATCTGGCACTACCGGTCGACCGGTCGCAGGGGCGCGGTCGACCGGTCCCTTAAGCCAAAGCATACTGTCTCCTTCCTACGGCAAAAGTTGAAACCGCGGTCGACCGGTCCCTTGTACGCGGTCGACCTGTACTCTGTTTTCAGGCTGCATTTGGTCCATGATGAGGGGGAAAAGGTCCATTACGGAAACGAGCCTAGCTTCTTCGTCCGAACTCCAAACGACGCACCGTTTGCGGCCACGCGATGCTAACTCAATGAACTACGCATCCGTGGAATTTCCAAGAGCCGAATAAGGAATGTGAATTGACTAAAAAGCCCTTGAAGTAGCGTCCATCGACGAAACTTCTCCGAAATGCAACGGATCCTCACTTTTAGCGTTCCAATACCTACAAAAGCACAAATAACACCTGCAAAGCATGTATATATCCAAATCCAGGGTTGTCTGGTTAATGAGCATAAATATAGGCATTTAGGACCGTAAAAGAGCTAGAATGCATAAGGATAACAGGCGGAAATATACAATATTCGATACGAATCACACCCCCTAACTTACACATTGCTAGTCCCTAGTAATGAAACAAAGAAAACCAAACCACAGAGGGCGGTACAAAATGTATATATGCATCGAAATATAATTGCCACTTTCGTAGGGAACACGATTGCATTTAGCATATGCAATAAGCCGTTAAACCCCTAGGTTACCCTAGTGGACGAGTGTCGTCTCGTGAGGGTTTTCAGGGATGATACCCACAAACATCATATGGTTTCCTCAAAATATGCCCAACCCAACATGCGACAAGCCCAACAATGGCGAAAAGGATTTCATACGCATTATTAGCAAAGTGAATGAATTCAAACAAAAGTCCAAAACATTAACATTATAGAATGCACCTCATCGAATTGAAACCTTAAAATGTGGGAGGGGAGCGAGCACATGCAAAGTATGATTTGGCAAAAAACTTAAATAAATCGAATACTAAATTAACACAAGCATATATTCAATACTCACGGGCATTACGCTCATCAAGCGAATTCACTCGAAATAGGGAGGTAACACACGGGACATGCGGGCTAAAAAGTAAATGTAAATGGAAACTAGGCCGCACACATGTCACAAATGAAGAACGCTATATATAAACTGAAAAATGTAATCTCAATGAAAGGATACCGCACACTAAAAGAGGCAAAATGCATTTTCACAGGTTATCACAACTATTATGACTTTTAAATTACATCAACCTAAGATCACATAGGACTTTAATAGGGTTATAATGTAGGTATGGCTATGGTACGAAACGAAGGAATATATGTACGGATTCAAAGTGTTCGGAATGAAAACTCGGGATAATGGGATAATGCGGGCAATATCAAAATCGGAAAACAAGTTCCAAAACGGCATTAAATATATCATCGGGGAGAGTAATCAAAGCTTATTGAACTATATACAACAAATACAAACTTCTCTTTCCTTTTCTTTTCTTCATTTTCTCATTTTCTCTTTTGTTTTCTTTTGATTTTTACTTTCTCTTTTTCTTCACTTTTTTCACTACTTTCTTTTCTTTTCTTATCAAACTCTCATATGCCTAAATTGCAACCGACATCATAACAACAACATTCAATCCCAAGTAACATTCCAAACAAAGGTATGGAAAGTGTATGTATGGTTTAAAACTCAAATGTAGAGTTGGTTATGGGAATGGGGTTATGAAACGAAAGGCTATATTTTGGCTCAAATGGGTTAACGAGGGTAAACATATAAGGGTGAGGTCAAGGTCAATATGGGTGATATAACAAAGATGGCCTATGATCATTTCCTAAAGTTTACGCAATTCTCGAATCAAAATAATATATGAAAATCATGCTCAAGTAACACATTTCAAATATGAACTCAATTAATGAACGGTCAAATGAAAGAATAGTGAGATCACCAACGAATTCAACGTTTTCAATGAGAAATGAATAGTGTATACACTCACAAACGACGAAAGGTACAAAGCTTACTCGGTGTAAGTATATACAATGCAACAAAAGATTACCGAGTTATAAAAATCTTAAACCAAATCAATATAACCATAAAAGTGCATGTGCTCATGGGATTAAAGTTTAATTCATGAAGTTATTCATAATATCAATAAGTGAGACTAAAGTCTAATAACTTCTAAAATCGAGAACATGCATCATTGGGCTGTCTATTGGATCGGGCAATTATTGAAATTTATCATCGGAAACAAAGGCAAAATGCCCAAAAAAGGAGAAAAAATAAAGAAAATCTTTTTGAAATTTTTGAATTTTTCTAAGAAAAGCATACTAAGTAACTAACATGTGAGCAAAAACATGGACTAAATAAAGAAACTGGATAGAATATCCCACACCCCCTAACTTAAAACTTGACATTGTCCTCAATGTAAATTAAGAACCAAGTTAAAGAGAGGAAAAGAGCGATATTACCCAAAATTGGAGCGATCCCCATAAGAACAAGTCCAAAGAATCTACAAAACAAGTTAGTACCGAGCATAGCAAAAACAAATAATAAAAAGTTAACTAATTACATTAGACTAAGTTAAAAAGGAAGGAAAAAAATAAAAACAAAAAATAAAAAGCTAACTATATACAACCTATTATTTAGACTTCACACTAACTGTACACTAGAAGTCTAAATAGCTGAGGGTCCACCATAAGAACGATTTGACTTTGGAGGATAACCGGTGTACCCTCACATACAAGCATGCCTTCCGAAAAATATGAATTCCGTTTTAACAACGGAAGGCATGTGTAAGGCGGAAGAAATGAACCATCGCCAATTAAAAGTTTTGGAGGGACGATGGGGGGTTTGGATTGAACGGGTGACAAAAACAAGTGGGGACCAAGAAAAGCCGAAAATCCTCCCAAGGATTTTGAAGTTGGAATGGGGGGCGGCGCACACAAAGGCAAAGATGCGATCGTGGAGGGCGACTCGAGCAAGTACTCCTCATCGGCGATAGGGTTTAAAACATTAAAGTTCGAAACCGAATCATCGGGTACTTGTTCCGGTGGGGTAATAGAGAATGAAAAAGGGGATGAAAGAAATTCAAACTCATGAGATGAATCATTATAGCATGAAGTTGGAATTTCAAAGGAAATAATATCATTTTCAATGAAATGTTCTTCTTTGGGGGCCAAAGAAGAAATCATTTCATTGCAAATAGATATTACGTCATTTTCATCCTCACTTTCAATATCAATTACGCAATGGGCAAAGTCTAGAATGGCTTGTTCCAAAGTAGGCACAAATACCTCATTTGGTTCAAAACATTCCTCGACTTCGAAAGTCTCGGAAGCAAAATCGTCATCGGACTCAAATAATAAATCCAACTCATGTTCCCACGAACGATTTTCTTTCCGATAACGATTTTCAATTTTCTCATTTTCATACATACGCAAGCCCTCACCGAATGTCATAGGTCGAGGTGCGGATGCATTAGAATGGGAACTTTGAAAATTACCATCGGACTTAAACTTAAGCTCATTATTATAGAAATTTTAAAAACTATTCGAATTCGTTTCAAAATTCCTATTATAAGGAGGTAAAGGCCCAAAATCATTGTCATCGTCATCAAAATTCCAATAACCTAAGTTTTGACTTTCGTTATACTCGCCCAAAGTAATATGTGAATTTGCAAATTTTTGGGACTCTAAGTATTCACCGAAAGTCATAGGTTTGCGAGAATTTTGAGAATTATAATAAGGATTACCGAAAGAATTGGAATAAGACATGCTTACCCCAAAAATGGCTCAAGTGGCGAATTCCACAAAGTAGGTGCGCGCGGAAAGAATTCGAGCGTTTCTAAGTGCTCAAATGTGGAAGTCCTGCAAAAAGGTTAGAAAATAATACAAATAGAAAGAAAATACTATGAAATACTAAATCAAATAAAGTCTAAAACAAACTCATCCCCGGCAACGGCGCCATTTTGATCGAGTGCGAAAAGTGTGCGCGTGTAAAGTGCACAGTCGTTGTTTTTGTTTCGCCAACTCAATACAAAAACCTAAGTTACTACTACACTTGCGAGGCAAGCACAGCGGTAAGTCGGGTATTGAGAATCCACAGAGACGAGATGTTAGAATTTAAGTGGTTTAATACTCCGAAATAAAAGTGTAAAAGATGATTACAAACTAAAAGGAAAGATGCATAAAGGGAAATGATTAACTAGGCAATGGTATTGAAACTAGATTATGAAAGCGAGTAAAACTATAGGTTGCGTCGAATATCCCTCACCCGAGTTAATTAGTATAAAATGGTTACATGGGTCGACGAGTTATTACAAATGCATCTCGTTTCGACAGTTAAGTAAATCAAGGGTTGTTACGCCCTAAATCGTCATAAAAGCCTAATAAGATTTTGGCGTCAACAAATATCCCGGAAATTACGCGTGAAAGGTCGTAAGCACGGGACATACATGATATGCCCCGTCAAATCTCCTAGGCGTAATAATTAGGACAACACACTCGAAATAGACCCGTAAACACCATCACCAAAGCAAAGCAACGCGTCAACTCGAGTGAGTTCAATTCAAACACAACCTAATTTAAATTACCTAGAAAGCATGTTAAAAACGCGATAAATGGAAAGCGGTAAATAAACGCGGTAAATCTATACTAGAAAGCGTGTAAATCAAAGCATGTAAATAAAGCAAGAAAACCTAAATTAGAAAGCTTGTAAATTAACTAGAAAGCAAGAAATGAAGAAATACAAACTATATTAATGGAAGAGGATGATGAATAGTCAACTTACACAACAAATGGGGTGTCAAACCAAGTATAAATGAAGGAGAACTCTCCAAAACCCTCAAACCCTAATCTAAACTAACCTAAAATCGTGTATATCTACTCTATATATGATTATTACAACAAAAAACCTTTATATAGTAAGTGGGAAAAGATAAGGGAAAAAGGAAAGAAAGAGGAAAGAGCCCAAAATATCTGGCACTACCGGTCGACCGGTCGCAGGGGCGCGGTCGACCGGTCCCTTAAGCCAAAGCATACTGTCTCCTTCCTACGGCAAAAGTTGAAACCGCGGTCGACCGGTCCCTTGTACGCGGTCGACCTGTACTCTGTTTTCAGGCTGCATTTGGTCCATGATGAGGGGGAAAAGGTCCATTACGGAAACGAGCCTAGCTTCTTCGTCCGAACTCCAAACGACGCACCGTTTGCGGCCACGCGATGCTAACTCAATGAACTACGCATCCGTGGAATTTCCAAGAGCCGAATAAGGAATGTGAATTGACTAAAAAGCCCTTGAAGTAGCGTCCATCGACGAAACTTCTCCGAAATGCAACGGATCCTCACTTTTAGCGTTCCAATACCTACAAAAGCACAAATAACACCTGCAAAGCATGTATATATCCAAATCCAGGGTTGTCTAGTTAATGAGCATAAATATAGGAATTTAGGACCGTAAAAGAGCTAGAATGCATAAGGATAACAGGCGGAAATATACAATATTCGATACGAATCACACCCCCTAACTTACACATTGCTAGTCCCTAGTAATGAAACAAAGAAAACCAAACCACAGAGGGCGGTACAAAATGTATATATGCATCGAAATATAATTGCCACTTTCGTAGGGAACACGATTGCATTTAGCATATGCAATAAGCCGTTAAACCCCTAGGTTACCCTAGTGGACGAGTGTCGTCTCGTGAGGGTTTTCAGGGATGATACCCACAAACATCATATGGTTTCCTCAAAATATGCCCAACCCAACATGCGACAAGCCCAACAATGGCGAAAAGGATTTCATACGCATTATTAGCAAAGTGAATGAATTCAAACAAAAGTCCAAAACATTAACATTATAGAATGCACCTCATCGAATTGAAACCTTAAAATGTGGGAGGGGAGCAAGCACATGCAAAGTATGATTTGGCAAAAAACTTAAATAAATCGAATACTAAATTAACACAAGCATATATTCAATACTCACGGGCATTACGCTCATCAAGCGAATTCACTCGAAATAGGGAGGTAACACACGGGACATGCGGGCTAAAAAGTAAATGTAAATGGAAACTAGGCCGCACACATGTCACAAATGAAGAACGCTATATATAAACTGAAAAATGTAATCTCAATGAAAGGATACCGCACACTAAAAGAGGCAAAATGCATTTTCACAGATTATCACAACTATTATGACTTTTAAATTACATCAACCTAAGATCACATAGGACTTTAATAGGGTTATAATGTAGGTATGGCTATGATACGAAACGAAGGAATATATGTACGGATTCAAAGTGTTCGGAATGAAAACTCGGGATAATGGGATAATGCGGGCAATATCAAAATCGGAAAACAAGTTCCAAAACGGCATTAAATATATCATCGGGGAGAGTAATCAAAGCTTATTGAACTATATACAACAAATACAAACTTCTCTTTCCTTTTCTTTTCTTCATTTTCTCATTTTCTCTTTTGTTTTCTTTTGATTTTTACTTTCTCTTTTTCTTCACTTTTTTCACTACTTTCTTTTCTTTTCTTATCAAACTCTCATATGCCTAAATTGCAACCGACATCATAACAACAACATTCAATCCCAAGTAACATTCCAAACAAAGGTATGGAAAGTGTATGTATGGTTTAAAACTCAAATGTAGAGTTGGTTATGGGAATGGGGTTATGAAACGAAAGGCTATATTTTGGCTCAAATGGGTTAACGAGGGTAAACATATAAGGGTGAGGTCAAGGTCAATATGGGTGATATAACAAAGATGGCCTATGATCATTTCCTAAAGTTTACGCAATTCTCGAATCAAAATAATATATGAAAATCATGCTCAAGTAACACATTTCAAATATGAACTCAATTAATGAACGGTCAAATGAAAGAATAGTGAGATCACCAACGAATTCAACGTTTTCAATGAGAAATGAATAGTGTATACACTCACAAACGACGAAAGGTACAAAGCTTACTCGGTGTAAGTATATACAATGCAACAAAAGATTACCGAGTTATAAAAATCTTAAACCAAATCAATATAACCATAAAAGTGCATGTGCTCATGGGATTAAAGTTTAATTCATGAAGTTATTCATAATATCAATAAGTGAGACTAAAGTCTAATAACTTCTAAAATCGAGAACATGCATCATTGGGCTGTCTATTGGATCGGGCAATTATTGAAATTTATCATCGGAAACAAAGGCAAAATGCCCAAAAAAGGAGAAAAAATAAAGAAAATCTTTTTGAAATTTTTGAATTTTTCTAAGAAAAGCATACTAAGTAACTAACATGTGAGCAAAAACATGGACTAAATAAAGAAACTGGATAGAATATCCCACACCCCCTAACTTAAAACTTGACATTGTCCTCAATGTAAATTAAGAACCAAGTTAAAGAGAGGAAAAGAGCGATATTACCCAAAATTGGAGCGATCCCCATAAGAACAAGTCCAAAGAATCTACAAAACAAGTTAGTACCGAGCATAGCAAAAACAAATAATAAAAAGTTAACTAATTACATTAGACTAAGTTAAAAAGGAAGGAAAAAAATAAAAACAAAAAATAAAAAGCTAACTATATACAACCTATTATTTAGACTTCACACTAACTGTACACTAGAAGTCTAAATAGCTGAGGGTCCACCATAAGAACGATTTGACTTTGGAGGATAACCGGTGTACCCTCACATACAAGCATGCCTTCCGAAAAATATGAATTCCGTTTTAACAACGGAAGGCATGTGTAAGGCGGAAGAAATGAACCATCGCCAATTAAAAGTTTTGGAGGGACGATGGGGGGTTTGGATTGAACGGGTGACAAAAACAAGTGGGGACCAAGAAAAGCCGAAAATCCTCCCAAGGATTTTGAAGTTGGAATGGGGGGCGGCGCACACAAAGGCAAAGATGCGATCGTGGAGGGCGACTCGAGCAAGTACTCCTCATCGGCGATAGGGTTTAAAACATTAAAGTTCGAAACCGAATCATCGGGTACTTGTTCCGGTGGGGTAATAGAGAATGAAAAAGGGGATGAAAGAAATTCAAACTCATGAGATGAATCATTATAGCATGAAGTTGGAATTTCAAAGGAAATAATATCATTTTCAATGAAATGTTCTTCTTTGGGGGCCAAAGAAGAAATCATTTCATTGCAAATAGATATTACGTCATTTTCATCCTCACTTTCAATATCAATTACGCAATGGGCAAAGTCTAGAATGGCTTGTTCCAAAGTAGGCACAAATACCTCATTTGGTTCAAAACATTCCTCGACTTCGAAAGTCTCGGAAGCAAAATCGTCATCGGACTCAAATAATAAATCCAACTCATGTTCCCACGAACGATTTTCTTCCCGATAACGATTTTCAATTTTCTCATTTTCATACATACGCAAGCCCTCACCGAATGTCATAGGTCGAGGTGCGGATGCATTAGAATGGGAACTTTGAAAATTACCATCGGACTTAAACTTAAGCTCATTATTATAGAAATTTTAAAAACTATTCGAATTCGTTTCAAAATTCCTATTATAAGGAGGTAAAGGCCCAAAATCATTGTCATCGTCATCAAAATTCCAATAACCTAAGTTTTGACTTTCGTTATACTCGCCCAAAGTAATATGTGAATTTGCAAATTTTTGGGACTCTAAGTATTCACCGAAAGTCATAGGTTTGCGAGAATTTTGAGAATTATAATAAGGATTACCGAAAGAATTGGAATAAGACATGCTTACCCCAAAAATGGCTCAAGTGGCGAATTCCACAAAGTAGGTGCGCGCGGAAAGAATTCGAGCGTTTCTAAGTGCTCAAATGTGGAAGTCCTGCAAAAAGGTTAGAAAATAATACAAATAGAAAGAAAATACTATGAAATACTAAATCAAATAAAGTCTAAAACAAACTCATCCCCGGCAACGGCGCCATTTTGATCGAGTGCGAAAAGTGTGCGCGTGTAAAGTGCACAGTCGTTGTTTTTGTTTCGCCAACTCAATACAAAAACCTAAGTTACTACTACACTTGCGAGGCAAGCACAGCGGTAAGTCGGGTATTGAGAATCCACAGAGACGAGATGTTAGAATTTAAGTGGTTTAATACTCCGAAATAAAAGTGTAAAAGATGATTACAAACTAAAAGGAAAGATGCATAAAGGGAAATGATTAACTAGGCAATGGTATTGAAACTAGATTATGAAAGCGAGTAAAACTATAGGTTGCGTCGAATATCCCTCACCCGAGTTAATTAGTATAAAATGGTTACATGGGTCGACGAGTTATTACAAATGCATCTCGTTTCGACAGTTAAGTAAATCAAGGGTTGTTACGCCCTAAATCGTCATAAAAGCCTAATAAGATTTTGGCGTCAACAAATATCCCGGAAATTACGCGTGAAAGGTCGTAAGCACGGGACATACATGATATGCCCCGTCAAATCTCCTAGGCGTAATAATTAGGACAACACACTCGAAATAGACCCGTAAACACCATCACCAAAGCAAAGCAACGCGTCAACTCGAGTGAGTTCAATTCAAACACAACCTAATTTAAATTACCTAGAAAGCATGTTAAAAACGCGATAAATGGAAAGCGGTAAATAAACGCGGTAAATCTATACTAGAAAGCGTGTAAATCAAAGCATGTAAATAAAGCAAGAAAACCTAAATTAGAAAGCTTGTAAATTAACTAGAAAGCAAGAAATGAAGAAATACAAACTATATTAATGGAAGAGGATGATGAATAGTCAACTTACACAACAAATGGGGTGTCAAACCAAGTATAAATGAAGGAGAACTCTCCAAAACCCTCAAACCCTAATCTAAACTAACCTAAAATCGTGTATATCTACTCTATATATGATTATTACAACAAAAAACCTTTATATAGTAAGTGGGAAAAGATAAGGGAAAAAGGAAAGAAAGAGGAAAGAGCCCAAAATATCTGGCACTACCGGTCGACCGGTCGCAGGGGCGCGGTCGACCGGTCCCTTAAGCCAAAGCATACTGTCTCCTTCCTACGGCAAAAGTTGAAACCGCGGTCGACCGGTCCCTTGTACGCGGTCGACCGGTACTCTGTTTTCAGGCTGCATTTGGTCCATGATGAGGGGGAAAAGGTCCATTACGGAAACGAGCCTAGCTTCTTCGTCCGAACTCCAAACGACGCACCGTTTGCGGCCACGCGATGCTAACTCAATGAACTACGCATCCGTGGAATTTCCAAGAGCCGAATAAGGAATGTGAATTGACTAAAAAGCCCTTGAAGTAGCGTCCATCGACGAAACTTCTCCGAAATGCAACGGATCCTCACTTTTAGCGTTCCAATACCTACAAAAGCACAAATAACACCTGCAAAGCATGTATATATCCAAATCCAGGGTTGTCTGGTTAATGAGCATAAATATAGGCATTTAGGACCGTAAAAGAGCTAGAATGCATAAGGATAACAGGCGGAAATATACAATATTCGATACGAATCAACCATCTTTACCAGCTCGAGGGATCTCGCTAATAGCTCCGATTTGTTCTCGACGGTAATCCCAAATTTTCCATATTTGGGGAGCCTAGGGGCGGAGGAGCCCTCTTCGCCTCCGCTACCACCGAGCCCAGACGACATCATCATAAACAGCATCATCATCTTCGCCTTAATATCTAAAGGAGACATTTGCTGTAAAAAAATGTTATTAGTACAGATAAAAAAAATGTTATTAGTTCACATAGACACACACCCGTACCCCACCCCCACCACACACACGCATACGTACACGTACATAAATATGTCTAAATTAGTTGAAAACATCTAATGTGGAACGTCATGCCACTTTTAAAACTAACCAACCCAACATTTCATCAATTAAACTAACAATTAAAATATACAATTATCAATTAAAATTAAAGCTATACAATTATTAACTATACAATTAAAATTACAATTAAAGCTATACAATTTCTTAATTAAAATTATACAATTGTTTAAAAAAAACCACCACCACACCCCCCCCACCACACCCCCTGCCCCCTCCCCCACCACACACATATATACACACACATACACACACATATACACATATTTAATTTCAAGTATGTTTCATTTAATTATCATACTTTGTATATATTGTTCGATATACAAAGTAATTTTCAAAAAAAGTTAAAAAATCCCACCCCCATATGGACAATAATCCAGTGATCATGTCACTTTTAAAACTAACCAACCCAACATTTACTAAACAAAATAATCCAACAGCAATTTCAACAACAAATGTGTAACTTGTACTCCTTCTAATTCATCTACTCAATTAATTCATTTCATCAATTAAACTAACAATTAAAGTATACAATTATTAATTTACTAATTTACAATGAGGGGCAATCCTACTTTCATATGAAATTGACACTAATTATTAATTTACTTTCATCTAAAACAATACAATTAAAATTACAATTAAAGCTATATAATTTCTTAATTAAAGCTATACAATTGTTAAAAAAAAACCACCACCCTCTCCCCACCACGCCCCCTGCCCCCCTCCCCCACCACACACCACCACACACATATATACACACACATACACACATACATATACACACATACACATGCACACACATATATTTTCTATATATATATATATGCTGTTAGTAGAGAGCAACTAGGGTTGTATGATATCCTTATTAACATATCTCTCACATCTCTCTTTCTCTCGTCTTGCCCCTTTCTCCTCGGCGGCGCATATCTCCCACCTCTCTCTCGACCCAATCTCTATACGGTCATCCGACCCCTTTCTTCTACTCTCGGTGGCTCAGATCTGTTTACATCGCCTGGCCCTTATAGTCTCGAACGAAGGTAAGCCTTTTCTAGTTTATTTTTATTTGTTTATTTTTTTTATTTGTACTTATTTATAGATCTGTTTACATCGGTTTATTGGCTCTGTTTACATCTTTTTTACTTCTGTTTATAAGATCAGTTTACATCTTATTTACATATGTTTACATCTTTTTTATTTCATCTACTTATTTATAGGTTTAATGAGTTTGTTATATTGATCGGTTTATAGGTTTACAGATCTGTTTACATCGGTTTGTTATATTGATGGCTGTGGCAGAACAGGAAAAAACTAATTTCTAATTTCTCATACGGTCTTCATGTGGCAAAACAAAAAAAAAACAAAAAAAAAACATATTTCTAATTTCCGAATTTTTTCGATTTTTTTTCGATTTTCCGATATTTCCGAATTGGGAAACTTTTTTGATTTTCCGGAAAAATTGGATAAGAAATTGGAACAAATATTTTATTTCCGAAAAAATTGAAATTTTTTTCGAAAGGTCATTTTCCGATCCGATCCGGCCGAAACACAGCTCTAACCATGATCGTAATACAAAAATATATGCTCACTACTATTCATAAAACAAATAGAAAAGTGAAAAAAAATTAAAGTTTATTAAATCTTGCATGTGAGTGACATGAATTTAATTGCATTCCATGAATTATTATATTATATAACTTTAATTTAGTGTAAAAAAATTATAAACATCCAAATAAATTTTTGTACATTCTTACTTTTGTACTTATATTTAGAAGAAGGACTAAAGATTAACATGTTAACAATGTCTCCATCTTGCTTGAGTGCTTCATTTGAAACTTTATCGTCTTGCTGAGAATGTGTTGCACCTTTCTTACGACTTTCTCTTCTAAACAGTATTATAGTTTCTCTTCCAATTACAACTACAATAACACAAAAACTATTTGTTATTAACTCACTACAATCACAATAAACAAAAGTTTACATAGAATTTTAACAATACTAAGTTTTAAAGGGATCGCTTCCATATATGAGTAAAAAAAGAAAATTAGAAGGAAAAGTAATAAAAGAGTTTTTGCAACAAAAGGATAAATTTTCACTGAAAAGTACATTAACGACAAAAAATAGGAAAAATAAACAATAAAATAAGTGGTAAACAAAATATGATCCATGTCTACCGTTTGGGTGTCAATTTTGAAAACTACGTAATAACACGACACAAAACTGTAGAAAATTGATCTGAATTTGACACAATAAATTTTGACTGTGTCCTGTATATTGTCTCATTTTTATATTGATCGTGTTTGTGTCGTGTTGTGTCGTATCGTAAACGGCCTAAACATGACCCAAAAATACTGTCTTAGAAATTGTATTGTAAGAAATCATATTTGGCCACCACAATTCAAAGTATACAAAAATCAATTAATTTGTGTATGTTAATTTAGGGCAGAAGGGATAATTGAATAATTAATTCGAAAAGTACACAATTGTTTCCATTACATTTTCAATTAATTTTTGACATAAAATTAATAAGTGTTAAAGTTGAAGGTTGATGGTAGTTTTTCAAGTTTAAGTAGTTAGGTATACCTTTCAAACTCGTAAAAGAGTGTTTAGGACACTTGTTTTTAAAGATTTACCTTCAACTGATAAAAGACCAACAAAGAAGAAAGTGTTGCACTTTTGACACACAAAGCTAAAAAAGCGGTTGGAGAAGAAACAAATATTTTAAAAGTTAGTAAGGAGATGTCATAGTCTTCAAAATTTATTAAAGGTTAATAATGGCAAATATAATTGAACCTAAATAAAACCACCTGTTACATCTTCATTATTAAAAAAAATAAAAATTATGCATATTTCATAAATTAATAATTTTAGTTGATTTATATTGCATGAAAGTGATTTCATCAAAATGTCACAAAGTTGTCCAAATCTTATTCTTAAAAATGAAGCATATTGATTGTTGATACCAAAATTAATATGCTGATGTGGACGAATCATACGAAGACACTTGTCAATCTACGTGGTGCAATAACGACGAGGAAGTTCATTTCCCGACCAACCATGATTCTCTCCGAACAACGAGGATACACCGAGGAACTCTAGCGCTCCGAGGAACTCCTGAGCAACGAGCAACTATGGCAGTCTGAGCTGCACCTCGGTCGTATCATTAATTGCCAGATAATCAACAGTTCAAATATTCATTGAATGTTCATCATCTTGACGCACACGCTGCATTAAATGTATTACCCTTTCATATGTATATCATTTAATGTATCAATCCATTCATGTACAGCCTAAGGGCTATAAATACCTGGTATCACCCTCATTCAAAGGGACGAGAAATTCTTGAGAGAACTTGTAATCAAGAATTCTGCAAACACTCAGCAATAACCTAACAGTGGACGTAGTCTTTATTCCTAGCCGAACCACTTTAAAAATCTCTGTCTTATTTATTTATCTGTGATTGAATAATTAGAGCGATCTAGTTTTTTACATCAACAGATTGGCGCCGTCTGTGGGAACGACTGTTACTATCGTTTTTCACAAAAATCATTTATTATCAATGGCAGATAATCCAGAATCCAGTAATCGAAATGCTGGAAATACTGGAAATCTTCCAAATCCATCTGCACCTCCAGATCTGGCTGGAATTATGACAAATCTGGCTCAAGGACAAACCGCCATGCAAGAATCTATGAGGCAACTCATTCAAACTCTTCAAGGCGGTGCACCTACCTATTCAGGACAAAGGAGTGATCGTGGGCAATCACGATCCAGACGTACTGGGTCATATCGCAATGGGGAGTCTAATGATTCTACGTATCAACCTGGGCGAACCTCATCGATACGGGCTACGGATACAGATCAACATATTACTCTCTCTCCGGAGAGAACTAGAGCTTTGGAAAGATTAAGCAGGGTGTCTCCTTTCAGTCGGTTAGGACCAAGGAGGAATATGAGTCCACCTAGAGCTCCATCGAGAAGTTTTCGGCCACCATCAGGTTTGAGAGAAGGATCAGCACAATCACGACCAGCTACTCGTCGAGATAAATCTCAGGAAGCTACGTCAGAGCAATCAATTGCTCGGACTAAGCGGCCTGAGGAAGGAAATGAAGCATGGAAAGGCTCCATTCAGCAGTTGGAGGATAGACTGGGAGAAATGGCTAAGGCAAGAAACCTCTTACAGAGAACTTTTGTTCAAGGGACACCTTTTGTGCAAGCCATTGTGGATTTTCCTACACCATCGAAATTCAAAGCACCTGTGGTGACCCCCAAGTACGATGGAAAGACAGATCCTGTACTTCATATAGAACAATACCAAGCTGCTGCCGACATCTATGCCGTCCCCGACGAGATGAGGTGTAGAGCATTCTCTGGAACTCTTACCGGATCTGCACAAATATGGTACAATAATCTTCCTCGGGGTAAGATTTCAACTTTTATTTAGTTAGCCGAGTTGTTCATTGGCAATTTTTGTTTTGGAGCAAAGCCAGTAAAGCGAGTAGCACACTTGCTAAGTGTTAGGCAAAAATCAGGTGAAAGTACTAGAGATTACATAACTCGTTTTAATAACGAGAAGTTGGAAGTCATAGATTACGAAGAAAAGACAGCGATCACTGCTTTGATGAGTGGTTTACTACCTAACAAGCTGTACTACACCTTGGCCAAAGATCCACCTAAAACTATGTCCGAGTTGATGGCGAAAGCGGCCAAAATTATGAATGCCGAGGAGGCTATGACTGCGAAGAAGAATATGGATAAAGAAACTAAGGTGGAGATCGACAAGTCTAAGAAGAAAGATCAGAAAGGTAATGGTGGTGACAAGCACTCCAAGAATAATAGGACGTCATGGGAAGTCCTAAAGAAGTACGATAATTATACTCCATTGAAAATGGGTATTAATCATGTTTTGGAAGAAATCAAGAATAGCGAGGAAATCAAGTGGCCAGATAAACTGAGGACAAATCCTGATCTGAGGAACAAGGCCAAATACTGCGAGTTTCACAAAGATCATGGCCATACGAACAAAAATTGCATAGCCCTTCAGAACGAGATCGAAACGCTCATCCGAAGAGGAAAATTATCAAAATATGTAGATCGCAGGGGTGAGAGGAAGAATGATGATAGAACTAGAGAGAGATCTAGATCTCCTCGTCGTGCAGAGGAGAAAAAGAAGAGGGACCACGAAGATGATCCAGATGATGATCCCGATCTTCCCAAGAAGCCAAGGCAGCCTGAACGAGAGGTATTTTCCATACGTTTTGGGTCATTTGATTGTAATGTCATTACAGGAGGAGATGCAGGAGGAGGAGACCTTACTGCAGAAAGAAAAGCTTACCTCGGAGAGGCTCAAGCTTGTTCATATATTCAGCGAATAAATCTGGCCGAGGATGATCGTCCGAGGAAAGTAAACAAAGAGAAGCTAGTTATTGGTTTTTCAAAAAATGACCTGGCAGGTGTTCTTTACCCTCATGACGATCCTTTGGTGATCAAAATGAGGATGAAGGATGTGGTTATTTCAAGGGTGTTGGTAGACAACGGTAGTTCGGCAGACATCATGTACTATTCGTGCTTTGACAGCTTGAATTTAAAATTATCTCAATTGGAACCTTATCATAGGCCCCTTCTGGGTTTTGCTGGCGAGAAAGTCTTTCCACTTGGGACGATCAAGTTGGATATACTCATTGGAACTTGGCCTGCTTGCCGAACAGAAAGAATACGCATCTTTGTGATGGATAAAAATGTGCAATCAGCCTACAACATCATTATGGGAAGAGTTGGATTGAAAAAGTTTGAAGCAGTTCCATCTACGGTACATCAGTGTTTGAAATTCCCAACAAATTTTGGAGTCGGAGTTGTGAAAGGTGATCAAAAAGTAGCTCGGGAATGCTATTATTCGTCTGCCGAGCAAGAGGAACTTGAAGAATCAAGGAAAAAGACCACTACTTACCAAGTGGAGGAAGGTACAGAAATTGAAACTCTTGACCCTAGGGATGAATCTCAACTTGTAAAAGGACAGGTGGTGGAATCTACAGAAAATGTTATTCTAGACGACGAGCATCCTGAACGAGTAACCCAGATAGGATCGTCGTTGGATGTTTCAATAAAACAGGAGTTGATAACTTTTTTGAGAAACAGGAAGAATACTTTTGCTTGGAGTCATGAAGACATGCCAGGAATAGATCCAAACTTCTTATGTCATGAGCTCAATGTGAATAAGGAGATCAAGCCTGTGAAGCAGAGAAGAAGAGTGTTTAGTCCCGAGAAGAACCAGGCCATACAAGAGGAGGTCGAGAAGCTCCAGAAAGCCCAATTCATTGAAGATGTGAAATATCCAGATTGGTTAGAAAATGTGGTGATGGTAAAGAAGAAGAACAATTAGTGGAGAATATGTGTTGATTTCACTGATCTTAACAAGGCATGCCCAAAAGATCATTTTCCATTGCCCAGAATCGACCAGCTAGTGGATGCTACCTCGGGACATGAGCTGCTCAGCTTCATGGATGCATATTCTGGCTACAATCAGATCAAAATGAAACCTGAAGACAGGGAAAGTACTTCTTTTAATACCCTAAGGGGAACTTATTGTAATAATGTTATGCCTTTTGGTTTAAAAAATGCAGGTGCAACATATCAGCGGCTGATGAACAAGGTTTTTGCCGAACAAATCAGTTGCAACATGGAGGTCTATGTCGACGACATGCTCACCAAAAGCAAGAGAGCTACTGATCATCTAATTGACTTAGGCCAGACCTTTGATCAACTGGATAAATATCAAATGAAGCTCAACCCGACGAAGTGTACCTTTGGAGTACGAGAAGGAATGTTCCTCGGATACATCGTTAACCAACGAGGTATTGAGGCAAATCCAGAAAAGATCAAAGCTCTTTTAGGGCTGCGATCCCCAACGACGAGGAAAGAAGTACAGAGTCTTACAGGACGAGTTACAGCGCTCAACAGATTTGTATCCCGAGCAACTGATAAATGCCTCCCATTCTTCAAAACACTGCGAAAAAGTTTTGAGTGGACTGATGAATGTGAGAAGGCCTTTCAAGATTTGAAGAAGTATTTGGGAGCCCCACCATTGTTGTTTAGGCCAATAACAGGAGAAAAGTTGTACTTATATCTGGCAGTATCAGAGAATGCAGTCAGCTCGGCATTGATCAGATTGGAGAATGGAGTCCAGAAGCCAATTTATTACACAAGTAAGGCTTTCCGAGGTGCCGAAATCAGATACCCAAAGCTAGAAAAATTGGCATTGGCATTAATTGAGGCAAGTAGAAGAATGAGGCCATATTTCCAGGCCCATACCATCATCGTGTATACCGACACGCCATTAAGGCAAGCCCTTCACAAGCCAGAAAAATCAGGAAGATTGATGTATTGGGCAATAGAACTCGGTGAATATGATATTGTGTATGAACCCAGATCATCATTAAAGGGGCAAGCTGTAGCAGATTTTATAGCAGAGTTCACGTACCCTGATACCCCCGAGGAACAAAAGGTACTTGCGGACCTACCTGTGGACGATACAGGATCAACAGACACAGGTCCAGACCAACTAAGGTTGGTAAAAGGACTTGTGGATGTAGAAAAATCATCATATTCAAACCCAGACCAACTCCGGTTGGTAAAAGGGCATGAACAGATGATCGACGAGGAACGAAAGATACCAGGGGATGATGAAAGAAAACAGCAGATATTTTACCGAGGAGCTCTGACAGATAAGAAATTTGAAGACGAGTTACCTACATGGAGATTATATGTAGATGGATCATCTTGCACAGCTGGTTGTGGAGCAGGGATTTTTTTAAACACCCCAGATGATATTGACATGGAATATGCCTTGCGATTCCAATTCAAAGCTTCCAATAATGAAGCTGAGTATGAGGCCATGATAGCAGGTTTTCATTTGGCGAAAGTTATGGAAGCACGGCAAGTAATTGTTTTCAGTGATTCTCAATTAATTGTGAATCAGATGATGGGAATATATGCAGTTAAGGGAGAATTAATGGTGAAATACCATGCAAAGGTGATGGAGTTATTGACAGAATTTGATGCTATTCAATTAGTGAGAATACCGAGGATGGAGAATGCTAGAGCAGACGCATTGGCCCGATTAGCGTCAGCTACGCGCACCGAGCTGCGAAGGACAATACCAATTGAAGTATTAGAAAGTCGGAGCATAGAAGAAGACCTGATGGTGAATATAATTACCCTTGATTTAGGACCCGAGTTATTGACAAAATTTGATGCTATTCAATTAGTGAGAATACCGAGGATGGAGAATGCTAGAGCAGACGCATTGGCCCGATTAGCGTCAGCTACGCGCACCGAGCTGCGAAGGACAGTACCAATTGAAGTATTAGAAAGTCGGAGCATAGAAGAAGACCTGATGGTGAATATAATTACCCTTGATTTAGGACCCTCTTGGATGGATCCTATCAGAGCATACATTGAAGAAGGAGAACTACCAGAGGATAAGCTAACCGCCAAGAAATTGAAGTATAAAGTTGCTCGGTATGTATTAACTAATGGTGTTTTGTATCGACGAGGAATTATGGCAGGTTTGCAGAGATGTGTACATCCATCAGAGGTCAAAGAATTAGTTGAGGAAATCCATGAAGGATCTTGTGGAGCTCATGTAGCAGGTCGGACACTTTTGCAAAGGGTGATGACACAGGGATACTACTGGCCGACGATGAGGGCTGATTGTATAGCCTATGCCAAGAAGTGTGACAAGTGCCAACGCTTTTCCTCCATCCGAAGAACTCCACAAGCATTGTTGACACCCATAACTTCACCTTGGCCATTTGCCATGTGGGGGATTGATTTAGTTGGACCATTGTCGACGACCCGAGGAAGGTTCAAGTACCTCGTCGTGGCAGTGGATTATTTTACAAAGTGGGTGGAAGCTGAACCACTAATTGATATGACGTACGAGAAGGTATATCAGTTCATTTGGAAGAACATCATTTGTCGATATGGTCTCCCCCATGCTTTCATCACAGACCATGGAACACAATTCGATAACGAAGAATTTGCTGCCTATTGTCATCAGTCGAACATTTTGAAGTTTCATTCAGCACCAGGCCATCCCCAAAGCAATGGACAGACTGAGGTGACGAACAAAACATTACTAAATGGTTTGAAGAAGAGGTTAAGTGAAGCTAAAGCAAATTGGATTAATGAGCTCCAATCAGTACTATGGGCTTACCGAACAACTCCTCGAGCAGCAACTGGAGAATCACCGTATATGCTAGCATTCGGAAGTGAGGCTGTGATACCTGCCGAGTTGGATCTCCCAACGCATAGAGTGATGAATTTCAATTCCCCAGTCAGCGATTTGATGCGAAGACTGGATTTGGATATGCTCGAGGAGGTTAGAGAAGAGGCAACCATAAGGAATGCTGCTTACCAACAACGTATAGCTCTGTTCTACAACAAAAGGGTGAAGAAATGTGACTTAAAAGAAGGGGATTATGTGCTAAAGAAAGTCATTCAGAAGCATAATAAGCTGGAAGCAAACTGGCATGGACCTTACCGAGTTACAGAAGTTGTTCGACCAGGAACTTACAGAATATCTACTCTAGAGGGAGAGGAATTTAAGAATGTATGGAACGCTGAACACCTGCGCAAGTATTATCAGTAATGTAAAATGTAAATGCATTTCCTTCATTATGAATAAAACGAGGATGTTTCACCATTTTCTTTCTGTTGAAAGTTTTTCGGGGAATACTAGTGTAATACACTATGCTCAAAAAATACTCCTTTGGTTAGGAGACGACACTGGCGTGATCAACTACGGTTGGTAAGATAACTAGTGGACAGTTCGAAAGAACCAAAAAATACTCCTTTGGTTAGGAGACGACACTAGCGCGATCAACTACGGTTGGTAAGATAACTAGTGGACAGTTCGAAAGAACCAAAAAATACTCCTTTGGTTAGGAGACGACACTAGCGTGATCAACTACGGTTGGTAAGATAACTAGTGGACAGTTCGAAAGAACCAAAAAATACTCCTTTGGTTAGGAGACGACACTAGCGTGATCAACTACGGTTGGTAAGATAACTAGTGGACAGTTCGAAAGAACCAAAAAATACTCCTTTGGTTAGGAGACGACACTAGCGTGATCAACTACGGTTGGTAAGATAACTAGTGGACAGTTCGAAAGAACCAAAAAATACTCATTTGATTGGATTTGAAAAATATACTCTCACATTCCAACTTATGTTGGACGGGAGGTAATATTATTACAAAAGTTCCTCAGAGAACAAAATATTCCAAACTGAACCAAGTATAGTTGGTCGGGGATAAAAACCCACTAACTATAGTTGGTCGACGAGGATAAATTATTGAAGTTGGTTGGTCGGACACATTTTATGAAAATATTTGAAATTGAACAAAGTATGGCTGGTCGGGGATAAAGACCCATCAACTGTAGTTGGTCGACAAACATTATTTATCCACCCTGGTTGGTTGGAAACAGTTTGAACATTTTATACTCATTACTTTATTATTAAGTGATTGAACAACCTTGATACTTGTAACTTTTTATTAAGTTGCTCGATGAACAATATTATTGTTATCTTTTTAACAGATACATATGCACAAATATAAAGGTGTTTGATAAACACAAGACAATAGCAAAATTTGCAAACAGAAAATGAAAGTCTTTTCATTAAAATTCAAAATAAATTACAGGTTACATGAATGTACTAACTATTACATTGATATTCTTATTCTATTGGTTTCTTGCCCTTTGCTTTAGAAATAGGCTCTTCGCCAGCAGGAGGATCTTCCAGGTAAAGGGGAGAATTAATAAAGTTAAAATCCTTCAACATTCTGACATTCATTATTGAAGGTGTCTCCATTAGATGCTCTGGACGAGATACTTCGATTTGGGAATGAAGGCTATAATCACCGAGGTATTTTGAAATTAAGCTACGAGGAATGGAACGAGCTGGGATCCAGGCCATGTCCAATTTGAAAGGTTGCACAGGCAAGTCTAATAACCCTGGAGCATGATAATCCCATAAATAATGCCCTTGCTCTAATTTTAACACACCCAGTGCGTTCAACCACCCCTGCTTATAACCTTCATTGTTGGCATGTTCAATACGAGCATCCAAATGAACAAGAGCTTCATTATATCCTGCCATCCAGAATTCCCTGGGTTGCTTATGAAATTGAAAGGTTAATCTATCCAATTGTTCGAGAAGGTTTTTGGCAAAAAGATCCTTAGTATGTAGAGCAGACTTCGTTGCAGTAAGTTGATCTTCCAAGGATAGATTTTTCTTGGACATTTCTGATAGAGCACGATCTTTGACGTTTAATTGGAATGCTTGAGTTTCCAAAGTAGATTGGGTACGAGCCTCTTCGACATTACGACTAAGAACTCTTGATCGACTCCGAACAGCGATTGGAGAACTTTGCTCCTCGGTAACATTTTGAACAGCTCTTCCTCGCCCCCGAGAACCTCTTCCTCGTCCCCGAGCAGTCCCAGAAATAGCAGATCTTCTTAAGTCATCCAGTTCTTGCCTTAATTTGGCATTTTCGACCTCTAAGAACGAGAAACCTTCATCAGTAACTGGTACTAAAGCAGTGGAAGATGATGCTGCAGATTCATACTGAGCCAACTTTTTCTGCAAATTATTGTTCTCCTGTTCCAACAACTCAGCAATCTTCCTGCAGGCCTCAACCTCACCTTTTAGAGTTCTTTCCCTAACATCATATCCAGCGAGGATCTTTTTATGGCCTGTTTCAGAAGAAAGCTGCTGATATCTATTTTCATATTCCTTGTGCAGCAAAGCAGTTGATTCATTATGTTGATTCTGAAGATCTTCTAAGCTACAATGAAGTTCCTCGATCAATTCGTAGTATGCCACATTATTGGCCACAGATCTATTAAGTAAATCCTTCAGGTACCGGTAAGCCTCAACTGCTTGTTCTGAGGCATCGTGACCAAGGATGTCGACAATCTCTGATACACTTAGGTCTGTATGACCAGCTTTATAATATCCATTGCATTGTCGCATCAACTCAGTATCAGGAGCAGATATCAATTCCATTCTGGCCAAAAACTAATAACGAAGAGAAAGCAGGAGTTAATAAATAAAAGCAGACAGAGGATCAACAATGAAGAGGAACGAAGATGTGTTTTATTAGATCATCAAAAGATTACATTGTTCGATTACAAGTAATGAAAGAAAGAAATGATACCGAACAACTTCACACATTTTCCTTGTCCCCCAAGACTTTCTCGGGAGGCTGGGACGAGGAGCTTGGTTGCTCGGTAGTAACAGCGGCTTGATCGGCAGGAATCTTCTCAGGAGGAGGAGGCATGGAAGAAATGTCCTCGGTGGCAGAGGGTTGAGAGGCAGAGACCTGATCACCTATGGCCATAGAAGATTCATCAGAGACAGGCTCATCTTCTTCTTCTTCCACAATTGCTGGAGGAGGACCAGGGAGGTGTAGTTGGAATAGCTCAGAGTCGTCTTTGATCTTCAACTCTTGCAGAGAAGCTACCCAGCCATCATGGAAGTATTTCAACTTCCCATATTGAACTTGGGATGTCATTGCAGCTTTTCCCTTATCCCATCCTTTCTCCCAGCCAGCGCTGAAGGATTTTTTGACTGCGACTTTTCTTCTTAGTTTCTCCGAGGAGAGCTTCACATCCAATTCTTCCTTTTGGACCTTGATATCTTGCAGGGCGGACAACTTCTCCTCTGCCTTCTTCAACTTATCATCAAGCTCTCCCAAGTTCTTGAGCTTGACATCATACTTCTGATGTTCGACCTCTAAACCTTTTACTTTATCCTCCAAATTCTTGGAGATCTCAGCCATCTTCACCTTCTCGGCCTCAACTGCAGACAACTTTTTCTCCCAAACAGCCTTGTCCTCACTATACTGTTGGCGAGATTCCTTCAGGGATTGGGTCAAACCCAGTAGAGCATCCTCTACACCTGACGAGGAGCTTGAAGCTTTAATAGCTTCATCCTTCTTCACGATGTTATTAAAACAGTTCACCAGTTGAAAGATGGGAAAAACAGTAAAGTCAATACAAAAATGCAAGCATTCAGAGAAAGAAAGAAATTCAGAATGTGAGAAATTTACCGAAGCAAGGTGACGAGTAGCTAGGGATGTCAACATATCCCTAGAAATATTATTATCAATCCCTTGGACCTCAGGTATGATCCAAGTTTTTACCGAGCTCATTGCAGAGCTCGGGGGAATGATGGTTGGAACACCAACACCACCAAGTGGCAGAGAGGAGACAGTATCAGCTAAATTGACTGAGGATGATTTCCTCAATCTCTTCAATGGGACTTCAGCAGCTTCAACCAAGGAAGAACTCTTGGTCGGAGAGATAGAAATTATCTCAACAGGAGCAACTTTTTTGCTCAGAGACACTGGGAGCTTCTCGGTAGTTCTTGAAGGCGCAACATCCACCTTCTTAGTCCCCTCTGGGACATCCATTTTGCCTTTCTTGGCCCCAGCAGCAGAAGAAATATCATCAAACAGAGCAGGAGGAGCTCTCTTCTTGCCCATTCTCTGACTTAAAGGAATATGAGAATCTGAAGAAGAGTCCTCTGGAGTTGAAGCTGGTTCAACAGGGCGAGCAGTATAAGAGGTTGTATAACTCCTATACTGCAGCAAATATGATGCAGACCTGATGTGCTCGTCTGCAACGTTCTTATGCAAACCCCAGGGATAAGATCGAAATACTGACAAAACTCAAGACACAATGGGTTTGGTGGAAAAGAAAATCCACATTCAGCAACAAATAGACTGGGGAACCAATGTCCCTCAGCCAATCGAAAGTAATCTAAAGGCTCAAAAAGAACCTCTAGAGTTACCCACGAAGGAATGGAAAAATCAGAACGAAATTTCTCAACAGACTCCACAATATAAACCATACTGAATAAAAGAGAAGAAAGGAAGAAGATCTTACAGGAAGAAAGGAGGTATGTTGACAACGAACGAAAACAAGGATGAACGCACAAGAGAGAAGGAGAGAATAGAAAGCTTGAATGCAAGAAATTGGGAAAAGAAGAAGACGGTATGGTTACCTAAGAAGTTTAAATACTTTGCCTTGGGAAGCGGCGAAGGAAATGATTACAAAAAAGAAACTATTGAACTTCCGGCGGCTAAAAAGACAAAAAGGGCACTAAGATTGAAGCGCTCTTAAAAGATCGAAAAAAGGCGGATTCTTCGAATTTGGAAATAAATTCAAATACGATGCTCCTAAAACCCAGGAAGATCAATTCAATATGGCCAAGTACCGAGAAAGAATGTTTCATACTCCTCAAAGTTCGAAATATAAAACATTGGGGGCTTCTGTTGATACCAAAATTAATATGCTGATGTGGACGAATCATACGAAGACACTTGTCAATCTACGTGGTGCAATAACGACGAGGAAGTTCATTTCCCGACCAACCATGATTCTCTCCGAGCAACGAGGATACACCGAGGAACTCTAGCGCTCCGAGGAACTCCTGAGCAACGAGCAACTATGGCAGTCCGAGCTGCACCTCGGTCGTATCATTAATTGCCAGATAATCAACAGTTCAAATATTCATTGAATGTTCATCATCTTGACGCACACGCTGCATTAAATGTATTACCCTTTCATATGTATATCATTTAATGTATCAATCCATTCATGTACAGCCTAAGGGCTATAAATACCTGGTATCACCCTCATTCAAAGGGACGAGAAATTCTTGAGAGAACTTGTAATCAAGAATTCTGCAAACACTCAGCAATAACCTAACAGTGGACGTAGGTTTTATTCCTAGCCGAACCACTTTAAAAATCTCTGTCTTATTTATTTATCTGTGATTGAATAATTAGAGCGATCTAGTTTTTTACATCAACATTGATTATATTTTTAAATAATTTATTCATGAAAATTTAATAAATATTAAATTTGAAGGTTAAATGCGTTTTTTTTTTTTAATTTTTAAATAGGTCATATATGTAAGCCTACTAAAATTAAGAAATTTCACTAATTGATGTAAATTAATGAAACTAAGGTTAACTAATTATTGATGCAAATGAACTCGTCTTAATGTAGTTGTACTACACAAAACTTGTTTACATTGAAATGATAATTAATTAAATGTATACACAGAAACTCATTAAAACAAATAACTATTGTCCATATAAATCATAACCATCCTAAAAATAAGTTGTGGTAGCTTACCTTTTGTTTCCGTTAACTCGAGCTCTAAAAGAAACCCATTCTGGACTTTTTCTTATAATAGTTGACTACGTCTGTGTTGCTACGGAAAAGAGAAAGGAGGATCTCAAGAGGCCAAGCATAAAAGAACAATACGTATTTTGTAGAATGTTATTACAACTTCTTTTTTTCATTCCTTTTTGGCTCACTTCTTTGGTAGGTAGGTTTTTTGAGTTTCACTAATAAGAAAAACCTAATTGTAAATATTTTCCCCTATATGAAAGCAAGAAGTGATTCTCAATGCAATAAGATCTAAAAAAAACAAGTCATTAGAAAAACCTCTCTCTTCTCTACATATCTATATGCACGGGTCACCTCTCTTCTCTAATAATTATTTTTCTTCTCATGTTGTTATATGATTTACTAGGTTTCCAAAACACCCACAAACAGAGTTAAAGAAGAAGTGTGTATTTTCTTTCCTTTAAAAATGCTTATAAAGAAAGAGAGATTTGTAAAGGTGGGTTAACTGTGAACTCCATTGATGGGAACATGTGTGTGCATATGGATGAGTTTATATAACAATTTTTTTGGTTATTTTAAATAGTAGTTGCGTCAGTGTTAATAGGTTTTTGTGGTTACCTCACTCAACTGGTAACATCCCCTACAACGATATTCCCTCACATTAAGAGATTAAGAAATTTCTCTTGTTTCCTCCAACAGTACACACACCTTGACAACCATGGGGGGAAAGAAAGAATGTTTTGCATTGAAACTTCTTTTGTTTCCTCCACCCACCAATGACATGGATCCTATTAAGGATGTTTTGCATTGAAATTTTAAAATCTAAAAGTTGCAAAGTGGAAATTGGGAAACACTTTAATGAAAAGAAATACAGTAAATACAATCAACAAATACAAATGAAAAGGGCACGCGCGGTAAAACAGTAAATACAACACTCGCTGTAAATGAACTCCCGAAAAAATAGTACAAAAAAAATAACACACACATTCAAAGACCAAAACACAAGTTCTATCACTCTAACCTTCAAGTTTAACCCCTTATTTTTTACGCTTCCCTCTCATATTTGTTGATCGATTCCTACCTTCAAGGATCTCTATAATCATCAATATCCCTTTACAACAAACTTGTTGAAGATCTTGGCCATTTTGTTTGTTAGAATCAAAGTTATGCACAGATCAAGCCACCTATTCGGGCACGTTGCACAACAAAAGTAGGAGGCCATTTGTTTTCCAACAACATAAAGAGAAATGAAAAAAGAGAAAGAGAACCCAGTAAAAAGAAAAGGAAAAATGACAAAAGATCACATATTGCTTACCGACAACGAAAGAGCTGACAAAGAGAGGTTGCAAATGATGGAGAGAGTGACGGACGAGGTGTATGCCCAAAAGAAACGATAAAAGCAGTCCACAAATGGTGGTGATGGTGTATTTGAAATTTCCCGCCGTGCATAGAGTGGGTTATTTTGTGGACGGTTTAGGATTTGAATTGAGGACAGTTAGCAGGTGGTTTAGGATTTGAATTATGATCCTAGACAAAAATATTTGAAGATGGTGGTTAATGAGGAAACACGTGTTTTTATATTAATTTAAAAAAGTAAAAATCTGAGAAAATTAGATTTGAGATTTGGAGGCATTTTACACACTGACCTACATATGTATATATAATAAAATACACACATTCATATAACAAAGGAGCATAGTTTTGACAAAAATATCTCCATTTTTGTATGCATGACATTTTCTCATTTCATATCCGTGTATGAAATGTCATGCGAAATGTTTATTTTTTTTATTTAATATATTTTTTTTAATATTTTAAATATATTTATTTGTTTGCCCGGGGGCAAATTTATCGCCGTACCATCAGCACGGGCACACACTAGTATATATATATTACTGTTCACTATTTATTTATGTATGAACTCATATATGCTTTTTAAACAATATATTTTTTAATATTTAACAAATACAATAATTTACTGTAGATATGTGTGTATTATATTATAAGTTACTCGAATTAATTATTATATGAGTAGAAAAAAATGCCTAAATAAAATTTGCTCAACTTTTAATTAAATACAAAATGACATAACAAAATTGTATTCACAAAATAAGTGTTTAGATTTTGAGTAGTTTTTATAATTTACTATTTACTATTTTTAAAGGCATTTTTGTCTTCACAAAAATTATTTGTAAAAATTCCAATGAGAAAGTAAAAATCCCACCTAGGAGGTAATCTGATTCCATTGGAGCCCACATTCCTATGCAATTTATCCTCTCACCAAAAACAATTTTCTTACACTTTTCTAGGAATGTTCAAAAAGAATCAAATTTCACTCATCTTTACCACGTACCAAACGGGTTACATTAAAGAAAATCAGAGCCTCCTCAAGCATATGTTGAATTGTATTTGCTTCCATCACCCTTTCTATAGCATTTATTGTTAGATATATTTAATTGATTTATTAATTTCGAACTTATATATTTGGAATCAGCTATTTAATTAAATATTAGTGTCCTATTTAATGTGGTCCATATAAAAAAATTCATATTTGATAAGAATTTTTTGGGATAAGTCATCAGAATTGTAAAGCTAATGACAGTGAATTAGTTTCCTAGTCAAAGTCTATTGCGATGGAGGGTAGATACCATGTCTAACTAGGAAATTCGGTCATTTCTCTTCTTGTATATAGTAGATGAATTCCATCAATAATCTACACCAAAATACATTTGGAAGATATTCGAAAATTCCAATTAAATTTTGCATCAAAGAATATTTATAGTTATGATCCAAGGTATGTCTTTTTTATCAATTAATTTTGGCACAATTCATGATACATGAAGATCAAATATCCTATAATTTAGTATATATTACATGCTTAAAGTTTAATCAATTAATGATTTTGTGAATGGTTTTATATTTATCAAGTACACACACAAGTACAAAGAAAGCAACAAAATGCACTTTGGTTCACAAGAGCTTAAACTTATTTTGTTCAAAAGAACAATATATTGCTTTTGATGATACAGAAAATAAACATATAGGCTCATCTAAACAAATAGGCACTGTGAACGTAGCATTGTAAGAAATAGGCCTACATTTCCAGACAAATGTTTTAACCCTCCTGAAAATGTCTAAGTTGGTGGTCAGTGGCTGGTCCCAGTACAGAGAAACAGAAACTTGTTTCCAGAACTAAGTTGGCGCAATTGGAGAACAATCTCTTACATATTTACAGAGAATCAGAAGCTTGTTTCCAGAACTCCAGGGGCTTCCGATGCTGAAAAGGACAATTGCATCATAGACATGAGAAGGCTGAAGTATTCAGGTTGCCGTCATAAAAATAAATTAACAAATTTCAATTCATATGGAAACATATAGGAGCAGCTTAGCAAAAATGTTTGCTCAATCTGGCGTTCACACAAAAGACCTTACCAGAACCCGTATAACTGTAAAACTAAATTTAGGAAGACCCGAGATATCCCAATTATGATGCCAAAACCAACCAAACAAGAGGTTGCTACGCAAACTCCCCCATATTGGTATTGAAAATTGATAACAAGTAATCACATAGGCACAGTTTGGAGTGTCAGTTCTCCCATTTCCAGGAAAAAACAATTGAAAAACACAACTAAGGGTCTGTTTGGAAACCCAATTCCAAGTCATGGAATTGGAATTGGAAGGCCAATTTCAATTCCATGGATTTGAAATTGACCTTTCAATTCCAATTCCAAGCGTTGGAATTGAATTGCCAAACGAGCCCTAAATGTTTTCTAATATTTTTCTGTTAAGATGAAAATGTACGAATTTACCACCACCACAACCTTACCATCGCCACAACGACCACACCACTATCACCACCACAACCTCCATAACGACCGCCACAACCACTACCGTGCATATGTAATCATGATCTAACATGACTTGAGGAAGCGGGTTGGTTGATCTAATTACAGCCGCACATGTGCACAATTATATAAGATATATGAATTGATAAACAAGTGATGAGAATGATGATTCATAGGTTTTACAAATGCCGTGGCTCAGCAGTGTAACCATTATATGAGAACTGATAAAGAAACATCAAACATTATTTGAATAAAGCTACCAACCAATTAATTTATGCAAAACAAATATAATAATTCATCCAGAACATTAGCATTTGTATATATATATATGGACACACTCTAAAAAGGTGGTGACGGTGATGTGGTGGTGGTTGTGAAGATAAAAAAGATAAGCTGATTTTGGTTTTAATACTTGAACATGTTTAGTAAACAAGCTCAGCCGAGCCAAGGCAAACAATAAAGGCGAATAGTAGGTGCTCAAACTTGATTTGAAAAGCTTAACGAACTCAAAAATGTGTTTTTTGGCTCCTTTATTTGACGAGCTGGACCTCGAGTAGCTTGATTTAGTATGATTATCGGTAATCAAGCCAAAGTCAATAAGGTAATGCGCTTCAAAATAAGTTCAAACTTTGTTTGTTTATTCTACATGTCAATCTTAAACGAGATTTTATACTACACAAGTCGAGTTCAAGTAGGTTGTTTCGTTATACAGCCGTAACTGCATTTTCAATTTTGTACAGCATGAAAACTACAAATGGAGCTGAAAACTGAAAATAGGAAATAGAAAATTATTTCTAAGTACTAAACCGGGCTAATATTGAGACATTGATTTATATTCAATTGGGGATAATCGATTAGTAAGTGATGTAATGTGTTCCAATGGCATGGTGGCACCACACCCAACCAAAGAAAGGAAATATCTGCCTGATGATGGAAACGTAACCAATGTTTTAGATTGCGGTCGCGCAAGGTGTCGCGTTTTGGGCTTGGGTGCGCTTCGCATAAATCGTGTCGCGCACTGTGCAAGCAATTCATGCGTGAGTTTGATGGTTATAATTAAAAATAAAAATAAAAATAAAAATGCAAATAAATAAATAATTAGCTTCAAACAATGGTTCCAAATAAAATACATTGCTTGAAATTACGTCATAAGCTCATAAAGTACTACATAATTCAACATATAGCCACCACATTGTTCCAAATGAAGTCAAATAAAGTAAATAATTTCATACAATAACCCTATAACATGAAATTCCAAAAGTAAATTGACAAACAAATGAGAAATAAAGTAGTCTCCTTCATCCAACATAATATCACTTTGTATTGGGGGCAGAACAAAGGGTTTTAATCAAGGAATGAAATAAAAAAATCGGAATGCTACATTTAAAAACTAGATCCAACTAAAAGAACGGGAAGGGGAATAAAAAGAGAAAAGAGATATCGACCTAGAAGTTCCAAGTATCAGAACAGTGAGCAGATGAGGGACTGGAACAGAGCACAATTGAAGGTCTGACGTCGACCTTGAAATTCTGATGAGTTGGCTACTTGGAATCGAAGGTCCGACAATCAGGTGAGAGTTTTGGAAGGGGCTAGGGTTTCTTATTGTTTTGGTTTTGGAAAGTAACAAACAGAAAGTTGGGAGGCCTCTTGTTAAAGTCGTGGGTTTCTTGTTTTCTAAATGTTAAAACAAATAATAAATAAATAATTTTTTTAAAAAACTTGTTTTGTAGTTGGTCTTTTAATAAACCTACCCCCGAATAGCATCATATAACGCCAATAGCTCAAATAGAGCGCAATCGTGTCCAAATCGTGTGACACGTCGTCAATTGCACAGCAAATCTGAATGGGCTATGTCGCGTTTTTCACCCAAAAAGCGCAATAGCACGCTTTTTAAAAATACTAGTGTAAACAAAATCAAGGCGAACACAAGAGATTTAACGTGGCTCGATAAAATTACATTTGCCTACTTCCATCGGGGAGAACGATTTCACTATTTGAAAAAATAGGTTACAAACGAAAGATCTTACAAGAGTTATAATCACTCTGAACCCAAACCCCAAATACATTCAAATCTTACCTTGAAATCAATTTTGGAAAACCATTAACCTAGCTCACCTTTTAGCCTCTCTTTTGATGAATAACTCGATCAATATCAATAGAACACTAATGAGAAATGTCTCTTATCATTCCATTTATATTTGGGAAAACAAATGTAAAAACGCCCAAAATCCTCCACTTAAAGCACAATTGCGGACCACATCACCCATCAGACTCCGATGGGTTTCATAACTTACCCTCGCTGAAGACACTCCCACGTCTATTAATTTCCACAAATCTCCACCTTGGCAACACCGCTAACTTATCAAACCGAGACTCCTTACTTGCTAATCCTCAAACGGTCCACCATTGGCCTTCCTCGTACTACATACACACTCTGAATCAAACATGCTCATAACACTCATTGATTCAGATAATGGTCAATACATGTATGCAAATACCCTGAATCAAAATCATTTGTCGACTCTAGAGGAGGACGTTAATTTATCATCCTCCTGTAAGCATTCTTCCCACCATTGTCGGTTATCAAGAAACTTGCAACCGATGTCTAGGTTTTATTCGTCAAGTGCTCAATAACTTGCATTTCCCTCGAAGTATGTTTCAGATGATACAACCCTTTTCTCTCTTATTGTACTATACAATCACGTGCAACTCCCAAGACCATTACTAATACTCGCAACCCGTGGAATCCAATTGGCTAATGAATATCAAGTTTGTTCCTAACATTAACGCGCATATGCCACAAACTCATAAATATTTTAAGCTTTGTCATCCTTGCACCCTTAACGACACCCGTTAGGCAAAGACAATAAACCTTTCTTTTCATCTTGGAACGTCTCAAAATATGATCTGAGAAAACACTTTTGCTCCCCGTTTCTTAATGATTATCCTTTTTGTCAAATCATTCATATATCTCATATTGATTCTCCTTCTTAAATTATTCTCGTATGTCTCGTATCATTCTCTCCCCCTTTGTCATTAGCAAAAAGGAACTCCAAAGGAGTGTAATGCAAGGGCGGGTTTTGAAAAATAAATTTTGGGTTCCAACAAGATAACTTTTGTCCATGACATCACACTTTCTGCAAGGAAGGTTAGTACGATAGATGTAATAGTCAAATCATATTCATGGGTTATTGTCTTTATGTGAGGTATGTGGACGTGTGTAACATACAGATGACTCTTCCTTAGTTGGTATTTTTCTCAATTCCTTCTAATGTGTGGGTCCATTCTTCTTTCGGAGAAACAGGATTTTGGTGCCTTATGTAAGGAGTGACGTAGGGTGGGATCAATGATCCAAGACAGTTCAGATAATAATTCATGCAATTTAGGAATGATAAGGAACGTAGTCACTTTAATCAAAGATGTATTTCATCAACTCTGAGGACCACATGCATATATTTAGAACCTAATGATTAACTTGTCATAAGGGTAGTGGGGATCATAATGGAGTAGATTATGAAAGGACAAATGAGGTATAATCTAAAGCGGGCTTCAAGGGTATTTTGGTGAGCTGGTCATAATTGGTCATAACAATATTCAAGAAACATTTATTCTTCTTTTGCTTTAAGAGTTGCGCAAATGAGTGCATGTCATAATTTTTCCTTTAGTAGATTAACTCTTTTTATGGGACACAACTTCTCATTTTGAAGCCATCTTTTGGTACTTCTTACAAGGTCAAAGGATTTGTGTGAGACCATAACATTAACTGAGTAATAAACCATAACTAATAATGGACTTTTAAGGCAGACTTTTTGAAACAATGATACATCATGTTAAAGGTTACATACATAGATTAAAAGCTAATGGCTATGTTAAACAAACAAAGATAAAAGGTAGAAAGTCACAGCTGGTCTTTAGAACAAGTGACTGAAATGATTTGGTTTTGCTTCTTGATTTGGGTTCATCCGGGATTCAGGTTTTCTCCTTGGGATTGGATTAGTTCATGATAAGGTTCTGTGACAGGGTGTATCCCGTGGCTTTGAATCAACGCTTTTCATGGCAATGTCAAACATCCCGTTTGATAGGAAAAGTTGTTTGTAAGGGTTGGGTGGAGTGGTGGAGTGGTGGAGTGCTGGGACATCCAAGATTACCATTTATTGTTAGCGTCATCCCAAAGGGCTTGTTGGTGGGTAACATGAGAATGGAGGTTGTTTTGAAAGTTGGTAACGGTTTCCAGGAGATGAAATTGGTTTGTCTGAAGCTTGGGGATCTCAGTGTGGATGTAGGAACAGAGGTTATCAAATTTATTTGATAGATTTTTTAGAGTTGTATCAGATATGTTCGATGATGAGTGATCATCATGCTAGATATCAAGCTTCCTCCTTCTCTTTTATGCAAACATCCCATGTGGTTGATATATATAAGGATACATCAAGACGAATGCCTTTCAGGATACTCCGGTTAAGAAATATGTCTTTAATATGAAAGAGTGTCTCCCTGTTAAGGGAAGAATTGAAATTCCAATGATATGCCAGATGATTCTCGAGGTGGTGAAAAGATGGAAAAAACAGAGTTTAAAATTGGTGAGTCGGTGATTTCATGATTTGCTACAAAGTTCATGGCTTCAACTGGCTTGAATCCCTGATGTTTAATCCCATTTGTGAGTTGCATAGAGTCTACGACCTTGGTCAGGAAGATTTAATACCCTTTTTAGTAGTGATTTGGAGAGGAGGATTTGATGTTGAAACTAGATGTGCAAATGACAATATCTTCAAAAAGATCTGAGTAGAACACCTTAGTGATATCAGGATAGATATTTTCAGAGATTTCGAGAAAACCCAACAATCTTTGGAATAGAAACAGTGTGTATAAGTGGGAGTTCTTCTCTATGGAAGATGGAATAGTGAAATTTCCCATGTTCTAGAAACCGATGACAATAGTCTGACATATATCTAACTCCATAGGGAGAGTTGTCTTTGAAGTGATCAATTATGTTGAAAAATAACATAGTGATGGAAAGAGCTTCATAAGCAGTTGTGTTGTCTTGTGGAAAGAAATTTCTAAGACCCCCTAATTCCATTATGAAAGGGCTTTCTGTTGAAATAGAGAGTTGAAGGTGAAGTGTATTAGAGAGTTTAAGCTTCTTACAAATAGAGGATGTGGTTTCTAGGAGAGGAGGGAGATTTACAATTTTTTAATTAGATTGCAGCTCGAGGTACCCTGTTTGAGTCGACTCAAAGTGCCAATTTTTTTTTTTACTCTTTTTGATGATGTGAATTTTTGGGTCAAAGTCTTTTAGGTAAAGATGAAAATCTTTGTGAAATTCTTTGAATGACTAGAGATGAGACCTTTTATGGGTGATGATGGTGGGATAAAGGTTGTCCATTTGGATTTAAGAAGAATCTATGCGATAATGAGTTAGGGGAGCTTTTATGGGTGGTGATGGTGGGATAAAGGTTGTCCATTTGGATTTAAGAAGAATCTATGCGATAATGAGTTAGGGGAGCTTTTATGGGTGGTGATGGTGGGATAAAGGTTGTCCATTTGGATTTAAGAAGAATCTATGCGATAATGAGTTAGGGGAGTGTGTCCTTTTAGATTTAAAGATAGTGAGCAAATGTTATAATTCAATAATGGTTTTTATGAATTTTTTTGGTATGAATCATCTTTTAAATCCTTCTCAATGAAATTGCTTTTTATGATTGGTGATTTTCCTAATTGGTCATTCCATCTTTCTCCTTCGTTATATATATGTTCATACATGTACAAACTTGTACAAGTGGTGAAAATATCCTTTGGGGTTTTTAGAATAATTTTCATAATGAGGATAAATTTTTAAAATCTTTTGTTTTGTGAATTGTTTATTTTTTTAGTGGATATAACAATTTTCTTTTGTTAGGATTTTTTCTTTACTGAGGTTAGAGTGCTGATTATATTTTTATTCATGGGATGGCGAGTGAGGTAAGAGTTACACATCCATTTTTCACAGTTAATGTGCGTGTGATCCTTTTTCTTACATATGATACAAAAGAAATTCCTTCTCTCTCTTGGTTTTTCGAACTCATTCTTATTTGGAGATTATCCCTTTTATATAGAGTACTAGATAGGTTTTTATTTTGTAATTCATCCTCAATATGAAATTTATTCTAAAAACCCCAAAGGATATTTTTACCACTTATATGGGTTTGTACATTATGAACATATGAATAATAAAGGAGAAAGATAGAATGACCAATTAGAAAAATCACCAATAATAAAAAAAGGAAAATCAGTGAGAAGGATTTAAAAGATGATGCATACCAAAAATTCATAATAACTAGACCTGGCAAAATGAGGCACGACATGACACGACACGAAATTATAAGTTAATGGGTTTAGTCTTATCGGGTTTGGGTCATTAACGGGTCAACACGGTAGATCCGTTATCATAACGGGTCGTGTTTGGGTTTGTACTCTTACACGATTAAACCCGTTTATACCCATTATCACCCGTCAGTGGTACCGGATTTTATTGGGTTGTGTGACCCGAACTAATATTACACCCATTATAACCCATTAGTCTTCATTAGTTTAAAAATAATGGGTTTTAATGGTTATTCTTATAATGGTTGAGATTAACTTAGGGCTTAACTTAGGGATATTATAACCATTAAAACTCATTATTTTTAAACTAATGAAGACTAACGGGTATTAACGGGTAATATAGGGTCACCCAACCCGTTTAGACCCGTTACCCGTTTAGACCCATTAATATTAACGGGTGTTAACGGGTCGGGTCGTGTCCCGTTAATATTAACGGGTCATGTTTGGGTATTATCATTGGACCCGTTAGTCTTAACGGGTCGTGTACGGGTTAAGGGTGTTTTCACCCGTTGACAGCTAACCCATTATTGAATAAAGGCATATGCCCACTACTTTCATAAAAGTTGCTTTTTGAGCAACATTCTTTTGTATTTTTGTTACATACGTACATTTGTTATGACTATTGAACTTCATCGTATCTTCACGGTCGGTAGTGTCGTTGTTGCGGGCAGTCTAGGCGTAATAAGACCTTGGGCTTTTTCGTGTTTCGCTTCGACAAGGGTATAGTTATCTTGTTAATTGTTGGTTGCAAGGTGTTATAATTCCTTGTACGGCTTTGGTTCCGCCTCAGTGAACAAGGTATCATCTCGAAAGTAGACATAGAGGCAAGGCCGAACCATGTTAAAATTTCGATTTGCAAAGTTTCTCTAAACCCTCTCTATTATTAGGTTATTATTGTTGAATTAATTCCTTACACTCATATTGATTTATCATATTGCAATTAATCTCAAAGAAAAGATTATACCGTTTTGAAACTGCCATTAGTTTCATAAATTTCCAATCCCCCCTCACCCGGGTATAATTCCGAGCCAACACATTCACTTTGAGATAAAGAGTTATCTTTAGAAAGTGTGGGAGCCTTTTCAAAATTTTCTTCTTCCCCATATGTCATGATGCACAATCAGAGCCACCTTTATTCTTCTTTAAAGAACATCGCTTTATGTGACCCCCCCCCCTCCTTCCGCTTGTTATATTGTCCTTGGCCTTTTCCACTACCTCTTGATATGGACCTACGTTTGCTAAATCCCCAGTCATTCCTTCCTGATTCCCACCATAAGCATGCATTACCGATCTCGAACTCTCTTTCCCAAAGATTTCCTCTTCTCGTTAGTCAATTGAGTCGACTTCACCCCATCCATCTTCACCGTTTCATTTCGCTGGTGACTATATTGTTATGAATCTGCAAAAGAAGTAAGAAGAAACAAGGCATTATATTCTTCCTCTACTTTCACATTAACCTTTTTTAGATGATCTACAATCCTTTGAAATACTCATGTGCTTCATGAGGTTCCGGACCTCCATCTTCAAACGGTAAAGCTCCCACTTGATGTTGAGCTTTATTGTGAAACTCTATGCTAGATAGAGTTTCTCTACTTTTTCCTCATCATTGGCATTAAAAAAAATATTTATCATTGATAGAGAGTCAGATAAGCACTTTGGATTTTTATCCTTCCAATCATCATTCATCATATTTTCTGTCTTTCCGCTCCTCCCTTTCAACGCTTTTGGTAACACTTGTTGTACAAGAAGATCCCTCACTCTACCTTATAATAAAGTAAAGTTACCACTTCCATCAAACCTATCCACCTTCCAATGTGAAATAATATTTTCGGACATAGTTGAACGCAAACAAACTCAAGACATCAAGCAGTAAAGGTTTCACATCAAAATCACACTTGAGAGTTTTGCCAAACACCTAGTGTCACCAAAGCTCTTATGCCAATTTGTTGTGCTCCAATGGCACCAAACCTAACCAAAACAAGATAATGGAAAAGTAAAGAAGCCAAAAAAATATCAAGATGAATAAAAGGCATTTAATGTGGTTATGGTTCGAAAAAATCACTTTTGTCTATATCCACCGGAGAGAACGATTCTACTATTTGAGAAAATACATAACAATGGAAGGATCTTGCAAGAAATATACTCACTCTCAACCCAAACCTCAAATACACCAACTCTCACCTTGAAATCAAGTTTGGAAACCAAAATCCGCTCTCACTTTCTTAACTCTCTTTTGATGAATAGTTCGCCACTGTCAATAAAGCCTATTACGAAATGCCTCTCATCACTCTATTCATATCCAAGGAAGCACATGTGCAAACACCCAAAATTCACCCACTTAATGCTCAGCCGTGAATCCCATGTCATGGGTTTCAGAACTTCACCCCACTAAAGACACTTCTATTAGACGTCTGATGATGGTCCTGAAACCTGATTTATTAGCCAAAATGCCACGTTAGTATGTACCTTAAGTTTTGTAATTTAGTCCTAGTAGATATAGGTTTATTTAGCTTATAAATAAGGGTAGTCTTCATTATTGAAGACACCTCTTGCATGAATTGAATATTAAATATATAGGATTATGTTAGACCAATCTCATGCTCTTACAGTAAACAAATTATACCACTTATAAATAAGGGCAATCTTCATTATTGAAGACACCTCTTGCATGAATTGAATATTAAATATATAGGATTATGTTAGACCAATATCATGCTCTTACCGGAAACAAACTATACCACAAGTACTATATATATATATAGGCTAAAGTCCTAGACCAACCCCATGTGCTTGCTATGGAGTCACCCACCTGGTTGAGTTTAACCCCCGGCTTGGTTGCCACCTCGTGCTAATTGTCTTATTGATTGTTTTCCACTTCATGCTTAACTACGATCTCATGCTTTGTATCAAATAACTGGAGAGAGGATGATGAGCCACCCATTCTTATAAAAGTGAATATAGTATGTCGTATACATTTGCTATCTCATGGTGCTATGTTAAGAAACGGATGAAGTGTACCTTGGTGGCTTCGAGTGGTAACCCTTGAACCCAAGATCAATGGTTCAAAGAGAGAGAGAGAGCACATCTCTCCTTGGGTGTGATACTCCGTTCTTGGTCTCGTGTAGGCATATAATCTTATCCCTCGGACTAATGCGGGTTTATTTTTGTAAGGAGAAATTTCCAATCGAGTCAATTTGTATGTACATTGACTTTATTCTATTTGAACAAAACTTGTTTGAGTCATAGTTGGGATTTGAGTTGTCTGTTCCTTTAAGCCCTATGATGTGTTATTGAAGACCATAGAGGGCATGTTAAAGCGATATTGAGTACATGTTGAGTTTCGTCTGCAAAATCCGAGGGATCTCAATGAGGTATGGATACATATTATGTTTGATTCCTGGATACGTTTTGTGTGTTTAGTTTTTAAAATGTTTTGAGGCCATTTTTTGTAAAAAGTTTTTTAAAGAAAAAAAATATTTTTGTTTAAAGTCGTTCAAACAAGATTTGTATTCTCATTCAAACGAATTGTTGAAAGTCGTTCCAACAACTTCTAATTTGGCTCTAACGAGAAATAGATTTTCGTTCAAACCAGCATCAAACGAGGTTCAAATGAGATGTTCCTGTTAAGCAAAAAATTTCCATTCAAAGCTCCTTCGAAGCCTGTTCAAACGAGTTTGGCTATTTCGTTCGAACGAGATTTATTTCATTCAAATGAGAATGCTCAGTTTGTTCGAATGACCCAATGTTTTTCGTTCAAACGAGATTTCTCGAATTGCATGCCGACTTAAAATTTGCAAAAATCTATAAATATCAAGTTTGCAAAGCAGTTTCGTTTTTAAGGTTTTCAAAATCAGTTTTCTAAGAAAAATCCAAGTGCCTCCAAACCCTAGTTTACACCCAATTGTTTGAGACCCAAAAGTCAACATCATATGTCTATTTGAGATCTCGTGTGTGTTTTTGCACCAAAGTTTGTTTACTCTTCATCTTGTGAGAGTTTGTTTCGTGCGGTGAATCCAAGTGCCTCCAAACCCTAGTTTACAGCCACGCATGCATTGTGATACTGTTGGAAGGCGTCCAACAGAGACTATGAAGAAGGTTTAAATAGCAAAGAGTGCATCTAGGCTTGACGAGTCGAGTCAGTTGAGTAAGTCATATTCGTCCTTGTAGCGATACCTATATCATAATAATTTGCGTGGCTGGGTCGTCCGAATTTTTTTCAGTTGTGAAATTTTCTCGTACATCACCGATTTTATTCTTGCTTATATCACCTAGACGAATGCTTAGATCAAGATAAAATTCGTAAACTGTTTACACAACACTTCTGGTTTAAATTTGTGCAAAGTTCAAATCGATTTAATTAATTTGAAAATTAAAAATTGATGTGTGTTTGGCAATCCATGCAAACCCTAGGAGCACTAGAGCACTTTCAATTTTCGAGGTGAAAAGAATATGAATTCATATTAAATAACATTCTCTTCTTAGATGGAGAAATAAACTACAAAAAATAAGGCCACTCGGTGCTTATAATGTCCCAAGAAAACTAATTGACACTTGTTCCTTAGTAAACATATTTACAGACTTTACCTTGGAAATTGGCATCTTTGCTCTAACTGAATCGATTAACGAGAAATCAATATCTGCAACAGCAATGCCCGTCGATAGCCGATCTGGAACAAATAAAAAAAAACATGATGCTTGCATATCTTTGAAATGTATTATGTATTAGTAGGTTGAAGACAAGGATAGTGCTGAGAAAGAAACTATTGGTAAAGATGAAGACAAAGATGACTAAATTGTATCTATCTCACTTATCTAGCATCATTTATTGTGTTGGCTGAATATTGATTTCCATTAGTATATAATATTGCAATACAAGTTTCATGGCATTTGTATCAATCATTTAGACGATATTATCTGATGTGTCATTTTTATGATCTAATGTTCCGAAAATAATTTGTAATTTATTTGATCTTTTTTCTGGCTTCTATCACCCAGACAATACTGCAACCAAGTTTTGCCCTTAGAGATGGAAACAACTACTGCAATATAGAATCATGACCTGACGTCTTATTTTCATATGAGAGAGAGAGAAAGAGATGACGCACTATCTTCGAAGCAACTCCAATATATAGATTTATGCAAAGGCAGGGAATCATAAAGAAGCACCACACTGTGGCAGGGTAGTAGCTCTCACCAGGTAGCCGACCAACAATGGTTCCCCATGGATCTATTATTAAGGTTTCACCATAACTCTCTCTTTTTTCATTGTGATTTCCAGCTTGCGCAGCAGCAATGACCTGATAACACCTCTTATTGTTCTCTTAAAAACATAATACAGCTTTAGGCAAGAGAGCTTATATGATATAATAGTCAAAATCTCTAGAGAATACAGCATGATTTAACATATCTGCAGTTTCTGAATGGTGAAAGTGGGAAAAATCGAGAGGAAAAAAAAAAGAGCAAATCCTTTGTGAGTTAATGCACAAGAATAAAGACCCTATGTCATGTCTGAAATATATACAAGGCAATAGAAAGGTAACAAGAAAAACAAAATGTAGAGCAATGTTGATTAAAACAAGTTATGCAAACATGTCTAACTGCTAAATCCTAAAAAAGAGTGAAGTACAATTAGAGTGATATTATAACAGTATCATATTTATAGATGTCACAATATTAACAACTCAATCTTTTCTTATCTTGAAGATAAGAATAAGTACACATTGTTACCAAGAAATAGGATAATCTGGGAGTCTATGAGAATCCCATTGATGTTTAGAGCTAGACAATAACCACGCCAGTCTACAGGCCATAAATCGGTCATCTGTTGTTTTCTTTGATTGTGCCATGAGCCCAAAAACTGGGCACGTATTGCATAGGCTCAGTTGAGGATATAAATCCCACGATGGGAATTCAAGGTCTTGAACCTTGATTACAAGATCTTGAAGCCTCTCCAACCATTATGAATAGGTTAGGGTTGGATGCTAACTTTAACATGGTATTAAAGAAAACTAACCCAATTTAGCACATGTTCCATGCGTTTGGTTCAGTCACACTACACATGAGGGGGAGTGTTGTGTATACACATTCACAGCAACAAATCATAGCTTTTCACCTCAATATAGAAAGATCTTGGGTCCTTTCCACCCTTTGCCAGTTGGTTATGGTTTGTATGCTCAACTTAGTAATGATATTAGAACAGACTATATCATTACCCAATTCCGCCGCACATACTCCACGTCATTCAATATATAGATCATCAACATGTTTAGCTCACATCACATGTGAAGGGGCATGTTGAGAAAATAAATCTCATATTAAAATTCTGTTGAGAAAATAAATCGCATACTAAAAAACCACAGGCATTGTATCTTTTTTTTTGCTCAATATATAAGATTTTGGGGCCTCTCTAACTCATCTCCAATTGGTTTTGAGTTGGATGCTTCAAGTTACTTAAGAATTAAATTATTCCCCAACCCCAGCCAAGCAGAGCTGGTCATTCTTCCTTGCAAGTGGTCAGTTAATTTATTACACCATATCATAGTTTCTCTAAATGCTAGTCACCTGCGTTCAAATTTTGAAATAGGGCGCAAGCAGAAGGATCTGAAGATTAACCAAACTTCAGACCAAAACAAACTTGACACCCCAGCCTCTCTCTCCCTCCCCACAAATCTGCATCCCAATCTGTTCACAATGCCAGCTTGTACTTTACTAATAAGGGTACTGGACCAAACAAGTACCTATAATAATGAACAGCTACGAAAATAATAAAAATAACAAGACAGCTTATGATAGGAGGTGATAACAATTTCATACATAACATTGAGTTTCAATTGCACGAGCACGAAGAAGAATCTCCCAGTGTGCCTGACCAGTTATTTTTGTGAATGCTGATGGTACCAACAAAACCTGTGGATTGGATTCAAGATCAGAATGTAAAGTGCCAAATAACTTTATCCTCAACAAATATAAGGAACCGTTGTGTACCTGTGCTTCCTGATGAAATCTTAACTGCTGATAAAGCTCAGGGAATCTCAAATCATAGCAAACTGTCAGGCCCAACCGTCCGAAGGGAGTGTCTACTGCAACAATTTCCTGACCTGAAAAAACATTCTAAATTGCTCAGAAGTCAGATGTAAATTAAGCCAACCATCTGTAGTGAGGAAAGAATATGACCTCAATAAAAGAGAAAACCTATAAATAAACAATTTACATGTCAAGAGGGATTATCAAAAAATCAACACTACTGAATCTTCAATTCTCGAGTCTCGCCACATGACATGATTGGTTCCAAATTTGGGTAGCAATACAAAACCTATGAGGTTATAACATGGGCCTAAAGAATAACATCAAGTTAGATCCAAAAAAATCTTATTGACCTAAACAAAAGATAACCGTCCCAAAAATTAAGTCATACTAATCATAGATGTCGGAAGAGAATTTTAAAACATCTAGAGGGAAGTCAACAGAGATTGCAAGCAAACTACGGAGAAATAATAGAAGTTATCAAGCAATTTGATCCAAAATATCTGAAGGATAAGCAAACGTGTATCCAAGCACAATCACTGCTATATTTATATTGTATAGGCAGGAGTAGTTAGATTTTGTTTCTCAAATCTTCTTGGAATATTTGAAGCAATCTAAGGGGGGGGAGGTCACAAGAGAGTTTCAATAGATATAGTTACACACACACACACACACACACATACAGACATATACATACATATATATATATATATATATATATATATATATATATGGGAGAGGGGTGTTTGAATAGTGCCAATGATCCAACGGTTCGAATTTGTCTTCTGATTTAATCCAAGTGTTTTAAAGTGTGCCATGTCATGACTTAATGATTATGACATGGCAAATTTGGAGATAACCTAAAACTTTCCTCTCCTCTCTCCCGTTCACTTCATTTCACCCACACAAAAGAAACCCCTCCCTAACCCTAGGCGCCCCCGCTCCCCCGCTACCCTCCCCCGTCTTCCTCCCACCCTAACACGTTTCCAACTTCCCCTCCTCCGCTCTTACGAAAACACCCCTCCTTCCCCCTCAGTTGTCTTCCACGCCGTCGGTTGTCTTCCACGATCCCATGCCGTCGGCTGTCTTCCACGATCCCACGCTACCTCGCTGCCGCTTCATTCAACTGGATCTCCACCACCGGATCTGGTATTTTAGATCTAATATTTTATATTTTTATTTTTCATTTTTGTAACTTAGATCTGTTAAATTTTCACCGAATCTTTAAATGGATCTCCACTTATTTTGGTTTTGGGGCTTTTTTTGCATAAGACTGATTCGGGTTTTGGTAAGATTGATTTGGATTTTGGTGCTTATTTGTCGTTTGAGATATGTTTTTCAGGTCACTTGGAGGCTGTATAACGCTCATTCGAGTTTTGGATTTTGGTGCTTATGTTGTTTGAGTTATGTTTTTCAGGTCACTTGGAGGCTATATAACACTCATTCGAGTTTTGGGTTTTGACAAATTGATTTCTTGGTGTTATTTTGCATAACACGGATTCTCAGGTATTGGGACTGATTTGTTGATGCTTTATATTTTACTGTTAACTATTTTCAGTACTAACTATTTATCCTTATATCATATCAATGGAATTATCTTTTTGATTTTGGATTTTGGTTCTTAGATTTTAATTTATGTAAATGGTTGAACAGATTAGGTTTGGGGTATAAGGTTTATTTACTGGGTACGGTGTATCAAGCTTTACATTCTTGACAATTTTATATTCAGTGTCCATTATTTGTGGCTTCAGCTCTTTTATTGCTATGAGTCGTCCCCCTATCCCTATGTTCACACACAGCTTCGGATAAAACTGAGAAAAATTGAACCCATGTTTTGGGGCTTTGGATTTTGGTTCTCAGATCTAATTTTTGTTCATTTTAAATATATTTTTTAACCCTATTTTTTTGGCAGTTTTGGTTCTATTTGTTTAATAGTTATTTAATATCCAACTCTTTAGTTTATCTCATTCAGTTCGCTCATCATTTTTTTGGGTTTCGAAGCTTGCAAACCTGACTCAACAAATTTAAGGGTTTGATTTGAATGGCTATTATTTTTTTTTCGTGGTTTAACAATGAAAATTTTATTGCGTTTGATTCCAAATTGCAGGTTAAATCTCTGGGCAAAAATTGAAAAGGTATATGCATTAATTATGAGTTGGATTTTTATTTGGTGGTTTATTATGCATTAATTATGGGCTATGAAGCACCGATTCTTCAAAAATAGCCTCGAGTCCGAATCCGATTCTTCTGAGGTGCGGGTGCGGCCCCGATTCGCACCCAAGAAGAATCGGTGGGGAAAAAAAAAAATTCCGATTCCTTTTGGATTCGGCAAGGATTCGTTTCTGGATTCGTTTTTTAATAAAAAGTAAGTTGTGTAAAAGTTTTGGGCCTGTTTTTAAAACAAAATAAAAAACTTAAGTAGAGTTATATGGCCATTGAAATGGTGTTAAAAGGTGGGGGTATTTTTTGTTCTTGTAAAACTATCTTTTAGTTATGATTTACCTAAGAAGTTGACGATGCATATATGGTGTTTTGATTTGTGAATCCTTCTACTAAACAATTGGTATGAATCATATGATGTTTTTCTTCTTGTACTTAGTTGATGCTCCTGCTAGTTTACTTTTAAATTATAATTTAATTATTGTTCATATTTAGTTGTTGATTTTATTATGGTGCATGTTTTCTAACTCTAAAAATTGATATATATAATAAAAAATAATAATTTATATATTATATTAATTTATTTTTCTTGCCGCACCCGCACCCTATTTTTTCAAAAAATTTCGAATCGCTGCACCCGCATCCGTGCTTCATAGGGTTTGGTCAAGATACTTTCCTGTTTACTTTTCTTAAATCGCGAGGCTTCAAAGAATCCCTCTCATAAGAAGCATTGTGTACTCCTATTAATTTCTTCAAGTAAAGATTTTGGGTTGTTTTTCTCCCAATTTTAGGTTTCAAATGCGATTTTTGTTTTTTTACTGCCAATTTTGATTTGTTTTTTTCGTTTAGTGTTGCAGATCTAAATCGAAGGTTTCTTTGTAACCATTTTGAATTCTTATACACTCATGTGTGCATTTTATGATATGTTAAAGTTGCAAGTGATGTTTAGTTTGTTATTTCACTACTATTTGTTCAGTTTATGCAGAAAAAACTACGGGGACTTTTTTTAATGTATGGTTGTAAGGGATGTTTAGTCCCATACCTAATGTATTGCATGTACTCTGCCTCCGTTACTTAGCTTTGAGTTTGAGCTTTTAAAGTGGGGAGTAAAATTAGAGTTTTACTCACTTCCGTTGGGTTCATTTCATTACTCACTTACGTTGTTTGAGAAATATTTCTAAATTCAAGTACACTGACTATATGTTTTGATTTTTAACTTGACTGATGTACATATGCTTGAGTGAAGCTGCTGTACACTGACTATATCGGAGAAATATTTCTCTATTCAAAACATATACTTGACTGCTGTAAACTGACTATTGTGCTGAGAAATATCTGAATTCAAGTAACTTGACTGTTGATAATCTTTTATTTCTCTCCAACTATAAGTGTTGATATTTAACTTTTGCTGGCATCTAACTTTCGCTATATGTGCAACTTTTTTGAGATGCTCCACTGAAAAGTAATGTATTACTTTTGATGGTAGGTTGCAGGACATATTACGTTGCGGGAACTTGAACATCTCGAGCATAGTTAAGAATTTGCTTTATTGTGCAGATTATTTCTTATGGTAGGTTGCAGGACATACTAATGGACTTACGTGTGTTTGCTACATGCTATTTGTTGACGAACTATTTTTTATAGTTCTGATGAGTAATATCTTGGAGTTATATTTTAATTTTATTTTAGGTGAATGCCACATGGTTAGTTTTTGTAATTTAGCTGCAATGTTTAAAAAGGCGGATGAGGCGTATGCCTCGAGGCACTGAAAAAAAGCCTCGAGGCTTAAGCCTCAGGGTTGAATTTGAGGCTTACGCCTCAATGCACCTCGAGGCGCCTCACGCCTTTTTGCTGAGGCGCGAAAAAAAAAAAAAAAAAAAAAACTATTTTTCTTCTTTCATCACAAAGACTACTTTTTTTAAAGTTAAAGTTCTTCATTTTTCTAAAATTGCACCTTAACTTAAAAAATGGTATTTTAATCTACTAAATCTTTTTTTTTTTAATTTTAGTTTTAAAATTACACTTAATTTTGTTTTTCTTTACTAATTTGTTTGAAATAAGTGTCTAAATTTGTTTAAAACTATATTTTTGTTATAAATATATAGTTTGTTTGAAATAAATGTACTAAATTAACTTTAATATGACTTTTTTTTAAAAGGTTTTTGTTTTTTTAAAAGGTTTATGTTTTTTGGTTTTCAACTTAGATTAATATGTTTTCTTTAACTTATACTAATATATTTTAAAGGTCGCTGTTTTTTTTAATAAACTTAGGTTGATATGTTTTATTATTTTTTTGATGAAAGTTGCTGTTTTTTTAATCTTAGCTTGAAAATCAATGTTTTTTTAATAAATTTGCTTGTCAAGTTGCATTGATTAATTTATTGTCATATTATAAAATAACCAATATGTGAATGAAGCTAAAAAAATGATTTTGCCAATACGATTTTGCATTGATTAATTTATTGTCATATTGTAAAATAACCAATATGTTAAAATTAATTTTCTTTTTTTTAAAAGTTATCGTGGGGGAACAAAAAAATGTCAAACTATGTGAGAAAGCCCTCAAGGATGTTTTTTTCGTAGTTTTATTTTATATTTCTTTGTTATTTTATTTTGTTGGTTTTATTAGTATTTTTTTAATATTATTTTGCTCTTTTTTTTTTCTTTTTGGTGAGGCTTACGTCTCAAACGCCTCGCCTCGCCTTTCGCCTTTTTAAACATTGTTTAGCTGTTATTATTCGTTTTTGCATTTGTAGATTCTCTTGAATGAAGTTTATTTATTTAACACTTAGTATTCTTCGAATGCTCACCTTGGTATCCATTTAATTTAATTCAATTGTTTTACAGTTCACCTATTATAAAAGTAATTTGAGGGTTTAAATTTGTCCACCTGTTAAAATCCAATGGCTCCCTATTAAATCGATGACGAGGTTAAAAAACGACTGTTGGTATTGTTGTTGTAACATGGAACTACATGAATTGGCTCTGTTTCGTTCACACAACTACATGAGCTGCATTTTTCGATCTCTATTTGATAATGAGTGTAGTATTCATTTAATGAACTGATGTTGCGTATGACTTTGAGCTGTGCAAATTATTTTAGTAATTCTAATATTATTTTTGTGCTGCAGTTTATTAATTGTGTTTTTTTCTGCAGCGCACTATCGGGGCCGCATGAGATGTATTCGGAGGAATTGTCAATGTTTAAAAAGGCGAAAGGCGAGGTGAGGCGTTTTAGTCGCGGCGAGGCGAGGCGTAAGCCTCACCGAAAAGGAAAAAAAAGAGCAAAATAATATTAAAAAATACTAATAAAACCATAAAAATAAAATAACAAAGAAATATAAAATAAAACTACAAAAAAAACATCCTTGAGGGCTTTCTCACATAGTTTGATATTTTTTTGTTCCCCCAATATAACTTTTTAGAAAAAGAAAATCAATTTTAACATATTGGTTATTTTAAATATGACAATAAATTAATCAATGCAAAATCGTATAGGCAAAATCATTTTTTTAGCTTCATTCACATATTGGTTCTTTTATAATATGACAATAAATTGATCAATGCAACTTAACAAGCAAATTTATTAAAAAAAACATTGATTTTCAAGCTAAGATTAAAAAAATAGCAACTTTATTAAAAAAATAATAAAACATATTAACCTAAGTTTATTAAAAAAAGAGCAACCTTTAAAATATATTAGTATAAGTTAAAGAAAACATATTAATCAAAGTTGAAAACCAAAATTTAGAAACCTTTTAAAAAAAAAACTTTAAAAAAAAAGTATTATTGAAGTTAATTTAGTACATTTATTTCAAACAAACTATATATTTGTACCAAAATATAGTTTCAAACAAATTTATACACTTATTCCAAACAAATTAGTAAAGAAAAACAAAATTAAGTTCAACTTTAAAACTAAAATCAAATAAAATAAAATAAAAAGAATAAGAGTTAGTAGATTGAAACAACATTTTTTTAAGTCAGCGCCTCGAGGCGTACGCCTCTTCCGCCTTTTTAAACATTGGTCAATGTTAGTTGAGGTCTCTAAACCTCCCGAACAGACTGTTGCCCAGAGTGGGTATGCTCCAACCATTGCAGTTCAGAGTGGGGAAGCAGGAAATAAAATGAGAACCGTCAGTACTGTAGAGGCCACTGGTACTACTGAATTTTCTGGGCCTCATGTTACTTCTGGGACTAATAATCATACAATGGAGGTGATGGTTAAGGTGGCTGAAACGGGAAAAAATTCTGAGCAGGTAGTAGTCCTGAGTGGAATAAAGACTACTGATGATGCGGACGAGCTGGACTGGGAAGAGGGGAAAATTGTGAGCCCTGATGTTTGAGGTGCTATGGAATCTTATTTGAGGTATGTATAGTGATAAGAAAGGTTGAAATAAAAATACCATTTTCTTTAGTATACAACCTCTTTTACTCATACGTGCTTATTCCTGTTTATGCATCAGCATGTTTATATAAAGGGGTTTTGTAAATTTAGGACCTTTTGTAACATGTATTTTGGAAATAGAACAAACATTTTATTTATAGTTTTAGTCCCTATTTTTTAATAAAGTCGCTGGCTCAAATCTTTTATTTGTGGAGGTGATAAAAAACAAACACAATTTTTTCCCCTTTCTTTTAGATTTTTGTTAACAATATTTCTTTTAGATTTTCAGTTTCGTATAAATGAGTTCAACATCTTACATCTTGATCATTTGTTTCAATTGCAGGTTTAGGGCTGTGTAATTTTGGGTTTTCACCAACTTTAGGGCTTTTTTCACATTTTTTTGGGTTCAGTATAATTTCTTTATTTTCTTTCAAACTATTAGAGTTCCAGTAATGGCTTCTTGGGTGGGTGGGGGGGGGGGGTGAAACTTCATTTTGTATGAGGGTTGGTTTTATTTGTGTTTGTTTTTGTTTGTTTTAGCTTTCTTAGTGCACAACAGATTCTATTGCAAGTTATTTTGGGTTAGTTTGTATTGAAAAATTATACTATAATACAAAAATTTTATGACCTGACCACACGATTCATATCCAGGAGAATTATTGTCGCGCCTTCAGGCACGTGCACGACTTTGGAAATTGTGACCAATTTTTTTTAAATTATACTTTGTTTTGTTGTTAGGGAACGGAATTTTTTCTCATTTTGCAATTATGTAATTTGGAAATTTTCATCGTGCCTTCAGGCACAGGCATACACTAGTATATATATAGGGAGAGGTTCAAAAGTGAACATAAAAGATGAACATTTTAATGAACATTAACAAAAAACACCTAAAACCCATTAATTTTAACTCTTATGTTGTAATTGGTCTGCGCCAGCGACAACGGACACGCGTGTCGATCCAATATTTTTTTACACCCCCTACCCCCCTTTTAAACCCGCCAGTCCAACAGGGGCACTCAAGTTCAAACCACGCTTATCCATTGTTTCTGATGATAAGCCTATGGAATCATGTTCTTCTAAGGGACTACAGATCAGCAACAACTCTTTTTTTCTGATCACAATAATAAACAGAAGCTTCTTTATTTTTTATTTGCTGTAACTCCCGCATTTGCTTATGTTTCTATATAATTTGTGTTGTGTTGTATCTGCTATTTTCTCTCAGTTCCATGGTTTCACTATAATAATAATAATAATAATTGTTGATACCAAAATTAGTCCGCTGACGTGGATCAATCATGTGGGGACACGTGTCACTCTACATGGCGCCTACAAATATTTTTGAACAATACCCTGACTTCGAGGAACTCGACCTCCCCGACCAACTATGACTCTCCGAGCAACAAGTATACTCCGAGCTACTTAGGCGATCCGAGCAGCTTAGGCGGTCCGAGCTGCACCTCGATCAGAGCATTTATTACCAAACAATTAAGAGGATTAAATGCGCATTAAATGCTGATTATTATCATACAGATGTATACGCCTATGGGACAGCTATGTATTACCCTTTCACATGTACAGCCTGAGCGCTATAAATACATTGTATCATCCTCATTGTAAGGGGACTCGGAATTTCTTGGTAAAAACCTGTTATCGAGAATTCTCAAACAGTCAGCAATAACAAAAACAGTGGACGTAGGCCATTCTTTTAAGGCTGAACCACTTTAAAAATTCTTTTGTCTTATTTATTTTATCTGTGATTGAATAATTAGAGATAATCTAATTTTTTACATCAACAGATTGGCGCCGTCTGTGGGAAACGACTGAAATTCTCGTTTTTCACCAAAACAATTTATCACCAATGGCTGATAATCCTGAATCCAGTAATCGAAACGCTGGAAACCCCCCGAATCCATCCGCTCCTCCAAATGTCCAAGATCTAACTGGAATTATGGCCAGTTTGGCTCAAGGCCAGACGGCTATGCAAGAGACTATGCGACAACTCATGCAAACTATCCAAGGTGGAGCGTCGACCTATTCAGGACAACGAAGTGTTCAAAGAAATACCCGTTTAGTTTCTTCGCGTATTAGGCAAAGCGATTCATATCGCACTGAGGAATCTGATGATTTTTCTTATCAACCGGGTCGAACTTCGTCAGTACAAGCCACAGATACTGAATAACACATCACTCTCTCTCCTGAAAGGACTAGTGCACTGGAAAGATTAAGTAGGGTCTCTCCTTTTGATCGATTGGGCCCTAGGAAGAATAAAAGTCCTCCTAAGGCTGTGTCGAGAAACTTTCGACGACCATCTGATCTAAGAGAGGGTTCTGCCTAATCACAACCAATTGCTCGACAAGATATATCCCAGGAAGCGACTTCAACACGATCAATTGCTCGAACCAATAGGCCCGAGGAGGGAAAGGATGCATGGAAAGGCTCTATTCAAAGGTTGGGGGATAGACTAGGGGAAATGGTTAAGGCCAAGAATCCTCTACAAAGAACTTTTGTCCAAGGGACGCCTTTTATACAGGCAATTGTGGATTTTCCCACACCATCGAAGTTCAAAGCACCTGTTGTGACCCCTAAATATGATGGAAATACTGACCCTGTCCTTCATATAGAACAATACCAAGCTGCTGCCGACATCTATGCCGTGCTAAACGAGATGAGATGCAGAGCATTTTCGGGAACTCTTACCGGATCTGCGCAAATATGGTACAATAATCTTCATCGGGGGAAGATATCAACTTTCTTTCAATTGGCCGAGCTCTTCATTGGAAATTTCTGTTTTGGAGCAAAACCAGTTAAACGAGTTGCACATTTGTTAAGTGTTAGACAAAAAACAGGTGAGAGCACCAGAGATTACATAACTCGTTTTAATAACGAGAAGCTTGAAGTTATTGATTACGAGGAAAAAACAGCAATTACAGCTTTGATGAGTGGACTGTTGCCCAATAAATTGTACTACACTTTGGCCAAAGATCCACCTAGAACCATGTCAGATCTAATGGCAAAAGCGGCCAAGATCATGAATGCCGAGGAGGCTATGGCTGCGAAGAAGAACATGGACACCAAAGAGACCAAGGTGGAGGTTGATAAGGCTAAGAAGAAAGAACATAAGAACAATGGTGGTGGCAGGCAGTCAAAAACAAAGCCATCATGGGAAGTATTGAAGAAATTTGAAAATTATACTCCTTTGAAAGTAGACATAAACCATGTCCTAGAAGAGATCAAGAACAGCGAGGAACTAAACTGGCCTGAGAAAATGAAGTCAGATCCTGACAAGAGGAATAAGGCCAAATATTGCGAGTTCCATAAAGACCATGGTCACACAACCAAAAATTGCATAGCTCTCCAGAATGAAATCGAAGCGCTCATCAGATGAGGAAAGCTGACCAAGTATGTTGATCGAAGAAATGAAAGAAAAAGCAACGACCGAGCAAGACAGAGGTCTAGATCTCCTCGTCGATTAGAAGAAAACAAGAAAAGAGATCATGAAGATGATCCAGAAAACGACCCTGATCTCCCCAAGAGACCAAGACAGCCAGAACGTGAGGTATTTTCAATTTGTTTTGGATCATTTGATTGTAACGTTATTACAGGTGGAGATGCAGGAGGTGGGGCCCTTACTGCGGAAAGGAAAGCTTACCTTAATGAAGCTCAAGCTTGTTCATACATTCAGCGAATAAATCTAGCTGAGGATGATCGCCCGAGGAAGGTGAACAAAGAAAAATTGGTTATTGGTTTCTCCAAGAACGACCTCGCAGGTGTACTATATCCTCATGATGATCCACTGGTGATCAAAATGAGGATGAAAGAAGTAATAATCTCAAGAGTACTGGTGGATAATGGTAACGCGGCGGATATCATGTTCTACTCATGCTTCGATTGTCTCAGCTGGAACCTTATCACAGGCCCCTCCTTGGGTTTGCTGGCGAGAAAGTTTTTCCACTTGGGACGATCAAGTTGGATATGTTCATCGGCACATGGCCCGCTTGTCGAACAAAAAGAGTACGTTTCTTTGTGATGGATAAGAATGTCCAGTCAGCTTATAATATCATTATGGGAAGGGTAGGATTGAAGAAGTTCGAAGCAGTACCATCTACGGTACATCAATGCCTGAAATTTCCAACCAATTTTGGAGTAGGAGTTGTAAAGGGTGACCAAAAAGTAGCTCGGGAATGTTACTACTCATCTGCTGAGCAGCAAGAACTGGAGGAATCTAGGAAAAAGACTACTACCTACCAAGTGGATGAAGGTGCTGAGATTGAAACATTGGATCCTAGAGACGAGTCGCAGCTCGTGAAAGGTCAGGTGGTGGAAGCTACTGAAAATATCATTCTGGACGACGAACAACTCAGATAGGCTCGTCGTTAGATGCCTCACTAAAACAGGAATTGACAGTTTTCCTAAAAAGCAGAAAACAAACTTTTGCTTAGAGTCATGAGGATATGCCAGGAATAGATCCAAATTTTTTATGTCACGAGCTCAATGTGAATAAAGAGATCAAGCCAGTGAAGCAAAGAAGAAGAGTGTTCAGCCCCGAGAAGAACCAAGCTATACAAGAAGAGGTCGAGAAACTCCAGAAAGCTTGCTTTATTGACGATGTCAAATATCCAGACTGGTTAGCGAATGTAGTAATGGTGAAGAAGAACAACAAGTGGAGGATGTGTGTAGACTTTACCGACCTTAACAAGGCATGCCCAAAGGATCATTTTCCTTTTCCCCGAATTGATCAATTAGTGGATGCTACCTCGGGATACGAGCTGTTGAGCTTCATGGATGCTTATTCTGGTTACAACCAGTTTAAAATGAAACCTGAAGACAAGGAGAGTACCTCTTTCATTACCCCTAGGGGAACTTATTGTTATAATGTTATGCCTTTTGGTTTGAAAAATGCAGGTGCAACATATCAGCGGCTGATGAACAAGGCGTTTGCAGAGCAAATCAGTTGCAATATGGAAGTTTATGTTGATGATATGCTGACAAAGAGCAAGAGAGCTGCTGACCATCTAATTGGCTTAGGCCAGACCTTTGATCAACTAGATAAATATCAAATGAAGTTGAATCCCACAAAGTGCATATTCGGAGTACGAGAAGGCATGTTCCTCGGGTATATTGTCAACCAACGAGGTATTGAAGCAAACTCTGAAAAGATCAAAGCTCTATTAGGGCTGCGATCTCCAACGACGAAGGAAGTACAAAGTCTTACAGGGCGAGTTGCAGCACTTAACAGATTTGTATCACGAGCAACTGATAGATGCCTTCCATTCTTCAAAACACTCCGAAATGAAGAATGCGAGAAAGCCTTTCAAGAGTTGAAGAAATATCTGGGAGCACCTCCACTGTTGTCTAGGCCAGTGATGGGAGAAAGATTGTACTTATATCTGACAGTTTCAGAAAATGCAATTAGCTCGGCATTAATAAGAGTGGAGGATGGAGTGCAAAAACCAATTTATTACACTAGTAAGGCCTTCCGAGGAGCAGAGATCAGATATCCAAGACTGAAAAAGTTGGCATTGGCGCTGATCAAAGCGAGTAGAAGAATGAGCCTATACTTTCAGGCTCATACCATAGTCGTGTATACCGATATGCCGTTGAGGCAAGCTCTTCATAAACCAGAAAAATCAGGGAGATTGATGTATTGGGCAATAGAACTCGGTGAATATGATATAATTTATGAGCCTAGATCGTCACTAAAAGGGCAGGAAGTAGCAAATTTTATAGCAGAGTTTACCTATCCTGATACCTCTGAGGAGCAAAAATTGCACACCGACCAACCTGTGAATGTTACAGGATCATCAAATTTAAATCCCGATCAACTTAAGGTGGTCGGCGAACAAGAAAAGATGGTTGACGAGCAGCAAGAAGTGCTAGAGGAGGATAAGAGGAAGCAGCAAATATTCCACCGAGGAACTCTGTCCAATCAAAAATTTGAAGACGCCCTATATGGAACCTATATGTGGATGGCTCATCTTGCACTACAGGCTGTGGGGCAGGGATTGTTTTAAACACCCCGGATGAGGTCAATATGGAGTATGCTCTGCGCTTCCAATTCAAGGCTTCTGATAATGAGGCTGAATATGAAGCTATGATTGCAGGTCTTAATCTGGCAAAAACCATGGGGGCAGAGCAAGTTATTGTATTCAGTGACTCGCAGTTGATCGTAAATCAAATACTAGAGTATATGCAGCCAAAGGAGAATTAATGATCAGGTATCATGCAAAAGCGATGGAGATTTTATCAAGTCTGATGGCAGTGCAGATAACTAGAATACCAGGATTGGAGAATGCCAGAGCAGATGCCTTAGCTCGTTTAGCATCAGCCACACGCACCGAGCTACGAAGAACAATCCCAATTGAAGTCTTGGCTAGTCGGAGCATAGATGAAGATCTGATGATGAACTTTATTACCCTTGATTTAGGACCATCTTGGATGGATCCTATCAGGGCATATATTGAAGAGGGGTATTTGCCAACTGATAAACTCGCAGCCAAGAAACTAAAGTTTAAAGCTGCTCGCTATGTATTGACCAATGGTGTTCTATATAGACGAGGAATTATAGTTGGCTTGCAGAGATGTGTACATCCCGCCGAGGTGAAAGACTTGATCGAAGAAGTCCATGAAGGGTCTTGTGGAGCCCATGTAGCAGGTCGGACACTTCTGCAAAGGATAATGACGCAGGGATACTATTGGCCGACGATGAGGGCTGATTGCATAGCCTATGCCAAAAAATGTGACAAATGTCAACGCTTCTCCACCATCCAAAGAACTCCTCAAGCATTGTTGACACCCATTACTTCCCCTTGGCCATTTGCCATGTGGGGAATTGACTTGGTCGGGCCACTTCCAACGACCAGAGGAAGGTTTAAATATCTCGTCGTCGCAATGGATTACTTTACTAAGTGGATGGAAGCCGAGCCTCTTGTCGACATGACGTACGAAAAGGTGTACCAATTTATTTGGAAGAATATCATCTGTAGATATGGTCTTCCCCGTGCATTCATCACCGACCATGGAACACAATTTGACAACGAGGAGTTCGCTGCATATTGTCATCAGTCGAACATATTAAAAACCCACTCTGCACCAGGCCATCCCCAGAGCAATGGGCAAACTGAAGTGACGAACAGAACGCTGCTGAATGGCTTGAAGAAAAGATAAAATGATGCAAAGGCAAATTGGATCAACGAGCTACAATCTGTACTATGGGCTTATCGTACTACTCCCCGAGCAGCAACAGGAGAATCTCCATATATGCTGGCATTTGGAAGTGAAGCTGTTATACCTGCCGAGTTGGGCCTCCCAACACACAAAGTGTTGAATTTCAATTCCCCTGTCAGTGACTTGATGAGAAGGTTAGATTTGGACATGCTCGAGGAAGTTAGAGAAGAAACAGCCATCAGGAATGCTGCATACCAGCAACGAACAGCTTTGTTTTACAACAAGAGAGAAGTGCGACCTGAAAGAAGGGGACTATGTGCTAAAGAAAGTAATTCAAAAGCAAAATAAACTGGAAGCTAACTAGCATGGGCCCTACAGAATAACAGAGGTTGTTCGACCAGGGACATATAGGATTGAAACTTTAGAAGGGGAGGAGTTTAAGAATGCATGGAACGCAGAGCATCTTCGCAAATATTATCAGTAGTTGGGGATTCCTATGTAATGCAGTTTTCTTCAATATAAATAAAAGTTATGGATGTTTTGCCCAATTCTCTCCTTTTGTTGAAAATTTTTCGGAGTACTAGTGCTACACACTACGCATCAAGCCCAGAAATACCAACTCCGGTTGGTTGGGAAGAAAATCCACCAACTAAGGTTGGTCGGGAATAAAAAATTTCCCAGAAATACCAACTCCGGTTGGTTGGGAAGAAAATCCACCAACTATAAGTTGGTCGGGAACAAAAAAATTCCCAAAAATACCAACTACGGTTGGTTGGGAAGAAAATCAACCAACTAAGGTTGGTCGGGAATAAAAAATTTTACCAACTAAGGTTGGTCGAGAACTAAAAACACTAACTCTGGTTGGTCGGAAACAGTTGGTTAAACAAATGAAAGTCATTTCAAGGCTTAAAATTAAAAAGTGGTAAATTTCTTCATATTTATGTCATTTTAAATTACTAACATAGTTGATCAAAAAACGAAATATCACCAACTCTGGTTGGTCGTCAGATGATTATCATCAATTCAAGATAGTCAACAATAAGTTTTCACCAACTTTAGTTGGTCGACAAATAATACAAAATATTTCTATCTTTTTAACAGATATACATGCACATTCATTAGTAAATAAAAAGAAATGTCTTACAGAATATTTCCAAGACAATCGAAATTGCAAATAAAACTAGAAGTTTTTCATTAAATCCAAAACAAAATACATTGAGAATGAAATACATATTATTACATCAAGATTCTTATTCTATTGGTCTCTTCCCCTCTGCCTTTGAAACAGGTTCTTCGCCAGCAGGAGGATCGTCTAAAGCATAGGGGGAATTTATGAAATTAATATCTTTGAGCATCCTGATGTTCATCACTGATGGACGATCAAGAAGGTGCTCTGGGCGAGATATCTCAAAGTTGGAATGAAGGCTATAGTCACCGAGATACTTTGAAATCAGACATTGAGGAATGGCCCGAGCAGGAATCCAGCTCATATCCAGTTTGAAAGGTGGCACCGGCAAATCGAGCAACCCAGGGTCATAGTAATCCCACAAATAGTGACCCTGTTCCAACTGCAGCACGCCCAAGGCATTCAGCCATCCTTGCTTGTAACCCACATTATTTGCATTTTGGATTCGATCATCTAGATGGTAGAGGGCTTCATTATAACCAGCCATCCAGAACTCCCTGGGCTGCTTGTGGAATTGATAGGTTAACCTCTTCAATTGCTCGTGGAGGTTCTTCGTTAAAAATTCTTTACTCTCCAAGACAGACTTTTGTGCAGAGAGTTGCTCGTCCAGATTCAGAATCTTCTTGGACATCTCAGCTAATGCTTGATTCTTCGCCATTAACTGGAAGGCCTGATTCTCCAAAGCTGATTGAGTTCTTTGTTCTTCAATAGTAAGCCGAGCAGCCCTTGCTCGTCCGCGAGCAGAGGTAGACGCTCCAGTTCTCTTCAAGGTTTCCAATTCGTCTCTCAGATTGGCATTTTCGACCTCCAAGAAAGAAAAACCCTCATCGTTGACAGGGACCAAGGCTCCCGAGGTAGAGGCTGCAGATTTCAGCTGAGATATCTCTCCTCGCAGATTATTGTTTTCCTGCTCCAGCAACTTAGCTATCTGCCTGTGCTCTTCGACCTCGGTCTTCAAAGATCTTTCCTTTATATCGTAAGCAGCAAACAATCTATCATATCCTTTATCAGCACTTAGTTGCTGATACTTCTTCTCATAACCCTGGTGCAAAAGGGCTGTAGATTCCTTATATTGTTGTTTAAGCTCCTCGATGAGTGCCCTGGAGGTCTTCAATCATCTCATAATATGCTACATTATTAGCCACTGCCCGGTCGAGCAGACACTTTAAATACTGGTAGGCTTCAACTGCTCGCTCTGAAGCATCTGGACCGAGGATATCAACAATTTGAGCTTCAGTCATATCTGTATGACCAGCTTTGAAGTATTCATTGCATTGTCTCAGCAATTTTGTATCATGAGCTGATAACAATTCCATCATGGCCATAAACTAGTAAAAGGAAGAGATGGCAAGAATCAATAAGAATACAAACAGAGCAAGAATAGAATCAACAGTATGAACAATCAAAATTTCAAATTTTATTGCATCATAAAAGATAAGTACATAGTTCAGAGTTACATTTGACAAAAATAAGCAAAGAGAAAAAGTCCGAACAACGCTACACCTTCTCCTTGTCTCCTAAAACTTTCTCGGGAGGCTGGGACGAGGAGGTAGGTTGCTCGGATGACATAGAAGGTTGTTCGGTGGGTGCTGGAAGCTGCTCGGCTGAAATGTTGGTTGATTGAAGCTGCTCGGTAGGAGTAATAGTTGGTTGGGGTTATTCGTAGCGAAGTTCAACAGTAGGCACCTGATCCCCAACCATCATAGAAGATTCCTCGGAGGCAGCTTCGTCCTCTTCTTCTTCCCCGGGAGTAGGAGGGGGCCAGGAATGTGTCGCTGAAACAGGTCGGAATTCTCATCGACATTCATCTCTGTCAGAGCAGCCACCCAACCATCCCTGAAATATTTAAGGCTGCCATACTCCATTTGTGAGACCATGGCAGCCAAGCCCTTATTCCAACCTTTGTCCCAGCCAGCACTGAAGGACTTTTTCACAGCCAATTTCCTTTTCACTTTCTCCGAGGAAAGCTTCTCAGATAGAAGTTCCTCGGCAGCTTTCAATTTCCTTTCTGCCTCTTCCTTCTAACGACCAACGTCACGAAGTCTACTTAGCTCTTCCTCAGCAGATTTGAGCTTGTTTTCAAACTCTCCGGCATGTTGGAGCTTCCCCTCGAGCTCTTCGTTCTTTCTCTCCAAGTCTTTTATTTTCTTCTCCAACCCCTTGGAGACTTCAACAGCCTGATCCCTCTCCTGCTCGGTGGAATTAAGCAGCTTTATCATCGACATACTTCTGACGAGAATCCTTTAAAGACTGCGTCAGACCCACAAAAGCCTCCTCTACACCACCCGAGGAGATGGACGACTTGATGGCTTCGTCCTTCTTCAGAATAGTATTAAAGCAAGTTACCAACTGGAAAAAGAAAATAACTGTAAGTCAGTGCAAGGACATAACATTGAAAAATGAAAATATAGATCAGCAATACTTACTGAGGCAATGTGCTGAGCTGCCAAAGTGGTAACCCTATCCCGGGAGAGATTTTCTTCAATACCTTGGATCTCGGGGATGATCCAAGACTTCACCGAGCTCATGACAGAGCTCGGAGCAACGAAAGTGGGAACACCACTTCCAGTAGTTGGAGGCTGAGAGATGGATTCAGCCAAATTGACCGAGGAGCTATTCTTCAGCTTCCTCGTGGGAGCAGGAACATTCTCGACCAAGGATGTCGTCTTGGTCGGTGATATAACAACAACCTCACTCGGAAGGGAAACAGCTGCAACCTTGCTCGGAGCCACAGGGGGCTTCTCGGCAACCTTCACAGTAGCAGCTGGAGGAGGTGCATCAATTTGTCTTGTCCCTTCTGGGACATCCTGCTTGCTTTTCTTTGCCTCTTCAGCAATAGAGGCAGATTTCTCGAAGAGGGCAGGAGCTCTTCTTCTATTCATTCTGTCACTAAGAGGAATATGTGATTCAGGAGAACTTTCAGAAGCTGGTACTGGTTCTCTGTCACTTATCACTGGACGAGCAGTAAAAGACGAGGTGTAACTCTTGTACTGCAACAAGTATGAAGCTGATCTGATATGTTCGTCAGCGACAGTCTGATGCAAACTCCAGATAAGTTTCAGATGCTTTAAATTAACTTCTGTCTCTTTTGGAGACCTTCTTGTGCTGTCAACTGCAAATAAATGAAAATTAAAATATCAGTGACACATTTTATCAAACACAAAGAAAGCATAATTTCAAAAATAAAGTAAAAACAACCTATCCCATTGCCATAGGGAGGACATCTAGGACCCTGATACACATCATTGCCAATTAGTGGAGCATGTTGCCAATTTTTCATAACTACACCATGTTCGAAGTAATCCCTGTTAGCATCTGGGAGATTAACGACTAAAGCCCTATTTAAAAACCTAGTTTTCAAATAAAAAGTACTGTCACTGACAGCCCATCTATAGCAAAACATAATTTCGGGAATTCCTATACGAGTTCCATGAATCTGATTTAACCTATGGACTCCATTAGCTATTATCCATGTATTGGGGGCTATTTTTGCAGGTACCACGTCAAAATATTGACAAAATTCCAGACATAAGGGGTTTGGAGGAAAAGAAAAGCCACATTCAACTACAAAGAGACTGGGGAACCAATGTCCCTCAGCCAAACGAAAATTATCTGAAGGTTCGGAAAGTTCTTCCAAAACGACCCATGAAGGAATATAGAAATCAGAACGAAATTTATCAAGCGACTCAACAAGGTAAACCATGACGAATAAAGGAAATAAAAAAGAAGGAAGAAGATCTTACAGAAAAAGGATGGATCAGTTGACAACGAACAATGGAAGGAATGAACGCACAAGATAGAGAAGAAATGGAGAACTCAAAGATACAAATTTGAAAAAGTGAAGAGACGATAGGATTTTCTGCAACGCTTAAATACCTTACCTTGGGAAGGGGTAAAAATAATGATTACAAAGAGAGACGTTTGCGCTACCGGCGGCTAAAAGGACAAAAAGGGCGCGGAGACCGAAGCAGTTAGAAAAATTCGAAAAGTCTGATTCTACGAATTCGAAAAGAAAAATAAATACAAAGAAAACACTCCTGAAATTCAGGATGACCATTTAATCCCGTCATATTTCGAGAAGAATGTTCCACACTCCTCAACCTCGAACTGTGAAACATTGGGGGCTTCTGTTGATACCAAAATTAGTCTGCTGACGTGGATCAATCATGTGGGGACACGTGTCACTCTACATGGCGCCTACAAATATTTTTGAACAATACCCTGACTTCGAGGAACTCGACCTCCCCGACCAACTATGACTCTCCGAGCAACTTGTACATACCGAGCTACTTAGGCGATCCGAGCTGCACCTCGATCAGAGCATTTATTACCAAACAATTAAGAGGATTAAATGCGCATTAAATGCTGATTATTATCATACAGATGTATACGCCTATGGGACAGCTATGTATTACCCTTTCACATGTACAGCCTAAGGGCTATAAATACATTGTATCATCCTCATTGTAAAGGGACTCGGAATTTCTTGGTAAAAACCTGTTATCGAGAATTCTCAAACAGTCAGCAATAACAAAAACAGTGAACGTAGGCCATTCTTTTAAGGCTGAACCACTTAAAAAATTCTTTTGTCTTATTTATTTTATCTGTGATTGAATAATTAGAGATAATCTAATTTTTTACATCAATAATAATAATAATAATAATAATAATAATAATAATAATAATAAATGTTGGGATATGGGAAGGAAATAATTATGGAATATTATGTTGATATATATCATAACAATGCACATCAAAAAGGCATAGGTTGCTGTTTCATAAACAACTAGCTAGGTAAGACCATTTTTTGGGGCCGTGTGGGGGATGGGGTTTAGGTGTGTGTAAAAAAAAAAATATTGGATCGACACGCGTGTCCGTTACCACTAACACAGACCAATTACATCATAAGAGTAAAAACTAATGGGTTTTTGGTGTTTTTGGTTAATATTCATTAAAATGTAATGTAACCAAGCCTCTTGGCCCAGTGGTATAAGGCTGTCATTGGGACAGTGTTGGGGTGGATTGGATTTGGTCCCCAGTTCGATTCCTGGCACTGTCAAAATAATGCTTGGCGAGCGGAACCCACGAACCGCGAATGGGTATTCGTCGAGGTGCGTGTAAGCTGCCCGGACACCTCATGGTATGCTACCAAAAAAAAAATTTTAATGTTCATCTTTTATATTCACTTTTGAACCTCTCCCTATATATATATATATATATATATATATATATATATATCAAATAATTAAACAACATTGTGCAGGAAACTAAAGAAGCAGTTCATAACACGAACAACTCTTTTAACTAGAATGGAACATCAGCTAGGCAAGTAAACAGTTGCATACCTGCTTCTGTAAAGCTGCCCTCCTTATATACTGTACCGCCAGGAACATTCACATCAAACCTTAAAATATGATTAAAAACTACTATAAGTATCACAAATTATTAACTCATCATAACAAGCTCAAGGGCACAAAACATTGGAAAAATTGTTTATAATTTCTCAAGATAAAATGGAAAAAGGAGATCCAATCGGAACAAAAGGTTAAACATCTCACAAGTGCATTTTTCGATATGTGGTTCTGATATTCCCAGCATCATCAATCAAAACATGAGTGTTACATAAATGCGCATCATCGAATCCTTTTTCTTGGAATCCTCCAAGTGATAACCAAATTTTTGACTCCCTGCAATTATTGATAACAAAAATGTTACTTGGCTGACGAATCTTCAAATGCACAGGACACCCACAAGTCACCAATTCATTATCATGATCAAACAGTGACACTCAACAAAAGAAAGAGAGTGGGAAGTGAAGAATCATAAACTAATGAAAAAATTGAAAAATTACATGTTTAAACTGAAAAACTGCTTGAATTTACAGTAATATTGGGGCATTCTGGTAACCATGTCGTGTTTAACTAGTAGATAAGGTACGTAAACTTTTTATCGAATTTTGTGTGAGTGTGTGAAAGAGAGAAAGAGAAGACTACCAAGGACTTACCGTGCCAGCGAACAGTACCCTTTCATAATTGGCCCATCTAAACTTTCAGCAATCTTAAGACTCTCACCATCTTTGGCACCCACAAAGGAGAAGTTTTCTGGAAAACAAAGCAGTTTTGCCCCCGCAGACACTGCTTCCTTCAAACACAAATTATCAATATCAACTTAAGAAATCAACACGTTTGAATGCGCGAAATTATTTTGTTATTCAAAGTACTTAAGTATATAATAAATAAATAAAACTCGTCCTAAACAATGTTGAAATTTAGATAGCATTAAATAAAAATATTACTGATAAGCAGCACTGAAATTTCCTATATCCACATCTGCTCTCTCTCTCTCTCTCTCTCTCTCTCTCTCTATATATATATATATATATATGGTATTATAGTTGGCGTTGTTATGGCCAATAGTTCCAGTGGTATTCTAGTTGTTCTTCCAAAGCAAGAAAATAGCCCTACTGTCCAATTTGTTTCAACTTTCACTTAATCTTTTGTCTGCTGTAGATGGCTTCACTAAAATTCAGCATAAAAAGGTAGAGGTCGAATCGACTTTGAACAGTGAACACTAGGGCTATTTTCTCAATTTAATTTCACGGAATTGAAATTAGCCTTTCAATTCCAATTCCAAACCTTGAAATTGGGTTGCGAAACGGCACTAATCTTAATCTGAGTACATACAAAAAACAAAGGCAGCTTAGGCTTCTCAAGCATAGCCCCCAATTATTCTGTCTTTCCATCACGTGTCACTGGATTAGTATTAGAGCATAAGGTCAAATTCATCAGTGAAAGCTGCAGGTTATTCGCATGATTGAGTATCAAATATGTGGCAACAATATTATCAAATCAAATTTTGAGATCAATTTTTTTTTTGTGTGTGTGTGAGGGAGGCATAATAATGAGACGCATATAACAGAGGGAGGGTTCGGAAGTACCTTGACGAGGTGAGAGCAGGTTGCGAAATTGCGGGAGATGTCGTTAATAGAAGTCATCTGAGCGGCGGCTACTCGGACTGAGCTGCCCATTTTTGCTGACTCCTCCGCGATTGCTCGAATTGGTACCACTACTAACTTATGATGGAATTTCGTTGGCCTGATGACGTTTTTGTTTGACTTCACTCTAATTCTTCCGGATGAAATGGGATGCAGACAGATTCCCATTCGACTTGGATTCCAATCATTTCCTCAAATATCAATCATTATGTTCTCCACTCGTAAACGAACACCTACTACCTATGACTCGATCTATATCCCAAATAAATTTCAAATATTAATCCACTTTTCAAATATGAATGTCATGTGTCACTCTCCAATTTTGTCCGGCTAACTTGATTATAGTATAAAAATTATATTTGGTACTAATAAAATTAGAACTTGAACTTAAATTGTAAAAAAACTTAAATCTAACTTTGAATTGTAAAAAGAATTTAATATTAAAATCACATAAAAGAGTGTAAATGCATATATACATATTAAAAGTGTATGGTAGCATTGACACAATGAGATTTATGTAACCAAATCGTGGGAGCCCACTTTTTACAAGCTCGTGAAAGTAGTCGATCAAAATAACTTGATTTATTTGGTCCGGCCCAAATCATGGCTTAATTCCTACACGTACAGTTTATTTAGAGAAGGATACTTGCGAATATGGTCAAATCAAGTGCCAAGAATCTCTGTCGAGATATTCAAGCACCTCATTGCCAATCCACATACGATGATGGAGTTCCTTAAACAATTCAAACTCTGTAACAAACATATGTATAAATTGTACTCCCTGACCCGGGGCAAAGGGACGAAAAAATTATAATCGTTGAGAGAAACTTAATAGAAAACAAGTAACCTCTCTGTGAACGTAGGCAAGTTGCCGAACCACGTACATCGTTGTTATATGTTATTGTATTTACTTTTTGCCTTTTGTGATTGCTTTCGTGAATCTTTTCATTGTGAATTTTTCTACACTCACAATTGGCGTCATTTATGGGAATCGACTTGTGTTTCTGCGAAAGCATTCATTACCAGAAAGCTATCAATGTCTCACCACAGCACCAACATCCACAAGTCGGTGATGTTCAGGAAGAGCCTGCCCCTCCTAGGGTTAGGTTTGAAATTCGCCAACATTCAAACCCAAGGTCTCGCCTGGAAAGGGATCCCTTAGATGAGAGTCATGGACCTCCAAGGTCCACTCAGATTTCCAGGATGGTTGAAGCCTATGAAGCCAGGCTTCGAGAACAGGAAAAGGCGATGCGACGCCACGAAGATGAGAACGCTCGCCTCAAGAGGTGACTAGAAAGAATGGAGAGAGAGATCTCCAGAAACACAAGGCGTCATGACAGGACTCTTTGTCCTCGGGGGGAAATTCCCCCAGCTTAGGAAAGAGCCCTAGGCATGACTAGGAGAGAACTGAACGTGACAGATCAGAGCGAGCACGATCGGAGCGTGTCCACCAGGAGAGGCACCACAGGAACAATGACCAACCAAGTGAAGATTTGAGGATTTTGGTCCGTAGGGAGATGGACCAACATCCAGCCCACCGGGGAGCCAGATCGACCAGAGAGCTTGCTAGAAGAGCTCTAAATTCTCAGATAAAGACCCCTTTCTCAAGGGAAATCGAACGCGACGAGCCCCCCAAAGAAATTCGTTATCCCGAGGCTTAAAATCTATGACGGGAAAACAGATCCCATAGATCATGTCAGTCAATATCGGCAGGTAATGACCTTATGAAGACACAATGACCCGCACTAATGTGCAAGATATTCCCTTTTAGCCTACACGATGTAGCACATAAGTGGTTTGAGAGGCTCCTCTATAGGTCGATCAAGAACTTCACAGCATTGGCAGAGGCTTTCATGGCACGGTTCATAATGAGCAGCTCCCATCCTAAGCGGATGGATGCACTGCTCACTATGAAGAAAAAGCCTCAAGAAAACCTCAGAGATTACGCCAAGAGATACTGGGAGATCTTTAACGAGATCGAGTACTACTCGAAGCAAGTTGTCGTAGCATCTTTCAAACCGGCTTGCCTACCACCTCCTTGCTGCAACAATCTCTTACTAAAAAGGAAGCCATAAACATCGATGATCTTATGGACCGTATCGAGAAATACGCCAAGGTCGAGGACGTAATCCATCCTAATAGGGGAGATAATGGTCGAGCAAAAGCGAACAAGGGGACAGAGAAGAATGAAACCCCAAAAAGGGAAGCAAGAACAGGGGGGAAAATGGCTCCAAAGGTGGAGGTAAAAATGACCCCTCCAAGGCGTTCCAGGCTGTTAATATAGTCTTTAAGGAACTCATTTACAAGATTCTCAACAAGATCAAGGACGATCCCTTCGTCAAATGGTCGAAGAAAATGGGCGAAGATCCGATCAAGAGAAATGATGCACTAAGGTGCGCATTCTACAAGGAGGGTGGTCACCGAACTGAAAATTTCAAAGCTCTGAAGTCACATATGGAAGAGCTAGTTCAAGCAAGGCACTTTAGCGAGTATGTTGACAAGAAAACAGAGAATATCGCAAGCAATGGTGACCAGGAGTTAGACAATGTCCTCGATGATGACACAAAACATAAGTTTGATGTCATTCATGGGGCGTCAGACCTCAAACAGATTCAGGATAATGCTGTTAAAATGGAACTCAAGAAGGTGACTGCCGTAATGGAAGCTTTTCAGATCGACCGCCAAGCTGAAAAACGCCGGTGACCAGAAGATGTTAATTACACAAAGTACATCGTGTTCACTGAAGAGGATTTGGGTGGGGTAAGGACCCCACATCAAGACGCATTAGTAATCACACTCAGGATTGCTAACTGGAATGTCGACAAGCTACTGGTGGACTGGGGGAGTTCATCTGACGTGATGTATCTAGACTTGTTTCGTAAGCTGAAATTGAATATCGTCGACCTCAAAGAAGCCATTGTTCCATTTATTGGCTTCGCAGGAAGGATTACCATACCATTGGGAAAGATCATCATGCCAGCTAGGGCAAGGAACATCTCGATGTTAATCGAGTTCTTAGTTATGGACATCGAGTCCCCATATCACGTTATTTTAGGCAGAGGTTAGATCCACGCTATAAAGGTCATACCATCCACTTATCATCAAAAGCTAAAGTGCATCACGAAACGTGGAGCGGTCAAGATCCGTGGCGACCAGGTTTCAGCTCGAAAGTGCTTATTGCAGCCATCCGTCTGAAGAAAGAGAAAAAGAAAGAGACTGAAGATACCCAGGAGAAAGTCCGAGAAGGGGTCGTTCTCTCCAAATAGCAACTACGGTGTGGTCGACCAGGGGTGGAAGAGACCAGGGTCCACCCCACAAACAAGGTCGTCGAAAACCTGGAAAAAGTTATAGCCGATGAAAACTTGATAGAAAGAAAGTTTTTGATTGGATCTGCTCTCACCGATCAGGAGAAAAGGGAACTGGTTGCACTTTTTAAAAGAAACATAGATGTTTTTGCATGGGAGCCTTACAAATTGTCTGGGATTAACCCCGGCTTGGCGTGTCACCGTCTACACGTCGATCCTACTTTCAAACCCATTACTCAAAAAGCTCATCGAACATCACCCGAGAAAGCTAAGGTGGTGGAAAAAGAGGTAGGGAAGTTACTAGATGCAGGATCCGTTAGGGAAGTTCAGTTCATTATATGGTTATCCAACCCAGTGGTAGTTCCCAAAAGCAATGGCAGTTGGAGGGTGTTCACCGATTTACCAACCTTAATCGGGCAAGTCATAAAGATAGCTTCCTTCTCCCAAAGATAGATCAACTGGTCGACGCCACAACAAGTCACGAAATGATGTGCTTCATTGACACTTACTCAAGATATCATCAGATCCTGCTATACGGGCCCGACCAAGACAAGACCTCATTTATAACCTCCGTTGGTTTGTATTGCTATAAGGTCATGCCTTTTGGCCTTAAGAACGCAAGGGCAACTTACCAATCATTGGTAACCGAGATGTTTAGCAAATAAATGAGAGAGACGATGAAAGTGTACATCGGTAACATAATCGTTAAAAGAAAAAATAAGGATGATCACCTCTCAAACTAAGCAACAACCTTTGAAATCCTCATGAAGTATCGAATGAAGCTTAATGCAAGTAAGTGTTCATTCGGGTTCCAGTTAGGAAAATTCTTAGTCTACGTAGTGAGTAAAAGGGGAATTGTGGCCAACCCAGACCAAATCAATGCTATCACCAAGGTCCAGCCTCCTTGGACATTGAGAGATATTCAGAAGCTTACTAGAATGCTTGTTGTGCTCAACCTTTTCATCTTCAAGTCTTCGGAGTGCTACTGACCATTCTTTCAGCTCTTAAAGAAAGACAAGGGTCCAGTATGGAATAAAGACTGCTCGAAAGCTTTGGAAGAGGTCAAGTCTTACCTTAGTAAGCCCTCACTGTTGGTAATTCCAGACGATGAAGAATAATTGTACCTTTATGTGGCAGTATCAAACCATGTTGTGAGATCCGCCTTAGTTTATGAAAAAGAGGGGGAACGACATCTGGTTTACTACACCAGTAAGACGCTACTAGATACTGAACAGTGGTATTTACCTCTGGAAAAGCTCGCATATGCCTTAGTGATCGCTTCGAGGAAGCTGAAGCACTACTTCGAAGCTCATTCCATGACACAAGAGGCCTCATGAGTTTCCCCGACAATAATAAAATCCCTACTGTGGATCCTTAGGCCATAAAGTCAGCTTTGGTTGGTCGTCAACATCTGTTGGTCGCAAAAAACCTACTCGGATGGATGGCCCAATAAATAGGTACATTCTCACCATTATCTCACTTAAGCCTAAGGAAGTGTGACAACACGACCTAAAAGGTACAATGAATGGAATGATACTGCTTAGGAATATTGGACTGGGACAATATTCAAATATATAAAAGGCAGAATTCTAACACTTAAACATCATTTAGTCGACTCTTAAAGCCCAAAACGATTCAAACTAAGTATGAGCCTACCTAAAGTCTACGATTGGTCAATCAATATCATTTTGGTCGATAGAAGTGCTGAGTAACCTATGAACATGTAAAATTAAAATATGTTTAGTCAGCACACACTCAAAACATAAGAAAATTACTTATTAAGAATACACGGTTATAATTGCAAAACCAAAAATAAATACATTAAAGCCTCAGAGGAGCTAGGGTGTCGAGCAATATATTCTACTACAACTGCCCTCTGACCATCGTCCAACTTCGGAGAAAATTCTTCAACATCTTCATCGAGATACTGATGCAAGAGTTGGGGAGGAATAACATTGGTCAGAATCCATTCATTATTTTTGAAAAGGGATTAATGCTATAAGCAGGACATTCGACATGGTACTTGTACCAAAGCTTGGATTCCTTTGGGGTTCTCACCTCTTTAAGAGTTCTCAGCTATCCTCGAGAAAAAGCGATGCTTTCAGCCTCCATAAGTTTTGTTGGGGTATCTGCCTAACCAGCATTGTAATCTTCCCCCCATACCTCTCTGGATCTTACCTTAAAGGAGTATCTCAGCTTCTTGACATTGTCTTTTAGTACTCCTATAAAAGATTTCAAGATCGCCACCTCCTTTTACAGAGCATCATTTTTAGACTACAGTACCTCACCCACTTGGTCGACTTCAGTCCTCGTCAAAAGCTGGGCCCTTGGGGAATTAGCTTCCTCTTGAACGGAGGCCCCTATCACCTCCATCTTCTGGAGGTCATCCTTCAGCTTTGCAATCACTTCATTCTGTTTTTTGTATCGTCTGTTCCTATCTCTTAGTGACTTATAGATTTTCACAAAGGCTTTGCAAGCTTGTAAGCTAATATCAGGTCCAAGAATTCTCCCAAGTTGAGAATTGGGAGAAATGTAGCGATCTAAATCAACAGCCTACAAACAATACATATCAAACTAGAACCAAGCATTAGCATAAATGCAAATAGAGGAACACATGAACTAAGGGGTAAATTTCATTATCACATAAAAGAAAAAGAAAGCCATTGGCCAGTACATGAAGTTTACAAAATAAAGATTGAGAAACCGAATAACGGCGGTGTGATAATTGATTAAATTAAATTCTCAAGTTTCCAATAACCCTTATTTAATTTAGAGTCTACTTTTAAATCAAATAAATACAACCCCTAAACATGCATCTAAATCAACCCATCAAAAATAAAGCATGCGACATAGTAAATATGCCGAGACACAGATTTCAGGAAAAAAAATCTTTCGGGTAAAACCTTTATTTCACTATGAATATATAAATCGTAACTTACAATTACATAGAGAAATCTGTAATGGATCAATGCGCAGCCAATCCCCAAAGACACGTAGTCTTGAACTCAGCAAGAGAATACACACAGCACCCTCCAAGGACTCGCAGCCCAAACAACAAAGGAAGAACCGCAACACTCCTCAATGACACGCAGTCATAACACTTTGTAGAGACTCCCTTAGCAATGACACGCAACCCTCGGTTGCAAAGATCTCTCCACAAAAATTGAACAATAGCAAAGCTTGTGTTCTAGGGTTCCAAAAGATTCACAAAAGCAATTGGGATTTTTGTGTGTGAATCAAAAAGATGTTTGGCACATCAAAAATCGAAGTCTTGCTATTTTTGAACTCTTAGAAACGTTTTCTCAAAAACTTGAAAAAATACACGACCGAAATAGGTATATATATATAAAAAACTTTAATATGGTAGAAAATCTCACGGAACTACTTGATTTTATCAAGATCGGATCGGTCCGGCTTGGAGGCGGATCGGTTCGACCTCTTATGGATTCGTTTTTAAAAGAGGCTTCTTCGATTTGCCTGCGATCTGGGGTATACTAGTTCTAATGAAAAGAGGATCGGTCCGGTATGGAGGCGGATCGGTCCGGAGACGGATTGGTTCTTTTTTTAAAATAGGCGGACCGATCCGGTTTACCAGAAAATAAAATATTTTTTATAAAAACATTTTATAAAAATTTCCCAATTCTAAGTATGAAACTTTAAGGGACTTAAAAACAAAACTTTACCAAGTTCATTCTTGCAGAGGTTATGATGTTAAAGACGCTTTGATATTCGGATCCGTTGATGTAGATGAGATCTTGAATTTCTTCAATGGTGTAACGGCGTACGATATACAAATTGATAATGGACAAAAATGTCCTTACAAAGATACAGGCCAACGAAAACTAAAAATTATACAAGGAAAATAGACACTCCGAGTCTACAAGATCCCTAACCTTTTACCCGATCTTCCCCAACTTTGGTCTTCCCCTTATCGACAACCTGATGTTCCTGGATAGCACCAGCAGTCCCGCCAATTGCAGTACGAATGATCTCAGTGTTGTTAGCAGCTTAGTCACCGCCCTCTCCTTATTCGTCTTCAATATAAGGGTCAGGACTGAAGGTCGAAGACCTGCAAGAGATCCAGTAGCCTTCAAAGCCTAGTCCCATCCCCTCTTAAAAGAGACCTTGCAAGCACAAGACATTTGGTGTTCAGCATCCTCATAAGCTTTATAAAAACCTTCACGATAGTTGTCATCCTTGGCTTGAGAGAGGTCGCCCTCTAATGTGGCCACCTTACTAGCCAGCTCTTACTGGCCTCCACTAACTTGAATTTCTCAATAACAATCACCTTCTGAGCAGCCCCCGAAGCATCATAGGCCTTGGACATGTCACTATTTTCACTCTCCCTTGATTAGCAAGCATTGGCAAAGGCCACTATCTCAACTTCTAAGGCTACCTTCTAGGCCTCTAGGGCCTTCTTCAGTTCTTCCTCTCTTCTGAAGCTGTCAGAATGATTGTCCAGAAGGGTACTAAAATCAGACAGCATCTGTAGAGAAAATAAAATAATAGGGAATCAAAACATAAATGAGAAATAGCAAAAAAAGAAGTAAGTAAAAGAGACTTACTAGAGTCATCCCCTGTACGGTCTTGAGGCAAGTTGAGGTGGCCCCAGCTTCGAAGACCTCTCGCGATCAGTGGTGAGCACTGACCTCTTTAGCAGGTCTGAAGCCAAAAAAGGGGAGTCGCCTACACTAGCCCCCTCAAGACTAGGGACGATGGGCCCACCAGTAAACTGCAAGTCTAACCTCTTAGCCTCTGCTTTCTCTCTCTCTCTCTCTCTTTCTCTCTATCTATCTATCTATTTATTTATCTATCTCTATCTATATATATATCTATTTATCTATCTATCTATCTTTATATCTCTTCTTCTTCTCTCTTCTTTTTTTTCCTTCTCTTGCCCTCTCCCTTTATCGGATGGGCTAGTACCACTGCCCTTGGGAGAATTTATCGTATAAATCTTTAAAGCAAGGCACCTGTTAAATAGGACTGCATGGTCATCATCATCATCAAGAACCCTCAACCTTCTCTTCTTGACTAGAGGAGCCATGTCTTCTGCTTCTTTTTCTTCATCTGTTTCTACTCCTCCTCCAACTTTTACTCCTCATCTTCTCTTTTCCTCGCTCTCTTCCTCTTATTCTTCAGAACTTTCCTCCTCAGAAGAACCTACCTCTAGAGCCCTTAAAACTGGATATTGATCGGCTGGTCGAGCAATAAAGTTAGTGCATGTGTTCTTGTATTCCAAGAGAAAGGTCACCGACCTATGATGCTCACCTTCTGCCAATCTCTCATTTATGCTCTAGACCCTCGCGAGCTCTTCAGTATTGATCTCGGTAATGTCAGGTTCTTGGTTCTATTTCAGCCTTCCTATAGTAAAAAATGAGAAGGTCACGTGGTTTTTACCCTTCCAACAGTGGAGGGTGCTACCAGTTCCTTGCAATAAACCCACTTTCCTAGTAGTCCTTGTGGGAATTTAGGAGATTTGCGACCAGAACTCGCTCAACTTTTCTCATTTTCAGATACAACAACCCCTCTTTGATTTTCTAGAATACATAACACTAATATACCTCGACAAACCCCGATCTTGTTCCATAAAGAGTATTTATCCTATGAACACCATTTATTATCTTCCATACATTGGGGGCACACTGAGTAGGAATAATTTTAAGAAATAACTTATTTGGGAGAAAAGTCAGACCTCCTTGAGTTATCAACAGGGTATGAATCCAATGTCCCCTATCCACTCTACGAACATTACGGGAAAGAGGGTCACAATCGATAATTACTCACTCAGGAGTGTTATACTTACGCCTAAATTATTGTACAGACACTACACCAAATATGCCGAATTATCACAGTCATTGACCTTGATAAGTTGGACTTGTCAAGGTCAATGACCGTGACAATTCTAGGGGTGATAACTTTTGTTGTCACGGACTTATCACGGTCATTAACCATGACAAGTTCATTAGAATTGTCACGGTCATGTCACGATCTATGGCCTTGATAAGTTTTGTCACGGTCATAAACCGTGACAAAGCCGTGACTTTAAATAAAAATTGTCACGGTCAATGACCGTGACAATTCTGGTCAGAATTGAAAAAAAATCTGCTGGGCAGTATGGCCACTGCCTAGCAGTATATTTATACTTATTATAGCAACGTTGTACCTATTCAAACATCATATATTCAAATAAAATAGAGATAATGCAAATATACATTCAAAATAATATGCATCATGATATAATCCAAATATAACTCAAATGTAACAACTTAAAACAATTCAAATAATGTCACTACATGTTTGGGGTAAGGTTAGCTCTAAGGAGGTGAGTAGGCCACACGATATACGAATTGACACACCCAACAATATACAACGTGCCTTATTGTTCGCGCAACCACAAGGGGGAATTCTCCTTCTCGGGTATCACATGCATGACGACACCTTGGATTCGATGTCTTGAAGAGAACGTCCATGAATTGTCATACCCTGGACGGTATTCGGGTCCCTCAACCCTCGCCCTATCCGCTGGCCATCAAATATGTCTAGTAAAAACACGCTCAGCCAACCAAGTGTCGACATCGGTCGGTCGAAGGGAGCCAAATAGGGGAGTGGATCATCAAAGTCCGCACGTGTTGGCGATGAAGCAGCGAGGTCCACATCCTCATCCTCCTGCACCTCCTCCTCCACCACCTTCTCCTTCATTTTCCCCTTACGGTTTCCGCCTAACGAACGCTTCATGAATGAGAACATATCTTGGACCGTCGCCTCCAAATGGAACAGCTTCGTGTCATGCGAGTCCACCGTTCGAGCCAACCCGATATCGCTCATCTCCAATCCGATGATCCTAGATTTAGCCACTCGTGAGCTCACCCCCCCCCCCTTATCATCCCCTTGCGATCAGCGCCAAGCACTTGGCTGAGTGCGTCTGTGGACAAAGATGCTTTGTCGGCATCAGACTGCGACTCATGCACTTCCTTAAGCTTTGCCTGAAACGACAAAAAGACCATGATTAGTAAAATAAGTAAATAAAAAATTATAACGTGTGACACCCCGCCTAATTAAATACCGGGCGATCACTCCTTTATTAAATTAAAATCAAGGTGAACAGTTGGTTCATTCTTAGCATCACTGTCGTAAAAATAAACTTTTCCAAATTAACACCCTAATTAATTAAGCTAAGTGTCAAAACCATTTTTTAACCTTTCTGACCAAATTATATTTTTAAAGAAAAACTTATTTATTTAATTAGTAACAACATTTTCAATAAGTAAGAATCATACAACAATTATCCTGGAACAAAATCCAATTACTTTAAACATTCAACATCCAAAATCCCAACATTTAAAACTAAATGTAAAACATACATGCTGAATAAATCCCAAAGTAACAGTACTAGAAATAACTAAAATACAAATGTCCCAACAGAACAGATAAATAGTGGAAAGGGCGACACATGCCCCTATAACTGAGAATCATAGGAGTGGAATCAAGTAAATGAAATCGTCTAAGCAAGTGGCCTGCAACTCCCACCCAAGCTGCAGCACGTTCCTTCCAAGGGATCCTAAGCAAGACGCCATGTGGCTGGGCACCTGTAGTACATACATATATATACAAAAGAGAGAGAGAGAGAGAGAAATGGGTCAGAGCCCTATAGTGTATATGATTTAAAAATTGTTTAGCAAGTATTTAAATTGATACAGGCCAATGCAACAACATATTAGTGCGACACTCTCTTGAGAAATTCTCACCTCTCTTCTAATGTGCACACCTATCGCACTAACCTTCCCAGTGATCTAACTCATCATATGTCACGCTATCCTTTCCCAATGGTTTAACTTATCTTAGATTATTCGCAGGATTCAAAATTTAACGATTCAATTGTTTGAAAAGAATATTTCAATTAGTAACCAAAGTTCTCATTTTAACTTTATTAATCAATAAAGTTTTCCAGTGTCATATTATACTATCTCAAAACAAGTATTTACAATTTGAGTCATCAACCATGTCCTACATATCAAATCACAGTAGGCAGTTCCAGATTTCAGAATTTCATATATATATTAACCACTCGTAAAATATATATATATTATAACAGCACCCCAAAATAAAACTATGGTGCGGGCATACTCTACTATCCAAATCCCATATCACTCATATTAAGGGGAATACAAATTCGGAATCACTCTCGAATTGTATTAACATATACTCAAACAATATTGAGGCGAAGCATAGATTCCAAGTCTCTAAGAGGATGGCATATGTCTGCGTCTCTTAGGACCGTCTGAACTATCACTGCGATAGCCTGTACCAAGGATATCTATACACAAACAAGATGAGGCGAAGCTTAGATTCCAAGTCTCTAAGAGGATGGCACATGCCTGCGTCTCTTAGGACCGTCTGAACTATTACATCGATAGCCTATACCAAGGATATCTATCTTCTAGGGTACAAGTCAATATCCCCCATAAAGGTCTCATCGAGATAAGACTGTCCCAGCGCGGAAACCTCAGGGATAGCAAGTAGCGTGGGCATGATTTTCACACATAGATAGTATATGCATACACAATCATATAACTATACTAATATTGCCATATCAATAATGGGTATATTCTCAAATCCCATAGTTACGACTTTTATTTATCATTATTTAGTTATCACGTATAACCGTTCACATCTTACTTTAATTTGAGGAACCTTTCCATTTACTACATAACGCTCATGGATTTATCCTCCCAAGTATAAAATTCAGTAGGTATACACATTTTTCCCAAAGTAACTCTCTTACGTGTCTCTCTCTTTAAATCATAAATTCACCGACCCTTATGTAATTATCCCAAAATACAATCTTTGCCCGACATCAAGGGTCCCAAAATCTATTCATACGTCCTACTGGTCTTCCCTATCTCCCAAGGCATTTTATTAAGGATGCCCAAGAATTATCTCACAATAAATTGAATTTAACTCATTTAAAAGGAAATAGGAGTCTGCCAGGAGGGGTCGATCGATCGAGGTCTGGGGCTCGATCGATCGATCAAGCAGGTATTGCGATTTCTGTAGAATTGCAGTTACGGGTTCTAACACATTTCTTCATCCAAATCCATATTTTTCAATCCCAAACGTCTCAAAAATTGTACTACCAACATTATATCATCCTACTAGGTATTTCCAACGTGAAGCATGAGGAATTCTATCATTATACATGGATTAACCAACCAAAAATTATTATAATTATCAAGAACCCTAGAATTCTCTTAAACATGGTTCTAACAAGTATTTCCATAAATTTTCTTCTTGTAAACATCATAATTTCGTGGGTAATTCCTCTACATGGCAAGGGTTTCCAGAATTATCAATTTAGTCATCACTACATGCAATTCCTATCTCAAATCTTTGGTTTTCTTCCATAAAAACTCATTCTAATTACTCCTAAACTAATATGAAAGATGCACCAACGAAATAAGCAAGATAAACACTTGCCTGGGATTTTTGACGTTCTGGTTTGCGGATGATTTTGGTGTGGTTGCGTTCCCCGTCGCGCGATCTACGCGTTGGTGGTGACGGCGGTGCAAACGGATGGATTTTGGGACTTGAATTTGCCTTGAGAGCTCTCTCCTTCCTCTCCTATGGCCGTTCTTGTGTTTGTGTTTTCTAACCCTAGCTGACTAACCTAAATGGCTGATATAGATTACTGATTTTCGTGGGTTTAATTACCCAAAAATGTGAAATGTTCATAATGCCCTCCCGGGGTACCACTTAGGCCTAAAAACTCCCCGAGACCCAAACTAAACCCCCGGGTACACTTTTCACACTATCTCGACCCTTTCGGACGCGTTGGCGCACTCAAAACGACCATACGAATAACTTATAAAATATTCACTTTTATTAATCCACATTTAGTCCCGACACGACACAGGCGCGTCCTGACTTAAATTTCCACAATTGTCATTTTATTCACACGTGACAATATTATAAAAATAAATCTCATATATTACTATACTCATCCAGTAATATGCAACAAATAATATATTCTCAATAATTACTAACTCTTGTCACGCTAGTAAATATTTAAAACAACATTTCGGATTAAAATTAAATTAATTTATCTCAATTAAATTTAATAAATCCTTAAATTTAAAAGCCATGAAAATACGGGGTATTACATAACGTAATTAGCAAAAAGTAAACTGTTGGATTACTTACAATCGTGGCCACGACGCTCGGGGACACCTCCTTATCCTTCCCCTTCTTCGTCCGAATAGACACATAAGTATCGAGCCTATGTGGCCTACCCCCAGGGCCACTCCCTGTCCCCTGAAATAAAATAAAATAAAAAATTAGTATCGGACCCGCAAAGTAAAATAATGCAAAATAATATATTTCTGTAGTTATAAAAAAATTAAATCTTACCATCATCCTATGCTCCACCTCGGCGTAAGACGTCCGACCGGAGTAGTGCACGTCTGTCTTTTTTGCCCAATTTTTCCTCCCCGATTGGCGAGATGCCAATTGTCTTTCCCCGATCTCATTGTCAATGAACTTTTGCCATTGTGCCAATAAGATCGGCTCCTTCGGTGGGACGGATTCATGCATTCAGATAACAGACTCTCGGGTCTTTCCAAAGTACCGGGTTCGTATATTTTTCTTTCACGTCTTGTGTTGCTCCCTCAACTGCTCCAATACGAAATCGTGTAGCTTTGGATCCAGGCTGAATTGTTCCTGTCCAACAAATACAATGTTAGTTGCGGATAAATATAAATATAAAATGAAATTGAAATTGAAATTGAAATCTAAATTGAAATTCAAATATTCATATTCATATAAATATAAATATACATATAAATATAAATACATTACCTGTAATGCCACCCAAATAGCTAACTTGAGCTCATTTGGCACTTCCCTCCAACTAGTGTACCCCGGGTCGATGATCGTCTTTATCAGCTCGAGGGATCTCACTAATAGCCCCGTTTTGTTCTTGATGGCCATTCCCAATTTGCCATATTTGGGGAGCCTAGGAGCCGATGAGCCCTCGTCGCCTCCGCTACCACCGAGCCCAGACGACATCATCATAATCAGCATCATCATCCTCGCCTTAATACCTGGAGGAGATATTTTCTGTAAAAAAAATGTTGTTATTAGTACAAATCAAAATGAATTAGAAGAAGACATGTAAATATGTACAATTACTACAAATCCAAATGAATTGTTATTAGTACAAATCATAATATGCACAATTACTAAAAATCCGAAACATCCCCACCCCCACCCCTACTGCCCACACACACGCACACTACACAAGAGTGAAAATGATAAAGTGCAAATCAATTAAAAGCATTAAAAATGGATTGATAAATTACAAATTGGAATATTTATTACAAATTGAAAAATTATTTCAAATTTGGGTTATCATAAAAAATGAATTGATATTCGGTAGGAGCAGACAAGTCATCCACACTACTATTTAGACGCTTTGGCGCGTGTAGGACAATTGACCACGACTTGTTGTTGATATACTCCGAGTAAAACACTTGGTTAACCTTTTGAAATGCACAAACAAACAGCTCCTCTCTCACATGGTCGTTGCTCTTCAACTTGTACAAGTCAACCATGATCAAATTGGTGACAGGATCAACTTTACAAGCATTTTTATCATCAACTCTTACCCAGTCACAGTAAAATACAACCTCTTTGAAGCTTATATAATCCAATTCAAATATATTTCGAATTACACCAAAGTAAGTCATTTCAGCTTCAACGAGGTTTGTATCTTTTGCGCTCGCTCGAAAGAAAGTAAGAGCCTTGTATGAAATGCCCGAGTTTTGTACATTTGTACTTTTCTCGTACACTTTTTCACTGAATACGTAACCATTCAATCGATACTTTTTGTACTCTTGTGCCACGAACAAGGGTCCAATGGCTAGATGAGCAAACCTTGATGTCGCATCACCCGTCTTTAAGAGCTGAGAATATAGATAAATTAATTAGATGGGTTGTAAAGTTTGAGTGTAATGTAACGTTATATAACGACCATTTTCATTATAATTACCTCTTGTGACAACCACAACCTAAATTCGCTGTCTAATTGTACCATTGTTTTTCGTCTTTTATTATTCTCACAGGCTTCATATTTTATGCATATTACAAAATTAATCATGTATAAAATAATCTAAAATATTCTAAAATAATGTTAAACTTACTTTTCCAGTCTTCGACATCTTGATGTGTGTCAAATAGATAACGAGCTACTTGTTCATGTTGCAAACTCGTTAATTTCACTCGTTTTCCCATCACATGATCACCATCATCGACGAACTCATCAGTGTCATTAACGCTGGTCGAGTCAGGCATATATGCCCGAGTATATATTGATGACTCCACGGTGATGTATTCCTCTGCACCAGGTTATTCTTCCAATAAGTCAAGTCAAATAAAATTGATCTCCTAGACCATGCCTTTCTTGTCTCAGTTTCATTCCCAGTTGGGGTCTTCTTATGCTTGACATTCTTAAATTTGGGATTCTTACCTGGCATATTAGGGCCACATTCAGGAGATTTACTTTCAATTTCTGAACCTGAAAGTTTTCTCGGCGGTAGCCTATGTTCAACCCCGCTCAATAAAAAAATGGAACCTTTCTCAAATCTGAAACTATGAGCCGGGGGTAAAAACCTCATATGGCAACGGTATACATTTTTTTAGCTAAAGGATAGATTAAGAGATTCAGTCTCCTCTCCACATATAGGACACCCCAAATAACCATGTACTATACAACCGAATAACATCCCATAAGCTGGAAAATCATGAATTGCCCACATCAACATAGCTTTCAGCGTAAACTCTTCTTTTCTAAAAGTGTCAAATAATTGCACACCCTCTCCCACAACTCATTTAATTCTTCTACCAAAGGAGACTGTTAGACGTCGATGCCATCACTTGGTGCCTTTGGCCCAGGTATCAATAAAGACATCATCAAAAATTCAGGTCTCATATACTATGAAGGAGGGAGGTTGAGTGGGGCTAGGATCACTGGCCATACACATTGATTCGTGCTTAGATTTCCAATTGGATTGAAACCATCTATTGATATAGCCAAACGAATGTTGCGCTGTTCTCGAGTAAAATCGGGATACTCATCATTCATCCTCCTCTAAGTTGTAGAATCAATAGGATGACGCATGAGATTACCGCCTACTTCTGCCCTAGCATGCCAAGTCATTGCCTCCGCTATCCATGGTACTGTGAAAAATTGCTTTAATCTAGGCCCAACAAGAAAATATTACATACCCGATGTTAACAAATGTAGTTCAACTGTTTTCCACTCAAACACCTTACCATTCTTACACCTAGCACACGGACACGGAAACTCTTCATCATTATGACATCTCTTTACGTATTTCACAAATTCATTAGCACTTCTGCGAAACAGATCCCCCATTCTATTTGTCTCACCCATCTACTCTTTGTATTTCAGATATCTCATCACAGCTACCACAACTAATCACCTATTAAAGGTAAGAAGCGTATATTCATGGATTAGTATAAACAAAACTTAGATTTATAGTATATTTTATTTAATTATGTCTTATTTATATTCGTTTTTTAAATTTCAAATTCAAATTCAATTTATAATAGAAATTCCTATTTCCTCCATCTCCTCTAAAGGGAGAGTGGTCATATCCCATTCAAGACCACATATTTCTATAATATACTTAACAACTCATGCACATTGCTACGATTTGAGAAAAATTCGGCAGCATATCCCCGTACTTCTCCAAGTACACGACGTAGATTGACAAGTGTGAGGGTTATTTCAATTGATCAATTGAAATAACAGTCACACTTGTGAATCTAGTATGTACCCAGAGAACATTAGGATACGACTGCAGAATTTCCTCCAAAAGTAACAACTTTAAGCCACTAAGAATATTATTATACAGAAATTATGCAGTCTCAAACTATCCAAATAGGACAATTCGAGAGATCTCATTACAGGAGTAATGACTCTCGAACGGGTCTAAGGACTATTGAATACGTACGCATAAGAACTAGGAGGCTAGTATATATGCGCACTATATGTAATTTCAAGTATGTTTCATTTAATTATCATACTATATATATATTATTCGTTATACAAAGTAATTTTCAAATAAAGTTGTAAAATCCCACCCCCATATGGACAATAATCTAGTGGTCATGCCACTTTCATTTAATCCACCCGCAATGGCAACAACAAATGTGTATCCCGTACTCCTTCTAATTCATCTACTAAATTAATTATTTTCATCAATTAAACTAACAATTAAAGTATACAACTATTAATTTACTAATTTACAATGAGGGTCAATCCTACTTGCATATGAAAGGGGCACTAATTATTAATTTACAAAAAAAATTAGCAATCAATCAATTCTTTTACAAGGGGGATTACAATATGAGGGACAATATCTAATAAACCAATAAAAATTTAATTAAAAAAAACACACACTCACATATACACACACATCCCCCCACCCCCAACCCTGCCCCCTCCCCCCACTGCCGCTGCCCACCACATGCACACACACACATATACACACGCACATACACACACGTATATACACACACGCACATATACACACACACGCATATATACACACACAAGCACACACACACACATATACACACACACACACACGCGCGCGCACAAACACCCCCTCCCCTCCCTCCAGTCCTGCCCCCCCCCCCCCCCACACGCATATATACACCACACACACACACGCGCACATTTAAACACACATATATACACACACGCACATATACATACACATATATATAAATTGAGGAGAAATAGAGAGAGAAAACATACCAAAGTTGTAGAGAGAGAGTGTGTGCAGTCACTAGAGTGAGAGAGAGAGAAATGGAGGGAATGAGAAACGGTGAGAAAAAAGAAGAGGGAGGATTTTTTTTACTGACAGAATTTTCACGGACATGTCACGGTCATTGATCGTGATAACTTTATGTGATTGTCACGGTCGTGACAACTCTACTTGTCACGGTCAATAACCGTGACAAGGCTGGCCGATTGAAGGGTTCCAATTTGACCATTTTGGTGTAGTGAGATTTACCATTTAATATCGTTGTAACTGAATAAGAAAGAAGAAACCCTAACTACGGTAACTAGTTAATACATAGAAGAAGAACCAAAGAAGAGGCGGAGACTATAATTTACAGGCGGTAACGAGGCTTTGAGAAAGCACAGAAAGAGAGAAACTTCTACTTTTGAAGCGAGAGAAGAGCTTAGGAACGGATTATGCGCAACGACCAAGTGCAATGAACAAACGATTGAGTAAGCCTCAACTGATCACCAGAACACTCAAATGATGAGTTTCGATTTCCTAAGAAGATTTTGGCTCTTCATTTCCCTTCTTAAGACAAGTGTGACCTTGTTGTAAGTCTTGTTATTACAGTGATGCCATCACAGACTCTCACTACATGACAAGGACTTGGACCTCTGACCTAGTTAAAATCTATTGGCCCATGGTTATTAACCCAAAGATTTTAGGGGAAATTATGGGATCCCACTTTTTATAATCTCATGAAAATAGCCGACCAAGATAACTTGAGTTATTTGGTTCGGGCCAAATCATGGCTTAATTCCTACACGGGCAGTTTAGCTAGAGAAGGATGTCATACCCCATAAAATTTGAAGGCAAATAATTTAATTATTTTGGGAGAAATAAAATTATTATATTAGGAGAATTTAGATTTTTTTAATTTTTTGGATTCTTGAATAATGAATTGGAGTGTACGGTTGATTCGAGAAGGGTCGAGATAGTCAAAATGACTGTATGGAAGTTGTGTTTGGGTTCCGAAGTATTTTGGACCTAGTTTGACTCGAATTGGAGAAAACAAGTTATTTTAAGTGTGTATTATCATTTAAGTTGGGTATTATTATAAATGGGCTTATTAGTCTTACGTGACAAGCCTATCTCATTTGCGAGAAAAAAGAAAACCCTAGAAAGAGAGAGAGAAAGCTAGGGAGAAGAAGAAGAGAAAGAAAAGAAGAGAAAAACCTTGGAGCTTTGGAGATTTTCAACTCAAATACATGGATTCAAGGAAGATTCAGACTCTACAACTTTGAGGCAAGTGATTAAACTTGCTAAATAATTGTGTGTGTGAGTTATTTCATAATTTTTGTGGTGTTTTAATTGATTTGAGCTTTTATGGTTAAACCCTAAAATTTGATGAGTAAATCTTGCATTTAGGGTAATATTTGTGGTTTAGATGAGAAAAATGGTGGGGATAATTTATGTGTTGGGTATTGATGATTAAGATATTGTTAGAGTATTTGGGTTTTAGAAGTGTAGGGTAAATCTTGTGAAGAGTAGAAGTAAGATTTTGGGTATAAGTCTCGTAGGATCAAATTGTACAGGACCGGACCGGTTCGTTTATAGGAGACACGGGATCGGACTGGCTATTAAAGGTTTTCTGTTAGATTTTAGGAACTGGACCGGTTCATTTTTATAAGGCACCGGATCGGTCCGATCATCAAGAGATTTTTGTATAGCTTTAGGAATCGGAGCGGTTCATTTTTTAGGACCCCCGGTCCGGTCACTGCTTTTGGCCAACTCTTGTTTTACCCCTTTTCATTTGGTTTTATTGCTTAGGGACCCTCCAATAGAGTGTAGTAAACATGTTTGAGAGATATTTTGAGGGTTCACATTTGGATATAATAGGGAGTCCACTTTGGGGGCTATAAAGGAGGTGTATAAGAGTAAATTATGTTGTTTTCTTTTAGTAATTATTGATACAAAAATTTACCACCCTACGTGGACCAATTACAAGTCAGCACGCATCATCCCATGTGGTACTAGTCTAAGTCAGCCCGACGAGTAAGGAATCCCGACCAACAAGGAAGTCTGACTAATTGCCTGTATTGACAACAAAGCGACAACAGTCTTACAACCTGTATTGCCAATGAAGTGATACCATTCATATATTTAATTCTCATTATGTATTGATGTAAATGCCTAATGAATGAAGGCATTCCATACTTTCACATGTTAACTATCAGTATCCCTCTTGGGCTATAAATAAATTGTATCACCCTCATTGCAAGGGATCGAAAATATAACTCAAGGAAATCAATACATAACAGTAGGCGTAGGCTATTCCATTAAGCCGAACCACTTTAAAAATTTCTCGTGTCTTGTTTGTTTTACTTATTTTATCTGTGATCAATTAATTAGGCCGAGTCTAGTTTTTTACATCAACAGATTAGCGCTGTCTGTGGGAACATATTGCTAAACATTTTCACTCATTCATCATCCATGGCTGAAATTCTAGAATCAAGCACCAGAAATGAGGGAATTACACTTAATCCTTCTGCTCCTCCAAACAACAACGATTTAACTGGAATCTTGGCTACCTTTGCCAAGGTTCAAGAGGCTATGCAGGACACGATACGACAGCTGGCACAAACTCTACAAGTTGTCGTTCCTACATTATTTAATCAAAGGAATATGCCACCGCCACCAACAAGGAGTGTTGGGCATAGCTGTCCTAAAAATTCAAGAGATCTTTCATACCTCCTTGGAGAAACTTCTTCTATCAGGATTACTAATTCCACTGATGGATAATCCCTAATCATAAAAATATTGAGTGACTTAGAAAGGCCTCTCATTTCGATCGTTTAGGACCGTAGGGAAATGCCCTACAAGTTGCGTCGAGAAATACTTGACGACCAAGCGATCTGAAGGAAGGTTCAACCCAATCCAGATTAAACACCCAACGAACAGATAGGTTAAGTCAAAGAGAAGGTTCACAAGAAGAAGGCTCAGTACGATCAGTTGGTCGGCATAAAAAAGCCACCACCCATAGATCTGGTGCTGGCAGTGATGCTTGGAAAGGTTCCATTCAGTGTTTGGAAGATAGATTAGGAGAAATAGCCAAGGCTAAGAATCCTCTCCAGAGAGGTTTTATTAAGGGATCCCCCTCTGTGCAAACCATCATAGATTTCCCTACGCCAACCAAGTTTAAAGCTCCAATGGTCATTATCAAGTATGATGGGAAGACTGATCCAGTTCTTCATATAGAACAATACCAAGCAGCGGCTGATATCTATGTTGTTACTAATGAGATGAGGTGCAGGGCATTTTCAGGAACAATCATTGGATTTGCTCAAATCTGGTATAATAATCTTCCTCATGGGCAAATTTCTTGATTCCAATAACTCGTCGAGCTATTTATTGGTAATTTTTGCTTTGGAGCAAATCCAATGAAGTGAGTAGCTCATTTTCTTAGTGCGAGACAAAAATTAGGAGAAAGTACCAAGGATTACATCACTCATTTCAACAACGAGAAATTAGAAGTCATTGATTATGAGGAGAAGACTACAATCACTGCCCTTATGAGTGGTTTAATCCCCGATAAACTATATTATACTCTGGAAAAAGATCCCCCCGAAGACAATGACAAAATTGATGGCTAAAGTAGCAAAGATTATGAACGCCGAAAAAGTTATGGCTTCTAAAAAGAATTCAGATGTAAAGGCGAAAGCAAAGATAGAAGGAAAGTCAGAAAAGAAGGTGCACAAGAATCATAATGAGCGCAGAAATTTGAAAGTAAAAGAAAGCCTAGATCGGCTCATAAAATTCACTAATTACACTCCTTTAACGGTGGATATACGTCATGTGTTGGAGAAAATAAAGCACAATAATGATTTGATTTAGCCTGAAAAGTTAAGGTCACCTGCTGATAAGAGGGATAAGTCCAAGTATTATGAGTTTCACAAAGAACATGGTCATACGACCAATCGGTGCATTGATCTTCAGAATGAGATAGAAGCACTCATCTAAATAGGAAAACTGGACAGATTTATTGATCGACAGGCTACTGGAAGAACCGGAGATAGAGGTCGATAGAGATCTAAATCACCTGTTAAGCCTAGAGAAGATAAGAAGAGGAACCATAATGATGATTCAGAAGACGATCTTGATCTCCCGAAGAAGCCTAGGCAGCCTGAACGAGAGGTTTTCACACTCAGTTTTGTATCCTTTGATTGACATATAATTACTGGTGGAGCTGCAGGAGGAGGAGATCATACAACTGAAAGGAAAGCTTACCTCAATGAGGCTCAAGCTTGTTTCTACATCCAGCGAATCAACCTTGTCGAGGAAGACCGACCAAGGAAAGTTAACAAGGATAAGCTCATAATTGGCTTTTCCAATAACGATCTATCTGGAGTGTTGTATCCTCATTATGATCCTTTAGTGATCAGAGCCCGAATAAAAGAAGTATTGGTGGAAAGAACATTAGTAGATAATGGAAGTTTGACAAACATTATGTTCTATCCCTATTTTGATAGTATGGGTTTAAAACTCAGCCAATTGGAGCCTTACCACAGGCCACTCATTAGATTCTCTGGCAACAAAGTATTTCCATTGGGAACAATCAAACTAGATGTATTGATCGGGACATGGTCGACGAGTAGGACAGAAAAAGTGAGATTCTTTGTATTGCAAAAAAATGTTCATTCTGCTTATGACATGATCATGGGGAGAGTTGGTCTAAAGAAATTCGAAGTTGTACCTTCTACTGTTCATCAATGCCTAAAACTCCCAACCAACTTCGAAGTGGGAATAGTAAAAGGAGATCAAAAAGTAGCTGGGGAATGCTACTATGCATATGCTGAGGAGGAAGATATGTTAGAAGTAAAAAGGAGAATCACCACTTATCAAGTGCATATGTCTGAGCCGAACAACGAATTTGAGGTTGAAACCTTAGATCTAAGAGATGAATCTGAGCTTGTAAAAGGCCAAGTGATGGAAGTAATAGAAAGCATTGTTCTGGACGATGATAAACTAGAACGAACCACTCAAGTAAGAGAATCACTGGAATCGGCTCTTAAATAGGATTTGGTAGCTTTCTTGAGACAAAGAAAATAGGTGTTAGCATGGAGCCATGAAGATATGCCTGGTATAGACCCGAACTTCCTATGCCATGAGCTTAATGTGAATAACGAGGTCAAAATTGTGAAGTAACGAAGAAGATTTTTTAGTTCGAAGAAGAACCAGGCTATACAAGAAGAAGTGGAGAAGCTTAAAAAAGATTCCTTTATTGAAGATGTGAAGTACCCGAACTGGTTGGACAATGAAGTTATGGTAAAAAAGAAAAATAATAAGTGGAGGATGCGTGTGGATTTTACTGACTTGAACAAAGCGTGCCCAAAGGATCATTTTCCTTTGCCATGAATTGATCAACTCGTGGATGCCACTTCGGGGCATAAGCTGTTGAGTTTCATGGATGCATATTCTGGTTGTAACCAGATTAAAATGAAACCAGAAAACAGAGAAAGTACTTCATTTATTACCCCACGAGGAACTTATTGCTATAATGTTATGTCATTTGGTCTAAAAAATGCAGGTGCCACATATCAAAGGCTGGTGAACAAAGTATTTGAGGAGCAGATAGGCAAGAACATGGAGGTGTATGTTGATGATATGTTGACTAAGAGCAAAAAAGTTATTGATCATATTACCGACCTCAACCAGGCGTTTGATCAATTGAAAAAGCACCAGATAAAGTTAAATCCCACTAAATGCGTCTTCGGAGTTCAGGAGGGAATGTTCCTCAGATATATAGTAAATCAAAGGGCATTGAAGCTAATTCAGATAAGATTAAATCTTTGATCGAAATGCAATCCCTGACCTGTAAAAAGGATGTTCAAAGGCTAACGGGGCACGTAGCAGCACTCAATAGATTTGTGTCCTGAGCAACGGACATGTGTTTTCCATTCTTTAAGGTACTCAGAAAAACCTTTGAATGGAACGATGAATGTGAAAAAACCTTCCTGGAATTAAAGAAGTACCTAGGAGCACTGCCACTTCTCTCCCGACCAGTATTGGGAGAAAAGCTGTAGTTGTATCTGGCTATCTCTGAATCAGCTGTTAGCTCTGTCTTGATCGGGGATTATAATGGAGTTCAAAATCTAGTTACTACACTAGAAAAGCTTTTCGAGGATTAGAAGTCAGATATCCCAGATTGGAGAGATTAACATTACCCTTAATTGAGGCCAGTAGATGAATGGAGCCATATTTTTAAGCTCACACCATAGTGATATACACTAACATGCCACTGAGGTAAGCTTTGCATAAGCTAGAGAAATCTGAGAGATTGATGTATTAGGTTATGGAGTTAGGGGAATATGACCTTGTATACGAACCAATGACTGCTTTAAAAGGCCAATTTATGGCAGATTTTATTGCAGAATTCACTTACCCAAAGGTCCCCGAGCAATAAGGGATTCTTACCGAGTAACATGCAGGAGTCAATAGACCTACTGAAGGTATGCCCAACCAACTCCAAATAAGGGAAACTGCAGAAAAAGTTACCAACGACCAATCAGAACCCTTCACTGGAGTGCAGGAGATGAAGAAGAAATATGTGGAGGTGAAGGATAAAATCTTCCATTAAGGAATTCTGACAAACCAAGTGTTTGATAACAATATTCCCATATGGAGTTTGTATATTGATGGGTCATCTTATGCAACTAGATGTGGAGCTGGAATCATTCTCAATACTCCAAACGAGCTAGATATAAAGTACGCTATACGATTCCAATTTCAAGCCTTCAATAATGAGGCAGAGTATGAAGTTGTGATTATTGGTTTAAATCTAGCCAAACCACTGAATGTCGAGCAAGTTGTGGTATACAGTGATTCATAGTTGGTGGTAAATCAGGTGTTGAACTTATATGCAGCTAAAGGAGAATGGATGACCAAATACTTAGCCAAAGCTTTGGAGATAATTTCCACTTTGCTAGCTATCCATATGATCAGAATTTTAAGATTAGAAAATGCCCGAGCAGACGCACTTGCTCGGCTAGCTTCAGCAACCAAGATTGAGCTGCGAAGAACTATTCATATTAAGCTACTTGTTAATAGGAGCATTGATGAAGATCTGATGGTTAATTTTATTGCAATTAATATGGGGCCATCTTTGATGGATCCCATAAGAGCATATATTGAAGAAGGAATTCTTCCAGCCGACTTACTTGAAGCTAAGAAGTTGAAATATAAAGCCTCAAGATACGTACTAGATGGTGGTGTGTTATATATAAGAGGACTAACTGGTGGTCTACAATGGTGTGTGCATCCAGAAGAAGTGAAAGATTTGATTTAAGAAGTCCATGAAGGATCCTGCAGAGCCCATATAGCAGGAAGAACGTTGTTGTGAAGAATTCACACACTGGGGTACTACTGGCCAACTATGCGGGCAAATTGTGTAGCTTTTGCCAAGAAGTGCGATAAATGCTAGAGGTTTTCCAGCATACACAAGAGTCCACAAGCTCTTCTAACACCCATCACTTCACCTTAGCCCTTTGCTATGTGGGGAATTGACTTGGTCGGGCCTCTGTCGACCACCCGAGAAAGGTTCAAGTACCTGGATGTAGCTGTTGATTACTTTACTAAATGGGTGGAAGCTGAACCATTGATTGATATGTCCTATGACAGGGTTTATTAGTTTATTTAGAAAAATATCATATACAGGTATGGTTTTTCCTATGCCTTTATCACTGATCATGTCACATAATTGGACAACGATGAATTTACCGACTATTGCGTTAAATCCAATGTCCAAAAAATCCAATCTTCTCCTGGCCATCCTCAAAGCAATGGCCAAACAGAGGTAACTAATAGAACTTTGTTGAATGGGTTGAAGAAAAAGCTGGAAAGAGCTAAAGGGAATTGGATCAATGAACTGCATTTTGTCTTGTGGGATTACCGAACAACTTCCAAAATAGCTACTGGAGAAACTCCCTACCTATTAGCATTAGGTACTGAAGCAGTAATTCTTGTCGAGATAGGTTTACCTACGCACATAATTCTTAACTTCAATACTCCAGTCAGTTATTTGATGAGAAGAATGGACTTAGACATGCTGGAAGAGGTACGTGAAGATGCAGCGTTAAGAAATGCAGCTTATCAACAACGAACTGCACATTTTTATAACAAGAGGGTACGATTGAGCACGTTTTGAAGAAGGTGATTCATAAGAACAATAAACTTGAAGCCAATTGGCATGGTCCTTATTGTATTGCAGCAGTCGTCCAACCAGGCAGATACCGAATTGAGACTTTGGAAGGGGAAGAATTCAAGAACCCATGGAATGCAGAACACTTGAGGAAATACTATAAGTAATGTAATTCTGATGTAATTAATTCATTTCAATATTAATGAGAATATGACTTCCCCCCAATTTTTTTTGGAGTACTAGTGTTATGCAGTACATTGCAAACATTACAAAGACCACCAACAAAGTTGGTCGATATCAATAAAGGCCACCAATAAAGTTGGTCGGTATCAATAAAGACCACTAACAAAGTTGGTCGGTATCAATAAAGGCCACCAACAAAGTTGGTCGGTATCAATAAAGGCACTAACAAAGTTGGTTGTCAAATACATAAAAACCATGCAAGGAAAAATTGTAAGTCCTAAATGCGACTCGGATGAATAATTTTCATCTAAACTGGGCTAAAAGATGGACAAATGTTCCACTCATGCCTGGGAACCGAGGTAACTAATGTAATTACCAAAAAATTTAGGTACATTAGTAGAACCATGGTGAAGTATTGGTAACTGGTATGATATTTAGGATAATCCTAAGGATATCAATAAAATCGATGAAAAACTAGAGATTAACTAAAAGTTGATCCATTCATAGTCAAAGACTAAAAAGACATTCATATACGCAGATATTAAGTAAAAGTTGATCCATTCATAAAATAATCTTTTCATTAAATCAAATGATTACATATTGTTGCTTAAATATGCATAAACAAAATATAAAGCCTTATTCTACAGGACGTTTTCCTTCAGCCTTATTGAGAACGCGTGTAATATCGATTTAAATTAAATTCGCAAGATTCCAACTAACCCTTATTTAATTAGAGTCTACTTTTAAATCAAATAAATTCAGCCCTTGAACATGCATCTAAATCAACCCATCAAATATAAAGCACAAAGTTAAGGAAAAATCCCCGAAGGGAAAAACCTTTTATTTCTAGAACTTTAAAGAATTTACAAGACCATTGACTTACATACAACCTAATAATCGCCCACAAGTGTAACGCACGGTGTTTTCGGTAAACCTTCAAAGCAACGGCTAGAAACAGTGTGACACAGAAATACCCGCAGGTGTCGGTTCCTCTGTCGGCGGCTGGAAATATCCCTTTCCAGGAGGGCTGCAATGAAGAAGAGAACGACTTCTCCACAAGGGTTGAACAAACCAAAGTTGTGTTCTTGGGTTACCAAAAAGATTCACAAAGGATTGGCAATTGTGTGAATAAAAAACCTAGAGTCTAGGGCTCAATAGGTGAAGACTTAGAGTATTTAGGACTCTGAATATCGTCTTGAAAAGTCTTAAATAAGAAATGTTGACTTTAAATAAGAAATGTTGAGTTTAAAAAATCTCTGCAGATCTGGCGAAGTTTATCCCAGGCGGACCGGTCCAGATCGGTTCTTTTATTCTGAGGCGGATCGGTCCGGTTGTGACCGGATCGGTTCTTCTATTCCAGTCTTCATCGGTTCGCTTGCGGTCCGGGGTATACTGGATCTGCATCAAGCGGATCGGTCCGTTTGAGGGCGGATCGGTCCGTTGGCGGATCGGTCCGGTAGGGAGGCGGACCGGTCCGGCTGTCAGGCTTTGATTCCTCTTCTTCTTTTGATATTCGAATCCGTTGATGAATGTATGAATCTTAAATTTCTTCAACGGTGTAACAGCGTGCGACATAATAAATTGTTAATGGACAAAAATGTCCTTACAAATCTCTCCCTATGTCTATGCCGGTACATACATAAAAATAAACATCCGAATTATCAAAACAACTAAAAATGCCTATACAAATCTACCCTTCCATGAACCCAAAACTGCAAAGATACAATTGAATAAGACTACAGCGTTTGGTCTTCAATACTTCAAGAATCTTAACACTTTTCTCATCAGGGTGTGCAATCCAATGATAATCCATGTAGTACCTACACACATGAGACAAAGCAAAATACCAAGTGACATATCGAGTTTGAAATGAGATAATATATGATAAAAACATAAGCAACATCTCAAAAACTCCCCCAAAATTCAAACTCCCCCATAATATGATAATTCTTTCTCCCCCTTTTTATGATGTCCCCAAATAGACAAATGAGAAGAATGAATCAAACAAGCAAAATCGGGGTGTCACGGTATACAAAAAAAAATACACAAACTATTTTTGAATTTTTTAAGATTTTTCATACAAAGATAGGATACCAATATGAACAAAAATGATACAAAAATCACACCATGGATTTAGACTCAAACAACCAAGTCATGGAAATGGAATGAATGGGTGTGAACACATTCGATAGGAAAATCAACTCAATCAATCATATGTGCACGATGCATACGTGTACTCCTAACGAATGAACATCAAAGGTAACCTTAGGTGTAAAAGTTTGTTGAATTTAGATGACATCGTCTTATACAAATCAACAAATCAAAGCCAAATGATTTCCACACCAATAACGTCCAAAACTATATAGCGCATTTTCAAGAATTTCAAGGACGTGCAAACCCGTTTTAATTTCTCCAACCAAACTCCCTCATATATATATTCTTTTAGAGGTGTATAAACTAAATTCTCAAACTTTGGAGAATTGGTGCAAAAACCTAAATGGTCCATAATTGGCATGAAATTCTTTTTATTGCCCTTAAATTTTTCGGGCTCTTTTAACCTCTTTGGACCTCGAATAATAAAATTCCTCAATTTTGTAGGTCCTTTTTAACGGTGGCTTAGTATTCGCAAAGGCAAAATGAACCTTTCGCAGCCCTTCCCCGTTTTCAAACAAAGCACACAAACTCACAAAACGGTTTTTATATGCACAATATCCTTATCAAAATTTTATCGCGCTTGGTTCATTTTAAGGACGGGATTGAAGTGAAAACACCCAACCAACATGTGATAAGACAAGCACAATAATCAAACAAATTCGTGCAAGTGTGCATTAAAGGAAACATGAGTCAAACATGTAGGAAATGACACTTAATCACATCTTAATGACTCCAAACATTATAAATCACATGGGTGAATTGACCTATTGTCTCAAAACACTATCAAATAGTCACATGAAAATAATGGAATGATGTAGTGACTTGGTCATCCAAAGTGTTCATCCATAAACGGTGCAAACAAAATACAAAAATCCTTTTGGATTTTTTCAAAAAATTTGTCAAAAAAAAATCTTTTTGTATTTTTCAGAATTTTTAAAACAAAAATATATACAAAAAGTACACATGTCATAACACTAGCAAACAAGTATAAATCATGAAACCACAACTAGTGTATGACAAACATGCAAACACAATCATCTATATGATATGGCAAGTGAAGAATCATGTGCAAGCAATCGGGAATCAACTTGTCTAAAATCTAGTGCCTCTAAGAGTGATTTCCTAACCCAAATAAGTGTGAAACGTCGTATGGGGGCTTTGGGAACCACGGGAACACTAGACATAAACTTCCTAGGACATCTTCCAAGATCAAAACAAAATCTCCTAAGGTGACCTTTCCTACCACAATGTGAACATGTGTAAATGGGAGGAATGTTACCTAAAGTGTGATCTTTTCTAACATCCTTGGACTTAGTTGACCCTCTAAAACAAATAATGGTTTTGGCTTTAGCACTAGAAGCATGAGAACAAGATGAGCCATTACCATCACTATCAAACCTACTTGAATCGTTTAAATCATTTTTCAACTTCAAAATATTTGATTCAAGCAACAAATTAGACTCTTCCCAAGACAGGGATTGCTTTTTCAAATTTTCAACAATTTCTAAAAGGGCATCCCTCTCCCCCTCAATTAATGCAAACTTTTCCCTAAGAGTCTCTTCACGTGCCACAAACTCATTGATTAAAATATTTCTTTCATCTTTGGCACAAACACAAACCATCGAATTTTTAAGGTCCTCTAAACCCTTCTCTAAAACTAGGACTCTGTCATCACTCTTCTTCTTGGACAATATTAAAGAAACAAAGTCATGGTCCAAGGAAACAAGTTTTTCACGATAAAAATCTCTTTGATTTTGAACCGTTTGCAAAAGATCCATCGCGGATTTAAAACGAGAATTTTCTTTTTCCAAAACATTAATTCTTTTGCAAAGTTTCAAATTCAGACTTTTTAAATTTTCAGCATGGTCGTGAACTTTTTCAAAAATAGGCTCCTCATTAAACGGGCGTACCATTGAAAAAAAAATGCGATTTTTCACAAAACTGATTTAAAAAAAATCAATATCACACAATTTTTGCGAAAAATAGGAATACGCGATAAATTTGCGCAACCTGCTCTGATAGCAATTTGACGACGTGAGAAGTCAAATTGTATCAAAAAAATAAATCCTCGAAAAATCAGGATCACGCGATAAATTAGCGTAACCCGCTCTGATACCAATTTGAGAACGCGTGTAATATCGATTTAAATTAAATTCGCAAGATTCCAAGTAACCCTTATTTAATTAGAGTCTACTTTTAAATCAAATAAATTCAGCCCTTAAACATGCATCTAAATCAACCCATCAAATATAAAGCATGCGACACAAAGTTAAGGAAAAATCCCCGAAGGGCAAAACCTTTTATTTCTAGAACTTTAAAGAATTTACAAGACCATTGACTTACATACAACCTGATAATCGCCCACAAGTGTAACGCACGGTGTCTTCGGTAAACCTTCAAAGCAACGGCTAGAAACAGTGTGACACAGAAATACCCGCAGGTGTCGGTTCCTCTGTCGGCGGCTGGAAATATCCCTTTCCAGGAGGGCTGTAATGAAGAAGAGAACGGCTTCTCCACAAGGGTTGAACAAACCAAAGTTGTGTTCTTGGGTTACCAAAAAGATTCACAAAGGATTGGCAATTGTGTGAATCAAAAACCTAGAGTCTAGGGCTCAATAGGTGAAGACTTAGAGTATTTAGGACTCTGAATATCGTCTTGAAAAGTCTTAAAAAACTACTCCCCGAAGTTGGCTTTAAACAAGAAACATTGAGCCTAAAAAATCTCTGCAGATCTGGCGAAGTTTATCCCAGGCGGACCGGTCCGGATTGGGGGCGGATCGGTCCGATTGACCGGATCGATTCTTTTATTCTGAGGCGAATCGGTCCGGTTGTGACCGGATCGGTTCTTCTATTCCAGTCTTCATCGGTTCTCTTGCGGTCCGGGGTATACTGGATCTGCATCAAGCGAATCGGTCCGGTTGAGGGCGGATTGGTCCGTTGGCGGATCGGTCCGGTAGGGAGGCGGATCGGTCCGGCTGTCAGGCTTTGATTCCTCTTCTTCTTTTGATATTCGGATCCGTTGATGAATGTATGAATCTTGAATTTCTTCAACGGTGTAACGGCGTGCGACATAATAAATTGTTAATGGACAAAAATGCCCTTACACTTATAAATAGGATCCACGCCAACTGGAGGATCATCCAAAGTAAAAGGAGAGTTGATGAAGTTGAAATTCTGAAGCATGCTGGTGTTGCTGCTAGTGGGATAATCAATCAGATGAAGAGGTCAGACGATCTCTAGTTCATCATGTAGTTCGTAATCCCCTTAAGTATTTTGAAATCAAATAGTGAGGAATACAATCAACAGGAATCCAATTAACATCTAACTTAAATGGAGGATTGTCAAGCTGCAACAAGCCCAGATTATACCAATCCCACAAAGAATTGTTCCGATCCACCTTCATCACGGTTAAAGAGTTCATCCAACCCCATTTATAGGACTCGTTCTTAGCATGTTGAAGTTTATCATCAAGATGCCCCAGAGCTTCATTATACCCATCCATCCAAACTTCTCTTGGCCTTTTGTGGAATTGAAAGGTTAATTTATCAACCTGCGACTGCAGCTTCTTAAGTACTCCATCCTTAACCTGTAATTGGGAAGATTGAGTGGATAATTATTCAGACAAGGTCTGCAACTTCTGGGACATCTCAGTAATAGCTCGGTCTTTAGCTTTTAACTGCGCAGCTTGATTGGCAAGGGCGTGTTAAGTCCTAACCTCTTCTGTGATTCCTCAACCATGCTTATTTCTTTCTCAGGAGGAAGATGCAGGCTTAATCTTTTTAAGGCTTCTAATTCATCTCTTAATGTCGCATTTTTAGCTTCTAAAAAGGAGTAACCTTCATCAGTAATAGCAATAACAGCTCCAGAGGCAGACTTCAAAAGATTCACTTCATCCCTCTAAATATTTTTCTCCTCTTCTAAGAGTTTGGCAATAGTTCTAATTTCTTTAACTTCAAGCTTAAAGAAGAAATTCCTTTTTATTGTAAATAGAGACAAATTTGTCAAATCCCCGACCTACACTTAAGCTTCGATACTTTTGCTTATGGCTGTGATGCAACAATGCAGTAGATTCTTTATGTTATTATTGAAGTTATTCTATCATCTTATAGTAGGCAACATTGTTGGCTACCGCCCGATAAAGTAAGTACTTAAAATATTTATAGGCTTCTTTATCCTGCTTTGATACATCATCACCGAGCAACTGAATAATTTCTTCTTCGGACAAGTCCGTATGACCTGCTTTGAAAAAAGGGCACTTCCTCAGTAGCTCGGTATCATGGGAAAACAATTATTCCATTTTCTCTATAAACTAGCAAAAAGAAATGACCACTAATCAACAATAAGAATGGGGAGAAGGTATAATTAGCAAGAGACAAAAAGTAATAAAAGGTTCTCTTATTGATAACGAAGAGTTAAAGTACAATAAAAAAGAAGAAAAGGAAATAAAATATCAAAAAGGGCATATGCCGAATAATTTTAACCTTCTCCCTATCACTCTCAACCTTCTTATCCAACTCAGAAGAAGAGACTATAGGCTGGAGTAGCTCTGTTTGTTCGACTGGAGGAAGAGAAGATTCAGTGATTTTAGGTTGATCGATAACAAATTCAACCACTAGAAGATTCTCCAGAACCAACTTCATCTTTAACCCCATCCTCAATGACTGGAGGAGGACCATGAACATATCTCTGAAAAAGTTCAGAGCCTTCAACTGTGTTCAACTCCTGAAGAACAGCAGCCCAACCATCTCTGAAGCATATTATTTTTGCATACTCAATCTGAGCATAGGCAGTAAAAATGGCTTTGTTCCAGCCTTTGTCCTAACCAGCACTGAAGGAAGCCTTCATAACAGACTTTCTCTTATATCTGGCAGAGGACACAAGCTCTTCAGCAGCCTTTACCCTGCGCTTAACTTCCTATGTTTTATGCTCAACCTCCTTCCCCTTGCGCTCAACTTCTTTGGCCCTGTGCTTAGCTTCAAGGGCATTCTTATCAAACGTTTACCGAGCAGTCTCAGCTGTCTTCAGTTTATCTTCTCAATCACTCTTCTCAGTCTCCAATGCCTATTGAGATTTGATCAGAGACTTCTTCAAACCAACCAAGGCTTCCTCCACATCATTTAAAGAAGAAGCCCTAATTGTATCATCCTTCTCCAGCATATTATTGAAGTGTACTAAGAATTGCAAGAGATTAAGATTAAGATGAGTATATGGGAAATATAAAAGATAACCAAAACAAGAAAATGGAAACTACTTACTGATGAAAGGCTCTGGGCAACCAATTCAGAAACCCTACGCTCTAGCATCCACCCCCCTGTGGTCTGGAAGAGTACCAGACTTGATCAACTTCCTAGCCAAACCAGGAGTAATAGTTATCAAAGGAGCAACATCAGAAGAGGGTAATTCAACCAAGGACAGTTGATCAGTCACCTGGTCTACTTGCTTCTCTGTAATCCCTCTCATAAGTCTCCTCAAAGGAACTTCAACATCTTTAGGAGCTGCATCTTTGGGGGGCTGGGACTTTAGGGGATGGGTCTTTGGGGGCTGGGTCTTTGAGAACTGGGGACTTCTTAACATCCCCTGTTTTCTTCTTGGCTCCTTCACCAGGTGCTTGAGAGCCAGATGTACAACCATTGAGAAGGTCAGGAAACTTCTTCTTTTTCATGATTTCAGATGGAGGAGTGTCTGAATCAACAATAACCTCTTGATCAAGATCAATTACCAGAACAGGAGAAGCAGCAGGTCTGACAATAAAAGAGGAAATAATGTTTTTATATTGAAGCAAATAAGAGGCGGACCTAACGTCTCCTCAGCAACTACCTTGTGAGGCCTCCCAGATAAACTTCAACTCTTTTAAATTTACTTCACTCTCTTTGGGGGACTTTCTTTTCTGGTCAACTGCAATTTAATTTATAAAGCAACAGTTAGTATAACATTTTATCAAACATAAACAGGGCAAAATTACTAAAACACAAAACAACCTATTCCGCTGCTAAAGCGCGGACATCTAGGTCCTCTGTATTTAGCACCTCCAAGTAAAGGGGCATGTTGCCAATTTTTTACAACTAACCCATGATCAAAATATTCCATATTAGAATCAAGGAGGTTAACTACTAAAGCTTTAGTAACTGCCCTAGTTTTCAAATAAAGAGTGGTATCGCTAGTTACCATTTATAACAAAACATTATTTCTGGAATTCCTATATGGGTTCCATAGATTTGATTTAACCTATAAAATCCATTTATAACTCTCCATGTTTTAGGATCCAGTCTTGCAGGTACAATGTCAAAATATCGATAAAACTCCAGACACGGGGGATTGCAAGGAAATGTGAACCCACATTCAGTAATAAAGATGGAAGGGAACCAATGGCCCTCAGTAAGAGAGAGAAAATTAGAAGGAAAAGCGGGATGTTCCAATAAAACCCAAGATGAAATATTAAAGTCGATTATGAACTTATCAAGTGACTCGATCGAATAAACTATGATAAAGAAAACAAAGAAAAAGGGAAGAAAAATTATTACAAAGGTTTAAGGATTCAGCAAGAACTGAAGACAGAAAAGAAAGAGGTCGCACGAAAAACCAAAGAACACAACGACAAAATTAGAAATGAGAGGTATCAAATGATCGAAGTTTTACCGCTCTTTTTATAAGACGCATCAACAATTGGAAAAAGTAATGATTAAAGTCAACGACGGTTGGGTTTACGACGGTTAACGAAGGAAAAGTCAAAGATACCCCATAAAAGTTCGCTAAAATTTGAAATATTTACAAAATTGCCATTCGCGCCTAAAAATCGTCAATCAAGTGGATAAATTTCACAAGTCTGGAAGGTCTGCAGCCAACCAAACAACCCGAACTACTGTTAAAGAATAATATTTCACACTTTCGCATGAGCTCTAAGTATGAAACATTGGGGGCTTCTGTTGATGCACACATTTACCACCCTACGTGGACCAATTATAAGTTAACATGTGTTATCCCATGTGGCACTAGTCCAAGTCAGCCCGATGAGCAAGGAAGCCCGACCAACTGCCTGTATTGACAATAAAGCGATAACAGTCTTACAACCTGTATTGCCAATTAAGCGACAACATTCATATATTTAATTCTCATTATGTATTGATGTAAATGCCTAACGAATGAAGGCATTCCATTATTTCACACGACAACTATCAGTATCCCTCTTGGGCTATAAATACATTATATCACCCTCGTTGCAAGGGACCAGAAAAACAACTCAAGGCAATCAATACATAACAGTGGATGTAGGAAATTCCATTGAGCCGAACTACTTTAAAAATTTCTTATGTCTTGTTTGTTTTACTTATTTTATGTGCGATAAATTAATTAGGCATATTCTAGTTTTTTGAATCAACAGTAATCCTCCTAGAAATGAGGATTCTTTTGAGAATGATTACAGGCTATTATGGAGGCATATTTGGGAGTTTATAATGATGGATTCTTCTATAAATTCTTCGAGTTGTAGGAATTTACTTAATGCCAATTATGGACTAGGTGAGAGAGAAATATTGTGTGTCCTTAGTGATGATTAAATTGGGCGATTAGTCACATGTTAGGTGTGATGGATTAGTAAGTTTCAAGTGAGGGATTGAATAGTAATATGGATTTGGGAAGGCATGTGAGAGTGTAACGGTTAGTATAATGAAAGTTACATATATATAGCTGGATTCCTTACTTTTTACATATGAGCTTAAGATAATATGTGTATATATATATGGTATGTATGTATATACCTTATATGATGGTTTGTATGTAAGATGTGATCTAATATGTATATATCTTGTGTGTATGTTATATACATTATGTGCTTCATACCCCTCTAGTGCTATCATGGGAAGTTGCGCGATGTGGGTGAATCCCCCTAGCTTGAGGAGCAGGGAGAGTATAATTCCCAGGTCATAGATCCATTATTTTACCGTGCGTGAGGTAGGGGTAAGACGTCTTGGGTATGATTCGTCTTGCTCTCAGGTTAGGAACTATGGTCGCTTCCCATTCATTATGATTAGGTTTATACCAAGTCGGTGTGACAGTTCGACCGCTGGTAATCCCGAGACATGTGAGCGATCCCTTGGAAGATGATAGCATCGTAGAGATTTTTAGTATACATATTACGTGTGAATGTATGTGTACTTATTGAGAATGATAAATCATGTATAATACGTGCACGTAATATTATACAAGCTTTATAGATAGTATGTGATATCTTAACGTTATAAACTAGAGAAAGTTATAAAGATGTATATTATTTCATGTCTTTTGTAGCATGAGAGTGTATGAGTATACCCTTATGCCTATGGACTATAAGTAATTGGGTACGTACTTTGGATCGAGGGCCTAACGGATTCCCACTACCGACAATGTTAGGTGGTAGTGTATCGGGAGGGGTTTCTTATTTGGATTTCGCTTTGTGAGACGTCCCACGGACGAAACTTAGCGTAACGTTGGGCTTGGGGAGATTTTTGGTCTTTAGTTCTTAGGTATAAGTGAAATAGTGGGGCTATATTACTAGCATTAATGATGACGAGTGACATCTTATGCTAATATTTTGTGAAGTTAATAATTAGAGACCGAGAAGATATAATTTAGGGATATTATCGTATAAGTTTAGGTGTAAGCGTAGGAGATGATAGAAATAGCAGAGGGATGGTCACGTTAGAGATAATGAGTTACGTGTGACACCCCGCTTAAAATAATAATGGGTGGCCATCCCTATACCAATTTAAGTCAGGAATCCAAGTGGATCATTCTCAGCATCTACTGACGATACTAAATAAACATAGCTAACTACCCAATACTACAATAAGCGGATGCCAAAAAATTTCAAAACCACACAATGAACCATCAAACCAACAACATAATTTCTACAGAATAAGGTAAAATGTACACACGTACAACAATAAAAGGATGTACTCAATATAAAACATAACAAGTACACTAAAAGAAGTACACCCGAATAAGTTTTCGGGTAACAGATAATACAACAAACCAGAGGAGAGAAATATACAAGTACAAAATATAACTCATGGGTATAAACCCGAAACACAAAATGAATCCTATCTAGATTTACAAATGGTAGGAAGAGCCTATAACAAAATCCCGCAGCAGTCCGCATCTGCTACGGCTCCCAAGACACTGGATAGAAAGGCATCATCAGTATCCTTACAGTGGGACACCTGAAGTATATAATATATATATATATATAGAAAGAGAGAAATATAAACGGGTTAGAGCCCAAGGTGTGAAAACATTTATAGCAAGTGTATTAAAATGCATAATAATTTTAAATGTATAATTTCATAATTAAAGTGGATTCGCACTCTCGTGAGACTCAAACTCACTCCTCGACTAAAGCGCGCACCTAAGCGTATGCAAATGAACCTTAATTAAACTACCCAACACCTTCTAGGGATAAATCAATATTAATCTACACATAAACTACACCCGCGTAACTCACTAACTCAAGTATAAACCCAAAATCTTCTCATTCTAGCATACCTTAAGTTTACGCTCAAACTTATATATTAGCACATACATATTCATACATCTTATTAGAAATAATATATTTCAAATTCTTAACTTGAACAAGTTATTAGCTTCATAATATTCACTCGTCATCTTTGTAGACTTCTAAAGTAATGTCACACTATAACTTACAAATCCGAGTACTAAGAACTAAACTTCTCCCCACCCCCAACACTTATCTACGTTTTGTGTGTGGGACGTCTCGCAAAGAGAAATCCAAACAAGGACCCCCCCCGAGACACTACTCCTTGACAATGTTGGTCATCGAGATCCATTATGTCCTCGGTACACGACACACCTAACATCAACTACCTATTCTGAATAATTATCTCTAATTACCCAAATAAGATATCGCATTCCCTAGGATATATATAACTTTTCTCTAGTTATAAAACATAACCATTCAACCCTATTGAATATGTACACATATCACGCATAACGTGCACTTAAAATAACCAGAACATATTCACTTATAGGATATAAAAATATGCTACATAATGTTATCATCTTCCAGGAATTACTCACTTTATCCCAGGTTACCAGCCACCGGACTATTATCACACTGCCCTGGTAATAAAATAAAACACAACACGTGGGAAGCGGTCATAGTTCCGAACCTGAAAGTGAGAACGAATCATACCCAAGACTTCTCACCCAGAATGAAAATTACACAAAAAATAATGGATGACTATGACCTGGGGACTATACGCTCCCAGCTCCTCAAGCTAGGGGCCTCAACCACATTGCGCAACTTCCCAGGATAGCACTGGAGGGTATGCTCACACAATATATATATATATATATATATCATTCACGCTAGATATATATGCGATCACATCATATATAAAAACCATCACACAAGGTATATACATTCACGCCATACACACACACACACACACACGGCGTGTGTGTGTGTATATATGGCGTGAATGTATATACCTTGTGTTATGGTTTGTATATATGATGTGATCGCATATATATCTAGTGTGAATGATATATATATACGTACTATCTCCAATCCGTATGTATAAAGGAAAAGAATTCGACTATATGTATGCAACTCTCATTATACTAATCGTCGCTATAACACATACCTTCCCAATGCATTTTAATAATGCGGTCTCTCACTTGAAACTTATTCATCCATTTCACCTATGATATGAATAGTCTCCCAATTTGATCAACATTACAGATACTATCATATAACTGAATGTATATAACAGTCCTCATCCACACACCATCTATATCCGTATGCACATCGATATACAATAATTATTCCGGCTATGCACATAACTGATAGTCGATAAACCTCAAGCACAATCCTAAATTCATTTCATGATCCCATCACGCATTGGAATACCTATCGTTAATCACACTTAGATATATAGTAACTACCCCGACTATAGTTACAACACAACCTATTCTAGTCGATAGTACAATCCAATCATTCTCAATTTAGATTTTGGCTCAGTTATCCATATGAACCCTTAACAATAGTGCATTTAGGATTAAATCCATAAGTTTATCGTCTCTAAAGATACCCGACCTCTCTCTCATTGATCCACCAATCATATCTAAATGAAATCCTGTCGCTAGAAGGATTCAACTAAAACGTCGGCATAACAATCTCATATCATACCTTCACAACTTCCTCGAAGAATCCTCAACCTTACATCATATATTAACTCACCTCTAATCTCCAAATAGGACTCCCATACCTTATGAGATTACCCACTACATCGATGCAACAAACTCCAATACATATGTATATATGTTCCTAAAATAGCTCGGCACGTCCCCACGATCACATCGTATGAGAAACCCCCAATAAGTTTCCAAAACGTATTTCTCGCGTCATAGTAGAATGTTCCAAATCGCTAAACCCAAACGAAATGTAGTAAAACTCACTCTAGAAAATTTCTTAAAACATACCTGTTTTCGAATTGATTCGGCCTGGTCCGAATCGATTCGATCCCAAAGGCGAATCTATTCACCCCTTATGCGAATCGATTCGGTCCAAAGGACCTCTAAGTCTGTCTCAACCCAAATTGATTCGGCTTTGGGTCCAAGTCGATTCGGTCACTCAGACCTGTAAGTCTGCAACATTTCGAATCGATTCGAAAAGGGGCCAAATCGATTCGGCCTGTTCAGCAGGATACGAAATGGTAACTTTTCTCCAAAACCTAAATTTCCAAAACCCAATTTTAATAACTTCCAACCGCTAATCTTTAAACCAATCATGTTTCCAACATCAAAACTCATCCTATATCTAATCCCTTCAAGTTATACACCCTTAAACCCATGTGTAAACATCAAATGCAAGGTTTAATACCCAAAATCTAGGTTTTGACATATTAACCCAAAATCCATAATTTTACCCACAAATCATGAAATAAAATACACACATGAATTATTTAGCAATATTAATGACTTGCCTCAAAGTTGTAGAGGTTGAATCTTCCTCGAAGTCGCGCATTGGCCGGAAATCTCCAAGCTTCTCCTCTTTATTTTCTTCTTTTCCTCTTCTCTCTCTCTCTCTAAAGCTCTCTCTTTCTCACAAATGAGATTGGCTTATTTCGTAAGCCTCTTAAGCCCTTAAATCCTAAATCCCAACTTTAAATGATAATACACACTTTAAGTGACTCGTTTACTCCAATTCGAGTGAAACTAACTTAAAATATTCCGAAACCGAAGTCATTTTGACTATTTCGACCCATCCGGGATCAACTGTGCACTCAGAAACGTCATCCGAAATACTTTAAAACATCCTCAAATTTTGACCTCAATGGCCAAACTTAAAATTCTCCAATTCAAATAAATTTTTATTTCTCCCAAATAAATTAAATTCTCTGTCCTAAAAATCACGGGGTATTACAGACTTTCCCCCGTACAAGAGTTTCGTCCTCAAAATTTAGCTAAGCCTAGGACTTCGAACCTCAACTAGTTCCTACGTCACCTACCCTCTAGATTACCATACCTATTTCTCCCACTTCTTTCGACGAATTACTATAACTTTTAATATCAGATTAGCTAACCAGGGCGCCCATACACCCTGTACCCGAGCTTAACTCGTATAAATATCACCCAGCTCCACTTGCCTCAACTCGTAATACAACTCTCAACAAATTAGTCTTCAACATCGTACTAAGTAAATAAATTTTGAAATTCCCAATGATGGAACTCTTCTCAATTCCTGACATTCGCTACTTTCATGCGGGGGAGGTCTCGCAAGCAAAATCCAAACAAAGAACCCTCCCAATACACTACAGTGTAGCCCTATCGGGAATTGAGATAAGTTGAATCAGGACTAAAGTTTTGTAAACGATTTTCGAACCATAGATATTACCCGAAGGCCTATAAAATAATTTAATATAAAATATTTTTGTGTCTTTCGACAAACCAAATCAAACACCTCATGTTCAAAACACAAGGTATCAACAAATACAATGCTCTCACCAACACCTAGTTCTCAAAGCTAGCACAACCATGAGCTAAATTCCTCGCACAACAATGATCCTAATAAGCCCTGAATCTTCTGAGAAATAAAAATCCTTTACATCACGTCCAAGCATCACCATAAGATAGGACCTTCCACAACTGTAACAATACACTCACGCGCATCTAACCTAACTATAAAAATGGTAGGCATACCGATTACCACCAAACACGGTTTAACAATTCGCACTCCCAAAAAGAATAAGCACAACTCTCTGGTAACCTATCGCAAAACATCTATTCTCCCAAAAGATACCATATAAATGCCCCCCTTTGCTCACTCCTCCCTTCAAGATAATCATATACACCATATGGTTATAACAACTAACCACTCACGAAAATCTTTCAAGCGACGCTCCCAATACCGCGCAAAGCATAACCTAGACACATAAGAAAATAATTGTAAGGCCCTAAAATATGATTAGGAAGGTTAATTACATGATTAATATAAGTTATTAGTAATAAATTGGTTATGTGGTTTAAACATGTTAATTATCATGTTTAGGGGATGCATGCTCATGTGATATATATGTGGTTTATATTATATGCCAATCGAGCTTATGATCGGGGATAAAATGTTTAGAGCATATGACTAGTTATGTGGTTAAATGAATTATAAAATATGTTTCTAATGTATTATTATGTTTATAAAAGTAAATTAGGGTGTTGATGCGAAATTGGCAATGTTTGGTCCCCAAATGTGAAAGTTTTGAGATTTTTGATAAATTGCTACTTTCCTGTTAGAAGCCCAAATTAGGCGTACTAGTTTATGATTTTGGGAAAACACAAATTATGAAAGTTGTAGATATATGAATTAGGGTTGTTACACAATAAACGATGTGTTAAACGGAGGTTCGAACAAGAAGTTACACTGAAATTACGAAACAAGGGCAAATATGTCCATCCCTTAAGTGATAATTGTCTTATTAGCACAACATGTGCTATTTTTTGATTGGTTAGAGGGTAGGTTATGATTTGGCCGACTTAAACCTCTTAAAACAGCCCCCTTGTTCAGACAATTCATCCATAAACAAGTGTTTTTCCTAAAGAGAGAGAAAGAGAAGAAAGTTAAGGAAGAAATCTTTGGAAAATTTCTATAAATCGAGGAATCCTCGTAAGGTAATTACTTCTTTATTAAAGCTGGTCACATGGATGAGTTCTATACTTGGAATATTTTTATTTTTGATTTGGATAAATATTTTAATGATCCCCATATTGCTAAATTGTGTTGGAACAAGGACGGTTTAAGAACATGTGTAAGAACGTGTATTAGGATCATAAATGTTAACTTTAAAGTTAACATGATTTAAATTCCCTCCTCGTGATGCTTTTTAATTTAGAAAATTCAGGTTTTTGATGTGTATATATGTTAAAACATGTTTATTATATATTTACATGGTTGATACTCAAGGTGGAGGTTAAGTATGCTTAAAAATGTTAAGTTATGCTTTAATGGTGTTTTTCGACCTAGTTGTGCTAAAAATGGTATAAATTATGGAATACTTATTGGAATTGAGTGATTCTAGTTGGAGAGTAAAATAGACTAATACATGTATAAGATATTCGAAAATTGTGTAAAAATACTTAGGAATGTACCTTTGGTGATAGTTTGAAGTTTTGGTTTAAAACCTGCCCTAAAGGAGCAAGAATGCATACCAGGTGTTTGACGTTTTGCTCGACATAGCAAATGAGCCCTAAAAATTATGAAACATTAATTTTATATTATTAAATATGTTTAATGATATTGGGTGGAATATCATATAAAGTTATGTTGTATAAAAATTATGAAAATTCCAGGAATTCGAAGTTGTGTTGCTGTTTTTCTTGAGAAACGATTTGGAAAAGGCTGTAATAAAATGGGCATAACTTTGTCTAGAAAATTCATAATTTAATTATGTAAATTGTGTTAGAACCTAATTACTTGGGTGTTATAGAAATATGAAGTATCATATTTAATCACTCCTTAGTTATTTATGATTGACCAAATGATGTGATGTATTATTGGGTTTGATGTTAATCGGTGTATTCAAATACTAATGACATTGACTTGTTAGGTGGGGAAGTAGCTAATACTACCATACCAAGGAGCTAGTTTGGTATTAATCTTAGCACTAAATCCAAGGTGAGTGACATGTCCTATGAAGTATAGATGCTTATATGTTCATATGGAAATGTGTAGTTAAACACATGTGTTAAAATGCTTATGTGAGTGATGTTGTATTTAGGAAACATATACATATGATTAAAAATGTTAAGCGATGTTATATAATGATATGGACTAGTGAGTCCTTTATATAATGTTAAGGACTGGTGGGTCTTACGAGATGCAGCGGCCCCGTTAATCCAATTTAAAGGTTCGTTGTACTCGAGCCTAATTAGGGGATTTGGTGTTACCCATTAACTGGGAGTTAATTGGACTGGCGGGTCCAGGCTTGCGAGAGTCACACAATTCCTATTGGGTTATAACATTAGAAAATAAAAATAGTTATTTGAATTTGTTATATGTGTGGAATATTGTCATTCACTAAGCTTGTGTTTCTTACACTCCTATAATGTTATGTTTCAGGTTTGCCTATCATTTGGAGTTCACTGCCAAGTTAGGACCTTAAAATGGGGGAGTGATGGATATCTAGTATGGTTTGAATATCAAGAATATTTTTGTATAAATATTAAACTAAAGATCTTGGTTATGTAAAGTTGTGTAGTATTATAAGTTACATGTAAATGTAGTTATGTTTTCATCTACACATACCTTTGAAAAAAAATCTCATGCTATTTTTCCTTAGAGATTTAAATTAAAGCATTGTTTATTATTTAAGGCAATTTATCTCTAATTAAAAAGCATGAGTTTTACTTAATTAATTCGGGGCGCGACAACTTGATATCAGAGCCAGGTTATTAGGTTCTAGACAGGGTGTGAGGGTTTAAATTAACAGTGGACACTAGAAAGTGAGTTTGCTATGCGTCTGGATTTTGACTAACAATGTTAATATTAAACTGCTGCTATTGTATTTTTACTAAGCTAATTATATTTCAGTGAGTGATGAATCCACACGAGCCGCATGATAGAGAAGAGGGTGAGGCATCCTATGTACCTAATAGTCAACAAGGACATAGACATATTGAAGTGGATGAACCAGACGTGCACCAACAACCTATTGATGATGTGGGAAGAATATTACGTGTTATGGCACAATTGGTGGAAGAAGCAAGAGGTGGAGTACATGGCGGTGATAGGGATAAATTGCATGAGAGGTTCATGAAGTTAAGTCCTCCAGCATTTACGTGGACTACGGATCCGTTTGTGGCAAAGGGGTGGATTCGAAAAATGGAAACAATATTCAATGTGATGGAAGTGCGAGGTGAACAAAAGGTTTTGTTAGCAACCTTTAGATTGGAGGATGATGTAAAGTTATGGTGGGATGCTACAGAGAAGTTACTTACTACGATTGGGGGAGTAGTGCCAGCAAATCCTCCACTAATTACATGGGAGAGGTTTGTGAATGTGTTCTTTGAAAAAAACTTCCCAAGGATTTACAGGAAGGAGAAATAGGAAGAATTTATCATGCTGAAATAAGGGAACTGAACGGTGGCAGAGTATGAAAATTTGTTTATATCCTTATCCAGATTTGCACTTGATTTGGTGAGGACAAAAGAGAGTAAATGTGATCGGTTTCAGTCTGGGTTGAATGTAGATATAAAAAATATGGTTAGTAATATGAAGATCACAGATTTTGTGGAATTGATGGACAGAGCTATGGTATCTGAAAAGTCAATGCAAGAGATGCAAGCCGAACATTCGAAGAAAGCTAGACATGATAGTATGAAGTCATATGGATGGGAGATGGGAACCTCATATCAAGGTGTAGCATGAGGAGTATCTAAGGGATAAGAATTTAAAAATAATAGAAGTGCACGTGGAAGATTTCAGGCTTGAGGTGGAAGGACTGGGATGAGTCGATCAGAAAATGTATCTACGATGGGACCAAGGGTCGTGTTTTATTTTAGATGTGGTGGTAAAGGGCACATATCTCGAGAGTGTATAATAGCTGAGATGACACCTTTGTGTTTCCATTGTCATCAACCGGGGCACTTACAAAAGAATTTTCCAGCGATGGGAGCTACAATTTCAGTTGGGAGTATGATAGTAGGACATAGGATTTCTACACCGAAAGTACACAGGGGAGGTAGAGGAGGCGTGTCTCAAAACCAAGGCCAAGGCAGAGTGTTTTCACTAACATAACAAGATGCACAAGCTATGCCTAACGTAGTGACATGTACACTTTCTATTTGTGATAAAGATGCTTATGTGTTAATAGATATTGGTTCTACATATTCTTTTGTATCTCTTCTTTATCTATTTCATATTAATAAGCCATTATCATCGTTAGATTCTGGTTTAGCGATAATTACTCCAATGAGGGTATTGGTTTTTATTGATAAGGTGTATAGGGAGTGCGTGGTGCCAATAGGTGAAAATGAGATGTTGGTTGACTTATTACCTCTCAATATGCGCGACTTTGATGTGATACTAGGTATGGATTGGTTAACCTCATATCATGTATGTTTAGATTGCTTTAAAAAGGAGGTAGTGTTTCAGTTACCGGGTGAACCTGAATTTATATTTATTGGAAAACGAAACGTCACTCCAACATGTTTAATTTTTGCTACAAAATGTTATGAACTTCTAAGGAAAGGATGTGAGGGTTGTCTTGCTCATGTGGTGGACACACAACAAGAGGCTGGAAAACTATAAGATATGCCATTAGTTAATGAGTTTGCAAATGTCTTCCTAGAAGAACTCCCAGGGTTAGCACCAGACCATGAGGTAGAATTTGTGATTGAGTTAGTACCAGGCACTACACCAATATCTATTGCACCATATCGTATGGCATCTGCAGAATTAAAAGAGCTAAAGATACAGTTACAAGATTTTTTAGATCATGGTTTTATAAGGCCTACTGTATCACCGTGGGGAGCCCCAGTATTGTTTGTGAAAAAGAAAGATGGAACCAAGAAACTTTGCATCGTTTATCGTCTATTGAATAAGGTGACTATCTATAACAAATACCCACTACCCCGAATTGATGACTTATTCGATCAGTTGCAAGGAGCTAAAATATTTTCCAAGAACGATCTCAGATCCGAATATTATCAATTGAAAGTAAGAGGCTGTGACATTTCTAAAACCGCCTTTCATTCCAGGTATGGACATTATGAATTTCTTATCATGCCATTTGGGTTAACAAATGCACCGGCTGTATTCATGGATTTGATGAAATGTATATTTCACCCATACGTGGATTCTTTTGTTATTGTCTTTTTTGATGATATTTTGATATATTCTCGTAGTAGGGATGAGCATGAGCACCACCTGCGTATTATTTTACAAACCTTGCGAGAGAAGCAGTTGCATGCTAAGTTTTATAAATGTGAATTTTGGCTAGACAAGGAAGTATTTTGGGGGCATGTTATTTCTGCTGATGGTATTTGTGTTGATCCCAAGAAGGTAGAAGCAGTAATGAATTGGGAAAGACCAACTAGTGTGACTGAAGTACGTAGCGTTTTGGGATTGGCGGGGTATTATAGGAGGTTTATACCGGGGTTTTCTTCTATTGCATTGCCATTGACTAAGCTTACCAGAAAGGAGAATAAGTTTGTCTGGAGTGGTAATTGTGATAAAAGATTTGAAAATTTAAAGTTAAAGTTGACATCAGCTCCAGTATTGACAATCCCAATGGGTACAAAAGGTTTAGTCATTTATAGTGATGCGTCGTATCGGGGACTTGGTTGTGTATTAATGCAGCATGAAAAGGTAATTGCTTTTGCTTCTCGATAGTTAAATATACACGAACGCAACTACCCTATACTTGATCTTGAGTTGGCTACAGTAGTTTTTGCTTTAAAGATCCGGAGACATTACTTATATGGTGTTAGTTGTGAAATTTTTACTCACCATCAAAGATTAAAATACTTGTTTACTCAAAAAGAATTGAACTTGAGGTAAAGAAGGTGGATGGAACTTATAAAAGATTATGATTGCGCGATACATCACCATCCGGGTAAAGCTAATGTTGTTGTCGATGCTTTGAGTAGAAAATCTTGAGGCATAATATCTTGTATTTATTATATTCGAGTTGACCTGCTGAGAGAGTTAGCTTTAATGGGGGTGGAGTTAACTTTGAATGAGTCTTACGGAATAGTAGCATATTTAACTGTTAGACCCATGTTGATAGACTGGATAAAACAAGCACATGCAGGAGATACAAAATTGGAGAAAGTTAGAGATAATATGAAAAAGGGTAAAGCAAATGAATTTTTTATTCGTGATGATGACATTGTTATGTACGATAACCGTTTGTGTGTACCTAACGTGCCTGATTTAAGAAGAATTTTTTTAGAGGAAGCCCACTGTTATTCATATGCTATGCATCCATGGAGCATGAAACTGTATAGAGATTTGAAACAATGTTATTGGTGGCCGAGAATGAAACAGGACATTGCAGATTTTGTTGCTAGATGTCTAGTTTGCCAACAGGTGAAGGCGAAGCATTAAAAGCCGAGTGGTTTACTACAACCCTTACCTATTATTGAGTGGAAATGGGAGCATGTTACTACATATTTTATTATAGGTTTACCAAAATCATCACGAGGGTTTGATTCTATTTGGGTTGTCGTTGATAGGTTGACTAAGTTTGCACATTTTCTTCCCGTTAAAGCTACTTACCCCATGGATAGATATGTAAAAATATATGTGGATGAGATTATCAGATTGCATGGTGCACCTATTTCTATTATTTTTTATCGAGATCCTAAGTTTACTTCTCACTTTTGGCCTAGTTTACAACAAGCTTTGGGGATTAAATTGAAATTCGGTATAACTTTTTATCTTCATACTGATGGGCAGTCAGAAAGAACGATCCAAACACTTGAAGACATGTTATGAATTTGTGTATTGGAGTTCGAGGGCAGTTGGGATGAACACTTGCCTCTAATAGAGTTTGCTTATAATAGATATCATTCGAGTATTGAGATGGCTCCTTATGAATCTTTATATGGGAGAAAATGCAGAACTCTAGTGTGTTGGACTGAAGTAGGAGAACGAAAACTACTTAGGCCAGAAATTGTGCAGCAGACTGTTGAAAAGATAAATCTTATTCATAATCACTTGAAAGTGGTGCAAAGTAGACAAAACGTTATGCGGATAACCGAAGGAAAGAATTGAAATTTGAGGAAGGTGATCGAGTATTCCTACGTGTTTCTCCTTGGAAAGGGGTTATGAGATTTGGGAAGAAGGTAAAGTTAAGTCCTAGGTACATTGGCCCTTACGAGATAGTGAAACGGGTTGGAGCTGTAGCTTATAAGTTGGCATTACCACCAGAATTATCTCGGATAGACGATGTTTTTCATATATCCATGTTACGGAAGTATATAGACGATCCTTCATATGTGTTTATTTCACAACCGATAGAGCTTCAAGATGACTCGACCTATGTGATGGAACCCATTGCTATTGTAGATCGAAAGGAGAAAGTGTTACGTAATAAAACCATTTCACTAGTTAAGGTGATGTGGAGAAGTCAAAATGTGGAGTATGCTATCAGGGACGGAGAGAATAACATGAAGAAGCAATATCCTCATCTGTTTGGTAAGTTTCTTATGCGTTAAATTCTGAGGATGAAATTTTTATAATAGAGGTATAATTGTAAGGCCCTAAAATATGATTATGAAGGTTAATTACATGATTAAGTATAAGTTATTAGTTATTAGTAATAAATTGGTTATGTGGTTTAAACATGTTAATTATCATGTTTAGAGGATGCATGCTCATGTGATATATATGTGGTTTATATTATATGCTAATCGAGCTTATGATCGGGGATAATATGTTTAGAGCATATGACTAGTTATGTGGTTAAATGAATCATAAAATATGTTTCTAATGCATGATTATGTTTATAAAAGTAAATTAGGGTGTTGATGCGAAATTGGCAATGTTTGGTCGTCAAATGTAAAAGTTTTGAGATTTTTGATAAATTGCTACTTTCGTGTTCGAAGCCCAAATTAGGCATACTAGTTTATGATTTTGGGAAAACACAAATTATGAAACTTTTAGATATATGAATTAGGGTTGTTACAAAACAAATTGTGTGTTAAACGGAGGTTCGAACAAGAAGTTATACCGAAAGTACGAAATAAGGATAAATATGTCCATCCCTTAAGTGATAATTGTCTTATTAGCACAACATGTGCTATTTTTTGATTGGTTAGAGGGTAGGTTATGGTTTGGCTGAATTAAAACTCTTAAAACATCACCCTTGTTCAGAAAATTCATCCATGAACAAGAGTTTTGCCTAAAGAGAGAGAAAGAGAAGAAAGTTAAGGAAGAAATCTTTGGAAAATTTCTATAAATCGAGGAATCCTCGTAAGGTAATTACTTCTTTATTAAAGTTGATAACATGGATGAGTTCTACACTTGGCATATTTATATTTTTTATTTGAATAAATATTTTAATTATACCCATATTGATAAATTGTGTTGGAACAAGGGTGGTTTAAGAACCTGTATTAGGATCGTAAATGTTAACTTTAAAGTTAACATGGTTTAAATTCTCTCCTCGTGATGCTTTGTAATTTAGGAAATTTAGGTTTTTGATGTGTATATATGTTGAAACATCTTTATTATATGTTTCCATGATTGATACTAAAGGTGGAGGTTATGTATGCTTAAAAATGTTAAGTTATGCTTTAATGTTCTTTTTCGACCTAGTTGTGCTAAAAATGGTATAAATTATGGAATACTTATTGGAATTGGGTGATTCAAGTTGGAGAGTAAAATAGACTCATATATGTGTAACATATCCGAAAATTGTTTAAAAATACCAAGGAATGTACCTTTGGTGGTAGTTTGAAGTTTTGGTTTAAAACCTGCCCTAAAGGAGAAAGAATGCATACCAGGTGTTTGGCGTTTTGCTCGACATAGCAAATGAGACCTAAATATTATGAAACATTAATTTTGTATTATTAAATATGTTTAATGACATTGGGTGGAATATCATGCAAATTATGTTGTATAAAAATTATGAAAATTCCAGGAAATTGAAGTTGTGTTGGTGTTTTTCTTAAGAAACGATTTGGAAAAGGCTGTAATAAAATGGGCATAACTTTGTCTAGCAAATTCGTAATTTAATTATGTAAATTGTGTTAGAACCCTAATTAACTGGGTGTTATATAAATGTAAAGTATCATATTTAATTCCTCCTTAGTTATTTCTGATTGACCAAATGATGTGATGTATTACCGGGTTTGATGTTAATCGGTGTATTCAAATACTAATGAGATTGATTTGTTAGGTGGGGAAGCAACTAATACTACCATACCAAGGAACTATTTTGGTATTAATCTTAGCACCAAATCCAAGGTGAGTGACATGTCCTATTAAGTATAGATGCTTATATGTTCATATGGAAATGTGTAGTTAAACACGTGTTAAAATGCTTATGGGAGTTATGTTGTATTTAGGAAACATATACATATGATTAAAAAATTTAAGCGATGTTATACAATGATATGAACTATTGAGTTCTGTATCTAATGTTAAGGACTGGTGGGTCCTACGAGATGCAGCGGCCCCGTTAATTCAATTTAAAGGTTTGTTGTACTCAGACCTAATTAGGGGATTTGGTGTTACCCATTAATTGGGAGTTAATTGGACTGGCGGGTCCAGGCTTGCGAGAGTCACACAATTCCTATTGGGTTATAACATCAGAAAATAAAAATAGTTATTTGAACTGGTTATATGTGTGGAATATGGTCATTCACTAAGCTTGTGTTTCTTACACTCCTATAATGTTATGTTTCAGGTATGCCTATCATTTGGAGTTCACTGCCAAGTTAGGACCTCAAAACGGGGGAGTGACGGATATCTAGTATGGTTTGAATATCAAGAATATTTTTGTGTAAATATTAAACTAAAGATCTTGGTTATGTAAAGTTGTTTAGAATTATAGGTTACATGTAAATGTAGTTATGTTTTCATCTACACATACCTTTGGAACATAAAATCTCATGCTATCTTTCCTTAGAGATTGAAATTAAAGCATTGTTTATTGTTTAAGGCAATTTATCTCTAATAAAAAAGGATGAGTTTAACTTAATTAAGTCGGGGGAGATAATAATTCACATACTACCTCCATACTTCAACTGCCTCGCTTCATCAATGGGTCCCTGTCCAGAGTTCTCTTGCCCAAACTGGCCTATGAACTGCTATAGGAGTGGCACATCCAAAACTTCCTCAAAAAGTTTCCCTCTACCTCTTCTAGGATAATCCCTCTTCCTATGGTCTAATTCTCCACAAAAGAAACATCTCCCAAAAAGTCCCTCCTGACCATCCTGAGGGTCAAAACGCTGTTGCGGCCCTCGATAACCCTGCCTATAACCTCATTACGGCGATGCTCCGCCGGCATCATATCCTCCAATCCTACTTAATGAACCTCAGTCCCCAAATTTCTTACTCCCTTTAAATAAAGACGATAATCCTGACAGTTTAACAATGCCATTTTCATCACATCAATAAAAGTCAGAAATTTTGGGTTCCTAACAAATGTTGCTGAATTCATCAATCTCATCCTCCCATGAACTTCACTATTCATTACTCCTCCGTATATACCTCATTGGTCACAAAATTTGCCAATCGAGTAAATTTTTCTTCGTACTCAACCACGGTTCGATCACCTTGAGTCACCTCTAGTAATCTCTTCATCATCTCCGTCTGAACCGCAGAAGGAAAATACCTCTAGTCATAGTGTACCTAAAAATCTACTATGGGCATTGCATCTCTATCTGCTCCGACGCGGTGGTTGACTCCCACCATTGGGGAGCTGCACCCGTTAATTTAAAGATAGTGGGAATTCAGTTTTGTACCTCCTACATTCCACTATCCGAAGGTGCCTTGTGTCCTTCTTCCATGTCTTGCAACTATTGCATCAGCTCCCCCCCAAAATTTTTGGAGGATGTCCTTCCTTAAAGGCTTCTCGTACTCTATCCCACGCAGATGGCCCTGGGTGGGTTAAGCTATCGGAGCTGCAGGTTTATGTGCCATCGCAATAATTGCAGCATCTACTGCTTGTGCCACCATAATGGCAACTTCGGCTACAGTCGCAGTCCTTAGAGGCATTTGGGGTTCCATGTTCTCAACGCCTCGGGTTGCCCTGCCTGGACGACTTCTTCTCGACGATGTCTGAGATGAAAGAAACTGTATTAGAACGTCGTTCAAGTGATTACACATTGTAGAAGATAATATAGGCATAGTGAACACAACAGTCCTAACAATAGGGATCTACATCAAGAACGCTTACGGAAGAACGCAGAAAACCCACACAGATCCTAAGACACTAGAACCTGATGCTCTGATACCACCTGTCACACCCCGCTTAAAATAATAACAGGTGGACAGTCCTATACTAATTTAAGTTAGGAATCTCAAGTGGATCATTCTCAACATCTACTGACGATAATAAATAAACATAGCTAACCACCCAATACTACAATAAGAGGATGCCCAAAAGTTTCAAAACCACACAATGAACCATCAAACCAACAACATAATATCTATAGAATAAGGTAAAATGTACACACGTACAACAATAAAAGGATGTACTCAATATAAAACGTAACAAGTACACTAAAAGAAGTACACCTGAATAAGCTGTCGGGTAACAGATAATACAACAAACTAGAGGAGAGAAATATACAAGTGCTAAATATAACTCTCGGGTATAAACCCGAAACACAAAATGAATCATATCTAGATTTACAAACGGTAGGAAGCGGCTATAACAAAATCCCGCAACAGTCCGCATCTGCTGCGGCTCCCAAGACACTGGATAGAAAGGCATCATCAGTATCCTTGCGGTGGAACACCTAAAGTATACAATATATATATATATATATATAGAAAAAGAGAAATATAAACGGGTCAGAGCCCGAGGAGTGAAAACATTTATAGCAAGTGTATTAAAATGCATAATAATTTTAAATGTATAATTTCATAATTAAAGTGGAGTCGCACTCTCGTGAGACTCAAACTCACTCCTCAACTAAAGCGCACACTTAAACGTATGCACATGAACCTTAATTAAACTACCCAACACCTTCTAGGGATAACTCAATATTAATCTATACATAAACTACACTCGCGTAACTCACTAACTCAAGTATAAACCCCAAATCTTCTCATTCTAGCATACCCTAAGTTTACGCTCAAACTTATATATTAGCATATACATATTCATACATCTTATTAGAAATCATTTGTTTCTAATTCTTAACTTGAACAAGTTATTAGCTTCATAATATTCACTCGTCATCTTTATAGACTTCTAAAGAAATGTCACACTATAACGCACAAATCCGAGTACTAAGAACTAAACTTCCCCCCACCCCCAACATTGCTCTACGTTTCGTGCATGGGACGTCTCGCAAAGAGAAATCCAAACAAGGACCCCTCCCCGAGACACTACTCCTTGACAATGTTGGTCATCGAGATCCATTATGTCCTCGGTACACGACACACCTAACATCAACTACCTATTCTGAATAATCATCTCTAATTACCTAAATAAGATATCACATTCCCTATGATATATATAACTTTTCTCTAGTTATAAAACATAACCATTCAACCCTATTGAATATGTACACATATCACGCATAACGTGCACTTAAAATACCCAGAACATATTCACTTATAGGATATAAAAATATGCTACACAATGTTATCATCTTCCAGGAATTACTCACTTTATCCCTGGTTACCAGCCACCGAACTATTATCACACTGCCCTGGTAATAAAATAAAACACAACATGTGGGAAGCGGTCATAGTTTCGAACCTGAAAGTGAGAATGAATCATACCCAAGACTTCTCACCCAGAATGAAAACCACACAATAAATAATGGACGACTATGACCTGGGGATTATACGCTCTCTGCTCCTCAAGCCAGGGGCCTCACCCACATTGCGCAACTTCCCATGATTGCACTGGAGGGTATGCTCACACAATAAATATATATATCATTCACACTAGATATATATACGATCACATCATATATACAAACCATAACACAAGGTATATACATTCACACCATATATACACACATTTATATAGATATCTATATATATATACGTACTATCTCCAATCCGTATGTATAAAGTAAAATAATTCGGATATATGTATACAACTCTCATTATACTAATCATCGCTATAATGCATACCTTCCCAATGCATTTTAATAATGCGGCCTCTCACTTGAAACTTATTCATCCATTTCACCTATGATATGAATAGTCTCCCAATTTGATCAACATTACGGATACTATCATATAACCGAATATATATAACAATCCTCATTCACACACCATCTGTATCTGTATACACACCGATATACAGTAATTATCCCGACTATAGGTACACACATAACTAATAGTCGATAAACCTCAAGCTCAATCCTAAATTCATTTCATGATCCCATCACACATGGGAATAACTATCGTTAATCACACCTAGATATATAGTAACTACCCCGACTATAATTACAACACAACCTATTTTAGTCGATAGTACAATCCAATCATTCTCAATTTAGATTTCGGCTCAATTATCCATATGAACCCTTAACAATAATGCATTCAGGATTATATCCATAAATTTATCGTCTCTAAAGATACCCGACCTCTCTCTCATTGATCCACCAATCATATATAAATGAAATCCTGTGGCCCGAAGGATTTGACACAAACATCGGCATAAAAATCCCATGTCATACCTTCACAACTTCCTCGAAGAATCCTCAACCTTACATCATATATTAACTCACTTCTAATCTCCAAATTGGTCTCCCGTCCCTAATGAGATTCCCCACTACATCGATGCAACAAACTTCAATACATATGTATATATGTTCCCAAAATAGTTCGATACGTCCCCACGATCACATCATGTGAGAAACCCCCAATAAGTTTCCAAAACGTATTTCTCGCGTCATAGTAGGATGTTCCAAATCTCTAAACCCAACCGAAATGGAGTAAAACTCACTCTTGAAAAATTGCTCAAAACAATCCTGTTTTCGAATCGATTCATCCTGGTCCGAATCGATTCAGTCCCAAATGTGAATCGATTCAGTCCCAAATGTGAATCGATTCGGTCCAAAGGACCTGTAAGTCTGTCTCTGCCCGAATCAATTCGGCTTTGGGTCCGAATCGATTCGGCCTGTTCAGTAGGCTACGAAATGGTCACTTTTCTCCAAAACCTAAATTTTCAAAACCCAATTTTAACAACTTCCAATCGTTAATCTTTAACCCAATCATGTTCCCAACATCAAAACTCATCCTATATCTAATCCCTTCAAGTTATACACCCTAAAACCATATGTAAACATCAAATACAAGGTTTAATACCCAAAATCTAGGTTTTTACACATTAACCCAAAATCCATAATTTTACCTACAAATCATGAAATAAAATACACACATGAATTATTTATCAAGATTAATCACTTGCCTCAAAGTTGTAGAGGTTGAATCTTCCTCGAAGTTGCGTATTGGCCAAAAATCTCCAAGCTTATCCTTTTTCTTTTATTCTTTTCATCTTCTCTCTCTCTCTCTAGAGCCCTCTCTTTCTCACAAATGCGATTGGCTTATTTCGTAAGTCTCCTAAGCCTTTAAATCATAAATCCCAACTTTAAATGATAATACACACTTTAAGTGACTCGTTTACTCCAATTCGAGTCAAACTAACTTAAAATATTTCGAAACTGAAATAAAACCCAAGGGCAGTCATTTTGACTATATTGACCCATCCGGGATCAACTGCGCACTCAAAAATGTCATCCAAAATACTTTATAACATCCTCAAATTTTGACCTCAATGTCCAAACTTAAAATTCTCTAATTCAAATAAATTTTTATTTCTCCCAAATAAATTAAATTCTCTGTCCTAAAAATTACGGGGTATTACATTACGTGAATGAGATTTAGGCGTAGGTTTAAGAGGATTTTGCCCTAGAATGTGTTGGGAAGCTTATTTGAGGTTCATATGCTTACGTTGGGTGTGAACTATAGATGAGGGGTGAGGTTGAATCCCAAGAGAGTGTGACACCACTTTTATTATAATATTGTGCATTCATAATTATTATGCATTTTAACTCACTTGAAAAAAAATTATTTTCAAACCTCGGGCTCTGACCCGTTTATATCTTTCTCCTGCTATACATATATTTATATTTTAGGTGTCCCTCCGCAAGGACGCCAATGATGCCTATTCTATCGAGGGTCCTTGGAGCTGTAGCGGTTGCGAAATGCTACATGATTTTGTTGTAGCCGCTTCCTATTCTTGTAAATCTAGATTAGGATCCATTTTGTATATTGGTTATGTGTACTCAGGGGTTGTTCATTTATAGCTCTTTTGTATCATCATTTGGATGTTGTATTATCTGTGACCCGACAACATATTCGGGTATATCTTTTTTTATAATCGTGTATATATATATTATCATGTTTTGTAGTCATATTGCATGTTGGTTTGTATGTTTTAAAATTTTTGGCATCCGATTATTTTATTTTTGTGTGGTTAGTTAGAATTTTAGTCTGTGCGAGAGTGATGCTGAGAATGATCCACTTGATTCCTATTTTATCTTAGTATAGGGATGGCCACATGTTAAAAATTTAAGCGGGGTGTCACAGGTGGTATCAGAGCATCGGGTTCTAGTGCCTTAGGATCTGTGCGAGTTTTCCTATGTTCTTCCATAAGCTTTCTTGACATAAAGCCCTATTATTAGGATTGTTGTGTTCATATTGCGTTCACGATCTTTTGCGATGCGTAATTGATTGAATTGTGTGCTAATATAGTTCGCTCTTGTTTCAGATGCCACCAAAAAGAGGTTGCCCGGCTAGAGTAGATAGAAGGACAGAAAATGTGGAACCCCAAGAGCAGCAGGGGACTATGATTGTAGCGGAGGTTGATAATATTTTGGCTCAAGCAGTCAATGCGACCATGAACGCTATGGATCAACACTTTCATCAGGCTCAACAATAACCTGTAGTGCCAGTAACTCAAGCTTACATGGGGCTGTCTACGTGGGAGAGAGCTAGAGAAGCTTTTAAAAAAGGTCATCCTCCAGAGTTTCACGGGGGAGCCGATGTGGTCATAGAAAGTTAGTGGAAGAAGGATATTCAATGTCACCTTCGCATGATGTAATGTAGTGATGTTCAGAAACAAATCCTTGCCACCTTTAAGTTAGTGGGTGCGGCTCTCCAGTGGTGGGAGTCTGTTTCTACGTCAGAGCAGAGAGATACAATGTCTATATCCGATTTTTGGGTTCGATTTGGTCATAAGTATCTCCCTTCGATAATTCAGACTGAGACGAGGAGAAGATTATTGGAGATGAAGCAAAGGGATAGGACGGTGGCGGTGTATGAATAGGAATTTACTCGATTGGAAAACTTTGTGCCTGATAAAGTAAATACGGAGGAGAAACATATATTAAATTTCTTGGGAGGTTTAGATTGGAGAATTCATCAGCATTTGCTGGGGAACCCAAAGTTACTGACTTTTACAGATATGATGAATGCGGCATTATTACATTGTCAGGATCACCATCTTCATTTAAAAGGGAAAAAGGAGTCTGGGGACCCGGACGTGGTAAGTAAGTCGAAAAAAGGTGATGCCACTGGGGCATAATTATCACAACAGTCGAAGAATAGACAAAAGGAGAAAGATATGCATTTAGGGGCTTCGAGTAAGAGGCATCGTTCAAGTGGTTTTAGATTCGATGGTAGAGGCTCTAGTCAGGATTATCAAGGGTCGCAACAAAATTTTGTTCCCCAGGGTGGACGGGAAGGATTTATGGGAAAATGTTTCTTCTATAAAGAGATAGTCTATAGAAAGAGGGATTGTCCTCAGAGAGGCAGAGGACAACTTTTTGAAGAGGTTTTGGATGCACAAACCTTACAGAAATTCATGGGTGAGTTCAGAGAAGAGAACTTTGATCAGGAACCTATTGATGAGGCAAGGCAGTTAGATTATGGGAGTAATGTATAAATTATTTCTTCCTATGGGTATAGGGTATGCTTTTATTCATTTGGGGAGTGTCGCGTGTAAGATCGTTATCTCTAGAATTTATGAGTGCATAAAATTTAGTGCGTGGTTGGTTGTCATAACCTGATTGTGAATATATGATTACTTTTAGGAGGGTAAGTGTGGCTTTTAAATGGTATCTTTTTGGAGAATGGATTGTTTTAATATGTGCTAATAAGGTTATGGTTTTTCTGGAGTGTAACTGTTAAGCCGTGTTGAGTGGTAATGGTAAGACTATCCTTGTGTTGTTTGGCTAGATGTATATAATTGTCATGTCCCAGTGGTGAACGGGTATATCTTGTGGTGATATTTTAAGATGATGTAATGGGTTTTTACTGAGGAGAATCAAGGTTTAGCGGGTTTAGTGTTGAGCGAAACATTTTAGCTTATAGTTGTGTGCGTGTTGACAACTTCATGTTAGTGAGAACATCGTATAGATTGACGCCTTGTGTCTTGGACACATTATTTAATTTGTGTGTATCAAAATTCACAAAAAATATTTTTTATATTATATATTAGGCTTTTGGAGCCGTATAAATTGATTTTAAAAAAAATCTTTTAAAACTTTAGTCATGGTCTGACCGATCTTCGTCCCCAACAGAGCTACACAGTAATGTAGTGGGAGGGTTCCTTGTTTGTATTTCGCATGCGAGACCTACCCCACATGAAAGTAACGAACGTCGGTAATTGAGAAAGGTTAGATCTTCAGACATTTTCAAAATTATTATTTTAGTATGATTTATTGGAATATTTGTTGAGAATTAGCGTATCCCTGTAGCGTTATGGGACTGAGATTAGTTCTTGGGTTGGTGCCTTGGTTATTTCAGGTATATAATTGTAACAATGAGTGGAAGTTATGTTACAATTTAAGGCTAGTGGAGCCGAGTAATAATTGCGCAATTAACCACGGTTATAGGGTGTATGGGCACCCTGGTTGTATATTATTTTGATAAATTTACTAATGGGAAGTGAAGAGATAAGAATAGCTATCTTGGGTGTAAGATGCGAGATTTATACGTGTATTTATCAAAATTTTGAGGACGAAATTTTTATAAGGAGGGGAGAATTTCATACCCCGTAAAATTTGAAGGCTAAGAATTCAATTATTTTTGGGGGAAATAGAATAATTATATTGGGAGAATTTAGATTTTTATTTTATTTTTCGGAGTCTCAAATGATGAATTGGAGTGTATGATTGATCCGGGAAGGGTCGATATAGTTGAAATGACTGTATGGAAGTTGTTTTTGGGTTTCGAAGTATTTTGGACCTAGTTTGACTCAAATTGGAGAAAACAAGTCATTTTAAGTGTGTATTATTATTTAAGTTGGGTATTATTAGAAATGGGCTTATTAGGCTTACAAGACAAGCCAATATCATTTGTGAGAGAATAGAAAATCCTAGAAAGAGAGAGAGAAAGCTAGGGAGAAGAAGAAGAGAAGAAAAGAAGAGAAAAAGCTTGGAGCTTTGGAGATTTTCGACTCAAATACACGGATTCAAGGAAGATTCAGACTCTACAACTTTAAGGCAAGTGATTAAACATTATAAATAATTGTGTGTGTGAATTATTTCATAATTTTTTTGATGTTTTAGTTTATTTGAGCTTTTATGGTTAAACCCAAAAATTTGATGAGTAAATCTTGCATTTAGGGTAATATTTGTGGTTTAGATGAGAACAATGGTGGGGATAATTTATGTGTTGGGTATTGATGATTAGGATATTGTTAGAGTGAGGTAGATTTTGGTTTTAGAAGTGTAGGGTAAATTTTGTGAAGAGTAGAAGTAAGGTTTTGGGTATAAATCCCGTAGGATCAAATTGTACAGAACCGAACCGGTTCATTATTAGGAGACACCGGATCGGTCCGACTACTAAAGGTTTTCTATTAAATTTTAGGAACCGAGCCGATTCGTTTTTATGAGGCACCGTATCTGTACGGTCATTAAGAAATTTCTGTATAGTTTTAGGAACCGGACGGTTCGTTTTTTAGGACCGTCGGTCCAGTCCGGTCACTACTTTTGGCCAGCTCTTTTTTTACCCCTTTTCATTTGGTTTTATTGCTCAAGGACTCTCCAATAGACTGTAGTAAATATGTTTGAGTGATATTTTGAGGGTTCACATTTGGATATAATAGAGAGGCCACTTTGGGGGCTATAACGGAGGTATATAAGAGTAAATTATGTTGATTTCTTTTAGTAATCCTCCTAAGAATGAGGATTCTTTTTGAGAATGATTATGGGCTATTATAGAGGCATATTTGGATTTATAATGATGGTTTTTTCCATAAATTCTTCGACCTGTAGAAATTTACTTAACGCTAATTATGGACTAGGTGAGAGAGAAATATTGTGTGTCCTTAGTGATGATTAAATTGGGCGATTAGTCACATCTTAGGTGTGATGGATTACTAAGTTTCAAGTGAGGGGTTGAATAGTAATATGGTTTTGGGAAGGCATGCTAGAGTGTAAGGGTTAGTATAATGAAAGTTATATACATATAGCCGGATTCGTTACTTCCTACATACGGGCGTAAGATAGTACGTATATATATAAGGTGTGAATGTATATACCTTGTGTGATGGTTTGTATGTAAGATGTGATCGAATACATATATATATTGTGTGTATGTTATATACATTATGTGCGTCATACCCCTCTAGTTCTATCATGGGAAGTTGCGCGAAGTGGGTGAATCCCCCTGGCTTGAGGAGTAAGGAGATGTAACATCCCGCTTAATTAAATACTGGGTGGTCAGTCCCATACCAAATTAAATCATAATATACAGTTGGATCATTCTTAGAGTCACTATTGAAAACATTTGATAACCACCTAATACTTAAGTAAACAGGTGTTAAAAACTTTGAAATTTTAATTTAATAAAATTCCACTTTTTAAAACATAAACCATTTAACACAATCCATTCACACCCTGAATAACAACTGGGTAAATAACACCACTGAATTGAATGCAACTGGAATAAAACTCTCCAGTTAAAATCTCATACAATAATCCAAAATAAACCAAATGTAATCAACTCCGACACAAGTAAATAAATTGACTGAGAAGGAAAGACTAAAATCCTTTGGGCGACATTCCCTAAATGAAATCAACTACTATAGATGTAGGAATCAATAAGATGAAGCGTCTAATACAGAATCTGCAACTCCATAGCATCCATAGCATGTCAAATACTCCAATCCTCTAAGCCTGGCGTCCCTATGGCTGGAGACCTAATATATAAGATACAAGAGAGGGAATATGCAATAGAAGGGTCAGAGCCCGATGTAAAAATAGTTTAGAAAATAGCGAGTGAATAAATGTTATATTCAACAATTATTATATACATGTTAGATTATCGGACTCTCACTTGAGATTCTCACCTCTCATCTAGAGTGCACACCTAACGTACCTCTAAGTCATACTAGTTACAGTTCCCACGCTAACTAGTTCAACCCAATGTATCCACTATCCATAGCCCATTTCATTTCCACTTATTTCTCTCATAATACATGTAATAATAATATGTATATCCATTTAGATTCAACATGGATAAGCCCCTTATTAATTCAATTCAATTAAGTGTTTTCATAATGAATTAATTCCAGATATCATTATCTTTCAATTCTACTCTAGTTACATAGTAGATATCATCATATGTATATATATACATTCACTCTATTATATATATACAACACTTCACCCCGAGACATAGTTGTGGTGCTGCATTACTCTGCTATCATGTCTCAATACATCTTGTCATTGTGTGGGGGACTACAGGTTCGATAAAGATTTCTTGAACCAAAAATATCAAACACAAACATTGGAGGCGAACATAGTCCTAAGCCTTTGGGCTACGCACATACATACGCACCTAAATGACTAGTCACACCCAAAAGTGGTGATCAATCCCTAAGTTCTATGTTCTCGAGTGACAAATCAAAAATCCCATTAGATTCATCAAGATATTTCTTCCCTCATGCGTAAACCTGCCCCGATAGCAAGTAAGCTAGGTATACCATACACATAAACCATCAATCAATCAAATAGGCATATCATCTACCTATTTAGTATTAGGTACTTACATTACCTATATCATATTAGGAATATATCCTATCCCAAGTACCCGTCGTATTTTTTGAATACTACATGTACTTGTAATCACGATTATCATCGTACATATATTATGTAATTATTTCTCCCATAATCTTTTATTTAACCCAAGTACCCGTATATATGTCCTCGATGTTACCCGTACTTGTCATAACGATTATTCTCCTTTAAATCGTATAATAATTATGCAGATAGCTGTCACATAATTTTAATCCTTAATATATTATAATTTTCCAACATTAATCCCAAGTTTCTCACTCTATTAATGTTCCAAAATGATTTAAAAACTCATTCTGGGCCAGATTACAATTTCCCAAACTTTTTTGGGCTAAACTGGAGATTTATGGAAATCTCGTTTGAAGTTAGAAATCTCGTTAAAACGAGATTGACTCTCGTTCGAACGAATTCAGGTTTCGTTCGAATGAAGTCATCATTTTTTCTTATTCGTCTTCAGTTCCATTTTTTGCGTTTTCCCTCAATTTCTAACCCCAAACCTTACTGGTTTTCTACCGTAACAGAATCCAGAAATTCGAATTACTATTCTAACATTATTTCAACATATTCATGGGTGGTTTATACATAAAAACATTAATTCCACATGCTCATAAGGAATTATCATCAAACCCATTAAAACCTCAAGATTTCAATAATCTGAACTCTCCATTTTTATTCAACTTGAAAACTCAGAATTTAGAATCATTGTTTCATACCTAAATCATCAAATTTCATTTTTAACATGGTAGGATTTTTTTCTACACGCAATTCCTATAATCCTTTTCGATAACCTTAAGAACATATATTTTTCTCTACATGTAAAACCCTTAATATTCATCATGATCGTAGTCTCTACATGTTATGTATTCAGCTACATGAATTTGCCTAACCATTATCTTGATTTACCAATCATTATAAATTTTAAATTCACAAGTTCATGAATCCTACAATAAAATTATGCTCTAACATGGATATGTTAATCACTAAAATAGAGCAAGAATCACTTGCCTTAAAAGTTGGTGTGAACCTTTGATGAAGACAAATGTTAGAACTTCTCCTTCCCTTTTTTCAACGACTTTTCTGGCGACTATGGTGGTAGTGCAAGGTGAAGATATGGTGGTTATCCCCTTGGTTTGCCCTAGGTGACTCCTCCTTTCCAAGAACTCTTCCCTTCCTCAAGCTACCCTTTCACTTTCTCTCTAAGACTTTTCTATTTTCCTCTCAAACTTTCTCACTTATTTTTGGATGAAGTGAATCTTACGTAGAGTCTAGTCTTATTTAAATAAAAAGTCTTAAAGGTAAGCTAAAAGACAAAAACGAAGTTACTATTCATCTTCCAAGCAAAATGACTAAAACGCCCCTTTGGGATGTCCTTTCATCTCCTAAATGACCCGAGACCCAATTTCAACACCAGAGTAGACTTTTTTTACTATCTCGACCCTTTAGGATGCAACGACACACCTTAAACGACCATAAGGTTAATATGAAATAATCTTTCCTTTTTATTAATTTAAATTAGTCCCGACACGTCCCATAATCGCGTCCCGACATAATTTTTATTTATCACAACATTATAAATAACATCATATTCATATATTACTTATATATCACTAAGTAATATTTAGAATCATATATTACTTTAATCTATAGTAATATTAAATCCAGATTAATCCCAATTAATTTTTCATAATTAGTTCCAATTAATCCCCATTAACTTTTAGCTTATCTATTTTAAAAGTTATTAAAAGTTACGGGGTATTACATACTCCCCTCTAATAACGAAATTTCGTCATGAAATTTGAAAATAAAATCATACCTGGTAAAAATAACTCTGAATATTTATCGCGCATCTCATCCTCGCTATCCCAAGTAGACTCCTCAATGTTATGGTGCTCCTACTGAACACTCACAATGGAACCACTTTCGATCTCAACCGTCTTTCGCTATGGTCCAAGATCACTACTGGTCTCTCCTCATAGGAACTATCTTGATGTAAGTCGATCTCCTCTAATGAAACATGAGTGTGATCCAACTCATCCCGGAGATATCGCATCAGTGAAGAAATATGGAACACATCATGTATCCTATGCAAGTGCTCCGACAGCCCCAATCTATAAGCAACCGGTCCAACTCTCTCAATGATAGGAAATGGTCCAACATATCTGGGCGCCAATTTACCTTTCTTACCAAATCTCATAATCCCCTTCATAGGTGATACTCGCAATAACACCTGGTCCCTCACACTAAATTCACGAAAGAACCACTTCACATCGTCGTAGCTTTTTTATCTATCCTGGGCTACTCAAATATGACTACGAATCATCTCAATACTGGCAGACGTATCCTGAATCACCTCTAGTCCCAGTAGCTTGTTGTCCCCCACCTCTAACCAACACGTAGGAGAACGACAAGGCCTATCATACAGTGCTTCAAATGGATCCATACCGATGGTGAACTGATAGGATTTGTTTTACGCAAACTCCACCAGCGAAAGGTACTACTTCCAACCTCCCCCAAGTCCAGAATACACATACGTAGCATGTCTTCTAACATTTGGTTTGTACGTTCTGTCTGCCCATCCGTCTGCGGGTGATAAGCCGTACTCAACAGCAACTCGGTACCCATAGCCTCCTGAAAGCTCTCCCAGAAGCGTGACACAAAAAATCTTATCTCCGTCAGATACGATATTTAGGGGCACCCCATGCAACTTCATTATCTCGACAATAAATAACTGGGCATACTTTCTCGTAGTGTAATCAGTCCAAACGGGTAAAAAGTGAGCTACCTTAGTCAACCGATCCACAATCACCCATATGGAATCGTGACCCCTCTGAGAAGTAGGTAACCCTGTGATGAAGTCCATAGAGATGCTCTCCCATTTCCACATCGGTATCTCTAATGGTCGAAGAAATCCAGTAAGCTTCTGATGATCCACTTTCACTAACTGACAAATGGTACACTTAGTGACAAACTCGACAATGTCCCTTTTCATACTTCTCCACAATACTGTCATCGCATATCTTGGTACATCTTATCCCCATCGGGATGTACAACAAATCTGGATCCGTGCGAATCTGTTATCACATCATGCCTCAAATCCACACCCTATGGAGCAATCAACCTACTGTTGAAACGCAAGCCTCCATCTGAACTCACGGAGTAAGACTCTATTCCTTTGACTAAAAGCTGTTGAATTTTCTCCTGACAAAATGGATCGGCTGCCTAAGCCTGAACCACCCTTGTCACAATATGAGGTGTAATAGTTATAAATGACATAAATGATCGGGCAACTGCATACTGATGTCACAGTTCTTTCTATTTTGCCTTTCACATCGCGGCCAACTCACCTACCGGCCTTCAGCTCAACGCGTTGGCTACCACGTTAGCCTTTCCCGGGTGGTAATGTATATCAAACTAATAATTGTTCACGAACTCAAGCCACCTTAGCTGGCGTATGTTCAACTCCCGCTGAGTAAATAAATACTGCAGTGACTTATGATCTGTGAATAGGCAAAACTTCTCCCCCAATAAATAGTGTCTCCATATCCAAAGAGCAAACACGACTGTCGCAAGCTTTAAGTCGTGGGTGGGGTAATTCTTCGCATGAGGCTTAAGCTTTCTAGAGGCATAAGCTATGGCCTTCTCTTCCTACTGTAGTACACCACCAAGACCCTATAAGGATGCATCAGTGTAAACCAAGTACTCCACTCCTGGCTTAGGCAGTGCTAATACTGGTGATGAAGTCAACTTATCTTTCAGCTCGTCGAATGCTAACTGACATGCATCGTCCCTAACAAATGGTATGCCTTTTCGGGTTAGATTCATCATCGAACCCATAATCTTTGAGAAACTATGGATAAAACATCTGTAATAACCGGACAAACCTAAGAAACTGCACACTTCTTTCGGTGTCGTGGGTTGTCATCACTCCCTCGCCGCTGATACCTTACTAGGATCCACCGATATCCCATTTCAGACACAACATGCCCCCAAAACTGAACTTCCCGAAGCTAGAATCCACGCTTCTCATATTTCGCATACAGTTGATGCTCACGTAGGGTCTGTAGGACCTGCTGCAAATGCCCGGCATGTTCCTCCTCAGTATGAGAATAATACAGGATGTCATCTATGGAAACGATGACAAATTGGTCTAAGAACTCTCTGAACACCCTATTCATCACGTCCATGAATACTGCCGGCACATTAGTCAACCCAAACGGCTTGACCCGAAATTCATATGATCCATATTTGGTTAAGAAGGCAGTCTTTGAAACATCCCGCTCCCTGATACGCAACTGATGATAACCGGACCTTAAGTCTAGGCTTCTCCTCTCAATTAGTCAAACAAGTCATCGATTATAGGCAAAGGATACTTGTTCCGTATCGTAACTTTATTAAGCTCCCGATAATCTACGCACAACCTTAAAGAACCTTCTCGCTTCTTTATAAATAACACTGGGGCACCCCAAGGCATCGTACTCTTGTGGATGAACCCCTGGCCCAAGAGATGTTCTATTTGATCCCTGAGCTCCCTCATCTCTGTTGAAGTTATACGGTAAGGCGCATAAGTAATATGCCGAGTGCCCAGTGCTAAATTAATCACAAAATTAATATCCTTGCTGGGAGGTAATCCTAGTATCTCCTGGAATACATCTGCAAACTCACAAACTACCGGTATCGAATCAAGGGATATTACTACTCCCGTAGAGGTCTCATCCTCTATATAATACAAATGAGTAGATGACCCTCCCTCAGAACGAGGAATCTCCACAAGGAACATCTCATATCCCGAAATAACAAAAATAATACATCGGCTCTGACAGTCAATCATGGATCTATATGCAATAAGACAATCCATGCCAATAATCACATCATACTCGGACATGTCCAAAATAAGTAAATACGTCAGTAAAATTAGACTCCCAATCTCTATACTCACATGACGACATATAAAGAAAATAGGCGTCCCACTACCCATCGATGAGTCTACATAAGTAACGGTGCTATCGGCCAAGTCTAGTAACCCTGTGTCCCGTGAAAATCTAGTGGACACAAATGAATGCGAGGCCCGCCCCCATGTCAAACATAATGTTCCCCATAGCCCCATAGATAGAAAATATACCCTCAATCATGGGCGATGGCTGCTGAATTGCTTCCTGAAGGACATTATACATATGCCCATACTATCCCTGATATGCTAGAGCTGCTGGAATGGGAGATAATGTTGGCACCTAAACTGGTGCTGGGAGGGCGGGTGGTGGAAATACTGGTTTATATGGATCCTGTCGTCCTCCCTACTGAGGAATCTTACCCTTATCAGTACAATACTGCCTCTTGTGGCAAGGCTTACCACACACAAAAATATTTGCCAGTGAATTTTCCCCCATTTTGTCTCTATTATTCCCGGACCTGTTGGCCTTTACCACCTTTCCCTTGGCCCTACTGGCCCTGATGCTAGCCCTGCCTGTTGCGTCCCTGACCAAATCAAAATCCTCCAAATCGTAAAGGTTTAGCATAGTCCCTTAGCTGGGAACCCTGCTGACTCTGACCTGACTGTGCACCGCTAGAACTGCCTCAATTAGTCTTGCTCCGCTGGCTTGACTCAATCCCCCTCTTGACACCCTGATCATGTAAGCGGTTATCCTGGCAATGAAGCATTACAGCATTAAGAACATATGCGTAAGTATGTAGGGAGAGATTTCCCAATAAGTGCTGGCAAATCTTATAGTTCAGGCCATTAGTGAACATCTGAATTCTCCTTTCCTCAGTGAGTACCTCTGCTGGCACCAAGTTAGTCACCCGAGTAAATTCCTCCTCATATTCTGCCATTATCTTCCCTTCGTTTCAAGCCAAGTAGTTTCCGCCTCATCTCAGTCTGGATGGCAGAAGGGAAGTACTTATGGTCGAACCGTACCCAGAAGTCCTGGATAGCCATAGTATCTCTCTCCTCAGTGGGTAAAAGATCCCCACCATTGCAGAGCTGACCGACTGGCTTAAACGTAGCTAGTACCTGACACTGAACTTTCGTGCATTCTAATATTCTCAAGTGCCTCTGGATATCCTTCTTCCATTGGCTAGCAGTCACGACATCAGAACCCCCTGAAACTCTGGTGGATGCACCTTCTGAAAGGCATTCCTAACACATTCCCATGCAGTAGGAAACACTTGCCCTAGCGTGGGTGGCATAGCTTGCGCCTGTGCTGGAGATTGTTGAACAATAACTAAAGCTGCGTTGACTGCCTGAGCAATAATGATAGTAACTTCTGTAACATTCATTGTACCCTGAGCTGAGGCTGTGTGCACGTCCAGGAGGCATCTAAAACGAGAGATAATATACCATCAGTATCACGTAATAGCTCAAGAACGTATAAATGCAATCAGGGATACAACAATCCTAATAATAGGGCTCTACATAAAAGGACGCTTAGCTAGAAGCATAGTAAACCGTTCAGATCCTAAAAGGCTCTAGAACCTGGCTCTAATACCAGCTGTAACACCCCGCTTAATTAAATCCTGGGTGAACAGTCCCATACCAAATTAAATCAGAATATACTGTTGGATCATTCTTAGCGTCACATTCGAAAACATTTTATAACCACCTAATACTTAATTAAACAGGTGTATAAAATTCCACTTTTTAAAACATAAACCATTTAACAAAATCCATTCACACACTGAATAACAACTGAGTAAATAACACAACTGAATTGAATGCAACTAGAATAAAACTCTCCAGTTAAAATATCATACAATAATCCAAAGTAAACCAAATGTAATCAACTCCGACACAAGTAAATAAACTGACTGAGAAGGAAAGACTAAAATCCTTTTGGCGACATGCCCTAAATGAAATCAACTACTACAGATGTAGGAATTAAGAAGATGAAGCTTCTAATAAAAAATCTGTAACTCCATAGCATCCATAGCACGTCAAATACTCCAATCCTCTAAGCCTGATGTCCCTGTGGCTGGACACCTAATATAGAAGATACAAGAGAAGGAATATGCAATAGAAGGGTCAGAGCCCGATGTAAAAATAGTTTAGAAAACAACAAGTGAATAAATGCTATATTCAGTAATTATTATATACATGTTAGATTATCGGACTCTCACTTGAGATTATCACCTCTCATCTAAAATGCACACCTAACGTCCCTCTAAGTCATACTAGTTACAGTCCCCACGCTAACTAGTTTAACCCAATGTATCCACTATCCATAGCCCAATTCATTCCCGCATATTTCTCTTAAAAGTTGGTCTGAACCTTTGATGAAGACAAATGTTAGAAATTTTCCTTCCCTTTTTTCGGTGACTTTTCTGGCGACTATGGTGGTGGTGCAAGGTGAAGAGATGGTGCTTGTCCCCTTGGTTTTCCCTAGGTGACTCCTCCTTTCCAAGAACTCTTCCCTTACTCAAGCTACCCTTTCACTTTCTCTATAAGACTCTTCTGTTTTTCTCTCAAACTTTCTCACTTGTTTTTGGATGAAATGAATCTTACATAGAGACTAGTCTTATTTAAATAAAAAACCTTAAAGGCAAGATAAAAGACAAAAACTAAGTTACTATTCATCTTCCAAGTAAAATGACTAAAACGTCCCTTCGGGTGCCTCTCATCTCCTAATTGACCCGAGACCCAATTTCAAGACGAAAATGAGAGTCATGGCGTGGGAGCTTTGCATATGTGCATTCCAAACAACGAAATTAGTAGGGGAGCCTCCAGGCCCCTCAAAATCAATATGGGACCAAGGGAAGTCACCTCGTTCAAGACGAAAATGCAGAGTTCCCTCTGGAGGGAGGAAGACTTATTTAGCTGAATCCTCATCCTCATCCTCATCCCCAAGAAGCAAATAATCATACTTAGCATTGAAAGAGTAGGTCTTGCAGAAAGCATAGAAGTCATCACCCTTGCCAAAGATAGGAGACCGACGGTAAAAATTTAGTTGCTCTTGACGAGGAAAATCCAAGGTGGTGGCGCTAGAGGTGGCAGCGGTGGCAAAGGTGGAGCTTGACTGAGCAGTGGCGGTGGTAGCCTTAGAGACACTTGAAGAAGACATAATAAGTGGTGATGAAAGAAACAACTTGGTAAGGAAGGGCTATGGACGAAAACGAAGGAGTACAACCATAGGTGGTGCTGTAAGAGATGATGGGAAGAAGGAAACCAGGTAAAAGCTTAGCAACAATGACGCTCCGAGGGTTTTCTCTCTCTAAGAATGCTGGGAGTTAAAGACGACGAAGGCAAAGTAAGGGGAAAATGGTTAAGTGTTTGAATAATAACCGTTTGAAATTTTTGGGCTCTCCTTTTCAGTTTCCCACCAACACATGTGCAAAGCCGCCTATAATCATTTCAAACAGACACATGGCTTTCATGCTCTATTCAATGACCTCACCGTGGGAAGTTCGGAGGGACTTGGTTTGGAGGATTGATAAGTGAGGCACCGTTAGGGCTTGTCCTGGCCATCTTAGATACACCTGGTAAAACACCAAAAGACCTTGACCGTGGAACCTCGAGCGGAGCAGCCTTGAGTTCCATCGGGCGTTGAGTTGTGAGCCAAATAACCATCTACTTAATGTCACATTTACTTTATGTGATGTAACTAACCATCTAGGTAATGTCAAATCTTCACTTCAGTAAACCATCGTGGTATTTGGGGCTGTCAGACAGTTGGTGAGCCACCGCTTTGACGACAGCCCCCTGACACACAGTGGTTAGGCAGAAGGTATCCCTTACATTTAATGTTTATAATGTGGAGTTAACTAGTGCATCAGGCATTTAATGTTTGTGAGATAAAGTTTGAGGGATGTCTTTCACAGTTATTAATGACCGCGTTACCTCGAGAGTGGTGTGGGGGCTATTTAAGAGCCCTAACCACCTCTGAGGAAGGGATGTTCTTTTTAAGAGTTCAAAAGTTATTACTAGAGAGGATATACATTAGAGAGAAATTTATTACAAACCAGAGAGTTTACTCACCCACCATTGTCATTTATTACGAAGCTTTAATACTTAACAGAGATCTGAGAGGGTGGTTGGGGTGTTTGGCTGCCTGCCAAGGTGTATCTAGGGTGCTTATTTCTCTCTCCCTCTAAGTGAGTTGCTTCTGAATTCATTATTATCTTTTAAGTTATACATGAGAGATTCGTGAGTTCAAACTGAGTTTAGCTTCACTAAGTTGTGTTTGCGTGTCTTGTAGTTAATCAATAGCGTGATTAGTTAACTTATCATTACTGTACTCAAAAGGGGTTACGCCTCCATCTATTCTAAACTACCTTCTTACATTTGGTGACTCTGCTGGGGATGTATTCTTCTAAGAAAGGAGCATGGTGCTAGATAACGTTAATCGAAGACTTAACTTTGATGACAATCAACATAATGAAGAACAAATGGTGAGAGAGTTGGAGGATTCAAGGGACGGAGCCCCTCGATTATAGGTACCACCAATTCAAACGGCGACAGGCGTTCTAGGAGTGACACAAGCTTCCACGAGCGCAGGGTTGGGACCAGCCCAAGTGCCACTCCTCATGAATAAATTTTATGAGTTTTTACAGACTCCCGTAACGTCAACTGTGTTGGGGGGATTTGAATCCAACTCCTTCGTAACACCCGGGGTAGCCCCAATGGCCTCACCAAGCATAGTTTTAATAGGAATGGCCCCAAAAATCATACCCCCTGTTGTGAACCCATCAGTGGGAACTCCAGGAGTACCAACCGTTCCAACTGTGATGATTGTTCTAGGTGCAACGGGTGCTCCGCTTATGGTCCCTCTGATCGTTCCTTTAACAGTATCAGCTATGGAAGAGATGAGGAAAGAGATGTATAAGGAGATGCTAAAATTCATGCAAGCTTCCTCGCAATCTGCTGATGAGGTAACTTTGGTCTATGACGACTTTCGAATGCCTTATCCTCAAGAGTATAACGATGAGCCCTACCCAAAGGATTATATTCCTCCTATCTTTGAAAAATATACAGGAAAGGGTGGGAACCCGAAGGAGCACATTAAATGCTTCATTGAATATTTAGGGGCTCATTACAATAAAAAAAAAACTCAGGTTAAGGGAGTTTTCCAAATCCTTAACCGATAAAGCGTATACCTGGTATTCTCACTTAGCTCCTAAGAGTGTTTCAACATGGTAGGAGATACACATTTTATTCATCCTTAAGTTCTTTCTGGTAGAAAATGAGTTCACCTTGACCCAACTAGGGATAGAGAAGCAACGGACAGGGGAAGAGGTGGTGGCATAATTCAAAGGTTCAGGGAAAGGTCCCTCGATGTGAGGGAGGAAGCCAAAGAATACAAATTACTGTAGATCTGTGCGAAAGGACTGCTTCCTGAGTACATCTATCATTTTATTAATGAGACATGCGAGGGAACTTTTATAGCATTCCTAAAGGCAGTAAGGAATATCTGGTTGGTAGTACAACCAAACCTGGTGGTAGTGCCCATAATGTTTAGGCAGCTGATACAACCTGTGGGAGGGAGGTCTCATTCCCCACGAGTGGGTTACACCGAAGGAGAAAACGGGAGTAAACTAACGAAGAGGGACAATAAGAGAATGTTTGGGAGAGATAAGGAAGATCCACCACCGTTGCCTTGTACAGTAGAAGAGTCTTTCAACTATTACAACGCTATAGTTCAAGGAGGAACGGTGTACGAACCAAAGGGAATCCCCGTGGGGGAACCAACGCAGCAACTAGAGAGGATCCCAAATATTGCCAGATCCATCGAAAGATCCAACATCCAACGGAGAGCTATTTCACGCTAAGAAGAATCATTGATAAATATGTGAAGGAAGGAACATTGCAAATCCCTCTGTAAAATGTTAACAACAACCCACTCCCAGCACATGGGGCCAATCTGGTGGTGGCCTACGATGATGAGGCAGAAAGAGAAGCAAGGGAGATAAGGATGAAGCAAGAGGAGTTTGAAGAGTCTTTGGAAGACTGCACTAGGGGAATGGCTAATATAGTGTTAGCCTATGACGAAGCAAGTGCTAAAGATATGGAGGATGTCTACAACATTGAAGGTGAGGAAGTAGATCAAGCTATGGAATACTGCGCAGTTTTGAAGTCCCTAAAGTTTGCCTGGTTCTTCGACCAGGTGGGGATGCCAAAGGAAAGCAAGTTGAAGATAACCCAGGAAATCCTTGATATCGCGAGGAAGAACGCAGTCCCTTCGTTGAGATGGAAAGGACCCATGGTCAGGTTGGTGAAAAAGTTTCTGTCAGAGATAACTTTTAGCGATGCAGATAGGGTCGTGAGATTTTCCTCATAATAGGCCATTGTATGTGACTGCTAGCATCAACTGAGTTAGCTTTGCAAGGGCTCTTATGGATGGGGGAGCCTCCATCAACATCATGCCAATTAATTCTTTCCACGCAGATAATATTCCATAGGAAAGGTTAGTCCCCATGCCTTTGGTAATCTCAGGTTATGACAACCAGTCTTCCAAGTCCATTGGTTATGTGAACGTTGGGATCGTGATGGGAAATCTGAGTTCTCATATCAAATTCCACGTGATAGAGAGTGAAACTTCCTACCATCTGTTGATAAGAAGATTATGGATGCACAACCAAGGGCTAGTTCCTTCGATGTATCACCAATTCACCAAGGTGAATATCAAAAGAACAGAGATCACCATTCAAGATACGAAGAGGCCCTTCACGATCGAAGAAGCTCACCTGATAGATGCATCATTTTACACAGAACTAGAGGGGGACATCAGAGTCCTAACGAGAAGAATAGAGGGAGCATGGTTTCCCTTGATGAGGGAAAGGATGGGGCCAGTAAATAGGAAGAATAACGAAGTTGCAAGCAGCAAAGGAGTGATGGCAGAAGAATCCCACCAGGTGATCCCTTATCCCTAAAATATCTCGAAGCAGCTCAAAGACAGGATGAGGCCCATGATGGATCCGATGGAGCACGAGGCCCAACGACGAAGCGTCTTGTGTCAATTTTTAGGAAAAAGAGTTGGTGAGGCTTCTAGAGAGAAAAAGAGGAAGGAAATTGCAATTGCCAGCAGGCAATGTAAGAAGGTTCTTATCGAAGAAGGAAATATGGTTTATCAGTTATAAAGGTTTGAACGAGCAACCGAAGAAGCTAATAAGGAATCTGACCCGATATATGAGTGTTTTTTGGTGGATCAACGGGGCCAGTGTATGGTTATAGATAACTCCAACATACAGGAGTTCATGGAAGATGTCATCGATGAACCAGAAAACATGGCAGATCAACCGAAGCCACAGGCACAAGAGTTGGAGCAGTTGAACCTGGCAAAAGAAGGGGAGGATCTAAGGCCTATTTTCATCTCGAAGAATCTCAGTAAGGAGAAACGAGAGGCCTTAGTTGAATTGTTTCGAGAGTTTATAGACATTTTTGCGTCGAAGTACATGAAAATGGAAGGGCTGGATGAGGAAGTAAGCTGTCACAAGTTAAACATGATGCCTTCAGCCATTCCGATGAAGCAAGCAACGAGGACTTACAAGCCTGGGTTAGACTTGAAGATCAAGGAAGAGGTCCAACGAATGTTGACAGTAGGGTTCATCAAATAGATACAATACCCACTCTGGCTGTCTAGCATTGTCCCAGTGGGAAAGAAAGACAAAAATCAAATAAGGATCTCTATGGATTTCAAAGACTTGAATATGGCTTACCGCAAGGATGAGTTCCCTCTACCCTCGATCGATAGCTTGATAGATGCAACGAGTGGGCATGAGATGTACAACTTCATGGATGTGGATGTAGGGTACAACCAGATCAAGATGGACCCCACGAACGTAGAGAAGACGACATTTAAAACCCCGTTGGGCAACTTCATGTACAAAGTGATGTCGTTCGGACTCAAGAATGCTGGGGCTACTTATCAAAGAATAATGATGGCCATTTTTCATGACTTCTTTCCCAAATTTATGGAATTTTATGTGGATGATTTGGTTATTAAATCGAGGAAGGAGGAGTCTCATCTGAGCGATTTGAGGAAGGTATTTTCCCGATGCAGGAAGTATAAGATAAAGATGAACCCACTGAAGTGCGTCTTCGGAGTAATTAGTGGAAAGTTTTTAAGTTTTATGGTTGATCGACAGGGGGTGCAGATGGACCAGGACAAACAACGAGCGATCTTGGAGATGCCAAGTCCAAGAACAACGAAGGAGTTGAAGAGTTTCCTCGGCAAAGTTTCCTACCTTAGGAGATTTGTGACTGGATTGGCCGAAATAATGCACCCGTTGATGCAGATTTTGTAAAAGAACACAAAATTCAAGTGGGAGGAGGTTCACCAGGAGTCTTTGACTGGACTGAAGAAGCTGCGCATTTTACCGCAGACCATGGTTCCCCCAAAGGCAGGAATACGTTGCAGCTATACCACACATCCACCACGAGCTCCGTTGGAGCTCTGTTAGAACATGAGATTGACGAGAAGGAACGACCAGTCTACTACCTTAGTAGAATCATACATGGGCCAGTGGTCAGGTATTGCAGCTTAGAAAGGCACTGTTTAGCCTTAGTCTTTGTAGCGCAAAAACTTAGACATTATATGCTGTCTTTTACAATTCATATTATAACAAGATTTGATCCTATTAAGTTTTTACTGGTAAGAACTATATTAATTGGTAGGGCATCTAGGTGGTTCCTCATCCTCTCAGAATATGATTTAAAGTGCGTGGTCCCTCGCACAATCAAGAGCCAGGCGTACGCAGATCTCTTGGCAATCTTTCCCTCTGGGACGTTTGAACCACCTACAGAAAATATTCTAGGAGACGACTTATAGGCCAGTCACTTAGATGCAAGCGATGAAGAATGGACCATGCAGTTTGATGGATCTTTAGCAGGAGCAGGGGTTATTCTTTCAAAAGGAATGGAGGAGATTTGTCTTTCCTACAAGTTAGATATCCCTTGTTCCAACAATGAAGCAGAGTATGAAGCGTTGGTACTGGGGTTATTAGAGGCCCTTCGAAGGGGAATTCGTTCACTTTGTATCAAGGGTGATTCGAATTTGGTGATTCAGCAAGTGAATGGAGAATATGCGATAAAACACCTAAGTCTGACGCCTTATAGAACAATCATTCAGAGGCTTCTCAACCAGTTCCATCGGACAAAGATCAAGAGAAATCCCTGAACGATGAACCGCCATCCATATGCCTATGCCACCATCGCTCAGAAGATAGTCATGAGGAACGATACAACTACAGTCGCTTCTTCGGTGGTACAGTCAATTCTACCTATGGAGGATGACTCTGACTGGAGGGGAGAGATTAGAAAACAACTGGAGTCTGGGGAATGAGTGATGGAGATGAGGGAATTAGCCCAATATTTTATAAATTAGGGAAACCTTTATTTCAGAAACACAGGAGGATAATTATCAAGATGCATCGGCCCAGAAGAAGTGGAGCGGAGGTTAAAGAAAACACACGAGGAGCACTGTGAAATAACTGAGATACCTCTTTACAGGAGAATTCAAAGGGAGGGATATTTCTGACCTAGAATGAAATAGGACGCAGCAGAGCTACAATAAAAATACGATAAATGCCAAATATTCTTCGATGCAGCTGAATGCCATTTTGTTGAAGCTCAATCAGATTGGAGGTAGCCCTATATTGACTCCATTTAAGATGGAGTTATCCCAATAGATAAAATTGATGCGATGGGACTCAAGCGAAGGTCCCCGAGGTTCTACGTTCAGGAGGGGTAGTTTTATCGAAGGGGCTATTTCAATCGGCCATTGCGTTGCATCATGAAGGAAGAAGCAAAGCGCACAATCCAGCTCACATAGGAGGGTCTAGGTTGTATGACCAATTGATGACATTGGGGTATTATTGGCCAACGATGGAGAAGGACTCCGCTAAGTTCGTTAAAAAATGTAAGCCTTGTCAACTACATTAAAATATGATCCATGCCCCATCGGTGGATCTGCACTCCTTGGCAACACCTTATCCTTTTCACACCTAGGCATTTGACCTGGTAGGAGCGATACATCCTTCTTCGAGGGGGTAGATTTGGATACTAGTTGCAATGAGTGCTTTACAAAGTGGGCTGAAGCAATACCACTAAAAAGGGTAACAGTAAGAGTACTGAGCAACTTCATTAGAGAATACATCATTTGTCGTTTTGGGATTCCAAAGGTTGTTCTCTCTAATCACGAAACCCCCTTCATGAATTCAGAGGTAACAATGCTCATAAATAAGTATTCCATTGTTCATCATACCTCAACGATGGCATACCCAAAGGGAAATGGTCAAGCTGAAGCAACTAACAAAACATTGGTTAACATATTGGACAAGACGATGGAGGATTTCCCAAGATCGTGGGATGACAAGATACTAGCTATATTGGGGGCCTATCGAATGACTAAAAGGAATCCCACAGGATATACTCCGTTTTCCTTTATTTATGGAGTTGAAACGATTCTCCCAGTAGAGTTGGAAGTTCCATCTGCCCGATACGCCTTGGAAGTAGCATGCTCCCTCAGAACAGACATGTGCAGTTGGAAGCGTTGGATGAACATAAGGATAATGCGATGTAGCACTTTCAAATGTACACGAAGCAGCTCTCTAGGGCATATGACAACTTGGTGAGACCAAGGAAGTTCGTGGAGAGAGACCTTATTTTGAAGGCAGTAGTTAAGAACATCAGAAGGCTTCCTCTACCTAAGTTTGCAGTGAATTAGGAGGGACCCTTTATTGTAAAAGAAGCTCATAATTCAAGTTATTGCTTAATTTCTAAGATGGAAGAAGATAAGCCATTCAAGATTAATAATAAATGATTGGAAGTCTATCATGTATAAGCAATTAAGTTTTAGACCATCGTTGTATCTAGCGATTGTTGTTGTTATGAATATACATGTTGTTTTTTATGTCTACTATTTCAACTTGAGTGGAGATGAAAGAATTGTAGAATATTGTAATATACGCAAGTAGTTACAACACAAAGAAATGGCATAGGAAAACATACATCTTTTTCTTTCATTCACAAAATTTGGGGCATTAAAAGATTGGGAGCTATTGACCAAGAATTACATAAGAAAAAAAGAGAATGTATACAAAAGCGAAAGAGTTCATTGGCCTAATAGGAACCACAAGTTCAAAGCAGAGAAAAAATCTCCAGGCAGGCCCGAAGAAGCTGCTAGGCAAGACTGTTGGACATTAATAGAAATCTCCAACCTCATTTGAGCTTGTGTACGCTCGATAAGGAGTTTTTCTCGTTTTATCTTCGCCAGAAGCAGAGATTCTTCAATTTCCTCTACCTCCTTGTTGACATCTTTAAGTAGAGGTGCTATCTCGGCTAACCTAGCTTCCTCAGCCCTCTAATCCTCCCGATGTTTCTGTAGCAGTTCCCTCTGACTCTCCAGTTGTTGGCTCTTCAAAGTATTTAAGTGACCAATAAGCCAGTTAAAATGGAAGCCATCTCGGACCAACTCCTTCAGATAGACCAAGAATTGGTTGAGGATAGGTCTGGTAACGTTCACGGTAGGAGTGCTGATAATATCAGTAACAACGATCGCCATGCCCTGAAGATTATGGCTCATTACGGGGATGTTGGAATGCAGATAATCCACGATGAAAGTCTCAGGATGGTGGCTTGCAAGCTGCTCAATTACCAAACGATGGCTGGTAGGCATTTAAGGAGAATGCTGAAGGACTATAAGGCAAAAGTCATGTGGAGCAAGGTTAGGCAGAGGAAGCTGACAACCAGATTCATTATCAGCAGCAACAACACCAGTCGTGGAGCCTTGGTCGTCGTGACTAAAATCTTCTGAAATAGCGGGTCCCTGATGGGGTGAAGTGATGGACGAAAGAGCTGGTGGAGATTCCCGCCAGAGAGGATTCACGAGCAACCTGAGAACAGGTAGAAGAAATAATGAGTTAAGTGAAAAAATCTTAACAAGCGTTTTCATTGTTAAGTCACCGTTATAGGTGGATTTTACGAAAAATGTTAACAAGTGTTTTTATTGTTAGGTCACCGTTATAGGTGGAGTTTACGAAAAATCTTAACAAATGTTTTCATTGTTAAATCACCGTTATAGGTGGAGTTTGCGAAAAATCTTAACAAGTGTTTTCATTGTTAAGTCACTGTTATTGGTGGAGTTTATGAAAAATCTTAATAAGTGTTTTCATTGTTAAGTCACCGTTATAGGTGGAGTTTGCAAAAAATCTTAGCAAGCGTTTTCATTGTTAAGTCACCGTTATAGGTGGACTTTGTGAAAATCTTAACAAGTGTTTTCATTGTTAAGTCACCATTATAGGTGGAGTTTGGAAGGGAAAAATCTTAACAAGTGTTTTCAATGTTAAGTCACCGTTACTAGTAGGGTTTGACGAAAAATCTTAATAAGTGTTTTCATTAGTTAAGTCACCATTACCGGTGGAGTTTGAAAGTTTGAGAAATGAGACTCTTTCTAGATTTTATGCATTGTCAAGAGTAAAGGACAAACAATAAGAAACTAAGGGACACTAGCGAAGTACCTTAGAAAGGGCTAGAGTAAGAATGGGGGTCGCCAAAGAGGCCACAACGGGGAGAACTGTTGGGGGCAGGTTTATCTCCTCAGAAGCCTCAATGGCACCCTCAACTAAAGGAGCCCCAAGGTCTAGTAAAGCTCCTTCTCCAATAAAAGGCACCAAGGCCAACATAGGGGTCCCACTAGTGGAGGACGTTTGACCTCTAAGTGATGCTCCGACATTGATGGATGCAGAAGAATCACCACGCGGGGCAGAAAAATCAACGTTGGCCTTAGGAATAGGCAGACCACCAAGAGAAGGTGGTGGGATAAGATCTGGATCAACTGCAAAAATGAAGCTAAGTGTTAGAAATGGGGAATAAGTACTGAAGAAAGAAGAAATATCTCTAAGTTTTACTTACCTCAGTTATGGTACTGAAGAGGGGAACTACAGTCATGGGTCTCGTTAACGCAGTAGGAAGAAGAATGTTAGCTAATAAAGATGCCATTTAGACCTAAGGCATCCCAACAGATTAAAGTTCAGCGTGGTAAATAAGAAAAAGGGGTGGAAGAGAGAAAAGACGTCAGACGTAATAGTGATTGAGAATGTGTTACCTTGGGGGAACTTTTTGCAGCCGAAACGATGGGCAGAAGAACCTTGGGCTGAGGTGATAATTCAAAAGAAATTGGGGGAGTTATCTTTGGTTGAGAAGGGATTCCCACAGACTCAATGGAATCACCCCCGCAACATCACCCTTCGCACGTTGGGAGGATAAACAGCGAGAGTAAGTAAGCCCAATCATGGGGGAACGGGGAGGAGTTACATCGATCTGAGAGGAACCGAAACGTCCCTCCATGAAAGGACTCACGGGAGGGCTGGGCCTTTCTTCTTCAACCTCCAGCACCAAAGTTGTTAAGAGTTAGATAGATGCGGTTCGTTTTAGAAAAATGGGAGTAATAACAACAAAACACATGCATACCTAGGATCCAGAGGGAGAATGGGGGGATATCACCATTGGCAAAGGAGGGGAGGCAATGGCAGAGGGAGATGGGATGAGATGTACATCTAGAGCTCATTTCTTCTGGGACTTAGTACCCAGAGTCTTTTTCCTCGCACCCGCAGCACCAACACTTTGAGGAAACCTTGAGATCTTCTTCCTCTTTGACCCTGGTTCCGTTGGATCAACTAAGACAGTAGGGAAGGAAGTAGCAGGAGGAACGATGGGAGCGTGTCATCGAAACTCAACATTTATTCACTCCACCTCAGCCTGAATTTTTCTTCTCAACTCCTCACTCACTTCTGCAGGCATGGGAGGAGTAATGGAGGCGATGGGGAACTCTTCCAAATGTGACAACCCGCTATCCGGAATAAAGGGTGGCCAGCCCTATACCCCGATAAAATAGGAAATCATTGATAAATATCATTCTCAGCATCACAACAATATGCAAAGTATAGGAATAACCACTCTATATTCCAGAAAACGGGTTATCAAAAACTTTGATTTGAATTGAAAAGAAAACATCTTCAACAACCCATAATAGAAATAGAGGGTGGAAACCCCCACAAGCGTAGATAAGAAACCCAAAAGATACAAAAGGACCGAACAAAAGGTCGGTCAATAACAACCATACAACATACAATTAGTACCAAGTATTACATAATAAATCCATTATACAATTTCAACGGTTTGGGAAACAAGCCCGAATAAACGGAACATAACTAGAAACATAAATAGAGGCGTCTACACAAAACTCCCGTGAAACCCGCACAATGTCACGGCTCCTCAAAACATATGGAAGGAAAGGTCATTACGGGCGACCGTGCGGCGGAACACCTGAACGGATTATATATGTATACATATACAACAAGAAAGGAAAACCGGTCAGGGCCGGATATATGTGATCAATAGATAAATGACAGGTATGACAATGATGCACAATAATCAAGGAAAATAGTCTAGCATGGTAACATCATATAAGGAACTAAAACTGATAAAGGACTACATAGAGTGAGATTCATTTAAAACAGAATTTAAAATACATGTGAGCCTTTATCATCATTCATCATATTTCAATTTCAATCTTCTTTTCCATTCCTTATCAGGAATATAATTATCATCATGTGCTCTATATGGCACTAAATTCAATAGCATGCTCTTTGTGGCATAAATTTTCTCTTTATGGCATTAAGGTTCCATCGAGTCCAACTCGATAATTAGAATAGTCATAAATATAAATATAACGATTCTAAGACCGCCCGTCCGGGTTTCCCCACTGTGCGCGTCCCTAAATAACCATCATCTTCCAGGGTCTAACATAAGACAACCTGGGATCCTATCGAAAACGTCGGGAAGCGGCCATATGCCTGCGGGGTAGTCAAGACCACACCCAGAATCTCCTACCCATCGCAGAAAAATATAAAACAAGCGCTCATATGGCCTAGGACTATATCCACCCTGCATTTATTAGCCAGGGGGCTTCACCTATCGCACGGACTTCCCTTAAGATGGTATTTAGAGAGGTGTGTAACATCCATTTTATTAATTTCCATTACAGGATTTAGTAAATTATCATTTACCTTATCAATATTCCCATTTTAAATAAATGTATAAGTTAAATCGGGACTATATGTAATTCGTACCAACATAGCATCCTCAAAAGGAATTCAGACTCCAAAGTTCTTCCCAAGGCCTCTTTTAGGCTTTACTATAAACCATCAAGTCAAATCTAACTCGAGTTGAATTCTAAAGTCTCCAAATTGACTTTAATAGATTCTAGACCCTTATAAAACTACAAGACACAAGAAATGCCTAAGAATCACTTTAAATTCCCCCTTGAATGAATCCTAGATGAACCCTTTCGAGTCTAGGATGTCGACCCAACTCAAATAATACTCTAAACCCTATGTTTACTTCATTTAAGAAGGTCCCTAATCATTAGTCCTAAAGAAGAGGGGTTAAAAAATGAAAAAGAAAAATTTCAAAAAGTGCAGGGCTACCGAATCGATTCGCCCCCTTGGCCGAATCGATTTGGCCAGAAAGTTTGAGATTCTGCATAATTGCCGAATCGATTCGGATGAGAGCCGAATCGATTCGGTCAGAAAATCTGGGTTTCTGCATAACTGCCGAATCGATTCGGATAAATTCCGAATCGATTCGGTTCACAAGACCTGGGCACTGGAACCAACCGAATCGATTCGCCCAGGGGGCCGAATCGATTCGGGCCTGCGATTTTGCCAAGAAATGGCTATGGAGTCTTGGACTCCATTTTCTACCCCAACTCAAATTTCTTCAAACCAAACTTATATACCAACTCTAAAATAACATCAATGATACTATTGATCATCTAAAACCTCATGAATCACCTTTGAGTGGATCAAAACCCAAAAATACATAAGAAAACCCTAAGTTTGCTAAACTAAAATCAATACACCATTACCACAACAAATCATTTATCTCAAGACACAAATAGCAGGTAAAAACTTGCCTTGATTCAGCAAATATGCAGATTCCTTGGTGTAGTAGCAATATCTCTCTCAATCTCCAAAGCTTTCTCTCTACTCTTCTCTTACTCTCTTAGGTTTAGGAAGGGATTTTGGGGAAATTAGAAGACTTAATAGGCTTAAGTCGTGACTTAAGGTAAATGCCCCACTTAATTAACCAAATGTGCGATAAAATAATACGCAATAGCATAATTAAGGCACAACCAGTCAAAAATGCCCAAAACTACAAAATACAACATGGCACATTATTTGACTATTTCGCACATTCCGGAATCAACTGCAACCTCCAAATTATCATTTGGACATTTTAAAATTCAATTTAGATTCCGGTCTCATTATTAAGCCAAATATCATTTTAAATTCAGATGATATTAATAAGCATGACATAGCAATATTTCCCCATAATTATGATATGTATGCTAACTCACAATAAATATCAACTTTTCTACATTGAATTAACATTCAAATCATAACCCCACACTGATCTCTAATTACTTATACAAAGTAATTACTATAAAGTACGGTCTCACAAGCGAGGGTTATTACATACTCCCCCCCTTAAGAGGGAATTTGCCCCCAAAATTCAGGCATACCTCATAAGAAAAGATGTGGATATTTCTCCCGCATCTCATCCTCGCGTTCCCAAGTTGATTCGCTTGCATGATGATGACTCCAATGAACTCTCACTAGGGGCACCACACGAGATCTCAACTTTCGCTCCCCAAACTCAAGGATAGCAACCGGTTGTTCTTCGTAAGAAACATCGGGCTGCAAATCGATATCTTCGAAAGGAATGTGCCAAAGGGCACCTTCACACCTTCTGTACTTCTTCAAAGAAGAGATGTGAAATACATCATGGATTTGTTGTAAAGGTTCCGGCAAGGCAAGTTGGTATGCTACGGGACCAACCTTTGCAATCACCGGGAAAGGTCCAACAAAGCGGGGTGCAAGCTTTCCTTTCTTCCCAAAACGTTTAATAGCCTTCATTGGGGACACTCGCACTAACACTTGGTCTCCAACCTCCAATTCCATATGTCTCCTACCCGCATCGGCATAACTCTTTTGACGATCTTGGGCTATCCGTATGCGGTTTCGAATAAGCTCAATTTTCGAAGAAGTATCTTGGATCATTTCAGGTCCAAGGAACTTATTATCACCCACTTCCAACCAACAAGCGGGCGATCTACAAGGCCTGCCATACAGAGCTTCATAAGGTGCCATTCCGATAGTAAATTGGTATGAGTTATTATAAGCAAACTCAACCAATGGAAGGTATTGTTCCCAACCGCCTTTAAAGTCAAGTATGCACATACGAAGCATATCCTCCAACATCTGGTTTACCCTTTCGGTCTAACCGTCTGTTTGAGGATGATAGGAAGAGCTTAACTTCAATTCAGTCCCCATAGTTCCCTGGAAACTCTGCCAAAAGTGGGACACGAATATTTTATCTCGGTCGGAGACAATATTCAAAGGTACCCCGTGGAGTCTGACGATCTCCTCAATGAACAACTGGGCATAACGAGCGGTATCATAATCGGTGCGCACAGGTAAGAAGTGTGCCGACTTAGTCAAACGTTCGACAATCACCCAAATTGAGTCATGACCCTTTTGCGATCTAGGCAAGCCCGTAACAAAGTCCATCAAAATGCTCTCCCATTTCCATACGGGAATCTCGAGCGGTTGTAACAAACCTGTCGGTCGCTGGTGGTCAATCTTAACCAACTGACAAGTAGTGCATTGAGACACAAACTCTGAGATATTCCTCTTCATACCCGCCCACCAATACAAACGACGCATATCTTGGTACATCTTGTCCCCGCCTGGATGCACCGTGAACTTGGACCCGTGGGATTCCGCCATAACTGCACGTCTCAAATCCCCATCGTCGGGAACCACAAGTCTTCCATGGAAGCGTAGTCCACCCTCAGGACCAATTGAGTACGACTCCGCTCCCTTAGACAACAATTGGCGTGTATGGTCTTGATAAACTTTATCTCTTTTCTGAGCTTCCACAATCTTTGCAATAATCGTGGGAGTAACCGTAATCATGGAAAGGAATGCTCTCACCCCTGCATCCTCCAGGCTGAGTTCTTTCCACACCTCAGCTAAGCCTTCATCAGGCTTTCTACTCAAGGCATCTGCTACCACAATTACCTTCCCGGGGTGATAATGAATATCAAATTGGTAGTCTTTCACAAACTCCAACCAACGACGCTGGCGCATATTCAGATCCTTTTGGGAGAATAAGTATTGCAGCGATTTGTGGTCGGTGAAAAGACTAAACTTTTCCCCCAAGAGGTAATGCCTCCATATCTTCAAGGCAAATACAACGGCGGCGAACTCCAAGTCATGTACCGGATAGTTCCTCTCGTGAGGCTTCAACTTACGAGAAGCGTACGCAATAGGTTGTCTCTCTTGTTGAAGAACACCTCCTAACCCCAGAAGAGATGCATCAGTGAAGACGAGATATTCCAATCCCGGCTTTGGCAATGCTAGGACTGGAGCGGAAGTCAGTCTATCCTTGAGCTCATCGAAAGCCGCTTGACATGAACTATCCCATACAAATCTTACTCCTTTCCGGGTTAAGTTCGTCAACGGGCTAGCAACCTTAGAAAATCCCTTAATAAATCGGCGGTAATAACCCGCCAAGCCCAGAAAACTACGAACTTCAGTGGGTGTCGTGGGCTGACCCCACTCCTTCACCGCGATCACCTTACTCGGATCCACAGACACACCTTGGGATGACACCACATGCCCCAAAAATTGAACTTCCTTCAACCAGAAGCCACACTTCTCAAACTTTGCATACAATTGATGATCCCTCAATCTCTGCAGGACCAACCGTAAGTGAGCAGCGTGATCCAACTCCGTCTGAGAATAGACTAGGATGTCATCAATAAAGACAATGACGAACTGGTCAAGGAAATCCCAGAATACCCGATTCATAAGGTCCATAAACACTGCAGGGGCATTGGTTAGCCCAAAGGGCATAACCAAGAACTCATAAGATCCATAGCGGGTCAGAAAGGCCGTCTTGGATACATCTTGCTCTCGTATCCTCAATTGGTGATACCCTGTCCGCAAGTCGATCTTGGAGAAGTAGGAAGCTCCCCTAAGTTGATCAAACAAGTCGTCGATGCGAGGTAAAGAGTATTTATTCCGGATGGTGACTTTATTTAACTCTCTATAGTCCACGCATAACCGGAGAGAACCGTCTCTCTTCTTCACAAATAAAACTGGAGCGCCCCACGGTGAGGTACTACGCCTGATGAAGCCCTGCTCCAGTAACTTCTGAATCTGATCTCTCAGCTCACTCATCTCCATAGGAGCCATTCGATAAGGAGCTTTTGTGATCGGTCGAGTTCCCGGCATTAAGTCAATCACAAACTCTATTTCCCGACTTGGAGGTAATCCCGGTATCTCCCGAAAAATATCCTCAAAATCCCGAACGATGGGAAGAGAATCTAGGGGAACCACGACATCTCTAGATGCATCTTCCGCAATACAATATAAATAAGCACTCGTGCTCCCTTCCATACAAGGCATAACTACTAGGAACATCTCTTGTCCCGGAACCGCAAAAACTATACTCTTCCCGTAACAATTCACTATGGCATGGTACTTCACTAGCCAATCCATACCCAAAATTACATCGTACCCGACCATATCAAGGACGAGCAAATCGGCATCAAAACACAAGTCACCAAGATTAATTCCTACGTTTTTACATACGAAGAAAATCAATGAGCCATCGCCCATAGAGGATTCGACGCTAGTGAAAGTACTTTCAGCAGATTTTATCAAACCCGTAGTCTGAGCAAAACTTCTAGAAATAAAGGAATGTGTAGCACCCGTATCAAATAGAATTCGACCCATATGCCCATGGATGAGAAACTTACCCTCGATCGCTGGTGGTGCAGGAGGAGCTGGAGGAAGCAAAGCCTCCTGAATATGGTAAACCCGACCGTACTGCAATTGCCCCCGTTGAGGAGGAGCAATCGGATTAGGCACTTGGGGCGGAAACTGTACATACGGCTGCTGTGGGGCCCTTGGAAGATGCCCTCCAACCAACTGAGGACACGCCCTTTTATAGTGGCCCAGCTCCCCACACTGAAAATATTTATTCACCGCATTGTCCTGATTCCTACCTTGGTTATTCCGGAATTGCCCCGCACCTCGGCCCTGTTGGCCCCTACCTCCATTTCCACCTCTACCTCCCTGTGGTTGCTGACCACCTTGACCCTGCCTGTTAGCATTGTTGTTGCCATCGGCATTAAACCCACCGAACCGTTGACGCTTGGACGAATCCCCCTGCTGAGGATCCCTCTCAACCTGCTTGTTCCCCGAGGATTGGGACGAAGACGATGTTCCCCCTCTGCTCCCAACTCCTCCCTGCCTCCCCGCTTGTCCCACAGTAACAACCTTCTTCTTGTTTAGAAAAAATAATCGGTGCTCCTGACAGTGAAGTAAAGCGGCATTCATCACATCACCAAAAGTCACCAGAGATGGGTTTCCCAACAAATGTTGTTTTATTCGCCAATGTAAACCTCCAAAAAACTTGGAGATCCTCTTAGCTTCTGGAGTTACCTCATCCGATATAAAACTGGCTAACCGGGTAAACTCTTCCTCGTACTCGGCAACCGACCTCTCCCCTTGAACCAAATCCTGCAGCTTCCTCTGCATTTACCTCTGAACTGCGGGAGGGAAATACTTCCCATCAAACAAAACCCAAAAATTTGTAATGGACATAGTATCCCTTTGCTCGGGTGTCGTCATTGACTCCCACCAATGTAAGGCCGGCCCGACAAGCTTGAAAGTAACGAGAATTTTCTTTCTCTCCTCACTACATTCCACCATCCAAATATGGCGCTGCATATCTCTCTTCCACTGGTTCGCCTTGATAACATCCGAACCTCCCTCGAATTTCGGGGGATGTCCCTTAAGGAAAGACTCCCTCACCCGTTCCCATTGAGAAGGTCCCGTAGGAACTAGTGCCTCTTGTCCCCTCACTCGAGCTTGTGGCATTTGTTGGGCCACTGCAGTCATCGCGGCGTTGACAGCTTGGGCCACAATATTTGCCACTTCAGCGGCACTGATATTCCCCTGCTGCGGTGGAGGACCAAACTCATCCTCAACAACCCTATTACGTCTAGCGGGACGTCCTCTCTTCGGCGGCATCTGAGATAAAGACGAGATAGAGTTAAAACATAGTGTAAGACAATCTATTTAGCAGAAGATCGCATACATAGGCAGCAAAACAATCCTAACATTAAGTTCTATATCAAAGAACGCTACGGTAGAACGTGACAAGTCCGCATAGATCCTAAAGACTCTAGAACCTGATGCTCTGATACCATCTGTGACAACCCGCTATCCGGAATAAAGGGTGGTCAGCCCTATACCCCGATAAAATAGGAAATCATTGATAAATATCATTCTCAGCATCACAACAATATGCAAAGTATAGGAATAACCACTCTATATTCCAGAAAACGGGTTATCAAAAACTTTGATTTGAATTGAAAAGAAAACATCTTCAACAACCCATAATAGAAATAGAGGGTGGAAACCCCCACAAGCATTGATAAGAAACCCAAAAGATACAAAAGGACCGAACAAAAGGTCGGTCAATAACAACCATACAACATACAATTAGTACCAAGTATTACATAATAAATCCATTATACAATTTCAACGGTTTGGGCAACAAGCCCGAATAAACGGAACATAACTAGAAACATAAATAGAGGTGTCAACACAAAACTCCCGTGAAACCCGCACAATGTCACGGCTCCTCAAAACATATGGAAGGAAAGGTCATTACGGGCGACCGTGCGGCGGAACACCTGAACGGATTATATATGTATACATATACAACAAGAAAGGAAAACCGGTCAGGGCCGGATATATGTGATCAATAGATAAATGACAGGTATGACAATGATGCACGATAATCAAGGAAAATAGTCTAGCATGGTAACATCATATAAGGAACTAAAACTGATAAAGGACTACATAGAGTGAGATTCATTTAAAACAGAATTTAAAATACATGTGAGCCTTTATCATCATTCATCATATTTCAATTTCAATCTTCTTTTCCATTCCTTATCAGGAATATAATTATCATCATGTGCTCTATATGGCACTAAATTCAATAGCATGCTCTTTGTGGCATAAATTTGCTCTTTATGGCATTAAGGTTCCATCGAGTCCAACTCGATAATTAGAATAGTCATAAATATAAATATAACGATTCTAAGACCGCCCGTCCGGGTTTCCCCACTGTGCGCGTCCCTAAATAACCATCATCTTCCAGGGCCTAACATAAGACAACCTGGGATCCTATCGAAAACGTCGGGAAGCGGCCATATGCCTGCGGGGTAGTCAAGACCACACCCAGAATCTCCTACCCATCGCAGAAAAATATAAAAAAAGCGCTCATATGGCCTAGGACTATATCCACCCTGCATTCATTAGCCAGGGGGCTTCACCTATCGCACGGACTTCCCTTAAGATGGTATTTAGAGAGGTGTGTAACATCCATTTTATTAATTTCCATTACAGGATTTAGTAAACTATCATTTACCTTATCAATATTCCCATTTTAAATAAATGTATAAGTTAAATCGGGACTATATGTAATTCGTACCGACATAGCATCCTCAAAAGGAATTCAGACTCCAAAGTTCTTCCCAAGGCCTCTTTTAGGCTTTACTATAAACCATCAAGTCAAATCTAACTCGAGTTGAATTCTAAAGTCTCCAAATTGACTTTAATAGATTCTAGACCCTTATAAAACTACAAGACACAAGAAATGCCTAAGAATCACTTTAAATTCCCCCTTGAATGAATCCTAGATGAACCCTTTCGAGTCTAGGATGTCGACCCAACTCAAATAATACTCTAAACCCTATGTTTACTTCATTTAAGAAGGTCCCTAATCATTAGTCCTAAAGAAGAGGGGTTAAAAAATGAAAAAGAAAAATTTCAAAAAGTGCAGGGCTACCGAATCGATTCGCCCCCTTGGCCGAATCGATTCGGCCAGAAAGTTTGAGATTCTGCATAATTACCGAATCGATTCGGATGAGAGCCGAATCGATTCGGTCAGAAAATCTGGGTTTCTGCATAACTGCCGAATCGATTCGGATAAATTCTGAATCGATTCGGTTCACAAGACCTGGGCACTGGAACTAACCGAATCGATTCGCCCAGGGGGCCGAATCGATTCGGGCCTGTGATTTTGCCAAGAAATGGCTATGGAGTCTTGGACTCCATTTTCTACCCCAACTCAAATTTCTTCAAACCAAACTTATATACCAACTCTAAAATAACATCAATGATACTATTGATCATCTAAAACCTCATGAATCACCTTTGAGTGGATCAAAACCCAAAAATACATAAGAAAACCCTAAGTTTGTTAAACTAAAATCAATACACCATTACCACAACAAATCATTTATCTCAAGACACAAATAGCAAGTAAAAACTTGCCTTGATTCAGCAAATATGCAGATTCCTTGGTGTAGTAGCAATATCTCTCTCAATCTCCAAAGCTTTCTCTCTACTCTTCTCTTACTCTCTTAGGTTTAGGAAGGGATTTTGGGGAAATTAGAAGACTTAATAGGCTTAAGTCGTGACTTAAGGTAAATGCCCCACTTAATTAACCAAATGTGCGATAAAATAATACGCAATAGCATAATTAAGGCACAACCAGTCAAAAATGCCCAAAACTACAAAATACAACATGGCACATTATTTGACTATTTCGCACATTCCGGAATCAACTGCAACCTCCAAATTATCATTTGGACATTTTAAAATTCAATTTAGATTCCGGTCTCATTATTAAGCCAAATATCATTTTAAATTCAGATGATATTAATAAGCATGACATAGCAATATTTCCCCATAATTATGATATGTATGCTAACTCACAATAAATATCAACTTTTCTACATTGAATTAACATTCAAATCATAACCCCACACTGATCTCTAATTACTTATACAAAGTAATTACTATAAAGTACGGTCTCACAAGCGAGGGTTATTACACCAAAGGAGTTTGAGACTGAGTTTGGGACTTAGTCTTTGAGGAAGTCCCAGATTTGGACCTCCTAGGTTTTTTGGCTGGCGGTTGGGAAGGTCCTTCTCTAGAGGCTGCTTCAGTTGAAACCTCTTCACAAGAAATACCTCTAGAAGGGGCAGTATGTTTGGGTGTTGGGGCTTTTTTGGATTTTGGGGTAGCAACGGGAATCATGGAGCAATGTGGAGAAAGCTCAGTGGGAGGATCCTTGGGGATTTTTCTTAGAGGGAACTTGATCCCAAGAACGGAATTACCTTTCAGTCCTAGCTCCAGGGCAGAAAATGAAAGAACTGGGGGATACACGAGAGATCCCTGAACGAACTCATAAATTTAGGCTAGCTATCTCGGCTAGTACTTTATTACAAATCGGTGGGTCACATCCCCTTATCTGGTGATGCTTGGAATGGTGACAAGCCCAACCATTGTAGAACTTACTCCCCACATAGCAGTAAACGAGAATAAGGAACATGCCTCGCTAAAAGAAACTTTGGGTTGAGATAACTGGAAAACTGGGCGAGGAGCCCCCTGATTGAAATCGAATTGACGACTGCATCGATAGGGATTGTAATGCTCACTGGTGTATCCCCACTAGGTGTAGGAAGGCAGGTACCCCGATGAGAATAGATGGACCACAACGAGCGAGGGGTATTCAACGATGAGGTTCAAAGTAGTTGGCTGGACCACCCTTGCTTCATGCTTGAAAAAACCCCAAGTATGGAGGAAGACCTCCTCTTCATAAGGTCTCATCACAAAACTCCCAGGTTGATCAATAACAGGAATTAACTCCTTGCGACTTTGTCTATTATGGAAAATATAGGAGTGAGGGGGCATAATGGTTTCCCCAGAGGGAGGATAAATAGTCTTGGCCGCTATCACAGGGAAAAGAACATAGAGGAAGATTGTCAAAATTATGGCATTCACAAAATTGGCTAAGTTATAACTACCAAGGGACCGTTCCATATCACAGTGGGTTCTATCAATCCAGGTATAGAGAGATCCCAAGGCCATTGCCTCTAGGGGAAGCCTAACATCCCAGGTCAAACATATCGATATGTTGATAAGATCCCTCCGGGGCTGATAGTTTGGTTTCCCAAGCAAAATAAAGCGAGAAAGGACTACAAGAATATAAGTTGCCAATTACAGGGATGTGCCTTTGCCTGGGGAATCTTCAGAAGAAACACCTTTAGAAGGATCTCGGAAGAAGAAGTTTATGAGGTGAGTGAAAGTGGCTTTATTGGAAGTACCTATGCACCTTCGACATATACGATCCAACTCCGAATGGCTAGCAGCCTCTTTGATATCTAGTGCTTCATCGGTATAAGGCACGTCCCCTGTAGGCTCCAGACCTAGAAGTTGACAAACACCTTCTAGTATCACGGTAAACTCGCCCCACGCAGCCATAAAGGTATCAGTTGTAACATTCCAACGAGAAACCAGGACTGAAAGAGCAACATTATTTTTTGATAAGGTGAACTCGCCAAACCATTTAGCCCGATGCAACCTACCTTGGTGAGAGTCATGGCATGTGAGCTCTGCATATGCGCATTCCAAGCAGCGAAATTAGTAGGGGAGCCTCCAAGCCCCTCGAAATAAATATAGGACCAAGGGAGGTTACCTCGTTCAAGACAAAAATGCAGAGTTCCCTATGAAAGGAGGAAGACCAATTCAGTTGAATCCTCATCCTCATCCCCAAGAAGCAAGGCATCATACTTAGCACTGAAAGTGAAGGTCTTGCAGAAACCATAGAAGTCATCACCCTTGCCAAAGATGGGAGACTGATGGTAAAAATTTAGTTTCTCTTGATGAGCAACATCCAAGGTGGTGGCGCTAGGGGTGGCAGTGGAATCAGAGGTGGCAGAGATGGAGCTTGGCTGAGCAGTGGCGGTGGTAGCCTTAAAGACATTTGAAAAAGCCATAATAAGTGGAGATGAAAGAAACAACTTGGTAAGGAAGGGCTATGGACGAAAACGGAGGAGTACAGCCACAAGTGGTGGTATAAGAGATGATGGGAAGAAAGAAACCAGGTAAAAGCTTAGCAACAATGGCGCTCTGAGGGTTTTCTCTCTCTAAGAATGCTTGGAGTTGAAGACGACGAAGGCAAAGTAAGGGGAAAATGGTTAAGTGTTTGAATAATAGACGTTTAAAATTTCTGGGTTCGCCTTTTGAGTTTCCCACCACCACACGTGCAAAGCCGCCTCTAATCATTTCAAACAGACACGTGGCACTTCGAGAAGTGTCCTGACAGTTGAAAAGACAACACCACATCATTAATGAAGTGACGCATGGAGAATATAAAGGGTTTTCTTCCTAGGCAATTTTGAATTTTGGCGCCAGAATTTTTGTCAGACATATCCAATAACTCCCAACGAAGAAGTTGTTCCAACGGTTCAAAAAATCTACGATGTCCCCTCGCAATAAGTCCAAACGTAGTTTAATTATGACTCAGCTACATCGGGGAGAATTTTTCTGCTTTTTTGAACATGAAGGCACGATAACGCAACAGAGCCCAAACGTAGCAGCACCTTCAAATAGGGAGAATTTCCTAGGGAGAAGTTTACAATGGGAGAATTTCACTTACCAAGAGTCAAAATGGGTATTTGAGAAAGTCAGCAGGTGTATTGGGAGAATTCCCTAGGGATAAGCTTACAACGGGATAATTTCACTTACTAAGAGTCAAAACGAGTATATGAGAAAGTCAGCAGGTGTATCGAGAGAATTTCAAATAGTCAGGCCAGAATGGTTGAAGCTCAGTGATAAGAAAAAATTGCTATGTCCCATCGCCAAAGTGCCAATAAGCCACAACGCTTCGACTCAGATACATCGGGGAGAATTTTACTTTTTCTTGGAGGCGGTAACCACAATGGTTATAACGAAAAAAAGATGCCAGAATTTTTTCACGGAGAGAAGGTTCATCGAATTGAGAAGTTTTCGTGCAGACATTTCTTGTTCCCACAATAAATCTCTACACGAAGGGCAAAATGTATAGGGGGCTTGAAGGTAATCTTGAGTGTAGAGATAATTTCCCAATTAACAACAGTATTTGGGATTAAGGCAGCGTTGCAGCTGAAAACGATGGAGCTCAGTGAGATAGCTTAATACGATGCAACTAAGTAAGGCAGCGTTGCAGCTCAATACGATGCAACATTGAAAATGAATACGATGAAGCTTAGTAAGGCAGTTTTGTAGCTCAATACGATACAACTTAGTAAGGCAGCGTTGCAGCTCAAAGTGATGCAACTTAGTAAGGCAGTGATGTAGCTCAAGTGAGGTAGGTCTGCGTGGCAGCCCAGAGGGATCTCCAACGAAGAAGCTGGCCGAGAGAGCTGATCCTTTAGTTTTATTATTTTACTTAAGCCTTGTTGTATCTATTTATTTACATTTACCATGAGTTGTAATGATTATAATGATTTTTAGTTTGAGGTCGAACGGTACTCATGAGAGACCAGGCTTGGCAGGGCCTGGGAGAGCTTTTATGCTTTATCGAACGAACTTACCGTGGGAACTTTTGAAGGACTTGGTTTGGAGGATTGGGAAGTGAGGCACCGTTGGTTCTTATCCTGATCATCTTAGATAAACTTGGTAAAACACCAAAAGACCCTGACCGTGGAACCTCGGGCGGAGCAGCCTTGAGTTCCATTGGGCGTTGAGTTGTGAGCCAAATAACCCTCTACTTAATGTAACATCTACATTATGTGATGTCACTAATCAGCCAGGCAATGTCAAATCTGCACTTGAGTAAACCACCGTGGTATTTGGGGCTGTCAGATAGTTGGTGAACCACCTCTTTGATGGCAGCCCCCCTGACACACAGTGGTTAGGAAAAAGGCATGCCTTGGCATTTAATGTTTACGACGCGGAGTTAACTAGTGCATCAGGCATTTAATATTTGTGACATAAAGTTTGAGGGATGTCTTTCACAGTTATTAATGACCGAGTTACCTCGAGAGTGGTGTGGGGGCTATTTAAGATCCTCAACTACCTCTGAGGAAGGGATGTTCTTTTTAAGAGTTCAGAAGTTATTTCTAGAGAGGATATACATCAGAGAGAGATTCATTATAAACCAGAGAGTTTACTCACCCACCATTGTCATTTATTACGAGCTTTAATACTTGAAAGAGATGTTAGAGGGTGGTTGGGGTGTTCGGTTGATTGCCAAGGTGTATCTAAGGTACTTATTTCTCTATCCCTCTACGTGAGTTGCTTCTGAGTTCATTATTATCTTCTGAGTTAAACACGAGAGATTTGTGAGTTCAAACTAAGTTTATCTTCATTAAGTTGTGTTTGCGTGTCTTGTAGTTAATCAATAGCGTGATTAGTTAACTTATCATTACTGTACTCAAAAGGGGTTACGCCTCCATCTAATCTAAACTACCCTCTTACAGACACCCTGAGCATGTAAGTGATTATCCTGGCAATGAAGCATTGTAGCATTAAGAACATATGCGTAAGTATGTATGGAGAGATTGCCGAATAAGTGCTGGCAAATCTTATAGTGCGGGCCATCAGTGAACATTTGAATTCGCCTTTCCTCAATGGGTACCTTTGTTATCACCAAGTTAGTCAGCTAAGTAAATTCCTCCTCATATTCTACCACTGTCTTCCCTTCCGGTTTCAAGCCAATTAGTTTCCGCCTCATCTCAGTCTGGACGGCGAAAGGGAAATACTTACTATCGAACTGTACCCAGAAGTCCTGGATAGTCATAGTATCTCTCTCCTCAGCGGTGTTAAAAGATTTCCACCATTGCAGAGCTACCCTGACTAGCTTACATGTAACTAATATCTGATGCTGAACTTCCGTGCATTCTAACATTCTCAAGTGCCTCTGGATATCCTTCTTCCATTGGCTAGCAGTTACGACATCATAACCCCTTGAAACCCTGGTGGACGCGCCTTCTGAAAGGCATCCCTAACACATTCCCATGCAGTAGGAAACACTTGCCCTGGCGCGGGTGGCACAACTGGCACCTGTGCTAGAGCTTGTTGAACAACAACTAAAGCTACGTTGACTGCCTGAGCAATAATGACAGCAACTTCTACAACATTCATTGTACCTTGAGCTGGGGCTCGTTGAGGTGCACGTTGAGGAGGCATCTGAAATGAGAGAGAATATACCATCATTATCATGTAATAGCTGAAGAACGTATAAATGCAATAAGGGATACAACAGTCCTAATAATAGGGCTCTATATCAAAGGACGCTTAGCTGGAAGCATTGTAAACCGTTCAGATCCTAAAAGACTCTAGAACAAGGCTCTAATACCAGTTGTAACACCCCGCTTAATTAAATATCGGGTGATCAGTCCCATACCAAATTAAATCAGAATATACAGTTGGATCATTCTTAGCATTACTGTCGAAAATATTTTATAAGCACATAATACTTAATTAAACAGGTTTTAAAACTTTCAAATTTTAATTTAATAAAATTTCACTTTTTAAAACATAAACCATTTAACAACTGAGTAAATAACACAACTGAATTAAATGCAATTGGAATAAAACTCTCCAGTTAAAATCTTATAAAATAATCCAAAGTAAACCAAATGTATTAAATTCCGACACAAGTAAATAAACTGACTGAGAAGGAAAGACTAAAATCCTTTGGGCGACATTCCCTAAATGAAATCAACTACTATAGATGTAGGAATCAATAAGATGAAGCGTTTAATACAAAATCTTCAACTCCATAGCATCCGTAGCATGTGAAATAATCCAATCCTCTAAGCCTAGCGTCCCTGTGGCTGGACACCTAATATAGAAGATACAAGAGAGGGAATATGAAATAAAAGGGTCAGAGCCGGATGTATAAATAGTTTAGAAAACAACAAGTGAATAAATGCTATATTCAGTAATTATTATATACATGTTAGATTATCGGACTCTCACTTGAGATTCTCACCTCTCATCTAGAGTGCACACCTAACGTACCTCTAAGTCATACTAGTTACAGTTCCCACGCTAACTAATTCAACCCAATGTATCCACTATCCATAGCCCAGTTCAGTACCATGTATTTCTCTCATAATGCATGTAATAATAATAATAATAATATGTATATCCATTTAGATTCAATATGGATAATCCCCTTATTAATTCAATTCAATTAAGTGTTTTCATACTTAATTAATTCCAGATATCATCATCTTTCAATTCTACTCTAGTCACACAGTAGATATCATCATATGTATATATATACATTCACTCTGTTATATATATAGAATACTGCACCTCGAGACACAGTTGCGGTTATATAAATCCCTTAATTTTCATCATGATCATAGTATCTACATGTTATGTATTCAACTACATGAATTTGCCTAACCATTATCTTGATTTACCAATCATTATAAATTTTAAATTCACAAGTTCATGAATCCTACAATAAAATTATATTCTAACATGGATATGCTAATCACTAAAATAGAGCAAGAATCACTTGCCTTAAAAGTTGATCTGAACCCTTGATGAAGACAAATGTTAGAACTTCTCCTTCTCTTTTTTCGGTGACTTTTTCGGCAACTATAGTGGTGGCGCAAGGTGAAGAGATGGTGGTTGTCCCCTTGGTTTTCCCTAGGTGATTCCTCTTTTCCAAGAACTCTTCCCCTACTCAAGCTACCCTTTAACTTTCTCTCTAAGACTCTTCTCTTTTTCTCTCAAACTTTCTCACTTGTTTTTGAATGAAATGAATCTTACATAGAGTCTAGTCTTATTTAAATAAAAAGTCTTAAAGGTAAGTTAAAAGACAAAAACTAAGTTACTATTCATCTTCCAAGTAAAATGACTAAAACGCCCCGTTGATGTAAATAACTATATTTGATCTAATTAATTAACCACAGATAAATGTGAAATAAGAAATAAGATAAAGGACTTTTAAAGTGGTTCAGCCTTATGAAAATGGCCTACATCCACTATTTTGTATTGCCAAATGTTTCTGCCTTAATCTCGATCACAATTGCCAATGATCAATTACCCCATTATTGAGGGTGTTACAATGTATTTATAGCTTTGGGTATGTCAATATGAATAAACGATATGCCGTTATTTAATAGACATATAAATCTGTACAATAAGAATGTTCATTAAATTCGATGTTCACTGAATGTGCAATTATCGCTTGATCTTCCTGACCAGATGCTCTGCACGTTGAGCAACTCGGCACGCTAAGTAGCTCGGGGTGATGAGTTGCTCAGTATGCTAGTAGCTCGTAGGCTGAGTAGCTCGATGCGTATAAGCATTTTCCACGTAAGATGACACATGTCTTCATATGATTGGTCCATGTCAGCCGACTAATTTTCGTATCAACAAAAGCCCCCAATGTTTCACAGTTGAGTTTTGATATGAGAGTGTGGAATATTTTACTCAAAAGTTGCTCGGGCACCTTTTTACATCTTGATTAATTACATATCTCCAACACTTAGGAATTTTCTCTTAGTCTTGTCATTCGAGCGCGAAATGGCAAACTTGTAAATATTTTGAATCTATGACAGAGGCTTGGGTATTTGCGTATTTTTCATAATTTAACCGTCGGAAATGCAATCGCCTTTTCTAGTAATCATTTCTTTTACTACTTCCCGATACAAGGCATTTAAAAGTGATAGAAACAGATCGTCATCTACCTTTTACTTTTAGATTTCTAAACTCTTTGTCTTCTCATTCTATCCTTGTATTGTCATTCTTTCTGTCATCCGCCTTAGCAGATTTCTCAATCCCTCTGTAAGAACTTCTTCTTTCTTCTTTCTTTCCTTTAGCCACCATGGTTTACTTATAGAATCGTTGGATAAGTTCCGAGCTGATTTTGCGATTCCCTCTTGGGTTATTCTAGAAGAACCTCCTTTCCCCTCTGATTTATTTTCTCTGGCTGAGGGACACTGGTTTCCCTCCCTTTTTGTAGCGGAGAGTGGCTTTTCTTTGCCCCCTAATCCCTTGTGTTTGGAGTTTTGCCAATATTTCGATATTGTTCCTGCAAGAGTAGCTCCAAATACATGAAGGGTAGTTAATAGTGTACATAGGTTAAACCAGATTCATGGGACTCATTTAGGGATCCCTAAAATTATGTTTTGTTATAAATGGGTTACCAGTGATACCACATTTTATTTAAAAACTAGGTTTTCTAATAGAGCTTTAGTGGTCAATCTTCCCGATGCTAATAGGGACTATTTTGATTATGGAGTTGTGATGAAAAATTGGCAACACCCCCCCCCCCCCATTAAAAGGAAATGATGTTTACCAAGGTCCCGAATGTCCACTATATGGCAATGGAATAGGTTGTTTTTAATTTATCGGTTTAGCTCTGTTTATATTTGATGAAATGCGTTACTGATATTTATTTTATTTTTTGCAGTTGATAACAAAAGAAAGCCCCCAAAAGAGAGTGACATTAATATAAAAGAATTGAAACTCATCTGAGATTTGCATGAATTAGTTGTTGGGTAGCACGTTAGAGCTGCTTCTTTTTTGTTGAGATACAAAAATACCACTTCCTCTTTTATTGCTCGTCCTCTTGCCCCTCCTGTGATAATTGATCTTGATCAAATTCCATCATCTCAAGCCGGAGTAGAAGGATCTTCTTCTGATTTGGGTACCTCTATTGCTGATTTAATGATGAGGAAGAGGAGAATGCCTGAATTCTCTACCAAAGATGCTCCTAGCACTGATGGGGCAAAGAAGAGCAAAGGGGATGTCCCAGCTGAAGGGACGAAGAAAATGGATAGTACTCCATCCAAAGGAATAATTCCAACTGCCAAGGAGGTCGGTAGAAAACCACTTGCTATCCCAAAAGAGGCTGCACCTTTGATTGAAGGTGTTGCTATTACACAAGAAGAGGCAGCACCTTTGATTGAAGGTGCTCCTTTAAGGAGATTAATGAGAGGTCTTGCAGAAAGACCTATAGAAACCGCTGCTTAACTTTTTGATGTTGAGGATCCTTCTTTGAGAGCTAACACTCCATCTCTCATTGCTCTGAGATCGAAAAAAAGTTTGATCAAGTCTTGGACTATTCCTGAATATCGAGCTGCTGAGGGTTCCCTTTCTCGGGAGAAGGTCACTAACTTAGCCTCTCAATATATTGCGTCAGTAAGTGTCATCATCCTTATTATTTCATCTTCATGTACCGTGCTCATATTCTGATCCGAGCTCCTTTTCTTCTGCAGATTATGATGAGTTTTAATAGTATCCTGGAGAAAGATGAGGATATCAAGGCTTACACTTCCTCTAGTGGGGTGGAAGAGGCTTTTGCTGGGTTATCACAGTCTTTGAAAGACTCCCGATAGAAGTACGAGGAAGATAAGGCTGCTTGGGAGAAGTAACTTCTATCTGCAGAGATAGCTCGTCAACAAGCTGATACAGTTAGAGATCAAGCTGTAAATGCCTCTAAGGAATTGGAGGAAAAATTGAAGGTCGCCATTTCTAGCAAGGAAGAGGCTGATGGCAAGCTTGAAGAGGCTGAACGATGTAAAAAAGATCTGGAGGAGAAAGTTCATCTTGTTGATGGATATGCTTCTGCTGAGAAGGTGAAGAGAAAAACTGTTGTGAAGAAATCTTTTAGCTCTGGTTGGGACAAAGGATGGAAAAAAACCTTAACTGCTATTACTTGACATATGGAGTATGCAAGTTTGAAGTACTTCAGAGACAGATGGGTCCCAGCACTGAAAGAGTTGAGTGTTGCAGATAATTCTAAATTGTTTCAGAAACACACTCATGGCCCTCCTCCTACTATTGACGAAGAAGAGGATGAAGCTGCATCTGATGAATCTTCTATGGTGATAGTAGAATAAGTACCTATTGTTACCATTCCTCAGCCCTCCGACCAAGTTTAGCAGGCGATAACTTCTACCGAGCAACACAAATGGCCCTCCGAGCAGCTAACTTCATTATAAAAAATGGCTGATGATGTTGTAGGGAATAAGGATAAGGTGTAGAGTTGTTTGTCTCTTTAATTATGTTGTACTTTTGCTTTTCCCTTTGTTTTTGTAACTTTGGTTGTACTTGCTTCTCCCGTGGATTAATAAAAAGGACTTTGTTATTTATTCTGAGTTTCTCCTTTAATTGCTCTGTCTGTATCGTTGTTGATGCATTTTTGTTTTTCCTTGCTTATTTATTGCCAGGATGGAACTCTTATCAGCTCATGATATAGAGTTGATGAAAAAATGTAATGATTACTTCAAAGCTGGTCACACATATTTTACTGAAGCTTAAATAATTGATATCCTTGGGCTTGATGCTTCTGAGCGAGCAGTTGATGAACAAATGAATATTGCCAAGCTATTGGAGGAAGAAAATATTGCCTTACAAGAAGAAGTGAAATAACTCAAATCTGATGCCTCATCTTCTCCAGGAGCTTTAGTCCCAGTTAATGATGTAGGTTTTTCCTTTTTAGAAACTGAAAATACTTCCTTGAGAGAAGAGCTGGAGACTTTGAAAAGAGCCGGACCTATCTCGTCTGCTCGTGGCAGAGCAAGGCCTTCTACCAGTGGTCGAGTAAAGGATGGTCGTATTAATATTGAATATACGAGGACCCAAATGGCTTTAGAAAATCAATCCGTTCAACAAACGGCAAAAAATCAGGCCCTAGCAGAAATGTCCAGAAAAATTCAAAGTCTTACCGATCAACTTTCCAAGCAAAGTTCTGCCTTGGAGAGTAAAGAGAATTTTGTGAAGAAGCTTCATTAAAATGTTGAGAGATTGACATATCAATTCCATAAACAACCTAGGGAATTTTGGAATGCGGGATACAATGAAGATCTATGCCATCTCGATGCTCGATTGAGACAATCAAACAATGAGGGGTACAAACAAGGATGGTTGAATGCTCTTGGTGTGATGCGTCTTGAGAAAGGAAATTCCCTGTGGGATTGGTATGGAGTTGGGTTTCTCGACTTACCAGTACCTCCTTTCAACTTAGACGTTAGTTGGATTCCAGCTCGTGCCATACCTCAATGTTTGATCTCTAAGTACCTTGGTGATTACAATCTTCATGAAGAGTATGAGATATCCCGACCTCCTAATCTGCTTGAGCGACCAGGTTCGAGCAACACTAGGATGCTACTAGATATGAATTTTATCAATTCTCCTTATGCTTTGGATGATCCTCTCGCTGGGATGGAACCTGTGCCAAAATCAAAAGGAAAAAAGCCAATAGAATAGGAAATTTGTATCGAATAAAGAAAACTTCATCTTTTGTAATTTGTTTTCCTGTATTTAATGAAGAATTTTTTTTATCTTTATGCACTCTTCTTTCCTTGGAAATAGTGTTTAAGATGTATTTCTTATAACATATGAATGCATATATATATATAAGGGGATAATTTGTTATATTTTGTTTTATTTGCCTAGACAATGGAGCTTTCCCCACTTGCTGCCTAGTTTTAGTGACTTATCACCTATAAATCCCTAAGCAATGGAATGATTTTCATCCCATGATCTTGCTTGGTTGTAGTAATCTTTTCAGGATTACCTTGGTGCCTAGACAGTGGATTCCCCGTGAGGTCACCCATCTTCTTGCCTAGTTTGGGATGCCCCTTGAGGTCACTCGTGATCAAACAGGCTTTGCCTTGTATGATTGTTATGTCAAAATTATTGGTTAAATTTATTGGTGTCGACCAATCGTGGTTGGTGGTTGCTGATATGCCGACCAATCGTAGTTAGTTGTTGCTGATATGTCGACCAACTTTAGTTGGTGTAGTGTGTAGCACTAGTACTAAAAAAAAATTAACGAAAGGAATATGGAGAAAATATCATCTTTATTCATACTGAGAGAACTGAAGTACATATGAATCTGTATTACTAGTAATATTTGTGTAGATGCTCCGCATTCCATGCATTTTTGAATTCTTCTCCCTCCAAGGTTTCTATTATGTAGGTCCCAGGTCGAACAACTGTAGTTACCCGATAGGGTCCATGCCAGTTGGCCTCTAGCTTATTATACTTCGGAATCACCTTCTTGAGAACATAGTCCCCCTCCTTAAGATCGCATTTCTTGACTCATTTGTTGTAGAACATGGCAGTTCGTTGCTGGTAAGCTGCGTTCCTGATCGAGACATCTTCTCTTACTTCTTCGAGCATATCCAAGTTTAAACGTCTCATCAAATCGCTTACATGAGAGTTAAAGTTAATCACCCTATGTGTCGGTAGTCACAGTTCAGCTGGTATGACTGCTTCACTGCCAAAAGCTAGCATATAAGGGGATTCCCCTGTTGATGTTCGGGGTATTGTGCGATAAGCCCATAACACAGAATGTAGCCTCATTAATCCAATTTCCTTTTGCATCATCCAACCGTTTCTTCAACCCACTCAACAGAGTTTATCCATTCCTCTGGGGATGACCTGGTGTAGAATGGATTTTTTGGACATTGGATTGATGACAATATGCAGCGAACTCCTCATTACCAAACTGGATACCATGATCAGTAACGAAAGCATGTGGTAGACCATATCTGCAGATAATATTCTTCCAAATAAACTGGTAAACCCTTTCATACGACATGTCAATGAGAGGCTCAGCCTCAACCCACTTGGTGAAATAAATAACTGTGACTACTAAATATTTGAATCTCCCTTTGGTAGTCGACAGAGGCCCGACCAAATCTATACCCCACATGGCAAATGTCCAAGGGGAAGTAATTAGCGTTAATAATGCCTGGGGAGTTCTTCGAATGGAAGAGAAATGTTGGCACTTATCACACCTTCACATAAGCTGTACAATTAGCTCTCATCGTTGGCTAATAGTATCCTTGCATCGTCGTCCTCTGCAGGAGAGTTCAACCTGCTACATGATCTCCACAAGAACCTTCATGAACTTCCTCTATTAAATCTTTAACTTTTGAAGGATGCACACATCTCTGTAGACCTACTATGATACCCCTTCTATATAAAACACCATTATTCAATACATACCGAGCAGCTTTAAACTTCAGCCTCTTGGCTGCAAGGTGGTCAGTTGGTACAAATCCTTCTTCGATATATGCCCTGATGGGGTCCATCCAAGATGGTCCCATATCCAGGGTGATGAATCTCACCATTAAATCTTCATTTATGCTCCGGTCTGTTAGAATTTTAATAGGAATCGTTCTTCGTAGCTCGGTACGAGTAGCTGACGCTAACCGAGCTAGTGCGTAAGCTCTCGTATTTTTTAATCTCGATATTCTGATTAATTGGACCGCAGCAAGAGTGGACACAATTTCCATAGCTTTGGAGTGATACCTTGACATTAAGTATCCCTTCGCTGCATACAACCCAACAATCTGATTTACGATTAACTATGAGTCACTAAACACAACCACTTGCTTTGCATTCCATGTTTTGGCTAAACTGAGTCCCACGATCATAGCTTCATATTCAGCTTCATTGTTGGAAGTTTTAAACAGGAAACGCAAGGCATATTCCGTGTCCAATCCATCTGGGCTATGAAGAATTATACCGGCTCCACTGCCTGTAGCACACGAAGAGCTATCAACAAATAAATTCCATATAGGGATGCCATTATCAAATTCTTGATCTGATAAAATTCCCTGATGGAATATTTGATACTTACTGTTATCATCTCCTAATAATGGGCTGTTGTCTGATGGTTCTTGTTGCTCGATGTTTGTTCCCCTCGTTACCTCTGTTGATAAGAGTTGATCGGGGGTAGTCTTCGATGATTCCCTAACATCCACAAGCTGTTCTGCATTAGGCCCTTATTGGTTGCTAGTATCCGCGCAAGTGAATTCCGCAATGAAATCTGCTATTGCCTGCCCTTTGAGCGAGATCCTTGGCTTGTGCAAGGCCTGTCTGAGTGGCATATTAGTGTACACCACTATGGTATGGGCTTAGAAATAGGGTTTCATCCTCCTACTTACCTCTATCAATTCTAAGGTTAGCTTCTCCAATCTGGGATATCTTACCTCTGCTCCTCGGAAAGCCTTGCTCGTATAATACACATATTTTTGTACTCCATCTTCAACTCTTATTAACGCTGAACTGACTGCGCCCTCAGAGACAACCAGATATAAGTATAATCTTTCTCCCATCACTGGCCGGGAAAGCAAAAGTGGCGTCCCCAAGTATTTCTTTAGAGCTAGAAATGCCTGCTCGCACTAGTCGTTCCACTCAAAAGTCTTTCTAATCACCTTGAAGAATGGGAGATATTAATCCATCGCTCTGGAGACGAACCTGTTTAGAGATGCAATACGCCCCGTAAGGCTTTGCACTTCCTTCTTAGTGGTTGGAGATTTCAGTTCTAATAAAGCCTTGATTTTATCGAGATTCACTTCAATACCTCGCTGATTCACAATATACTTGAGGAACATGCCTTCTCGTATGCCAAAAACACACTTAGTCGGGTTTAGCTTCATCTGATATTTCTCTAGTTGATCAAAAGTTTGGCTCAAATCATCTATGTGGTCTGCGACTTTTCTACTCTTCGTCAGCATATCATCAACATAAACCTCCATGTTGTTGCCGATTTGTTCTGCGAATACCTTATTCATCAATCGCTGGTATGTTGCACCTGCATTTTTAAGACCAAATGGCATAACATTATAACAGTATGTACCCCTTGGGGTAATAAAAGAAGTACTTTCCCTATCTTCTGGTTTCATCTTAATCTGGTTGTAGCCAGAATAAGCATCAATAAAGCCCAGTAATTCATGCCCCGAAGTAGCATCCACCAGCTGGTCAATTCGGGGCAAGGGAAAATGGTCTTTTGGGCAGGCTTTGTTGAGATCTGTGAAATCTACACACATCATCCATTTGTTGTTCTTCTTTTTCACCATCACCATGTTGGCTAACCAATCTTGATATTTGACATCCTCAATAAAAGAGGCCTTTTGTAATTTTTTGACTTCCTCCTGGATAGCTTTGTTCTTCTTTGGGCTAAATACTCTTCTTCGTTGTTTCACTGGCTTGATCTCTTTATTAACATTTAACTCGTGGCATAAGAAGATTGGATCATCCCTGGCATATCTTCATGACTCCACGCAAAAGCTTACTTTCTATGCCTTAAAAATTCCACTAACTCCTGCTTTATTGACGGGTCCAGTGAGGTGCCAATTTGAGTTATTCGTTCTGGACGTTCGTCGTCTAGAATGATGTTCTCCGTGGTCTCCATAACCTGACCCTTCACAAGATCGGACTCATCTCTGGGGTTCAGAGTCTCGATCTCTACATCTTCAGATTCCTCCACTTGGTACGTGGTGGTCCTTTTCTTAGCCTCCTCCAACTCCTCCTTATCGACAGATTAATAGTAGCATTCTCGAGCTACTTTCTGGTCTCCCTTCACAACTCTAACTCCGAAATTAATAAAAAACTTCAGGCATTGATGTACCGTGGATGGCACTGCCTCGTATTTTTTCAAGCCTACCCTCCCCATAATCATGTTGCAGGCTGATTGGATGTTCTTATCCATTACGAAAAAGTGTATTTTTTTATTCTGCAAGTAGGCCAGGTACCAATTAGCATATCCAACTTGATCGTCCCAAGTGGAAAGACTTTCTTGCCAGTGAAGCTAAGGAGGGGCCTGTGATATGGCTCCAATTAGGCTAACTTCAAATTCAAGATGTCAAAGCACGGGTAGAACATGATATCTGTAGAGCTACCATTATCTACTAACACTCGTGAGATCACCACATCCTTCATCCTCATCCTGACAACGAAGGGATCATCGTGAGGATATAAGACACCTTCCAGATCATTTTTGGAAAAACCGATGACCAGTTTATCCTTGTTCACCTTCCTCGGGCGATCATCTTCAGTCAGATTTATGCATTGTATATAAGAAAGCTTGTGCCTCATTGAGGTAAGCTTTCCTTTCAGCTGTGTGATCCCCACCTCCTGCATCTCCACCTGTAATCACATTACATTCAAATGATCCAAAATGTATTGAAAATACCTCTCATTCGGGTTGCCTTGGCCTTTTGGGAAGGTCGGGATCATCTTCATGGTCCTTTTTCTTATCATCTTTAGCCTGACGAGGAGATTTAGACATTTGCCTTCTTTCTTCGTTAGCCCTTTCATCATTTTGACGATCAACGAACCTGCCAAATTTTCCTCGTCGAATAAGTTCTTCGATCTCATTCTGGAGAGCTATACAATGCTTGGTCCTATGGCCATGATCTCTATGGAACTCGTAATATTTGGAATTATCTCTCTTATCAGGGGCTGTCCTCATTTTCTCTGGACAATTTAATTACTCACTATTCTTGATCTCCTCCAAAATATGGTTGATATCCACCTTTAAGGGAGTATAATTCCCATACTTCTTCAACTGCTCTAGTGTTTCCTTGACTTTCGGCTTCTTACTGCACCCATTGTGCTTCGAATATTTCCTCTCAATTTTAACTTTAGCATTCCTCTCTGCTTTCGCATCAGTATTATGTAACACCCTGCCTAATTAAATACCGGGTGGCCAGTCCTATACCAAATTAAAACAGAATATACAGTTGGCTCATTCTTAGCATCACTGTCGAAAACATTTACAACTCACCCAATACCCAATTAAGCTGGTGTTAAAAACTTTCCAAATTTTAATTTAACAAAATCCATTTCCAGTTTAAGAACAACACAACACATTTTATTCTACAACACTGATAACCAAATAGATAACACAAAAGAATTTAAATGCAATTGGAATAAACATTCCCAAATAATATAAATCCATTACAATAATCCCAACAATGTCAAATGTATTAAAAATACACAAATACATTAGTATTTAACCCCGATAGAAAAGATAACTGAATCCTTTGGGCGACATGCCCTAACTAAGAATACTGTGAATCAAAAAGATGATAGGCGTCTAAGCAAAAATCCATAGCTCCATAGCCTGTCAAAAATCCGCTAAGGTTGGCATCCCTGCTGCTGGACACCTGATATAGAAGATACAATAGAAGAGAAAATATGCAAGGAAACGGGTCAGAGCCCGAATGTGTAAATGATTTTTAAAACAACAAGTATTTAACAAGTGCAATAAAGCATTTATTATGTACATGTTAGATCCAAATCTCACTTGCTATTCTCACCTCTCAACTAGAGTGCACACTTAACGTTTCCTATTAACTTCCTAGTTAATGGTTCCTCTACCAATTCCATAATATAATTCCATTCCCATATCATACTCCCCGTATATCCCATACCTTACGTCACATTATTATTCATTTACATTTCTCATTTATATGATTAGTTTCTCATTAACATGAATCATTTCTCATTAATATGAATTAAGCTTTTCAATTCTTTAAGAATTAACATTCATTAACTTAATTCCATTATCTTTCTCTATTCACCGTTATCTACAATTATCACCGTAGATAGATTTAACCATAATAAATATCCATTCGTTCATTTCATCCATTATATATATATATTCATATATAATACAGCACCCCGAGTCACAGCTGCGGTGCAATGCATTACTCTGCTATCATGTCCCATCATCGCAGGTCGCCGAATAGGGGACTAAAGGTTAGGTAAGGATTCCTCGAACCACAAACAACAACAAACAAATTGGAGGCGAACATAGTTCTCGTATCCATGGGTCACGCACATACCCACGTACCCACAGTCAGTGGACTTATCAACTCCCCGATAAGTCTTTCATAGACCTATGTTCTCGAGCGACAAATCAAAGATCCCATGGATTCATCAGGATATGACTACCCTCACGCGCAAACCTCCCATCGATAGCAAGTAAGCTAGGTATGTCATACACATAAATCATCAATCAATCAAATAGGTATTATCATACCTATAATATAATATCAATAAGGTAATATCACTACCCTAAGATAATTCCCATACGTAGCATTATATCTCTTTTAAATTCCACGTATTAAAATATCATATCTTTATTTCATAATTTAATTATCCTCGCATCCTATAACATCTCTCCACTCCCGACGTCGTTAAGGTTCATGCGCGGAGCGTCTCGCAAAGCGTGAAAGAGTTGGCGCTTGCGTTCAAATGATCAAATTATATTTAAAACACCTTTTAACCCAAACAAACCCTAAACATGCAATTAGGTGTGAATGAAACAATATGAAATCATGCACGAGTTATTCAAACACACATAATTGAGGAAAAATCCCCCACAGGGGCAAAACCATTTGTATATCACTATAATTTGTAAGAGAAACGGCTTACAATCGGATTACACTGAAATACAAGTTTTTGACTAAGAATTACCCTCAGGTATCGGATTCTGTAGTCGCGACTGGAATTATCCCTTTCCAGTAGGGCTGCAATGAAGAGGAAGAAACGGTCCACTTCACAAGGGTTGAACAACAACAATGGTGTTCTTGGGTTACCAAACTTGATTCACATAGATATGGAAGGTGTGTGAATCTAAAAACCTAGAATCATAGGACTCAATAGGGGAAGACTTTAGGGTTGATATGCTCTGAAAAACGTGGGTAAGTCTTATCGAAACCAACTACTGATCGTGGTTTAAATAAGGAGTCAAAACCCTAAAAAATCTGCTACACGATCTGGCAGAGTTTATCCAGGGCGGACCGGTCCGGGCCTTAGGCGGATCGGCCCGATAGCGGACCGGTTCTTTTAATTTGAAGCTGATTCGGTTCGCATTCGGTTCGGGGCTCACTGGCTTCAAAGTGAACGACGGATCGGTCCGGGGCGGTCCGATCCGGGTCTCAGAGGATCGGTTCTTTTTATATAAAGGCGGACCGGTCCGGGGTAGTCAGATGCGGATCAGTTCGTTTTAATTTCAGGCGGACCGGTCCGACTGACTGGATTTTTGAATTCTTACTTTCTTTTGATCTTCGGATTCCATTGACGATGAATGGACTTTGAATCTTTGCAACGGTGTTACGGCTAATGACATATACAAGTATGTTGGACAAAAATGTCCTTACAAAGCGAAATCCAAACAAGGAACCCCTCCAATACACTTCTACTTAACTTTGTCGATCGAGGAGGTCCGACAACTTCAACTATGCGATCGGGATAACCTCATACCTTCTTTCAACCAAATGCGTTCTAAACTCCCATCTCTATCCAGGAGACATACCACTACGCTCTTGTATTACACTTCGTCCTTGCGAAATCAATAATGAGCTTAAAATCAGTCCTTGATGTTCAAATTGTAACCCTAAGGCAACCCTCACTCAATACACAAGATTCAAATAGGTTTTTCCTCAACATATATTCAGTAAGAAGTCACTAATATCCTACTGGTCCATAACATTATTTCTCCCGAACTACTACGAGTTTAGTTCTCCTTTTAATTAAGGTTAAACCGATAGTTTCAAATCTCTTATAAACACATCTTCTTTCACTTAGGATTAAACCCTCTTGTAAACTTAAGGATACCCTGGTGTTATATTAAATCATCCCTACTGGTCCTATCTTTAATCCTCATACATCCCCATTTGGAATTTAACAAATGAATCTAGCAACCGAAATTCCATTCAATATAATTTTCATCATTTTAATCACTTGAATCCAAATCAATTTAATTCAAATCTTATCAAGGGTTTACTGATATTTTCTAAGTCCCATAATATTCAAATAATAATCACCAAAGATCCACAAAAGGTTTGGGATAAGAATCAACATTTAAAAAGAAACAACTTTACATATTCTGGGGAGGTCGATCGATCGAAGGCAGGGGTCGATCGATCGATCCCTCAGGTCACAACCTGGTTTTCTGCATTTTCTGCAACTACGGGTTTCACCATTTTTTACTCATTCAAACCTTCATATTTACCTCCTAAATGAGTTATAATTATTTCTACATGATATATCAACATATATGAACGATTTCCAATACTCTAAACACCCTAGAATCATCAAGGGATTGGATTAAAAGCATGTTTCTCTCCTTATTTCCAGAAAATCATCAACATATTAACTTCAAGAACACTTCAATGGTTTTTCAGATTTTTCTTCAACATATTCATGATCATTTCGTGGATTATTATCATCCCACAATATGAGTTTACTTCCTATATTATTTCAGTTTCTATAAATCCATATAACAACTCCATTATGTCTTCCAAACAAGAAAAATCATCTCTTTTCATAATTATAACATGGATAATATACGAACTTAAGTTGAAATTATCAAACACTTGCCTTTACAGAAGGTATGATCCTTTGGTGTAGTATATCTCAGTTGGTTGTCCCTTCTCCGGTCAAACTCCGGTGGTGGTTGGTGGTGGTGAACCTTGGTTCTTGTTCTTCTCCTTCCTAAGTAGGCTTTTCCTTTCCCAAGCACCCTTTTTTCTCTCTCTAGGAAGATGACTTCTATACTTTGTGAAGAGGAGATGTATAACCCACGTACACTTAATCTACCAATACTTATAATAGGACAAAACCCGAAATCACTATTCATCCCCCTAGAAAAATGACCAAAATGCCCTTTTAGGTTGTCTATTCATTTCCAAATGATCCGAGACTCAAAATTAACATCCAAATAGAATTTTTTGACTATATCGAACCTTCCGGACGCAACGGCGCAGTCAAAATGACTATAAGGTCAATAGAAAATAAATTTCCTTTTTAATTTAATGAATTAGTCCCGACACGTCCCATACCGCGTCTGACTAAAAATTCAAATTACCGATTTTATATCACACCGTCATATTAATGACATCACATTCATATATTACCTAAATATCTTTGAGTAATATTCAGAATCATCCATTTTAATATCCACAATTCTGATAAAACCCAAATGAATTAATTAATAATAAAATCCAATTAATCCATTAATTTAAAATATAATTCATTTTAAAAGTCATTAAAAAATCACGGGGTATTACATATTATTCTTCGCATCCATGGCCTCTTCGGCGTTCATGATCTTAGCTACCTTTGCCATCAGTTCCGCCATGGTCTTGGGGGGATCTTTGGCCAGTGTATAGTACAACTTATTGGGTAATAGACCACTCATCAGAGCTGTAATGGCTGTCTTCTCCTCGTAGTCGATTACCTCAAGTTTCTCGTTATTAAAATGAGTCATATAATCCCTGGTGCTCTCTCCTGTTTTCTGCCTTACACTCAATAGATGTGCTACTCTCTTCACTGGCTTTGCTCCAAAATAGAAATTCCCTATGAAGAGCTTTGCCAGTTGATGGAATGTAGCAATCTGCCCCCGAGGAAGGTTGTTGTACCATATTTGGGCTGACCCGGTGATAGTTCTCGAAAATGATCTGTACCTCATCTCATCAGGAACAACATAGATATCAACAGCAACTTAGTACTGCTCTACGTGAAGGACGGGATCAGTTTTTCCATCGTACTTAGGCGTTACTACACGAGCTTTAAATTTTGATGGTGTGGGAAAATCCATAATTGCCTGTACAAAGGGTGATCCCTTGATGAAAGTTCTTTGGAGAGGGTTCTTGGCCTTAGCCATTTCCCCTAACTTGTCCTCCAACTATTGAATGGAGCCCTTCCATGCGTTGTTTCCAGCCTCGGACCTATTTGTTCGAGCAACAGATCGTGCTGAATTCTCCTCTTGGGATCTTCCATTACGAGTTACTGGTCGTGACTAGGCAGAACCTTCCCATAGATCGTTTGGTCGTTAACAATTTCTCGACGCAATCCTAGGAGGGTTTCTATTACTCTTAGGACCCAAAGGGTCAAAGGTAGAAGCTTTGCTTAACCTTTCCAGAGCGCTTGTTCATTCTGGGGCTAACGTAATATTTCGTTGAGAATCTGTAGCTCTTATAGACGAAGTTCGACCAGGCTGAAAAGAGGGATCATTGGTCCCCTTAGTATGATGCGACCCAGTGCGTTGGGACTGAGAAATATTTGGAAATAGCGTACGTCTGGTTCTTGAAGATGAAAAATGAGTGGGTTTCTGGATGCTTCGTTGACATAACTAGGTAGGCACGCCATTACGAACGGTTTGAATGAGTTGATGCATGGTCTCTTGCATATCTATTTGCCCCTGGGCTAAATTGGCTACCATGATAGTGAGATCTTGAAGAGTTGGGGGAGCAGATGGATTGGGGGGAACTCGGTCATTGTTCCTGTTACTGAATTCTGGGATCTCAGCCATTTATGATGAATATGTTAGTGAAAACGCTACTTATAGTCGTTCCCACAGACGACGCCAATCTATTGATGTAAAAAACTAGATTTGATCTAATTAATTAACTACAGATAAATATGAAATAAGAAATAAGACAAAGGACTTTTAAAGTGGTTCAGCCTTATGAAAATGGCCTACGTCCACTGTTTTGTACTGCCAAATGTTTCTGCCTTAATCTCGATCACAGTTGCCAATGATCAATTACCCCGTTATTGAGGGTGTTACAATGTATTTATAGCTTTGGGTCTGTCAATATGAATAGACGATATGACGTTATTTAATAGACATATACATCTGTACAATAAGAATTTTCATTAAATCCAATGTTCGGTTGATCTTCCTGACCAGATGCTCTGCACGTTGAGCAGCTCGGCACGCTAAGTAGCTCGGGGTGATGAGTTGCTCGGTATGCTAGTAGCTCATAGGATGAGTAGCTCGGTGCGTATAAGCATTTTCCACGTAAGATGACACATGTCTTTATATGATTGGTCCATGTCAGCTGACTAATTTTCGTATCAACACGCCCCTTCGGGGTGTCCTTTCATCTCCTAATTAACCTGAGACCCAATTTCAACACTCGAGTAGACTTTTCTGACTGTTTCGATCCTTTTAGACGCAACGGCGCACTCATAAAAATTATAAGGTTGATATAAAATAATCTTTTCTTTTTATTTATTTAAATTAGTCCCGAGACGTCCCGACATAATTTCCATTTATTGCCGTATTAGTAACTCACGACAATATAAATAACATCATATTCATATATTACTTATATATCACTAAGTAATATTTAGAATCATATATTACTTTAATCTCTAGTAATATTAAATCCGAATTAATCCGAATTAATTTTTCTTAATTAATTCCAATTAATCCCCATTAACTTTTAATTTATTTATTTTAAAAGTTATTAAAAATTACGGGGTATTACTGGAGAGTATAATCCCGAGGTCATATCGTCCATTATTTTACCATGTGTGAAGTAGGGGTAAGACGTCTTGGGTATGATTAATCTTGCTCTCAGGTTAGGAACTATGGACGCTTCCCATTTGTTGTGATTAGTTTTTTACCAAGTCAGTGTGACAGTCCGACCGTTGTTAATCTCGAAACATGTGAGCGATCCTTTGGAAGATGTTAGCATTGTAAAGATTTTTCCTATACATATTAGGTGTGAATGTATGTGTACTTATTGATAATGATAAATCATGTATAATACGTGCATGTAATAATATACAAGCTTTATAGATAGTGTGTGATATGTTAACGTTATAAACTAGAGAATGTTTTAAGGATGTATATTATGTTTTTTCTTTTGTAGCATGAGAGTGGATGAGTATACTTTTATGCTTATGGACTAGAAGTAATTGGGAGAGTACGGATTCCCATGACCGACAATGTTAGGTGGTAATGTATCGGTGGGGTTCCTTATTTGGATTTCGCTTTGCGTGAAGTCCCACGCACGAAACTTTGCGTAACATTGGGTGTGGGGATATGTTTGGTCCTTAGTTCTTAGGTATAGGTGAAATAGTTGGGTTATATTAGTATCATTAATGATGACGAGTGTTATCTTATGCTAATATCTTATGATGTTAATAATTAGAGACCGAGAAGATATAATTAAAGGATATTATCGTATAAGTCTGGGTGTAAACTTAGGAGATGATAGAAGTAGTAGAGGGATGGTCATGTTAGAGATAGTGAGTTACATGAATGAGGTTTAGGCATAGGTTTAAGAATATTTATCCCTAGAATGTGTCGGGAATCTTATGCGAGGTTCATATGCATACGTTAGGTGCGCGCTATAGATTAGGGGGTTGGGTTGAATCCCAAGAGAGTGCGACACCACTTTAATTATGACATCGTACATTCATAATTATTATGCATTTTAACTCACTTGAAAAAAATATATTTTCAAACCTCGGGCTCTGACTCGTTTATATATTTCTCTTTCTCTCTCTATATTTATATTTTAGGTGTCCCTCCGCAAGGACGCCAATGATGCCTATTCTATCCAGGGTCCTTGGAGCTGTAGCAGTTGCGGAATGTTACATGATTTTGTTGTAGCCGCTTCCTATTCTTGTAAATCTAGATTAGGATCCATTTTGTATATTGGTTAAGTGTAATCATGGGTTGTTCATTTATAGCTCTTTTATGTTATCATCTGGATATTGTATTATCTGCGACCCGACAATATATTCGGGTATATCTTTTATTGTAATCGTGTATATATATTATCATGTTTTGTAGTAATATTGCATGTTGGTTTATATGTTTTAAAATTTTTGGCATCCGCTTATTTTATTTTTGGGTGGTTAGTTAGATTTTTAGTTTGTGCGAGAGTGATGCTGAGAATTATCCACCTGAGATTCCTATTTTATCTTGGTATAGGGCTGGCCACCCGTTATTAATTTAAGCATGGTGTCACAAAGGATACTCGCGGATATGGTCAAATCAGGCGCCTAGAATATCGGTTGAGATACTCAAGAACCTCATGGCCAACCCATATACGATGATGGAATTTCTTAAATAACTCAAACTATGAAACAAACATATATATAAATTGTACTCCCTAACCCCAGGCAAAGGGATGGAAAAATTGTAATCGTTGAGAGACATTTAATAGAAAACAAGCAAGGTTCTAAAAAATGCAGGGCGTAATCGAAGCGTGGAGGCCAAGCCTTAGAAGCCTAGGCGGGCCTTGGGCATAAAAAGGCGTGAAAAGGCATTTCGACCTTTTTAATATATTTTAATATTTTTTAACCATAACAAGGCTATTAAAATACTAAAATTGTACTTATCATAAAAGTATGTCTAAATAATGGCACGGTTAGTAAATTAAAATACTATTTGATTATTTTGGACGAGATAATGGCACGGTTAGTAAAAAAATTCTTTAAAAGGCAATATCGTTTCACTAAAGCATTGTTCTTTTTAGAAAAAAGTGCGCCTTAAGGGTTTTACCAAGAATAAGGCGTAAAAATCTTAAGGCGGGGCGTTTCTTCCAAGCCTCAAGACTAGGCGAGTTTTTTTAGAACTCTTAAACAAGTAACCTCTCCGTGAACGTAGGCAAGTTTTCAAACCACGTACATCGTTGTTGTGTGTGATTTTATTTACCTTTTTCCTTTTGTGATTGCTTTCGTAAATCTTTTCATTGTGAATTTTTCTACATTCACACAAACTTATATAAACAATGATATTTAATTAATATGAAACCTTTCAATTATGTGTGTGAGTGCTTTTATTTATAAATGTAACATGATAGTGATATATGAAATGGGCGGATGCCCCTAAGTTTTGAACTAAAAAATATGAGATGGTTCAACACAATATTCCAAATTAAAATTTTAAAATTTAATTTCTTCGAAATTAAAATTAACTCAACAAAAATTTCAACTTAACCTAATTTTTTTTCCAATTTTACTTTTAAATTCAAGTTAATTCAACGCAAGTCCAAATATATCCTATCGAAAATTAATTCATGATTAAAAATAGGCCAAACAAATTAAACACCAATTTTTCCAAATTAATTTTCCAGCTTGAATTAAATTAAACTAACATTACCCAAATATTAATTAGCAACAAACTAAACTATAATTGTGATTTAAACCAATTTTATCTTGATTAATCTAACATGCATCTAAGCGATATATTTGCAAGATAAAGTAAATCACAAACCCACTACGCCGTGATGTACGAGAAAAAATCGAAATGGGAAAAACCTCGGACGACACTGCCTACAAGTCCACTAAGTATGGTATTTTTACAAAAGACAAGACAAGAGAAACTTACAACAACGACTTGACTCCGTCCAAGCCTTGACGCTCCTTCGCTCTTCAACCTCCGCCTAGTTGACAACCACAGACTCTATCGCAGTCTCAAAATCTACCGATGGGGATCAGTTGTAGTCAATCCACACACGGTGCCTTTCACCGTATGAGCACATCGCAACGAAAACAATCTCCTTTTTGGGGTAGAGAAGGAACCCAAACCATCTCCTTTGATGGGTAGAGAAGAACTCGGTGCCAAACACTCTCCAAGCAAAGATATATATATATATATATATATATATATATATGAACTTGGATTTAAACTACAAAAATGTTGGGTGTAAACCAATGTGTTTTTGCTAGATTTTTGTTCTTGAAAACTTAACACATGAAATGATCTTTTTCTCTTAAGAATCTTTCTCTCTTAGAGGGAATGAAAAAGTTATCCAAAAAATTCTTCCCACACTTAGATAATCAGGAAAAAGAAGTGGGAAAAGTAGTTGGCCAGTGGGATAAAAAATGACAAAACTGCACAAAAACTGACATTGTCGTTCGAACGACATTTCAAAGTCATTCAAACGACCATGTTCAAACGATATTAAGAACGAGATTTTAGAAGATTTTTTTGTTGGAATTTTCGTTTGAACCAAACTTCTAACGAGAAAAAAAAATAGTTAGTCGTTTATTTAAACGACGTGGGAATTTCTTTCGAACGAGATTCCAAGTTCGTTCGAACGACTTTTTAGAAGACCAAAATTTTCATTTTAAGCCCAAAAGTTTTATGAAAAGTTAAAAAAATATTTTCAAATATAAAAAGAACACCCAAATAAATTTTCAAGCTCCTATATATATATAAATGCATTCATACCTTTTAGAGACCTTGAAAAATGAACCAATGTTGAGGACGAGAAACAAGGCACTTGAAAACGACAATGATATCTTCAATTTTTTCGGTCGCATCGTCTTCAACATACACTTGTCATAGGCTTGGAAGGATACAACACTCTATCCTATGACACAAATTATTTTGTCTAGAAATAAGCCAATACTACAAGTTGACTCGATTGGAAATTTGCCATTACAAATTTCCTCCTTTGGCCATTCCGGGACAAAACCAAACCAAAAAATCCTAAGGGCTGTCAAGCACATCAGGACACAGCATCCGATCCAAAAAATAAATAAAAATACAGACGCTTGAATCGACTCTTAGAAGCTTTGTCGCTTAAATAATGCCGTTAAAAATGTAATCCTGCACACTTAAATAAACCATTAAATGCATAGGGAATATGAAAATATAAAGTGCATAAAATGAAATTCTCCCCCTTTATCTAATAATGATATTCCTAGAAAGACGCCTCCTCCTAAGATAAATCTCCCCAATTGTCAAAAGATTAGATGCCACCTCTCCCCCTTTTTGTTCAGGAATAGACAAAGGTTAAGGAATTATAAACTAACTGATTTCTCCCTCAATTTAAAGCAAATATCAATTCTCTCTCTTAAGTCTACACAAGGGATATGAATTAAGGAAAAATAAGTTAAACATGTAATGGTGCATAAAGAGAAAATAACGCTAAAGCATATGGGCAACAATAAAGTACAACTACTCCATACAAAGAGTAATAAATATCATCTATGATGCGATGGCAAACGATACCACTAAAATGTACTATGATAAGCATGAGATATCAAATAAAAAGACGAAACAAGATAGATATCAATTTTGTATTCAAGCATATATGGACTAGCTAGCATAGAAAAGACTAAAAAATAAAGAAATACCATATATATATATATATATATATATACACACACACACACAAAAGATATCAATAACGCACACGCATATATACATAGGTGTAAACACCACACATGACACAAAATACATTAAGCCTTCCACACTCGTATGGCAAAAATGTGTCTAAATGCATGTGGTAAACGGGAGTGAAGGGATGTGAACTAGATACTAAAGAAATATAGACCCAATCACCTAAACATGTTCACGGAGTTCTCATTTGATTGCAAAACTTTATCACACTTAAATATATAATCATGTGACAATATAGAGTGAACTCAATGAACAAACATACACAATGCACACTAGCCTAGAATATTGATGATTCTACAAACCAATAGACTCATGACAAGAATAACATAACTAGGATACAAAGTCATTATGCAAACCCGTTGATATATCCAACCAAACTTCCTCATTAATATACTTTTTCTTTTCTTTATGAACATACTAACTAAACAAAACAGGCCTTGGCTAATTTTTGTATATTGTCATTTTTTAAGGCCAAATTTCAATGGTGGATTTTCACGCAAAGTAATTTTGTCTTTCGCTCCATTGACAAACAAGTTTATCGGATAAACATATTTTTCTATTTTTTAAATCTGAGAAACGATTGTTACATCCACAAATCCTCCATAGTCATAGCAACATGTAGATGACTAAATTGATAGGAGAACATCTCACTTAGCTTAAATATACATGGGAAGTTAAATTTTAAATGAGCTCGTGCATGTGTGAATCGAGGCATATAGAAATATAATCCATTAAGCAACACAAAATCAAACTACTCCATGTAAGCATAATAAAGAACACTTTAAGGATTGAAAATATTAGCCAAAAGTTCTAGCCACATGGAAGCGGATAAGATATTGGATTCAAACACAAGTATATGCCACACAAAATGTGTAAAACTAATATACACAAAAAAATATTTTTGAGATTTTCAAATTTTTAACTCAAAAAAAAAAAATTAACTCAAAAGACAAAAAAAACTCTTTTTATAATTTTCATTTAATACCAAAAAAAAATTAAAAGACTAAAATACAAAAGATAAATAAGTTATAAATCTAACAATACATATATGATGAAGCAAAGACTAGAAAAAGACACACAAACATACAACTAGAAAGAATATATCATGATGCACATAAACTAGTGTATGTAAACAAAGCTAACACCTTTAACCTTTAAATTTAGTAAGGGAGAAATCACGTGCAAGCAAATGAGAATAAAAAATTCTATCTTGTAAGTCCACTAAATCGGATCTCCTAACCCAAACAAGTAAAGTGTGACACTCTCAAGATTTGGAAATTTTGGTGACTCTACCATTGGATTTCCTAGGACCCTTTTTAAGATAAAAACAAAATTTCCTAAGATGAACTTTTCGACCACAATGTGAACATGTAAAGACTCGGTGAAAAGTAGTACCTAAGGATTAACCTTTGGAAGTCTGCCTAGTAGATTCTCTCAAACTTATGGTTATGGATTTATTAGTTTAATTATTTTGATTATCAAAGCCATTACCACACAAGTTATTTTTAATTTGGACGGTTTCAAGAATTTTATCTAATTTTTCGGACCTACATTCCAAATAAAATTTAACCCTACTTGAATCTCTCAATTTCTCTTCCAACTCTAAAATTCTAAACTCAAGCAAACACTTACTCTCTTCAAACTCAAGAAGATTTTTCTTCATAGCCTCCATTAAACCTCTAAGGTTATCTTTCTCACCTTCTACATACTCAAGCTTCTCACGAAGAGCTCTCTCACATGTCTTAAGGTCTTCCACTAAAGCACTTTCATTAATAACCTTGGTACGTTCTCTCAAACTAGCTTCTAACTGTAACACCCCGTCTAATTAAATACCGGGTAGCTACTCCTTTATTAAATTAATACAAAATATCAAGTTGGTTCAGTCTTAGCATCACTGTCGAAAAACATTTAATTAATTACTAGCCACATAATATTTAAAAAGAGAGATGTCAATTTTAATAATTAAGTTAACAAAAACAAGAACTAAATCATTAACCATTAATCGCTGTAATACCCCGTAATTCTGCTAAATTTTAAATTACGTGATTTAATGCTTTAATTAAATACGTTTTATTTAAATTACGTGAGTAGAGTAATTTAATGTGATTAAATACGTTTTATTTAAATTACGTGAGTAGAGTAATTTAAATAGATATTATGTTAATAAAGATGAATATGTGTTATAGAAAATTTACTAAAGGTGAGTAGAAATTTTCAATGTTGATATGTACGGTCTAGTGACTATATGGACGTACCGGAAGTATCTCGACAAAATTAAGGATGAGAGTAGAAAAATATTTACGAGACTCAAATGATAATTTAGAGTCCACGATTGATTCCGAAAGGGTCGAATTAGTCAAAATAGTGTACCCGGGGGTACTAGTTGAGTGCCGGGTCATTTTCGGGCTAAACCGGGACCATTCGGGGGCATTTTGGTCTCTTTACAATTATGGGAAAGAAGACCTACGAATTTTGAAGCCCTAAATCTGATTATAAGAGTGGTGGCTAGGGTTAGGCAATTAGAGTTACACCATAGCCATTAGAGAAGAGAGAGAGAGGCAAATTCCTAAGGCAAAATAAGGAAGGAGGGATCATCTTAGGAAGATTTCATCACAAAGATTGTTGGGAGGGAGGATTGAAGTATCAATATCATCAATCATCATCAACAACCATGAAATCAGACCCTACAGATCATAAGGCAAGTGGTTATTTGCAAAATAATTGAGTTATAATACCCATGATTAAGCCTTAGGAAGAACATGATTTTATGATATTCTTGGGAACAAACAATTGATAATAATCCATGATTGTTAAGGATTTGCATGTAGGACGTTTTTAAATTACCAAGTATGTTTATATCATAGAAAGCTTGATGAGAAATTCGTAAGAAAATCTGGAATTTGGATAAAAAATATTAAGAATGTATTTTTAGGGTTCTTGAATATTAGAGAGATTTTCAATGAATTTGGCCAAGATTTGTAATGATTTTGTTGTTTTAAATCGTTAGTAATCATCCCAGAACATGTAGGAATGATTTGAAATTGTTGGTTGTGAGTATGATGGCTTATCATGAAAGTTAGAGATGTAAAAATGGTGAAACCCGTAGGAAGAAGATGAACTGGGTCTGTCACTGCTTGATCGATCGATCGACCCTTGAATGTCGATCGATCGAGCAGTCGATCGATCAACCATTTTCCTTCGATCGATCGACCCTGTCTGAACTATAGAGAATTTGTGTATAAATTTCTTTAATTGCCGTTGCTTATTGGGAACCTTAGAAATGATATTTTTCCTATGAGGGGACTTTGAAATTACCAGTAGGTGTACCATTAGGTTCCTCCACTAATGATTGAGTAGGAATGTTGGAGAAATAGAATGACGAAAGAACGATTGACTTAGCCGTGGGTTGAGATGGTTAATTTAATTACGAAAAGAGTGAGACTTAATTCCGGAAAGAAAATACCAGTAGGTTAAAATTAACTTAACTACTGAATTAAGAGAGGGGTAACTAGGGCCCTTAGAGTTACGCGAATACTAAAATAAATACAATAGTGAGAGAAATTGTAATTGATAAGTACGGAGAATATAAGTAAAATATATTACGTACGAATATGATTTATTAGGTCGAGTGTGTACCTACTATATCTATATAAATAGGTTTGGGTTAAGAGAATATTACCTAAACTAATTATGTTAGGGTCGATGTGACATCCCGAACTAACATAAAGTTATTATATATTTGGGGTCGATGTTAATGCCGAACCAAACTTTGAACTGGTGCCGCGATGAAAGAGTCCCGAACCAGAATATGTGTATATATTTATATTTGTAGATAGTTGGGGTAGATGAATCATTCCGAGCCAACTTTCACTTGGAGTCGATGAATTATTCCGAGCCAAGGGTTCCTTGTGTTTAATAAAAAGGTATATTAGAGGTAACTAATATTAATTACATTGTTGTGGGGTAAAATGTTTCTATGTACATAATCTACTATTGAGAATAATAGTCAATCAAATGATGTGTGAATGTCTTAGTAATAATTTATAGCATGATGAAATTATTACAAGAATAAGGACAACGAACGGAAAATGAGTTAATTACGGTTATGGGAAGTATAACTAGGTATACTAAGTATCCTCGATAGTTACGTACTACGTCAGAGAGGTGAAGAAGTTCAAGGGAGTGTGCAAAACCTTAATATGTGTAATCAATAACTTAATTGTGATAACTGCTTGCAAAATATTTTCAAATGCTTTGAGTACTAACTCTTGCTATGTAAAATTTTAAAAACCTTTTAGGTGCCCAACCACAGGGACACCCAGCTTGATTTCATGTCAGAGATTTGGGAGCTGCAGCCAGTGTGGAGGTTACAGGGATTGTTTAGACGCTTCCTCTTTTTCAGTTCTAGCACAGGATCTCAGTTTTATTATTCCTAGTTGGAACATGTCGTTCCACCTTTACTATTACAGTTTATTCTAGTTATGGATTTGTAGTTGTCTTTTTGGGCCGTGGTTTACGGCAAGACTCTAACTGCTTTCAGATTACTTTTGTGTACTGCGTAATCATATCTAGTTTTGGTAATGTGTGGTTTGAAATATTTATTTGTTTAAGAAAGATAAAATTTGGCACTCGTTTTAATTTCACTTAGATGATTAGTAATTTTTTTAAAGGCGTTCGACAGTGATGCTAAGAATGAACCATTAAAGAAACCTGTTTATATTAAAATAAGGCTTGATCACTCAAGGTTTAATTAGGCGGGGTGTCACAATCGCATAAACAATTTAATAAGAATACATAATGAAATGAAATCAACTGAGTCTGGAGTAAACACACCAATAATAAAATTCCAAAGTAATTAAAGTACCAATATAAGAGTCTGCATAAATAAACCAATAACCAAAATAATGAAAGTCTGCAATTACAACTTCTAAATAAGAATGGGCGACATGCCCTAACTGATACAAATGACTCTGAAGGAATCAAGGATAAATATGTTGGCGTCTACTACCAAGGTCCTGTAGCTTCCACAGCAGCTACAACACGTCATCAGAATGGAACTCCTATGCTTGGCATCCATGTAGCTGGGAACCTAAAATGTTTTTACAAAATAAAAATAGATTTGGAGGAAAACGGGTCAGAGCCTGATGTGAAAATAGTTTAAAAGGTTTAGCAAGTGTTTAAATTACAATTAAATAACACATATTATAAAGACGTTAGTTGCGTACTCTCACATTAGTTTCTTACCTCTCAACTACTGTGCACGCCTAACGTATGCCCTTAACCCATCCTAGTTATGCCACTATCTAACTAGTTTGTACCACTCTTGCCTTCGCGTTCTAACATAGAGTATCTACTCGTAATACCCAAATAAGCCATATTTATAACCCATGTTCACATTCATTAAATTACTTATCTCAAGTGTTAATTAAATTCTCATTATTAACCCATTCAAATATCTTAGTTATTCACATCTACTAAGCAACAATGAACCAGTCACAAGTACATAAGTATATCACTCTCAGTACATAAATACATATATGGCACTCCTAGTCAAAGCTACGGTGCACGCATACTCTGCTATCAAATCCATGTACATCACGTACGTAAGGATCACGTGTTCTGGAATCACTCAGGACCGTCTAAATTCAAATCACACATATTGGAGGCGAACATAGTTCACATACCCATGGGTCACACACATACCGACACTCCCATGGTCAGCTGACTTATCAACTCACAAATAAGTCATTCACAGTCCTATGTCCTTAAGGTACCAGTCTAAATCCCCCCGAAGGCACACAAGGATAAGAGCTTCCTTTTCCAAAATGAAAACTAACCTCCCGTGATAGCAAGTATGATAGGTATGTCGACACAACCTAAGTAATCCATACACTATAAGTATTTATGATACACTAGGCATACACTAGGCATTCACACAACCTAAGTAATCATATTACAATATAAGTATTCACACATTCCATCTAGTAATGTCTCGTACGTAGCAAGTTTATCCCGAACATAATACGTAATATATATTCCACTTGATAACTCTCTCGTCGTATCAATTTGAGTACTTAAACCTATCTCAAAAGGTTATTAGGTCTCTTATTAGTTTCTAATGTTATCTTAGTACTTGAGACCCCTTCGTTACTGCCCTTAATCTTATATCATCATTAATTCCCATTATAGTTTCAATTCGAACGATTTCCAATCGTACCTCACTCGGTAGACCCTCGTAAACAATGTCATTCAATTCCATAAGTTATAACATTCTTCGATAATACTAAGACCCTACTCACTTTATCTAAGTCCCACAATATTATATTAATCACCCTAATAATCAACATCTTCTTTGGAATAATCATTAAACCTTAAAGTGAAGCAATTGCAAAAAATCAGAAGGGGTCGATCGATCGATCATTCGATCGATCGACATTCTTGAGTCGATCGATCGATCAAGCAGGTATCAACCCAAAATTTCTTAAACAGTTACGAGTTCTCCTCTTTTTATACCTCAAATTCTTCATCCTAATGTACAAAACTCACAACTAAGTATACTAATCATCATACCAACATGTTTAAATAATTTTCAACACTTTAGAATCGTTAAATCATCCCCAATCAACGGTTTCTTGGACCAAAAGTCATAATTATTCCTCTAAACCCAGTTCCTCTAAATTTCTTCAAGAACATCATAAATCTTGATTAAATTTTGTAATTACCTACACATGAAACATGATTTCCTATCTAAGATCTGTCCAGAAGCTTTAACTACATGCAACCCTACCCGGATTCAATATTTAATGCTCCCATTTTACAATTTTTTTTCCTTATTCATGATAAATCTTCAATCTATAATAACATGTAAAATATATGCTTTGAATATTTGCAATATAAATCACTTGCCTAAAAATACCGATTATGATCCGTTGATGATGTTATTGGTTGTTTCCCTCTCTCTTTCCGGTCATAAATCCGGCGGTGGTGGTGGTGTGTGGTGGTTATGGCCATGGAAACCCTTGGAACTTCTCCTCTCTTCTTCTCTAACTGCTACAATGATTTTTGGTTGTGAAAACCCTAAGGGACTCAAGTGTTGTCTGATAAAAAATATCTTCAATTCGTGGGTCACTATTCATCCAAAAATAGGAATGACTAAAATACCCCCCGGGGTTATCGGTCATGCCTAAAAATGACCCGAGACCCAAACTAAACCCCCAGCTAGTGTTTTCTGACTATCTCAAAATTTCCGGACACGTTGGCGCACTCAAAAAACTCATAAGGATGACATAAAAATAAAATACTTTTAATTCCATTAAATTGGGTCCTGACACGACTGGCACGCGTGTTCCAACTAAATTACCGAAACTGCTGTATTTTCAACTCACGACAATTTTAATAAATTCAATGATCACATATTACCATAATCACTCAGTAATATTCAACAACATAATAATAACCAAATACTAACTCTCATCTCGCTAGCATTTAAATCCGAATTAATTTCCAATTGATTGTCCCAAATTAATTTAATAAATCCAATAATTAAAAGCAATTCCATTTAATTATCCTCATAATTAAAATCCATCTCACATGAGTTTATTACTTCTCAACTACTGTGCATTCCTAACGTATGACCTTAACCCATCCTAGTTATGCCACTATCTAACTAGTTTGTACCACTCCTACCTGTCACTCTCAGTACATAAATACATATATGGCACCCCTAAGCTAAGCTGCGGTGCACGCATACTCTGCTATCAAATCCATGTACATCACGTACGTAAGGATCACGTGTTTCAAATCACTTAAGAACCATCTAAATACAAATCACACATATTGGAGGCGAACATAGTTCACACACCCATGGGTCACGCACATACCTACGCTCCCATGGTCAGTTGACTTATCAACTCACAAATAAGTCATTCACAGTCCTATGTCCTTAAGGTACCAGTCTAAATCCCCCTGAAGGCACACAAGGATAAGAGGGTCCTTTTCCAAAATAAAAACTAACCTCCCGTGATAGCATATATGGTAGGTAAGTCATACACATAAGAAATCCATACACTAGGCATTCACACAACCTAAGTAATCATATTACAATATAAGTATTCACACATTCCATCTAATATTGTCTCGTACGTAGCAAGTTTACCCCGAACATAATACGTAATATATATTCAGCTTGATAACTCTCTCGTCGTATCAATTTTATTACTTATACCTATCTTAAAAGGTTATTAGGTCTCTTATTAGTTTCTAATGCTATCTCAGTACTTGATACCCCTTCGTTACTGCCCTTAATCTTATATCATGATTAATTCCCATTATAGTTTCAATTCAAATGATTTCCAATCGTACCTCACTTGGTAGACCCTCGTAAGCAATGTCATTCAATTCCATAAGTTATAACATTCTTCGATAATACTAAGACCCTACTGACTTTATCTAAGTCCCACAATATTATATTAATCACCCTAATAATCAACATCTACTTTGGAGTAATCATTAAATCTTAAATTGAAACAATTGCCAAAAATCAGAAGGGGTCGATGGATCGAAGAAAAATGGGTCGATTGATCGATCGTTCGATCGATCGACATTCTTGAGTCGATCGATCGATCAGGCAGGTATCAGCATAATATTTCTTAAACAGTTACGGGTTCTCCTCTTTTTACACCTCAAATTCTTCATCCTAATGTCCAAAACTCACAACTAAGTATACTAATCATCATACCAACATGTTTACATAATTTCTAACACTTTAGAATCGTTAAATCATCCCCAATCAACGGTTTTTTAGATCAAAAGTCATAATTATTCCTCTAAACCTAGTTCCTCCAAATTTCTTCAAGAATATCATAAATCTTGATAAAATTTCATAATTACCTACACATGAAACATGATTTCGTATCTAAGATCTGTCCAGAAGCTTTAACTACACGCAACCCTACCCAGATTCATTATTTAATGCTCCCATTTTACAATTTATTTCATTATTCATGATAAATCTTCAAATCTGTAATAACATGTAAAATATATGCTTTGAATCTTTGCAAGATAAATCACTTGACTGAAAATATCGATTATGATCCATTGATGACGTTATTGGTTGTTTCCCTCTCTCTTTTCGGTTACAAATTCGGCAGTGGTAGTGGTGTGTGGTGGTTATGGCCATGGAAACCCTTGGAACTTCTCCTCTCTTCTTCTCTAACTGCTACTATGATTTTTGGTTGTGAAAACCCTAAGGGACTCAAGTGTTGGATGATAAAAACTATCTTAAATTCGTGGGTCACTATTCATCCAAAAATAGGAATGACTAAAATACCCTCCCGGGTTACCGGTCATGCCTAAAAATGCCCCGGGACCCAAACTAAACCCCTGGCTAGTGTTTTTTGACTATCTCGAACCTTTCGGACACGTTGGCGCACTCAAAAAGCTCATACGGATGACATAAAAGTAAAATACCTTTAAATCCATTAAATTGAGTCATGACACGACTGACACGCGCATTCCAACTAAATTATAGAAACTGCCGTATTTTCAACTCACGACAAGTTTAATAAATTCAATGATCACATATTACCATAATCACTCAGTAATATTCAACAACATAATAATAACCAAATACTAACTCTCGTCTCATTAGCATTTAAATCCGAATTAATTTCCAATTAATTATCCCAAATCAATTTAATAAATCCCAAATTAATTTAATAAATCCCATAATTAAAAGCAATTCCATTTAATTATCCTCATAATTAAAAGACAAAAAAATACGGGGTATTACATACCCCTTCCTAATAACGGATTTTCGTCCCGAAATTCGGAAAAGTAAGGCATACCTGGACAAATTAGGTATCCTCTAGTACTCAAAGTAAAATTCATAGTAAGGCTTAATCACTACATCCCCTGCTTCATAATAATCTTGTTGAACAATCTTGACACTTTATTAGTTATAGGATTACACCTCGATAAATGCACCTCACGTTGTGATCTTACTAAACATCATTCGAAAGAAAAAAAATAGCCTATACATTATTGGCCGCAGTATCTCAATATGATTGTGAGTCCGCACCTCACTACGTATTAAATCCCACATTTATAAAAACACCAAACTCCCATCCTGGAAGAAATCATAACACATTTGACTACTCTTGCCCGTTCTTTGAATCTCTGTTTCCCGGCGTTGTGACTTTTACACAAGGGAAAAATTACTTCAGACGGTTGGTGTTACACAAACATTTGTAAGCACCTTGTCCACTATAAATAGATATTGGTGCTTTCACCCAACTCTACCATTAGGTAATATCTTCTCCCAATTACCACAATATACCTCACTTACTAGTTATACCCGTTTTGGAAATGAAAAGATTAGAATGAATCTAAAATTTCTTTCATACAATCCACCAGTCATCAATCACCATGCGCTTACACCTCGGGCTATAGGTGATACAACCCTCAGAACGAAACGTTATTTCCACTACTTCTTGCTACCCCACGTTGAAGGTGGATTTCGGGGATCTCCTCTTAGTTCTGAATAATACTGCGTAGGGCCACGTACCGGCGTTTCCACTATCTAATAGTGTAAATCACCCAAGTATGTAACAATTTCTCTCCTTCTGGACAACCTGTCCCACATATTCAAAGGAACGCGATACTTATTTATAAGTTGGCAACTCCTCAAGGAAATTTATTAACTTGACTCTTCCATCCCTGGAATCATCGGCTTGATAAAAAATTATCTGGTTGATCATCTTACCCCAACTGATCTACTACTTACTACACCCCTTTTAATGACAACTTTCACGTAATTCTTCCCGTTAAGTGATACTTAATGATCTTCTTCTTCTCTCATCATATACCAAAAGTTTCAACCCTTGCACTTTTCACCACGTTGTGCACATCTGGACTCTTTATACCTTATTAACATCATCATTCTATTTACTCTTGAGTCACCCTCAACATTTGATTGGGTGGAACTCCACTCCAAATTATCCATAATATTTAAATATTTGTCTTCTCAAGGAATACATATTTATTAAATGGTTTTCCACTGACATTTTTCTTTATCTCTACTCTCACAAGGTTATCCTTCAACGCCATTCCCTTATAGTTTTTTCTTACCCAATCCAATCATACAGTCCAACTATCCCTGTACTCATTTCGTACCTCTTCGATACTAATTTACAAACAATCAGATACTATTTGCAAAGCCTTATCCTTTGTAATCGACCCACCATATTTGCCTCCGTGTACATAATGTCCCAGTACTAATATCCTTATAATATGATACATATCATCCAATGTTATTGTCATCTTAACAAATGGTAGATGAAATGTGTTTGTTTCTAGTTGCCATATTTCAACGAATGCACTGGCGGGTACGTAGTTGATATAATGATGGGTCACCTCAACTAGATGGCCCAATCCAGAAGCCGGAATAATTTTTTTAACTTCGGCATTCTCTTTTATCCAATCCCATCGACCCATATTGGTGAAAAGATGTAATACAATCTTGTAATATGAAATGGGAAGTGATCCATAATTATTATGATTAGAATTAAACTACTAAAATTAATTGCACTAAAATAGTATAATACTTACAACTCCTTGCCAGATTCTATAAGAGATATAGTGCATGAAATGCTTCAATATTCTACCGTCCTTAGGCCAACCATCATCTTTAACTACTGATTTTCCCTTGCCCTTTGCCTCCTCTATTTTCTCCTTGGCGTATGGTTTTGACTTGCTAAGGATGGGTGCTTCCTATGCATGCTCACTGCCTTCACTCCCCTCAACATCCTTGATTTTTCTCGTTAAAAGGGTCATATTAACCTCCTTTACATGCTTTACACGATCATCCTCACTCTCACATTCACATTCATAATCACACTCACCATCACCCTCAGTCTTACTATCACCTTCTTTGACACCCTTATCTTCCATATTCTCACTTTAACTCCCATGATCAACCTCCTTATCTTCCCCGCTATCACTTTTGCTATCACTAGCAGCATAAAATATTTCTTGGTAATCCTTTTTGACACCAAATTTTATTTCTTTAATTGTCTTCTTCCTAGTAACACCCACAGATTTCTCACTCTCCCTTATCTTCCAATCCGAAGTCGTCAGAAGCTTCCTAACTTTAGCTTTTCATTTGGCTGATCAGATTGACTTTGATTTTATAAGACCCTTTTTATGGGTTGATTGAAGAGATTATTATTCTCCAAAGCTAATATATAAGGGAAGAGATGGAATGCAAGAGAAAGGTGGATTCTATAAAGAAAAGAAAAATAAAGTGGGTAGATGAAAGGACGTGGAAATAAAAAGGGTTAAAGAGTCGGGTGGGAATTAGACAGCCCGTTAAGGGAAGTGGATGGGAATAACAATTCGGGTATCATCCGGGTGAATAATAGTGGAAACTAAACAGGTTTTAAGTGATTAACTTAATTGTTTAATTAATAAGGTTTATTAAAATTGTACACGTGGTGATGTGAGGAAGTAACCGATGTCGACAATGAGTTTTGTTGTTAATGTTAATTATATACTATAATGTGCTGTTTTTGGCAGGTGGTGTTGGAGACAAAATTTGGGGGTGACCTTATCACCACCCTAATGTAATATTCGTAAAGAGTACATAAATATGTTTATATAAAATGGAGTGGAGAGTTACAAAGATACACCAAATTCGTGATTCAAAGCTCGTTGTTATTTAAGTCCAAAATTTTACTCAATAATATAATGATTAAAAAAATGTTATTACTAAGATCACCCACATAGTGTAAATATAATAGGTTAAAAGAGGTTAAATCTTTTAGTACTAAACTCTAACTTTTCTCGTAAAGTCAGAGCAGGGTACCATTTTCTCCCCCCTTTTATCACTTTACATTTTTCTTTTTCGTACAAATAAAACTCAACTTTTCCTTCAACCATTTTCTGAAGCACCCTATATCTTTGACTTACTTAACTCTATACTATATAGGTGCTCATCTAGTTTGGAAATGGTGACAAAATTTGAGTCCCATCCCTAATTACCAAAGAACCCCAGACTCTTCATTTAATTCCTCTATAAGTTCTTAAAAGGTAGCTCACCAACATCACACACTAGGATTGAATACATATATCATATCATCGTATTTTTAGTTGTGTGTGAGTTAATTCCTTTAAAATTATTTTTTTACTATTTTTGGGAATTTTTAAATAATTTCTAAGATTTTAAAATGATTTTTAAAAATTAAAAATAATGATTTTAAAACCTTTGGGTCTGATTTGTAATTTGTTTTTTAGGGCATAAAAACTGGTTGGGTAGAAACCAAAAGCGCTTGAGAATATTGTGGGTGAAATTTCTATTTTTCAGAATTCTAAAACACGCATTTTTCTCTCGATCTCAGTCTTACACGTGTTGCCTTTATAACGATCAGATGTGTGTTTTCTCACACTCACATTCCTGAGACTCATTGTGCACCATTGGATCACTTTAATTAACTATCTTCATGTGTTTTCTTATAATCCCTGTGTTTGATTTTCAACCAATCAAATCTGTTTTAATTGCGGTGGCTTGGTAGCCATTAGATTCGCTTCGAATCAATCCTGATCATTCTTTTCTCTTCGATCTTCTAGATCCTTCTTCTCTCAGTATAAAAGGAGACTTCGTCTTCAATTTTATAACTTTTGGTCATTGTATCCTTTGAGAGAAGAGATAAGAGATAAGAGAGAAGAGAGAAAGAGTTAGAGAGAGCTACAGAGTTCGAAAAGTTTTTTTTTAAACCTTAACTCAAACTTCAAACCAAATCCAAACCAGAAAATATTTTTTCGACTGTTTATAGTTCGTGATTTGAGAAGTTTTTTCCTCTACTGTCGTATATCTCTTTACTAACTTAATCACGTTGATTAAGTCTCCATTTCTTTGTATAGAAATCCGAGATTTAATTTTTGTGATACAAATCACTTAGTTATTTGCTAGATTTGATTTCTTGTTTCGAGAAATCTATTTTTGTTGGTTGTTTTTCAAAATAAATGTTGTTTTCAAACCCTAAACCAACGATACCTTTTATGATTTCAACTTGCTCAAACTGTTAGACTTAGATCTAGTTTTGAGATCTTGATTGGGGTTTTCACTTTCAGTTAAATATTTTTAAACAAAGAAAGTGCATAGAATCTTAGCTAGTTTTTATAGCAAGATTCCTTCATTATCTGTGGATTATTTGAAAGATCCAAAGTCTGACTTATTTGACCAAGATGATTTTAGAAACCCTTGAATTTTGAGAGATCTATTTGTAATTTGATAACTCATATTGTCCGTAATTAAGTGTATGTGAGTTGCATGCATGAGTTTAGAGAATTACACCACATACACCTTCACACTACTATAGTGAAACGTGTTGGTGTTGAGATGCTGGACTGTTAGAGTCAACGTAAATCTAAAACGAGTAAAGGTAAGAAGTTGGGAGAACATCAACAACATTATAACTTTAGGAGAAGTCAAAACACGCCAGAGGAGTTGGTACATTTCTAAACTTAGAATAGCTTTGATTGTGTGTCTTGATTGTTATATAGCTCGTAATCTGTTACTCGTTTTTAGTGGAATTTTTACTTTTGTGGCGTAGAGGTCACCGTGGATGTTTCCACAATTGGGTGGGGTTTTACCATGTTAAAATTACTTTTGTGGCATAGAGGTCTCATCCCTATCTTAAGGCTGTGTTGGTTTATTTTGTTTAAAAGTTTTATTTTTCAAAACTGGTAAACTTATAATTGAAATTACTCGTTCATAACTGTTTTACACATCTTGTGTTTAAAATTTGTTTTAAGAAAAGAGTTTCCTCAAAAAATTGTTCGGAGCCATTTAGATAGTTTAATCTTGTATTAAACAACTTAAGTGGTACTTTTCAATTAATATCAGAGCATTGGTTTTTCAATTTTTTTTTAGATCTTGTGTTTCTAAAATTGTTTTCTCAAAACAAATTATGGACGAGAAATTTGAGAGATTAGGTAACCTGTCCAGGCCCCCCTCTTTAATAGAACCAACTTTCCTTACTAGAAGGCAAGGATGGGTGCATTCATCCAAGGGACTTTGGAAGATGATGTCTGGGAAGTTATTGAAAATGGTTACACCTTTCCTACTAAACCAGCCACTGAAGGAAATAATGTGAGGATTAGAAAGTTACTAAGTTAATTCACTAAAGAAAAGAAACAGGTTTCACTTAATAATAATAAAGGCAAAAATGCCATATTCATTTCTATTAATGAACACGAATTTAAGAGGATATCATTATGTTTTACCTCTAAACAAGCTTGGGACACCCTAGTGACTGCACATGAGGGTGATACCAGAGTTAAAACTGCTAAAACTCAAATGCTTATCCAGTAGTATAAATACTTGATTGTGACTGAGACTGAGTCATTTGATGACTTCTATATTAGACTGATAGACATTGTGACCAAATTGCATGCTAATGGGATTGTTTATGATAGAAAGGAAATTGTCTCGAAAATTTTAAGATCACTTCAACAAAAATTTGATAATAAAAGATATGCAATTGAGGAGAAGGATGATCGAAATCTTACACCTGAACTCCTCAGTAGAAAATTGAGAACTGTGAAAATGGAATTAAAAATTTAAGAAGCAATTAACCCAATCCCAAAAGAGACAGTCTACTTCCGATCTTATTTTTTCATCTAAGTTGACCACACCTGAATTTAGCATACCTAACATTGACTTAGACTCTGATGAGGACCGTAGTTTAGATACTTTGGATAATCAGATTGCCTTAATGTCTAAACAGTTTAAGAAAATTGTGAACTTTCAAAATAAGATTGTAAAGAGACAAGACAAACCCACTTATCCAAATCAATATAATAACAGGCCTCATGAGAGAAGACAAGACAAACACCAGTCTGACAATAACAAGAGACTTGAGAAAGACCTTAAAAATATTGAATGGTATAGATGTGGAAAGCTAGGACACATGGCTAGTTACTGTAGAGTTAACTTAGACAAAATTCACAAGAATAATAGGTCTCATTTAAGCAAGACTTGGGATGACTCAAGTGACTCTGATGATGAACCTGAGTCATCTAATACTTTTGACCCTTGCATGTCATTCTTTGCTAAGATAATCTACAATGATGATAAAGAATCTAATCATACCATGACTGATAGTATGCCTACTGGTTTATCTGCTTTATTGCTTGAGAATGTTGATAATGCTTCAAACGTTGTGTGTGTGAGTCAAAGGGAATGCGCTATTATTGATGTCAATGGGTGTGTGAGTCCTAAAAATGAACCGCTAGGGGACACTGCACACTGCACACTTAGCGACTCCAAAAATGATGACCTTCCTGACATTCACACACTGTACACAAAAACTCTCAAGAAAATCACTAGGTTTGAAAAAGCTATCAAGGATCTTACCCAGAAGATAGAAACCTTAAATCTGATGATCAAATAAAATGTTGAAGAGTATACTACTCAATGTCTAACTCATGAGACTGAAACCAAAAACTTTGAACAAAAACTGAAAGAGTTATCTAATTCTAATGAAATTATGGAAAATAAATACAAAGGAATGTTGTTAGAATTGGAACAAATAAAAGAAAGGACATCCACAGTCTTAAAAAAAGTTTGCTAAATTTGAAAATAATTCTAAGTCATTTGAAGATTGTGTAGCTGAAAGCAAAACCAATTCTGATGACCAAACTGGAATAGGATTTTATCCCAACTCTAAGACACAAACCAAAAACTTTGAAACCATAAAGTTTGTGTCTGGTGGCAAAAGGCCTATTGAAACTTGTCCAGATTTTCAAGATTTAAAAAATGATTTTGATAAAAATCAACCAAAGTTAGACATTAGTGAATCAAGCAACTCTAAGCATAATGTTGAACAAAAAACCAAATATGTCTGCCCCCTATACGACAAGAAGACTCGATGTTGCATCCTGTGCCACCTAGGAATAGGACTAGAGCTCAAAACCCAGACAAACCTTTGAATAACAACTTTCCTAAGGTTATGAGTTCCATGTTCTATCTTTACTGTTCCTATTGTGATGTCTATGGACATTCACTTGATGGTTGATATTCCAAATGCCTATGTAATCCATTCTACACCTCTCCTGTTTACCATAACTTCAAATATTCTAGGAGAAGCCAAAACAACTATGTCCTTCCTAGACAGCCAGGCAAAAACACTAACTATCGTAATAGAAGGAAAAGGACTAATACTAAAAGATAATCTACAAGAAGGAATACTAGATTTTATTTGCTCCAAGTGTTTATAACAATAATAAAATTGCGCAAAAATCTTTTAAAGAAAAGTCTGAAGCTCGTAAGTTTCATCAAATACGAGCTAATAAGTGAAAATTGAAAACTAGAGCAATTTGGGTTAGAAAAGATTATCTATTACCCTAGTTAAAATGCAACATAGTGATCAGTGCTTTTAGAGCTAAACACATTACAACTGGATGGTATTTAGACTCAGGATGTTCCAAACATATGACCAGGGATGATTCCAAACTCTCAAATAAAACTAACTTCTCCGGAGGAAAAATCTTATTTGGAGATGGTGTATCAGCCCAGATCATTAGTAAAGGAACACTCCATGATGAAGGATTACCCATTTTTGAGAATGTTATATTGGTAGAAGGACTTAAAGCCAATTTGATGAGTATATCACAGTTTTGTGACTCCAACCATACTGTCACTTTTTCAAAGAACAATTGTAAAATTTTAAATGAAAAAGGTGACTGCATTATTACAGGACTTCGTACTCCAAATAACTGTTACACAGTTAATCCAAGTACAGAGGTCTGTAACATTTCCAGAAAGGATGACAATGAGATATGGAATAATAGGTTGGGTCACATCAACCATGATAATCTTGGCAAATTATGCTCCCAAGAGATAGTTAGAGGTCTTCCCAAAATCAAATCAATTTCAAATATTGTTTGTGGTCCATGTCAAGAAGGGAAAATTGTCAAAGCTCCCCATAAGAAAGTTAAAGAAGTTATATCCACTAAACCTCTAGAACTCATCCATATGGACCTAATACCCGGGTTGCCTTCTTAAAACATAAATTAAATACTTTTCAAATTTTTTAAAAAATCTTAGTTCGTATAGAAAACGAAAAAGACACCAAAGTAGATAGAATTCGTAGTGATAGAGGAGGAGAATTCGTAGATTCACGTATCATAGAATATTGTGACTATAATGGTTACAAACATGAATTTAATGCTCCTAAGACACCTCAACAAAATGGGATTGCTGAGCGTAAAAATCGCACTCTTCAAGAAATGGCCCATGTGATGATTCATGCAAAAAACCTACCAAAATATTTTTGGGTAGAATCCATTCGTACCGCCTGCCATATAATCAATCTAGTCTACTTAAGGAAGAATACCAAATAAACATACTATGAGCTTCGGTATGGAAAGAAACCTAACCTAAAATAATTTAGAACCTTTGGTTGTACCTGTTATGTCTGTAAGGACAGAGAACATTTGTCTAAATTTGAAACCAGAGGTGATAAAGCCATCTTTTTAGGATATTCTCTAAATAGTAGAGCCTACCGTGTCTACAATCTTCGTACCAAAACCATGATGGAATCCAGTAATGTGGTTGTAAGTGACACTAATGTAGAAAGTAAGCCCAAAGAATGAATTAATATGGATGAGTCCGAAAATATTTAAATTATGACTCTCCAGAAATAGTTGAATCTTCACCAACTGAGACCCCTGATGTACCTAATTGGGTTTCCAAAGATCATCCTTTAGATAGTGTCATTGGTAATCCTACTGATCCTGTTCGTACAAGATCTCAACTTCATAACATTGCTCATTTTTCATGCTTTATGTCTCTTATTGAGCCCAAAACTATAAATGAAGTCTTGAATGAGAACTTGTGGATAAGTTCTATACAAGAGGAACTTCTTCAATTTGTCATTCATGATGTTTGGTATCTTATACCCATGCCTAAAAATAAAAGGGTTATTGTCACACGTTGGATTTTTAAAAATAAGACTGATGAATCAGGGATAATTATTAGGAACAAATCTAGATTAGTTGCCCAGGGCTACTCTCAGATTGAAGGAATAGATTTTGAGGAAACCTTTGCCCCTGTCACTCTCCACGAATCTGTTCGATTACTTTTTGCCATAGCATGCCATTTGCATTTCACTCTTTATCAAATGGATGTTAAGTCAACCTTCCTTAATGGAATTTTAACAGAGGAGACCTATGTAGAACAACCCAAAGGGTTTATTTACCCTCATCACCCAAATTATGTTTATCGTCTTAAGAAAGCTCTTTATGGGTTAAAACAAGCTCCTAGAGCTTGGTATGAACGTCTATCCACCTTCCTTTTAGATAATGGATTTAGGAGAGGAGGAAATGACCAAACCTTGTTTGTCAAACATTTTGATAAAAATATTACTATTTATCAAGTTTATGTTGACGATATCATTTTTGGTTCCACCTCCCCTTTAGAAGTTAAAGCCTTCTCTGATATTATGCACAAAGAATTTCAGATGTCACTTATGGGGGAGTTACAATTCTTCTTAGGACTGCGAGTTAAACATAATTTAGGAGGATTATTTCTATCACAATTTAAATATGCTTCATAAATTATTAAGAAGTTTGACCTAGAAACAACTAAAGATGCTAGGACTCCTATGAGTACCACTGCCAAACTTTCTAAAGATGAGAATGTCAAATCTATTGATACCACCTTATACCGTAGTATGATAGGAAGTGTACTTTAATTTATTGCCTCCCATCCTGACATCATGTACTCTATCTGCATGTGTGCCCGATATATAAATAATCCTAAAAAGAGTCACCTTTTGTGCGTTAAAATAATTAACAAATACATCAAAGGCACTCTAAACTTAGGACTCTGGTACACTAAAGACACATCTAGTACTATAGTAGGTTACACTGATGCTGATTGGGCCGGTTGTATCGATGATAGTAAGATTACTTCAGGAGCATGTTACTTCATTGGTAACAACTTGGTAGGATGGAGTAGTGAGAAACAAAACTGCACTTCCTTGTCTATTGTCGAATCCAAATATATTGCAGTAGGAAGTTGTTGCTCTAAATTACTTTGGCTAAAACAAATGCTAAAATATTATGGTATCACTGAAGATAAGTTACATTTATATTTTGATAATCAAAGAGTGATTAATATTTCTAAAAATTCTGTTAAGCACTCTCGTAATAAACATAATAAAATTAGATATCATTTCATACGCGAGTTAGTTGAATCTAAAGAATTAGAAATAAATTACCTTCCTACTGAATTACAGTTAGGTGATTTATTTACTAAACCTTTAGACTTTCTTCGATTTGAATATTTACGCAAATCTATTGGTATGGTCATGGCAGAAGATTGAATTATTATTCTTTCTAGTTTTTTTACCCTTTGTCCATTTGAGATAAAAAGGGGGAGAAATTTGAGTTCTCTTGGAAATGTTTTAGTATATTCTCAACTAAAAAGCTTGATCTTACTGTTTATCTACAGGAATCAGTACCATCAGTTTCACCATATTTTATTAGGGTATTGGTCTGTAATTAGTTGAGTTATGTAATTTTATCTTTCTAGGATATGGGGTAGATAGAAAAAATTGTGTAGGAATAGAATTTTCTTATTTCTTTTGTATCCCTAAGAGTCCTCATTGACTCAAAGGAGATTTTGTCTCATATTTCCAAAGGGGGAGACTATATCTTTGACTTACTTAAGTCTATACTATATAGGTGCTCATCTAGTTTGGAAATTGTGACAAAATTTGAGTCCCATCCCTAGTTACCAAAGAACCTCAAACTCTTCATTTAATTCCTCTATAAGTTCTTAAAAGGTAGCTCACCAACACCACACACTAGGATTGCATACATACATCATATCATGCTATTTTTGGTTGTGTGTGAGTTAATTCCCTTAAAATTAATTTTCTACTATTTTTGGGAATTTTTAAATAATTTCTAAGATTTTAAAATGACTTTAGAAATTAAAAATAATGGTTTTAAAACCTTTGGGGCTGATTTGTAATTTGTTTTTTAAGGCATAAAAAATGGTTGGGTAGAAATTGAAAGAGCTTGAGAATATTGTGGGTGCAATTTGTATTTTTTAGAATTCTAAAACACGCATTTTCTCTCTCGATCTCAACCTTACACGTGTTGCCTTTATAACGATCAGATGTGTGTTTTCTCACACTCACATTCTTGAGACTCACTGTGCACCATTGGATCATTTTAATCAACGATCTGCATGTGTTTTCTTATAATCCCCATGTTTGATTTTCAACCAATCAAATCTGTTTTACTTGCAGTGGCTTGGTAGCCATTAGATTGACTTCGAATCAATCATGATCGTTCTTTTCTCTTCGATCTTCCATATCCTTCTTCTCTCAGTATAAAAGGAGACTTCGTCTTTAATTTTGTAACTTTTGGTCATTGTATCCTCTGAGAGAAAAGAGGGAGAGAAGAGAGAGAAAGAGTTAGAGAGAGAGAGAGTTCAAAAAGTTTTTTTTTCAAACCCTAACTCAAACTGTAAACCAAATCCAAACTAGAAAATTATTTTCTGAGTGTTTGTAGTTCGTGATTTGAGAAGTTATTTCCTCTACTGTCTAATATCTCTTTACCAACTTAATCACATTGATTAAGTCTCTATTTCTTTATATAGAAATTTGAGATTTAATTTATGTGATACAAATCACTTAGTTATTTGCTAGATCTGATTTCTTGTTTCGAGAAATCTATTTTTGTTGGTTATTTTTCAAAATAAATGTTGTTTTCAAACCCTAAACCAACAATACCTTTTTTTGACTTCAACTTGCTCAAACTGTCAGACTTGAGATCTTGATTAGGGTTTTCACTTTCAGTTAAATATTTTTAAACAAAGAAAATGCATAGGATCTTGGCTAGTTTGTATAGCAAGATTCCTTCTCGATCTGTGGATTATTTGAAAGATCCAAAGTCTGACTTATTTGACTAAGCTGATTTTTGTAATTTGATAACTTATATTGTCTGTAATTAAGTGTGTATGGGTTGCATGCATGAATTTAGATCACTACACCACATACACCTTCACACTACTACACTGAAACATGTTGGTGTTTGTGAGACCCTGACTAATTAAATATCAGGTAGCTACTCTTTTATGAAATTAATACAGAATATCAAGTTGGTTCAGTCTTAGCATCACTGTTGAAAACATTTAATTTATTACTAGCCACCTAATATTTAAAAAGAGAGATGCCAAATTTTATTAATTAAATTAATAATAACCAAGTAATCAAATCGCCAACCATCAATCACATAAATAATCTCATATAAATAACTAACGAAATGAAATAAACTGAGTCCACAGTAAACACTCCAATAATACCAGAGTAAAATTACAAGTCTTAGAATACTATCTCTAAATGGAAATGGGCGTCATGCCCTAACAGATGAGTAACCCTGAGTAGAATCAAGTACAGAATGTGGAGGCGTCTAATACCGAGATCCTGTAATTTTCACAGTAGCTACATCACGTCAATGTAATGGAACTCCTATGCTTGGCGTCCTTGTGGCTGGGCACCTACAAATGTTTTTACAAAAAAAATAGGTTTGGAGGAAAACGGGTCAGAGCCCGAGGTGAAAACAGTTTAAAAATATAGCAAGTGTTTAAATTATAATTAAACAACACATATTATAAACATGTTAGTTGCGTACTCTCATATGAGTTTCTCACCTCTCAACTAATGTGCACGCCTAACGTATACCCTTAACCCATCCTAGTTATGCCGCTAACTAACTAGTTTGTACCACTCCTACTTTCGCATTCTAACATAGGGTATCTACTCGGTACACCCAAACAAGTCATATTTATAACCCATATTCACATTTATTAAATTACTTATCTCAAGTGATAATTAAATTCTCATATTCTTAGCCCATTCAAATATCTTAGTTATTCACATCTACTAAGCAATAGTGAACCAGTCACAAGTACATATATAAATCACTCTCAATATATACATATATATATATATATATATATATATACATACATACGTATATGGCACCCCTAGGCTAAGCTGCGGTTCACGCATACTCTGCTATCAAATCCATGTACATCACGTACGTAAGGATCACGTGTTCTGAATCATTCAGGAACCGTCTCAATACAAATCACACATAATGGAGGCGAACATAGTTCACATACCCATGGGTCACGCACATACCTTACACATGGTCAGTTGACTTATCAACTGACAAATAAGTCATTCACAATCCTATGTCCTTAAGGTACCAATCTAAATCCCCCCTGAAGGCACACAAAGATAAGATGACCCTTTTTTCGAAAACCAACCTTCCGTAATAGCAAGTATGGTAGGTATGTCACACACATAATAAATCCATACACTAGGCATTCACACAACCTAAGTAAACATATTTCAATATAGGGTTTCACACATTCCATCTAGTAAATCTCGTACGTAGCAAGTTTATCACGAACATCCTATGTAATATCTGTTTAGCGTGATAACTCTCTTGTCGTATCAATTTGAGTACCTAAACCTATCCCAAAAGGTTACTAGGTCTCTTATTAGTTTCTAATGTTATCTCAGTAACTTAAAGTCCCTCCGTTACTGTTCTTATCCTTACATCATCATTCATTCCCATTATAGTTTCAATTCGAACGATTTTTAACCTTACCTCACTCGGTAGACCCTCGTAAGCAATAACATTCAATTCCATAAGGTAAACCATTTTTCCAGGCATCAACTAAGATCCTATTGCCCTTAACTAAGTCACACAATATTATATAAATCACTCTAAGAATCATTATCGGCTTTGGGATTTTCATTAAACCTTAAAGAAAAATAATTACCAAAAATCAGACGAGGTCGATCGATCGAAGAAAAGGGATCGATCCATCGATCATCGATCGATCGACATTCTTGAGTCGATCCATCGATCAAGCATGTATTTGTCCAGAATTCTCTTAAACAGTTACAAGTTTCTTCTTTTTACACCTCTAATTCTTCATTACAACGTCCCAAACTCCCAACCAGGTATATTAATCATCATACCAACATGTTTACATAATTTCTAACGTTATTAGAATCATTAAATCATTCTCAATTAACAGTTTCTTGGATCAAAAGTCATAATTATTCCTCTAAACCTAGTTCTTCCAAATTTCTTCAAGAGAATCATAAATCCTGATTAAATTTCATATTTCCCTATACATGAAGCATGATTTCATATCTAATATACGACCAAAAGTTTTAACTACATGAAACCCTACCCAGATTTAATGTTAAATTCTCCCATTTCACAATTTATTTCATTTTTCACGATGAATCTTCAAATCTACACTATTATGTAAAATATATGCTTTGAATCTTTGCAAGATAAATCACTTGCCTCTGTTTAGAAGTTATGATCCGTTGATGATGGTATTGGTTGGTTTTCCCTCTCGTTCCGGTCACAAATTTGACGATGGTGGTGGTGTGTGGAGGTTATGGCCATGGGAACCCTTGGAACTTCTCCTCTCTATTCACATTGCCCACTCTTTGGTTTTGACAGATAATGGCCCTAAGGTTGGCTGATAAATAACACCTAATTTTCGTAGGTTACTATTCATTTAAAATTAAAATGACTAAAATACCCTCCGGGTTACCGGTTAGGTTTAAAAATGCCTCGGAACCCAAACTAAACCCCGACTAGTCTTTTTTGACTATTTCGACCCTTCCAGATGCGTTGGCGTACTTAAAATGACCATACAGGTAATTTACTTATAATTTCATTTAAATTGATTCCTGACGCGACTGACACACGCGTCCCAACTTAATTTCCGAATTATCGTATTTATAACTTGCGATAATTTTAATAAATTCAATAATCATATATTACCATATTCACTCAGTAATATTCAACATTATTATCATAATCAAATACCAACTTTCGTCTCGCTAGTATTTAAATCCCGATTAATTTCCAATTAATTATCTCAATTTAATTGAATTAATCCCATAATTAAAAGTAATTTCATTTAATTAATCTCATAATTAAAAGCCATAAAAATACGGGGTATTACATACTTCCCCCCTAATAACAGAATTTTGTTCTGAAATTCGAAAAAGTAAACTGGAAAAATTAGGTATCCTCTAGTACTCAAAACAAAATTCAAAGTAAGGCTCAATCACTACAACCCCCACTTCACAACAAATTTGTTGAACACTCTCGACACTTTATTGGTTATAGGGACACACCTCACGTTGTTCTCTTACTAAACTACATTCTAATAAGAATAGCCTACACGTCATGGCCATATAATTTCAATATTATGTGGAGCCGTACCTCACCTCTTATCAACTCCCGCGTTTATCTAATGCAAAACTCCCATCCTGGGAGAAACCATAGGACACCTGACTACTCTTGTTCGATCTTTGAATTTCTTCTCCCGACGGTGTGACTTTTACAAAAGGAAAAAGCCACTTAAGGCGGTTGGTGGTTATCCCATTACAGTCATCGAACTCTAACTTTTAACTGATCCAAAACTCTGATAATCCGCTCACATCTAAATATCCAGAGGAAGTTAGTAAGGTTTATCCACACGAAGCCTATGTAATCACCTTGTCCACTATAAATAGGTACAGGTGCTTGCACACAACTCTACCTTTAGGTAATTTCCTCTCCCCATTACATATTGTACTACACTTACTAGCTATACCCGTTGTGAAAATGAAATGATTGTAATGAGTTCAAAATTACTTTCATACAGCTCCACCAATCGTCAATCACCTGGCGCCTACTCCTCGGGCTATAGGTGATACAACCTAACTAAAATGAAACATTATCCCCACTATTTCCTGATACCCCATATTGAAGGTGGGTTACAATGATCTTATCCTAGTTCAAAATAATACTGGGCAAGACCACGTACTGGCACGATCACTACCTAATAGTGTAAATAACCCAAGGATATAACAATTACTTTCCTTTTGGCAACCTTTTCCACACATTCGAAGGAACTCGTTACTTATTTATAAGTTGGCAACCCATTAAATAAATTTACCAGCTTCACTCGTTCATCACTGGAATCGTCGGCTTGATACAAATTTTCTGGTTGATCCTCTTACTCCAATCGATCTACTACTTACTATACCCCTTTCAACACCGACTTTAACTTATAATTCTTCCCATTAAGTGATACTTAATTAACCCTCTTACTCCCTCGGCGCATACCAAAAGTTTTCACCACGATGTGCACTTCTGGACTCTTTATACCTTATTGACATCAACATTCTATTTACGCGCAAGTCACTCTCAATATTCTAATGGGTAGAACTCTGCTCCAATTTGTCCATAATAGTTAAGTATTTGCCTTCTCTAGGGATACCCCCTTTTTAAATGGCTTCCCACTGCCTTTCAACTTAGTTCGGACGTGCTACTCTGATTGCACATGAATATATAGATTATCGTTCTTCTCACGATGCTTAATCCACTCTACCACTTCCATTTTGTCATATTAGACCCACAAGCATAAATTTCACCCATCTCTATGTCTCATCTTCCGACGATTCTTACATCAGTAAACCAGGGTCTCTACAACCCCTCTAAATCGTGCATACAGGTTCAAACATCATACATGCTTCGTACATACTCCAAACTCTCTATTGCCCCTGTATTCATAACGTGGCTATACCACTTGGGAATTCTTAATTACCCCAAAATTTGAAATTTTAAATCTTCCTAAACCTAATTCCATCCTTCAACCCGTTAGAATAAAACAAAATTTTCAGTACTTTCTCACCACACAACTGGCTCTACTAACCTTCTATCGTAACTTACCTTTTAACCTTCAGGTATAACTACATACTTCCATAACAATAGAGGTACCGGACTCAAGGATGAATGTCCAAACATCTCCCTTCTACCAACCTTACACTAAATTTCATGCGTGGGATGTCTCGCAGAGCGAAATCCAAACAAGGAACCCCCCCGATACACTACTACCTAGCATTGCCGGTCATCGAAATCCGTTATGCCCTCAGTCCATAACATGTACCCCTATATTCCCATCTCTAGACAATAAAGTTACATCTCTTTATGCAATTACACTTAAACAAGAAACTTCGTTCGAAAGACACTGTCTCTTAACATTGATGGTAATCACATTCCATAAACATCATGCAAATATAATCGAGACTCTCAAAATCCCGTCCCCAGACATACAGCTATGAGTATTAACTTCCATGTCTCTAAAGGGTGATATAACAATGCACTTTTCTTATACCACATCCTGAGTGTTAATTATAATAACCTGCAAAATCTTTTCGCTGAACAGTAAACCAAATACACTTCGAATCATATCAATAAAGTCCCTACACATACCGGGATCAAATATCCGAGACCATTATACCTTTCTAAGTCTCGATAATATATATATACATATATATAAATATATAAACGCAAGCTCGGCCCTCTCGCCAGAACAGAACATTTTACACCAAGGTAGTAACCCCGATAGACTTGCGATATTCGCCCACTATCGGTCTGAGCATCAATATAAAACCATAATTAGGATAATATCATACTCGTATAATACATCACTAAAACGAGTCATTTTAATAAAGTATATACCACTATCGATACACCCATTCATCCTCCGCGGATAACACTAAAGGTAACCCCACTATACCATGGAAAATATTCACATAAATAATAACATTGTCGATATACGCCCTAAACTCATCTCTCATGCGAATATAGCAATAATAAAAATGTAGTAACTCGTTCATGTCACACACAACATGCATCATCATCTGAGGATATAACTCATACTTCAACCTTGCTAATCGCCCTGGCTGCTCAAATGGTTCCTGGACTTAACACACTTGTCCGTACCAAATCGAAAATTTTAATAACTATTGCCCTTGCTAGGCACTATACCCGCTCACCCCCATAGTTTGTTGTATTTTACATTTGATGCGAGATGATATTTATGGAATTATTGAGATTGTGATCGTCACTAGAGGCTTTGGATATTTATTTTCAAAATTTAAATGTACCGCTTTGTTTATTGTAAATTGTTTTGTAAAAGAACATTTGAGATTTAATTAAATTAAGATATTCTATTCAGTTGGTTTTTGTATTTATGCTTCCACAAATTTGTACTTGATTTAAATAACATATTTCGATAAAAAAATTCTATAATTTATTAATATTTTTCAGTAACATCTCCCGGGGTGAAGAATGTAATACCCCATTATTTTGAGGGCTTATTTATGAATATTATATAGGATTTCAATCCGGATATTTTGTTTTTTTAAAATATTTTTATTGATATTATATTTAAAAATGATTTATTTAGTTTGAAATTTAATCAAACATTTAAATTTAAATTTTTAAATGGATTTGGGACAATTTATAATGGTTTAACTAGGTAAATTAAATAATTTTGAATTGAAGCGCAATATGGTAATATGCATTAGCTTAGGCTCAAAAATAGGATTTGAGAGAGGGGATATATAAGGAATATTATGGTTGATTATAAGTAAAGGAAGATTAAAAAGAAAGGCAAAAAAATGAAATGCAAAGAGGTAAAAACGAGAGGAATGAAAAGAGTCAGTTTGGAGTGTTTTAGATCCTTTTTAGCGCTTTCGGACGAGATTTGAGAAAAATTCAGAACAAATACCTGACCCAATTTTTTATTTAGAATCCAAATCTAAAGTCAGATCAGCAATTTAGATAACATTTGAATATGATTTTTCTATGTTTTTAAACAACCTTACAATTGTGGATTTCAACTCTCTTGAGGTAGTTTCGTTCTTCCGTTCTTAATTTAGTGTGCTACACCTATTCAACCTTGATTGTATAGTTATATCCATTATATGTGTTGCATTTATATGTATTATATACTCGTATATGATATTCGTTATTGCACACATTTTGTATGTGTTATTTTCATGTCGTGTAGTTTGGGGTAATGCAACTAGTCGATTTTACAAGCATGTTGGATTATAGAACTTGGTTAGAAAACATGTACATTTGATTTATAAGAATTGAGAGAATGATATTATGATGATTATTATTGGAGAATGCATAGGCATTTTTCAGCCAAACCACCGGATGGACGGGGTGTGTTATTGTCTATGATTTTGTTTACTATCCAAAGGCTAGGCCATGGACCTGGTTGACGAGTATGCTAAGTGTTATTATGGCGGAGATGCCAAGATTTTATGGCGGTGATGCCAGATTATGATGGGTTATGCGCCCAAGTTATGTTACTTATTTTTGGGGACCATTGGATTATTCTGAGGATAATTGACAAGATAGTCGACGATAGTCCATACCGTACTGTGGGAAGTGTGATGGGAATTTTGATATGGGGTCTTGGATTGTGTAGTGCTACCCTGAGATCCTAGGTTATGGTTATATTATTGGAATTTAATTTTGAGTGTTCATATTTCATACACTCTTGTATATGATACACGGACACACGAGTATGTGTAGTTATACTAGGAGCATTTATACGAGCAACTGAATTTCCCGTTCACCCCCATAGTTAGTTGTATTTCACATTTGATGCGAGATGATATTTATTGCATTGTTGGGAATGGAATCATCATTAGAGGCTCTGGATATTTATTTTTAAAATTTAAATGCACCGCTTATTTTATTGTAAATCATTTTGTAAAAGAACATTTGAGATTTAATAAAATTGAGACATTTTATCCAGTTTATTTTTGTATTTATGCTTCCACAAATTTATACTCAATCTAAATAGCATTTTATTTATAAAAAAATATCTAATTTATCAATATTTTTCAGTAGCACCTCCTGGGGTGTTACAACTTAAATTATAAATCTCAAGTTTATTCGTCCAGACATATTGTAAGCCACATAATAATACATACATCTCCAATATAGTTAACACATAAATCCCGAGTCTCAAGTATATATGTATACATCCCTATAATAAGCATGTACATCTAAAATATAATACATAAACCGATACAACTATCGCTAGTACCACAACATATAATCACATAAGATAGGATGAAACAATCTTTGCATCTAACATCCATACATAGGTAAAACCCCCGGTATGTACAAATAAATTGGCTACTCGTACGCCCGCACATAATGAACGCTTATCCCTATCACCTTCGTGGATCACTTGTGAGTACTAGTTGTAGTCTTAGGTCATCCCAAACCTAGGTCCTCATCATGATCGAGGGATAAATCGCTATGCCTACCCATCATTTGTATAGCCTACCATACCCAAGACTTTACGATTAAATCTCCCCGTGAAACCCCCTCGGGACACGAGTACCTAGGCGTAGGACTCGGGATAAAAATGACCATGGTAAACTCGTCTCCTCATAGAGGCACCATCGTTTTCGACATTGCACACGCTCCATAGTGGAATCCCTCCAAGTATGTTCGCCATGGACACTCATATATAGTATGCATTGCACATAATGCATCTAATCATATATAACCCTCCCTGATAGGTTGAATAAAATAAATGTAAAAGTATATCAACCCAATGCTATCGGGTTATATTTACAACCCTCACTAATGGATTAAATCATATATATATATATATATATATATATATATATATATAGAGAGAGAGAGAGAGAGAGAGAGAACCATCATTACCGGGTCATCCGTAATCATCAAGACTATTAAAAGGTAATACACTTGTAACCCCTTTTTGAATATATATGTTATTAGCCCTACTTACCAATGCCTTCCAAATTCTAGTTATAGTTTCACACCCAACTTATACTAAAAATAAGAACAATGACTATATTTAATCTCATATAATCCTAGCCCACTCCCCCAATGCTACACATCTAGGTATCATCCATTCCAAAATTCCATTTAATAACTATAGACACCACATTCTAGGATCCCCTAAGTCCTTCCTTAGGTCCCTAGAAGCTCCCTGATTACCACAAACCCTATGTCATACTCCAAGTATCAATCTAGAGGCTATCGGATGCTCCCATGCCCCATTTGACTCCGATCAACTTCATCGTTAGAGCAAAAGCTCAATGAGTCTTTAAAAGGCTCAAAATACCTTTTCCAATGGTCTACCCCTCACGCAAATGGCATAATGTCTCAGACGAATGAGCCATTTTACTATCGAAAACTGATCTAGAGGCCATTGGGCACTCCCGGGCCCCGTTTCACTCTGATCAAGTTCATCGTCAGAGCTAAAGCTCAATGAATCTTGTAAGGTCTATGAATCCCATTTTGAACAGTCTGCCCCACGTGCAAAATGGCATAACCGTTCGAACGAACGATCTATTTTTCCCTAAAAACTGACCTGGAGGTTACCGGGTGCTCTCGAGCTCCTTTTGACCAATGTCAACTCTTTCGCTTAAATGATACTGAATGAATCTTCAAAAGGCACCTAATACCCTTTCCAAAGGTCCACTCAGTATGTGAATCAACCTTACGGTACGGACGAACGACCCGTCTTACTCCGAAAGTTCACCGAGGGCTTTCGAGCCCCGTTTGACTAAAGTTAACTCACCGAACCGAGCGAAGATCATTGAAGTTTCTTGCATAACCTTTCCAACGGTCCGACCCATGCAAAATTCGAACTTGCATTTTGGATGAATGATCCATTGTCGTCCAACGATTTAGTGTCCAAAGAATCGACGGGGGCTTTCGAACCCCGTTTGACCCAAAGTCAATTCCCAGACCCGAGAGTGGGCCAAAGGATTCTCAAAGGTATTTGAATAACCTTTCCAAATTCATGTCCCGTGCGCAATTTGGACTTACATATTGCGTTTTACGATCATTTTTCCAAAAAATCTGCACAAGACTGCCAATTGGCAAGTCTATTTTCCTGCCTATCGGCAGCGTGTCTAGGGTTACATGCCAATAGTTAGGGCGAGTACAATGTTGATCGACAATCCCTTGACCCTATATAAGGACATCATAAGCTCACCTTGAAAGGCACCTCAAAAATATCAACTTCAGTGATCTCAACAACATTCTTCTTAAGTCAACGATGTTTCCTTATTTGAAACCTTTATCCACCTTTTATGTCCGTCACTTTCACACTCAATTTAGCAAAATACCCCCACATTCTTCGCTTACTTGCAAGGAAGCTCATCATTAACTAAGATCAATCTCCAAGTCTCCAAAGAAGGTCCAAACATTCTTCTCTCTCTTTAAATTTCTTATATAAGTTCTTAATTTATCTTTTACTTTAGATCATACAAATATTAATCTTCAATACTTTATTAGTAATATTGCACATAATATATTTTCTATAAAAAAACAAGAAAAAAAGGATTACACCTATAAATTCCAACGGGAATTTTCACCACATTTTCTCAAAATTAAAAACACCTTTTTCTTACACACACATAATAAAATCCTCTTTAGAATTTATGGGATAAATTCCACCCTCGTGTCGCATGCGAACTATGTGGACTTTGATGCCTTGATAGGCTATGTAGGCGTCCTGGGCTAAAAATCGGGACTCGAGTCCTCTTTTCCTATTTTCCTCATTGTTTTACTATTTTATCCATATATTATCAATTTATATCATCCTTGTGATTCATACTTGCATTTTATCTAACGCATATTATCATTTCATCATAATGATCAATATCTTGATAAACGTACACATCATATTTTTAATTATTATTTTGGAAACATTCCTGTAGATGACGTCACTCCATCTTTTTCATGATGCGATTTGAGCGATTTCGATCTCTACTAATATATACACGCACACACATTTCATGAAAAAATTAAGAAAAATAGTAACATAAGCCCATGAGAGACCGAAAGGGCGGGATGGGTGCCTAACGCCTTCCTATTTCGTAACTCAGCCCCGAACCTCTGATATAATTTATTTCACAAATATCAGTTTGTCTTTGTTGTCGTTCTCTCGAGGGGAAACATGTTCTTTTGTTTATTTTGTGAAAACAGGTTGACGACTCTATCTCTTTATATCACCCCACATCGACGATGACCAAAGAGTTCCTAGAAAGGGCGCGAGAACTCTCTCTCTCTCTCTCTATCCACCGCACGCACGAGCGCCAACCCATGATATGGAGAAGGAGATGAAAAATGAGCCGAGGAGGGATGGCCACAATGGTGACTCTTTTGGGGATTCTGACTTACTTAAGAGGGATAAACTCTGTTTGTATTGGTGTTATCATTTTATGCCTGCGTGTGTAGCACCTACCTTTATGTTCCCCTTTTTTCCTCTATTACTTCTTGTATATATATACTTCATGTTTATATCACCTCTCACTCACTTTTCACTTCACACATTTGTAAATACTCTCCATGTACACCTCACACTACCTACACTTGTATATAGGTTAACTTATATCCACATATTATACACACCACTTAGAATATACATGCTTAGGTGTCACTAGCACACACCTCCACTTATCACACTTGTATATATCTATGCTCGCTTATACTTATTACACACCACTTGTAGTTGATCGATGCTTATATTCACTGTCACACACTCACTCATAGATATTCACACATCATTTACTCTCACATATCCATGCTTAGTATAATCTTCATACTCCATGCTAGATTTATTTACTTGTACATTCTTCCTTATTAGTATAATGCTCATCATGCCAAAGAAAATACACTCTCTATAATATACTAATCAATAATTATGCATTTTGCACACTACATCACCAAGAGCATTGCTATATTGACAAAAATTTGTCCTGTACCGGGGGGTCACTTTATGATGGGCGCTGATCCGGCAAGGTGCAGTTAGCTTAAGAAATATGACTCTCACCATCCATTGGCCTAGAACCGCTTGACCGAACTCATGACGGGAGGTATATAGCAGGTAACTCATTCACGTACGTCGAGTATTTTGAATTCTCTCTCATACGTACTGTACCCACGAGGTATATAGTGGGACAATTTACGTACACTCAGGTATATCAAATGGCTTGTTCACACGTACCGATTGCCCTCAAAAGCAAGATGTCTATCATGGAAGTTATGCCAAATGGGGGAACCTTTCCACTAACCCAACAACTGCATACCTTTATATAGGCTTCAAACCTAGGGCACTCATATCTAGTTTACCGGTTACTATATGGAACTCTTTCAAAATGCCGGGTCAGCATGCCGCCCAATTTTTCATACAATTTCGTCTTTTTTCAAAACAGGATCCTGTCTATGAGCTTGGTAACAAGTCAAACCATGTTTTATATATTTTCAAACCTAATTTTTCCTAGGCTTGGGTCCCGTCTAACATTTCTTTTGCATTTAGGTAAACCTAATACAAGTGAAAACATAAACATAATAATAATCATGCTGAGACTCTTCTCTAGTTTTCCCTCCTCCTTTACCAAAAGTATTAAAAATATTTCCCCCCTCTTTTATCAAAATACCAAAAAAATTTTGTCCTCCTTTTTCCAAAAAAAATGTCAAAAACATTTTCCTCTTTTTCAATAAAAATAATTCTTTCTTTTCTCTTTCAAAAATAAATTCGAATCATTTTCCTTCTCAGGTCGATTGCATACTCGAACCTTGGCCTAACTCCCTATTGGATTTAGTCTTTCATCAAATTCCCCCGAAGCTCCGTAAGTTCTCTTACTACTTCCTCCAAATCTTGAATGTACCTTCACCAACCCTCCATAGAGAACACAGACCAAATACCAAATGTGCAACCTAATTTGCTGACAGTCCTAGTCTAACTTACTGGCAAGATGGACAACCTTCAAATCGAGGTTCATGAGATGTAGCGAAATCGAGTTCCTATTCCCAAAGAGATCAAGATCCTCTTACCTTGTGTTATAGGTCCATCCTCACCTGAGACTATTTGGGTTCCGAAAGAATATTAGCATGTTCCACGTGCCCCTCCTGCCAATTGGCCTCCACCAGTTTAACTCCCTATGATGAATCTTACCCAACCAGGTGCTAACTACCCAGTACCTATCGATCCGAAGAAAGAAGAGTTAAATAAGGTCAAGATGGCTGATATTCCCCATGTGTGACCTCGACCCGAAGACACCAACCTCGGCCGAGATCATAGCCGACGTTGGACAAGCCTTGGGTATGCGGCATCAACAATCGGCTATAGCAAGGTCGGCCCAGGCCAACACTACCATGAGCCTCTCCAAGGGACATCACAAGGATCAGCAGCATTCTCGTATACCTTAGAATGTCAACCTCGGCCAGACATAGGTCGAGCTCGCAGGAAGCCACCAGCAACCTCATCAAGACATTAGTCGATACTCCAAACACCCCAGCTCAACCTCATCCCAGGCCGACCTTGTCCATTGTCTCGGCTGGGATTAGGCCGAGACCTCCATAGAATACTAGGACTGAACGAGTACCTATACTTACCAACCTTGGCCTCTCCCAGGCCGAGGTTATACACCAGGCGCGATAGCCGAGCATCTGATGACATTTGGATAAGGGCACGTGGACACAAATCAGTTATAACAAGATTATTCCCCACACGTGGGGAGACTATTGCATCATCATTCTCTATATGTGACAATGACAGATGGCTTTCCCATATTGGTGAGGCTATCACACACATGCACATTGCATGCATGGGGGGTATATTACACCCCCCAGGTACTATATATAGAGGTCATTCTCTACCTTGCAAAGGATCTAAATATACAACCCTAGCTGAAACTCCGTCTAGATACACAGTAGAGAGAGAAATCTTGAGAGATTGTATCCATGGCCATTAGTGCCTTATTACAGTGAGGTTATTCACACACACAGTGGACGTAAGCCAATTTAGGCTGAACCACTTATATCCTGGTGCTCTCTCCTCTTCTCCTCATCTCTTTCTCCTACCTATTACGTAACTAAGTTGCCATTGTTGTTCATAGGTTGAGCTTGGAAACACCTTATCTGGTGGTGCTAATTCCAGCATCATCATTTTGGCGCTGTATGTGGGAAGAGAAAAGAAGCTCTCTTCCTCTTCTTCAGCTTAACCTCACCGGAGACTCTGGTGGTGAACCAGACACCGCCCTTTGCGTGGAGCTGTTTTACCCTTGAATGAGGTCCTTTGAGGTATTAAGCTCATCTGCTACTCAAGTTCTATAGTGTTAACATATGGCACCAGAATTACCACCGCCTCTTTCGCCACCTGGAGGTGGAGGGCCTAATTCCAGTCAGGCGCCCCCAGTTCGAAATGGCGGAGGTAGTTGTAGCCTTGAGATCTTTAGTTGAAAAAAAACAAGCTATGCAGGAGCAATTTGCACAGCTCAGCCAAACTATGATGAGGCCACCTGGAGTCTCACCGGATATGATCACTCCAGCGGAAGTTCAGCCTTATCCTGACACCAGGGGACCACCCCAGGCACCAATGAAAGGCCAGCCTGCGCCCCAGCGGAGAAGGGACGTTGCTGACCCTAGGAGCTTGCACCTGGGGAGGCAGGGAAACCCTTGCCCAGAGGACATGTATGATGATCTAGAGGCGGAAGAAGCCTCAGAAGACTGTTGGGAGCCGTATGAGGTGTCAAATAACACTGTACGACCTCTTAGGAAAAGTCAAGGTTGTGTCGGCCGAAGAGGTAAAGAAGCCCAACAAAGAGGGTCGGCCTTTGAGAGATTGGGCCCGATGAATGACCTAAGACAGAGACTGTCGAGATCAAGGAGCGCAGCAGGCTCTCAGAGAGGGAACATGCAAGGTTATCCAGATCAAGGTCGACACTGTGAAAGAAGAGACAGGGAACATGAAGAGGTCAACAGCCGACGTGTCGCGATAGGGGAACCCTCGGTCCATCCCATGGAGGTGACAGGGGATAACCTCGGCCAAGCCGATGGCAGAAGATCATGGAATAACTCTATCCAGCGCCTTGAGGAGAAGATAGGAGACCTCATCAAAAGCAGGTACCCATTGCAAATGGGTTACTCAGAGGGCTCCCCATTTGTGGCTAGGATAGTGGGTTTCCCAACCCCAGCTAAGTTCAAGCCTCCTACGGTGTCTCCCAAGTATGATGGCAGCACTAACCCTGTGCATCATATCGAGATGTACCAGTCGGCAGCAGACATATACTCGATACCCGATGAGATGAAGTGTAGGGACTTCTCTGGGACCTTAACGGGGGAAGCGCATAGTTGGTTCACCTCCCTTCCGAAGAACTCAATTGAGAACTTCAAAGGCTTAGCTGAACGATTCATCCACAACTTCTTCTTTGGTGTGAGGCCTCAAAAGAAGACTACCCACTTGCTGTATGTCAAGCAGGCCAAGGATGAGAGCCTAAGAGACTACATAGCGAGATTCAACAAAGAGAAGTTGGAGGTCAAAGATTATGAAGATAACATAGCCATGACCGCCCTTATAGGAGGTCTCCAGAAGGGGAAGCTATTGTGGAAACTTGCGGAAGACCCCCCTAGGTCTATGGCGGAGCTGCTGGCAACCGCAGGGAAAGTAATGAATGCGGAAGAGGCAATGGCCGCCAAGTATGAGGATGAGGACCGCGGTGGCAGTGGAAAGTCCCAAAACAAGAAAGATGGGAAGAAGAGGTCGGGTGATGACAAGTTCACTCACTATACACCTCTGACTGTAAGCTGCGAGCACATCCTCAATGAGATTAAGACTGACATGACTCTAAGATGGCCAGAGAAACTGAAGGCCCCACCACATAAGAGGAACAAAAACCTATGGTGCGATTTCCACCAGGATCATGGCCATGTCACGGACAGATGCTTCGCCCTGAAGGATGAGATTGAAAAGATGCTAAAATCTGGAAAGTTGAGGAAGTATGTGGACGGTAAAACTCCTAAGGGTGGAAGAGATGACCCTAAGAAAAGGAGAAATGACAGATGCCGTGACAATGTCTCGACCAGAAGAGACGATGATTCAGAAGGTAATGACGAAGACGATCCGGATCTTTCGCTGAAAGATGACAACACCCCGGTGAAGAGGGTCGGTACGATCTCCTTTGGTATTAACACCATATGTGGAGGATTTGCAGGAGGTGGCTCTGAAGTAGCTGATAGGAAGGCTCACGTAGCAGAGGCCAGGTCAGTGGCCAAGCTTGAAGTTGTGAATCTAACGTCTTCCGATACAGTGCAAAAGAGGAAGAAGGTAGACATGGACACCCTCGTAGTTGGGTTCTCCAGACTCGACTTCAAGGGTATCTTAGCCCCCCATGATGACCCTCTGGTCATAACAACAAGGGTGCATGGGTGCAAGGTGCAGAGGATCCTCATAGATGGGGGGAGCTCGACAGACGTGATGTTCTGTCCTTGCTTCAAGAGCCTAGGTCTTAGCAGAGCAAGGCTGGTACCCTATCATCACCCATTGATAGGCTTCAGTGGCGAAAAGGTCCACCCCTTGGGCATGTATGAGATGGACGTACGGATGGGTGATGAGTGGCCTAAGAGGCTGACCAAGAAGATAAATTTTTTCGTCATGGACGAGAACGTGTTTTCGGCCTATAACCTCATCATAGGAAGGGTGGACCTTAAAGAGTTTGAAGTTGTGCCATCGACGGTCCATCAGATGCTAAAATTCCTGACTCCTTATGGGGTAGGGGAAGTGCAAGGTGACCAGACCACATCGCGAGAATGTTACTTCAACTCGGTCGAAGAGAGAGAAGCCCATAAGAGGGCAACCACCACTTATAGCATCGATACGCTTGACCCAAGAGATGAAACAAAGTCAAAGAAGGGAGAGGCCGTGGAAGAGGTAGAATCCATCACCCTCAATGAGGACGAGCCAAAAAAAATCGTCCACGTCGGTAAAGCCCTAAAGGAAGAAATCAAGGAAGAGCTGATAAACTTCCTCAGGAGGAGACAGAGTGTCTTCGCATGGAGTCATGCAGACATGCCCGGCATCGACCCTGAAGTTATGAGTCACAGGATCAACGTGACCAAAGATTCTAGGCCAATCAAACAGAGACGAAGAGTCTATTCCAGGGAAAAGTACGACGTCATCTGAGAAGAGGTCAAAAAGTTAGAAGAGGTTGAGTTTATAAGAGAGGTTACATATCCGAAATGGTTGTCGAATGCAGTCATCGTGCCCAAGGTCAATGAGAAGTGGAGAATGTGTGTTGATTTCACGTACCTGAATAGATCTTGTCCAAAAGACAGCTATCCCTTACCTCGGATAGATCAGATGGTGGATGTGACGACGGGACATGAGCTCATGAGCTTCATGGACGCGTATTCAGGCTACAACCAGATCTTCTTGGATGCGGAAGACTCAGAAAAGACGGCCTTCATTACCGACAAAGGGACGTACTGCTACAAAGTGATGCCCTTCGGCCTGAAAAATGCTGGGGCGACATACCAACGTCTTGTTAATAAGATGTTCAAAGAGCAAATAGGTAAGACTATGGAGGTGTATGTAGACGATATGCTAACAAAGAGCTTGAAGGCTAACACTCATGTAACGGATCTCGAGAAGACCTTCGACATTATGGAATCATACAGAATGAAACTCAACCCCGCAAAGTGTGTCTTCGGAGTAGGAGCTGGGAAGTTCCTAGGATTTGTCGTCAACCAGAGAGGGATTGAAGCGAACCCTGAAAAAATTAAGGCTTTAATTGACATTAAGACACCGAGGAGTATCAAATATGTTCAAAGATTTACAGGGAGAGTGGCTGCCCTTAACAGGTTTGTTTCTTGGGCAACAGACAAGTGCCTTCCGTTCTTTAAGGTGCTGAGAAAGGCCTTCCAATGGAACGAAGAGTGTGAAAAATCCTTCAACCAACTGAAGTCTTATTTAGGGTCTCCCTTATTGCTGTCTCGGCCTGTAGCAGAGGAGAAATTATACGTGTATCTGGAAGTCTCTAAATCAGCCATTAGCGCAACCATAATAAGGGAAGACGCTGGAATCCAAAGGCCTGTATATTTCAACAGCAAGGCCCTTTAAGGGGCCGAACAGAATTACCCTCGCATGGAAAAGCTGGCTTATGCCTTGATACATGCCTCGAGAAAGATGAAGCCTTACTTCCAGGCCCACTCCATGGTTGTCCTCACTGACTCCCCACTAAGACAAGTCCAGCATAAACCTGTGAAGTCCGGGCGATTGATGACATGGGCCATTGAATTGGGGGAGTACGATCTTACCTACCAACCTAGGACGGCCATCAAGGGGAAAGCCCTCGTAGACTTTGTCGCTGAGTTTACATGGGAAGAGGCCGGGGCAGAGAATGGCCTAGAGGGTGTTGAAAACCGCGGTGTCTTCCAAAATCCGGAAGAGACGACACGAAACATCTTCCAAGATCAGGAAGAGATCGCATCTAACAGAGCCAGGAAACAAGTTGCGAAAAACGAGGAAGATCGATACCTATTCAAAAAAGGAGTCATGACGGAAGGGGTCTTCTTGTCAGGTATGAATATTTGGAGCCTCTTCGTTGATGGCTCTTCCTGTGACAATGGAAGCGGTGCGGGGTTGATACTCTCAGCTCCAGATGGTGCCAACATTGAATACGCTTTGAGATTCAACTTCCGAGCTTCTAACAATGAGTTCGAGTATGAGGCCATGATAGCAGGTCTCTCATTAGCAAAGACTCTTCGCGTAAAGCGACTCCTACTCCACAGCGACTCGCGATTAGTTGTTAATCAAGTATTGGGAATCTATGAGGCCAGAGATGAAAGGATGGCCAAATACCTGAAAAGGGTGAAAGCAATGCTAGAACATTTTAAAGAGGCAAGACTGAAGAGAGTGCCTCGACAAAGTAACAGCCACGCATATGCATTGGCAGGGTTAGCCTCGCCAATGAAGACAGATGTTAGAAGGACCATTCCGATCGAAGTCTTGGGGAAGGCAACCATTGAGCAAGAAGAGGTATATAACCCTTGTCACAATTTGAACTTAGGAGACTCATGGATAGACCCCCTCTTCAAATATATCAGAGAGGGAGAGCTGCCTGAATCCAAGCTAGAAAGGCAGAAATTGAGATATAAGGCTGCCAAGTTCTCGGTAGTAGGAGATGTCCTGTACAAGAAAGGCTTCTTGATACCTCTCCTCAGATGTGTGCAACCCGAAATAGATGAAAAAATGGGGTTTTGGTTCTTTCCATCCTCTGTGAAACATATGAAAAGATCTGGGAGACACTACTAGAGTCCAAATCCTCAATTAACAGGGATAGATAAGGGAAAGGGAGTTGTTGAGAAACTCCCAATGCCAGAATTAACCATCGAGGAAAGCAAGATCCCCGTTCAACTCAAGAAAACTCAGGCTAAAATCACCTTATGGGGACTCTCCATATCTTCCCAGCTATACCGAAACGCTTTGATAAAATTTCTTACCTTGCCCACAGTCCCTCTTTCCATAACTCTAGAAGAAGTCGTAAACCTGATCGGGTACTTAACCTCTACTAGATTGCTTTCCTTATCTGAAGAAGAAATCCTGAACTTTGGTCCTAATCACAACTATGATCTCAACATCTCCGATGAGGTAATGGGGAAGACAATCCCGCTCTCACTCTTCGACAATGGATCAACACTCAATATTTGCCCATTAAGAGCCATCAACTGTCCGGGTTTGAAAGTAAGCGACCTTGCTCCAACTTTCACCGTAGTGTGTGCCCATGACAATACTCACTGAGAGGTGATGGGATCCATAACACTCATAATAGGGGTCGATCCTATAAATACTGTTACTGTGTTTCAAGTTATAAACATACCTGCTTGTTTCAATTTATTTCTTGGTCGTCCGTGGCTTCACAGCATCAAGGGGTTATCTTTCTCTCCATCAGAAACTGAAATTATTCGCTAAGGGGCAGGTCATCACTATCTTAAGCGAAGATGATAATAATGATAGTGCGAGCATAAGTAATCTGGTGCTAGAAATATAACATGGGGCGAATGACTTACTTCTTTTCGGCTTTCGAGTCAAACCACTTCCACTTCCAGCAAGGGATAATTTCGAAGACCGAGTCCGTCCAGAGCACAACCCTCATGGTAATGTTAACGTAATATAGATGTTTAAGAATATGCACTTCATGCTCGAATTATAACTGGGACGACGACAACAGGGGATACTTACCCATAGTCCCGAAGAAGGCCTTTCCTCTATGCGGCCTGGGTTATTAACCATCATTAGAGGAACTCATAACACTCTGCTAACCACGATTGAAGAAAAGCTTAGAATGTGCCAAGACTGTGTCGGGGGATTAATTAAATGGAAGATTCATAAAAAAGGATGAAGATTTTCCCTTTTGTGGCTTTACCGAACCATGATATGATCACGTGGACAAGAAGATAAGGCCAGGGATGGAGATCTTCTTTTAAAACAATTACTCCTGGGTTGAGGACTCCGAGCATCATATACAACCACTCGTCGAGAAAACCGTAGCCATTATCGAGATCTCCTAGGGAAGTTACTCTAAAGACACGCTCAACCTGTAGACATTGGGGCTGACATTCTGCATGATCCCATCATTCAGGCACTACATCGTCAAACCCATCCATTCTGATCAAGGACACTGATGCACCTCTCCTTAACTGGAATGTTATATTGATCCCACCTACTGAAATACAACCCAACCTAGTTGTTTACCCTCTCTCTTTCTCTTTTCTTGTTTCTCCTTTTTTTGAAAATAATGTAAACGAGACCTCCTTTGACGAGGTTCTCTATGCTATTTTTTTAGAATGAAATAAATGAAGATTTTGAGTATCTTGTTGTGCCTTACATTAATTATCTTGATTCTCATCAAACTCTTGATGATGATGATTTTTCAAATGAACAATTCTTAACTAATCTTAATAAAGTTAATAACAAGTAACATAACTGTGCTCAAATTAATGAGGATGAAACTGTTGTTATTAATATCAATTTTAGTAGCCAACAATGTGAGATTAGAATAGGGTCCACCATTGACGAGCATGAGCGCACGCAATTCGTAGAACTGTTAAAGGATTTTATGGACGTCTTCGCATGGTCTTACGATGACATGCCCGACATTGATCCCGAAATAGCTCAGTACGAGATTCCAACTCTCCCGGAATGCAAACCAATCAAGCAGAAATTGTGAAAGCTCCGCACTGAATGGTCGCTCAAGGTTAAAGAAGAGATGATCAAACAGTTGAACTTAGGCTTAATCCGAGTGATCAAATATCCCACATGGCTAACCAATATTGTAACCGTGCTAAAATCAGGAGGAAAAGTCCGCAAGTGCGTTCACTACTGGGATTTGAACAAGGTGATAAGCACCCAAAAGTAGATATTTTATACCGCAATTAGACTCATTTCAATTGCTAATTCTTGACAAAATTATGTCTTATGGGTGTAATTGTCCTTTGTGCAGGCTTAACTGCAATTGTGGTGTCCAAAGCTCTAATTCGAGGCAAATTGCATCAAGAAGTGGCAAAATCAACTCTCCCGTCACTGTTCTAAAAAGCCCGTCACTGTCCCATTAATCATCTGTTTATGCATGTTTTTTCTCGTATCTCTCTCTTTTTCTTTTTCAGCAAAGATAAAGAACTCGGATCCTGCTCTCAGCGAGATCCGAGCTGCTGAGTTGGTCAAGGCCTGGAAACTCAGGGAGCTCTTGGCTGACGGTGAACACCCTCGATCAGCGGCGTTCCTTCTGAAATACAAGAATGTTGGATCCAATTTTATTGTGCGACCTGTGGATAGCATCCCTAAGCTAGACACCTCAGAAGAGGTTGCTGCCGACCCAATCCAGTTGGACGAGGAGGAGAGAAGCTCTGGTGATGAGAGTGAGGGTTCCAATAGGGGCGGCATTAAAGGTACTTCTAGTGAGGAGAGTTTCGGCAGTGAAGAATCTTTCAGTTCGGACGAGGGTTTAGGAGTTCAAGAGTATTTGGGTGAATCAATTAGTTCTAGCAAGGAAGACATGGCTCCTCCTAGGAATAATTTGATCCGAGATGAAGATAATGATGTGCTTCTGTCTCGCTGGTCGAAGAAGTAAAAGTCTGGCAGTGGGGATGCTGCCACTAGTTCTCAGTCTACTGCTCATGAGTAGGAGGAGAAGAAGAAGAATAAGAATAAGAAGAAGAAGAAGAAGAAGAAGAAGAAGAAGAAGAAAAAAAAGAAGAAGAAGAAGAAGAAGAAGAAAGAGGAGGATCTGCTGAGAGAGAGGGAGAGAAAGAAGGAGGAGGAGAAGAGGAAGGTGGAGGAAAGAAAGAGAGCTGAGAAGGAGAGGAGTGAGAGGGAAGAGGAGAAGAGGAGAGAGGAGGTAAGGAAAAAGGCGGGGCAAGCTATTGTGCCCGTATTTGCTTTGCCTGAGAGGGATTCTGTTGCCCTATCTCCTCAGCTGGCCCTTATGCTGTTCGAAAGAGAAATTTTGCCGACTGATCATCAGAAAGCGATGGGGACTGACCAGTTAGCTCTGAAGGTGAGTCAGAGGCTAGCCTTGGTAAGTCTACTTTTTCTTCCCTTCTTTCGCAATACTCTGTTCAATACTTCTCTTACTAACGTTTCTCTTCTCTGCAGTTTGTGACCGATTTTGTTATCCTCTACAACAGAGGCGATGAGCTGGCAAGGAAGAATGCCGAGCTAGAGGCCAACTTAAAAACTGTTGATGCTGCCTAAAATTCTTCCAATCTTGCCCTTATTGAGGCCAATCGAGCAAATAAGGTGGCAACCAAGGAGCTCGAGGAGTTGAGGCAGTCCTATTACTTGGTCTATTCGAGCAAGCTGTCCGTAGTGGAGGAGAACAGGGTGCTCACAAAAAAGGTGAAGAAGGTGGAATCCGAGGCTACCACCCTTAAGGAGAGCTCGTACAACGCCGAATGGATCGCTGCGTATGAGCATACTGATGTTTAGATTGGCTATATCAGCCGTCTGAACTTCAAGAAGGGTTAGAACAAGGCTCTCCTGGCTGCCGAGGTGGATATCGACTCCCTACTTTTTGACGAGCACGAACCTGGTCTTAAGCCCGTTATGGATGAGGCACCTGCTCCTACTATCGGTGTAGGTGTTCCTATTTCCCAGACTACCGCTGCTGAAGTTCCCCTCAACCACGGAATAACAATTGCTCCGTCTAAGGGAGGTGCGCCTGGGGTGGCTGTAGACAAGGGGAAGCAAACAACGACCTCAAAGCAGATTGAGGTTGCCAGCTAGATTTTCTTAGGGAACTTCTTATATTGTTTGCTTTTGTTGTTCTTTCCTTTCTTTCACTGATGTACTCGGAACCTTTTCTTTAATGAAATGAAATATTTTTCTTTTCTGCATACTGATTTATTTGCTCTTTAATGCTTTAATGGCTTGTAGCTGGTTGATGTTGATGAATACATACTTGCTGCTTCTCAACTGGGAAGGATTCTTGGTCTTAATACTAGTAACCAAGTTCGCCAAGATTTTTTAAGGATTTTCAAGTCACTTAGGTCAAGGAACCATAGCTTTAAAGACCAGTCAGAACTTGTTGCCAAACTAAAGGATAGGCTTCAGGAGATAGAAGAGGTTGGTGCTTCCGTTCAAGAGAAAGTGAATGCTTTGAGAGCTAAGCTTATGGATGCCTTCGAGATCAATCAAGTCAGAGAAGTTCTTTAATAAGAGAATGAATCTCTGAGGAGGGAGGTTCTACGACTTAGAGAGCATGCATCGAGCGTCGCTCCTCAAATTTTATGAGGTTCCTCTTCATTGGCTGGTCCGCGAGCTGGTACAACACCGAGCGCATCCCCTTAAGTTTTACGAGGTTCCTCTTTATCGGCTAGTCCGTGAGCTGGTACAGATGCCAGGGGTCCAGCTAGGGAGATGGACGAGCTTTGAGGAGATGTTCATCGAGCATACGTGATAGCTTCCGGGCTCCTAAGAGATGTCACGCTGCTAAGGCACCTGTTTAAGGAAGGTCCTTAGCGAGTGTGGGATGACGGTTATGATCAGGGTTGGGCAGATGCTCCGACGAGGTGGACAGAGTTTGAAGAGATATCCTTTATTAGGGGATGGTTGAATGCTCTCAGGGAGCTGAAAGTCCCCAGGAACTCAGTCCTCTGGTATCGCCATGAGATCTCCCCTTCGACTATGATGCCTATTCCTTTCAGGAGGAATGACTAGTGGGTCCCCATAGACGCTATACCCAGGTAGCTACTGGATCCAGATGCAAATGAAGTAGAGTTAGAGTTAGCTCCTCACCCAGACGACGGCCGAAGAGAGCAAGTAGCTAATTATCTTGCTCGGAGGCCTAATACTCATTAGGATCTATTTAATTCATCCAATTATAACTCTTTGTAAATGCAGTGAAGTAATAAAATAGTTATATTTTGGGCGATTTGCTGACTAAACATGTGTTGTGTATCGTTTACTTCATTGATTTCTTGTTCTGGGCATCTTAGGCTTTTCTTAATCGACTAAAGTTGTCTTGCGTGAGTATCCTCCCAGTCCAGTATGTTTATAAGATTCCATTCTACCCTACTTTACCTTTTAGGTCATTTCGTCACACTCCCTTAGGCCTAAGTGTGTCAATGGTGAGGACACAACTGGTATTGGATGTTCCATCCGAGCAGGTTTTTTGAGCCAAACATTGTTTGGCGACCAATTTTGAGTTGGACGAGCTGCGTAAGAGTCCACTGTAGGGCTTCATATATTGCCAGGAGCAATGATAAGACGTTGTTCATGTTAAACGATGAGAACTTGAGGAGGGTAAAACCCTGTTTATCTGTGTTAAGAAGGGAGACTGTCACTTGGAAAAGGTGTACAAGTTATAAAGTTTTTGAAAAAGAAATCAACACTTCATAGAATCCCACTGCCAAACTATCTTCTATTAATCAGGAAAGACTTGCACATTGTAATAAAAGATTAAAACAGAAAACTAGAAGTAGAATTTCTTTAAATTAGCTACATTCCAAGCTCGAGGTATCTCCCTGCCCTCCAGCGTTTCTAAGTTATAGGCTCCTTGCAAGTTGTCCCTTGTTACCTTGAATGGTCCCTCCCAGTTTGGTCCTAGCTTTCCATCTGATTTTTTATAGTGTTGTCAAGAACTTTCCTTAGGTCATATTCCCCAACTTGGAATGTCCTTGGATTGACCTTCTTGTTGTAGCTCTTCGCTAGCTGTTGTTGATAGCCCGCTAGTTTCACTAGCGCCAACTCTCTGCACTTGTTAGCTAGGTCAAGTTCAGTGAGTAATGCTGCATCGTTTTAGCCTTGGTCGACCAGGGTGGACCTCATGGTGGGGAGGGCAGCTTCTAAGGGGATGATTTCCTCCATACCATATATTAGTGCGAATGGGGTTTCCTCGGTTGCTCACCGCGGGGTAGTGCGATAAGCCCATAGGATATGTGGTAGCTCTCTCACCCATGCCCCATTGGTTCGCTCTAAACACTTCTTTAATCCATCAATCATTATTTTTTTGAAAGATTCATCTCGTCCGTTACTCTGGGGATATGCCACCGAGCTAAAATGGTGCCTTATTCCGTGGTCGTTGTAGAAAACCTGGAAAAGGCCACTTTTGAACTGCGTTTCGTTGCCAGTGATGATGGTCCTGGGGATCCCAAAGCGAGTAATTATGTTCTTCCATATGAATATTATCATATCTACGTCTCTGATGTTCGCCAATGGCTCCGCCTCAATCCATTTGGTGAAGTAGTCTGTCGCGATCAACAGATACTTGTGATTACCGGCAGCGGTAGGAAGAGGGACCACGATGTCCATTCCCCATAGGGAAAAATGCCAAGGTCTAGTAAGTGATTTTAGGTCACTAGCAGGTTGGTGAACCATAAGAGCGTGTAGTTGAAATTTCTCACACCTGCGAGCATATACCCCAAAATCTTTATACATGTATGGCCACCAGTAGCCTTCCTTTATTGCTCGGAAAGCTAGCGATTTGCCCCCAATATGACTCTTACATATTCCTTCATGAAGCTCGTGCATAACTTTCTCTACATCCTTTGGGTGAACACATTGGAGATAAGGGCCGGTGAAAGATCTTTTATACAACTTGCCCTCAGAAGATAGGTGAAAGTGGACAACTTTGACTCTTATCTGATGAGCAGCCTTCTTACCGTCTGGTAGGGCACCATCTTTCAAATAGTCACTTAGGGGGTCCATCCAACTGGGTGCTGATTCAATCTAGAGAATACGGCCCATGTCTGGCAGCTCGTCACTCTGGTTGATGCTCGGCTGGGCGAGGAAGTCGATAGGAATTGTTCTCTAAGTCAGAGTTGATTGCTGAGCTCAGGGCCGCTAGGCCGTCACTATGACTGTTTTGTCCTCTGAAAAACTGCTGGACACTGACTTCCTCGAAGTTAGACATTAATTTCTTTGATAAGGCGAGGTAGGCTGCCATTATCTCATCCCTTGCATTGAAGTCTCCACTTATCTGATTGGAGACCAGTTGTGAGTCACTGAATACCTGGAGTTTCTTTGCTCCCAAAGCCTGTGCCTTCTGCAGGCCTGCTATTAATGCTTCATATTCTGCTTCGTTATTGGAGGCTTCAAATTCAAGCCTGATTCCTTGCTCAAGGATTGTATCTTCTAGGGTAACGAGCACAATGCCTACTCCTGCCCGCTTGGAGTTGAAGGCTCCATCAACAAACAGTCGCCAAATAACTTGTGTTGAGTGATCTTCCCTTTAACCCACAGATTGAAGCTGGTTGCAAGTATGATCTCCTGTAAATTCTTCGATGAAGTTGGCAAGGACCTTCCCCTTGATATCATTCCTTGGTTAAAACTGGATGTCAAATCGCCCGAGCTCGACCGACCACTTTGATAGTTTGCCGGATAGATTCGCTTTCCGCAGAACTGCTTTAAGGGTGTGTGATGTAAGGATGATGATAGAGTGAGCTTCGAAGTAGTGCTTTAATTTCCTAGAGGCTACAACTAGTGCAAAGGAGATCTTTTCCAATGGTAGGTATCGCTGCTCGGTGTCCATGAGGGTCTTGCTCGCATAGTAGACTGGGTGCTGGATTCCCTTTCTTTTTCATACTAGTGCAGAGCTGACAACGTGGCTAGAAACTGCAAGGTATAGGTATAAGGAATCGTTATCTTGAGTTATTACGAGCAAGGGTGGTTTGCTGAGATAAACTTTGAGCTCCTCTAATGCTTTCGAGCAATCTTGGTTCCACTCCAATGTTTTGATTTTCTTCAATAGCTGGAAGAATGGCTGGCACTTTTCGGATGAATTCGAGATGAACTGATTCAAGCTGGTGAGCATGACCGTGAGCTTCTGTATGTCTCTTATCGTGTGAGGAGGCTGCACCTTATTGATTGCATCAATCTGGTTCGGGTTGTCTTCAATGCCTCTCTCGCTAACTAAGTACCCGAGAAAAGGAACACTTGCTCGCGTTGAGCTTCATTCAGTATTTCCTGAGGATTTTGAAGGTCCTTGATAGGTCTGAGAGGTGGTCCTCTTTCTGCCTACTCTTGATGAGCATATCGTCAATATAGACTTCCATAGTATCTCCCATTTGATCTTTAAACATATTGGTTACCAGTCCCTCATAGGTTGCTCCTTCATTTTTGAGCCCAAAGGGCATAACTTTGTAACAATATAATTCGACGGTGGTGACGAACTTTCTCTTATCTTAGTCTAGTACGTATAGAGGAATATGGTGGTACCCCGAGTATGCGTCCACGAAGCTCATTCTTTCATGAGCTGCTGTGGTGTCCACTAACTGGTCGATCTTTGGGAGAGGGAAACTGTCCTTAGGGCACGCCCTGTTAAGGTCAATGAAGTCAATACAAACTCTCCATTTCCCATTGCTCTTTGGAACCACTACTGGGTTGAACAACCATTTGGGGAATTAAACTTCTCGTATGGATCCTACATCCAGCAGCTTCTCCACTTCTTTCTCTACAGCCTTGGCCTTCTCGGGTGCAGTTCGTCGTGCCTTCAGTGCGATAGGACTAAAAGTCGATCGATGTGCAATCGATGACAAAATACACTGGGGTCAATTCCAGGCAGCTCGTAAGGTTCCCACACAAAAACATCTAGATTCTTCCTCAAAAGTACCGTCAATTCCTTATTCTCTCGATCTGTGAGAGAGGCTCCAGTCAAGAACATCCAGTCTTCTTCGCTGCCACCATCTGCGACCTCTTTCCGGTTTTCAATGACCCGCTTAGAGGGGAGGATCCTGGTCTCCTCCACCCCGGGTCTTCCATACTTTAGCTGCTATTTTGAAGGTATTAAACCTTCTTGTTCCTCAACATTCTCTTTGGCCTTCTCAACCTTCCTTTCTGGTTTTGGGCGTATAGTTTCTATGAAGCACCTTCTTGCCATCGCTTGATCTTCGTGGATCTTCATTACTCCTCGCTCAGTCACGTACTTGAAATTCTGATGGTAGGTCAAGGGAACGACCTTCATCGCATGTAGCCACTCTCTGTCGAGGATAGCCTAGTAGGGAGAGTCAATGTTGACTACTAGAAACTCGATCATCTTGGAGACACTTCCTACCCTCACTGGCAGTACGATCTTTACCAAAGGGATATTCACTTTTCCAGCGAAGCCAACTAGAGGGACATTGGCTTCCTTCAAGTCAGCGACGCTTAACTTCAATTTCCTGAACAGGTTGAGATACATTACTTCGGATGAGCTTCCCTGGTCAACGAGTAACTTATCGATATCATAGTTTGCTATCCTGAGTGTAATGATCAAGGCGTCATGATGTGGGGTTCTCGCTCCCACTAAGTCTTCATCCGTGAACACTATGTGTTTGCTGTAGTCAACGTCATCTGCTCATCGACGCTTTCCTGCCCGTGATTTTGCTGGATCGATTTGAAAAGCTTGCATTCCTACCGTAAGCTTTTTCACTTCCATCCGGGCTGAATTTCCTTGAATCTGCTTTAGTTCTGATTCCCCATGAATCACTACGAACTCATAGACATCCTCCTCCTCGAGCACATTATCGGTCCTTGTGTCTCCGTTAGCAGCAACCTTCTCTGCCTTCTTCTTTAAAACTTGTTCAGGAGCCCAGTCTGGGCCAACTCTTTAAGGTGGGACTTAAGAGCTTTGCAGTGCTCAGTTTTGTGTCGTCCTTCCTTGTGAAAAGTGCACCTCAGCGCATTGTTTCTCTTTGAGGGACCTCCTCCCATCTTTTTGGGCCATTTGACGAATGGTTCATCTTTGATTTTTTCTAGGATCTTATAAATCGGTTCTTTAAAGACAGTATTCACTGCCTGAAATGCTTTCGAGGCATCACTTTTTTTCCCGTTCTTGGAACCACTTTTTCCCCCACTTTTTCTAGGTTTTTTCTGGTTCTCAGCTTTATCGTGACTCTTGCCGGCGAACTTGGTGTGACCATTTTCCCTGCACCAAGGCGGTACACATCCTCGACTTTGGCTTACTTTTCGATACGAGCCATTAGGTTATCAATGGTTGTGGCCTCCTTCTTAGTGAGGGATTGGTACAAGAGGCAGGAGCTGGGTTGGCCAATTTTAAAAGATGCCACAACATCCTGCTCCGAGCAGTCCTCGACCTCGTTGAACAGCTTCCAATATCTTTTCTCATAGCCCCTGAGGCTTTCTTGAGGCATTTTCTTCATTGTCAACAAGGCGTCCATCCTCTTTGGATGGGAGCTGCTGGTGATAAAGTAAGTTGTGAAGAGATCTATCAGGGACTCGAAGCTTTTGGTGGACCTGTGAGGGAGTCTCTCAAACCACTTCTAGGCCACATCGTGTAAGCTCGAAGAAAATATTAGGCACATTAGTGCATCCCTGTGGTTCCAGAGAGTCATGGCCTGCTTGTATTGCCTAACATGATCGATAGGGTCAGTCTTTCCGTCGTAGATCTTGAATCTAGGAATTATGAACTTCTTGGGGGCTTCTTCTTCCTCTATCTCCCTTGAGAAAGGGGATTTCATTTGGGTCTTGAGAGCTCGCCTGGATAGCTATCTGGTCGATCTGGCACCCCGATGTGCTAGGTGCTGTTCCATTTCCCTCCGAACTAAATTTCGTATATCATCGTTTCCTCGATATGGATTCCTATAATGGTGAGCAAGTTGTTGTTGCTCGAGTAAGTCATCGTACGACCTGTGATCCTCGAATATTTGAGATCCATACCTAGAGCTCCTTCTTCGGTTATGAGACTTGCTCGTCTGAGGGCTAAGAGTATGATATTGACGTTGCCTGGTGCTACGATGGAGTACTTTCTCTATCCTTTCCAATCTCCTTTTGAGGCGAGCATTCTTAGCTTCTTGCTTGCGAGCGTCCTTCCCTTGCTCTTGGAGCCTGGCCTCATAGGCATCGATCAACCTAGAGATCTGCGTGTACCTGGACGATCCTTGAATTTCTTCTGAGGCTTATTGTTCTGGGCGAGCCCTATGATCTAAACGTCGAACTTCAGATCTGATCCTGCGAGGGGCAGGCTGCTCTTGGATATCCCCCGCTTGAGAGGCATTGCTACTGTGACCAAATATTCCTAATTCCTTATTGGTGAGGGCTTTCTTAAAGGAAGACAAATGTTTCCCACAGACGACGCCAATTGTGGTGACAATTAAGTTCAGCACAAAATAACAAGAAAAGGAAATCACCAGAATAAATAAAGAACATAAGGAATGACAATCACACAACACAAAATTTACGTGGTTCAGCAAGAATGCCTACGTCCACGGTGTTGCTCTAATTATTATTTCTCTTTACTTCGGGGAGTGTTTTACAGGAATAATAATGTATGCCCTTTGCCCCGGGCGGAGGGTTTGTTATATATATGTTATTTCGGAGAGTGGAGGAGTGGGGCTCCCCCACGTTAGCCCACAATCCCTATAATATCTCTAAAGAGAGATTTTAGGAACTGACAAGGTCAAAACTAAATTGGTTGAAGCGCGGGGCCTTTGGACTCTGGGCCACATTTGATTGTGCTTCTCGTCTGGGCCCAAGTGACAAATCGAGGTACCCACACTTGTATTAGGTTTATTTTATTACTTGGCTTGTATTGCAGTGCTTAGAGACACCATTTATTTTTCATTTAAATTTGTAATAATTATACTGGAAGAAAAGCGCGATATGGAAACCGGACAAGGTAGAGAGAAGACGTGCAAGGCGAGAAAAAAAAGCCTCTCTACTTTGGGTCGGTAGGACTCCCGGGGCCGACTGAGATAGGTGTAATCTCCCCCCGGTTGACTCAAATTGCTCATCACCCCACGGTGTAATAATCATGGGAGGTACATTTCTAAACCCTTGCGCCTCTCCTGTCAGCGAGTCAATTTCTGTGTGTGATTACCTGCTCTTGTGTGATTTTATTCTCACATATTTTTTTGAATTGTGTTATGAATTAAATTACTAATACCTACACCCGAACATTCACGAGAAGGGATTTCATCGTCCGTCTCACTCGTTTACCATTTGTGCGCTACCCTAGCTATCATTAATTTTAAAAATCAATCCACTAGGTTGCCCAATAGGATAACATTTTTGAAAAGGCGATCAGAAAGATAATTTTCGTGATTTTTTATCGCCCATGGACTTAATTAAAATTTGACTACCCTTTCACTAATTTTGAAGATAAAAATTGGCTATGTGCTAGTTATGATTTATCCCTGACTTGTGTGTGTCCAATTCAAATTTTTGCTAGTCGGTTTTAGTGAGTTCGTTCCAAATTTAAGAGTCCAAATACTTTTCCCACTCATTTCTTCCCAAAAAAAAATCCAAAAATATTTTGTTCCTTTATTTTTCAAAAAAATCCAAAAACATTTTCTTCCTTTATTTTTTAGAAAATCCAAAAATATTTTCTTTCCTTTTGAAAAAATTTAAAAAACATCCAAAGAAAATATTTCTCTCCACATGGCCGAAGAACGTCTCTTACGGGACTACTTTGGTCATTTTTCATTGTCACGCGACACGTGTGAGAGTGATCTCGAGCCGTCTCTTTATGATATACTTAGTGGTATCAGCTCTCTCACGAGTACCGTTGATATTCTTGCACCATCTATACACGCACCTCCTATTCCATCACCCTCGGTGTCAAGTGTTAACGTGTCGCGTACTTTGTTGTGCACCCATTGTTCTTATGCCGATCATATGTCCCATGAGTTCCCTTACTTTTCATATCCCTACGAACCCACCATGGAACATGTGCATCCATATGACACTATTTCGAAACCCACCTCGACCTATTATCATGATGTATCAAATCCCAATTGGTGTGAGTACCCAAGTTATTCGTGGAGGCATGATCACCCTTTCACGCAATACTAATCCCAACCTGATGTTGTGGATCCTCATGAGTTCTAACAGTTGTCATGGAAACCTTGTGCACCCTATCCCCATTAATTCCTTCACTATGAACCCACTGATTATCATCCTTTTGTATCTACGGAGATTCTTCTCCCGTGTATAACACACTTGACCCCGTTCTCCACACTTCATATGAGTATTCTCCATTTTTACATGTCGATAGTGAGTTGTTTCCACCTCAACCACCACCACCACCCGTCACTTCACCACCATCATCCACCTCCGCTTTCGAAAGCCTCTTGCAAAATTTCATCATCGAGCAAGAGCAAGCCACTCAAATTCAAAATAAATCTCTCCAACGGCTTGAACAAAGATTAAATGAAATTGAGTGTGACCGAGAGTCAGATTTCCCCTCAAGTCAACCTGTTGTTGCCCCCACATGGAGTGATGATGAGTCATCTTGTGCCAAGGATTTTGAGTGTGACTAACCCCGAGAATCTCGAATTTGAGACCATCCTATGGTCCGGGCCTCAAGTTAACAATTGTGTTGATTTATCCAATATTGTGAGACTAATTCAATCTCGCATTGTCCAAAGGAACCCATCATTGAGGTTCGCATTCATCATAGGTTATCTATGGCTATTGAGCCTATCGCATGTGTTCCCGAGGAACCAATTAATCATAGGTTAGCTCCTACTATGAGGGCTCACAATGTCCCGAGATAGCATCAGAGATGGTTCCCACCTCTCTTGATATGGATCCTACCCCATCATATTTGTCTCCCCTTGAGCCTAATATTGATGTATATTCATCTATCTCGGATCTTAATGCATCGTTAGACCCTCTAACCACATCGGATGGTGATACATTGGTGGATAAGTTGATCTCGCCATCACTTGATACCACTCTCCCTCTTCAGGAGGATATTGAGGATCATTCTATCCCTCCTAATGAGTGTGTGTCCCCTACTCTAGAGATAGATTATCTTCCCCCGCCATTTATCCCACCCGACCCACCCACTGTCCCTTCCACCCCACCACCTGGTTTGGATCTTGCACCTTTCATGTTTCCGTCCACATTTTTAGATCCTCACCTGAAACCATCCTCCACCTTCCATGAGACTATATGTGGTACTACTCTCTAATTCCGTCAAACCGAGCTTGTTACCCTATGCCCGCCACTATCTTGTGGTGTTGATTTTTCCCATCGACAACTCCCTGACGTGTCACAGTGCGACCATTATCATCATCCATTTATAGAATGGTCATGTGATTTATATGATCCCCACTCCATTCCACTTTTCAAACCTTTTCTCCTTCCTCACCAACTCTAGCATCATGCTTATAGGGCCCTTGTTTCCCTCACCTTCCGGCTCAATAAGGCTCGAGACCGATTCCTCTTCACCCTTGCCCTTTACTTTCTCACCTATACCCCAATTCCCACTCGTCTATGGTCCACCGATGCTTTGTATCGCGTGACTCACTTTGCCATACAAGTGCATAGATCATTTTTAGCCTTTATCCAATAAGACTGACGCTTCAGTCTTGTTTGGGTGTGAGTCTCATCACCCCAAATTTTTGTCACCTTGCACTTTCATAGATCTTATCTTTAGGGTGACAATGGTGCGGTCTGGATGAAGACATTAAACTTAGCTCCACCGGGAGGCAGCCCGTCGTTTCTTGTAGTTGTCTCATCCTATTTGAAGGTATTGTTTCACACCACCCAATGCTTTACATGTTTATAGACTTGTACGCCTTTTTATCTTATCACTTATTCAGGTTTATCTTGGCTTCATCTGTCCACTTTATTAGCGGTTGATTCTGGTAATATCTTTCCTACCTTAAGCTCTTAATTTTAAGAATCATTTTACTTAACATAGAGGACGATGTTCCTTTTTGTTTGGGGGTGGGGAATTTTATCAAAATCGTACTTCTTTTGAAAAATTCTGATTTTTAAACATGATTTTCTAAAATTTCCGTGCTGTTTCTTTCATCTCACTCATTGACGTGAATTTTCTATCATCCACCTTTTTAGTCTAGGAATCAAGCTAGAGGATTTATCTTTTTATAAATAGCTTATGTAATATATATCAAGGCATGTTGCACCATGAATTTCTAGGCTCAAAAAAAATTGCGCACTTATCACGTCACTATTGTTTAGAGTTGAAGAGTATTATAATTCTCAAGATAACCTTAAGGCTCACTAGTAGAGACTTTAGCTCATGAGATTTGTGTTTTTCATCATTTTTAGAGTGTTTTACGCAATCTCCGAGTTACAAATTGATTCAACTTCTTTTGGGTCCGCATTAAATCGTCGTATGATCTCATTTTTCCTCACTAAATTTTTGGCTTGATCACTGAGAAGGACATCACCTTCGAGTTGTAAGAAACACGTGTCTTGACATTGTTCCGATCATCAGACTTTCACCCATACACCTTCCATTTTCCACACTATCACCATATATCATACCACCCATTTCCATATCAATTCCATTTTCCACGCACCACGAAGAGCGTTGAAAATATAAGAAAAGAAGATCCGTCCTAGAGAGTGTTTGCATTTTTAGCGACTATCTCTCCCAAAGTCGATTCAGATGGAGAAAAAATTGATACAAATCTATGTTGGGGTTATTTGTATTTTTAGCAGATTTATCTCATACATTGATGAGTATTTCGAAAAGAAGAAAAAAAAAGGAGAAAATCAAAGGAGAAGCTCCGTCATAGAGAGTGTTTGCATTTTTAGCGAATATATCTCCCAAAGTTCAATTCAGATGGAGAAAAATTAAAATACAAATCTATATTGGAGTTATTTGTATTTTTAGCAGATTTATTTCATATATTAATGAGTATTTGGAAAAGAAAAGGAAAGTTTGTAGTTAGTTTTTATGTAATATATACATTTGTGCCTAAAGTGTTATACACTCTTATCGCATATCCATCCATTTTTCATACATATATCACCATCCTACCTCATATCCCATCCTTCTCATTTCATTTCCCTCTCACCCATTATCATCCATGTTCCCCTAGGTGTCTGGGCAAATGAAATTCAACGTAGTGAATAACTCGACGTTCTTACTATAGTGATTATCATTCCTTCATGAGATCATTTTTCTTTTTTATATGTTCGTTCTTTCTTATTTGTGCGTGAGACGTTTGACCTTGCTTACATTTACTCACCTCCTCATACACAAGAGCGATACACTTACCTAAATCTCGTGAGTTTATTTGAGAGGGCTTTATCCGTGAGATTTGAAGTTGAAGCGTTGATTCCGAAAAGGCAATCTAGGAATTACTCTTGTGATACTCGACCCATTTTGATTGATTCATACCACACACGTTGAGTTCTAGGAAGGATGTGCCTTGAGTATTCACATAGCTAAACTTTTTATGCACTTCAAGTTTGTATTTCTCAAAATATTTTTTCTCATGATGGATTGTGCGATTATTCTACGTCTAATAAGAAATTTACTGCCATTTGCAAATAAAGAATTTTGTTGGTATATTCCCTGCAAATCCTCACGAGACAAAACTCTTCCTGAAGGGTAACCTAAAGGTTTAAAGGCTTGTTGCACATGCTAAGTGCAATCACAAGTGCCCGTGAAAGTTGTACACTTTTGATTTCTTATCTTTCTCTTTCTCTCTATATTTTACTCGAGGACTAGCAATGTTCTATTTGGGGGTGGTGTGATAAGCACCAAAAAGTGTATATTTTATACCCCAATTAGACGCATTTTAATTGTTAATTCTCGACAAAATTAGGTCTTATGCACGTAATTGTCTATAGTGCAGGCCTGACTATTGTTGCGGTGTCCAAAGCTCTAATTTGAGGCAAATTGCATCAAGAAGTGGCTAAACAACTCTCTCGTAACCCAATCCTACCCCGAACCCAATGTCTGTTGAGTTTATACCTTAATTAATTTTTAGATTTTTATTTTGCGTCGTTTTATTTTGGATTTATTTAAGACTTTTAGGATTTATTTGTAATTTTTATATTTCTTTTTATTTAGCGTAGTTTTATTTTTATTTTAATTTCTTAGTTTTTTAGTTTTTATCTTATTTTACTAGGATTAATTTTTAGGAGTTTATTTTTTTATTTTGTTAGATTTTATATTTTTAGGACTTAAAGTTTTTTTTAGTTTTATTATATTTTTTATTATTATTTTTCACTTCTTTTTATTTGATTATTATTTCTTAATTAGGATAATTTTTTTTTAGTGATGTTATTTTCTTTTAAGGGTACACTCACAATACACACACACACACACACACACACACACACATATCTTATACACTCACCCAACCTACCATACACACCCTAACACCCTCACCCCGATCTTCAACCTCCCAACTACCACACACTCTCTCTCCTCATGCTCTCACCCCCATTAACAAACTCAAACTCAAACCTCAAACCCATTATCTCTCTCCTAAACCTCCACTACTCAAACCACTTCCCCCATAACTCAGCATGAGACCCGCACCCAACCCGAGAGCCGACCCTTGCCACACCCCCTTTTATCCAACCCGTCGGTGTCTCGACCAAAAACCCACAGCTAAACCCAGCAGCTCCAAATCCTTAACCCGAGCTCCCCAAACCATCTCTGGCGACCTGAGATCCTCCAACCCTCTACCAAGGCAACCCGAGCCATAACCGATCTTAACCCCTCAAACCCAAGAACCATTCAACCAATCCAATACCCATTTTCCATTTTCTACCCAAATCCAATATTGTGCCTGCTTTTGTCCCATTTCAAAAACCCAATAATCAAATCCCAAGCCAAGACCAAAAATAAAACAACTAAAACATTAAACCCGCATGTCTTTTAAAACCATTTAACCCAATTCCCAATATACCCCTAACTAATTCCTTTTAACCCCTTTCCAAAAATAACCCCAACTACCCACATGCACACTTATCCTCTCTCCCAATATACCCCTTAGCTCCATGTGCACTATAAGAGGAAGAAGAAGACCCATTTGGAGAGTATATTGTTGAAAGAAAAATTCTAAAGTTACAGAGAGAAACATTTTTATTTTTTTAGTTTAGACTTTTTTTTAGATTATAGAAAAAAATTCAATAAATTGAGTATTTGTAATTAATGAGAGATGATGGAAGAATTGAAGAATTAATTCAATTGAAGGCAATTTTGGTTTGATTACTCCTCTCTAATTTTCATTTTATGCTCTTATTTGATTCTAATTTTTATTGGATGATGATTATGGAGGGCTAATCATCCCATCCAAGGGATGAATTGAAACCCCCATGAATCCAATTTGATTTAACTATCAATTTTAACTTTGTTAGTTTCCTTTTATTTATAAATTTAATGTCTACTTATTTTCACATTGAGAAATGGAAAATCATCCTTGAGAAAGGATTGAAAATTATATTATCATTTGATTCAAACTAGAGATAGGCTTATCACTTGATTTAAATGTTAGTATAATTTTCATATATTCTTGTTTTTTTTTTTGTCTAATTAAAATTAGTTTGATGAATCGATCCTAGCGGCTGATTCATTTAATTGATTCTAATTTATTTAGAGTACTGCTTTAGGGGATTAAACTTACATTTCTAAAATAATATTCAATTAATTCATTAGTGTAATGAGAATTAGCTTTTGAATTAAATGAATATTTTGGAAATTGATCAAATTAAAATAGTGCGAGTTAGATTAGTTTGTGTGAAGTGGGGATGGATTTTTCATCCCTTGAATATTTTCTTTCATTTAGTTACAGCTCACTCATTTCCATCACTCGTTAGTTTATGTTTTTCACACTTTTATTTTAGTTTGATTACCCTCTTTTTATTTAGTTTTTAGTTTAAATTCTCATCCTCTCAAAATGGTTTTAATATTGAAAAAGCTAAAAAAAAATTAGTAAAAGCGAAAAATCGAAAAAGAAAAAAAAATGATACCTCACTTACCACTATTCTCTAGTTTGTTATATATTTTTGTAGGCAATTGAGATTTTTTATTAGAGGAGCTTTCAAACAATGAAGAAATACCGAAAAGTTAACTCTATCACAAGGTATCTCCGAAAGATGATTACCCACTGTCGAATATCGACATGATTACGTCCAGTTACGCTCTCAAGTTATTTTTTGACGAGTTTACCAAATACAATCAGATCAAGATGCACCTCGATCATTAAGAAAAAAACACATTCATCACCCCTTGGGAAACCTTCTACTACACAGTTATGTCATTCGGTCTAAAAAACGTTGCCACAAAGCATCTTGCATGATCTTGCATGATCTCATACAGTTATGCCACAAAGCATCTTGCTACACAGTTATCCCATTCGGTCTCAAAAATGCCTACCAAGGGGTTGCCATAAGCATCTTTCATGATCTCATACATAAATAGGTCGAGCTCTATGTGGATAATATGATCATTAAGTCTAAGACTCGAGAAGGTCGCGTTCCCGCCCATCAGAAGTTCTTTGAACGACTGTGGTGATACCAAATGTGGTTAAACCCACACAAATGTGTTTTTGGCATCACGAAAGGAAAGCTTTTAGGATTCATGGTTAGCGAGAAGGGAATTTAAGAAGACCCTGTCAAACTGAAAGCTATACTCGAAATTCCATCACCCCGAATAGAGAAGGAAGTTTGGGGATTCTTGGAAAAATTATAATATATCAGTCGGTTCATCAACCAGTTGACTTCTATTTGTGAACCCATCTTTAAACTCCTCCGAAAGGATTCCACCAAATTTTGGAATGAGGAATGTCAGGAAGACTTTGATCGAATAAAGTTGTACCTTACCCCACATCCGGTTCTCATGCTACCGTAGCCTGGTCTCCCTTTACTCATATACCTGACCGTAACAGTCACCGTAACCGAGGCTTTTCTAGACCAATACCTTGAAGAATCCCACAACAAAGGTCCATATACTATTCCAGCCGCATATTAGTCGAGTACGAAGTTAACTACATAGCCTTGGAGAAAGCATGTGTTGCTCTTGTCTGGGTCACTCATAATTTATGACACTACTACTCGCTTTTTCCATCAGACTTGTGTCCCGAATAAATCCTATCAAATACCTGTTCGAGAAACCCATCTTCTCTAGCCGAATGGCCTGATGGTTAATGTCACACAAAAATCCATAAAAGGAAGATCCATATCTGACTACCTTGCTGACTATCCTATGGAAGAGGCCGACGTTTGGATCTCTAAATTTTTGGACGAAGACATCCTTTGCACCTCCCAGAAAGACCTCTGGTGGCAAATGTTCTTTGACGTCACTTCCAATAAAAAATGAGACGACATTGGGATACTCCTTCTCGCCCCTGATGATTCTCACACTCCCATTGCCATCAAGATGGATTTTCCCTGCACCAACAATATGACCGAATATTAGGCATGCACCGTAGGCCTCAAAGTCACTCTTAAGAAAGGAATTTAATGCTTAGATGTCTATGAGGACTCTACCCTCATCATCGGACAGGTCCTTAGAAGTTGGAAAGTCAAAGAAAAAAAACTTATACCCTTCCACGCCCACCTAGAAAGCTGGTCTCTAAGTTTTGAGATATCACCTTCCACTACTTGCACCGAGCGAGGAACGGCTTAGCCGATGTTTTTGCTATTCTCGCCTCCATGGTCAATATGCCCTAGGGAATAAAGATGGCCTCCTTTATAGTTCAAAAATAAGCTAAACCAACCCACTGCTACCACGTTGATCTCGTTACATAAGAGGATTCCAATATGGTCGAGTACTGGTATTACAATATTGGGCGCATCCTCAAGCACCGTAAGTATCCCCAAGATGCCAACAAGAAATACAGAGTAACCCTTCAAAAACTGCCTGCCTAGTACATTATCTGTGATAAAGCAATGTTTAAGAGAACCTTCGATGGAACCCATTTACCCTGCATCGCACGAGTTGACATTTAAAGAAGCGATGCAAAACCTACAGCAGGGAACGCGGACCCCACAAGAATGTCCATATGCTCACTAAGAAGATTATCCAACCACGGTACTATTGGACCACCATGGTTCAGGATTGCACCACCTATGTCCCGAGATGTCTCAAATGCTAATAGTTTGCCAATATCCAACACTTACTACCATGAGAATTATTTAAAATGACTTCTCCTTGACTGTTATCCATGTGGGGCATCGATATCATAGGGAAAGTCACACCCAAAGCCTATAATGGGCACGAGTTCATCCTGGTCCCATTGATTACTTCACATTATGGGTCGAAGCCTAGTCATACGCAGTGCTAAATGCCAAAAAGGTATCCAAGTTCATTAGAAAGAACATCATCTGTAGATACGAGGTTCCACATGAGCTAGTGTCAGATAATGGGTTACATTTCAAGGCAAAAGTCACAGAATTGGTCGACGAGTATGGAATTTAGAGACATAAATCTTCTCCTTATCTACCATAAACGAACGGTGCAGTTAAATCCGCCAATAAAAACCTCAAAGCAATCATCAGCAAGATGATCGAAAGTTATTAAGACTGGACAAATCAGATCCCTTACTCCCTCTAGGGCTATCTCATTTCATTTCGGGCATCTACTGAGACTAGATCTTACTCTATAGTATACGACATTGAAGAAGTCCGGCCCGTTGAACTATAAATACCTTCATTATGCATTATGCGTGAGATCAAAGTCAATGAGGAAGACTGGCATCAGAGCCATTTCGACGAGTTATCGCTCTTAGAAGAAAAGAGGCTAAAGTCTCTATATCAAATATAGGGGTACCATTACCGGATAGCGCAATAATTTAACCAAAGAGTCAAAGATCATGGTGTATGAGAAGAGGATTTATCCCTCGAAGAAATTATAGAACTCGTTTGGACCCCGAGGGAAATTCAAGCCAAATTGGAGTTGTCCCTATATTTTGAAAAAGATCCTATTCGGTGGCACCGCTATGCTCGCTGACCTTGACGAAGAAGAGATGATGCGTCTAATCAACCTGGACCGTCTCAAGAAATTCTAACCTTAGTCCTAAATCTTGGCGCGCTATGACTCCTCTTACCAACCTTTTGCTTTCAAAATGAAACTCAGAAAATTTTCAAAACCCCCAGAGGTACTTAGGCAGCTCATATGCTTTACATGGGCACATTCCCCTTATTTTTCACAAAATACTATTCTTTACTTTCCTTCGAGAACAACAGTTCATTTTATCATTTGAATGAACAAAATAATTATGTATGCCTTAGCGATTGGTATAGATAATTCAAATGTAAAACTCATCAAGAGGAACAAAAATATAATTAAAATCCTTTTTAATACCATAAAGGGAAGATTCAGCATAATTACATGAATTATCAACGTAGGGAGTCAAACAACTACCCCCTGCTAATCAAACCTAACTTCCCCTAAAAATAAACTTACCAAACCATCCCAAATTTATTCCCAAAAATAAACCAAAAACAACTAAACACATCTCCATCATAAAAGTTTCACAAAAAATAAACACCAGCTTTCGTATCCGCGGCTACCGAAAGACCCAGCCCCATAATTATCTTCTCCTTGCAGACCCTAAACTTCCCCTACTTGATTGGTATGCCAAAGGCGCTCCATGGAGCGATAAGCTCAGTCCATCTAAGAGAAAACCACTACACCCCTCCCATAGAATCAAACATGACAAACCATCTCTGTCCAGTATCCTCTACCAAGATCTTATCACCTATTCTCTTCTACATCCATTTTATATAATCTCCGAAAACATGCCAAATCCTGCCAATAAATTGAGAAGGATGGGATAACGGATGACAATTCTCCCACAGAGAACCCAACCTCATGCGCAAGCCTTCAGTCAGATCCTCTATAGGAAAGAAATCCAGGGTATGGGGAGCCATAATTTTCTCCCATCTGACTTGACGCAGGAGCCACCAGGGGAAATAAAATGATATCTTCTAGAGGATAACTAACTGAACATACCAGTATTCCCCCAGTTCCAGATAGGTTGCAACTCCTCCCACCACGGCACTAACCAACGCAAGCATCGAGCTCCGTGCTCCATGAACCAATTTACTCAGTTCTCTATAAAGGGGCCAAGCTGATGAAATAATGGGTTAAGAAATTCAACACAACTATCAATGGATATTCAGGGGGATAGCTAAACGAAATCTCTCGGCCAACCACATGAACAACATAATCGGGCTTCCTATCAACAAATCAGAAAGTTCTTCCCGCCAAGCATCTGGACTGTTCAGGGTCTCTGTCAGTATCACTGCCGCAGGATTACGATAACATGACATCCACACTGTAATGGCATCCAGTTGAGATTCCACCATCAAGTCCTCGATCACCAGTAGTACCTTTGAAGTTAAGCCTAGGGCAATAACTTTGGCATTCCCTGTATCATTGAAGTCCCACAGACACACAAAATACAAGACAACTGGGAGAGTAATCATTCCCCTAATGACCAATGACTGAGCCATTGAAAGAGAGATGTGGAGAAATCTTACTAACATCTCTTGAGAAGATCGAGAGAATTCAGGCATAGTCTCCACCATGCTGGGATTAACCCTAAACATAATTAAAATCTCCTCATAGGTCATACATACCTCATCCAAGCCATAGCGGAAAACATGATCATCGGGATACCAAAATTTTGATGTCGCTGCCAGGATGTTCTAGTCGATGGGCGGATTGTGCCACAAGGAGACCTGATGCAAGTTAAAAGCATCGTAATATACATATCTTCCAGGTTATCAAGATATGAAGAAAATTCTGCACTCATGGGAAGGGCCATATTGGGAAATAATAAGACAAAAGGCAAGAAATAAGCAATAAAGAAGAGGAAATGTGAATGGTTGAAAAACCCTAACCACCTTACCCCCTGTTATACATGAAAAACTTGGCTAAACTAAAAGAAATCTGAGAAACTCGAATAAATGACTGTCCCGCCAAGTAGGCCTGTAAACGAATCGATTTCGGACCGTATCAGGCAAATCCAAATCCATATTCGTTTATGTTAAACGGATTCGAATCCAATCCGTTTATTAATCGGATCGGATCGGGTAAATCCAAATCCATATCCGTTTATGTTAAACGGATTCAGATCCGATCAAATTATCCGATTATCCGTTTATGTTAAACTTGATTTGCAAGATTTTTATTTTCAACTCTTATTTCATAAATTTATTTTGCAAATGTTCCAAAAAAATAGACAGTGAAATAAAGAAATATTATAATAAATATTTCAAATATTATTAAATACAATATATATTAATCAGATCGGATTATTAACGGATCCGAGTATATGAATCCAAATTCTCTCCAATTAATAAATGGGTAATCGGGAAATCGGATAATCTAATGTTAGACATAATAGATATCCTCTTAAGTGGATCGGATTCGGATTCGGAATCAGATTCGAATTTGAATTTGGATAAAATCCGATCCATTGACAGGCCTACCACCAAGTACTTAGAAGATGTAAAAAGTGCAATCAAAGCCTTAGGGTGATTTGACTGGACTCACCTGCCAATGGGCAGGACAAGGGGTATGCCGATCGGCACCCCCTTATTTTAGAAATTTCTATCTTTCTTTTTTTGTCAAAATCAAAAATCTAAAAAAATGAATCCTTATTTCAAAAAATCCGGGTTGTTTCTTACTATATAATCCATTTTTACGCATCCTTTCTCAAAATAAATTTTCTCTTGAGTTATTTAAAAATTCTATCCTTTTACAGTCTCAGCAACAAAATAAAAAGTGCATGTAAATTTAAGTCATTTAAAAGAAAAGATAAATAAATAAATAAAAATCTCATTCATTATATATATATTCGCATCATTACATTATTTTTCAGGAAAAAAGAAGAAAATGGATACAACAACAATAGTGGTACTCAGCCCGAAAACCCCAATTTCTCATCTCTCTAAGACCCCCTATACCTATGGCGAGCGCGCTTCCCCCGACAACGAGCTGTGGAACCTCCATCCCCGATACCGATCCCTCCTCCAAGGTAGCAATACAAGAAGGAACCCGAACAGAGTCCTTGATGAAGGCAATTTTCGAGGACACCCAGTCCCAAATATCCCTAAGCTAACTAGTCTATACCCGAACATGCTGCAAAACAAAGCGACATAAATAAAAGGCAAACAAGTCAGTCTAAAAATCCAGGCAAGGGCAAAGAAAGGGAAAAGATATACCTCTGGATGAAGGACATCCTCTTCCAGTCTCAAAACCTAGGCATTCCCCATTTTAAGTAGATGAGACATACGCAGCGATCCCCCTCCATCCAATCAGAAATTATACGACGGGGGGGGGGGGGGGGGGGGGATAAAAGTTGCCAAATAAATATTGGAACATTTATTCACTAAGAAAACCATTTTTCAAGCTCTCAAAATCCCTCACCGGATTAAAACTACATTTTTATCCCCAATTTAAACCCTAAAACGGCGCACCTGCATCCCCAGAGTCCACTATAAATCACTAACGAAACTTCTAAATCCAACTTCCCCAGTTGAGCTATAAGCTAATCGGATATCCCCCCTCAACGTGTCTTATAGAAATACATTCCACAGCGGAATCCCAAAACCTCAAGTCATCAACTGTGTCCTAAGTGGAATTTTTAGACTAAGCTTTATCCCGATCCATCCACCATAAGAATTTTAGCTCCCCAAGCAAAGTTATCTGCTCTCAAAAGGACATAATTCCCATCTAGATAACTCTTCCCCAGTAAAGTCTCAAAAGAGGTAAATTAAAGACTCCCCAGAGAGCAAACCCCCACATTACAACTTTAGGTTCTCAGAATTTACCTTGGCCCACAATATTGGTCGTCCCAACTTTAGGTCCTCAGAATTGACCTCGACCCGCAAAAGTGGTCGCCCTTACTTTAGGTCTTCAGAATTGACCTCGACTTACAGAATTGGTCGCCCCTACTTTAGGTCCTCAGAATTGATCTCGATTTGCAGAATTGGTCATTTCCACTTTAGGTCCTCGGAATTGACCTCGAATCGCAGAATTGGTCGCCCCCACTTTAGGTCCTCAAAATTGACATCGACCCAAAAAATTGGTCGCCCTTATTTGAGGTCCTCAGAATTGACCTCGATCCGCAGACTTGGTCGCCCCAACTTTAGGTCCTCAAAATTAACCTCGACCTTCAGAATTGGGCTCCCCAACTTTAGGTCCATGGAGTAAACCTCGATCAGTAATATTGGTCGCCATAACTTTAGTTTCTTAGAATTGACCTTGACCCACAGAATTGGTCGCACCAACTTTAGGTCCTCAGAATTGACCTTGGTCCGCGGGATCAACCATTCTCATCATTACCTTAGGTCCTTAATATCAACCTCGACCCTCTGAAATGATCATCCTCATCCCCTTGGTCTGAAGAATTAACCTCTTTCCCAAATCATCATGTGGTGTCTATTCGACGGCTTTCACTTTTTTCAAAGCTCACCCATCAAGTGGTTCTGTAGACACCACATTCTAGAATCCCCCTAGGTCCTTCCTTAGGTCCATAAAACCTCCCTATTTATCACAAACCCTAGGTCATACTTCGAGTATTGATCTATAGGTCATCGGGCGCTCTCGAGACCCCATTTGACTCCGATCAACTTCATCTTCATCATCAGAGAAAAAGCATAATTAATCTTTTAAAGGCTCTGAAAAACCTTTCTAATGGTCCGCCAGTGTATAAATCGGCATAATGGTTTGGATGAACATACCATTTTACTAATAAAAATTGAGTTGGAGGCCATCGGGTTCTCTCGAGCCCTGTTTGGCTCCGATCAACTTCATCGGTAAAGTAGAAGCTTAATAAATCTTCGAAGGGATCTGAATCCCATTTTCAATAGTCTGCCCGTGCATAAAATGGCATAATCGTTTGGAAAAATGGTCTATTTTTCCTCGAAAACTAATCCGGAGGTCACCGGGCTCTCCCGAGCTTGGTTTGATGAAGGTCAACTCATCATCTCAAATGAAACTGAATTAATCTTCGAAGGGCACTAAATAACCTTTTCAACGGTCTGCTCTGTGTGCGAATCAGCCTTACGGTACAGACGAAAGACCCATTTTACTCTGAAGGCCACCGGGAGCTTTCAAGCCCCATTTGACTAAAGTCAACTCACCGAACCGAGCGAAGCTATTTGGAACATCGAACTGCCTCACATAGACTTTCCAACGATCTATCCCGTGCATGATTCATACTTACAGTTTGGATAAATGATCCATCGTCGTCCGACGATCTCCTGTCCCAAGGACCGATGGACATTTCTGAGCCCTATTTGACCCAAAGTCAACTCCCGGACCAGGGAACGGACTAAAGAATTTTGAAAAGGTCTCTAAATAATCTTTCCAAATATATGTCACATGCGCGATTTGGACGTACGAATTACATTTTACGATCATTTTTCACAAAAAAATGCACAAGATTGACAATTGGAAGGTCTATTTAACTGCCTATATGTAGTGTGTCTAGGGTTACCTACTAACAGGTAGGGCAATGACAATGTCGATCAGCAGTCCCATGACCCAATATAAGGAGACCATGATCTCACCTTGAAAGGCACCTCAAAAATATCAACTTCAGTGATCTCAGCAACATTCTTCTTAAGTCGACGAGGTTTTAAAACCATTCTCCACCTTTCATTTCCATCACGTTCAAACTCAATTTAGCAAAATCCCGCTACATTCTTCACTCACTTGCAAGGAATCTCATCATCAACCAAGATCAATCTCCAAGTCTCCAAAGAAGGTCCAAACATTCTTCACTCTTTTTAAATTTCTTATATAAGTTCTTAAATTAACTTTTACTTTAGATCATACACATATTAATCTTCAATCCTTTAGTAGTAATATTGCACATAATATATCTTATATTAAAAAAAAATAATAAGAAAAAGAGGGTTACACCTATAAATTCCAACGGGATTTCACCACATTTTCTCAAAACTGAAACACATTTTTCTTACACATACATATAATAAAATCTCTGTTTGACTTTATGGGATAAACCCCACCCTCGTGTCGCATGCGAACTACATTAACTTTGATGCCTTTATTGGCTACGTAGTCATCTCGGGCTAAAACCCGAGACTCGATTCTTGTTTTCCCATTTCCCTATTTTTTTCCCTATTTTATCCATATATTATCCATAAATATCATACTTGTGATTCATGCTTACGTCTTATCCAACACATATTATAATTTCATCATAATGATTAATATTTTGAGAAGCGCACACATCATATTTTTAATTATTATTTTAGGAACATTAATGGATCACCTCACTCTGTCTTTTCCATGATTCAAGTTGAGCGATTCCAATCTCCGCTTATATATACACGCACGCACACACACACACACACATCATGGAGAAATCAAGGAAAATAGTAACATAAGCCCATGAGAGACCGAAGGGGCGGGATGGGTGCTTACCACCTTCCATTCCGAAACTTAGCCCCCGAAACTCTGATCTAATTGATTTCGCAAGCATCAGTTTGTCTTTGATGTCATTCTCTCGAGGTGACAACATGTTCTTTTGGTTATTTTGTGCAAAATAAGTTGACGACTCTATCTCTTTATATTACCCCACATCGATGAAGGTCGAAGCATTCCTAAAAAGGGCATAAGGCCTCTCTCTCTCTCCACCGCGGGCGCAAGCGCCAACCCACGAGATGGAGAAATAGATGGAAAATGAAAAGGGGAGGGATGGACATAATAACCCATCCCGATCTTAAATTTTCAACTTATACATCCTACACAATTTGACCTCCACAAATTTACCGAGGTCTAAACACCCAAATATGAAATAACTCGAACCTAATTTCTAAAATCTCCAACATTAGAATTCATTATATTCTATAAGTTTAATAAACCTAAAGTTTAATCCATCCTAGCCTTAAGCCCCCAAATCCAACAATCCAATCACAAGACAAATCCCCAACCTAAAATTTCATCATTGCTCACTATTGGTAAAATATTCATAATAAATTAAGAACAACTTACAAAACCAATGCCCACGCATTTATAATTCAATTTTCTATAATCCTGGGTAGTTAATTGATTGATTGTTAGGGTCGATTGATTGATCACACCTGTAGGTTGATACTTCCCCTTGTTACAGGATCCACCTTCTCCAAAACACAAATTATCTCTCGATAGCATGATTAATGAGTTCCCAAGCTTCATCCAAGACACAATCAACAACCAAACATCAAATCCACTTTAAATATATTATTGTAAACTAATTTTAATTACACGAGGATATAATGATATTTAAAAGGGAAATCCCAAATTAGATCACTAGAACCCTAGTTTCATCACCTACTGCAATTAACTTGTAATTTCTATGGATTCATTCAATTAATCATTGGACTTTTAAAGGATTTTAAATATAACACAAACTCTAACACTTTTTTAACAATTTCAATTCAAGTTCATGGGGAAATCATTCAATATAAGGGGGAAATTAACCTAATTAATATATTAATTACGTTAATTTTGAAATTTAACTATTTAATCACCTAAAATCAGATTCAAACATGATTAGGTTTAGATTTCAATGAATGAATATAATATAATATAATAAAAAAGCAACTACAATAAAATTCTAGATAAACTTACCTCAATTAAAATGTGGAGAAAACCATGCCAAGATCCTCCCAATTCCTCTGAGTTCCGTCTCTCCGGTCTCAAGATGTCTCCCGAATGTAATATGTCACTTATGAGATCCCCAATGAGTCCATTAAACCCTTAATTCTGAAAATTAGGCTTGGACCTGATATGGGTCTCATCTAAAAGAGCACAAACTCACCTTAAAATGACTTAAAACCTTAACCAAGTCTTATGATAACCCAATAAGCCTAAAACCCATCATTTTAAGCTAACAACAGACATTTTACGCATCCTAGAAGTTGAGTACAAAATATACCAATTCAAATATCTAACAACACAAACAATTAATAATCAATCAGTATGAGTCCAAATATCACCTAATCAATTAATGAATTAATATATATAAAATTTGATTTCAAATCAATATTAAATAATACATAAAAAATGTAAATAGTGACATCTCCAATCATGACAAGTACATGTAATTAATTTCCATAAATTTTTGCGATTAAATAATACGCATAAAAATACGGGGTATTACATATATGGCCTGCATTATTGCCTATATCTTTTGTTACTTATACTAAATTTTTTAGCATAATGTTTACTTTACACATTGATATATTGATGAGCTTGCTATTGTGAGTAGGAAAACAATACCCAGTCAATTGTTGGAAAGTACAAGAGCTTTTTATTTCCTTCGACATTTTTCATTTGTTATATTTCTTTATTTACCTTTAGTCATGTTTGTCATTGGTGATATGTTTCTTTATTTCCTTGTATTCTTATGTTGTGTGTTTTGTCATAGAAAAGACAAAGCTGGATATTATAAGAGTATAGTATACTCATGTGCCTCACTTGTTAGATATTTATTTTGATTTCCATAACACATTTCATGAGTCTGTTCTTGAGGTCCTTGATCTACCTGGAAGCTTATTAAAAGTTAGAGATCTTGAAGTCGTTCCTTTTTTCATCCTCGAAACCACATGATCTCTTATTGGATTAAGGTAAATTAACCTAAAGTACTTAGTGTTTTTAATGGTTAAGAAAACAAAATGATTGTATCTTTTTTAAAATCTTATTCTGTATTTTTCCCTTACAAATTATATTAGTATTTTCTCTATAAAAATCCATCTCGAAAAGGACATTTATGTAAAAGTCCCAGGAGAAGTTGTTGCCAGGACGCCTTATCTTAGGGGGTCAAGAATCCTTCATAAACTTGGTTGAGAAACTTTGGTTATCCACGCGACTTATTTTGCAGGGAGATTCTGATCACGAAACAAGTCTTCACGTACATGACATCACTCTCATTGGTCGGGCCATATCATTTGATCTCGAAGAAAAAGTCTAGCTGCATCCTCAGCCTTATGTTGATGATAGTTCAGGTCCAGGATGTTCTGGTGTCAACCAAATTATAAAATAATCCTAATATCTTTTAAGATGATTTATCTCAATTCACCTTTTTTGTTTAATGGAACTTATTTGCTTACATTCTTAAATCCTAACCATGGTGTATGTGTGTGTTTTAGCTTCTTTTTTTTAATTATTATTGAATTTATTTTCTCATAAATCCACATAAACCCCATTTTTCTCTTCAATTCAAAAGACTTTTAAATATTTCAAGAAAAACATTATCCAATAAAGATATCAAATTTTTTATTTTTCCTTTTAAGAACTCAAAACCTTTGTTTTTCTTTCTCTATCTTCTTTGCACATAATAAATTTTTATCAATTGATCAAGAACAAAGAGTAAGAAGAAAGTTTGTGAGCCTTTAAAAACTTTTGTCACTATTATTCAAGGGCAACATTGTTGATCGATTGATCAAAACATCAACTATGTTAGGATTCTCATCGACATTAAATAGTTCTTTAACTTGATATGAACTGGTGGGAAAAAGGATGAGGTGTGAGTTAGTGTGTTGTGTGATCTTAAGATGTTTACTCCTTCTTTAAGTATTTATCAAGTTTTTAGTGAGATTGACACATTCTATTGAGGTTGTTTTGTGCTGGTGGGTTTTTCCTTGTACATTCAATTTTATGTGTTGATTTACTTTCTCACCTTGTTTATAACTCAAATGTTTAATATAGATTAAAATTTAATGTGTTGGTATATCATTGGTAAATATTATCACATAAACCTTTAGGACATAATTTTTGTCTAAGCACCAATTAAACTCTATAACGAAGTTTTTAAATTGGGTATATTATTCGTTTCAGTACATAAAATGCACTCTCAATAGGTATCAGAGCTAGTCCTCTTTTTAACAGGATCTCAACCTAGTGTAAGATCGCATTTTAGGTTAATATATAAAACATTGTTATGCTAGGTGGAATGAACATTTTTCAAGATATATATATATATATATATATACTCATCCTAGCATATTTGAATCTTTGGATGGCTTTAATCCAATTGAAAAAGGAGTTTGTCGATCTTCATTCTCAGGTCATGAGAGTGTTTCAAAGATTGAAACTTTTCCTTCTCCCGCTTATACTTTTGATGGCCTTTGTGAGGAAAAAGAGTGTGACCTACAAGTTGCCTGCGTAAACTTTGTGTTAAAAATTCCAAAAATAAAAAAAAAAATTATTGAAATTCTCCCTAAATCTTAAAATGTATGAAAAATAAATCTTTAATCTCACATATTTAAATGACAAAAGTGGTAATGTATACAAAAAAATAAAAATGTATCCAATGAAAAATCCAAAACCATGCTTGTAAAATCTTCTCATGTGACTCAAGCTCCTCTAAAATATCTTCCACAAATAGAGAATAAAAACTTGTCGAAGCTTCCTAATGTAAAATTCCAACGCGTTGTGTTTGAATGAAAATCTTACCAAAGAAAAGGCCATTTATAGGAATTTTAATTAAGCTTCAAAAAACACCAATGTGACCAAAAACCCCTTTATTAAACCATTGACAAAGTTACTTTGTTAAATTTTAAAATGTTAAACCTAGTTTAAATTCACTAAGTAGGGAGGTCAAGAGAAAGAAACAAAGTGCCTTATCAAGCATACGACTTTAGTTGCTCCGAATGACTCACAATGATATTTTAAATGTGGGTGTTCTGAGAACTTGACTGATGATAAGTCATTGTTTTAAAAAATCATTGAAGAAAAAAATCACATTTGGGGATGAAAGCACGTCTAGCATCTAAGGAAAGGGTACAGTAAGTATCATTGGATTTCATAGGATATACACCATCCTTTTGGTTAACTTGCTTAGCATTATCCAAATGTGTGATGATCGTCACATTACGCTTTTTACCACAAATGAATGCCAAGTTCTAAACACTAAAGGTAAAATCATATTGAATGGAACTAGAATTTTAAAGAATTTTTATGTAGTTAACACCTCTCCCAAGGGTCTTTACAATATTATTGAGGATGATGAAAGAAAGAACTGAAATATCCAAGAAATATATATATGTCTATCTTGGTAGGAAAGGGTGTGCTTAAGATTTTTTGGGAGAAGGGGTAAACATGATATGTCACACCGTAAACCAAGCCTATAGGAGGTACGGTAGCAACAAAGCCGACTATGAGATTTGAAAAGATAAGAATCCCACATTTTATTTTAGAGTCATTAAAAGCATATGTTATATATCCAAAGATTATGAATACTTGACCAATCTTGACTCTAGGAGTGATGTTGGTATATTTATTCGTTATTACACAAATAGTTGTGTCTACTACATGCTTAATTATGCTTTACAAAAGATGATGGAATCGGTAAACTTTGTCATCTAAGGCTCTCCAATGGGCTAGGTCGGGTCAACCCGACCTGTTTAAGAGTGGCCCATGAGTTGTGACGGGTCAGGCTTGGCAGCATGGTGACTCTTAATGGGCTGAGTCGACCCGATTTAGAATATAAATATTAAGGCTCAAACTTTACCCGGTACTCGGACTATAAATGGTTAAATGGGCAGGATGGGATAAATGGGCTAACAATTATTATATTTATATATAAAGGTAGATTGGTTTATATACTTACTGTAAAATATGCATAATAAATATTTATGAATAAATAAAATGAGTGATGAAGGGAGAAGATTGTTACTTACATAAAAAAATCAAAAAAGAAGATATTTTTAACATTTAAACGGGTTAAACAGATTAGACTAGTAGGCTAGGCTGACACGCTCGATAAATGGGTGGGGTTGGGCCAGCGTGACGGAGCTAAACGGGTAGAATGTGGGATACATGTCCCCACTCATTAGGGTATTGGGCTACCCATATCCCAATTAATAAATGGGTTGGGTCGGGCTAAGCACATTTGATTCAGGTCGGGTTTAATAGGCCAAGCAGTCCGTGGGCTTTTTGGAGAGGCTTATTGTCATCGATGATAACAACTCCTTGGTATTCAATGGAGATGGTTACGAGAACACCTCTTGTATGATTCTTTATGTTGAAGAAAAAAAGTAAAAGGGGACATATGAGTATTTGAATGTACCCTCACCTCCACAAGTGGTTGTAGAACTAGGTGAGACACCTCATTAGGTACGAAAAGACAGGGATATGATTCGACTGAAGTTATTGGTATCCCTAGTGCTCGATTAAATATCCAATATAAACTTCAAAAGTTAACTTTATTTGTTATACTTCCACACTAGAACTCAAAAATGTGAATGAATCCTTGTTTGAAAAATATTAGGTGAATGTAATGCAAGATAAATAAGACCAGTTCATAAAATAAGATGTGTGGAATCGAGTTATTTCATATAAGATGCTCACATCATTAATTCCAAATGGATCTTCAAAAATGAATATTATAAAGAGGGTGTCATGTTGATAAATAAGGCGATATTAGTTACTCAAGGTTACACCCCAGTTGAAGGTATTGACTATGATGAGTTTTTCTCCCTGATACCTAGGTTAGAGTTGGTTCGTTTTCTCTTAGCCTTAACATGTTATTTGGACTTAAAGCTTCATTAAATGGATGTGAAGAGGGAATTTTTAAACAACACTATCCAAGAGGAAGTCTATGTTTTATAAGGAAAGGCTTTGAGGACCCCAAGTTACCTATACATGCTTATCACCTTAAAAAGGTTTCGTTTGGACAATATAAAGCCGTGAGAAGTTGGTATGAGAGATTTAACTCAAATCTTGTAGGAAAGGTTTCGAATAAGGAATTGTAGACAAAACTTTATTTTTTAGGTCTTATGGGAAAGACATAATGGTAGCCCAAGCCTATGTCGATGATATATTTTTTGAGTCCACTAGTGAAATCCTTGCTCATAGTTTTGATTTGCTTATGCAAAAGGAGTTTGAAATGACCATGGTTGGGGAACTCAATTTTTCCCCGGTTTTCAAGTGCATCAAATGGAGAGTGGAACCTTTGTTTCACAATCTAATTATGTAAAAAAACTTGGGAAAAAATTAATCTTGACTCTTCTAAGCATAAGCACACTCTCATGAGTGTTTTCGAAAAGCTTGGAAATGATGTTAATGGGAAGGATTTGTACGGAAAGTTATATTGAAGTGTAGGTGTGACAACCCGGATATAATTTTGATAAATCATGTTCAAATAATGCTTACCTTATGGGATGGGGATAATGTGTTATTGGTGTATATAATGTTAATTTATTATGTTTAGTCTAATCCTACCTTCATAACTCATGAGATATCGAATTAGTTATAAACACAAATTTTTGAAGTTTTTGGTAGAAATGTTCAAGTTGGAGACTTGTTTTGACCATTATAGTATAAAAATTGACTTGAGGTGAAAACTATATAGTTGTAGATATGTGAGTTAGGTTTGTAACACAATAAACGGTGCATTAAACGGACATTCGAGTTAGAAGATATCGTCTTTTTACTAATAGGAGGCAAAGTAGTCATTTAGCCTTAAATGATATTTTGTCATACATGGTGCCACGTGTTATATTGTGATTGGACAAAGGGGAGGTGCCTTATGCCGGATTATAACCCTTAAAAATCATCCCCTTTCTTCATAAAATCATACTTGGTTAATTTTGGAGAGCTTAGCTTTAGGAAAGAGAATTGAGAAGTTCGAAAAGAAGAAAGTGAGGAGAAAAATTGGAGAAAAATCCGTAGAAATTACGTAAAAGTCCCTAAGGTAATTCTACCCGTAAATCTTGTTATATTTTTGTAATTATTGATTTAAATGATATAAATCATCATTTTTTTTACTAAACGTACGTGTTTTGAGGTATACGTATGGATAGATGCGAGTTTAAGCAAATTTGAACGTGTAAATCATGTATATTGCTTCAATTGGAAACCTTGTGTATTCAAACTTCTATATATTTTTGTATTTTTTTTGGAATTGAATAATTCTAGTTGGAGATGAAAATATAATCATATATGTATAATATATCCAAAAATTATGTAAAATTACATAGAAATGAATCTTTGGTGATAGTTTGAAGTTCAGGTATAAAATCTACCCCAAAAGTGTAAGTATGCACACCATGTGTTCGATGTTTTACTTGACATAGCAAATGAATCTTAAAAATTATGAAACTTTAACTTTGTATTTTCCAATATGTTTATTGATTTTGGGTGAAAGATCATAAAAATTTATGATTCATAAAAATTATGAAAATTCTTGGAAGTTGACTGAACGATAGAGGAGCCTATAGGGAAGATTTGCTATTTAGCAAATAAATGGGCTTACCTTGCTCTAAGAAACTTGAAATGATATGTCGTATTTTGGATTGGGAACCCAATATGTTAAGGATGAAATTAATCAGAAGAAATTAAAATATATTTGGACTATGATTTGGGTTTGGAAAATATCTTTCCATGAAGTTAGATTGGACTTCATTTACGATAAATGATTTGAATGGGATTATATGATGCTTATGAATTGGGTTAAGTTTAAGTTATTCTTTGGATTGTTAATATCCTTATGATGATACTAATATTGTAAGAATTTATATGTGAAAGTGAAGAAAAGCCTATTGAATAAGTGCCAAACAAAGGCAAGGGGAAAACACATGAAGTGCCCAAGGTGAGTGTACTCACTGGAAAGAGATGTATTATACATGGTTATGGAGAAGATTTGAAAATCACTCATGGGTAAGATGTATTACACATAGTTATGGATACAATTTGAATATCACTCATGGGTAAGATGTATTACACATGGTTATGGATAAGATTTGAATATCACTCACTGGTAAGATGTATTATACATGGTTATGGACATGATCTGAATATCACTTATTGGTAAGAAATATTATACATGGTTACGGATATGATTAGAATAATATTGAATATGAATTTTTCATTTTAATTTATCGAAATGGGTGGTTACTCCCCGAACCGGAATGGGGGAGATTTGTGTATTAAATACAAGGGGTTACTCCTCGACTAGGAATGAGGGAGAATTGTCTATTGCAGATAAGATATGTGAATCATGATTCAGATAAGTTAGTCATTCTTTATGAATGAGCCAGATAAGTATATAATTGGTCATTTTTTTATGAATGAGCCGCATAAGTATATAATTGGTAATTCTTTATGAATGGCCGGATAAGTATGCATATATCATCACGGGGATATGATTTATTGCATTTAATTTTATGCAATAGTGTAGTAGTGATATATTTGCTGAGCTATTTTGCTCATGGTTCCTATGTTTATGTTTTTCAGGTATTGTGATATCACTGCCAAATCTAGAAGGTCGGTGGGGTTAATAAGGGGTGCATAAAATCATGATTTTGGTCAAACGTAAATGGGGTAATTTAAGACCACTTATCTTTTCAGTAAGTTTGAATAAGCATAATGAATTGACTCACTTTAACTTTCAAACTTAGTTATAAATAACTGGGGTGGGGTGTGTCAACTTTGGTATCAGAGCCTAGGTTTTAGAGGTTTTGGGGAAAGGAGCGCCTAGATTTGGTAGTGGAAGTAGAAATTAGTTTGAGTCATAAGTAAATTGGCTTTATTTACTAACATCTGTTAGTTATACATATATATTGTTGTATGTGATATGAAATATAAGGATCTTGCAGGAAAGGAAAATGAGATCTTATGGTTTATTCGGGAATGACAACGAATACATGTATTTTAATTTGAATCATTGCATTGTTTTATTTGTGGTATGGATAAACATGTCATTGAAGGGAAATTTTTAAAGACAAAATGTGTTATACGAAAATTATGAAGTATTAGAAGTAATCTCTTCTTATACTAGAATATGTAGACTTGAGTTGTGTCACTTATTAAACCATGATTTGGTGTGTGCCCATTTATATGGGAGAGTGAGGTACGGGAACCCATATTTCGTTAAAGGATGATATGGTAAATTGTTAGAGTTTGAATAAAATGAAGATTCACATGGTAAAGGTTAAGTGAGAAGATTAATAATTGTATATGTTTAAAATTAGTATGTGAAATGGTCTGAAATCCATTACTAGTCAATATATTACAACTGATCCGAATATGAGTTCATACTGAATTATGATAAGTAGAAGAAAAGAGTAATAAGAGTTGAGATGTATTTTTTTAATAGTATGAGTATATGTAGTGAATATATCTCTTTGGATGTTTTGAAATGCTTATATGAATAGTAAAGTTGAGACGGGGTGTTAAAGAGTTGGAAGTTTAAAAATATTGGGGAGCCCTTTTAAGAGTATGTGTTGTGTATGAGTTCGGGAAAGATGTTAATCGGGTTGGAATATCGACAACTGGTTTGGGTGGATATTGAGTTGTATTTGTTATTGTACATACGTGTTATTACTAAGAGTATGACATATAATGAATATGATTGACATTATATGGAGTCACCAAGAAGTATGTGTAAGGATAATGTTCTATGTGAGATACCGTAAGGGGATATATTAAGGTATTTGTATAGGTTATTTGAAAGAAATATGACATATAATAGTTAGAGAAGTATTATGGGGTTAGTAAGTATGGTTAAAGTTTTAAGTGGTGATGGTACGTTTAACATCCATGTTACCAAATGGGTAAGATGAGTGTATTAATGATATTACATAAGAATATCATGTTAATAAACATTGGGATAAGATTATGATTGTAAAGTTATTGTGTTGGATAAATGACTTGCTAAGGTCATTGTATGTTTAGATAAAGAACAATCAAATGATACTAAAAAGGGAATATAGTGAGAAGTTAGATTGAGTTCATAGTTCATGAATGCACAATATACATGAAGGTGAATATGAAATTTTGGTTAAGAATAAACATTTAGTGAATGATTGTTCAGTTTCGATATATGAATAGTAGTGAGACTATATTTAAATTAAGAAATTGATTGTTCAAGGAACCAATCTACAAGATCTTACGAAAGATCAAAGATCAACCATTTGTGTAGTGGCCCAAGAAGATGGGTAATAACCCTAAAAAGAGGGATAATGCGGTGCGATGCACATTCCACAAGGGAGTCGGCCACAGAATAGAAAACTGCAAAGCTTTAAAATCTCATCTGGAGGAGCTGGCCCAGGTCGGGCATCTGAATGAGTGCATAGACAAGACAACTGACAAGGTTGCAGCCAACGGTGACCAAAATCCAAATAACATCCTAGATGATGACATGGGACAAGATTTCATAGTAATCTACGAGGCCTTTGACCTCAAGAAGATTCAAGGGAATGTTGTTCAGATGGAACTTAAGAAAGTTACGACCATTATGGAGGCCTCCCAAATTGATCGAGCCAAAATCCATACTGGAAAGTGTCGACGACCAGAGGACGTTGACTACAACAAACACATCATCTTCACTGAGGAAGACTTAATTGGGGTAAATAACCGCACCACGATGCACTCGTAATCACCCTTAGGATTGCAAATTGTGACATTAACAAACTACTGATGGATGAAGGAAGATCGTTCGATGTACCTAGAGCTCTTTCATAAATTGAATTTTAACTTAACCGATATCAAGGAGGCAATTGTTCCATTAGTCGGCTTCGCGAGGAAGATCACAATGATGTTGGGGTAGATAGTCCTATCGGTTAGGGTAGGGAATATTTTAAATTGATTGAATTCCTGGTGGTAGACATAGACTCGCCCTACCATACCATTCTACGTAGAGGATGGATTCATGCAATGAGAGTCATACCATCGACCTACAACCAGAAGCTCAAGTGCATCACAAATTGGGAGGTAGTGGAAATTCTGGGCGATGAGGCTACCACTAGGAAATGCTTCATCGCGGCCATTCGACCCCAAAGGGAAAAGAAAAAAAAAAGAATCCTCTTCCGAGGAAGCCTAGGATTGGGATCACGAAAAGAAGGAGCTGATAACCTTTTTGAAGAGGAACTTGGACGGTTCGCTTGGGAGCCCTATGACCTTCCAAGGATTGATCCCGAGGTAGCCTGCCACCTTCTTCATGTGGACTCGACTTTCAAATAAATCAATGGAAAGTGATGTATGAAAACTTCTGGATGTAGTGTCCATTAGGGAAGTTTAATTACCCAAGTGGCGCTCAAATCAAGTGGTGATGCAAAATAATATCGACAACTAGAGAGTTTGCATGGACTTTACTAATCTAAAAAAAAAAGCATGCCCTAAAGACAACTTCCTTCTGTTGAAGATTAATCATCTAGTCGATGCTATGGAAACACATGAACGAATGTGCTTCTTGTATGCCTATTCAGGGTATCATCAGATTTCATTGTTGGCCCCCAACCAATACAAGACGTCATTCATCATCCCAATTGGTTTGTACTAATACGATGTCATGCCATTTGGCCTTAAAATATTGGGGCCACATATCAAAGGTTAGTCACTATTGTGGGCTAAATTATTCATGCCATGTGGACCTACTATATTGTGACATTTGTCCCCATGAATATACACCTTACCGCTTTATTTATACTTGGTCGGCTTCAGAATAACTTGGTAAGCATACCGCCCAACCAACTTAAGAAGATGAACCATCAGGAAGAAGAAAAGTCATTCACATGGGAATTATCAAGAGACATGCAATACGTGCCTTAGAAGACCAATAGTCTCATTCATTATGTACTGGTCTAAATGCGTGGATATATAAAGGTAATCCGCACCTTGTTTTATGAACTAGTATAAACATTTCCTTTCCCTTAGCTTAAGGGACAAGTCTAACACACCCACGCAAGACTATTTAAATTCTATGTAACCACCTTCAGTAGTATTACCATAACAGTGGATGTAGGCTTTTCCTAAGTTGAAACACTTTAAAAATCTCTGGTGTTCATATTATTTTCATTTACAGTATTCAACTAATTATCTGTGATTACAAAATTTGTGATTATTAGCTAAGATAAAGTATCTATCGATTTTGGACATTAACAGATTAGCGCTGTTTATGGGAACGATTGTTGGTCTTCGTTCTCTTACCATCCTATTCACTCCTCCCCCTAGAAAGTTTTCTATGAAATGACAAACATTCCTTAGAGCAACCATGCAGTTGTAGGCAACCCTTTAGATTTATCTGCTCCTCCTAGTTTTGCGAATCTTCAAGGAATTTTACTCAATCTTGTAAAAGGGAAGCAAGCCATGCAAGAGTCAGTTAGGCAATTAGCTCAAACGTTGCAAGACAAGTCCATTATTTCACCATCCCGGAGGAATATGCCACCTATTCCCACCAAAAATGAGAGAAGTAGCTACTCCAGGTATTTTTGTGATAGATCCTACCACTCGAGGGAAACATCATCGTTCTGATCTACTGATTACTATAATGGTCAGTTTTTAACTTTTGAATGGCTAAGCTTCTTAAAACGTGTAAGTAAGACATATGATTTTGATTGCCTAGGTCCTTGAGCAACTAAAGGTTATCATAGAGAGCCAGTTCGATCCCGTGAGTATAGGGAAGGGTCAGTTAGGTTCATGGATGGCATCAGAAGATCTGTGCATGCCGAGCAGACTTCTTAGGAAAATAGCTCAATACAGGTGCATAGTAAATTCACCAATTCCGCCTCAGCCAAGTTTAAACCAGAGGATCACAATTGGAAGGGATCCATACATAGATTGGAATATCGTTTGGGGGAAAAGGCGAAGACTAAGAATCCTTTACAGAGGAGTTTTGTGAGAGAATCTTCGTTCATCCAGGCTATTATGGATTACCCCACACCTTTTAAATTCAAATTGTATGTGTCCACACCTAAATATGATGGTAAAACTGATCCTGCCCTACATGTTGAATAATACCAAGATGCTACTGAAATTATTTTATTCTCGACGAGATGAGATGCAGAGCTTTTTCAAGTACTATCACTGGTCAAACTCAAATTTGGTACAATAATTTACCCCAAGGATAGATTGCCAATTTTGATCTGCTCGTCAACTTATTCATCAACAATTTCTACTTTGGGGCCAAGCCAGTCAAGAGAGAAGCCCATTTTGTCAGTGTCCTCTAGCAATTAGGAGAAACTGCTAGGGAATATATCACTCGTTTCAATAATGAGAAACTGATAGTTATTGACTACGAAGAAAAAATGGCAAGCATAGCTTTAATGAGCGAACTGCTTCCTAAAAATTTATACTATGTGTTGGTAAAGGAACCTCCAAAAACCATGATTGAATTGTTGGCAAAAGATGGTTAGATTATGAACGTCGAAAAGGCTATGGCTGCTAAGCAAACTCTCGGGGCAAAATATGATGGCTATAAGAGTTTTGAGAAGAAAGAGGAAAAAGATAAGAAATTTGAGAAACCTAAAAAGCATAAGGAATATACTCCTCTCACTATAGGTGTGAACCATATTCTAGATGAAATTAGGGGTAGTAAAGATTTGAAATGGCCCGATAAACTGAAATCACCGCCCAATCGGAGAGATAAGTCCAAGTATTGTGACTTTCATAAAGATTACGGACATATCAGTGATAGTTGTATTGCCTCGAAGAATGATATTGATTCTCTCATTCGTCGAGGAAAATTGACTAAATTTATTGACCGGACTGAAGGTCAGGACACCAGAAGATGGTCAGAATCCTATTGCAAAAACAAAGATGACATGAAGAGAGGTTAAGATAATGATTCTGAAGATGACCCCAACTTGTCGAAGAAACCTAGGGAGACCGAACTTGATGTAGGCATTGTATATTTTGGTTGTCATTTCATTGCAGGAAGGGATGCTGGAGGTGGGGATGAAATAGCTGTGAGAAAGGCTTATTTAAATGAGGCCAAAGCTTGCTTTTATATTAGGCAAGTTGATTTAACAGACAAGGTGAACAAAGATAAGCTAGTCATCTGCATTTCCAAAAATGACTTGTCGGGAGTTTTGTAGCCTCATGACGACCTTTTACTCATTACTTGTTGGGTACATCATGCCAGGGTAATAAGAATTATCGTAGATAATGGTAGCTCGGTTGATGTCATGCTCAATAATTGCTTTCATAGCCTGGGACTGAGAGATAGCAAACTGGAACCTTACCGTCGGACTTTAATGAGTTTTTTAGAGCAAAGTTGTATCCTTTAGGGACTATCAAGCTAGAACGACACTTGGCCAGTAGCAGAATAGAAAATATTTGCCTTTTCATCCCGGATAAGAACGTTCCTTCAGCTTATAATATAATCCTCGGTAGAGTCGAATTAAAGAACTTTGAAGTAGTGGCATCCACAGTTCATCAATATATTAATTTCTCAACTAACTATGGGGTCGGCATGGTAAAGGGAAATCAGAAAGAGGCCAAAGAGTGTTACTATACTTTTACCGACCAACAAGAAGTTCAGAAGAGCACCACTACCTACCAAATTGACACTCTAGACAGACGCAAAGAAGACGATTTAGTCAAATGACAAGTTATGGAAGCTATAAAAACCATTGTGCTAGATGATGAAAAGCCAGAAAGAACCACCCAGATTATCTGAAACCTAACAACTTCCCTTAAATATGAATTAATTGCATTCCTTAGAGAGCAAAAGAACGCGTTCGCATGGATCCATGAGGATATGCCAGGAATTGACCCTAATTTCATATGTTATGAGCTCAACATCAATAAAGATGCTAAGTCAATTAAGTAAAAACACATGGTATTCAGTCTCGAGAAGAATATGGATATCCAAGAGAAAGTTGACAAATTGCAGAAATCCCATTTCATTGAAATGTTAAGTATCCTAGCTAGTTGGCCAACGTAGTAATGGTAAAAAAAAGAATGGCAAATGGAGAATGTGTGTGAATTTTATCGACCTCAATAAAGCATACCTAAAAGATCATTTTCCTTTACCAAGGATTGATCAATTGGTAGATGCAGCAGTGGGTCACGAATTGTTGAGCTTCATGGACGCCTATTCTGGTTACAACCATATTAAAATAAAATCGGAGGATAAAGAAAGCACGTCCTTTATAACCAACCGAGGTACTTACTGCTACAACGTTAAGCCTTTTGGGCTTAAAAATACTGGAGCAACATACCAAAGTCTGGTGAATAAAGTTCTTTGAAGAGAAAAATGGAACGAACGTGGAAGTATATGTATATGACACGCTTACCAAGAGTAGGGTAGTTGTTGACCACAATAAAGACCCGAGTCAAACATTTGATCATCTAGAAAAACATCAAATGAAGCTAAATTCGACCAAATGTGTGTTCGGCGTACATAAAGGAATGTTCCTTGGCTTCATCATGAATCAAAGGGGCTTCGAAGCTAACCCGAATAAAATAAAGGCACTAATTGATAAGTAATCTCCTACATGCAAGAACGATGTGCAGAAATTAACTGGAAGAGTGACTGCCCTCAATCGATTTTTGTCCAAAGCTACTAATAAGTGCCTACCATTCTTTAAAGTACTCAAAAATACCTTTGAATGAAAAGAAGAGTGCAAAAATACATTTTAGGAGATAAAGAAGTACCCGGGGTCCCCATCACTGCTCTTCCGACTAGTTTTAGGAGAAAAATTGTATCTCTATTTGGTTGTTTCAGAATCACCCATTAGCTCAGAGTTAATCGGGTTAGAAGATGGAGTCTAAAAGTCAGTGTATTACACAAGCAAGGCATTCAGAGGACTGAAGTCATGTATCCCCGCCTAAAAAAGCTATCCCTTGCCCTTATTGAAGCTTCAAAGAGGATGAAACCCTATTTTCAAGCACACACCATTATGGTTTACAAGTATTTACCCCTGCGCCAGGCACTGCAGAAGCTAGAAAAATTAAGAAGATTGATGTCCTAGGTAGTTGAGTTAGGAGAATATGAAATCCTTTATGAGCCAAGGACAACGCTAAAAGGACAAGTCGTAACTAACTTAATTGCAGAATTCACGTATCCAGAGGCGAGCATTACTTCAAATTATCCTACCGAGCACACTTCCTTGAAAGAAAACTCTGCTCCAAACCAAACTGAAAAGTTTATCAACCAACCTGAAATGTTAGCTGCCAAGGAGATGGCTTAAAGATATGGTGAACAGAGCAAGAAAATATTCTATTAAGGAGTATTGTTTGAGAAAAGCTTCAATAGTGACATTCCAGTTTGAAAGTTGTACATATATGGATCATCATGTGCGACTGAAAGTGAAGGAACACTTTAGACGAAATGGATATGGAGTATGCACTTTGTTTTTATTTCCAAGCCACCAATAATGAAGCAGCGTACGAAGCATTGATCACGGGATTAGATCTAAACTTATCATTAGGAGTCGAGCACGTTGTGGCACATAGTTATTCTTGGCTCATTATTAACCATTTGCTTTAACTATATGGAGTAAAGGGGGATCTCATGATCAGGTACTGTCCAAAACCATGGAAGTCATCTCTGAGTTTTCTGGAATAAAAATGGTGATAATCCCAAGGATAGACAATCCCCAAGCAGATGAACTTGCTCGGCTAGCCTCAGCGACTAGGACAGAACTCAGGAGAACCATCCTTGTGAAAATTGTTGCACTCAAGAGCGTAGATGTTGAAGCTATGGTCAGCCTTATTGCGATGGATTTTAGACCTTCATGGATGGATCCTATCAAAGATTACATTAATAAATGTATATTATCTGTTGATCCAAAAGAAGCCAAGAAGTTAAGATTCAAGGCAACTAATTATGTGTTAGAGTAAGGAGTCATGTATAAGAGAGGATACACGGTTTTATTTCTTTGTTATGTTCACCCATCCGAGGTACCAGAGTTGATTAGAAAAGTAGATGAAGGTTCCTATGGGGCTCATTTAACTAGTTGATCATTGTTACGTAGGATAGTTATACAGGGATACTACTCGCCCACTATGAGAGCAGATTGCATTTACTTTGCAAAGAAGTGTGATAAATGTCAGAAGTTTTCTACGATTTATAAAAGATTGGGGGTTATCTTAACTCCAATGTCTTCCCTTTGGCCTTTTGTTATTTGGGGAATTAATTTGGTTAACCCATTGCTAAGGACTAAAGGACGGTTTAAATACCTAGTGGTTACCGTGGATTACTTCACCAAATGGGTCGAAGCTGAGCTACTGGTTGAGATGCCTTACGAAAGAGTTTTCTAATTCATATAGAAACATATTATATGCATGTATGGAATTCCATATGACTTCATCACTGACCATGGCACTCAGTTTGACAATGAGGAGTTTAAAAAGTACTGCATTTTATCCAAGATCCAAAAACTTCACTCTGCCCCTAGACATTTACAGTGCAATGGCCAAACAGATATTACCAATAAAATCATACTTAATGGGATGAAAAAGAGGTTGAATGAGGCAAAGGGAAACTGAATAAATGAATTACACAGTGTTCTTCAGGCATATAAAACTATGCCAATGATATCCACTAGTGAGACTCCATACATGCTTTCTTTTGGAATAGAAGTTATGGTAGCAACCTAGGTATGTCTATTGACTCATAGGGTGTAGAACTTTGATTCTCCCAAAATTAATCTCATGAGTAAATTGGATCTAGACATGATTGAAGAAGTCAGAGAGGATGCTTCACTTCGAATGGATGTTTATCAATAAAGAACTGTTAGATTCTGCAACAGGAGGGCGTAGCCAACCAACCTAAAAGAATGAGACTATGTCCTTAAGAAGGGAAATAAGTTGGAACAAAACTAGCATGATCCTTACCACATCTTGGCAGTCATCCAACCAGGCACCTATCATTTGGAAACACTTGAAGGGGAAGAATTTAAGAATCCATGGAACGTCGACCACCTCATAAAGTGTTATTAGTAATTTGATTTGATGTAATCATTTCATCCAATTTAATAAAGTTATGATTTCCTACCAATTATGCTTCCTTTTTATGTTTTTTGGGGGATATGGTGATGATATACATACACCACCAATTAACAAACTTTTCCAACTTCAAAATTCAAACCTTTTCAACTTCAAAATTTTTTAGAAATTTCATTTAGATTTTATGTATGACCTCGTCTTTGACAGGTCGCTAATAAGAAGTCCTTAAAACTTCATGTATGACTCAAATTCAAGAACATGGAATTTTACCCGACCAAGTTAAATTCAAGGCAGACCTACATTCCTAATACACTTGGTCTCCACTGGTAACTAATGTAAACACTTAGTTATAAAAACATTTAACCTGAGTGCATTAGTGGAACCTAAGGCCCTATAACTCAAGTGCATATCTTGATCAAAGCAGTTAAGCAGGTTAGTGGGTTGCATAGTCAATACACTAAGTACAAAGCCTAATTATGGACTAAAGACTAAAATACATAGATGAACATGTATGCTACCAAACAGTCTTTTCATTTCATCAACAGTTCATATAATTATAAAAAAATCAAGAAAAATAGTTCATTCTACTGGGCGTTTTCCTTCATCTTTGCTTATCCTAATATGAGGATCATCAAGAGTGTTGGGTAAAGTTGTAACTCTAAAATATCTTGGACTATTACGACTGCTGCTGCTCGATCAGTCCAACAGATGAGGGGGACAAATGTATTCCTCTTCACCTTGAAGTCCATAATCCCCAAGTATTTTTATACTAAGCTCTGGGGAATGGCGTCGCTTGGAATCCATTCGGAATCAATCTTTAATGGAGGGTCAGGATAATCCATCATGAATGGGTTATGCCAATACCATAAGTCACTTTTGTCTTCTATCTTTAGCACTCCCAACACATTCCACTAACCCCATTTATATCCTTCCCGACGATCTTGCTCCGTCTGATCGTCTAGGTGAGTTAATGCTTCATCTACAATATACACCATGTTGAAAGGAAGAAAACCAAAAACTGGGAGAAAAAGGAAAGAAAGCTCACGCAGTTTAAGAAGAAATGACAAAGATCAAACAACAAAAGCAAAGAAAAACTCTAGAAGAAAGATAAATGTTAAGTGCAGAGTTTGTTGATGGAGAGAAAATGGGGGGAAAACTCTATCCTTTTATAATTTCACCTCATAAATAGAAATATAATGATTACCTAAACCAACGATAAAATCCTTGACAGACACATGATTCCCAAATATGCAAAAAGATCAACATACCCTTTGGCAGTTCACTATTTTTCAAATTATTCAAAACAAATGTCATTGCCTGCTAAACTGGTGAAACATTTATAAGTACAGAAGCTTGACTGCCGACCATCGCCATATAATAGAGACGAGCAACTTTTTAGAACCAATACTCCATCCTCTCAACAAAACATAAAGCATGGAACATTGGGGGCTATTGTTATGGTCCAAATTATTCATGCCACGTGAACCTATTATATTGTGACACATCTCCTCATGAATATACACCTCAACGCTTAATTTATACTTGGTCGGCGTATCAGCCGTCCAGCTTAAGAAGATGAACCATGAGGAAGAAGAAAAGTCATTCACATAGGAATTATCGAGAGACATGCCAATTTTAGACAGCAACAGTTACTAAAATATTCAAGCAACAGATGGGCGAAGCCATAGAAGTTTACACTAACAACATGCCAGTAAAAAGCAAGGACAAAGGCAACCCCGACGATGCCCTTCGTGCTAAACTTGACCTGACGGATGAATGAAGAGAGCAATCTATGATCAAGCTGGCCTCAGTTCAACAATAACTGGCAAGGTGGTACAACAAAAGGGTTAATATAAATAATTTCTAGGTAGGATACTACGTTCTAAGGAAAGTTCTTGGCAGTGCTATAAGACCGTAAGATGGAAAACTAGGGCCCAACTGGGAGGGACCTTTCAAGGTGGACATAGATGATCTTCAAGGAGATTATCACTTGGAAACAATGGAGGGAAGAGAGATACCAAGGACATGGAATGCCATCAACCTAAAGAAGTTCTACTTCTAGACTTATTATATCTCAACACACTTAGTTTATGCAAATTTATATTTTTGAAACTTATGTTGCTCCAAGTTTTTATTTTGCATTATGAATGAATAAATGCCCTTTTATTTCAATGTCTAGACTATCTCATTTTCATGCATCGTTTCCAAGCAACACGTCCTCATTTTTGGGTGTCGAGCAGGATTTCAATGGATTACAGTAAGTTATTCAGCTTACTTCAATCAAGGAAGTTCCTCGCACTGAATAGGATTCAAAGTTAATTACATTAAGCTATTCAATTTACTTCAATTAGGGAACATCCTCAGGCCCTTGCGATTCGATTATAATAAGTTGTTCAGTTTATTTTAATGAAGTAAAAGGTTCCACGGGTCTTTGTTATTTTGAAACACAAACAAACTCACGAGATTCCCATACAATAACAAAAATCCCTACGGGGAATCTCTAGGGAAAAAGACAACTTCGGTTGGTCTGAAAAATCCTGAACGGGTGGATGGACAATTAATCAGGTGCATTTATGCCATCGTATTTCCTAGGTCTAAGGGGAAGTGACGACACGACCTAAAATGTAAGGAAGATGGAATAACACATGCAAAGGCATATTGGAATGAAAAAATGAGCCAACGATTGACATTAACCTAACTTATTCGACGAAGGCCCAAAGTACAAAACATAGCAATTACACATTCAAATTACAAGAAATCTACAACGGATTATGGTCGGCGAGATAAAAACTATTTTATTTCCCTTCTCCAACCATCATCCGAATTGCGAGAAAACTCATCCTCACTGCCAGAATCCACCTCGACGTCATTAAGAAGTTGACGAAGGATAGCATCCAAGGGAATCCACTTCTCGTCTTTCCCAAATAGAGGTCGATGATATGTTGGGCAATCCACCTGGTATATACACTGTAAAAACCCGCAATTTGTAATTTTGTATTTTTAAATTAATTCGGATTTTTAGGGCAAAATAAATTTTTGGAATTTATAAAGTTTTAGTAATTCAAAAGGTTGAGTTTTAATATTGAAAAGTTTGATTTTAATCGAAATTAAAACCGGAGTCAAAATGAAAAAACTTTTGTCAAGATTTTGTGTCATGACTAATGGGCAAACTTTATTTTTAGTTAAATAGAATTAAACTAGGCGAACTGGGATTTTTCGTCAGGGGCGAATCAATTCGGCTTATGGCAGAAGTGGCGAGAAGGTTAGGGTTAATTAAAGTCCTATTGTTAGTCCAACTCTTAAAGCCTTTAATTGTCACACTAATTTGTAGATGGACTTTTCAAATCACTTTTTCACAAAGTTTTTCACTAGAGAACACTTACAAATTATTTTCCTCTCATCTACAAACATCATCATCCAACTTAATCAAGGTTTTGGCACAAGATTTGAAGGTTTAATTGGGGTATAGTCAAGATTGTTCAAGAATGACTCTTTACTAATTTTTCGAGAGGAATCCAACTGTATTACCAAATTTTCTTCATCTCAATCACAGATATGAATAATCTATTCCCTTCCTTTATTATTATGCGTTTTAAGTGTTGCCTAAACCCATAATTGCACGTTTTACTTCAAATCAATTAGCAACTTAATTAGAGAAAGTGGACACTAAATTTTGGGAGTGTTTTTATGAAACTTTTAAATATGAATAAAACTTTGAAACCCTTGGGTGCGTACGTGAGATTATTGGGGTTTTATTCATATATTTATTTATGGAGTCAGTTCGAGATTATTCAGTTTTATATTATTGGAGATTGGATTATTATTTGGAGTTTTAGCATGGGTTATTATCTTTTGGGATTAATTCAATCATTAATCTTATGGATTGTTTTATTTATGTCTCACGTTTGTCTCATGCTAAGAATGGTATATTATTTACTCGCGCCCGACTTAGTTTTGGTGATAGTCAATGCCAGAATTTAGCGGGGTGTTACATATACCACAACTGAGACTCCTTGGGTTCTTTGAGAACATTAAGGGCGTTCAACCACCCATGCTTGTATGTTACGTCCTGATCCTCCTGTTACCTGGTGGTGTATCATGCAAGCCTTCATCATAGCCTGCCGACCATGCAACCCGAGGACCCATTATGAACAAGTACTTCAGCTTGTTTAAGTCACTCAGCAACCCATAATGATGACGCTCTTCCTCTTAGAATCTCCCTCTGATTTAGAGAGATTTTTATTCAAAGCATCGTTCTCCGACTGAACTAGCTCGCCAACTTTGCCCACATCCTTGCTCTCTGCAAGCTGGGCATTAAGGTCGGCTATATCCTTCTGCATCAAGGAGTTCACTTCCTCCAAGTCTTGGAGATCGTCCTTAAACTTTACGACCAGTGTAGACAGGTCCTTGTATGCTTTGGTTCCCGCTTTTAATGTCTTGTAGGCCTTTAAAAATACATGATGATATTGCTCGCTCTCATTTAGACCAAGAAACTTATTAAGATTCTTAGAAGAGAAAACATCCTCGACAACAAGATCAAAGCAATAAAGAGAATAAAAAATAAAGGGAAAATTAGTAAAGGGAAAGAGTCATTTTTCAATAACAACCAAAAAGATATCCCAATCCACTACAACCAAGGAAAAGAGAATTACAATATTTGAATGAGAATAAAAGAGAAAAGGCCTAAGTGATTAGGCATAAATTCTTCATATTTATCCCTGTAATTTAGCGGCTTTTATCACCTCGTACGATGTAAATTATGTTGATTTATCTCATATACTTGCTACTGACATCTTCCATCGAGCGCATCAAATTTTGGGTATTTCGTCTACATTTTTCAGGTATTTTATACAAGTGATGAAAAGAGAAAACTCAAACTCAAGAAAGAAACAAGTGAAGGAAAGTCAAGGGCAAATCAGTAACTTTACACCAGGAATTCAGACACGGAACCTGAAGCAAAGTTGAAGACCTCAAGCCCACAAACATGTAAGAATGAATGGCATTCGAATTCGAGTCCCGGATAAAAAGTTATGAGCGTTTGAAGTTGAGAATAAATCAAGAAGAAAATGGAAGAAAAATATAAAGTGCCAAAATGAACTGATGGAATATCCATCTCAGTCGGACTGATCCCAGACACTGGAATGCCCAATCGAATCGATGAATAAGAACCCGAATCGATCCCCTATTCTATTTTATACCGGACTGATTCTCCCATTAACGAAGGAGATACCAGACTGGTTCGGCGGACGAAATTTGTAATTTTCTTTTCTCTTAAACAGAGTTTTGTATGGTACAAACACTTAATATAAGGTGATGTATTTATTTCTTTGTCATACCAGAGATTAGAAGGGTTGTTTTTATTAGTTTTGAGGAGTTCTTGAAGCCAAGATCCGTAAGATTCATATTGTTCAACTTTTATTCATCATTTTGGATTAAATTCAAGGCTTTTTTCATTCCAAGTAATATCTTCTTCGTTGCTTTCAATTGCTCTCATATTTTTAGCTGGAGATTTATTATTTTTTGGTTAGTATTCTCCCTTGCATGTTAAATCACACTTTTCACATAATTATGATTCCATGCAACATATATTTCTTGATATAACAAAGTTACACAATGTCCGGCTAGATTTTCGAGGGTTGGAATGCATGAACCCAACCCTAAATAGTTCGCATGGGTAAAAAAGCATGTTCTTGAAATAAATGGTTAATTGAAACACATCGGTTCATTAGTACAAACATTATAGGACTTTTAACCTCGCTTGCCCTAGGTAACTGGGGTGTTTAAGACTGCGATGCGCGTATTAATCAATTGACTTTGTACGTTGTTTATATTCTTAATTATGTATGATGCGGGCTCGTACCCTCATATATATAATGCTTGAGTTAAATAATGTCGTTGTTTTAATTAATTTTTTAATTCGAGACTAGTTTTCATATCCAATGACCTCAGTAGGGGTTGGGGGATTTTATTCCGACCTTATTTATCATTTATATTCATTAATTCATAGTTAGTTAATTCTTGCTTGATTAGTTAATTTAGTTTAATTTTACTTGTTTACCTAGCAGTAATTCATACCCTCATTCCAAAAAATCATATTTTCTTATTCTTCTTACAAGTCAAACCTTTAGGTTAGTCATCTTTTCCCTATTCGTCGTCACGATTCTTCGTCTTAGTCCTTGAGATCGATACCTGATTTACCTAGATGTTACTTACGCGACCGGTTTGCACTTGAATTGTAATAAGAATGCACTAGAGACACATTTTGAGTCGCGTCAAGTTTTTGGCGCCGTTTTCGGGGACAGGGTAGACTTTTAGGTTAGGTCGAGTTAATCTAAAATTTGACTCCAATTCTTAAAAAAGCCAAAAAAATCATAAAGTCCAAAACATTAAAAAAATTAGAAAACAAAAAATTATAGCATCTCTCAAAAGCCTTTTATTTAAAATCTTCAACAAACTTCATAATCTACCCCGATCCAAATTCATGAAAATCCTCTAGGAGAGTACAATCCTGATAGCCTACACACCCCAAACGCTCCTCAATTTTGGGTTCCACCTGATACACCGTCGAACTCTATCACAAATCACACTCCGAGCATGTCGAGTGAGGAAATAGAATCAATTGGAGAGAGAGCCATGTCAGATAACGTTAGTTTTGGTACGGCTGAGGGTGAAGTGCCGTATCATCCCATGAAAAAACTCATATATCCCGACCAAACTGTCACTCCGGGATGCATTTTACTTCCGTATAATGAAGGATAATTTAATTTTTGCAATGGGATGATCCAGATTCTTCCCACTTTTCACAGTATGGATTCAGAAAAGCCTTACCTCCACATTCGTGAGTTCGAAGAGGCATGCGACACCTTTAGCGATCAAGCTTGCACACAAGATGTCGTTCGCCTCAAACTTCTTCTTTTCTCCTTGAAGGATAAAGCAAAGACATGGCTATGGTCTTTATCACCGAACTCAATTGGATCATGGAGGGAAATGCAATCCAAATTTCTCTTAAAGTTATTTCCCCAACATCGAACAAATTTCATCCAAGCTCAAATTCAAACATTTCGACAATAAGAAAATGGGCCATTTGATCGATGTTACGAACGTTTCAACGAGATAGTTAGTACATGCCCTCATCATGGTTTTGAGAAGTATCATCTCATATCTTTCTTTCACCAAGGGCTAAGCATATCTTCTAAACAACTTGTTGAGACAATGTGCGAGAGACCATTTTGGGAATTAGATGAACACGATGTATATGCCCACCTTAAGTTTGTTGCCGAGACAACTCAAGCGTGGGACACATCCGATCCTAATGCCCAAAACCGAGTTCAAAAAACATCCACATCTCCTTTTGCGTCCGAAATCTATCATTTAGACAAAGAAGCCGAGTGGAACTATAAATTCAACCAACTTGCTAAACAAATGGAAAACGTTGTCGAATCACAGGAAAGAGAACACCTATATCCACTCAAGAAATGAGATAAAAGGTGTGTGATATTTGTGAGGCGGTCCATCCAACAGATGAATGCCCGACGATACCTGCCTATAAAGTCATGCTCCAAGAGCAAGTGGAATCAGTCAGATAATTTAAGGGAAATTTCAATGCCCCTCACAGGAATCCTTAAAACCCTTTATGGAGGAACCATCCTGGTTTTAGCGATGGGCAACCGAATGTCGTGTTGATTCTAATTCACACGTTTCCCTCCCTCCACCACCACCACCGTATTTTAAACAAGCTCCACATATGTAAGCACCACCTCCTGCGACATATATCAACCCATCTTAGAGAAATTTTGAGGATATCGTTAATCAATTTTTTTAATCTCAAATGGCAACCAATGCTCAAAATACCCACATGTTCGCCGAAATTAATGCAAACATTTCGATATTGCAATCTTCTTTAAGTATCCAAGAGAAGGGTAAGCTTCCGGCGCAAGGCTAAAGACCTCACCAAGGTCAAAATTATGTTAGCCCTACTTCCAACGCTAATCAAGAGCAATGTAGTGTGATAACCATTCTATATAGTGGAAGATTTATAGACTTTTCACCTCCTCCACACGACGAGAAATTCCGAGGTAGTAGTAAAACCACCCACAAGGAGATTTCTCCCGACACGAAAGAGGTCAAAGATGCCTCATTAAGACAGAATGGTAATAGCGATACAATCAATTCCTAGGTAGTAGTAAAACCACTCACAGTTGCGTCGTTCCCCCAACAGTTAGTCCCTCACTCAAAAGGAGTCTCTCAAGATGATGTGTTAGACATCTTTAAGCAAGTAAAGCTGAATTTTCCTTTTCTCGACGTCATAAAGAAAATTCCCGCCTATGCTAAAATCCTTAAGGACTTATTGACGGTGAAAAGAAGGCTAAAGGTAAATAAAAATGTGTTCCTAGCATAAAACATCATCTTAATACTATCAAGCAACCTTCCATCAAAATTCAAAGATCCGGGTGCACCCACCATTTCGTGCATCATGGGGAATAATCGAATTGAGAGAACGCTAATAGATTTAAGGTTGAGTGTTAACATTCTCCCCTATCACATCTATAAGCAATTAGACTTTGGGGAACTTAAGCCCACAACGATGACTCTCCGACTCATAGATCATTCAGTGAAGATACCTCGGGGGGGTTTTAAGGACGTGATCATCCAAGTTGACATTTTCTACTTCCCGATGGATTTTATCACTTGGGACGAGGAGCCATCAGCTTTACCAAGTAATCATATTCCCTTCATCCTTGGCCTCCCATTCTTACCTATGGCTAACGCATTAATTAACACTCGAAATGGGCGAATGCAACTCACGTTCGGGAATATGACTCTTGAAATAAATATCTTCAACATCACAAAGACCAATGGTGATGATGGAGAGTTGCAAGAGACAAATCTCATGGAAGAGACAATACACGAGCTCGATAGGAATCACACGAGTGATCCGATATAGGTATATCTTACTACATCAAGTGAGAGACACTCCTAACATTGATCGAGATAAGAGGGATGCATTCTTAGTGACCACTATTGCGAGAGAGAGAGTGTGTAGATGTGGAGAGCGAAAGAGATCACGATATTGAGCGCGAGAGAGAGGAGTTGGAGATTGTTCGAGTGAGAGTGAACATAAAAAGTAAGCAAGAGAGCCAAGTTGGAGACATGAACCTAGAAATTTTTGAGAAAAAAATTGGGTCGGTGGATGAGAGCCTCACTATTGACGTCCAATCACTATTGGACTCATGTAGTCATGTCGAAGAGAGTGAAAGGAAAAATAGGATAAAAGACGTTCTTCTTCGTGACCATCCACACGTGCCACTTGAGTCCTCGGATGCGATAGAGGAGAGGACTCGAGTCTCGTCTGACTTAGAGCCCAACCCAAGCATTCTCGAAGTTAAGAAAGATCTAGGCATTCTCAAAGTTATGGATTTCATCAACATCATACGTCGTAGTGTAGCCTTGCGCGAAGCATTCCTCTTTAATGTCAGGGACCTTATTGGTCAACTTTGTGACCTCTCCAACAAGCTTCTCTTTCTCCATGGCTAGAAGTTTGTTAGTTATAGTCAGCGAGGCCATCGCCTCAATAGTGATCTTCCTGTCTTGCTCAAAGGCCTTTCAGGCATTAACTAAGTCCCGTTAGGACTTCTTCATATCCCCAGTCAGCACTTTGTTCTTCTTTACGTAATAGGCACGACCATCTAAAAAGAGTGGAAAAATCTACCATAAATTGCAAAACAGGAAATAAGTAAATATTAAAAAACACCACAGATTTAAATGACATGACAAAGAAAGAATGGAACGCTTACCAAGGCAAGATCTTGGGTAAATCATAAAGAAAGTTGGTCGGGACCCTGCCTTATCAAGCGCTCGTGGACGACAGTAAGCACTGCCCCTTCAACAAACTACAGGCGAGATATGGATTGAGGGCCACACTATTGGCGTGAGAAGTACTAGTGTATCTCTCGAGATATGATGAAATCTTCCTTTGGGCCTCAAAGGCCTTCTTTTTCTTCTCTTCCTCTCTCCTCTTCTCCTTCCCTTTCCTCTTTTTTTCTTCTTATTTTCTCTCTTTGACCCCTGTTCTTAGGCTACCAGTTCTGGGGCAATCCCCATCTGAATTTTTCAGATCCTTGACCCTGGCAGTAAGGAGCATCTGATCATCCTTATCACTATCATCAAGAAAAACCCTCCTCCTGGGGGAGCCATTTGATCTCTTTCTTCTTCTTCTCAAAAGTAAGATTCAACATCTATCGGCTCACTTGAACAGGAAGTTTTCTTATCCAGAGGAGTGATCTCTGGGATCTCATCCACTAATCGAGCAATAACGTTGGAAGTGGTGTTGGTATACTCAAAAAGATAGGCAGCCGACTGAGGATGTTCACTATCAGACAGTCTATGCATGATTCTCCAAACCTTCAAAAGGTCATCAACCTTTATATGTTAGAGAGATGGTTCCTTGTTTTTAGCTCGAGCTGCACAAATATGAGGTATACATACGTCAGCAAGCAGAACAAGTGACAAAAATAAAAACTTATCAATGAAAACAAAAAACAAATAGCAACCTATAGAATCTTCCCCTAGTTAGGGCACAAAGGCCCAATGTGTTTCTTGCCCTTCGAAAGGGGAAGATGTTTCTACTTCTTGGAAATAAAACCGTGATCCTAATATCCGTTGTTAGAATCAGGTAGGTACATAACCAAAATTTTGTTAGCCTTCATCAGTTTCAAGTCCAGAAGACCATTAGTGGTGTGCGACCAGATGTAGCAGAACTTAGTTTTTGGGACCCCCAATTTGTTCCCATAAAGCTCGTTGATCCTGTATACCCCATTCACTATTTTCTAAGTATTGGGGGCATACTAGGCAGGAACAAATTCAAAGTAAATAAAAAATTCTAAAAATAATCGGTTCGAGGGAACCATCATGCCCCTTGGGACAACTGTAAGGGTGTGAACCTAATGCCTCTCGTCCATATCCCATACATCTTTAGGCAAGGGGGAACAGTCGATTTCAACCCAAGCAGGATTGGAGTACATTTTTTTAAACTCCCCAACACTTTTGTCGTGAAGAGTCGCCATTGATGGAAGAATTCAAACAACAAAGAGCATAGAGAAAAAATTGTGAACAAAGGAAGCAAGAAAGATGGACTTACAAAGAAAAGATAATGCGAAGAAGATCTAAAGGAATGGAAAGAATAAAGGAAGCTCTTTGTGACTTTGCGAGGAATAAAATTCAGAACTACAGAATTGATGGTTTAAAGTGGCAGAGCTCAATTTAAAACCTCATTCATAATCATCGGGTACAACCGTCGAGGAGGATTTTTAGCGCTTCAAGTCACACTTTGTACCAGTGTACCCCCACTCCTTAAGCTTTATTACAAGTCTTCCATGTTGACCACTATCAACTTTGCTCAAACGAGCGTACCCTCAGCACTTCATAGATATTATAAAACTACCATGCTAGTTTCAACAGCATTAAGCCTTGGGTTTATAACAGGGATAAAATCTACTGGACCAAAAAGTCTCATCCCAGAAATTTTAGGGGCAATTGTGGGGGCTAAAATAATTCACTAGGCCCAGTTATAAAGTTGGTCGACCAACCCACTATGATACAGGGACTTCCCGTCCAGACTCAAATAACCAATTTCACATGTGTATTTAACACATGCTTAAATACATTATGATAAGATCAAATCAATTACCAACAATCTCAGAGAGATATAAAGGAATACCTTACGAGCTATACTCAAGCAGGAAGAGTCACGTGCACAATTTAACCTCTTGAACATTACTATAAATGTAAGCCCTCACCCTGGGGTCAAGGGGAAGAAACTTTGAAATCTTGAGAGATACACTAATAAAAAAACAGTAAGCACTCCTTGGACGCAGGAAATTTGTCAAACCACGTATATTGTGTGTTGTGTGTGTGATTGATTTACTTTCTTCATTTGCTTACTTTAGTGGGATTATTTATGCACTCACACGAAGCATGACAGGTAGTTTGTTATACCACGCGTCTAGTCGAACCAATATATGCTTTAGTATAGCAGTTTTTGATCACTAACAATCGTGTCACAAAGATTCCCCTGTAATAATCGTTAAGCGAATAATCAAGTATGTTAGTGGGGCAACGAACTTTTATATTTAGTACCCTTGAAGTACCAATACTGCGTTGTCAGCTGATTTCGACGCCGATTATGTAAGAGATGTTGACAGGTAGTAATATTACCTCTGGTGGTTGCTCCCACTTAGTAAGTTGTTTAGTTTCTTGGCGTGCCACGAAGAAAAAATATTTTTGATACAATCATTTATATTCTATTAGATGATATCCTTTTTCATATATTTTATGTCAAATGACTGATTTTATCCTTTTTCCTTTTGTTTGGGATTATGATCCGTGCTTCATGAGATGGATCTGATGAAACACCTAAATTAGGAGGACTTTTCTAGGTTATTATGTGTCCATGCTAATTTTGGAATTTCAATTTTGGATTTCTTTGACAAAACATTTTCTCTTTTTATTAAGGATTACACTCATGACTTTCCTTATCAAATTCAGACCCAATCAAGCTACAAAAAATCAGATAGAAGGGTATGAAGGTAAATATGGCATCTAGTGAATTCACATTCACACTTGCATATTTTACACTTTCATTACATTTTAGGCACCCTTGCATAAAATGAATAAAATTGATTTAAAAGTCTAATATATGCCTCAAAATTGAAATTAGTTTTTTCATTTGCTCAACTCTATTTCCTAATTTACCCATAATTTTTTGGAATTTTTTTAATTTTTAAAATGAATTTTAATTTATTTTTGAATTAACAAAATTGTTTTTTGTATAATATGTTTAAAGAAACACACTTGGGCTTTCTTATTCTTACATTCTGGAGGAGTATTTCCAGCTATTGATAATTAGTTTGATCTAAGGACTAAGATGACTGATCAGTGTTTTGGGTTGGTTGTTCAATGAAATTTATTTACCGGCTAAACCTTTAACAAACAGTTAAGCATATGTTGTAAGCTTCATTTGAGACCGTTGATTTGGGTGGGCGAGATTAGAACTGATCTTGACTATTGATTTCAAACATTGCTACCAATTTCCAGAATATTATCTCAAGTCTTATATAAATTCTCATTATTCTATTAGCTAAAAAAATTTAGGATCATATTAGAGAGATAATATATGGAGTTATATAGAGAGAAAAACGTAGAGAATTAGAGTTTCATTCTCTTAAAAACAAAGAGGAGAAGAAGAAGAAGAAGAAGAAGAAGAAGAAGAAGAAGAAGAAGAAGAAGAAGAAGAAGAAGAAGAAGAAGAAGAAGAAGAAGAGTTATTTACGACTGTTTGATCCATTCTACAACCTCATAGTTATCTTCTCCAGAGATAACATCTTAGGATTTGTGGATCTAAACGTTTAAATTAGTAAACGTTAATAGAAACATTGAATCTGACATTTTTCTCACAAACACAACACATTTTATATATTTTTACCTCTATCAGGAGCGGACCTAAACAACAGGTTTACTAACAGAACACCCCCAAATGATGTAGTTTTGGGGGTGAAATTACATAAAAATCGGGTGAAGTGAGGGTTTTCTTGTAATTTCACCTCCAAAACTACGTCATTTGGGGGTGGTCCGTTAGTAGACCCGTTCTTTGAGTCCGCTCCTAATCATATCCGTCAACATAGAATACAAAACATGATGTATTTTTTAAATGATTTTTTATCCTTTCATGTTTAGGTTTTACTTAGGTTCTTAAATGGATGTAATCTTTGTTTAGATAAATTCATAAATCTTATTTTTAATTCTAGTTTCAGATCTTAAATCTTAATATGTTTGTATATACATATAAATCTCTTATTGTTGACACTAAATCTTTTTAAATCTTTTAAAAAGAGTCGGATATGGATTTGTGTCAAACGTTTTGGTACAAACTGTGTAGTTTTTCTTAGATCTGAAAATAAATGTTGGATCTCTTGTGTTTGGTTAAGATCTGAACGTAAACACAATTTATGAGAGTATAAACTATATGATATAAAATTCTTGCATATCATATATTAGTTATGTTGTAATTTGTTAGAGATCTCTTGTGTATAATCTATTCATTTAGATTTTCTGTAATTTTTTAGTAAACGTCTGTAACAATAAGTGTGTGTGAGTTTTATGTAGCTTTAGTACATACTTTTACTCACCAGGACACACGAGCACAATCACAAGCACTTGAATCCATGGTTGTTATTTATGGTAGAGATTTTCTAGTCGACTTGCTTATAAGAAGAGTATAAGCGTCTAAGATAGAATATGAAAGAGGAAGCCTACAAACCCAAGTATTTCTTGTTGTTTCAAATATATCTTCCATTTCCTTGAAGTTTTCTTCAATTTATTGTACTTTTAATTTATTTATTATTTTTTGTGGATTTAGATTCGTAGTTTGGTAACCACACATGGGATGTTTCCTCCATCAAGGTTTTACCCAGTATAAATCTTGACTTATGACTGATTCTTGCGTGTTTCCTAATTGTCTGGAATTTATGCCTAAACATTAGTAGATTAATTTTGGCAAAATCTTAATTAAATATTTTCAAAGTTAAAAGTTACATAAGTTATTAGTCTTAAGCTTCTTTTAAACAATGTTACATCTTCTAATAATGTTTCATATTCATTTAATAAAAGTGGTTAATCAAAAGAGAAATTAGATATAAACTCATGTTTCAAATAAAATCATAATTTAAACTTTATGTTTAAGGTATCAGTCGGTTTATTCATATATGCCTCAATATTTTCTCATCAAATTTGTAAGACCAAAAACCTTATGTACAAACTCTTTGGTTAAATTTTGAGACAAAACTGTGAAGATTTTTTTTGTACTTAAATTTCACTTTTCATCTTTATTCTTGAGTGCTTTTCCTCTTTTGAGATTTACACACCTTGTGAGAATTTCGAGTGAGACCAAATACGTGAGGACATTATAAGGGTTGATGATGTAGAAAATATTTTATATATATATTTTTCTTTAACTTTAAAAAGTGTGATATTGTAACACCCCGACCCCCGGATTTATGGGTTACCAATGGTCAATCCAGTTCGACCTGAACATTAGGTGTGAAGTACGATGAGATAACCTAGATAATATTGCTAATCTAGTTTTATTTAATTCACATTTTACTTGTTTAGCATGTGATTCCAATTTAATTCAAACTATGTGAGGGTATCGTGAGAAGCGTTCCCTAGATCCAAGCATATAAACCTACTAACGTAAAATAGATGAACACTTACTTGCATAACGCCCTCAAAATATAGAGCTCCACATGACTTGCTATCACAAAGAAGAATGAATGAGACAAATGCCCATTGAGAAAATACAACAATGTAATATATAATCGAACAGAAAAAAAAAGACTCTAATACGTTTACCTACCTTCATATGTAATTACTTTGTATATATATATATATATGCGTGAAACCATTTTATTCCAAAAAATTATTTGTTCCAATTAATTGACCTTAATCTTATAAAGAACCCCATTTTACTTGACTCGACATTTAATTCCCGATTTAACGCATCTGGTTAAATACTTTGAACAAAATACCATTTGCTAAAGAAAAGGCACATCTTTTAGTGAAATTTTTCCATTTACTTAAACCAAATTTACCTTAGTATTTTTCTTGAAAATCACCTGTCAACATATGAAACACCGTGCTAGAAATTACTTATTCTTCGTTGAAAACCTCTCATAAACACATACTTGTGTTAATTATGGGATAAACCTCTTTAGGTAATTAATTACCCACTTAACTACGTCACTTTATCATTCTTTTATTTCATGGAATTAGCTAATTTCTCAAATTACTTTTCCACATTATCCTTCAACCGAAACATTTATCAATTTCATTCAAGTTAGGTTGTCTTTTATTATATTCACCACACAACCAATCTCTTGACATGTTCCATTTTCATTATCTTTTTATCGAAATCCTATAAATATTCGTATACTTTAACGGGCTTTACACCGAGCTCTATGCTACCATATGCTCAGGCTAGTGATTTTGGGTCTTTCACCCCGGGGTTCTAGGCCCTTCTTAATAATTGGCGATCTTATACGAGTCTATATTAATATTTTTTACAATTATCCAATGTCCACATTATTCCACTTTTACTTGCTGAAGCCAAAACCTGATGATCTCACCCAATCTTGTGTTACACTTTGAAAATCACCATTTCTAATCCTTTATACATTTGCATTGATTTTATTCCAATGATGACGTTTATTAAGGACCATTTTGTGTAACACCTTTTTCAACATTTTTATTTCATAAAAATATTCAACTTTACGTAAAATTATCATTTTACCCATTTGTCTCCAAACTTGTCTTTTCCTCTATTTTCAAAAGTGTTATTTCCCAAAAATTTGATTAGGTTACACACACTAACTTTTTAAATATTTTTAACTCATTAACACTTATTCAACACTTTGGAGTAACATGCTTCTCAAGTTGAAAATCTCTTTATTTCATTACTTTCTTCATCAAAGAAATCATTGGCATTTATAAGACTACTTTACAAGGAAACCACAAGTTTCCCCTATCATCACATACAATCTTGAAAGCATACACTTGTCACATTTTTCACACTTATTAACACACTTTAAGAGATGATATTTTTATTTTCCTTATTTCATGTTAAAACTCATTAAGACCTTCACTAAACATGTTTATATACTTGTCATCAAAATACTACAAGTTTCTATACATAAGAAGATGGATTTAAAGTCCATAAATCACATAAAATGAGTTTAACATATGATTTATTCAAGAAATTTCATAATATTTGTAAAATCATGCTTTTCAAGACTAAATACGCATTTTGTTCTCCAAACTTGCACAAATGTCCACTTTCACAAAAATGCCATATTTACAAGAAAACTCCAAGACTTCGTTCATCAGATATCTCAACGGGATAAATATTATTTTTAAAATATTTAATTCCATAAAATATTTAACTCCAAGTTTTCTTGAAATATATCATTTTACTCAAAACCATTAAAATCCTTTGTAAACCCTTTTTCACAAATCGTAAAAAATAATATTATTAAATCATACATACACTCTACTCTTACAAACTCTAACTAGAAGACCAATGCTATGGAAAATAGAGTTCTTAAGCTAAAAGTAGAGTTTTCCACCACATAAATGCTCCAAAAATGGATGGATGAATGTCAAAGAAGATGGAAACCTCTCACCTCCTAAGGTGGACTTAAGGAGTTTGCTTAAATCCACTAAGCTTGCTCCTTGAAATCTCCATGAAAATCCATTCAAGCTCCATAATTTCTTCTACTTTTCTTCTTCAAAACCCTCGAGTAATATCTCCATGAATTTATATCTTGCCTAAAAATGGTGTAGATATGTTTTATGGCCTTAAATATAGTGGGAAAAGGATAAAGTATGGTAGTTTGGGGTTGAGGGGTAGTGGTGCTACGGTGGTAGAAGGTTGTTTGTGGTGGAAGAGGTCTCAAAAGCTAGTGAGAGAGCGAGAGTTTGATTTAGAGTGCCCTAAAATGGGGCAACCCCCATTTAATTACACCTTTAGGGGTTAAATCCCTAAAATGCCTAAGAACACATACCTCGAATTGATCTGTTGTTGTGGGAGCATTACACTTGTCTTAATCCAATGGTCGGGAATTTGACAACACTTTCCAAATTTGCAAAAACTGATTTTTACAGTCTCGTTGGAATGAGAATGGATCTCGTTCGAACGAGAACTACCATGTCATTTGAGCCAAATGGATCTCATTCGAACGTACTTCAAACGAGAGTGGGTTTTCCTAAAAAATGTTTCATTTGATGGTTGTTTGAAGCATCATTCTAAATATGGAAACATCTCGTTCGAATGACCAACACTCGTTCCAATGATATTGGGATATCGCTCAAACCATCTATCAACTCGTTTGAACGACTTAAAACTTTCCAATATTAACTTTAACTCCATTCTAATTCCAATTAATTGCACCAAGGCCACTATATTATTCAAATTTGACCCATAATTAATCTCACAAGGTTTGAAGCTTAATTGTGTCATATAAAGTCACCGAATCATACGGGTAAGGTCAAAGTCACGAGGGCGAGTGTTACATCCTTCCATCCTTAGGAAATTTTGTCCTCGAAATTATCAATCCATGAATTCCTCAAGTTCTCGGGGTTATTAACTTTTATTTTAAATTATAGTAATCTTTAAAGGCTAGGTTATCAAAGTCCTCAATCACCAAGAAGTCATCATACACTACACCAAGAAGGCCAAAATAGCACCCTTCACCTGGCCAGCCTTGTCATGGTCAATGACTGTGATAAAAAAATATTCATTTTTTGTCAAGATCTTTGACCGTGACACGTCTATGACAACATTAAAAAAAATTACCTCTTCAACTTTTCTTTCCAACGTTTCCCCTTCCCTCCTTTATTTCTATCGATTCTCTTTCTCTCTCTCTAACCTGCGATTCTCTCTCTATCAGGTACGTTTCTCTCTATATATATTTCCTTGGTGTGTGTATGTGCGATTTTATGTGTGTGTGCATCAGTGTGTGTGTGTGTGGAAAGTGGGTTAGTGTGTGTGTGTGTGTGTATATGTGTGTGTGTGTGTGTGTGTGTGTGCATGTGTGTGCGTGTGTGTGTTTCAGTGTGTGTGTATGTGTGTTAGTGTATGTTTTAGTGTGTGGGGGGGTCTTTCAATGTGTGTGTGGGGTGGGGTGTGAGGTGGGGGGTGTTTCAATGTGTGTGCATGTTAGTGTGTGTTTCAATGTGTGTGTGTGAGAGTGTGTGTATGTGTTAGTGTGTGTGTTTCAGTGTGTGTGTGTGTATGTGGTAATGTGTGTTTCAGTGTGTGTGTGTATTTGGTATAAATTGAAATTGATATTTATAAATATATATTGGTATTTCTATATTGAAATTGGTATTTGTATATTAAAATTGTGTGTATAGTGTGTATTTAATTTTTGGCATTCAATTCTGAAATTGAAATTTGATTTCTCTCTCTAATTATAGCATCGGTGACCATCTCTCTCTCGACACACATTTCGGTACATCTCTCTCTCTCTCTCTCACTCAGAGAGAGAGAGAGAGAGATTGTTGAATTGTTTGGGATTATTGAATTGTTGTTGATTGGTGGATTTGAATATTTAGATGGCCATTACGTTGGTTGGCCCTAGGATTTGCTAATATATCGCATTATTATTTGCATTATTGTTTTGGATTCTTGAATTTTTATTGACTGATGGATTTGAACATTTAGATGGCCATTGAGTTGGTTGGCCCTAGGAATTTCTAATATATCGCATTATTATTTGCACAATATATAATTTGATGGCCTATAGCCATTGAGTTGGTTGGCCATTGAGTTGGTTAGCCCTAGGAAAATTTAGATGTCCATTGAGTTAGTTGGTTCCCCCTCGTGCATTTACTTTGACAAGTGAGGAAAGGAAGGCGCTTTTAGACACAATATATAATTTGAAGGTTCAATCTAATTTTTCGTCCAACTTGCAAAGGATAGTGAATTATGCTACCCATGATTTACATAAGTGTAAGTCCCACGATTGGCATGTGATCATGCAATTGGTTCCACTTTTGTTTAAGCACTGTTTCTCCAAGCACAAGGATTTGTGGAGGGCTATTATGCAAATTAGTATCTGCTTTTCACTTCTATGTGAGAAGGTAGTCAATCGAGATCACATAGCGGCTGTAAAATTGGCGGTGACCAAAGCAATTTGTGTGTTGGAGAAGTACTTTACCCCATAATTCTTTAACATAAGAGTTCACTTGTTGGTACATCTATACGACGAGGCACTTCTTTGCGGCCCAATTAGATTTCAGTGGATGTATCTGTTTGAAAGATTGATGAAAGTTTTCAAAGATTATGTCAAGAATACACGATACATTGAAAGATTAATTGCAAAGGAATACATCACCGCGGAGTCATCAATCTACACTCGGAAATATATTCCTGACCCGAGCAGTGTGGATGAAAGTGATGAGTGGTCATGTGATGGGCAAACGAGTGAAATTAACAAGTTTACAACATGAACAAGTAGCTCGTTATCTATTTGACACACATGAAGATATCAAAGAATGGAAAAGGTAAGTTTAAATTATTTTAACTTTTATATTTTTTTTAATTTTTATACATGATCAATTTTGTAATATGTTCATCACGATCTATGCAAAAAATATGAAGCGTGTGAGAACAATAAAAGACGAAAAATAATGACACAATCAGACAACGAATTTAGGATGCGGTTGTCACACGAGGTAATTATAAAGAAAATGTCTGTTATTAAATGTCACATTATAAGAAAGCTTTACAACTAAGCTAATTAATTTATCTATATTCTCAGCTCTTAAAGACAGGTGATGGAACATCAAGGCTTACTCGTCTATCCACTGGACCCTTGTTCATAGCACAAAAGTATAAAAAGTATTGATTGAATGGTTACATATTGGATGCAATGGTGTACGAGAAAAATACAAATGTACAGAACTCGGACATTTTATACAAGGCTCTTACTTATTTTCGAGAGAGTGCGAAAGACTAAAACCCCGTTGAAGCTGAAATGACTTACTATGGTGTATTTCGAAATATATTTGAATTGGACTGTGTAAGCTTCAAATAGGTTGTGTTTTACTACGATTGGGTAAGAGTTGTGGATAAAAATGTTTGTAAAGTTGATCCTCATACCAATTTGATCACAGTTGACTTGTCCAAGTTGAAGAGCAACAAACACGCTAGCGATGGGCCATTTGTTTGTGCTTTTCAAAAGGCCAAGCAAGTGTTTTACTCAGAGTATATCAACAACGAGTCGTGGTCAATCGTCCTACATGCGCCAAAGCGTCTAAACATTAGTGTGGATGACTTGGTTGCTCCTACCGAATATAAACCCATTTTTTATGATAACCCAAATTTGAAACAATTTTTAGATTTGTAATAAGTATTCCAATTATTTGTAATGACCAGTGGATGTATTATTCTAGTGCTTTATTATTATCGGACGACAGTTTAATGCATTTAATTCATTTGTACTTGATTAGTTTAATGCTTGTAATAACTAGTGGGTGTATTCTTCTAGTGCTTTGTTATTATCAAATTTGAATCAAAAATGGTTTTATGGTTAGTGAATATGTTAATTTAGATTCTAATGAATTTAAGCATTAATTCAAAGTCCATGACATGACCCGATATTGAAATAATATTTAGATTTATAATGTTGTTAACTTATATTCTTTTAGTGCTTTGTTATTATCGGATTTGAATCAAAATTGGTTTTATAGTTAGTGAATATGTTAATTTGGATTTTAATCAATTTAAGAATTAATTCAAAGTCCATGACATAACCCGATATTGAAAAAATACTTTTAGATTTATACTGTCGTTAACTCTTAAAATATTCTAATTCATTTGTATTTGATCATTTTCTCATATACATGTTTGTACTAATAATAACAATTTTTGTAGAAAATGTCTTCATCATGGCAGCGCGGTAGCAGAGGCGACGAGGGCTCCTCGGCCACTAGGCCCCAAAATGGGGAAAATTAGGGTGCATCGTCGAGAACAAGATGACATTACTTGATAGATCCTTGGAGTTGTTGAAGGCAATCATCGGCTCGGGGTACACTGATTGGAGGTCTGTGCCAAATGAGCTCAAGATGGGCATTTGGGGGGCACTACAGGTAGTGTATATTTATATTTAAATACAACTAACACTTATTTTCTTTTGGTTTATATTTGTTTGATAGGATCAATTCGGCATACCCCCACATGTCCATGACTCGATGTTGGAACAGTTGAAGGATTAGTATAAGATGTGGAAGAAAAACATGTCGGTATAGTACTTTGGAAAGACCCGGGAGTACATTATGAGAGTACGTGATATCATCACGTCGAAAAAGCTGATCTCATTGGCACAGTGGTAGCAGTTTGTCAACAATGAGTTGATGAACGGCAATTGGCATATCATCAACCGGGGAGGGAAAACTTGACGAAAAAGTAGACGTGCACTACTCAGGACGGACGTCTTACACCGAGGTGGAGCACAGGATTGTAAGTTTTTATTTTTCTTTAATTTTAGTTTTATGTTATTTTAATTTAGCATTACTTACTAATTCTACATTATTTTATTTTAGGAGATGGGGAGGGCCATGTGGGAAGGTCACATAGACTCGATGCCTATGTGATAATTTGAACGAAGAAGGGCAAGGATAAGGAGGTGTCCCCGAGCGTCGCAGCCACGATTGTAAGTAATAATTGTTTAATTTTTTAATTACATTATAATTTTTTTATTAACTTAATTAACAAATCGTGTACTTTTTGTTTTTTCAGGCTTAAGGAAGTGCATGAAAATCAATTTGGTGCCGACGAAACATCTTTGGCTACGGATGCACTCAGCCAAGTGCTCGGTATGGATCGCAATGGGAGGACTAGGGTGTGAGCTCTCGGGTGGGGAAGTCGAGGATCATAGGGATGGAGACAAGGAACATCGGGTTGGCTCATAAGGTGGACACCCATGACAATAAGATATCAAGTTATGAGGTGACGGTCCTAGATATATACACCTTCATGAAGCGTCAGTGGGGGTCCACCTCCGATGAGGGAAAGAGCAAGGTCAAGGGGAAGGAGGTAGACGAGGACGTCACTGCTTCATCACCGATACGTACACACTCATCGCCCTTATATGATTCATTTCCCATCTTGACCATCGAACGACCTATCTCAACAATCGGTTGGCAAAGCGTGTTTTTAATCGACGTATTTGGTGGGGAGCTAATAGCGAGGGGGTTGAGGGACCCAAACAGCCTCCCGGGTATGTTGGTGCATGGACGTCCCCTGCGAGACATTGAGGCAAAGGTGCTCGCCAGGCATGTTTTGGCCGGAAAGAAGAATTCACCTTTGTGGTTGCACGAACAATGTGGCATTTGGCGAATTAATGGGTGTGTCAATGCATATGTCGTGTGACCTTCCTTCCTCCTCCATACTCTATGACAATATTTTTAATTAATTTTATTTGGATATTGGATATTATTTTTTATTTTTTTTATTTGGTTATGGATATTCAAATGTTGGTTTTGTTTTTTTTTATGGATATTTACATGTTGTTTGGTTTTGGTTATGGATATTTGTATTTATTTGTGTTGGTTATTGAATATTGAATGTTGTTTGATATATACACAGTTTGGATAAGTTTAAATTTGCTATAACACGTACAAATATATTACTGGGTAGTGGCAGTGACCATACTGCCCAGTAGTTTTTTTTTAAATCTGCCCAGATTTATCAAGGACTTTAACCATGACAAGTCCGTGAAAAAAAAAGTTATCACGGACTTGTCACGGTCAAAGTTGGTGACAACTTTTTATTTGTCATGGTCTTTAATCGTGACAAGTTTAAGCCTTTGTCATGGACTTGCCACAGTCAAAGACCGTAACAAATTTGTTAAGGTCAAAGTCCGTGACAAATCTAATGAACAATTTACGGTCTTTGACCATGACAAGTTCGTGACAAATACCTTTGTCACCCCCAAACTTGTCAAGGTTTTTTATCGAGACAAGTTGGCGATTTTGGTGTAGTGATACGCCTGTCATGAAAGAACTTAACATGCAACATGTTTTAACGCTCGCTACCAGGCTAGCCATTAAAGTCACATAACAATCCTCGAGTCTCCACTTACTCGATGATCACGCTCGATCAAATCTTAAGGCTTCCTTGCTAACACCCAAAGCATATCGGCGCCTCTACTAGGGCAACACTCTCTAATGATCGACACTCACCCAAGAGCAAAACGACATACAACTAACACACAATTCATCATCATAAATTGTTTCAATTATTAGGACTACACACCCTGAGTCTCCTTGAATTCTCGGGTCTTCATGACCATGCAATTTCACATAAACTTGATACTAACCTCACATAGCTAGCCACTCACTCCGAAGAGCAGCACACCAGCCAAGTCATAAATCGTGTGTCTGACTAATACCTTCAATGGGATAATTCTACAAATCTAAGATCATTTTAGGTGTCTAACTGTAGCACACTCGCCTAAGTATTGCACCGATCCACCCACTGTAGCAATACAACATTGTCCGCTATGCTTTCTCGAGTTCTAACACTTTACGTGGTCCTTAAATCATAATTCTTCTATTTATAACTAGAGCCTCTAATCGCGATATCTACCAATCCATAAGATCTCTAATCCGAAGGAAAAAGAATACTACGGGCAAACATTGCAACAGCACGTGCATCCACGCGTATACATAACTTGTGCAAACAAATGGATAATTCAAACAAGAGCACACCCAATTGTCGAGCTGCAATGACCACCCCTGGTCCATCCTCACTCTACTTATCCAAGTCGCGCTATGACCAAACCGTCAACATGGAAAAATACCAAACCACAGAATTTGAAAGGACACCGTCCTCAACCATCGAAATCAAAGGAATACAGCCCTCAACTATCGAAACTCAAAGAACACAACAAATCAAAATGAACAAACAATCGTTCTAAGGGAGATCCATCTACATGCAATGACTATGGTTTATGAAAGGTGAACCTATGCCATACGCTCGAAGTCTACAACCTCTCCAAGGCATTATTATCAGATCTTAGTGTAGCCATGCACCCTGGCTTGAGTCACCAACCGTGATGAATTAGATAAGGAACCACTCACGTCCTAGAGACGAAAGTAACATACAAACCAAGTGTCCTTTGGGAAGTCAGGCGCTAGACTTCACTCATTTCATCCTTAATGAATGCGACCCACTCCGGTCGACGAATGCTAAACGCCCCTGTCAATGATGACCTTGTCCATATCCTCAGTCAACGTGATGTCGTGACCAACCTAACACACTTATGTTACTGTCTACTTTATCGTACCATGATTGTATCCCAAACGACTCCTTGGGTAGTGTCTAACTAAAAGAAACATACACCTTATTATAACCTCCAATTAAACAAGGTCATCATTGTGCCTATCTCCAGATTCTATTCATACTGAATTTACGTGACGTCCAAACTAGTCACCATTGGCACTATAAAGAGAGTAAGTACTACACGTGTCTACCATTCCCAATCCGTACAATCCTGGCAAGACATGCCAAGAACTAATCCTTCCCCTACTAGGGTTATTCTACCTTATACTGTCGACACATGTCGATGCCCCACTTATACATCGATATCCCATCTGGGGTGCTATTCTCAAAGTTCTGAGCATGACATCATCCATTTAAGTCCCTAATACGTTTCTTAGTTACCATCAAAATCAAGTACGACACTTTCTACACTAGCCATCTTATGACAAATGAGAATTATGTCCAATCATGACACTAATATTCAATTAACCTTAGAAAGTTACCTCACCTATTTATATCAAATTGGATGACCCCACCAAGTACTACAGGATTCGAGCTCGTATAATTTGACCAACAACCTGAGATCATCACATAACCCTTTGTACAACCATAATTAGAACACTTGCACTCCATAACACTGAATTTGACTGGTTCCTAAAGGACAACAAGCATACCCCTACATAAAAATCATCAAAACCCGATAAGATTTCATCACCTATGATCTTATCATCATAGGTACACTCTACAGATTTCCCAATATCTACATCATAACGATTAGGTGATCGCAAAGATACTAGACTTCAAGTCTCAACACATGACACACTTTAACCACTAAACACCTCAAGGCATCACAACAAGTCTATATATATTTCTAAGGGTGCCACATGCAATTAGTCCCAAGGATAGTCCAAGGACTTTATTAATTTATAAGCAAACCGAAACTGCCTCGCATTCAGTCATTACCTAGGTCGCTAAGATGGGCGGCGATATTTAGATAAATAACCTTATTTCCTTTTTTGTTTGAAACTCTAGCATAGTTTAACTTATAACCCTCTCCCCGAGATGCAATAAATGTTTGAAAACTTCCTTCCAAATAGTTGATGTCGTATACTACGTATCAAACCACAGGTTGACACTACTAAGGATTTTGGCAGGATATAAGACGTCATATACAACCTATAAGCCTCTAAGTCTGCACTATCGACATCATAAGGGATCCCATTCCTCAGTATCACATCATTCTCTCCAAAACCAAATCATAAAAGTCTATCCAAGGTTCGAACTTATGTTACTTCTATTTAACCTTATTATACATGCAACACGCTTACCATCGAAGGCTAGTAACCCACACCATGGCTTATGACATATACATATCAATCGACAATTACTAAGGCACTCACTTATAATGGTAATATCCTATCAACTAAGGCATGAGTACACATCCCCCAGTCATTACCAACACGGGTCTACATGCCTACCAAATTTATCGAATGCTTATGACATGACACTACCCCAAGGATCAAGTTTGCCCTAAAAATCAATATCGCTTAGACATGACAATCTAGTCACCTAAACTCCATAGTTAACTCTAAACAACTTATGTCCCTAATTCTAGGGATGCTATTCACCATTATCAACAACTTACTAGGCCTCCCACATCATCGAGGGTTGACACCAAGTCACCTCACACTACAAAATGTGGTGTCGCCACTAATAGCTTACACGGACACTCGCAAATCATTAACATGTTTATATCGGAAGCACCGAGAACTATTACTGGCATCAACTTGGCCACTATCTACTTGGCAAGAACTTTCCCGTCATACTAATATCCTTAAATCTATCTTCCAGAATACGAATCGAAATTGTCACCTGTCTAGCGTGACAGGACCAAAACTAGCACCCACGTCGAAAGATCCACTACCAACCTCACCACGTCAAAAGGAACCTTGAACCTAGAGCTATGATACCATTTGTAACGCTCCGGCCTGGATTTATGGTTACCCGTGGTCAACTCGGTCCGACCCGAACATTAGGTGTGAAATACGATGAGACAACCTAGATAATGTTGCTAACCCAGTTTTATTTAATACATATTTTACCTATTTAGCATGCGATTAGAATTTAAGTCAAACTATGTGAGGGACCCATTGGAAGCATTCCCGGGATCCAAGCATATATAATTGAACACTTACTTGCCTAATGCTCTCAAAATATAGAACAGCGGACATCCTGCTGTAACAAAGAGGAGAAAATGAGCTGAAAGCCCAGTAGAAAAATACAACAATGTAATATAAAATCGAGCAGCAAAAAAGAGACTCTAACACGTTTATCTACGTGCAGATGTAATTACTTCGTGTATATATATATATATATATATATATATATATATATATATATATATATATATATATATATATATATATATATATATATATATAACCATTTTATTCCAAAGATGTTACTTGTTCTGATTAATTGATATTAAACTTATAAAGAACCCCTTTTTACTTGAATCAATACTTATTTCCCGATTTAACGCACCCAGTTAAATACTTTGAACAAAATATCATTTGTTTAGGAAAAGGCACTTGTTTTATCGAAATTTTCCCATTCACTAATACGAAATTTACTTTAGTATTTTTCTTGAAAATCACCTTTCAACACACGCAACACCTTGCTAGAAAATACCTATTTTTCATTGAAAACATTTCATAAACACATACTTGTGTTAATTATGGGCTAAACCTATTTAGGTTAATTAATTACTCACTTAATTACTTCATTTTACCAGTGCTTTATTTCATGGACATTAGCTAATATCTCATATTAATTGTTCACGTTATCTTTAAACCGAAACATTTATTAATTTCATTCCAAGTTTGGTTGTCTTTTCATATATTCATGACCGGGCGAAAAAAGTGTGCGCGTGTAAAGTGCACAATCGTCGTGTGTTTCGCCGCCGCGATACAAAGAAAACCTAAGCTACTACTACACTTGACAAGCAAGTACAGCGGTAAGTCGGGTATCGTAAGAAATCCACAGGGAGTGATTAAATTTTAGATGTTAATTGTTTTAATTACTTCAGGAATAAAAAGGGTGTAAAAGAAATAAGAAAAGGTGAATGGGTGGTTGTCATGACGAAAGAAAAGAATGAGTTACGCTAAAAAAAAGGAAAGCGAGGGTCGGGATCGCATTCTACCAAACGGATCGAAACAACTACTAATCAAGATTCCGGCTCAAAAGCAATTTAATCGAGCATTTACAATTAAGCATAAACATCACGCAAGAAGGAATTTAACCCAAAGTTGCGAGATAAAATATTTAACTGAAAAATGGTCACACGCGGATTAAATTCGGATAATCGTTATAAACACTAATGTTGCATGACAAAGAAAGTTAAACGCATAATAATCCGACTTTAATATGCGAGGTTTCAATTAAATGCAATTTTACACGAAACCCTAAATTTCGAGGTCCGAACCCGAAAATGGCGGAAACGCAATCCCGGCCCTATTTATCTAGGGACGCATAATGAATTAAACTAAATTAAAACTAGTTAAACTAAGAAAACAATAATTAAATCAAGAAAACCTAATTAGAAAGCATGGAAATTATCTAGAAAGCAAGGAAAGAATGAAATACAACTAGATTAAAGGAGAGGGAAGATGAATAGTCAATCTTACAACCAATTAGTGTGTCAATCCAAGAAAGGAAGAAGAAAAACCAATCAAAAACCCTCCAACCCTAACTAAACTAAGCTAAAATCGTATAAGGGCTGGTATCCTTATTATTACAACAAAAATTGGCTTATATAGTAAGTTGGATTAAAAATAAAGAAGAAAGAAAAGAAGGCAAAATATCTGCAGAAAACAGAGCATCGATCGATCGACCCCTTTGGTCGATCGATCGACCTAGGAAAAATTTCGGCAATCCAGAATGGTCGATCGATCGACCAGAAGCGTCGATCGATCGATCAAACAGGGCAGATTGCAGCAGCAGCACACTGCATTCCTTTCTTCTTCTCCCTTCTCCTCTTTTACTTCCTTGTATTTCCTCCGCAAGAAACGCCGTAACTTCTTTGTTATGTATCGGAATCACGCACCGTTCGCGGCCACGCGAAGCTAGAGAGGAGGGCTACAACTTCCGTGAGATGTCGGGCCAGGTACCCAAGCTGTGAAAAGACTAAAATTCCCTCGAACGTGCGGTTGTGTACGGAACTTCGCCGGAATGCATCCGAACTTCACACTAAGCATCCAAATACCTACAAAAGCTCAATTAACCCCTTCAAAACATGTTAACATAGAAATCCGAGGTTTTCTGGTTAACGAGCATAAATATAGGGATTAAGATACCCGAGGGGGCTAATAACGCGTAGGTTAACGGGTGAAATACGTAATATTTGCGTAGTATCACACCCCCTAACTTACACATTGCTAGTCCCTAGAAATGAAATAGGAAACAACAAGAGCTACAAGCAAACCAAAAGAAGGAGAAAGAACGAAAGTATGGTATAAAAGCATAAAAAGATAAGGCCACTTTCGCGGGCGAACGATTGCATTTAGCGTATGCAATAAGCCGTTAAACCCCTAGGTTACCCTAGTGGACGAGTGTCGTCTCGTGAGGGTTTTCAGGGATGAAACCCACAAACATCATAAAGTTTCCTCAAAATATGCTCAACCCAACATGCAACAAGCCCAACAATAGCGAAAAAGATTTCAAACATGTTATTAGCATATTGAACGAATTCAAACAAAAGTCCGTTGTTATTAACAGGTTGAATGCACCTCATAGAATTGAAACTTTAAAATTGGGAGGGGGAGAGCAAATGCACAATATGATTTGGTAAAAACTTAAATAAACCGGATAAACATAAAGGCAAGCATATATTCAATCCTCACGGGCATTACACTCATCAAGTGAATTCACTCGAAACAGGGAGGTAACACACGGGACATGCGGGCATAAAGAGTAAATGTAAATGGAAATTAGGTCGCGCACATGTCACAAATGAAGAACGCTATATATAAAATGAAAAACTGTAATCTCAATGAAAGGATACCGTACACTAAAAGAGGCGAAATGCATTTTCACAGATTATCACAACTATTATGACTTTTAAATTAAATGCACCATAAGATCACATAGGACTTGTAATAGGGTTGTAATGTAGGTATGGCTAGGGTGCGAAATGAAGGAATGTATGTACGGATTCAAAGTGTTCGGGATGAAAACTCGGAATAATGGGAAGGATGCGGGAAATAGCAAAATTGGAAAACAATTTCCAAAAAGGTATTAGATATATCATCGGAGAGAGTAATCCAAGCTTATTGAACTATATACAACTTTCTCTTTCTTTTTCTTTTCTTCTTTTTCTCATTTTCTCTTTTTTTTTTTTTTTTTTGCTTTCTCTTTTTCTTCACTTTTTTCACTACTTTCTTTACTTTTCAAACTCTCATATGCCTAAATTGCAACCGCCATCACAACAACAACATTCAATCCCAAGTAACATTCCAAACAAAGGTATGGAAAGTGTATGTATGGGCTAAAACTCAAATATAGAGTTGGTTATGGGAATGGGGTATGAAATGAAAGGCTATATTTAGGCTCGAAGGGGGTAACGAGGGTAAACATATATGGTGAGGTCAAGGCTAATATGGGCGATATAACAAAAAGGGCCTATGATCATTTCACAAAGTTTACGCAATTCTCAAGTCAAAACAATATATGAAAATCATGATCAAGTAACACATTTCAAGTATGAACTCAATTAATGAACGGTCAAATGCAAGATTAGTGAGATTACCAACGAATTCAACATTTTCAATGAGAAATGAATAGTGTATACACTCACAAACGACGAAAGGTACAAAGCTTACTCGGTGTAAGTATATACAATGCAACCAAAGATTACCGAGTTATAAAAATATTAAACCAAATCAATATAACAAGGAAAGTGCATATGCTCATGGGATAAAGTTTAATTCATGAAGTTATTCACAATATCAATGATTTAAGGACTAAAGTCTAATAACTTCTAAAATCGAGAACATGCATCATTGAGTTGTCTATTGGATCGGGCAATTATTGAAATTTATCACTGGAAACAAGGCAAAATGCCTAACAAAGGAGAAAAAAGAAAGAAAATATTTTTGAAAATTTTCAAATTTTTCACAAAAAGGCATATTTAGTAACTAAATGTGAGCAAATCCATGGACTACACATGAAATGGATAGAATATCCTACACCCCTTAACTTAAATGTTGCATTGTCCTCAATGCGCATTAAGAACACAACACAAAGAGAGGAAAAGAACGATATTACCCAAAATTGGAGCGATCTCCATAAGCGCGAGTCCAAAGGAATCTACAAAACAAGTTAGTACCGAGCATAGCAAAAACAAATAACAAAAAGTTAACTAATTACACTAGACTAAATTAAAAGGAAAGAAAAAAAAAAAGAAAGAAAATTAAAAAGCTAACTATTTACAACCTACTATTTAGGCTTCACACTAACTATACACTAGAAGTCAAAATACTTGAGGGTCCACCCAAAAAGGGATTTGACTTTGAAAGATCAACGGTGGACCCTCCAAAGTGAACATGCCTCCCGAAAGATATGAATTCCGTTTGAACAACGGAAGGCATGTGTAAGGCGAAAGAAATGAACCATCGTCAATTTGAAATTTTGGGCGGACGATGGGGGATTTGGATAATAAGGGGGAAAGGTACACTAGAGGTCCAAGAAAAATCGACTCATCTCCCAAAGGTTTTTCAAGTGGAATGGGAGATAGTGCACACACGGGGATAGGTTCCATCGTAGCAAACAAAGTCGGCAAAGAGTCCTCGTCGGCAAATTGTGTAGAAATTATAAAAGTTTCTACCGACTCATAGGAATCAACTGGTAATTCTAATGGTTCGATCACGAAAAACGAATATGGTGATGAAAAAAATTCAATCTCAATCGACTCATCGTTGGAAGGATATTGAATTTCGGGGGAGAAAGATGCACACTTGATGAGAAATTCTTTGAAAAATTGAGGTGAAACACAAGTTTCCACCTCCTCGTTGTTTTGTGCATAAGAATTCATCTCATCACAAAGTGCACCAAGTCTCATTCCAGCATCATTTAGGATTTCCAAACCTTGGGAGTAAAGAAGCAAAGTCTCTTCCAAAGTAGGCTTCCTCGGCTCAAGAGCCTCGGACTCCTCATTTGGTTGAAACTCCTCTTCGAAAGTAATGAAATAAGAATCGTCATTGGATTCGAATAATGAATCCAACTCAAGCTCCCAATAACGATTTTCATTCCGATAAATGTTTTCAAGTCTTTCATTTTCAAGAAATTATCTAGAAAGCAAGGAAAGAATGAAATACAACTAGATTAAAGGAGAGGGAAGATGAATAGTCAATCTTACAACCAATTAGTGTGTCAATCCAAGAGAGGAAGAAGAAAAACCAATCAAAAACCCTCCAACCCTAACTAAATTAAGCTAAAATCGTATAAGGATTGGTATCCTTATTATTACAACAAAAATTGGCTTATATAGTAAGTTGGATTAAAAATAAAGAAGAAAGAAAAGAAGGCAAAATATATGCAGAAAACAGAGCATCGATCGATCGACCCCTTTGGTCGATCGATCGACCTAGGCAAAATTTCGGCAATCCAGAAGCGTCGATCGATCGATCAAACAGGGCAGATTGCAGCAGCAGCACACTGCATTCCTTTCTTCTTCTCCCTTTTCCTCTTTTGCTTCCTTGTATTTCCTCCACAAGAAACGCCGTAACTTCTTCGTTATGCATTGGAATCGTGCACCGTTCGCGGCCACGTGAAGCTAGCGAGGAGGGATACAACTTCCGCGAGATGTCGGGCCAGGTACCCAAGCTGTGAAAAGACTAAAATGCCCTCGAACGTGCGGTTGTGTACGGAACTTCGCCGGAATGCATCCGAACTTCACACTAAGCATCCAAATACCTACAAAAGCTCAATTAACCCCTGTCAAACATGTTAACATAGAAATCCGAGGTTGTCTGGTTAACGAGCATAAATATAGGGATTAAGATACCCGAGGGGGCTAATAACGCGTAGGTTAACAGGTGAAATACGCAATATTTGCGTCGTATCAATTCACCACATAACCAATCTCTTGACATGTTTTACTTTCATTATCTTTTTCTTAGAATCCTCCAAATATCCTCATACTTTAACGGGTTCCACACCACCGACTATGCTACCATATGCTTTAGCCAATGATTTTGGGTCTTTTGACCTAAGGCTTCGAGCCCGTCTTAATTATTCACGATCTAATCCGAATCTATATTAATGTGTTCTAGCATTTATACAATGTCTACATTATTATTTTTTACCGGTTCGAGGCCAAAACCTGAGGATCTCACCCCAACTTCTGTTATACTTTGAAAATCACTATTTCTAGTCCTTTATACGCTTGCGTTGATTTTAACCCGAAAATGACTTTCATTTAAGACCATTTTGTGTCACACCTTTTTCAATATTTTTATTTCATAGAATTGTTCCACTTTACGTAAAATTACTATTTTATCCATTTGTCTCCAAACTTGTCTTTTCCTCCATTTTTACAAGTGTATTTCCTAAAAATATTATAAAGTTACATCCACTAAATTCTTAAATATTTTTAACTTATTAACACTTATTCAACACTTTGGAGTAACATACCTTCACAAGTTGGAATTTCTTTTATTTCATTACTTTCTTTATCAAAGAAATCATCTGGCATTTTTAAGTTTACTTTACAAAGAAAGCACCATTTTTCCCTATCATCACTTATAGTCTTGAAAACATACACTTATCATATTTTTCACACTTATTAACACATTTTAAGGGATGAAATTTCTATTTTCCTTATTTCACGATAAAACTCATTAAAACCTTCACTAAACTTGTTTATATACTTGTCATCAAAATACAATAAATTTCAATGCATGAGAAGAGGGATTTCAAGTCCAAAAATCCAAGAAAATGAGTTTTGCATATGATTTATTCAAGAAATTTCATAATATTTGTAAAAACATACTTTTCAAGACTAAAGACACATTTTGTTCTTGAAACTAGTACAAATGTCCACTTTCACTAAAATGCCATTTTTATAAGAAAACTCTAAGACTTAATTAATCAAATATCCCAAGTAGATAAATATTATTTTCAAAACATTTTTATTCCATAAAATGTGTAACTCCAAGTTTTCTTAAAATATATGATTTTAATTAAATCCATTAAAATCCTTTGTAAAACCTTTTTCGCAAACCATAAGAAATAACATTCTTAAATCATGTATGCACTCTACTCTTACAAACTCTAATTAAAAGACCAATCTTATAGAAAAAAGAGTTCTTAAGATAAAAGTAGAGTTTCCAACCTTATAGAAGCTCCAAAAATGGATGGATGAATATAGAAGAATATGACAATCTCTCAACTCCTAAGGTGACCTTAAAGAGGTTTCTTAACTCCACTAAGCCTGCTCCTTGAAAGCTCCATGAAATCCCCTCCAAGCTTCATAATTTCTTATATTTTTCTTCTTCAAAATGTTGTAACAATATCTCCATGAATTTATATCTTGGCTAACAAATGATGTAGATGGGTTTAAGTATGGTGGAAAAGGGTTAAAGTATGGTGGTTTAAGATTGAGGGGTAGTGGTGCTAGCATAGTAGAAGGTGGTTTATGGTGGAAGACCTCTCAAAATCTAGAGAGAGAGAGAGAGAGAGACAATCTGATTTAGAGTTCCCTAAAATGGTCAAAACCCCATTTAAAATTACAAAACCCTTAAGGTTAAATCCCTAAAATGCCCAAGAATTTAACAACACTTTTCAAATTTGCAGAAATTGATTTTTACAGTCTCGTTCAAATGAGAATGGATTTCGTTCGAATGAGAACTACCATGTCGTTAGAACCAACTGGATCTCGTTTGAACGAGAACTACATCTCATTCGAAAGTCCTTTGAATGAGGTTCTAACGAAAGTGGGCTTTCCTAAACAGAGATGTTTCGTTCGATGGTTGTTCGAAGCATTGTTCTAACGAGGGAAGCATCTCATTCGAACGACCAACACACGTTCTAACGAGATCGGGATCTCATTTGAACGATCCATCAACTCATTTAAATGACCTGAAAATTTTCCAATATTAACTTTAGGTCCATTCTAATTACTATTAATTGCACCTAGGCCACTATATTATCCAAATTTGATCCATAATTCATCTCACAAGGTCTAAAGCTCAATTGGGTCACATAAAATCACCGAATCACACAAGTACGATCAAAGTCACGTGTGCAGGTGTTATAGATATATATATTAAAACAAGAAAATTTTCATTTTTTCTAAGATAAACTTAACATGTCAAAGGAACCCTTATATAAGTAAAAATATTAAATAAAAATGACTTCCCCTTTTCTAATAATGGTGATTAACATGTGTGTTACGATTAATGGTATGCATAGATTAAGAATTAAGTAATAATTTTTGGGAGTTATTAGTGTCTTAGACCACCTACATTAGGAATACATGATATTTGCCTTGATATTATAAATACATCTAATCAATCATGTTTAGGTTATAATAAGTAGATTTGGATAATTACCAAAACTATATATTGTATATAAAAATTCAGCGAACGAACTATTAATCATCCCAACTAAATGTTTGAGAGTTGGGACTATGTTGCATCTCCATTAAATATTAACCATCCAATTTTTATTATCATTTATATTTTGAAATAAAAGCATTAAAATGGTTAACATTATGTTGTCCCAAGATTTGGGGAAATCTTTATTAGGAAATCGTCGCCTTTTTAAAGTTAAATTTAATTTCATTAATCTTTTTGAATTATCCCCGATTTGGTAACACCATATTTGACCCAATTCTAATTTAGTTTTATAAATCAAACATAATACCAAAAACTGTTTGGATTTTTCAAATGATAAGAAATCCATCATCTTCTTCATTTTCCTATATTTATTGAAACCCTAAATCTTGCACCCCCAATACCATCACGTACAACCACCTTCACTACCTGTCACAATCAGTATAACATTTAAAAGTTATTTAGTTAGTTAGATGGTTAGTTAAGAAGTTAGATAATCTGGATTAGTTAGGAGGTAAGATGAGCTAGCATTCATTTATAACCAATTGTAGTTAGGTTGAGTCTATAAAAGGAACACAATTTTATGTGTAATGCATGTAACACCCCGCTCGCCCGGGGAGAGAGAACGGAGCGCTAATGCGATAAAATAAATCCAAATCCACAAGTGACAAGGTATAGAGCATCTAAGTCCCACAATACAATAATAGGAATCCACTAATCTCAAATCTCTTCAATTACAACAAGTCTCTCAAATTAAAATTACAACTATCTAACTCGAATAAAAATACAAATCTCCAAAGCTCTATACATCAAAATAATACAAATCTTTCCCAAACAATCCTCGCTAAAATCATCCCAATTGGTCCATAACGCTCAAATCCACGCTAACCTGCCAACTAAAAGAAAATATGGGGAAGTACACAATACGACAGGAAAGATGCTCAACAAATATATATTAGCGATGAATAAAACGTAACAACACGAGTACGAATATTCAAATCAAAATGAAAATCTCAAAGCATTTATCAATATAATTTCTCAACAACACTTTAAGCGGGTCACCAGACCTCACCACATCCGTATATGCTTTATCAAGCCATATCCCGGGAACAAGAATTTTGGCGGGTGCCCAACATCCGTGCCATATTAAAATCTCATGACAACATGCTCATCAACAATATAATGATACCACATGAATCAAAATAATTTCAATAATTATTTTCCAGATTTCAATGAATTTATCAATTCAAATATGAGTTCAATTAAACAAGAATTCAAAGAGAATGACACTCGCGAGATTTAAGGAGCATATTGTGTAAAACCCCATACCTCAAAACATGATGAGAAACCAATGATCGCATCCTCAAGATCAACACAAAAGATCTACAAAATCTCCTCCAAGAACCTCCAACAAAATAGCCCCAAGAACACCTATAATCTAAGGTTGGAACTCACAAATCTCAAGGGCCAATGTGTATATAAAAAGAAGAGGAATATCAAATATATTTGCTGCCAAAATTTGTGCCAAAAGTAGGTTAAAAGGGTTGCCCAAGTCTTCCTTTTATAATACAAAGAAATGAAGAGTTGGAATCCAAAAGACTCCTTTAAATAAGGCAAAGAAATGAAGAGTTGGAAGTCAAAACAACTCCAAGAGTTAAAAACATTTAAAAATCATTTTAAAATCCGTTTTAACTCCGTTTTTGAAACTGTTTGAAATTCTCGCCTTTAAAAATAATAACCAACATATTTGAGCAATAAAAATAATTTTATCAAAAAATTTATTTTCCTCCATTTTCCAGAAATTAATTAAAATAGCCAAAAATTACGCGGGTTGTTACAATGCATTTGAATTTTATCAATAAACATTCAATTCTCTTAATTAGTTTGTTATTTGAATCATATCTTACCAATTCATCCAAATTAGGATTCAAGTGGTGACATTTGGAGTTAGAGAAAATTTTGGACCTAGCTACCATTGTTGTCAGTGACGGAGGGTACACGAATTAAAGATCTTCAAGAACTTCTAAGAAAATAAGGGTTATAAACAAACGAGGTTATCATGAGGTAATGATTACAAACCAACGAGCTTTATGAAATTACGACTCTGATTCAAGATAGTATGAAGAACATAGAGCTGGACATGAGAAATTTTCAAGAATATATGTGGAAAATATTGGCAAAAAAATCAAAAGGGAAGGAAAAAATTATGGAACAAGAGATTTAAGTATCTCATAGGTTTGAGACTCCAATCTCTAAATAAGGTAGAAGAAGAGTTCGAGGAGGAAATTCGAGAAATTTGAATGGAAATAATTAGAATGTCAAATAAATAAAGGTGCATTTCCCCAAATTCGATGGCTCCAATCCCAATGGGTAATATTAGGAGAGCAGGAAGTTCTTTACAGTCCATAAAATATCATATAGAGACAATGTCAAGTAGATATATGGCGAGAGAAGTTCTTGAAGGACTTATATATCAAGTTCAATGCCAAAGGACATGAAGATTTGACAACTGAGTTCAATAAATTACCCCAAGAAGGGTTTGTAGAAGATTAGTATGAAAAGTTCATTGAGTTGAAGGTTCATATGGTGACAAATCACAAAGGTTTAGGAGGGTCCTATTTTGTATCCAGTTTTATGACTGGATTGAAGGAAAACATCATACAAGTGGTTCAAATGTTCTACATAACAACGCTTTCACCTACCAGTAATGTAATACCCACCCTGTGATTTTGACCATACCCATGTAATTCGATGACTTCATGTGACCGAGCTTTAAACTTTGTGAGATTAATTATGGGTTAAATTTGGGTAATTCAATGGCCTTGGTGCAATTAATTAGATTTAGAATGGCCTTAAAATTCATTTTGGAGAAAATTTAGGGTCGTTTGAATGAAATCCAGTATCGTTTGAACAAAATCCTAATTTTGTTAGAACGATGATTCTAACGACCTTCAAACAAAACACCTATATTTGGAAACCTACTCTCATAGAACCTTGTTCGAAGTGCGTTTGAACGAGATGTGGTTCTCATTTGAACGAGATACGATTTCATTCAAATGATATGATAGTTCTCATTCATACGAGATCCATTCTCATTCGAACGAGATTGTAAAAATCAGTTTCTACAGATTTAAAAAATGTTGTCAAATTCCTGATCATTGGATTAAGACACATGTCATGCTCCGACGGCAGCAGATCAACTCCGGGTTGGAGATTTGGGCATTTTAGGGATTTTTCCCAAGGGTTTTTGGCTTATATAAATGATGTTTAGCTCATTTAACCCATTTTCAATCATATTTTACACACTTTCTCAAGCTCTTGACAACCCCTCCACCTTAAACCACATAAGTACTTCATAGTTTCCCACATACTTAAGCCTTACAAACCCACTTACACCATTGTTAGGAAAAGATATGAATCTTGGTGATGATGTTGGGGATATTTGAAGAAGAAGAAGAAGAAGAAGAAGAAGAAGAAGAAGAAGAAGAAGAAGAAGAAGAAGAAGAAGAAGAAGAAGAAGAAGAAGAAGAAGAAGAAGAAGAAGAAGAAGAAATCAATTGAGTTTGAAGGGGGGTTTGCTTGATGATTAATGGAGATTTCATAGAGGCAAGCTTGATGGAGATAGGCCACCTTAGGAGGTGGGACGTTGACATCATCTTCTACATTTAATCCACCATTATTGAAGCTTTCTTTGAGCTGGAATAAACTCTATTCTTGTTGAGCTTAAGATTACTCCATTTTTGAAATTTGTGGGTCAAACATGCTAGAGTTTATAAGAGTAAAACCTTTACATGTTTAGGTAGTCATTACTCATGATTTCTTAATAGTTTTGGAGATTTAAGAAATGCGTATTCAAATGGTTTGAGGAAAGAATGATAAATTTCAAGAAGACCTTATGTTCAAACATTTTATGGAATAACATGTTTTAAAAGAAGTATTTGCCTTAATAAGATATTTTTAGAATAAATCTTGAAGCTTTCTTGCAAAAATGAAGAATTTATAAATTTAGATATTTAAGCATGTTTGCGAAGCACAAATATTTTTTTAGGCTCGAAAGTCATGAATTTACAAATGTTAAGGGATTTCATACGATAATCATGTGTAAAACTCATCATATGGATTTATAGACTTAAAAACCATCTTCTCGTGTATATAAACTTGTACTACTTTGATGATGAGCATATAAACAAGTTTAATGGGGGGTTTTGTGAGTTTTAACTTGAAATAAAGAAACTAGATATTTCAGACCTTAAATTGTGTTAGTAAGTGTAGAAAATATGGTATGTGGGTATTTCAAGACTACATGTGAAAGTAAAGGGAAAATGATATTTTCTTGTAAAGTAGTCTCCAAAATGCCAAAGGGTTTTTCTTAGTAAAGAAAGTAATGCTATAAAGAGATTTTGAACTTGAAAAGGGTGTTAACTCCAAAGTGTGAAATAAGTGTTAATAAGTAAAAACACTTGAGAAGTTGCCATGTTTAACTTACTAATGTTTTTGGAAAAATAACACATGTGAAAATGAAGGAAAATGCAAGTTTGGAAATAAATTATTAAAATGGTAATTTTATGTAAAGTGCAACATTTTTACAAAATAAAAATGTTCGGAAAAGGTGTTACACCTATGGACCTAAATGAAAGTGATTTGGGGGGGTAAAATCAATGCAAGTGTATAAAGGACAAGAAATGGTGATTTCAAAGTGTAACACAAAGTGGGGTCAGATCACCAGGCTTTGGCTTCGGTCGGTAAAAGTGGAATAATGTGGACATTAGACAAATGTTAAAATACATTAATATAGACTCGGATGAGACCGAAAAAGAATTAAGAAGGTTCCGGAGCGCTAGGATGAAAGATTCAAATCACTGGCGAGAGCATATGGTAGCATAGTCGGTGGTGTAGAGCCCGTTAAAATACGGAGTTATTTGGAGGATTCGAGAAAAAGATAATGAAAAGTGAAACATGTCAAGAGATGAGTTGTGTTGTGAATATAAGAAACGACAACCTAACTTGAATTAAATTGATAAATGTTCTGGTTGAAAGATACTACGGACAAGTAATGTGAGAAATTGATTAATGTCTAAAGGAATGGTAAAATGAAGTAAGTAAGTGGATAATTAATCAACCTAAAGAGGTTTAACTTATAATTAACACAAGTATGTGTTTAAGAAAGGTTTTCAAATAAAAATAAGTATTATTTTTATTTGACGTTAGTAGCTCTGTATGCTTGGACTCCGGGAACACTTTCTACAGGTCCCTCACTTAGCTTGATATCAATTAGAATCGCATGTTAAACAAGTGAAAGGTTAAGTAAATAAAACTGGACTAGCAACATTATTTAGGTTGTCTCATTGCACTTCGCAGTTAACATTCGGGTTGGACCGGATTGACCACGAGTAACCTATAAATTCGGGTTGGGGCGTTAGAAATTATATCAGAACTCTAGGTTCAAGGTTCCTTTCGGGAGTGATGTGGTGAGGTTGGTAGTGAATCTTTCGATGTCAGTATTAGTTTTGGGCATGTCATGCTAGATAGGTGACAGTTTCGATTCGTGTTCTCGATGATGAAATCAAGGACATTTGCACGGCGTGTAAGTTATTGCCAAGTAGCTAATGGCTAAGGTAGTTCCAGTAATAGTTCTCAGCACTTCTGATGTCGACGTGTTAGTGATTTTTGAGTGTCTACGTCAGCAATTAGTGGCAAAACTGCATTATCTAGTTTTAGGTTCCTTTGTGTCAACCTTTGATGACGTGAGAGGCCTAGTGAGATGTTATTATATATGAATAGTATCCACTGAATTAGAAACATGAGTTGTTTAAATTCAACAGTGGAGGTTAGGTGACTAGAGTGTCATGTCTAAGCGGTATTGATTTTGTGATAAGGACGCATTAGGTTCCTGGGTTAGGTACTTACGAGTTGTTAATAATGATGATGTGATTAAGAGAACTTGATCCTTGGTGTAGTGTCATGTCATGAATATTTGGCAAAATTCGAAATGCATGTAAACCTGTGTTGGTCATTACTTGGGGATGCATACTTAGGTCTCTGTTAATAAGATACTATCATTGTAGGTGAGTGCCTTTTTAATTGTCGATTGATAGGTAAATATTGTAAGCCATGGTGTGGGTTAATCGTCGTCGATGGTAAGTGCATTGCGTGTATAGCAAGGATAAATTGAGGAAAGAATGGAGCAAACCCTAGATAGTGTTCTATGATGTGGTTTTAAAAAACATGATGTGACATTAATGAATATGATCCCCTATAACGTCGGTAGTATGGACTTGAGGCTTATAGGTTGTACAAGACGTCATATATCCTAATTGAATCCTTAATAGTGTTATCTTGCAGCTGTAATACCCCGTACTTTTGACTATAATTATTTTTGGGATTAATTAATTAATTAGCGTATTAATTGGAAATTAATCCGGGTTAAAAATACTAATGTGATGCGAGTTGGTATTTGATTATGTGCGTATATGATTATATATGAACTTGGTATTATAAAAATTTGTCGTGGGATTTATATACGGCATTTTAGAAATTTTGTTGAGACGCGTGGGACCGCCGCGTCACGGTATATTATTTTGTTAATAAAAGTGAATTTAAAATCTATAATCTGTATGGTCGTTTTGAGTGCGCCAACGCGTCCGGAAGGGTCGAGATATTCAGAAAACACTAGCCGGGGGTATAGTTTGGGTCCCGGGGTATTTTTAGGCCACACCGGCAACTTAAAGGGTATTTTAGTAATTTGGTATTTTTGGGTAATTAAAAGTGACGAAAATTGAGAGTTGTAATATGATAAGGAATTGACCCAACCAACCCTTTATTAACCCCATAAGCTACGTAGGTTATCATTTAGTCTTCCAACTCTCCCAAAGAAAACCCTAGCCACCATAACCATCTTTGGAAGAAGAAAGCTTGGAGAAGGAGAGAGAGAGAGGAATTCTGCAGAGATTTTTCACCAAATCAACACCAAATCCGGAATCAAACCAAGGCAAGTGATTTATTCCATTTAAATTTCAGAGAATGCTTCTTCCATGTTAGATTATTCATAAATTTTGTATGTTCTTTGAAGATAATGAAAAACCCATAAGATTGGAGTTATTAGTTTAAATTTTGGGATATAGGTTGCATGTAGAATGTTACTGGAAGATTATATTAAGAGAATTATCGACTTTTGTTATACCAAAAACGGATTTAAGATGAAGTTTATGAATGTTCTTGAGATAAAATCTGGAAACTAGGTTTTTGATGAAGTTTGACCCATATGTAGCCTTTAGATGTTGAATTAGTGGTTTGTGGACGTTAGTAATATTGTAGGATTGTTATATGACATTACTATAACGTTATATTTGAGAATCATACGTTAGAAATAAGTTTTGGGACGTTTTCAAATCTGCAGAACGAAGCAGTCCGTAGCCATACCTGTTCGATCGATCGATCGACTAGATCGATCGATCGATATTCATAGGTCGATCGATCGACCTTCCCAGAATGAGTAAAATTTTCCTTAATTTGATTTTAATGGCGGAAACCCTCGGAGAATATGTTCGGAGAACTTATGAATACCCTCACCCTTTAGGAAGACCAGTAGGCGTGATTATTATAATGGACTTTAATTAGAATGCAATTCGGGGAATTATTCTAGGTTGTTGAAATTTGTTAGAGAGATAACGTTTGGGTTAATAGTGCAAATTGTGTAATTCGATGAAATAAGGTTTAGAGCAGAAGTAAAGACCTTAGGAATAAAGATGTTATATTTGGGAATAATCGGAACCTAATAATCTATTATAGATAGGTTTTAAGGTTAAGGGACTACGACGTGAGACGTGTTGGTAATTTAACTTTATATTAATGGGAGACTTGAAAAATATAAGTTTGGAAATTGTATAATGATGTAGAGTATTACAATTATACTACGGTAATTACTAAGATGCGTGTATACTTGGTATTGTTATAGTATTTGTGTGTATGACATACCTACCATACTTTCTATCACGGGAGGTTTGCGTTCGCTTAGGACCCTCTAATCCTTGTGTGCCTACGGGGGGGATTTAGACTGGTACCTTGATGAACATAGGTCATAGAAGGACTTATTGTGATATTAATAAGTCTGCATGATCATGGGAGCGTAGGTATGTGCGTGACCCATGTGATGGTGACTGTGTTCGCCTCCACTATTTGTGATTTGTGTTATCTGAACTATTCCTGAGAGATTCGGAATATGTGATCCTTATGTACGTGATGTACCGGGATGGATAGCAGAGTATGTGTGCACCATAGCTTAGATTGCGGGGTGCTTGTATCGTATATTTATGATGTGAATAATATACCTTAAATTAATGGAAATCCTCATGTTAATGTTGTAAAAATATTACGGTATTGTTTCGAGATATTTAATGAGTTAGCTGATAGTTATATCAATGGCATAGTTAGTAACTGAGTTTACGTTAAACCTCTATTTAATTACGAGCGTTGTTATGATAAATGGAACCGAGTAATATGGGTAGAACCTTTGGCAGTTTAGCTAGTTATGTTGTCAGTTAGCTAGTAATATGGGTCGTTATAGATGGGTACTTACGTTAGGAGTGCACAGTTAGTCGAGAGGTGAGGATTTAATGTGAGTGCACGTCCTAACATGTACTTTGCATTTAATGTTTTAAATGTTTTTAAAGCACTTGCAGGTTTTTAAAATGATTTCCACTTTCGGGCTCTGACCCATTTGCTTTCAAATATATTTTCTTGTAAAACCATTTTAGGTGCCCAGCCACAAGGACACCAAGCATAGGATTCTCATTCAGGTGACGAGCTGTAGCTGTTTGTGGAAGCTACAGGGATTTGCATGTAGACGCTTCTCTCATTTGGATTCCAGTCTCAGCATCTATCAGTTGTAGGGCATGTTGCCCAATTCTATTAGACATTTTTACATTTCAGTTTTCAGACTCTAGCATGTATTGCTCAGTATTCAGTTTTAGTTATTTATTTCAGTTTACTTATCAGTTGTGGGATTTGTATTGAGGAGTTTTTCCTCCAGAGTTTATTTACATTTTGTGATGGTTATTCGTTTTACTTCAGTATGGTGAATGGTGTTATTTAGTTATTCATTACTCTTGTTGCATGTTAATCAGATTTAATAAAATTTGGCACTTACTTTTTAAATACTAGGTGGTTAGTAATAATAAAACGTTTTCGACAGTGATGTTATTAACTGAGCCAACTTGGCATTTTGAATTAATTTTATAAAGGAGTAGCTACCCGGTGTTTAATTAGTCGGGGTGTCACAGCAGCTTAATACGAGGCATGTGGCATTAGTGGTTTGAAAGGAAGTCCTTAGAGTGTCCTTGTAACCTATTGCGTGTGGCGTCGCGTGTGGCGTCCTTGGGAATGGAAATCGATTTATTGTGACTCCCTGAGGTGTTCAATAATTATAGTTTGCCATGTGTGGAGGCATGTAGGACCTTGTGAGTATCCAATAATCGAGGAAGGAATATTGGGAAGTCGGTAGAGCATACCTACAATGAGAGGATCATGGGTGATGAAATCTTGTAAGGTTTTTGATGACTTTACGTGCGGTATGCTCGGTGTCCTTAGGATACCAGTTAAGTTCGGTACTATGAAATGCTAGTGTTCTAGTGATGATTGCATAGAGAGTCATGTAATAATCTCAGGTTATTAGTTATATTCTAAGATGTCAAATTGTGTAGTCCTTGGTAAGGTCGTCCAATTTGAAATAAATAAGTGAGGTAACCTTCTAAGAGTAATTGAAGATTAGTGTCATGATTGGACATATTGCCGGTTTGTCATACGATGGCTAGTGTAAAAAGTGACGTACTTGATTTTAATGGGTACTAGGAAATGTATTGGGGGACTTAGATTGATGATGTCATGTTAAGGACATGAAAATAGCACCCCATAAGTGATATTGAAATATGATTAGGATATAGACATGTGTCGACAGTGTAAGTTAGAATAGACCTAGAAGGTAAGGATTAGTTCTTGTCATGTCTTAACGGACTGATACGGATTAAGAACCGTATACCTATGTAGTACTTACAATCCTTAGAGTGCTGATTGCGACCAGTGTGGTCATCGCATAAATTCAGTTTGGGCAGAATCTGTAGATAGGTGTAGTGACGACCTTGTATCATTGGAAGTTATAATAAGGTGAATTTTTTACTTAGTTGGGCACTGGCCAAGAAGAAGTTTGGGATACGATCATGGTACGATAAAGTAGATAGTAACCTAGGTGTGGGTTAGGTTAGTCGTGACATCATGTTGAATATAAACATGGACAAGGTCAGCGTTGACAAAGGCGTTTGGTGTTCGGCGTTCGACGTTCGGAGACCGGAGTGGCTCGCGTTTGTCAAGGATAAAAGGATGAATACTTATTCCTAAGGAGGGAAGTCCAGCGTTTGACTTTCGAAAGGACAATAGTTTGTAATTTACATCCTTCTCGCAATGATGAACAGTTTGTGATCCGATTCATCACGGTTGGTGACTCAAGCCAGGGTATATGGCTAGTCTAGGATCCGAAGAGGACGTGCAGAAAGAGTCATAGACTTCAAGAATATAACCTAGATTCCCCTATCATAAACCATAGTCTGTTGCATATGGATGAGATTTCATTCTGATTTGTTGTATTCTTTCAATCTGGCAGTCGAGGATTGTGGTCCCTCAGGTGCAATGGTCGGGGATTGTATCATGTTATTGTTACGGTGCGATTTGACTCAATAAAATTGCAGTTGGACCTGGCATGGTCAATGTATCTCGGTGACCGGGCGCGCTTTTCTTTGAAATATCCTTTTATTTGCACAAATTTTGTAACTTGTGGATTGGCTAGTATGACAATTAGCGGCTCTAGTTAAAAAGAGCAGAATTGTGATTTAAGGACATCATAAAGTGTTTGCAATCGAGGAAACATAACACACAATGTTGTTTTCCCACAATGAGTGGATTGGTGAAATACTCGGTTGAGTGTTTCATAGTTGGACACCTAGAGTGATCCTAGGTTAATAAAAGGATCTTGTCGAAGGCATTAGTCGAACGCATGATTTGTGACTTGGTTGGTGTGTCACTCCTCGAAGTGAGTAGCTAGCGATGCGAGGTTACTGTCAAGATTAAGTGAACTCGTGTGGTTAATATGACCCAAGAATTTGAGGAGACTCGGGATGTGTAGTCCTGAGATTCGAAATGGTTCTTGATGATGAATTATACACTAGTTATATTTTGGGTTATACTTGCGTGAGTGTCAATCACTTGGAAGTATTGCCCTGGTAGATTTGTTGGTATATTTGGGTATTAGTAAAGAAACATAAAGACTTAATTGAGTGTGATCACCGAGTAATTAGAGACGCGAGGAGTGGTATGAGACTTTGATGGCTAGCTTGATAGCGAACGTTAGAATATGCCGCATCCCGAGCTCATTGGTGACAACCCCTGTGAAAAACGGATGATGAATTCTTATTAATTAAGGATTTTGATGACCTAGACTTGAAAGATTATTATGACTTAAGATAAGAGTTCATTACCTCTAGGAACTTGAGGAATTGATAGCTTGATAATTTCGAGGATGAAATTTCCTAAGGAGAGAAAAGTGTAACACCCGCCCTTATAATTTTGACTGTAAACATGTAATTCAGTTACTTCATGTGACCCAATTGAACTTTAGACCTTGTGAGATGAATTATGGGTCAAATTTGGGTAATTCAGTGGCCTTGGTGTAATTAATTGGATTCAGAATGGTCCTAAATTCATTTTGGAGAAAATTTAGGGTCATTCGAATAAAATTCAGTGTCATTTGAACGAGATCTCAATCTCTTTAGAACCTTTTAATGACCTTTGAATGAAACACCTCTATTTGGAAACCTACTCTCGGTAGAACCTCATTTGAAGCGTTCGAACAAGATGTGGTTCTCACTTGAACGAGATATAGTTTGGTTCGAACGAGATTGTAAAAATAAATTTCGACAGATTTGAAAAATGTTGTCAAATTCCTGACCATTGGATAAAGACATGTGACATGCTCCCACAGAAGCAGATCATCCCGGGGTTGGGAATTTTAGGGATTTTTTCCCTAAAGGTTTTGGGGGTATTTAAGCAATGTTTGGCACATTTAAGCCATTTTAAATCAGATTTTACACTCTCTCTAGCTCTTGAGAGCCCTTCCACCACAAACCACCTTATACGACCCTCCACCTTAAACCACCCTAGTATTTCATAGTTTATCGTGTGTTTAAGTCTTATAAACCCATTTACACCATTGTTGGAAAAATTATGAATTTTGGGGATGATGTTGGGGATAATTGAAGAAGAAGAAGAAGAAGAAGAAGAAGAAGAAGAAGAAGAAGAAGAAGAAGAAGAAGAAGAAGAAGAAGAAGAAGAAGAAGAAGAAGAAGAAAGCAATGGAGTTTGAAGGGGGTTTTGCTTGGAGATTTATGGAGCTTTCACACGGGTAAGCTTGGTGGAGATAGGCAACCTCTTTAAGGCCACTTAGGAGGTGAGAGGTTGCCATCTTATTCTACATTTATCCACCATTGTTGAAGCTTCTTTTGAAGAAGGAAAAACTCTACTCTTATTAAGTTTATGATTACTCCATTTTTTACAATTTGTGGGTCAAACATGCTATAGTTCATAAAAGCAGAACCTTTACATGCTTAGGTAGTCATTACTCATGGTTTCTTAATAGTTTTGGAGATTTAAGAAATGGGTCTTCAAATGGCTAGAGGAAAGAATGATAAATTTCAAGAAGACCTTGCATTCTAAAATTTTATGGAATAATAAGTTTTAAAAGAAGTATTTTCCTTGATAAGCTATTTTTAGAATAAATCTTGAAGATTTCTCGCAAAAATGAAGATTTTATAAATTTAGACATTTAAGCATATTTGTGAAGAACAAATGTCTTTTTATCCTTGAAAGTCATGGATTTACAAATTTTATGGGATTTCATGTGATAATCATGTGTAAAACTCATTTTATGTATTTATAGACTCAAACCCCGTCTTCTCATGTACATTAACTTGTAGCATCTTGATAATGAGCATATAAATAAGTTTAATGGGGGATTTTTGTGAGTTTTAACTTGAAAGAAAGAAAATACAAATTTCAGCCCTTAAAGTGTGTTAATAAGTGTAGAAAATGTGGTAATTGGACATTTAAAGACTATGTGTAAAAATAAAGAAAAAACGGTGCTTTCTTGTAACGTAGACTCCAAAATGCCAAAAGATTTTTCTTAGTAAAGAAAGTAACGATATAAAGAGATTTCCAACTTAAAAAGGGTGTTAACTCCAAAGTGTGAAATGGGTGTTAATAACTAAAAACATTTGAGAAGTTGGTATGTATAACATTGTAATAAAAATGTTCGGAAAAGGTGTTACACATATGGTCCTAAATGAAAGTGATTTTTGGGATAAAATCAACGCAAGTGTGTAAAGGACAAGAAATGGTGATTTTTAAAATGTAACACAAAGTGGGGTGAGATCCCCGAGCTTTGGATTCGGTCGGTAAAAGTGGAATAATGTGGACAGTGGATAAATATTCAAACCTAACTTTAATGAAATTAATAAATTTTTCGGTTGAAAGATAACGTGAACAAGTAATGTGAGAAATTCGATAGTGTTTATGAAATAAAAGAATAGTAAAGTGAAGTGATTAAGTGAGTAATTAATCAACCTATATAGGTTTAACCCATAATTAACACAAGTATGTATTTATGAAAGATTTTCAACGAAAAATAAGTATTCTTATCATTTTATGTTAGTAGTTCTGTATACTTGTAGTCCTGGGACACTTTTCATGGGTCCCTCGTGTAGCTTGATATAAATTGGAATCACATATTAAACAAATGAAAGGTTAATTAAATAAAACTGGACTAGGAACATTATTTAGGTTGTCTCATTGCACTTTACACTTAACGTTCGGGTCGGACCAAGTTAACCACGAGTAACCTTCAAATTCAAGCTAGGGCGTTACAATTAATTTGGCAAAGATGCAAGAGGGTGTGATAGAAAATGCAAGAAAGAGGGTAAATACCACTTTAAATAATGGGGTGGATGGAATGGAAGTCAAAGAGGAGTCATGAATTACAAAAAGGCCAACACAAGCACGTAGAGTACTTTGGACACCATGAAGAGTCCACCACAAGTTTTGCCATTGAAGAAAATCTCATTTAATGAAATCAAGGAAATGAGAAAAAGGGGTATTTTCTATTATGATGAGAAGTTCAAGACGTGTCATGTATATAAATGTAAAAAACTATTCATCATTAAAGCCATAGAGGAAATAATACATGATCTAGAGGATTCATAAGAAAAAGAAAGGATTGAGACGATGGAATCCAATAAAGAAGTAGATATTCCAGTACAGGCCATTACTAGAAATGTGGCTCCCATTACAATTCAAATTAAGGGGTTCATAAAAAATAAACCCTTAATATTGATTAATGAGAGAGTGGAAGAACTCGTAGAAATCTCCATCATGAAATAACACAACAAAGTGGAAACAAAAGAGAGCCCACTACTAACTTAGTAGTAACTGTGGCTAATGTAGGAAATCTCTTTAGTAGTTTAAAATGACCTCAATTCACTTGGACCATGTAAGGTGAATAATATGTAGTAGATTTGAGAGTGATTCCATTGGGGGTGTGGCATTGTATTAGGGATCGACTAGTTAATGCAATTCGATCCAACGCTCTTTGAATATAAGAACCTGAAGTTATCATTATAAAAAGGAGGAAAGGAAGTGGTACTAAGAGGCACAGCAGAGGAAAGAAAATTACTTTCAATGTATAGGAGTTCCTTCAAGAAACTGCTCAAAAGAACTTCTCATGTTCTCATAGGTTAATTATTCTCTCTTTTTGGACAAGAGGAATTAGAGCCCCCTATTAAACACACACTCATTGAATCTTTTTTAATCGAATATAGTGATTTTTTTTTCGAAGCTCAAGGGTTTACTACCCCAACGATCCCATGACCACCACACTCCCCTCAAACATAACACTATGCCCCCCAATCAGATGCCTTATATAGTCCCCCACTTCCAAAAAATTAAAGTAGAAAAGTTGATAAACAAGAATTATCCAATCAGGTAATATCCCATTTGCATCGCCCATTTTCTGGTAAAGAGGAAGGATGGAGCATGGAGATTTTGTGTGGATTATAGGAGATCAAACGATGTTACCATATAGATAAATTTCCCATTCGCACAAAAACTGATTACTCAATGAACTATTTGGAGCAAGATGTTTTTCTAAGCTAGACTTAAAGTATGTCTATCATAAAATAAGGGTGTGTGTATAGGATATTCATAAAGTTGCTTTTAGAAATCACAATGGTCATTTTGAGTTATGGATCATGCCCTTTGGGTTAAAAATTCACCTGCCAAATTCCAAAGTTTAATGAATGATGTTCTAAGAATTTTTTAATAAAATGTGTGCATACTTTCTTTGATGGTGTAATGGTCTTTATCTCATCTAAAGAAAAAGATCTATCCCATCTCTAACAAGTGCTACAAGTGTTACGAGAAAATAACCTCAATGCAAATCAATCCAGGTGCTCCTTTGGACCAATCAATATAGAATACTTAGTCACATTATTTCCGCAGGCGGAGTGGCCACATATCTAAGAATGGTGAAAGACGTGCTCAAATGGTCTATTCCATCTTTAGTCAAAAGGATTTTCGAGCTTTTTAGATCTCACTAGGTTCTATCGAAGGTTCATCAAGAGCTATGAAAGCATTGCTAGGCCTATAATTGACCTATTGAAGAAGGAAACATTCAAATGGAATGAAGACATAATGCATTCCTTTAATGACTTGAAAAAAGCTATGACTACAGACATTGTTCTTGCCTTACCAAATTTTGTGCAGCCTTTTTGTGAAGACTGATATTAGCTCAAAGGGTGTTGGACTATATTGATCCAAGGTGGCAAGCCAAATTCCTTTTTAAGCAAGGCCTTGGGTCCTAGGAATTTAGTCCTATCCATTTATGAGAAATAAAAACTTGTTATTATCATGGCAGTGGCCAAATGGAATGATTATCTATTGGGAAGTCATTTCATTAATATGACTGATCATCATAGTCTCGAGTTTTTTAAGGATAATAAGATCATTACACTACTGCGGAAGAAGTGGTTGACAAAGATTCTTCGATAGGATTATGAGATCATGTATAAAAAGGGTCAAACAACACTATAGCCGGTGCATTGTCAAGAAGAGACATAAACCAAACCACCTTACAAATCACCTCAATAGTTCAACTGTTGTGGATCTAAGATATTATAGGCAATTACAAAGGAGACCAATTTGTAGAAGATATGATTCCCAAATTAATCCTTGATCCTAGGGGTGTTCACGGGTCAGTCGGTTCGGTTTTGACCGGGTTTTTTGGGCCGAACCGACCATGTCGGTTTTTGGAGGAGGAGAACTGAACCGAACCGAAAATGCTGAAAAACCGAACCGAACCGAACCGAATCGGGTCGGTTTTTGACAGGGCCGGTTCGGTTTTTTCCTTTATTTTAATAAAAAATATATTTTTTTAATACCTAATATAAATATAAAATTAAAAAATATAATATAATATGTCAACACTAATATAAATATAATATAACATATAAAATTAAAAAGTATAAAAATTAATTCGGTTCGGTTCGGTTCAAAATCGGTTTTTTTATGCCAAAACCGAAAACCGAACCGACCCTGTCGGTTTTATACCTGATTAAACCGAACCGACCCTCAAAAAAACCCGGTCCGAAAATTTTCGGTTCGGCTCGGTTTTGTCGGTTTATCGATTTGGTCGGTTTTTTTGCACACCTCTACTTGATCCAATAGCCTCAACTGAATATACACCAATGCAAAGTTCGTTAAAAAGAGGGAGAAAGTTTTACATTGGACAATGGGGTCAAGTAAGGAGCAGGGTGCTAGAAGCAATACATAAGTCCCCTATTAGGGGACATTATGGCATGGAGGCACATATAAAAAGGCTTACCAACACTTCTATTAGCCATCCATTAAGACTCATATCAAAGAATGTGTTACACATTGTGACATCTGCCAAACACACAAGATAAAACACACCCATCCACATGGTCTACTTAACCACTACCTATTCCTCACCAATCATGGGCTCACATATCTATAGATTTTAATGAAGGCTTACCTAGATACAAGGGGAAGGATCTCATTATAATCATTGTTGATAGATCCTCCAAGTATAGCCATTTATCATCCCTTAAACACCCCTACATAATAGGAAAGGTATCTCGACTCTTCCTTGATCAAGTCTACAAGTTACATGGAGTACCACAATTTATTATCTTAAATAAAGATACGGTGTTCACAAGTAATATTTTGACTGAACTTTTGAGACTGTTAGGAACCTAGTTTCACCTGAGCACATCCTTTCATCCCCAATTCGATGGGAAAATAGAAAGGGTCAATCAGTGCTCGAAAACTTACTTGAGGTATATAGCCATCTAGAGACCCAGAAAATTGTGCAATGGCTTATCTTAGGTGAATGGTGGTATAACATCAACTTCCAATCCAACCTAAAGCTTAGACCCTTCCAGGCGCTTTATGGTGTTCCCTTACCTTAATGGGCAATACCCACAATTACAGACACAAATGTCATAGCAATGGAAGAATTAATGAAAGAAGAGATCTTATTGGTCCAACTACTCCGATAGAATTTGATTTAAGCCTGACACATAACAAAGCAATATACAGATAAAAAAAGATAAAAAAAGAACTGAACAAAATTTTGCAATGGGTGACTCGGTCTATCTGAGGTTACAGCTATATAGGCAAACTTTCGTGACTTTTAGGCACAATATGAAGCTAGAAGCGAGATATTATGGCCCATTTATAATCATTTCAAAGGTTGGTCAAGCTACATACAAGCTATCGCTACCAAAAGGCAACAAAATTCATCCGATGTTCCATGTCTCTCAACTCAAGAAAAATCTTGGCAACAACACTATGCCATCTCCCAAACTACCCGTGGTAGGGTCAAAGGGCCAACTACAGGTGGAAGCAGTTGTAGTCAAGGATCGAAGACTCATCAAAAGATGAAATAAACCCATAATTTGGGTGTTAATCCAATGGCCAAATTCAATTTCTGAAAATGTAACTTGGGAGGATTAGGATTTCATCAAATAACATTTTCCTCACTTTGACCTAAGGGTGGCAATTCGGGTCAACAGATCGTGTTTCGGGCCGATACGACACGACAAGGTTTTTTCGAACACGACACGAATTCATATTTTTTATTTGACACGAACACGACCTGAATAAAAAACAACACGAAACGACACGAATACCAGAATTTCTTAAATGTCACGCCTAAAAAACACGATAACATGACACGACTCATAATTCAGACACGAACGCGACACGACACGACTTCATGTCAAAAAAATACGACATGAACACGACATATTTGGTCAATTTCGTGTCGGTTCGTATCGTTTTTCCGTGTCGTTTCTAAAATTGTCACCCCTACTTTGACCCATGAGGAAAAGGTTCTTTAAAGGGTGGGGTAATTGTCAAATTTAGTATAACACGTAAAAAATAGTTACTTGATTAGTTAGGAAGTTAGATTCGATGGATTAGTTGGGAGGTAAGATGAGTTGATATTAAATTATAACCAGTTGCAGTTAGGTTCGATTTATAAATGAACCTGATTGTAATTCATTTTGAATTCTATAGTTAACATTCAATTCGCTCGATTACTTTGTTAATTAATTCAACTGTTGTCAATTGAGCCAAATTATGGCTCAAGTGGTGACACTACAATAATTTCCACATGCCACCATGATCATCACCCTCCACTAGGGGTGTGCATAAAAACCAGAAAAATCCATAAATAGAACCAAATGGGGTGTATTGGGTTAGGTTGGTTAGATTTTTCTCCCTATTGGTTCAGTTCCGATACTAAAACATGTAGATATTATCTTATCGGTTCGGTTCTTGGTTACAACACAAACCCATACTGATCCATAACCAAATAAAGAACCTGGACCAAACCGAAACCGATCCGATCTTAACATGTTTTTAAGCTTTACATATGTGAAAATGTCACGTTTTTTCTTTATTTTAAATGTTTTATATTAATATTGAGTTTTGGACTTGGGTTACATTTATAATATTTACGTATTGTGTCTTTATATATTATATTTGATGAAAAATTATTATTTTAATTATTTTTAAATATATTTCTACAGCCGAGAATCGATCCAAAAAAGCCCAAGAACCGTTGGTTGCGATTGGTTTGGTACTGGACATAATCGGTTGCATTTTGGTTAAAAAAATATGGAACTCATTAACACCAATTCTAGTTTTGGGTTCATAGTGAAACCAAACCAACCCCAACTATATGCACCCCTACCCTCCACAACCATCGTATAATATAAGAAAATAACTAAAATCTCAAATAACGAATCAAAATAAAATTGAAAAATAATGAACAATGATTTCATTCAAATTCAACTGTACTTAAAAAACCCAAATAGAACACTAAAATCAAAACCTCAAATAATGAATTCAACCAATTGAAAGCACAAAAAAAAAATCATACCCATCAACCAAACCCTATAAGAGCATTCTCAAACACAACTCCACACATGGAGACTCACCGTATAACCTAACACAAATCGAACCCAACCACCATTGTTATGAAAACCCAATATGATAACAATCCACCACCAACTCTCAACTACCCAAAACTGTAACCCCATCTTCAACCCTCCAAAATCATAACTAGCCAAATAAAATGACCCTGATTAAAATTGATTCCATAGAGTGATTATCTGGTCTAGAGAGAGAAGTGAAGAGCTAAAAGACAAGAGTTTAGAGAAACTCGATCTGGAGAGAGTGTCATCGCTGAAGAAGCCTTAGCCACTACACCACTCACTGGTGGTCCAGGTCGGTTTCTTGTGATCAGATAAAAGTGGAAAAGGATGGGTATTTGACCCCTATTCGTCAAGTCCTAATTGAGATATAAAACATATGAGTTAAGACATTTCGGTAATTTTAAAGAAATTTCAAACGTAATTTTGGCCATTTTAATAAATTTCAAATACTGTTATGTCTAATTTAATGAAAAAAAATGAGATTTAGTTAAATCTATCATTATAAAATAAGGTTTGCCAAAATGATCCTTATTCTTATCACACCTAGCTTACATTAAATCCTTCAAGCTACGTGTTAGAGTTTAAACTCTTAAATTTACTTAGATAGGCCTTGCTGAATCCACAATGCCATAAACCATTTTTTTTTAAGACGAAAAGAGAGCATGATCGAGGCATTACAATTTAGGCCAACAAAATATACAAAACCAGCTCCAATATAGTATTTGTACAAACTTTGAAGAAAAAAAGGATTGAAATAATTTGATTCTGGACAAACACTTGCCCTTTCATTCTCAAACTTGGAATACATAACTGTAATAGTCACGTCGCAATATAAATATAAACGAACACAATCTCCTTCTAGTGATAGCTTATAATACTATTATCGGTAGCCAATTACACCAACAACAACTCCAACTGTTCCAAGAGGGCCACACACCCATTCATCTTCTCTGAATATGGGTTAAACCTGAATTCCACATTTAACCCGCCGAAGACAGGATTTTTCAGAGGCACCGAAGGGAGAAATACTCTGGTGATAAAGCTTCCACCTTTCTTTTAATTGCAGCTCTTACGAACCTTGGATTTCTTTTTGGTGTCTCCACTGTAGAATAATTTCAGGTGGGAGAGATGGGAAGCGAAGGAGTCAAAAACTCATTTTGTATCATTGGTGTTGAGAGTGTCGAAGGAGGAGGAGTTAAGTGTGGCTCGAGTGATAAAGGAAGGGTCGAATGGTACATGGGGTTTGTGTGGTGATGAAAATATATGGTTGGAGAGTTGAGGATGCTACATTGACATTTGCCATTTCTTATCTCTTTCTCTTTGTGATTAGTTTGGATAGGATAGGGTTCTTCCCTCATTGTTCTTCTTTTTCTTTATTATGGGTTAATTTTTTGTGGCCTTTCAATTTCCTTTATTTTAAAGTTGTTTGGCCTCTTAATAATGGTAGTGACTAGTAAGGTCAATTCTTCTTCTTCTTTTTTTGTTTTTTTTTTTTGGGGGGGGGGGGGGGGGGGGGGAGAGAGATAAGGAAGTAGCAATGTCAATTCAAAATTTAAGCATAACAACTAATGGTAGGAAATACAATATAAATTCGAGCATACAAAAAAAGCTTTATCTTATTCCATTGCCAAAAGCCACTTTGAGTTTCAATCCAACGGATCTCTAGAAAGCTTCGTGTTCAATATTTTAAGATCAAACTTCACCATAACTTCATCTTAACAGATTCCAGAGTAAGCCAAGTTTTGGGACTACTGGAAGAAGGTAAAAAAACTTAGAGGACTTAGATTTTATTCATGGTTAAATATTTTCCTAAATTGAAAAATATTTTACTTTAACCTTGAGACTTGAAGATTTACCATAATAAACGATGCAATATATCTCTTATAAGAAAATATTTCAGAAAATGCATATTTATTTATTTAAAAGACTTGGTTCAGAAATCTAAACAAGTGCCTCTTAATTTCGCTCCTTTACTGGCAAAGAAAAACTTGGCAAAAATCCACGTCTCCTTTCAGGACTTTCTTTTATTAGTGGTTATCCACAACGAAGTCTTTTTCACTCCAGCGAAGAATTATTCACCCCCTGAACATTGAATGGCTAGCTCCCATAATCCCTGGAGGATTCTACAACCTTAATCGCCAGAAGCTCTCTCCAATGAAGCCTTACTTCCCTTACTTCAGGATTTGAAGATATAAAGTGGGTATTTTTCCTTGAAACATGTGCCAAAATAAGTTTTCAAGATTTTTAGTTATGATTTGGTATGTGGTCATCTTGAGTGACCTGCACACAAGTTAAATTCCCCCAAGAGCTTGCCTATTGGTTATTTAACATGTGTGTTAGCCATTTAAAACATCAAATTTTTTATTATCATATTTTTAAGAGCAAAAACTTTCTTTGTGTAAGAACTCTGTTGTTTCATTTTAAGAGAAAACCTTAAAGTTTTTTTTCCAATTGTTCTTCAGACTCGAGTTTCATACTTATTCTTGAGCGTTTTTCTTCTTTAAAGTTCTACACACTTTGTGAGACTTTTAAGTGAACTCAAATAATTTCAACACTATTAACCTTTAGGACATCCTTAAATATCCTAGGCGTTAATTCATTAGATACTCTTAGTTCCATTTACTTGAAGAAAATTTCATTTCAACTTGAAAAGAAGATTTTTGAAGTGGTACAAGGGCGACATTATCAACGAGGGTTACACGTTGCGATGCGATGGTTGGTTGGATATGATTCATGCCCACTCTTGCTACTACATTGTGGAAAAAAAATTATTGTGGAGGTTGTGCATTATTAAGTATATAGGGAAGTTGAAGTATGTATGTCATTTATTCTTTTGTATAATCTTTTACTTATATAGTCCAAGATGCTGGTTTGACCAAGATTGAAATTGTATAGAAGTGTTTTATGGCTTATTTTGTGTCCAAATATATATATTTTTCGGGCGTATAAGAGTATTTATGTTAGTCCGAGAACATATCCTTGACAATCCTTGTGTGTCTAGATGCTTGATTTCTTTACATGCCTCTATTCACCTCCATGCCGGTTTGCATCGCATCGCTTCATCAACTCAGAGACTCCTGTAGATTTTTGGACCTTTTGGGGATATGGAATATGACATTGATATACTTTAGGATGTCCTCTCCTTGTCCACATATTTTTTTTGTTATATTTCTTGCACTTGTTCTTATATTTAAAAAAGGGGCATATACAAAATAGTCCCTCAAACTTTTTTTTAAACACGTATAGTCCAAGCATTTTTATTTTGTACCAAAAAGTCTTTCACCATGCCAAAAAGGCTTTACCATGTTGCTGGTGCGAACCTTTAAAGATAAGAGAATAAGGGACTTTTCGCATAAAATAAAAGGCTTGGACTAAATGTGTATTGAAAATGATTGAGGGATTTTTTGGTATTTAATCTTTAAAAAAATCATGTTTTCATAATGCATGCAAACAGTACCTTTCAGTTGGGTGCTTTTTAAGAGGTTTTATATTCCGCCCAAAACTATGCGTAAAAATGAAAAATGGCACTGTGCACACAACTGTGGCCAACATGCTTATTTTGCCCACCGTTGGCATTCGTGTGCACGACTAAAAAAGCCTCGTGCACATGGACTTCGCAGAAGTAGGAAAATTGATTTTTTCATTATAAAATCATTTTGGCTCCAGTTTTCATTGAGAACTCTTACTTCTCTTTGATGAAATTTTAGATCTAAAAGCTTCCCTTTATCTCTCTAGAAACCCTGAATGAGATAAAAAAAAAACACTCACTGTTATTGAAATATTTTGTGGGAGATTTTTGAATGATTTCGTCAAATCAGCCTTAGAAAATATTTTCCCTTTACTTGCCATTGAAGATCTTCAATTGAGAGGTCAACAATGAGGAAGGTCTAAAGTTTTGGAGATGTGTTCTTCAAATTGGATGTGTGGAAGCTAATAGAATTCGATTCTTATACAAAGGAGCTTTGGATGAGATCCGTTAGACCGGGTGGAGTATTGCAGATCGGTGGATTACGGGAGCTTATAAAGGAACTCAAGTTAGGTAAATGACTGATCTCTTGTAATATCTTCATCTTTCTATTGGATTAGTTGTAGCATCCGAGGATTTTTTTCCCCTTTCCTTGTAAATCTTGGTGTTGTGTTAATTCTCGTATTTACTTTTGTTCACAACACACAACCTCACGTAATTTAAGATCTATAATTGATTTAGGTTGCTAGATATTTATATCATACATAATCACAATTTAATTGAACTAATTTAGCTAGATCTCCCCTAATCACAAATTAACTTGAACTTGGATCTAGGTGTGGATTTCTCATATTGTTAAGTTGCAATTGAACTCAAAGGCTTTTGAATTGTATTTGAATGTTCTCATTACACTTTCCTTGAAATAAAATTGGATCTAATCAATTTAAGGTTAAGTGTTTGATAAATCTGAGTTTGAATTTAATTGTGCAAATCAATTGTTGTTGTTATGTTTCTAAACAAGCAAAAATTCAATTGGCCATTTATTCCGAGTTTGTCTTATTCATCCCACCCTCTAGGACGTTAGCACATCGAATTCTACATTTTCAGAGATTTTTCCCATAAGGGTTTCCCAAGTATATATTCTTATTTCAAGGGCACGATTTATGTTTCGAATATTGATTCCTTTATATGCCTAATGAACATATTTTACCAAGAGAATATTTATGAATCATGATTTGTCATTTAGACACTAGCATAATCTATTGTCTAAATTTGGTTTAAAGAAAATATTCCTTTTAAATTTGAAATAATTTTAATTTGAGTAACTACCATTGAGAGCAAACACACGCTCAATAGTAAATATGAAAAAAAAATATTAATTAAAATAGAAAAGGTGGAATATATAAAGTTAAGTTTGCTAACTTTGGCTTTTCCCATGTGGGGATGTAAGAATATAAGAGTTAGAAAATTGGGAAAAATTAAGTTTTAGGTAGTTATTCATTCTTGAACTTGTAAAATGTTTTCCATTAAAATACATTAATCTATTAAACACCATCAGAAGTTAAAGATAACAAGAATTTCATATTATTCGATAAAAAAAACTTGGCGTATCAGAGGCACCTTATATATGTAAATATGATACATGAATATTGTGGACATCCTGACCCGCATATGCGCCACTATACGCATGGATACTAAAGCACTTTCATCCTCGAGGGCAAGGGAGAAAGGGGACATTTGACCAATAATGGTGAGTGATTTGTGGAATAGTGTGAACTCAGAGTCGTCAACCTATTTTACTAAAAACATGCAAAAGAAAATAATAACCCCAAAAGGTATTCACAAGATAAATGATTCATGCAAAACTAAAGAGAAAATGGGACAAAGAGGAAGGTGTTCAACATCCCATTCGCAATTTCGATTTCTATGGGTAAAAAAATAATATATATTATCTCCTGCTCTTGTATGTGTGAGTGCTAGTGAGAGTGCGTGCATATATGTGTAAATGGGTGGAAGTGTGTGCAAGCATAATGTGTAAATAAGTGAAAGAGTGTGCAAAATGTGGAAGAGTGAAAATATGCAATAAGTGAAAGAGTGTGCAAAATGTGGAAGAGTGAAAATATGCAAGTACATGTGTGTATAGAGCAGTGGGTTATCCGTAGAAAAAGATGGGCACAAAAATCTAAAAGAGAGAAATACAAGTGAGCAAATTTGTATTAGTCGTGACATTATTATCAGAAAGTGAATACAAAGAAGTAAATCGCTAAGTGCAAAAGTGAAAAAGTGCTAAAAACATAACAGAAAAAAGAAAAAAATGAAATATGGACAAAGTTGGACTTGAGTCTTGGAGTGGATCTTAAATGCCTACGTACCTTCATGAAGAGATATTAAAGTCCACATAGTTCAAAACGGGTTTTAAAGGCTATCTGCATTGTATCTGCAATTTGATGTATGAGTTGTTTGTGAAAAGTGGGTATTGTTCCCTTTTGTGAAGAAATAAAATGTGTAACACCACTTTCTTGTCAAATGTAATATAAGTTCTAATTTTGGTGTTTCGATTTTATGAAAAATATGTTTCAGGGTATAGATCTAAGATAAAATGTGATTAAGTTTGTGACAAAGTAGTATTATATTTGTAAGGGAAGAAATGCAAGATATAAATATGAATAGGATTGATTAGGGTAAAAGAAAATATATAAGAATATGAGTTATGGATACTTTTGAATCTTTAATGGACCGTCAAGAGAAAATCTTCTTTAAGGACGACACCTTTGTGGCTTTGATGATGTATGGAAAAGATGCTTGCATGATGAATCTTAATGAAATTGATATTTATATGGTGAGATTTTTTAAGGAAAATGTAACTTAAAAAGGGAAAAATATTAAGGCTACCCTCCGAGGTCTATCGATCAGCACAGAGGAGGCCTACCAATCGACACATGTTAGGAGCACAAAATTACATTTTCATGCATAATTTTAGCCATGTCAATTCGAATCGCGCACAACCAAGACCGTTAGAGAAGTGATTCATAGGCCTCTAATCTTCACTTTGAGAGAATTTTAGGGCTAAAAAAATATCAAGTCAAATCAAGTCCGAAAGTCGAGTAGTCATCTGAGACTAGGTATTTGAGGTAATAAAGGTTCCAAAAAGGGAATTCATTATTAGGGACCCTCATGGAGAGAGAGCGTAATAAAAATGAGGTATCTACTAATATGAGTTTATATAAAGGGAGATTAATGCATGTGACAATTAGTGATATGTGGCATCTTAAACCATTAACAACAAAAAGGCATGGTAACTGAGTAAATATTATAAATACATGTAATCCGTCAAGTTAAGATTACAGTGGGTGGATCTAGATAAAAAAAAAACTATATATTTTATGTAACAATAAATAAGCGAACGTAGAACTCTTAATCATCGTAATCGAACAGTTGATGTTGGGTCCATCTTGCAGCATCATTAAACATTAATTGTCCACTTTTAATTAATAGTATTATTTATCTATTGAAAAATTGCAACCAACAACCAAACAAATCAAACTCGGCTAAAATTAATGAGAGAGAGTGCCATTGTTGAAGAATTCCTTGGCTAATGGATCACTCACCGATGGTCCACGTTACTTATCACCAAAAGAATTTAGCGAGAAGTGGGTGTTTGATCCCCATTTTCATCGATCCTCAATTTAGAGAGAGAAGGAACAAGTTAGGGCATTTTGGCAATTTTATAGAAATTTCGAATGAAAGTTAGACGCACTTGCCATTTTGAGTATTATGACTAATTTATTAAAAATAAATAAAGATTAAATCAAATATCTGATTATCAAATCTTATCCTAGCTAGGTTATGAAGATATTGGAGTACATTGATACTATTTTCATTCGAAATTAATAATCCTCATTTGAAAATGAGGATTTAAAAAAAAAAGGATTATTAACTTGGGAGGGATGCACTAGTTTGAAGCTACAATAAGTACGTATTAAAGCGTAAAACTCCAAAATTGATGGTGTAGACATAGAGGTCTTGCTAAGTCGACGATGCAACAAACCATGGGAAGACAAAAGTAGATGATATGATTGAGGTTGGACAAAATACATGAAACCAGGTCGAATATAGTATTATTAGTATAGTAAAGGCAACAATAATTGAAAGAAGGAATGGAATTACTCAGATTGTGGCCAAACACTGACCCTCTCCTTCTCAACCTTGGCATAGATAGCCGTAACAGCGGCCACGAAATACATCTGAACAAACACAATCTCGGAGGAGTGAAACCTTATAACACTCTGACCCGTCGCCAATTCCACCAACACCAACGCCGACAATCCCAAAAGGGCCACACGCCCATTTAACCTCTCCGAATAAGGGCTAAACCCGAATTCCACCTTCAAGCCGCCGGAGACGGGCTCTTTAAGAGGTACGGGAGGGAGAAATACACCGGCGTTAGAGGTTCCAGGTTTCTTGGACTTGCGGCTCTTACGGACCTCGGCCTTTTTTCCGGTGCCGCTACGGTAGCGTAATCGGAGCTGGGAGAGGCGGGAATCGAAGGAGTCGGAATCTTGTGTTGAATCATCGGTGTTAGGAGTGTCGTCGGGTGTGGCGCGGGTGGTGAAGGAGGGGGGGGAGGGGGAGGTGGGGTTTGGAGAATAGTTGGAGTGTTGAGGATGCTACATTCACATTCGCCATTTCTTCTATGGGATTATTAGTTTAGATGGGATAAGGTTCTTCCCCCACCGGTTCTTGTTTTCATTTATTGCGGGCTCCATTTTTTTGTGGCCTTTCAATTTTCTTCCGGGGGTTTTTAAGTCATCACAAAAATTACTTCAAAATAGGACAACATTTTAAAATTTGATTTTTGTTACCACTCAATATATATATATATATATATATATATATATATATATGTTTTTAACATAATTAAAATACAAAATATCACTACACTCCAAATTTTTATTTTTTTTCTCTATTCACTACGCTTCAAACTCTCAATTTCTCATCTTCTCTTCACCCAATAAATTTGTCTCCATTAATATAACCTATCATCTTCAACAACATTATTAAAGTTTTGATCCCCATACATCATTATTAAAGTTTTGTCCCCCATCAACCATCTTCAACAACATTATTAAATATCTAGGGTTTGTTCTTTAAATATTCACATGCTAATGGATATCCCACCCTTAGACAATGACAACACCTCAAAAATAAATGACAACTCTACAAATTCCATTGCTGAGGTAAACTTTGGGTCCCATTACTTATATATTTATTTTTTCATAAGGATTGATAATTTGAAAAAACACAGCAAACGTACAGTTGGTTCGGGATCGGGGCTCGATTTCATGGCAGAAATTTGGGATAAACCTCCCGAACCAACTTTATATTTTTTTTGTTCGAAGTAGGTTCATTCGTTATAATCATGTCGAACCTGATATATATATATTCGATATAATTACCCCGAATCAGTTGACATTGTTCGTTATGATCACCCCGAAACAGTTGAACATGATTCGTTAGGATCACCCCGAATTAATGAAACATAATCGCTATATTCATGCTGAATAGAGTTCAAAGACAATGTAATTCAAAGACATAATGCAATTCAAGTTTGGTACCAAGTTTGGTTCCAATGTAATTCAAAGACGTAATGTAATTCAACAACATTGCAAGCTTGTTATGAAATCGTATCATGTTGTGTTTCGAGTTGTTAATAATTATGTTATGAAGTATGTTATCAATGTAATTCAAACATACGTTGTGATTATGTTAACAAGTACATTGCAAGCTTATTCTCAATATTTTTATTCAAGTTCATTGATTGTGAGTACTAATAATATTTTTACTTATGTAGGATGCTTTCATGGATTTCAATGAGCTGTTATTTGATCAGGCTTTAGCGAACATCGATATACCCCAAATCGCGGAAGGTGGTGCGGTGTTAGTAGCTGTTAGTGCGACGTTCTTTACGGATCAGGTATTATAATGTCTATTATTGATGTAATATTTTTATATATTGTAATTAGGTTGTACTGATTCATTATATTCTCAATTCTCAGGTATTTCCCACCCGGCAAAAGTTAGTTGATTGGGCTCAAGAGCAAGCTCGGTCTGTTAAAACAGTGATAGTCATAACCAAGCCCGATGCATCTTCTGCAACGCGTAAGGGACGTCTACACATTGGTTGTGAGAGGGGAGGTGAGTACCACGATCATCACGGGAAGAATATTGGCAACGAAGGTAGGAAGAGGGACACAGCCACTCGGAAGTGCAACTGTCCATTTTTGTTGAAGGGCATTTCGATGGACAATAGACAGTGGATGTTGTCTATCGTTATCGGCGTTCACAATCACCCATTGCTTAAAACCTTAGTTGAACATGCATATGCGGGTCGACTTACTTCGATGGAAAAAAATTGTTGAAGAGGTGTCCTAGACATTAGAGAGGAGTTTGGGTAAGACGTCATCTATGCCAAGGTTGAGAAGGAGAGGGTCAGTGTTTGGCCACAATCTGAGTAATTCCATTCCTTCTTTCAATTATTGTTGCCTTTACTATACTAATACTATATTCGAAATTATTTTTCTATTATTTTCAAAATTTTAATAAAAAATAGTATTTTTTATTTTTTTCATTATTGATATAATTTTTTGTTTTTTCTAGTTTTTCTGTAATTTTTTAATTATATTTTTGCTAGTTTCAAAATAATACACAACAAACAATTAAGGATATGAGTTTCAAAATAATACACAACAAATAATACACAACCAACGATTAGTGATGTTTATACAAAATAAGTCATAACCAACAAATTAATTGCAAATTCATCAAAAATTATTATCATTAAACCAAGAATTCATACAATATATATTGCACTTTAACCCAAAAATTCAAAGACGTCCGGCTATTTCTTTCTTTTACTTCTATGCGACCCCTTAACTACTTTATATTTTCCCTAGGCTTTGGTCTTTCTTTTCTTTGCCACCCGCTCCTCAATGACAACCGGCCTGCCTACCTCGATGGCCGCAGTTATGATATCGTAGGCTTGCACATCGCGTGCAATTAATATGGCCGGATCAGTTGCAATTCCATCATCAATATTGTTCTTCATAAAGTCCATAGCCTTACGCACCTCGTCCGCCTATGAAACAGTTAATAACACCGTGGGTGATTGTCATCTCCCCAAAGGGCATATGGAATGTGTTAGTCTCCGGATGCCACCTCTCGACAAACGCAAATATAAGGGCGTAATCTAAATAATGGTGGCTAGATGAGATAAGCCCCCCCCCCCCCCCCAGCTTGACCCTCTGAACCCTCTTTTGTACACTTGCAAAAAGATAACTGAATTGTCACTCATTGATCTTAGTCCAGTGATTGATGCACAATAACGGCACCCGCTCCACCTACAATATAAGCAAAATATTTATTAAGGTTTATAAAAGAAATGCAAAATAGAAAACATTAATGATTTAACATTGAAGGGAAATGAAATTACCACTGATCTAGTCCAAATATTGTACGCCACATGATGCTTGAAATGTTTTAATAGGCGAAGATCGGCGGGGCCCCCGTATGCCGGTGTAGATGTGCCTTCTTCAGGCATCTTCTTCTTCTGGCTATAAGCTACTACGGTCTTGTGTAAAATGATAAACGAATTTTTAGACCGCTAGGGAGAAACATCCTCCGACTTGGAACCCCCGTCCGCCGCCTCATGACCCTCATCGACCTCCTCATCAACCTCGACCTCCCCCTCAACCTCGACCTCCTCAACCTCAGCTTCCTCAACCTCAACCGCAACTTCCTCATCCTCAACCTCGATCGCAACATCCTCATGTATCTCCACCACTCGAGGATCCACCTCCATCACATCCGAGACATTAGCAGTAAACAGAGCATGGATCTCTTCTCGATGATTCCTCTTTGAACGGCTTTCGATTCTTGCAAGAGTAAGATACTAGGTTATCCATATTAAACCTGCATTCATTATAAACATAAGTCAATTCGTAACAAATCATAGGTAATCACGTATTGATTATAAACATAAGTCACCGATAATAATATTTCAATTCATAGGAAATCATGTATCATTTGATAGGCATTCAACATAAACATAAGTAACAAAGATAACAACATAATTGATTCCATTCGGGGGGGGGGGGGGGGGGGAGAAGTGTCGAACTGTGGTGGTTAATTCGGCATAAACATCACGAAAAGTTATAGTTAATTCGGGGTAAACATCATGAAACTTGTTCATCCATTCGGCATGAATGAAACGAATTAAGTCATTCATTTGAAACCCATTGATTCGTTGTATACATGACGAAACCTTACACTCAATTCAATATGAATATAATGAATGAAACCCTAGGTAGAAAAAAAAGTAATCATCATGAACATATCGAATAAATGGAATTCATTCGATATGTTCATAATGAATGAAACCCTAGTTCAGTGCCTTGAATTTTTTTAACAGTCCAAACGATGTTATAATAATAAAAAAATTCAATGTAACTATTTTAACAGTCCAAACGATCGTAGCAATCATTAAATATGTTTGTTTTCACCATCTACATTCAACAAAAATTCGATGTACAGCAAATGAACAGCAAACCAAGGTAATGAAGATGAATAACAGGTGTAATTCGATGTACTGCAAGTTGAACAGCAAGGGTAATTCGATCCTTAGGTGTAATTCAATCCTTCGGTATATCACGTGTCAAATGGGTGAAGTTAATGGGTGTATATATATATATATATATTTGGGTATTCAAATGGATAGTGTATTCAATGTACCAACCTAAAATTTAATATTTAGTTGAAGGAGAATGGATTTGAAGATGAAAAGTTTAGAAGTTGAAGATAAAAGGTTTGGGAATTTGAATGTGTAGAGAGATGGAGGGAAAGTGTGTAAATGATTTTTAGAACTTTAAATATGTGGTGGCCCTGATGTGGTATTATGAAGTAACTATTAAAATTAAGTGGTATTTTGTAGTAAAAATAAAGTTGTGGTATTTTGGAGCAAAAAATGAGATACCCTTAGAAACCCCCTTTGTTTATTGGGTCCTTCATAATATGTGTCTTAAGGGCACACATTAAGATTCCAAAAATAATTGGGAGAGAGTTCTGACATATATTTAATAGGAAAACACGTACTCATGTGGAGTTTTAATGCTTGCTATTTTGAGTCTCAGGGAACATGTTATCATTTTCCTTCTTTATTTTATAACTTAGTTGGGCCTCTTAATAATGCTACTAAGGTCATCTCTGTTTTTAGTAGGCCTCGTAATATCCGTAGTAAGGTGGATTTTTTTTTTTTTTTTTTTTTTTTTTTGTAAACAGAAAAGAAAAAAGAGCAACAAAACACAATAAGCTTTAGTGGCCCCTTCTTATTACCAATCCAACGGCATCATCTGAATTTGAGTAGGTGATTCCTGAATTTTCACATAGGGATCTTCTTATCTTCCTCCTTTGATCAATAAGTCGGCACAACGATACCCTTCGCGATAAACATGGGTAATATGGGCTTTGGTAAGTCTCTTTAACTCCAAGAAATCTTCAATGATATTTGAGCAAGGGTGGTTGACATCCTTCTCCTCTGTGATGAGACGAACCGTTGTTTGGGAGTCAGATTGAAGGTGGATGTTTTGCCATCCTTTCTCATGAGCAAGCTTCAAACCGAAGTGGATGCCCTTTAATTCAGCTTTGAGAGGGTGAGGTGCACGTTTCCTTGTGGTCTGCCTAAGAACCCGGTGATCCATTTTCCACGTTCATCTCCAGCAAGCCCTCTCCTTGTTGCTTCATTCCAACTCCCATTTTATGCAACCTGGAACAGGAAAATCCACGAAATTAAACTACGATTATCCACCCTCACTTGATTGACGTCTTACCCAAACTCCTCTCTAATGTCGATGGCAAACCTTTGGCCAATAAAGGCAATCAAGTACAGTGGCATAGTTTTTATTTCAAAAACGTGAAGGTGGCGGGCTTTCCAAATGTTCCAAAGACAAGCAAAAAATAAAACATACAAATTTTTTCTTCATGCTTCCAAATGTTATCAACAAGCCAATTATGAAAGTTTGAAAATATTCCTTTATGCCAAATGTTGGATGGGATGAAATGGAGCCACATATCGCGTGCAATGTGCAAACCTCAGAACACGTGGTCAATGTCTTCCATGTTATGGCACATGCCACATTTATCATTAATTCTATGATGGGTTGTTAAGATTTTACCATGAAAAACAGTCCAAATAAAAACTTTGAGTTTTTAGGGATTTTTTATTTCCAATTTTTTTGCCAAGTCTCGTTGGGTGGGGTATTAAGGTCAATTTCCATAAGTGAGAGATAACAAGACTTAATAGAGAATCTCCCATTCGCACTAAGACCCCAACTTGGTCTTTCCACCATATTGGTCACATGTGGGAGGGGGGTACTAATAGTGAAAACATTATTTATATAGGGGATGTCCCACTTTCCTTCATTATCGATAAGATTTTTATCAAGCTGCCCACTTTCACTATTAGCATCATTAGGTGTCGTATATCACTACTACCGCATCACCAATCATCAAAAATGTGAATGAGGTTATCGACACCCACTATCCATTTGGTATTATTTATGAGATTGTTGCGACACAAATGGATACTTCTCCACACGTGATATGCATTCTTTTTCTTAGTCCAGAATCTAGGGTCAGGGTTGTTGGTGTATTTATTTTTTAGGACTTTGACCCAAAGGGGGTCATGAGCCTCGAACCCAATTTCGCAGCAATCTCAATGTTATTATGTTCGCTACTACGAAACCCAAGCCCCCCCAATACTTGGGTCTACAAACACTATCCTATTGGATGAGATGTACTTTCTTATGGTCATCATAATCGCCCTACAAAAAATTCCTATTGATTTTATCCAATGTATCATAATTACTTTTGGGGAGGGATCAAGGTCGTTTGCTTAGTATAGTTTGGGATAGTGGAAGTAATTAATTGAATCACAATACATCTCCCGGCTAGAGAGAAAAGCTTTAATTTCCACCCTGCAAGATGCTTATTGAATTTATTAACCACATCTTTAAAAAATTTGTTTCCCAACCGACCATGTATGAGAGGTGTGCCAAGATTGTGGGTAAGAACCATACCACGAGCATCATTAATCTCAAGGGCTTTCCCATGGGCGATATTGGGTGAGAAAGATCTTAGACTTTACGAATTTAGTTTTTGGCCCGGTACACTATAAAACTCATTGATAGAGTCTATAGTGGTTAGGTCGGAGATGAGATTGGCATCCGTAAAAAGGATGAGGTCATCCGCAAAGAACAAGTGGGATATGAAAGGGCCATAAGGGGATGCCTTGATCCCTTTCCACTGCTTATCATTAACTCTGGTAGATATCATAAAAGAAAGATATTCCATACACATCACAAAAAGGTAAGTAGATATGGGGTCTCTTTATCACAATCCTCTCGTAGGTTTGAACGTGGGGAGAGGGGATCCATTCTAAAGAATGGTCATATAGGTGATCTTAACACAACTCAAAATGAGTTTGGAGAATTTTTCACTAACTTGAAACCATCAAAGGATTTTTTCAAGGAAGTCCCAACTTAATCTATCATAGGCTTTCTCAAGATCAATTTTGAATATGACACCACCAAACTTACCTTTCTTTTTGCTAAGAGAGTGGCTGATTTCTTGCATGATGATAATGTTGTCCGATGTTTGCCTCCTTGGAAGAAAGATGGCTTCAAAAGGACTAATAATGTTGTCGAGGATAAGCCTAAGTCTATTAAAAATAACATTAGTCAAAGCTTTGTAGGAAACATTACAAAGGGTGATAGGGCGAAACTGGTTAATCAATTCAGGGCTATCAATCTTGGGTATGAGGGTGATGTGAATCTCATTCATGTGCTTCGGGACAGAACTAGTAATAAAACAGTTATTAATAAATTCATTCTACACATCACATTTAATCTCAAAGTGTACAATATAAATTCAAGAATACACTGGTAAGTTTGGACTTTTTTTTCAGAAACAACCTACATTTTTTGGCGATAAGGATATGTAGCTAAGAACTCACTTGGATATAATTCACTAATTAAGGTAGCCAATTAGTTTTTCTTTATTGATATCACTCAAATTTTCACAGGCCTAATGTGGTCGTATAATTATCTCCCATATTGTAGTTAAGATAAACAACGAAGACTTATTTATGAGTGGGTAGACGATGGTATTGTGAGACCACTCAAATTTTATATTTAGGTTGATCAGTCTTAAATATCTAATTTACGAGAGTCAAACAAATAATACAAATCTAAGCAAGTAAAAACATAAGACTTCAATATAATAGAGATAATCTCAAACCATACAGATATGAATATATATAAAAACTTGAATATCTTGTGTATAGAATACGAGACTAAATAACAAATAATTGATAGAGATTAATATCACTATAACTCCTCTAAATACAACTAATCAACTAAACAATTACCCAGTGCTCTACCACTACACGATTGAAAAAGAAAGAAGACTAGCACTAAAAGTGGCCTTTATTATTTTCTTCTCATTACTTCTTATCTTTCGCCTAGTAGGACACTCACGTGCCAAAGGCCCAAAACTTTGGCTAAAGCAACTCCTTTAGTCATCATCAAATTTCTCTTCACTTTGAGACTTATGATCTCGTCTACCATAAGAAATCTATATTGGCCTTACTATTCTCTCATCCCTTCGTATTAGATGTGTACTTTTAAGGATTGGATTTGAGAATTTTTTTGAATTGTTTGTTCAATAAAACAATCTTAAACTCATTCTCATTGGAATCGACATCCAAGATCGAAGGAGAACTTTTATGTTCCTTCAACGTGATGCCATTCTCTTCCTTGGGAGACAGCCAACTTTCGAACTCAAAGGTTGAATGGACCTTATGATCTCTTTTACCTTCATGTTATGTACTTATTACGACGATTAAGCTTGAGATGTGGGAAATGAACCTAAGTGGTAGTGACCTAAGGATTATCCTAACAACCCTAAAGTTCAGGATATTTTCACCTAAATAAAGTGAAAGTTCACGATTTCAAAGATTTTTCAGAGATTTTTTTTCCATAAAACTCATCAGGTTTAAAGATTTTGACAAAACTCTTCGGAGGTTCCTCAATAAAATATGTCAGTAAGTCCCATATAGTTGTAGTTATCTACAGTATGTTCATCCTCAAACCATGGTTCCTCGACTTTAGGGACAACGGTATCTTCTGGCAAGGTTATTGGATGTCTCCACCCCTTAACTATGGTTGACCTCACCCTCATCAATGCAACAGTCGCTTCATTTTAAAATTTTGGACCAGCATATCCCTCATCATTACTGATTAATTACAAAACATCGCAAAAACTCAACACTAAATCATCATAGGATGACCAGATATTTGGTCCAAGCAAGTGTAAAAACTCCCCATCCCATTTACACCAAAGAGTTTGGGGGGAAATTGTGGGGTGCAAATCGTAATGGCCCAAACCACCGCGGCAAAGTGGGCCCAACCTGAAAACGAGAAATATATCACTCAAGTTAAGATTAATGTCATGAGGGGTAAGAATGGAGAGCTCGATCTTATTATCTCTAATCTCGGAGGAGATCAACATAAATCAAGAAGCGATTCAACCAATAGTTGGGAGAAGTTCAACATAACTCAACTAATTCTATCGCTATAAATAGAGACCTCGCCCCAGAGTAATTGGGAACGTAATTCTTTCTTGATGAATTATAAATAATTAATAAAAGAGTAAAAAACTCGTGGATGTAGGCAGTTGCCAAACCACATAAAATCCTTTTGTTGTGAGATTGTTCAATTCCTTGTTTGGTTCTATTCGCTTAGATTCATTCATTGTAATAATTTACATTCACAGAAAGCATCAAAATAAAGGCAATCAACCGGAAAAAGTAACAAAGAAGAAAGAAATAAGATGGAAATGATTATTTTGACGGTTGACAGAAAGTCTCTCCAAAATCGCTTTACACCTGTCGGATATCATATTTAAGTCAACTCAAAATTAGCAAACTACTTGATGTTGAAGTTTGAAAATGGTAAATGAGACCTCAAAACCTAAGGCCTTTATATTCTAGATTTCGAAAGACAAAACGTCGCAGAAGTTGAAAGTTGTGACACCCCGCCTAATTAAACCCCGGGTGATCAATCCCAAATTAAATTAGAACACGTTTCTTAATTGGTTCATTCTTAGCATCACTTATCGAAACTTTTTTTTATTACTAACGGTAAGTGAAATTAGACTGGTTCCAAGTTTTTATCTTTCATTAATTCAATGAAATACTCATGCGAAAATAAATCATTAACAATCACAAGCTAACTGAATCCAACCATCACATATAAATATAAAACTGGACGAATAAACCATCGGCTAAAATCCAACATAAATGTAAATACAGATAAGAATGGATCTCAAGTATCTAAAATAAATTCTAAATAAAACCGTGAGCAACATGCTCGAATATCTGATAGAAAATCCCTACACTAAGAATAGAAGGAATAGAGGTGCCTACCCAAACCCTGCAACATCCACATATGCCGCAGCAGCGAATCCCTGGAATGAATCAAGCCTGGCGTCCCTGTGGATGGACACCTAAAAAGTTTTGAAAATATTTTATAGCAAGGGTTAGAACCCAAAATATTTTGAAAACATTTAGCAAATGATTAACTTGTAGTAATAAAATATGCATGAATGCGCTTCATATTTTAGTTAGAGTCGCACTCCCTTGAGGACAGACTCACCCCTCAACTAATGTTGATACCTAACGCCTTCTTTATATCCCACCTAGTCCTCTACTCTAAAACTAGATACTTGATATAACTCTTGTCAACCGCCCTACTCAATCCCGAGTATTTTTAATGTATGACTTATAAGTTATTTATCGCCTTAACTTAGTTAATCATCTTTACTTGAAATCCATATAACACTCACTAGTTAGATAAATAATACACTTTTCTCCATGTATTTAAACTTCTCGTATATAATTATTCACCCCATTATGTACATACAGTTATCTTACAACAATCAAACCTGTTGAATGTGAATATGACCCATGTATAATGAATATAATTCACTACAAGTATTTAATTACCTGTATATAACTATTTATCCCATTATATACGTAGAACCATATTACAATATTCACACATATGTTGAATATAAATATAACCCATCCTCCCGAGCAATAACTCACTAGATGTATTCTCTAAAATGCTATCACACTAGGTGTACTAGCATAACCTAGTTACCCCAAGTCAGAATCACTCACTAACTTGGCCAAAAACATGAACATAATGGAGGCGATCATATTCCTTCCCTGAAAGTGATTAGGACCTCCCCTAGAACCTTAAACACAAATTAAATTTTCACAAATCTCTACTTTTCCGAATTTGGAGAATTTTCGGGTCTTTACTCGTTCAGTCCCAATTTTGTTTGTTTATCCCAAATTCGTTCATAAATTTCTACTGGGTTTTCACATCTGAATAAATTATCTCAGAACTGTGTAACATAATGAATTCCCACATTAATTTTCCATTAATTTCATTCAAGTGTTCTATATACAAAAAACCCTTTTTTGTACCCTTTTACACCCAAAACGAATTTTGATTTACACATTTCAAAAATATGAATTGGATATCATAAATAAACATCACAGCAAGTTAACCACTTGCCTTTTGGGGTTCGTTGGGTCTGATCCGTTGGTGTAGAGGCAAGCTTGATGATGAGCACCCAATCCGTTCCTTATTTTATCTCCAAAAGATCCCCAAATTGGCTTTAACTGCTCCCTCTCACTTTCTCCCCAATTTCTTAGATTTAGGTTTATTTTTCTCTACCGTTCTCCACTCTTAGATTTAGGTCTTAAAACACTAATCCCTTTTTAAGCCTAATGGGCCAAGCCCAAATGACCCAGATAGCCCCGTGTGGGCTCAGTTATGCCTAAAAACGCCCTGTGACCTGTTTACTACCCCCGGATACACTTTTTCGACTATCTCGGCCCATCCGAACTCAACCATGCACTCAAAATTGACATCTGAATGAATTTATAATAATCCTTATCTCATACCCAAATTAGTCTATACCGACTCCCGGCTGAGATAAATAAATGTCACGTCACTAATACACGTTATGACGTAAATAAATTATTACTATTCACTTAGTAATTAAATTTCCCTAAATATTAACCATTCACTCTCCGATTAATATTTAAATAAATATTACCATAATTAATTCAATTAAATTACGACACACAAGTACTTTAAAAAAATTCGAATTAATTAAATCTTACATGTACAGAAATACGGGGTGTTACATACTCCCCCCCCCCCCCCCCCCTTACAAAGGAATTTCATCCCCGAAATTTAGTCATTACTACGGTGGATAACTCTGGATACTGCTCTCACATATCCTCCTCCTGGTCCCACGTATACTCATCAATACTGTGATGACCCTACTCCACTAGACTCTAACTGGTGGTACTATCTTAGACTGCAGCTTGCGCTCACATAGCTACCAGACTCCCCTCATATGAGGTGTCTTATTGCAAGTCATTATCCTCGAGTGGAATGTGCCCAAAAATCTCAATTGCTCCTCCTGTATCCCTCCAGCTATGCCACGTGGAACACATCCCGTATCCGCTGAAGATGTTCTGGAAAACCCAGTCGATAAGATATCAGTCCCACCTTCTCAAAGATAGGGAAAGGACCCACATACCTCGACGCTAGCTCCCCGTTCTTGCCAAACTTCATCACTCCTTTCATACGAGACACCCGAACCAATATTTGGTCACAAATTTTTAACTCTATGGCCCCTGACAATATAGTGCCACAGAAGATGAGCCTATACTCCGTCGGCTCCACTATCTCTCAGTTAGGAAATTCCCCTCTTGTATGGGTGTCAATTTTCTTATTACCAAAATGCGTGACAATCTTCCGGGTAATTACCTGCATCATCCCTAATTAATCATGTCAGACTTGAACCTTAAACTCACGATGACGTACCCCTCCTTATGTTCTTGAACTATATGAAAGGATAGAACTTACTTAATTCCCGCTGATGGACCATAACCTATCTCGGGTCCTCGCAACTTGTTATTTCCCCACCTCTTATCTACCAAAGGTGTATAATGAAACTTTTCCCATAAATTCTCCTAAGGTGTCACGCAGACCAAACCGTTACGAGGCATCACACGTAACTCTACTTGTGGTAAATACTACTCCCGAATTACCCGAAAATCTACAATGCACCATCCTCACTTCCCATCTACTCATCGACTTATGGGCGACACGTTCAACCCAATATGTAACTCTGTCCTAATCACCTCCTGATAGTTTACCAACCTGAGCATTAATCCCTTCACTGGGACCATAGAATTAAAAAAAAATCCTAGTTGATACCCTCCAATCGACCTTTTTCCATCCTTCAATTGTCTACCCGACGAAAAATTCACTATGTCCCATTCAACACCGATTCCCACGCTCAATAACTCTATTCCTTGTGCGGTTTTCGTCAGGCGGGAATCTATACCTTGTCTATGCGTAAAACCACTCTAGGTATATGACTAAGTGATACTCCTTTTTATCTTACTAAAAATGTGGGTTTCTCCCTTGCCTAGGGATATCTTACTACATAGGTCTCCCCCACCTTCCCACTCCCTACGGTGGAGGTAGTTCTCCTTGATCTACATATAGTCAAACCGTTTCCTTTTTCAAATCGATTTCAGTTCACTACACATTTCCACTAGGTCTCTGACTTCCCCGCAGGCGTACATTCAATATATTTATTTACACATCTCTTTTTATTTAAGACGACTCTGAAATCACACTAACTAGGGCGCCCATACACCCTATATCCCGTGCTTAACTGCACAAAATTTACCTTAATTAACCAGGGTACCCATACACCTTGTCCCCATGCTCAATCGCACGAAAGTTACCCAACCATGATAGCGTAACCCGTAGTATAACTTCTAACCCGTAGTCATATCACATACATGAATAATAACCGGGGTACCCAACCTATGTACTAACGACCAAACATCTGCCCACTTCCAACGTTGCGCTAAGTTTCATGTGTGGGACGTCTCGCAAAGCGAAATCCAAACAAGGAACCCCCCCGATACACTACTACCTAACATTGTCGGTCGTTGAGATCTGTTAGACCCTCGGTCCACAGAACGTACCCCCAAATATTTGTCTCTTAACACAAAAGCATAAATGCCTACTCTTATGCTACAAAGGACAACATAAAATACCGTGCCCTTACTATCACTATTTCTTGGGCAAAATAAATCCCGAGCTATCTCTCCCCACTCGAAAATAATTTTAACCGCCCTGAATCGCTTCAGTATACATCCCTTCTTATTGGAAAAAATATAATAATACAAGACATTCTTATATGTCTATCGTACCTCACAATACAAGCTATATACGCATATATATAGGCTAGGCTCCCTCTCAGGTGACACCTAGCAGGAGTCATTCATAACCTGGTGTCACGAACACCAAAACTTACTATCATTAGCCGTAATAGTTCACACCCATTGCTAACCAATCCATACCCAGGAAAAATCATGCTTTCATAACACTCCTCAAAATGAGTAAATCTCATAAAATATACCCTCTCAGTTTTCACGCCTGCTTCTCTGCAGATAAAACAAAACAGGACCCTGTTTCCCCGTGGTAACCATATACTTAATAGTAACATTACTATACACCCACTAAACTCGTCCCCTATGCGAATATAGTGCTAACAAGAATATTATGATCACTCGTGTCATGAAATTCACTACATTTATTCGAGGATAAAATTCATACTTCCACTCGCCAATACACCGGCGGCCCAAATGGCTCCTGGATATAATATTCTCATTTGATCGAACCGAAACTTCACAATTATTATCCCTACTGGTCATCCCACTTCTATCCCCTGACTCACTGTGGGCATAATCAATTGTTGTGGTTCCACTTCCACACACAAGACACCTCTCTGTGTCAATCCCCTGCCTCTAGACCAAATGATCATGTTGGGGTTGTCCTTCATGCATACTTTGTAATCTTGACCCTAAGTGCTACCCCCGTTGTCCCTTTGGCTTCCCTAGTCCTATGGGACTCGTTATTAGCCTCGATGACTCGTATCAAATCCACCGTCAATAGGTAGAAATTTACTTAATTTAAAATGTCAAGATGGTTCCCTTACTATGTATACCCTTCCATCGTGCTTCACTAGCACTATTAAATCCCATTTTGTTCTTAGGTTAAACTCTCTAACCTTATTGGCTCCTGCATCTTAGAAGCGTTAATATAAGCTGGCAAACAAAAGATATTGACGACCTCAACACTAGTCATCTTAGTCGGATTTCCCATCCATTATTGTGTGTTCTCACACGGTTCATTATTTATTTGTGGGTTCCTTTATCGTTCCTCGTATCTCATTCGTCGGTTACGAAGTTCGCTTATACAATTTATCATCTCTCTCACGATCAGTTACAATCTTACCCATTTCATAAACTCTGAAATTTCACTCGCACCCCTATTTGAATAGCGAATGGACGATCTTATGGTCACACCGTACCCAAAATTTCTCGTTTGACTCCATATATTCTCCTTCATACGTGGTGACTGACTCTAAAAAATAATCATCCCCGACTCTCCCTGCTTGCCAATAATGCTTAGTGAGTCCAAACTTGTATCACCGTTCTCTACGATAGTGCTTGGGGAAATTTACTGCCCCCGAGTGATTATCCTATTCCACGAATACTCTACATTTTCTGCCTCCCCTCTCCTCTTGCAGTACTTCTAATGGCCCTCGCTGGTCGTCTGAAATTGTTCCTGTACAATGCTCAATCGAACTCGTATATGAATCACATCAACTATACTTGATAGCAGGAGAACGTAAGTCGCATATGTAGAGGAATATAATAATTCTATCATAAGGCTCTACATCAAAGAACGCTAAGCTGAAGCGTGAAAAGCCACACAGATCCTAAGGACACTAGAACCTGATGCTTTGATACCATCTGTGACACCCCGCCTAATTAAACCCCGGGTGATCAGTCCTAAATTAAATTAGAACAGGTTTCTCAGTTGGTTCGTTCTTAGCATCACTTGTCAAAACTTTTTTTATTACTAACCACCTAAGTGAAATTAGACTGGTGCCAAGTTTTTATCTTTTATTAATTCAATGAAATACTCATGCGGAAATAAATCATTAATAATCACAAGCTAACTGAACCAACCATCACATATAAATAAGAAACTGGACGAATAAATCATCGGCTAAAATCCAACACAAATGTAAATACAGATAATAATAGATCTCAAGTTTCTAAAATAAATACAAAATAAAATCGTGAGCAATTTGCTCGAATATCTGATAGAAAATCCCTACACTAGGAATAAAAGGAATAGAGGCGCCTATCCAAATCCTGCAACATCCACATATGCTGCAGCAGCGAATCCTTGGAATGAATCAAGTCTGGCGTCCCTGTGGTTGGACACCTAAAAGGTTTTGAAAATATTTTATAGTAAGGGTTAGAACCCAAAACATTTTGAAAATATTTACCAAATGATTAACTTGTAGTTATAAAATATTCATGAATTGGCTTCATATTTTAGTTAGAGTCGCACTCCCTTGAGGACAGACTCACCCCTCAACTAATATGCACACCTAACGCCTTCTTTATATCCCACCAATTCCTCTACCCTGAAACTAGATACTTGATATAACTCTTGTCAACCTCCCTACTCAATCCCGAGTATTTTTAATGTATGACTTATAAGCTATTTATCTCCTTAACTTAGTTAATCATCTTTTGAAATCCATATAACACTTACTAGTTAGATAAATAATACACTTTTCTCCATGTATTTAAACTTCTCGTATATATTTATTCACCCCATTATGTACGTACAGTTATCTTACAATAATCATACCTGTTGAATGTGAATATAACCCATATGTAATTAATACAATTCACTACATGAATTTAATTACCCGTATATAACTATTTATCCCATTATATACGTAGAACCATATTACAACATTCACACGTATGTTGAATATAAATATAACCCATCCTCCCAAGTAATAACTCACTGGATGTATTCTCTAAAGTTCTATCACACTAGGTGTACTCGCATAACCTAGTTACCCCAAGTCAGAATCACTCACTAACTTGGCCAAAAACATGAACATAATCGAGGCGGTCATATTCCTTCCCTGAAAGTGAGATAAGCCCCTCACCCATATAACGGACGCTATGACCTGGGGATATACTCGCCCTACTCCTCAAGCTAGGGGATTCACCCACATCGCGCAACCTCCTCCGATAGCACTAGAGTACATATATTAATAATGTCTAATCACTGATATTTATATGAACACACCATATATATACTATCGCACATCGTATATATATAAATATAAAATGTCCCGGCTTTACCGTGTACTGAGTCCGTAACACTAGCCTATACTTAGTATCTCGAGTTTATGGTCTAACTCTGATTATTAATTAATTTTCACATTAATTAATTAAATTGTTCTTGGTGTCACCCAACCAATATACTCGGGCTCGCTCTCGTGGCCCGAAATTAATATAACACCCAATTCTAATCCCCGAATCCAAATTAATTAGTTTTTCATCCATAATTAATCTAAGTGAGTAGTGTCGCCCTACTACTATACCCGAACTTATTCACCCAGTTCGTTATTTTATCTCTCAGAATTTATTCTCAAAATTCATACGTGAGTGTTACACTTAATTACCCCACCACTCCCAATTATATGCCCCTATAATTGTGAGGATATTAACCTCCCTAATTAAATTTTCTCCCTTAATTAGACTTGGTGGTAATTAAACTAAAAGAAAATCCCACCTAAAACTCCCAAGGCCAAACTGTCAAAAATTCTCAACCATCGATCGATCGATCCCAGCCATCGATCGATCGATCGAACAGGTCGCCATCTTCTCCGACTTTATGTTTCTGCCATTAAAGAATTCCTCTAACCTCCAAACTCGTCTATGGTTCATCTCAAGCACAAACAACATTTTTTTCATATGGGAACGTGATTAGGACCTCCCCTAGAACCTTAAACACAAATTAAATTTCACAAATCTCTACTTTTTCGAATTTGGGGAATTTCCGGGTCTTTACTCGTTCAGTCCCAATTTCATCTGTTTATCCCAAATTCGTTCATAAATTTCTACTGGATTTTCACATCTAAATAAATTATCTCGGAACTATGTAACATAATGAATTCCCACATTAATTTTCCATTAATTTCATTCAAGTGTTCTATATACAAAAATCCCTTTTTTGTACCCTTTTACACCCAAAACTAATTTTGATTTACACATCACAAAAATATGAATTGGATATCATAAATAAACATCACAGTAAGTTAACCACTTGTCTTTTGGAGTTTGTTGGGTCTGATCCATTGGTGTAGAGGCAAGCTTGATGATGAGCACCCAATTCGTTCCTTGTTTTATCTCCAAAAGATCCTCAAATTTGCTTTAACTGTTCCCTCTCACTTTCTCCCCAATTTCTTAGATTTTGGTTTATGTTTTTCTATCGTTCCCCGCTCTTAGATTTAGGTCTTAAAATACTAATCCCGTTTTTAACCTAATGGGCCAAGCCTAAAGTGACCCAAATAGCCCCGTGTGGGCTCGGTTATGCCTAAAAATGCCTTGTGACCCGTTTACTACCTCCGGGTACACTTTTTAGACTATCTCGGCCCATCCGAACTCAACCGTGCACTCAAAATTGACATCCGAATTAATTTATAAAAATCCTTATCTCATACCCAAATTAGTCTATACGGACTCCCGTCTGAGATAAATAAATGCCACGTTCACTTATACACGTTATGATGTAAATAAATTATTACTATTCACTTAGTAATTAAATTTCCCTAAATATTAACCATTCACTCTCCGATTAATATTTAAATAAATATTACCATAATTAATTCAATTAAATTATGATACACAAGTAATTTAAAATTTTCCGAATTAATTAAATCTTACATGTACAAAAATACGAGGTGTTACAAAAGTGTCACAGGCAAGGCCTCGACATCATTGTTGAGATCACAGACATCACATAAAGCACCACCACTAAATCACTTTTCTCTTAGCATTAAGGTTTGGTGGGCTTCTGTTGTACCCAAAATATATCCTCCAATACCTAGTGGGTGTATGGCAGGGAAATATGCATAAGTATATGGAGACATACATAAATACATGTAAAAGTCATCTGCCCTACAATGAGGCCTAGACCACATATGATATTATGTCCACGTAGTTTACACCTTCGCATGTAGATTGATAGTTGTCTACCTTCTAGAAAGATTCCTTCTTATACACAAGTCATGTGAACTGTGCATGTGAGACACTAATTGACTCCTTGTTAGTAAGCAACTCTAAGGTAGTCAAGCTTTGTCAAACCCTGTCCAACCTGTCTCTACACTAGAGTGTAACTCCGGTCACCTTCTCTCGCATACCCATAACATAATCACGACCTTCTACAACATTGCATAACTAGTCCTCGGCCTCATCTACATAAGAGCATGTGTGATACCCCACCCTAAACATCTTATTTAGCCCCCGTATAATGTTGTGATAATACGAAAACATGGAGACTTGGATAATTATGAATAGGTTGTATTCCTATTTAAACTGATCTGGAGGCTTGATGATAATTATTGGAAATTTTTTAGTAACAGATTGGAATGAAATAAAGAGAATTGTTGGATTATATATAGATTATAGGATTTTCAATTATAAATTATATATATTCCTCTTTTAAGATTTTGAATACTATTTGGGGCAGAAATCGGCGAAGCTTTAAGGTCGGTCGTTCGAATGACGTTGGATGCCGTTAGAATGAGAGGGAATGTCATTTGAACGATGAGGAATGTCATTCGAATGCCGTCTAGCGTTTTCCAGTACTCCTATCTTCAATATCATCGACACATGGGCCTGATGTTCTAAATCAAGGCAGAAGTAATGAATCATATTGAGGGCAGACTAAAGGGACTTATCAAATCACGGGTTATGCCAAATTTGTTGTGACCTTTAACCATAAACTTCATAAATCAGATATTATAGCCTTATTATAGGTATAAGAGATATGTGTGGGATGGAAAGCCACTACCAATCGCTTTCCTCTCCTAAGGATCCCGCAGCTCCCTCTCATTGTGATACACTGGCTTCAACCATTAAAGGCTCTAGTAAATACCTTAATACCAGAATATTTATATCTTCACTTTAAAATAAGGAACAAAATATTGGAGTTATTTGTTGAGAGTTTTGAAGAAGACAAATATGAGTGTCCATGGAGTTAGATGAGGTTTTGAAAAGGGTTATCTTGAAGGTAGAATGAGCATTTATGAAGTATTTGGATCTTGAACGGTGGAGCTTTTGTGACTCTCTTTAAGGCCACCTTTGGAGGTGGGGGGGTCACCCATCTTCTTCACCACCACCACCATTTTTGGAGTCTTTGAGGTGGGATTTACTAATCTTAGTTTAGATTTATTTATGAGTATTATTCCAGCTTGTTATTTACATGTATTAGGTTAAATATATGTGGGTTTTGTGGTATTTTGCATCAATGAAGTTGTTTGTTGTTTTCTACGGTTTCACGGGTTGAACAAATGTTTTAAATAGGGTCAAAACTAAGTATAAGTTCAGATTATTATTTCACACCATTTGGGCATAAAAATGAGTGATAGAATGGCTATAATGTATTTATGGGTTTATTAAATATATTTTTAATATTTTAAAGAAAAAGGGGTATTTAAAAGAAGGATTAAATGAATTTTAAAAGTGTTATAAAATTCAAAATGCTATTCATGGACATTTTGTGAAATAAAAATGTGTTGGTGTGAGGGTTAGTGATTTTTATGCAAAGAAGTACATTGGGCATGTTGAGAAATTTTTTAGATAAAAATGTGATTTCCTACTTGAACAATAAGAATTTGTTTAAAAGGAAACTTTCGCTTTAATGGGTTAAATAAAGTGGGTTTAATGTGTAAATATTGTCTAAAATGGATTTTTAGTGTTAAAACTCATAACTAAAGTGTGTTTATCAAGTGAGTGAAAAATGAAATTTTAATATATAAAATGCGTGAACTTATATATTAAAGTGATGTAAAGTGGAAAATGTAAAAGTTGGGTAAAGTTTGCTAGTAAGCTAGTGTTTTTAATGGATAACTGTGTTTAAGTGTTGAATCAAAAAGTTAAACTACTTTTGGAAAATGACACAAGGACTAAATTGCAAGTTTGGAAATAAAAAGAGTAAATTGATAATTTACTTAAAGTGGAACATCTTTATGAATTAAAAATGTTGGCGAATGTTTTTACACTAGTATGGGTGAAATTGAATTAAGTCCTAAAATGTGAATAATTTTTTATATAAAATCAACGTGTGTGGATAAAGGACTTAAAGAGAAAATAATAATATTTCAAGCATAATGGAAAAATGGACGGTTGAGTCTAAGGCTTTGGCTTCGGCCCGAAAAAGGAAAATTAATATGAGCATTACGAAAAATGAGGAACACAATGGCAAAATAATTATATTGGCGGGGTTATGTTGTTCCTATGATGAAAAATCCAAAAGCAACTGCAGTTTACTTGGCGCTCGGTGCCGGATAGTGAAATTCCGTGAAACTGTGCGTGTGCGCGTATTGTGACGAGTGTGTGTGTCGGCGAACTCCCATAAGAAATGCTAAGTCACGAGTTGAATATTCATGAAAGAGGCACAAATGAATGGTATTGATTCATTGATTTACTAATGCATGGATAATGCATTAAACGTTCAATATCCATGTGGTAATAGTTAAATAAGATGACTTAATGATGTTTAAACTACCTAATGAGGTTTGAATCATAATGAACGCAAGCATGTGTTATATAAGGCTTTCAAAGAAAAATGAATATTTTTCTATACACGGTGTATGTGTGTGCTGAAAGAAAGTCTTAAGTAATGATTAATAACTCGGTGTGAGTTAATAGACGTTGAGTAATAAACGTTTGAAAGTGAATGAAAGGATTTTTACCAACAATCGTTTAACTGGGTGAGTTAACGGGAAGAATATACTAGTTTTAAGCATAAGATACAAAATGATTATTTTGTAAAGACAGGGGGAAAACGGTAACAAATAACGTTTTCAAAATAAAACGGTTCAATACATTGCGACACGTATTTTCAAAGGTATGTATGTAGATATATACATATTTTCACATGCAAATGATTTTAGCATGTAAGTGTTATTTTTGTCGTTCATTTCTATATAGCGGGTTACTTGTTGTTCCATACAGTGAGAGCGTTATACTGGTAAGCTATATTCATTTACTATTAGTAGCTCTGTTTACTTGGCCTTTGGGATACTTCCCTTGGGTCCTGTCACATAGTTAAAAAAATTGGAATCGCACACTAATAAGAATAAAAAAATTGGAATCACACACTAATAAGAATAACATTATATAATAATAAAACTAGACTAGAAACATTATTTAGGTTATTTCACTGCACTTCACAATTAACATACAAACCGGATTGGGTTGATCCTTTATTAACCCTTAAATCCGGATCGGGGCATTACAACATGTAACTTTCTTATTTCAGCCTATAATCACTATTTGTATGCCTTTAAGGCCCGATCATGTGTTTGTAAACATATATCTAGTGAGACTAAGGCCCCAAAGTATATGTAGGCTCATTTTATTGCAGAACCACTCTAAATCCTACGTTGTTCTCTCTTTGTCTTCTTTTTCTAATTTTTTATACTTTTAATTGTTGAGTATAGCATAGATGACATGAACTACATTAGTAGACCCAATTTTATGCATCAATAGTTACGAGAGGAGACGTTTAGAAAATCATACGGGTTTACGAGTCCAGATCGACTATGATACTATTTGAGTGTGTGCTCTCAAACACAAGACAAAGTTATGGTACCCAATTAAAATAAATTACCAAGATAGATGTAAAGGTCCCTTTTTATGAACATATAAACATGGAATTTTTTTACGTGACATATAGTGTTAAAAAGAGATTCCACAAAATTTTATGTTTTTAGATTAAGGTGAAGAATCTAATTGTGAAAAAGATAAACCATCACCCAACACAAAGTCATAGCGAAGCAAACCCACTAATGGAAAAAATATTGGGTCAAAAAAAGGACAAATTGATTATAGTATCAACTTATAAAGGGGAACTATGCCTCACTCACTTCTACTTACTAACCACAATTAACTCTTTCATACCATATTTTATGTAACATGAAGCGATCAACAGATGAAGAATGTTCCACAATAGCGATGAACTTCGATTAGCAACTAATGTATTAAATCAAATCAAAATATTATTTTTGATTGAAAAAAAACCTTTACTGAAGTATAATTGTAACCAATATAAGACAATAAAGTTATATATAAACTTCCTAGGCTATGAGAAACTATGAAGGTTTATGGAAGTGTTTTAAAATGTTTGTCTTATTCAAAAGTCATAAAGTGTGACCTGAGGTATCAAGTGAATAAAAGACTCTTGAGAATAATATTTATTATATAATGCATTGGTCTTAAGATAAAGTAATGTACTTGGGAACTCACAAAATGTAAAGATAGGATCTTTATTAACGCAAAACGCTCTAAAAGTGCTTTTTATACAGAATTTAAGGTTACAAAAGACTCTCTTGTTAATGAGGTATACGACCCATTTATTCCTTCACAAAATTTTCAAAAACGATACAAAAGGTCACTAAGATGAACTAAACTCAATAGCAAGATATCATCCACTCAATCACAAAAATTTCGTGGCAAGAAATGTTGACGAGTTTTAATAATAATGCAGAAAATATGAACAGATGATTGGATTTGAGGCGTAATAAACTACTGTCCTTAAGGTGTTATTTGCCCCCACTCGTATAGAGTTTGCTAACGGGTCTAAGCAAATTACCTCCAAGATACAACAAATCCACGGGTTTATTCAAGTAGCAAACTTGAAGAATACCCCAGAACACGCTATGAAATTGGCAAGAAGAAAAATAGAGAAACAGAATTTTTCAGAATTAATTATGACAGGATTTTACCTTCTATATATAGCCTCTTGTGGTATTTGTTCATGAACAGACACCACATCCAAAGGTCATTTAATCACGGCCCTTGGATATATAACTATATTTTGAACATTCCAGATTTGAACTAAAAGGTGCAACTGTACGGATTAACACTTAACGAAGTGGCGCCAAAATCCGACGGTTCAGATCCACTCGCGCCATAATTATGTGTCATTTATTATGGATTTAATCTGGACCGTTTGATCTTTTAACGTTGTCAAAAATCAAAGGCTCCTACTTCTCCTCGCGACGATGCGTACGTGCGAAGTGCAAAGTACGCCTCTAAAGCGCCCTAAATGCCCAATCGCACTTTCGCACACACGCGCGTGCGCGTGTGTCTGTGCGGATGGTGCAAAGCACCATCCTTGGACCTAAGGTGTAAACTAGTAGCATACACTTCAATGCACACAAGTAATCTCTTATGACACAAGAACATTTATTAAGCCACTAACTTTTTCACACTTTTCCAATGTGGGACTTTGGTTTTCCCACTTCCTTTTGTCTTTTCTTTTTTCAACTAATTAATGGTTTTAACCTTTCATTTTCTCTAGCCATTAATACCCATTAATATTAAAATCATCCAACAATCCCCCACTAGATTTTAATATTAATGTAATTTCTTCTTGTGATATGCTCATGCATACAAGGAGGTATCTTTTGATTTAAACCTTCAGTTAGTGTATATATATCAAAGTTCTAATAAGACAATGGTGTGCTATGCATTAAACCTTGTCTTATTATTTAGAACCGGATATATATCATGCATGAGATATCCCAATCTCTACGAGATGTTCAATATGTTTTTTATCACTATTATGGCCATGTCACTATCTTGGCTTCATGAATATTTACAAGAATAAACCCAAAATCTTGCTAGAAGCGGCACCACTTCCTATATTCATATAGGTGAAGTTCTCTTGCATGTCCTTGGTACTTTAGACAACAAACTTCATTAAGAGTTAAACTCATCCTCTCGACGTAGCAATATGCACTGAACATCCTAGAAGGGACATGAAATTGAATAAATTTCAGTGCAAAACTATTCACTTATCAGTAATTTGTTATTACCCAATAAACTTTGGAATAGTGGTAATGCTATTACAAAGTTGGGTTACCATTACCGGTGATCACTGTTCTAAAAAACTCGCTTAGGCTTAAGGCTTAGGAGAAACGCCTCGCCTTACGCTTTTCACGCCTTATTCTTGGTAAAACCCTTACGGCGCACTTTTTTCTAAAAACAACAATGCCTTAGTGAAACGATGTCGCCTTTTAAAGAATTTTTTTACAAACCGGACCATTATCTTATCCAAAATAATCAGATAGTATTTTAATTTGCATATATTCAGGCATATTTTTATGATATGTGCAATTTTTCTATTTTAAAAGCCTTGTTATGGTTAAAAAATATTAAAATGTGTTAAGAAGGCCTAAACGCCTTTTTACGCCTAGGCCCGCCTAGGCTTCTAAGGCTAAAGGCTTGGCCTCCATGCCTCAATCATGCCCCGCGTTTTTTAGAACCTTGTCGGTGATTATTGAAAAAAATGGTTTTAGTCCCATTCCACTAGATGTGTCCTTTACCAAATCTCTAGAAAGTCCTTTGGTAAGAGGGTCAGCTAGATTCTTATTTGTTCGAACATATATAATATTAATAACTCCATAAGTTATTAATTGTTTGACATATTCATGTCTTAAACTTATGTGTCTAGATTTTCCATTATATACTTTGTTATACGCTCTAGAGAATGTAGCTTCACTATCACAATATAAAGAAAGAGATGGCATTGGTTTTGGCCATAACTTTATGTCCAATAATAAATTTCTTAGCCACTCTGCTTCTTTTTCGGCTGCTGCCAGTGCTATAAGCTCAGATTCCATTATTGAATGTGTAATGCAAGTTTGTTTCTTAGATGCCCAAGATACCACCCCACCCGCCAAGGTGAATATCCATCCAGATGTGGATTTATTATCACTTGCACTAGTTATCCAACTAGCATCAAAGTACCCTTCAAGAACTGCTGGAAAGTCATAATAAAATAGACATAACTCTTTGGTCTTCTTAGGGTAACCAAAAATCCTCCCAATTGCTTTCCAATGATCCACACTTGGATTATTAGTGTATATTGACATTTTACCTACTGCAAATGCAATATCTGGCTTGGTACAATGCATCGCATACATTAAACTTCCAATTGCACTAGCATATTCAAGTTGTGCAACTGCTCTGCCAGAATTTTCTAATAATTTTATGCTAGAATCATATGGGGTATTTGCTTCTTTTATTTTCAACTGATTAAATTTGTGAATAACTTTGTCAATATAATGATATTGACATAATGCATAACCCCCACTATGTTTCTTAACTTTAATACGCAAGATGGTATCCACTTCATTAAGATCTTTCATCTTAAATTGTGAACTAAGATACTTCTTAGTTTCATATACACCTCTCATGTTTGTACCAAAAATTAATAAGTCATCAACATATAAACAAATAATTACACCATAGTCATTGGTGAATTTAGAATAAATGCACTTATCAGCGTTGTTATGTCTGAAACCATCAGAAAGAATGATTGTATCAAACTTTTCATGCCACTGCTTTGGTGCTTGTTTCAACCCATAAAGTGACTTAATTAATTTACGAACTTTATGTTCATTTCCGGGCAAAACAAACCCTTCGGGTTGTTCCATATACACCTCTTCATCTAGGTCACCATTCAAAAATGATGTTTTAACATCCATTTGATGCAAAAACAGATTATAAATAGATGCAATTGCCATTAAAACACGTATGGATGTAATTCTAGCAACAGGTGCATAAGTATCGAAATAGTCAATCCCTTTTCTTTGTTTAAAAACTTTTGCTACCAATCTAGCCTTAAAGGTTTGAATAGAACCATCGGTATTATATTTTCTTCTAAAAACCCATTTACCACTAATAGGTTGTGATCCTTGTGGAAAGTCCACTAAAAACCATGTCTGATTTGATATAATTGAATCCATCTCATCATTAATAGCTTCTTTCCAAAAAGAAGCATCTCTTGAAGTCATTGCTTCGTTAAAGGTTTTAGGATCTTCTTCTACGTTAAGTAAAATAGGCATTTTATTAAGAATATTATCTCTATCTCATTCAACCAAAAAGGCTAAGGCTTGAGATGAAATAAAATCAGGGCCAAAAGATTTTTCTTTTCTAGGACGTTGACTTCTTCTAGGTTCTATTTCTGTTTCGGGTTCATTCATTTTATTATTAATTGATGGTCTAGGAATCAACCTAGTGGATGTATCAGGATTGGCATCTAATTCGACACATGAATCTTTATAAAATTTATTTTTAATAAATTCAACATCTCTTGATTCAATTACAACATTAGAATTTAAGTCCAACAACCTATATGCCTTAGAATTTTCCGCGTATCCTATGAAAACACTTTTAATTCCTCTTGCACCCAACTTTGAACTTTTCGGGTCATGAATTCTATAGAAAGCCAAACAACCCCAGACCCTTAGGTAGTCCAGATTTGGTTTTCGATTCTTCCATACCTCGTATGGAGAAACATGTGTTTTCATTGATGGAATTCTGTTATGTAAATGACAAGCGGTGAGTAAAGCTTCTCCCCATAAATTGTTTGGTAAGTCTGAATTAATCAACGTAGAATTGATCATATTAGTAAGAGTCCTATTCTTTCTTTCAGCCAAACCATTTTGTTGGGGAGTATAAGGAGCAGTTATTTGAAATATGATTCCATGTTCTTCACAAAATGAGTCAAATTCATTTGGAAAATACTCTCCCCCTCTATCACTACGAAGAATTTTAATTTTATTTTCCTTTTGATTTTCAACTTCTGCTTTAAAACGTTTAAACATTGAAAAAGCTTCATCCTTATGTCTTATCAAATATACATATGTGAATTTTGAACAATCATCAATGAATATAATAAAGTATCTTTTTTCGCCTCTAGTTAAAATACCATTATATTCACATATATCAGAATGAACTAATTCTAATAATTCAGCACTTCGTTCGACTTTAGGAAAAGGTCTTTTTGTTAATTTTGCTTGAATACAGATTTCACATTTTTCATGAGAAGTACTATCACAAGTTATTAATTTATGTTCAGACATGTATTTCAATGATCTAAAATTTAAATGCGCTAATCTAGCATGCCAAACATCAAAAGACTCAACAATATAAGCGGAATTATTCATATTATTAATAAAAATATTGATTTTGAACATTCCATCACAAGCATACCCTTTCCCAAAAAATGCCCCATTCTTAGACAGAATTAACTTATCAGACTCAAAGAAGGCTTTAATGCCTCTTTTACAAATCAAACTTGCAGACACTAGATTTTTTTCGAATTTCTGATACATGCAGAACATTTGTCAACGTCAACTTCTTTCCAGATGTGAACTGTAATTCAACGTTTTCTTTTCCCAGAACTTTGGCAGAATTATGATTCCCCATTAGAACCTCTTGACCGTCCTCTGCTTTTTCATATGCGGAGTACAATGATTTATCATTACAGACATGTATGGTAGCCCCAGAATTGAGCCACCAGTCAGAAGACTTCGTTATTTCCGCCATGTTTAGTTCAGTAACCATACCAATTTGCATGTCTGATACCATTGCTACAAGATCCTCGATCTTATTTTCCACCATATTTGCATTGTTTGTATTATTGGATTCAGTAGCATCTATCTTTCGTTTCTTGTTTCTGCAATCACGGGCATAGTGGCCATTTTGCCACAATTGAAACAAGCCCCATTGGACTGTTTCTTATTGGAATTATTTTTCTTTAACTTCTTACCATTAGGCTTGAAGTTCTTATGATATTTCTTTCCTTCAACAAAGTTAACTTTGGTGGAATTATGAGAAACATTTGTTTGATCACGAGATCTGGTTTCTTCTTCAATTCTTAAATGTTTATGTAATTCCTCCAAAGTTATAGTGTCTTTCCTATGTAGGAGTTTCTTACGACAATCATTCCAACTTGGTGGTAATCTTGCAATAATTGCACCAACTTGAAACGATTCAGAAATTTCCACCTTTAATTCACGAAGCTTTGTGACAAGGATTTGCAACTCATGTACTTGGTCTAAAACAGTTTGGTTATCACTTATTTTGAATTCGAAATATTTCAGAATTAAGAATTTATCCGTACCTTCTTTCTCTGTTTTGTATTTATATTCAAGAGCATTCCAGATTTCCCGTGGAGACTGCATAGAGTTGTAAAGATCATATAATCGATCAGACAGTGTATTCAGAATATGCCCACGACACACCAATTCGTCTTCTTCACGTTTCTTCCGTTGTTCTTTGACAGTTTCATTATCGTCTTCTTTTGGTTCCGAAATTGCTTCTAGTTTAGGATCCAGAACATATGCAATTTTCAAAACGGTGAGAAGGAAGAATAATTTTCCTTTCCAACGAGTGAAATTTGTTCCATCAAAGCGATCCAAATGCACATTGGGATTCGGAAACATATTCATATTCTTTTCTGCCTCCATAGATAACACCTTAAGATTGTTGACGAGTTTTAATAATAATGCAGAAAATATGAACAGATGATTGGATTTGAGGCGTAATAAACTACTGTCCTTAAGGTATTATTTGCCCCCACTCGTACAGAGTTTGCTAACGGGTCTAAGCAAATTACCTCCAAGATACAACAAATCCACGGGTTTATTCAAGTAGCAAACTTGAAAATACCCCAGAACACGCTATGAAATGGGCAAGAAGAAAAATAGAGAAACATAATTTTTCGGAATTAATTATGATAGGATTTTACCTTCTATATATAGCCTCTTGTGGTGTCTGTTCATGAACAGACACCACATCCAAAGGTCATTTAATCACGACCCTTGGATATATAACTATATTTTGAACGTTCCAGATTTGAACTAAAAGGTGCAACTGTACGGATTAACACTTAACGAAAGGGTGCCAAAATCCGACGGTTCAGATCCACTCGCGCCATAATTATGTGTCATTTATTATGGATTTAATCTGGACCGTTTGATCTTTTGACGTTGTCAAAAATCAAAGGCTCCTACTTCTCCTCGCGACGATGCGTACGTGCAAAGTGCGCTTCTAAAGCGCCCTAAATGCCCAATCGCACTTTCGCACACACGCGCGCGCGCATATGCAGATGGTGCAAAGCACCATCCTTGGACCTAAGGTATATACTAGTAGCATACACTTCAATGCACACAAGTAATCTCTTATGACACAAGAGCATTTATTAACCCACTAACTTTTTCACACTTTTCCAATGTGGGACTTTGGTTTTTCCACTTCCCTTTGTCTTTTCTTATTCCAACTAATTAATGGTTTTAACCTTTCATTTTCTCTAACCATTAATACCCATTAATATTAAAATCATCCAACAAGAAATGGTTTACATGAAGTCCCATGAAGATAGTGTACAAGATCTCAAAACGATATAGATTGTGTTGTTCACGGGTAGTGAATACATTGTTCTTTGTAGCAACTCTTGAGTTCATTATAATGAGACATATCAATAAGGTCACGAAATCAAGGCAAATAATTTTGTCTTTTTTTGCCACAAGGTTCGTGAACAGTGAAGGGTTACATTGAGAAAGACTATGAGTACTGACCAAAACCACGAGTAGCAACCCACAACGAGTTTACAACGAAACTCTTCATGGGCAACGAAGATCTTTTTTGCTATAAGAAAATGGACAAAATAAAAAGAAGTTCTTGAAACCAAAACCAAGTCTTCTAAATCCATAATATGCTCATTGAAAATTTTTTATGGAAATTATATGGCATGTGTATATTAAAAATTCTCTAAAACCAAACAAACGCACAAAAGTTTAACATGTTTTCCTTGTTAAGAGATACAAAATTTTAGTTATGTTTACCCAAAGTTGTTTTATGTTATCTAAGTCATTTACATTCATCTTAAAGTGGGAAACTCAATGTTTACGGCATGATAAATCTCAAATGAAGTTGATGAAGTCTTGCTTGAAATCTTGTCATTAAACATTTTGGATCAAACTCTTAAACTAAGAATCAAATTATATTTAAAACAAACGGAATAAAGATAACTTAAAAATTCGGGAACACAAGAGTATACATATACTCCTACACAATGTTTAAATGATCAATAATATCTCATCACCTTTTATGTATATCCATTTTCTATTTGAGACGTTTAAATCATTAGAACTTTTAACCCCAGCAAATCATAAGTAAAGAAACATTCGTAAAAGGTAATTAAGATTATGAGATCAGACAGGGGGATTTTTAGAGGAGGTACGTGACAAAATAACAAAAACCAAGTCCAGTTGCAAAATTCCTTAAGGAACGTGGAATTTTTGTTCAATATGCGATGTCATGCACACCATATCAAAATGATGTAATTGAAAGAAGAAATCTTACATTTATAGACATGATGAGGATTGTGCTTAGAAACTCCTATCTACCCTTATCCTTGTAAAGTGAGGCCTTAGAAAATAATGTACATCTTAAACTGGATTCTCGCTTAAGCAACTCCTAAAACATTCTTAGAGTTATATATTGGTTGGATACCAAGTTTAAGGCATATGCACATTGGGGTTGTCTATTTGAGTTTACGATGTATAATTCACTGAGATGAAATTGAATCCAATGATAATGAATAGAAATTCCATTGTCTATTCAGAATGGTGTTATTTAGATTTTATTGCCCTACCCATAAATTTAGAATAATTGAAGCTAGGATGGATAGATTTATGGAGGATGTGATTATCATTGGGATTGAGCAACCTCGAAGTTTAACCATTGATGAAATGGAGGTCATGTTGTTACATCTACAACTTCATCTAAGTTTGTTTGTTGAAACTTCCACATAATGTCATTGAGGAAGAACTACTAGCTCCAACTTTTTCACTCAATGAGGATCATGTTGTCATGGATGGTGATATTCAACAATCTCAAAATGAGAAAGTTAAAATCATATTAAGAAGGTCCATCGGAGAAAGGAACTCTGTTAAGGATTATACAGTAACATTTTCACGGGTCATAAGTGGAGATAAATCTTTTAGTACGATGCTATTAAGGATAAGTTAGCTTTTATGGCTAAGAATCAAGTTTGGGGTCTTGCCTAACTTGTTAAAGAGGACAATGACATGGGTTCAAGTCGCTAACAAGTAATATAAAGATATAAAGAAACACTTGTAATCTAGGGGTTTACTCAAAAAGGATGCCTAGATTACGATAAGATACTCTCTCCAATATCAAAATATTTTAAATTAATTGTGGCAATACTATTTCATTACGAGTTAGAGCTACATCAAATGAACATGAACATGAACACGAACATGACATTTTTTATCGGAAATATAAAGGAACAAGTGTGCGTGACCCTGACTAAAGGAAAGTTACTTCGTTTATAGACTGAATTGGTAACATGTTTCCACTCGTGGTTTAAAGTTCCACAATGCCATATCTTCTTTTGATTTTATGGAGAACATTATGCATCAAATCATATGCTTAAGGTCGGTGAGAGCAAAACCATCTTTTTAATTCTTTATGTGAATGGTATTTTACTTACCAAGAAGCTAGCTACATGAGGTAAAACAGTTTTATCTCATACTTAGATATAAAGAATATAGTGAAGCCTCTTACGTCATTTCTTTTTTATAAAAATGAATATATTTTTTTGTCCAAACATTATTTAGATTGCCAATTTGTCTATACCTCAATTATGCTTCGTAGTGTGTGTCAGAAGTAAAGACACAGAGAGTGTCCCTAGTATTAAAAAAAATCAATCTGAAGGAAGGGAGCTCCAAAAAATAGTTAAATTACAAAATTAACCTGAAGTTTGGGATCACTTTAATTTTAGACTCAATGTTTCAGAATTAGACTCAATGTTTCAGAAAATGCAATATTAACCCTGAAGTATAAAAATTGTGATATCTCAACATGTCATTACATCACTATTAAAAAAATTTAACGAAATATTGACTAGTCACAAGTGGGACATTTAAGTTCTTATATTGACCCATTAATAAAAGGCGTGTATTGAAAAATGATTGATTAAAAATAAAGCTAAAAATATGCCATTTAGGAAAAAATAAAATAAAATTTAATAAATGCAAAACTAAATTTAATAAAAAAACAATTTGAAGAAAAAAATGAATCTCTCAACCAATTCACCTTCATCTCCTCCTCTACCCACTACCACCAACCACCCGTTCTGACACCTCACATATTTATTGTCTGTTTCTTCTTACATCCATAAATACACAGATACAGGTAAGTTTTTAATTTGAAAGGGGTACAAGCATCTTTGTCATTATTCCATCATTTACAATGTTGCTAAGTTTCTCTACATAGATTAAGAGGGTGTATATAGAAACACCCAAAAGAAAAGACTAGTCGCAAGAAAATGGAAGAAATTAGAATAAAGCCGACCCTAATTCATTCAATCCTAATTCTAAATCAGATCCACAAGAAGCCTTAATCGATACCCAATTAATTCGCAATTAATTCTAAGTCAGATTTTGCTCTCTCACCTACCCCTCACTCCCTCATTCACCATAGCTTCGATGGTAGGTAGGGGAGGGGTGGGGAAGCTATGGTTCATGGGGGAGTGAGGGGTAGGTGAGAGAGAGCAAAATCGTATAGGGGACGGGAGGGGCCGACTCTTGAGTATTTTTTGTGAAACTTAAATTGATTTCCAATTTGTTATTTATTTTTTAAGATTAAAAAGATATATTTGAGGTTTAAGGAAGATAAGCGTATCGCGAGACTCAATTTTTTTACACATAAGACGTTTAGTCAGCACTTTCATTAAGATTCTAACAGATGTAACGAAGAGTTTATATTCAACAATAGTAATACTTTAGGATAGGCAACTTTTGAAACATCGAGTCTAAAATTAAAAATAGCCCCAAACTTCAGGATTAATTTTGTATTTTTTTCTCTGGAAGCATAGCTATGAAAATACACGCACTTAGATTGTGTCTTAAGAGGATTCACAAAATAAATTTAAAAACAAACTAGATTTTTTATAATAAATTAATTAATTTATAAACGAAATGTTAATCCTCTAAAAAATTATCAAAAAACTTAATCTACAAATGGTAGAATTGGTCATCAAATATATATAAACGAACAAAAATGCACATATTTAGCAATATTGCATTTCACATCTAGGTAATGAAATGTTTTGAAGACTTTGAAAATGATCTCCTTGCTACAGCTAATAATTATGTCCATCTATGTTAAAAAGTAAAAACAGTACTCCCTCCATTTCAAATTAAGAATCTACTATTCCATTTTTGGATTGTCTCAAACTAGGAGTTCACTTTTCTTTTTGGCCGAATTAAGTATCCGCTATTCCATTTTGGATTGCCTCAAATTAGGAGTTCACTTTCTTTTTGGACATAATCAATGAACCAAAATCCACGATAGTAAATAGGGTCTGCTTTTTATGTCCGACTGAACTAATCAAGGATGCACGCATGTGAATTAAAACCAAATTAATTTTGTGATTCCAACTATAAAATAAACCAACGAAAACGTAATACAGGTAAGCATGTAGCAAGTAGAAATTGTGTACACGTGAAGCAAAAGGAGTTTACCAAACTGCCATCCTTGCCAAGTGGAGGAGTTCGTAGTTCGTGAAAAGGATTAGAATAGATCAACACAGCTTCCTCTATGCCGAAGATCAGAAGTGTCGATGTTAATAGTGTGAGAAAGAAAAGGAGAAAAAAAGCTTTTATGTACACACCGTAAACACCCCTACCCACAAAAACAGGAAATACAAATAAAAAAATTAAAGAGGCAGAGGAAAATGAATATAACCAAGTATGTCAACCATAGTAGAGAGTATCAACATATAAGTGGATAACCATTAAATGTGTGTAACTCGCTAGAAATAAGAAAAACAAAACACAAGCACGACATGCAACTTCAATAATAGGGTCCAAACATCAGCACCAGTAGAACATGAGATGTATCATGTATGTGACCACTTCCAAATACCTCTCAATTCAAAACAGCATCAAGCGACAGGGTCCATAAACAGAAGCATGAAAAATTACAGTTACCATCAAGGATCTAATATTCTAAAAAAAGAACAGCATTTGGTGATGTTCTCCCATTGAGTTTAAACATCGGATATAGTAATTAACCATACAGCTAGCTCAATGACCTACCGGTTACCCATTACCCATCACTGGACGATATTTAGAAAAGCAAAGCAGCAAAGTAACCTGTCTCCCTTTACATTTGGTCCTCCGAGAAGTTGAGAGCAAGATCAAAATAGTGACCAACACCCGCATCAGAAAACACCTTACGAGCAGCAGCTTCACTCCTGCACTCATGAACAAAAAACCTGTTGTAACTTGGTTTAGCAACACTGCCCTGCCACACCAACAAACAGTTATTTAAAGGCTTCTCCTCATCATCGTCTTCGTCTTCATCTTCAGCCTTAACAGCAGCAGCCCAGTTTATACGCCTCAGCATCAGTTTCCGGTATCGCTTAATGGATTTGCTTCCTCCTTCAACAACCACAACACTGATGCCATCTGAAATTACTGCACATCCTGTCAACCGGTTCTCCTGGGCATTAACATCAACCTTGAAGCGGCTCTGGGGATGTGAAAGGTCATTGATCTTGTACACAGAAACTATAGTCTCCAGTGTATTAGGGTCATCAAAAAGTTTTCGCTCTTTCTTTTCGCGACGTTCAGCAGGGGTGAGCTTACGTGCAGTATTCCTGTCCACGTGAGCTTGTTCACGCTCAGCAGCTGCACTTCTGATTTCCATTTCAAGCCTAGTGGGATCCTGGGTGGCTTCAGAGCCAAGGACTTTCATGAGATTGCTCATTTTAACCTTTGCTTTGGGGGGTTCAATGAGGCCTTGTCTAATCATCTCCTGCCTGTCTTTTTCTCTAGCGAGACGACGCTGAGTCCGAAGCTTCTTCTGTTCCTTCTTGGTTAGCTTAAGGGGTTGAGGCGGAGGAGGAGCAGGTTCAGCGGGAGGCTCAATCGGGCGGGGGTGCTCTATGTAAATTGTTAACTTCTCCATCCTCAGTTTATCTTCACCTATGTTACCATCAGTGAGGTCATCATATGTTCCACCTTGCAAAAGAAGCACATCCCTGAAAAATCAAGCACGCTGAATCAGAGACGAATCAAATGCAATGGTAAGAGTTGGTAAAGTATAGGACATGAGAGTATATATATACATATATATATATAGAGAGAGAGAGAGAGAATGGGGGTTTCACAAATGAACCAAAATAATGAGCATTTTAATAAACCTAATAAGACATTAAAAAATAACCCTTAATTCCTTGTTGTAATTGGTCCGTGCCAGAGGCAACGGACATGCATGTTTTTCATTATACACACCCCACCCCCCGACGAACCAAAACCCATTAACCCATACCTCCGGCAAGTTCAGAGCTGAGAGAACCAGAAGAAAACCCGCCGGCAGTTACTCTGGCAAACCAACACATAGCTCTGCCCAACTGTCCAAACCCACGACCTCTATCTTCCTCTCCCCGACCTCCTGCCTTCCGGCCTACCTCCTCCCATAAAACTCCGGCATCTTCCACCATGGCTTCGATAAAAATCCGGCCTACATCCAGCCAACAACTCAACCCGGAACCTCTTCCCTTGTACCTCCAACAAGCCCCCAACACAACCGGTCACAACCAGCTGCAACACACCAGCGACAACCCTTCTAAGCCGGCGACTTACCCCTGCCCACCTAAGCCGTTTACCTGCTACCACCCATATCCAACTCTAGATCCAACCCAAAACCCATGAATCCAACCATACCCACTACCCGAGGCAGACCCGACCCACAATCAAACCAACCTCCATTAATCCAACCAACCAACCAAAATAATGAACAATTACAACAGTTGCGTGGAAATCCGGGCAGGAACTCGTCAGAAATGGTTGGGTATGGTGATGGTTTTTGGGTAAATCCAGGCAGATGGGGGGTGGGGTGGGGGTTAAGGTTGGTGACGTGTGGTGCATATTAACAAATACGCGTGTTACATGCATGTCCGTTGTCACTGGCGCGGACCAATTAAAATAAGGAATTAAGGATTATTTTTTAATGTCTTATGAGGTTCATAAAAATGTTCATTATTTTGGTTCACTTATGAACCTCTCTCTATATATATATATATGTGTGTGTGTGGAGAGAGAGAGGGAGAGGGAGAGAGAGAGAGAGAGAGAGAACACTCCACGAGCAGAGAAATAAAACAACACCATAAACAGTGGCTTGTTTAGGGGAAAAAAAAAGCCAAAGGTTTAAATGGTCCAATTAGTATTTTAATTAAAATTAATTGACTTCATCAGCTAATAATTCATCTGAAGAAATTAATTTACATTTATTTCCTTTAAATTTCGTCTCTAGAAAATATCATGCTGAACTCAGGTTTACCCATTCAATTCCATTAACTATTTGCAACTGTTAATCTAAACACACAAGCTATTAATATTTCCCCAAACATTTAAAAGAGTACAGGAAATAGCATCCTGATTGATTCCATTATCCTCATAGTTCTCTTGGCAAATATGGACAATCAGAGGGCTTCCAATAAAATTTATGTAGTTGTACCACATTGTTGGTGCTCAAATAAAATACACACACAGAGAGAGAGAGGGAAAAGTGTAACTTTAGTTGGTTCTAGGCTTGGGGGGGGGTTGATAATAATGCAAATATTAGACATACTCCCACAAGTCCAATTACTAAACCTAAATCCCAGAAATTTTTGGTATTCCTCCTCCCTCCTAAGGCTTCTGCTCCAACTGAACCTTCCCCTTTCTTGTCCAGGTTAAGGCTTAAAAGTCTGAAGTAGGTTCAGTGGTCAAATCCATTTTGTCATTCTGTGTCTCACTTCAAAAGCCACTTTAAGAATATGTTTTACATTCCCTAGGTTAGTTTGTATGGGCTTTATCCCAGAATAAACTTTTTTGTGTCTTTGTTATCTTTGTATCAAGTCTATCGAGTTGTAAAGAGCTTACCAAGCATCATGACATAGACTACCAGACCAGACTTTTCAAGCTAGAGAAAAATTTAGATCGGGTAAGACTTTCAAATTTTGTATTTCCTTAATCTTTTGAAGTAAGGAATTGACTAAACAAAACTTGTTTTTGAAAAACAATGGAAAAGATTTTTAAAATATTTTTAGTTTATAAAGACCTTAAAAAATGAGGATCTCGTTCAAACGAGATTCCCTCGATCAAAAGAAATTTTGATCGAGGTCACTATTTTTCAAGCAGCAAACCTCAGAAAGCTTCAAACGAGGGCACCACGACAAAAGCAAGTTTCAAACGAGGACCTGATTTTAGAGATTCGCAAGATAAGAACATCGTTCGAGAGGACCTCAATTGAAAGTGACATGCTTCGAACAAGGGCACCTAGTTCAAGCGAGGATCTATTTTCGGGAAACCTGTTTCAGTCAAGTACTTCTACTGCAAAAATGTAAGTAACTTTGTTAACGCGTCTTTCAATGTATGAAGCCCAATTTTTACAAAACCATTTTCACGATTTTGAGTCCTTCGAGAATGTGTATGCCTGTCAACTTCCATTCATTCAAGGTAGACTTAAGTTTACAATCCCCGTCGAATCTTCTAAATCAACAAAAGAATTGCACGAGAGACCGTGTGGGTGATTAGCACGTTGGACTATGTGTGGGCCGTGGTTCAAAGTCGCAATATCAGTCCATGACTCGAACGCTCAATTTTTTACTCGGTCTCGGTACAGGGGGATATGCAATTATACACTATTTACAACACCGAAAATAAATTGAAAAAAATATAGAAAATTGAAGAAAAATAAGAATAATAATGTTCAGTGGCGGAGCCGGGCCCCCAAAAAAAAATTAGGGTTATTTTTACGTTTTACAAATATTTAATTGATAATTTGTATTTTTGGGTTATTTTTACGTTTTACAAAATTTTAGGGTTATTTTTACGTTTTACACTTAACGTGTCACCCACAAGTTATTTCTTAAATATATGTTGAGAGTGACTAATAATTCTCCACAAAATTTATAAGAACTTTAGTCGATTATTGAAAATTTATGTGGGCACTCTACCTAGTTTTTAAAATATTTAGGGATAAAAATTTAATTTTCAAAATTTGGGATGGGGCACTTGCCCCACCCCAGCTTCCATATAGCTCCGCCCCTGATAATGTGGCTTAATTAGATTAGTACAAAATCATCATTTAGTATACATAACACTGTTCAATTGTTCATACTGATGTGTGTCGCACTTGTCATCGCAATATTCCATGATAGTTGAATAATAAGTAAGCAAAACAATCTAATTAGACCTAAAACTTCACAATGAAGTTACATAAGATTTTATGAAGAAAAAAGTTACAAAGTATAATACATTAAATATATATTATATTTTTTCATAAATAAAATAATTATAATTATTATTAGTCAAGTAAATAATGATACACTACTAAATCAATATATTTTACGTAATGTCTTTTCGTGAATGAAATAATAGTGCCTATTAATAATTAAGGATATATTTAAAATAAATAATCATAAATTTTAAGGATAGATATATAATGATACGTTTTAATACAAATTCTGTAAATACAAAAGGTGGGTTAAATCGAAAAAAAAAACCTTTAGTAACACTATAAAAAAAGAAGAGATATTCACCCAACAAACCCTATTCACGACCACGAAACATCATCTACCCTACTCCGAATCGAAAGTGATTGGTCCAATCGTGATATAGCTACAAAATTCAAGCTCAAGTGAGTGAGCTAGAAATTGAGAGAGAGAGGGAGAGAGAGATAGAGAGAGAGGGAGAGAGAGATCAAGGCTCCATGACATATCCAGTTTCGATAGTTATATCAACAATAGTGCCCAATACTACCAAGATATCGCTAATATGGTACAATTCTATCGAGATATCACCGATTCTGAGAAATTGCCAATATGGACTGATACTACTTAGAAGTCGATATGGGCCGCTTCGCACCAATAGTCTAAAACTCAACTCATAATCGGATCGGTTGGTACTGATACCTAGTCAACTCAGTCGTATCGTCGTTGTTTCAGCCTAGGCTTTGAACAATGGTGTGGGCAGATCATCACTAACCCACAGTCGTAGCACACTCTCTCTCGGCTTTTAAGTATTTGTTTTAGGTTTTAATTTTGGATATAATCTCTCATGTGTGTTTCAACTGTTAGGGTGTGGGAGTTCAAAATTTTGAGATGAAAAGCAATTTTATGGCTTCTTATTCAACTAATATGCCTTGTTTGTGCCTCTTTCTCTTGTGCTTAATTTTTTTTGGTAGGTAATAAAAATGATGGACCACTAATAATAATCGACATAACGGATTTGGATTTTCAATATTTAGATTTTCGGTATATCCCCCCCCCCCCCCCGAAATCTCATTGAGCTTCAATTATTAGGGTTTTATGATTCAAATTTTTTAGGTGAAAAACGGTCTTAGGGTTTATTTATTATTCAAATTTATGGCTTATTTTTGCTTCTTTATATTGTGTTTGTACGAAAAACAATGGATCGTTAACAATGCTTCTATGAACGATAAATCATACTCGTTCTCACTATCCTTTATTGTTGCACTTGAAATGGGTTACGGGTTCACTACGTTGAGTTTGGATTTAAATATCTAAATTTAAAACTCAATGTCCCAATTTTGGGGGTTGCGGTTGTGGTGATTTTATTACATGGTTTATTGTAATTCTTAAAGTCCCATTGGTTTAAAGCTTGACTTTGTAGTGGTTGTTGGGATTACATATCTAAAATCCAAGCTAACATTAATGTTGATTTATTAAAACTAGTATACTAAAATTTAAAATATTTTTTAATTTATTTGGGGGTGGCTGCATAGGACTTGGTTACAAGGGTAACATGTCCCTTTTTTGGATTATTTAGACTTAATACATTACTATTTTTTAATATATTTTAATTTGAAAATTAGACATTGCCCACTTTCCGTCAATGGAGTGCTAACCTTAACGGACACAAGAACAAAACAAAAAATTAAAGAACAACAGAATGAAAAATATCTAAGACTAGAACCAAAAAGGAAAACAAAAATCATTCAATCTGAGTTTGGATTTTGGATTTGGTTCCAAGCAAAGCCTCCACGATCGATTTGCAAAAACCTTCAATCTAAGTTTGGATTTTGGATTATGGATTTTGTGATTGCAGATTTCTAGGGTTACAATCTGAATGTTGGATGTTGGATTTGCATATATTGATAGGGGATTCGCAGGTGGGTGGAGGTGGCGGGCATTGCGGTGATGGGTTTGGGTGGGTTGCCAGGTGAGGACGGTAGGTGGAGGTGGTGTGGTGCGTGTGAGTTGCAATGATGATTTTCGTGTTTATGGTATTGGTGATGGTGATGGTGTCAATGATGTCGCCAGTGGGGGTGGGTTGCCAGAGGTGGTGGACATTGGGGGCAGAAGTGGTAGTTAATGATTTTTAATTTAATTATATTTGTTATTTTAATTTTTTAGATTTTTTGAATTATTTTTAACTTAAATGCCACGTGTCCATTTAGATTAACAGTCCATTAACGGAAAATGAGCAAAGCCTAATTTTCAAATTAAAATGCATTAAAGTCTATAATCAATAATTAGTAATGTATTAAAGTCTAAATGACACATTTTTTTAATCTAAATCTTCAGTGTTGGACTTGATATTCCAAAGATCAATTCAAGGTGCAATATTGAATTTCTTGCATTTATGCTCTTTAATTTTTATTTTTGGTTAACATGATTTGTGGCGTCTAATATGATCTATGGAAGACGACTTTCATTTACACTGAAAATCGAAACTGATTTTGGACATTTAATACATAGAACTTTCCTTCCTGTAGATGAATTTAAAAGATGTGTAATGTTTAAACTTGCTTCTAACATTGGTATTGCAGGTTGTGAAAAGTCGAGAACAAAATTATGAACTACTACGGACCATTATCCAAACTTAAAGCAACATGTATGTCATTCGGATCAAATCCAGCCCCCTTTGTGTATTTTTTATATTAGTGAATTTGAAATTGGGGAGCTTTTATCGAATCAAGACTCCAATATAGGGCGCTAAACTGACATGGATTGAACTGATTATATATGTAGTGAATCGACGGGCTTTTATTAAATGAAGACTCAGATGTTATCGTGAGGTAACAAATACCCCCTTTACCAGGTATTGTTGTCATAAATAGGCTCTTTTGTTTTGTGTATTATGGCTACTTACACTCAGACCCCTTACCATTCCAATTTTTTTACCATTGAATAGGGCTTAGTGAGAGAAGTAGGAACGTTGGATTTCTTATCCATATTTTTTTTGCCAATGTAATATACCTGTACAATGTTTTAAAAATCGTCGTGAGGCGGGACTCCGGGAGTAAACAGCCTCGAGGCTCCAGCAAAACCCAACAAACCTTTATCGGCGTAACTGCACATCTGCAACCCAAACCAAATTTTTCTTCTTCAAACCTCAATCGACTCTGGTAATTTCTCTTCCTTTTTCTTTTCCAGCAAACAAATCTTCTTCTCTCTCCCTCGTTTTTTTTTTTTTCTTGTTTTTGTACTAGCATTCTTACTTTCTAAAGTCGGCCTTTTTTTTTCCTTGTACGCATCCTCCTCGATCTCTCTTTTCCCTTTTATTTGTGTCATACAATTTGAAGGGTATTAAAAGTTTTTAGGCCATTTTTAGTATTCCATGGCATTTTTGTTATTTTTTTAGTTTCTTTATTTCGTTGTATTTTTAGTTCTTTTTAGGTATTTTCTCTCCTTAATTAGCCTCCAAACATGTTTTTGGGACTAATTAGGCATTCTTTTATTTTTAGTTGGGTATTTTAGTCATTTTAGCTAATTACTTGATTAGCAAGTAATTCAGCCCATATATATACTACTTTCATTCTCATTTGTACTTAAATTTCCATTCTTGAATATAAGACATCCTTCGAGTCTCTCTCTAAAAGTTAGGGTTTGTATGTTTCTTTTAGTCATTGACGTGTAGTTTACATCAAAATTGGTATCAGAGCGGGTGCCGCTCCAAACATTGGTGTATCAGTGTATGTAGAATATCAAATAGAATGGAAGAACAAATGGAAGCCCTAATTCAACTTTTTTCCAAATCTCAAAACCCTAGCCCCTCAAATGAAATCTCATAATCAAATTTCAAAAGACTTGGGAAGCAACCCGATGAAGATGTCGACCCAAACCTACAGAAAATCCCCTGCCTCGATCAAGATCCGGCCAGCTACCGCCGGGCTATCTCTCAGCCGGGTCGACCACCCTTCCAGTGGTCGGACCCCTTCGTTCTACCGTCGACTTGCTAAACCTTAGCGGTTGACTTCCCTGCTATCTAACCGACACCATCCAACCTTCAAGCCCTAGATGCGATCCAAACCTAAACCCCGACCTGCAAAACCCTTGCAACCGTCTTCCCCCCGCCTCCTCCGATCAGATTCCGGTACCCGTTAACCAAGGCATAACCTCTCCCGGTACCTGTTGTCCCATCGACAACAAAAAATCACCAAACAAAGTTGTCCAAGTTGAAACCCTAGTCCAAAACCCACATCGGGCTCATTACGACCCCGACAGTAAGACCCGATTTGAACCCGGGCCCCATTACCATTATTCCGACCAAAATTCAAACCCAAATAACCCAAGAACCCCTATTTTTACCAAAGAATGTGCCCCACCCAAATATTAACCCCACCCCAAGTTGCCCAATACCCCAAACGCAATTCCCCTCAACCACTCACCCAATCTCAATCCTATTCGACTACTCATACTACCTGACCCATATGATTTTGGTATTTTTGAGTATCAAAACATTGATCCACATCTACATCCTTACCCACCACCTTACATACCACCTCCCCCATCATCCCATCATACGCCTTCCCATCATGACCTCTCTCTACTTTACACCGATTCTTCTTCCTCTTCTGATGCCGGGAGTACTCATCGTAACATCTTTGAGTGGATTCCCTCACCCGGCACCCAACATTACATACCACTACGGGATCGTCATTGCTTCTATTGTGGAGAACGTGGCCACTTAATCGGCACGTGTCCCCACTATCGGCTTGGTCCCCCGTCACCTCTCATGGCCCCGCATGATCATCCTCCTCGTACACCACCTTGCCCAGATGGCATCGGTTCCTATTGATTATGTTGCACCAACGCCAGGTGATGCGATGGGTCTGAGAGCTCATCAGGATAGTGACCCACTCTCATTAGCGCTCCAGTTACTTTCTCCGAGTCTCCACGGAGATATCCGGGTTGATGTTCCTATGTTCGATGGCAGATTCTCCCCAGATGACATGGTTGATTGGTTGGCCGCTATGGAGACAGTTTTCGACTATAAGAAGATTCCGGGCCACTCGTGTGTTCTCCTTGCAGCCAACAAATTTCAGCGATTTGCCCGAGTTTAATGGAATGATCTTTGTTACCGTAGGATAGCTGCAGGATTCCCTCCCATTCAGGACTGGATTGACCTCAAGGTCACTCTTCAGGCCTCATTCATACCTCATACGTCTTTCGTAGTGGAGTATACGGAGCAGTTCCAGCTCGTTTGCACGAGACTGAGGATCAACGGCTATATTCTGGGACTCCAGCCACATTCAAAGCAACCTTGGGTTGAGAGAGATACCGACCTTTTTTAAGGCGGTAGAGTATGCTACCAAGGTCGAGTTCTATCATGCAGCACCAACAGCTCCTCCAGCATCCCAACCACCACCTTCATTGGGTTTTGCTTCCCCTGCAGCATCAGCATCGATATCTTTTGCCACTACTCCAGCTACCTCTACTTCCGATGCGACACATCCAGGCCCTTCCACATTTCGGTACTTTAATTGCAGCAACGTGGAAAACCGAGCTTCATATTGCTCTCTACCACGTCGTCGGGCCTTGTTAGCGATGAATCAGTCACCGGAGTATCTTGATGAGATCGAGCATTGATTACAGTTTTAGAGGGCGACGTTGTTGGCCCTCCACTTTGAGTTCGTGGATAACTCTTTTTGACGAGAGGAGAGTGATAAGAATCCATTTTATTTTCCTTTTATTTTCTATTTTTAATCCTCTTTAGGTATTTTCTTTCCTTAATTAGTCTTCAAGCATGTTTGGACTAATTGGGCATTCTTTTATTTTTAGTTGGTCATATTAGCTAATTATACTCTCTAGAAATCATAGTCTTGATTTTTAGGTCATTGACGTGTAGTTCACGTCATTTCTTTTTTACCTTTTTTAATACTTTTATTCGTTTCCTTTATTCTGACTTTATTTATAATTTAAAAATTGTAGTGAAAGTTGTTGACATTTATTTTTATTATACTATGACTACTTTTAACATTTATATTCTGACTATTTTATTTTTATACTTTTTTTTCTATACTTATATTCTGACTTCGTAAATGTTCTTAACACAAAATTTGTAATATTGTAGTGAATTGTCGCCATGTAAAATAGGAGGGATCCAACTTGGAAATACGACACGTAGGTTGTTGGTTAAAGGTTACAAATATATTGAATGTGACTTAAGCGGATGAAGGACCATCTTGTCGGTACTAAAATAAATGTTGTAAAATGTGACAAGGTTTCTTCTGAGGTTAGCCAAGAAATGAAAGATTATTTGATGAGGGATGTTGATGACAGGCAAACAAAAATAAGAGAAGATGAGGAAATGATTAATAATGCCTCTTATTATAATCAATTGTTTGGATGGTCAAACACATTCTTTGTGATTTTATTAGTATTTTTTTAATACTATTTTGCTATTTTTCTTTTCTTTTCGGCCTCGCCGAGACTAAAACACCACGCCTCGCGCCTTTTTAAACAATTTTTGCATGGACAAACTCAATACCGATCCAATCATCCAATAGAGCGGGAAAAAGTTGATTTCCGGTTGGATGCATTTCAAAGAAGGGAGGGCACGGTTGGATACTCATCGGCGAAAACCACGTGTAAAAAAAGAGTTTGGGTAAGTACACAAGTTACTAAAGTTAATTATTTAAGTTTACTTAAAGTTAGTTTTTTCCCAACTGATTGATGGATTCAATTTGGAGATCATACCCATACTTAACAAGTTCTGTTGTGAAAGTTGTAAGTTTAACTTGTTCATCCTCCGCTTGTGAGCGTAACTCCACGCTTAATCAGGTAGTCATTAGTTAAAAATTAATTATCGCTCTACAAATGAAGTTATTAATTGAAGACTAATTTTTTGTCGCTTTACAAAAAATTACATAGACACACACTAAGAGGAAACGCTCGGCGACATCCTAGCTCAACTTGCTCGTTTTCATCATGCATAACAAAAAGCTAAAAGATAGGCAGTTGAGGTAAAAAAGGCAGTTAAGGAAGGCGAAGATCCGTTGGTCATTGAAATAGTGTCTTCTGGCGATAAATGGATTGCCGAGAAAACCAATGAATGCCAAAGCGATGAATGGGGTTGACTTTTCAACGAGGAATGCGTACACATGTGCAACAAAGAAAAAGGAGGGGGAAGAGTTCAAAACTACAAGAAAAGGTCAAAATTATTATTTAAACTTGTATTATTTATTTTACTAATTTAAAACAAACAATAAAACTATTTTTTTTTTATCTTATTACTTATTAGGATAAAGAAAAAGTAGTATCTCAATTCCAACAAGGAGGAAAATAAATCGATTCGATATGCGGACGATTCCATGGAGGATCCTTGAAGTGATGATGATGGGGATGAAGATGTGAATGAAGATGGAGATGAAGTATATTATCTATTTTCCCGCCCATTAAATACCAAGAATCCACTATTTATTATATAGTGATGATTTGATGACTCAATGCTAGATATACTTTTTTTTGTTATGTTTGGTGATGGTGGTGATGACTATTCTGTGTTTGAGGATTATGGTTTTAATTATGGGTTTCGTTTGTCCTGATGGTACAATATGTATTGTCTTATTTTGTGACGACAGGATAATTACACCATTTGTTTTCATTATATATATGATACATATTTTGTTTTTTATTTAATTGATATTTTTATACCGTTCTTGCTGAGTTGTTTCTAAAAAAATTGAAGCTTACGCTTCGCCTCACAAAGACAAAGCACCTCAACTCCGTCTCGCCCATTTTAAAGCATTTACATGTACAATGTTAGGAGATAATATTTAAAACAAACTGTGGTAGTGCATCGGCACGGGCATAAACTAGTACATAATGACAAAAAAGAATTTCAACAAAGATTTTTTTTTGGAAATATAGATATGAAAAAGAGGGGGGATATGTATGGATTTGGAGTAATTGGATGAAGGAGACTACTTTTGGTTTCTCATTTGTTTGTCAATTTAATTTGGAATTTCATGTGTTGGGTAATTGTATGGATTTGTATGGAATGATGTAGTCCTTCATTAATCTATGACTTTATTTCAAATGTAGTACTTTATTTGGAAAGATTATTTGAACATGTTATTAATTTGTATTTTTTGTTTACAAAAATCAAATGCACGAATAGCTTATGCTATGTGCTCCCGGGAAAAAAGAATGTGACACCTACACGACCGCGATTTAATATATTAATTTAAATCAAATCCAGAGTTTGATTCTACCCCACCCCCACAACAAACAAAACAAAACAAAACAAAAAATGTGACAACTCTCTCTTCCATTTATATATAGTGAGACTCACGTTCAATGTTTAAAAAAAGGAGCTTGTGGAATGGACTGTATAAGAATTGTATACATAAGAGATTGCCTCGCTGCTAGGCTAGCCAATGCGATATATACATAACCATAAAAAAATGGAACTTGTTCCCTTCCTCCCAATCCCTGACATCTTCGAACGAACACAACCGATATCATCAGTCGCACTTATCCACTCTTCTATCCGTTATTTTTAATTAAGTAGTAGACTTGCTTTTAGCTAAGCAGATGGAACTTTTCCACTGTAAGTATAGCGTAGTGAGTGCTACGGCTTCCTTGCTTCTTCCGTGTTCATGGTTCAAAGTCTAAGTCAATACCGTGATGATACGACCGAGTTGACTAGGTATCGATATTCACCGATCCGATTCTGAGTTACGAGTTGAGTTTTAGATTATTAGTGTGAATCGACCCTATATCGGTGACTTCTTGGTAGTATCGAACCATATCAGTGATATAGCGGTAGAATCAGCCCATATTGGTTATATCGCGGTGGTATCGATCCGTATCGGTGATATATTGACCGAGATGGTATAAGTCACTAACCATCGATCTCTCAATCTCAACTTCTAACCCACTCAATTGAGCCTCGATTTTGCATCCATGTCACGGATCGAAGAAATCTCTTTCAACTCAGAGCAAGGTATGATATTTCGTGATCACAAATCGGGTTTTTTAGTTGAATCTCTCAATTCTTTTATTGTAGTATTACTAAAGGGGTTATCTCCCATTTAACCTTGTTTTGTATATACTTAATTTGTATTAATATGTATCATTATTTATCTATCCTTAAAGCGTATGATTATTTAAATTATATATATCCTCTGTTAATTATAGGTACTATTGACAAATTCACGAAGAATATATTACTAAAATTATATCGATTTAAACAATGTTATGCATACAAAATGATGATTCAGTACAAACAATTAGCCAATATTATGCATACTAAATGATAATTTTGTACTTGTCTAATTGAGCCATATTATTATTCTTATTTGTCAAAACTTTTCTGTATTTTTTTTTTAATAAAATTTGAGTTCTCTAAATAGTGTATAGTCCCGAGACTGAGACCGAAACCGAGAAAATTGAGCGTCCGAATCATAGATTGATACCGCGACTTTAAACCATGTCCGTGTTTCACTCTTTTTCATATACACCAGGAGAGAAGGTTACGACAGCAAGCCCCTCCTTTATCAGAGACCCTCCAAGACAAGGAGAAGGTGTAAGAATCCCATTATTTATCGAAGCGGGGCGGATCCAATTCATTGGCAAGGCACTTTCTTCCCTGTTCGAGCAGTTTCCAGACGAAATGATTGGGAACCAGCCTTCGCTGTCAAAAGGAGTATTAGGAAGGTCCCCAACTGGTCTTGACCGACCCGATTATTTGTCCATATCTGATGAAATAAAGCTTATATTCGCCTCTGAATGGAATTCTCGTACCAAGGACAAGAAGGCTTGATGACTCGATGGTGCTATTTCTCGAGAGTGAACTCCAAATCATTGTTTGATTCATTTGATCGATAAGGCCTTCTCATTTAAATGGGATTTTCGGGGTGAGAATATGAACAGCAGTCAAGCCATCAAGAATTCTTCCAGACGATATACAAATGATAAGTACGCTGCGGTCAACACAAGCTTCTGCATGCGACGTTGATTTTTCATTAACAATCCTCCTTTTGCCACTATCTTTCTTTCCGAAAAATGCAACCCCTACCATTATAAATATAAAAAAGAAAGCCTTTTTCCTGCACCTACATGCGCACTTCCCCAAAAAGAGGCTTACATTGTAACAATCCTTCGCCATAGATACCTTTACCTCCGCTGGTTTTTCTAGCTCCACAAGGTTGTCAGCGTCCCAGCATTCCAGACAAGAGGAAGTAATGGGAGAAGGTCCACTCTTCCCTGTTAGTCGCGTTGGATCGTTCGTTCCCAATGCTCCTTTTGACCTCAGCTTCGCAACAAGCACCGATACAAAGAAGAGGACCAGACTGGGGGAGGAGAGGTCCTATTTTCTATCTCGTGCTACGAAGCATTACTCCTCTTTTCATTCCAAATTCAAGAATACGAACATAACTCTTAAATATAGGCCTCTACTGCTGTAACTTAAAACTAATATGCTTAATGGGAAAACCCATTTTAACCTTTTATTGTTGCTGGGTGTGTACTACTTTTCCTAATTTACAGGGGTTTTGCACGATTAAAATGAAAGTAACAAAGTAACCAAGTTGATTAAAATTACAACTGCACTTTTTTCTCGAAAAAGAAAAGGTAAAATATTTGAACTACAACATATACAAATAATAAATCTAACAAAAGTCTGCTTCAATTATTTTTTTAACACAGTATTTATTATCCACAAACTAGGATATCGAACAATTGGGTATCTATCCCTCAAACTTAATTAAAAGAGGAAACAAAAATTTAACACATGGATATCTATGCAAATGGGTATCTATATACCAATATATAAAAAGGGGACTCCATGAACAACTTGAGAAACCAAATTTAACAAGAAAAAATATGCTCTTATCTGTGTAAATGGGTATCTATACACCAATATATGGTAATCTAGTTCAGATACAAAAAGAGTACACCATGAACAAACTTGAAAAAACAAATTTAACAAGAAATCTGGGTTCGTGCATGTTATAGATACCAACAGCAAATATGTTGTTCCATGGTTTTCTGCCAACAATTAGAAGAAAGAAAGAAACGTGGCAAGAATATAGGAGTAGTTTTCTCTATTCAGTTGAGATGGAAGGGTATATTTGGCGATTTCATTATTCAATAAATGACCAAAACGTTGACAATATCTCAAAGGGCCGATATGTTTACCTGAATAAATAGTGGATCTACGTGTACATTTATCATATACAAGGGGTAAATATGTGAATGCCCCTTGATCTATGCGCCTCTCTTATTACGTTTTTGTAATCCCATGTTCTTCGGATACAATTCGATCCTTCTACGGCCAAATCTCCAAATCAAAGATGAGGATCACACAATAACTTAAACATTATCTCGCTCGTTCTCATTCATTTGAGTTTGAGCCAAATCAGATTTGTGAAATTTTCTGGGTCCGGATCCGGAACCAAAAGTGGTAGTTGATGTAATACTGTTGAAGACGGGCATGTCGCTCCTCTTCGTTCTAGTATTGGGTTCCCTCATTTTAACCAAAAAAAAACTTGCGCATTTAATGCATTTCATCCCGGTAGTTCCGCATCTTGCTCTAAAAATTGCAGCAAGACTTGTTGAAAATCTGCAGTTGGGTTGGTCCAAGCCTTGTTCTGTGTAAATCGTAAGTCGGGCAAGTACGAAAGCGTAGTGATGACCTATTGGAACCGAAGGACTTTCCTTTTCGTTGAGTTAGGCTTGTAATCTCTTTTAAGAGTTCCAAAGACGAAATAGATAACCAAGGGCCATTCTAGATGGAGAGATGGTTTTGTTAAAACGCTAGTAGTCCCTCCAACATAGGATCTTTTACTCTTCTTTCCGCCATACGCAAAAGAGACAGCTTAATCATGCGATTACGGGCCTCTAAAGCGTTTGACCTCTCCAATTGACGCAGAATTAAACTTGGACTCTAAGTTCAAACCCTGAATGTTGAATGCCATACCTTGCGGAAGGCGATTCACGAGAGAATCACGCACATTTTCCTTTGACCGTATGCTTTTCCCTCTCGCTTTTAAGCAAACGGGGCATCATTATGACTGTGTTCCCTCACTCCCACTAGAATAGATCATAAAATCTCTCCCCCACTCTTGTCAACGCTACCGCTTCGGACCATATTTCCTAGTATCATCTCGATGTGCGCTAGTCGTCTATGCGAGGAAAGGCTTACAATGGAAACCTAGGCACCCATAGACGAGGAAGGGTGCACTAAGCGATCAAATGCTTCTCTCATTTCAAACATTTTTTATAAGTAACGTTTGGGAGCTTGCCAAAATCTTTTGGAGTGGCAAAGTTACTAGGGATTTCTCTCCAGTGTCCAAATCTGCACTTCCCTTTACTCCATAGGCCGAAGCTTTACTAAAGGCCTAGTTAGAAAAGAATGAAAGACTCTCATTTGAGGAGGGACATATGTTATTATACTTTAAAAAATGCTTTTTTGAGCACCTTTCTCACATACCTAGACTCGAAAGAGAGCAGAGCTCAAGAGCAAAGTACTCCTAAAGACCTTGAGGCAAGAATGGTTATGGGGAGTCCAAGAGGATAGGGTCCATCAAGTCAAATGGTTTCTTGAGGTAAAGGACCTCCACCTCTAACAGGTATGAAAAAAAGCTCTCACCGGGATTGTGCCTATTGACATGAACAAATCTATCATATCGATCCAGAGAAAAGAATCTTGGTCCAAAACCCAAGGACGGGAGATTTGAACGCTCTAATATGTAGCGACAAAACTAGTGGTAGGGACAAGATGCTAAAGTATGGGTTTCTATTAAAGTCGGGAACATCAGCCACGATCCTTGATTCATCCAAGTCGTACACGTTGACTCCTACTTACCTAGCTTAGACAAAACGGTCTCTTCCACCCAGCTAATCTCCACTCAAATTTCTCTAAAACTATAACCCAAATAGCTTTGAACTTAAAACTTGCCCCAAGCGACATTTCCAGATAAGTCGGGATATTTCCAACCAAGCATCCAACTATACTAGCTAAATCCTCGGCAGAAATAACCTGATCGATAATGATGGGAATAGATTTCATATTAGGGTATATTAGTCATTTTCATTTTTTCTTATTAGTTGTTCTTTTATTTAAGTTCTTTTCTTTTCTTTTATTTCGTTTAATTAGTATCTAAACATGTTTGGGAAATTAGGACTAATTAGGTATATATTTGTTAATGATTGTCCTTTTTAGTCATTTAGGAAATTACTTGGTTAGCAAGTAATTCCCCCCGTATAAATACCCCTTGTACTCCTCATTCGAAGATATTATGCTATTTTTTAATATAATTCTCTCTCTAAAATTTGTATTTGTTTTATTTTGGGCCTTTGGCGTGTAGCTTACGTCAAATTGGTATCGGAGCGGGTGTCGCTGCAACAGTGGTATATCGGTATATTGGTGTGTAAGTTATCAACAAATCATACACTACATTCTAAATGACCCCGAAGAAATTGAATCGATATCAAGAAGAGATTAATCAAGAAATGAGAGAAAGCATTCAAGAAGTCGAACAAGAAACTTGACACCTTCATACACCTCTCCCAAAAAATTCACGGTGATTCCAACCTACCAACCTCGTTTGAAGGTCTACCCGCCTCGATGGTTTTTCCGGTCTTCCCGGCTTCGAAACCATAGGAAATCAAGGGTATTTCAATTAACGTCGAAGATCAGCCCCAAGAGATCAGGGCAACCTTGATTTCCAGCCACAAATACAGACCCTCCAACCCTCTTCTTTTCGGATCTGCCAATCAACTCAGACACCATGAGACACTCGGTATTACCAAAAGACCTGAGTTCCCTGGAAAATTCGAAAATTCCAGCCTATCCTCCTCTCCTGAAAAAGCCGACTGCCTCGAAAAAATGGGCAGTTCAAAACCCCTCAAAAAAAATAAGGAATTAGGCCAATTCAAAAAAAAAAAGAATTCCGACCCACATTCTTTGATTTCCGAGCCTAAACCCTTGCATTTCTTGCCTATATTTTTTGGGTTTCTTGCAAGTAGATACGCGAGTCCGCCTCCCGTTTCAAATTGAAGAATTCCTGGAAGGAGGCCTAGTCGCGTTGCTGTTTACCCTTCAAGTTCGAGGGCAAACTGTTTTTGAAGTCGGGGAGAATGATGAGAATGGATTTCATATTAAGGCATATTAGTCATTTTCATATTTCTTATTAGTTGTCCTTATTTTATATACCCTCAGTCTCCGTAAAATATGCAAATCTGTCAGATGTTCTGACAAATTTTGTAGAAGTATGATCAAGTGTTAGAAATTAATAATCAAAGAGATTTCCCGTTCACTTTTATAGTACATATGAACTAAGTGTGAAAATAAATTAAGAAGACTATTCACTATAATTAAACAATTCTTTTTAAGAAAAAATAGAGTTGAATTAATCAAATCAATTATTTTCTTATATTTCTTTTAATTGGTCTCCAAGCATGTTTGGGACTAATTAGGTATATTTTTGTTAATGATTGTCCATTTTAGTCATTTAGGTAATTACTTGGTTAACAAGTAATTCCCTCCCATATAAATACCCCTTATAATCCTCATTTGAGGACATTCCTCCATTTTTAATATAATTCTCTCTCTAGAATTTGTATTTATTTTGTTTTGAGCCTTTGACATGTAGTTGACTTCATATAATAAACTGACTCTTCGCAACATTAATTTTCAACCAAGAAATCTACTACCAAATATGTGTTCTTGTAAGATTTTGTTCTAAGATTTAGTAGAATTTAGAGTGAAAAATGGAATAAGTAATTAATTTTAGCAAGATAGAGAAGTACAAACAAAGGATAAGGGTATTTCAATCCATAAAGGATAAGGGTATTTCAATCCATAAAATACGCCCATGTCTAAATATAAATTACAGACTTCTTTAGGTGGAAGGGGAATGGTGTTCAATTTTATTTTCTTATTTTATTTATTTTTATTTTTTCGGGGGTGTGTGGGGGTGGGGTGCATGTCTAATATGGCATTATAACTGAAGATGAAAAAAAGCTTATAAAATTATAGTAGTTACAATTTCCGGAGTATATTTTTCTAGATCTACAAAAAATAATTTTTTACCATTACTTCTAATAGTTTCTTGGGAGAGAGGAGACACAAAAATGAGTGGAGCGGGGGTAATAATGGTTTCTCGAAAAGGAAAATCTTTATGGCACAAGTAAAGAAATTTATATAATCTTACCAAAAATCAATTTCAGGGATTGCTTCCTTGGGTTTTTCTTTGGTAATAATCCTCTCTGATACCTCTATCAGATTAGGATTTATGTCGGGCTCTGCTTTCGCCTTTGCCAGCTGAGCTTGCTTAACCCTAAGCTCTTTAGCTTGCGCTTCTCCAAATTGACTCTACAAAAGCAAATACAAAAATTATCAAAACAGGTATAAATAACACTGGGAGAACACCACAGGGACAATCACAATATATATATATATATATCAAAAAATACCTTTAGCTTAATTATTTCTGCATCCTTTGACCATTTGCCTTCTTCAACAAACTGAAAAGTCATCCTCTTGGGCCTCAAAAGTTTATTTTTATCAATACCCATCCTCGCATCAAAATGAGGATTTTTCTCTGGATCAACTTCTAGTTCTGGTTTGAGAATTTGAAAAGCGTCTTTTTTCTGCTTGTTAATGTTGACCTGTATAATTGAATAAAGTTCAGAAAGGAGCAATTGAAAAAAATCCTAAATGGAAACAGATGTCAATATGAGCAGGAAGAATAAACTAACCTTTAGGGTGCTCAGGGTGTTCAATTTAGGCATATTCACAACGTTTCCATGCTCATCTACTTCCCTTCCCAGTGCATCCAAACGAAGAACAGGAGCCTTAGCAGGCTTTGGTTGGACAGTAACCTCTGGCTGCATCTGTCCAGGAAACATGTTTATAAGAGGAGCAAACTCTGGGTCCTGTCGGAATCCCATCTTCGCCGCGAGCTCCTGTGCACGTTTTACAGCTTCAAACTTTGGTGCCGTGAGCCCCTCCAGATGAGGAACATTAACAGCGGCAGTTACTGATGAAACAGGCATGGGAAGTATCCCTGAACTAGAAGACGGCGCTTTGAGGCTCTCCTTTGACCCCACCTGTTGAGCATCAGCAGAGCTTGAGCCAACCCCCTTGTTTAGCTAGATCATCATAAACAAATATGTACCAGAGTTAATTGCCAGTCCAGAATAACAAATTAAAACGTAAAAGATATCTATATTAAATACTTACCAAAGGAATCTTCTTCAGCTTTTCCGAGAGCACCTTCTGCATCTGCAAAGCTCTCTTAGCTTTTGCTAAGGCATCAAGAGAGAGGCCTCCACTCTTGGCAGCATCTGACACTGTTCCATCTGTACTAGATTTCCCAGGAACCTCATGAGATCTGTTAATACTAACTCCCTTATTTTCATTTGTGGTAGAAATCGAAGATACCTTGGTTGAAGGGGGGTGGCTAGGGGTCTCAGGCATAGTCCTTGATGGTGTGTCAAGTGGTTCCAATCCATCACCCTGTATGCAATAGAAGTCAATTGCAGAATTCAATCGAAGTGACCAAAAACGTTACGAGTTTTTTATACAACGCAATATTTGTGCGAGAAGCGCAACATAAAGATATGAAACAACGAGATGACAGCACAAGTCTACAATTCCAAGCTCTATGCAAATAATATACTCCTAACAAAGAAACTCGAAAGGTAGATAAATGAAATATCAATTGCAGTACATTAAAGTTGAATAACATACAAAACATGGTACCCTTTTAAGCGATGAAATCCAACAGCATCTAATTTTACCATTAATAAACATTGCCAGTTCAATGACATTTTTCTTGTTAGTTCATTTCCCATCAGGTCCATTACATAAAATTATACGGATGCTAGATTTAAACGTCAAGATATATTAGCCTTTCATTGGTATAGCTATTTTTAAGTTTTATTTTGTTTCAATATTATTTTGAGGTAGAGTGGGAAATTATTTGATTTAACTTTAACAAGAAATAAAGGAAACAGGGCTCAAGTCAAAGAATTGGGAACCTTCACATTATTTGATTTTTAACAAGAAATCGCGACACCAATACTGTCTCGTCACTAAATCGAATTAATATAAATCAGCTATAACCAAATGCCAACCTACAACACAGAATGAAAATTTTGGAAGACTAACACAGCTGTTATGTGCATATACGTGGTCTCATAAAAAGAATGTTTAACATCTAATCATGCATGGTCCTTACATATCAATCAATATAATATAACTACAAATACTATTTCCAATGGGCAATGAGGCTTCGTTTTTCTAAAAATAAACAGCAAAATAGATATTTTAGTCCATATCAAAAAAAATATTTTCCAAAATTTCTAACTAGAATCTAGGAAACTATGAAAAACACAAATGCCATATATTTCATGGAAGTGGGTTACCACCTATAAGAAGATCTAAGTTAAATTCAACGCATCACCCAAAAAAATATAGCGCAATTAAGCCCGCGAAATATTTTTTACTTGATTTTTTAATCCAAAGTGTTTTCAAAAATAATGTTTAAACCTCATATAGACAAACTATGTGCCCAGTTAATGTTACTAATGTCACTGCCTCGGTCCGTGTTATAAAGTCACTATAGGGCCTAAACATTATAATTATATATTTAATAATATGTTGGAGTAAACATAAATGAAACATTTTTTAGAGACTAAACATTAATTAACCCAATATATATAGCAACAAAAAAAAAAGTTGTTTACGATAATCGAGCATTAAGCCACCCTTGTGGATTCTTATTATACATATACATGTTAAAAAGGATGGAGAAAGCAGGGAAGTTTGAAGACTATACTACGAGGTGTACCTTAGGAAGATACATACTCATGAGACGACAAGGAGCAATAAATTTAGTAAAGAAGCTAATAGTTCTGATGTAAACTCCACATCAATGGCCAAAAAATAAACCAAACCCTAACTTTTAGAGAGAGAATCAAAAGATTTCTTATATTTCAAAATGGAGAGTGTCCTCAAATGAGGAATACAATGTGGTATTTAAAGGCGAGGAGTAGCTTAGGCTTTAAGCTAATATCCTAATTGCAAAATGCCCTTAATTGCCTCTACTACTCCTTACCTCTAAATACTAAAGAAAAACAAAACACAATGACATAATAAAAGAAAAGAAAATAACAAAAAAACAATAAAATGCAATATAAAAAAAATAGAATAAAATGAAATAAAACCCTAAAATTAGACCTATTTCCATCAAGTTCAGTTATTGATGTCCCTTTTACTTTTTTAGATGTGAAAGGGTGCAGGGTCAAAAATCCATGGGAGCACTTTGTCAAATCTCCGTGAGCACTTTCACGGTATAATTAAAGAAAAGAGTTTACTCTTCCCTAAGGAAGACCTTAGGATAGTTGCTTACGCTTCAAGGATTAAAATGGGGGCGACTACCCAAAGTTGGTAGCTCGTCTTCTTTATTTGTTGAAAAATAATTCTAGCCTCAACAAGGAGCATCTCATTCATAACAATGTAGAAATTACGAAGGATGTGGAACTAGCACTACCAAAGGACCATAACAATAGAAAAAAAAAAGAGAATATAACATAAGTAAAAAAGAAAAAATAACATTATATAAGTAAAACAAGAGATGAATCCACCTCTTCCCTCCCCTAAAGTGAGCCCTGAATGACTAAAGCACTCTCAAAAATACGTGAATGAGCAACAACTAAACTCTTTGCAGAAGAATAGCAACCCATTTGTGACTAAATCAATTACTACAGCCTTCAAGTGACAACCAATTTATATAAATACAGCTGCCAATTTCCCTAAATAGAAGATATAATAACCCTGTCAAATGCATTAGGCGAAGATGCCCAAGGGAGGCAAAAAAACTGATCGCCATACATAACACTTCATTGTCCACCAACATCTTCAAAAATACGATCATCTCTCTCTAAGCAAATATTCCACATTAAGGTCATAGAGATGCATCTTTATTCTTTTTCTCTAATTTTTGTTTGGTAGAAAGGATGGGGAGTTTTTCCATCCTCGTGGAAGGAAATTCTTTTTCTCTAATTTTTGTTTAGTAGGATGGATGGGAAATAAGAGAGAAAACAACATTGTGTTCAATAAGAGGATAGGTAAAAATAAAATGTACATATTTTACGAATTATATCCCAAGATTCCTACACTTGAATTTATTTCATATGTTACAAAAAGGTTATAGTAATTAATGCTCCCCACTTTCTCTTCCCTCCCACTCTCCGATGAACGAGTGGGTTATAGTAATTAATACAAAAGGGTTACAAAATAAAGCAGTCACACAACACGTCGATGTACGAGGAAAACCCGCAGTGAAAACAATCTCGAACAACACAGCCACGCAAATTCACTATGATATAGAAAATTACACAAGGACAACAGATGACTTACTCAATCGACTCGACTTCCTTTAAGCCTAAATCCTATCTTCATTCCTTGAATCTTCTTCACAGCGACATACAGGAATCCACCCACTAACTGCCACAACTCGTGCTCCACACATGCATCGGTATCCACCGATCTTGGTTCAGCAAATCGTCATCGCAACACAGAGTCCACCGCGTCAAACCACAGCACAGACGGAATCCACCGTATGAAACAGTACTCAGCAAACATGAAGAGTAAACGAACTTCGGTGCACACATGAGATCTCAAACTAGCATATTTTGATGAAACTTGGATCACAATACGATTGGGTGTAAACTATGGTTTGGAGGCTTTCTATTGCACTTAGAAAACTGATTTCAAAAATCTTAAAAAACTAAAACTGATGCCAGCCCTAATATATAAATAGCAAAAATGAAAAATGAGGTGGCACAAATTTCAAGGCAAACACGTTCAAACGAAAATACGATGGTTGTTCGAACGAGTTGTGCAATCTCGTTTGAACGGCTTTGTTATGCCAAGACAGGGTCAACTCGTTCAAAGCTCGATAGAAGTTCGTTTGAACGAAATAACGACGACTTAATACTTTTATACTACCTAGTTCCATTTTATATAATGTTTCTCTTAGTACCTGCATTTGTGGCATGCCTGTGTAGGGCATATCAAATTTCATTACTTATTTTTGTTATTTCCTTCCCTTTCTAAGGCATATGCAAAGAGAAGAAAAAATCTCGTGTGAAGTTAAAAGCCTTCTAAATATACAACTAATTATATTACTCATATAAGTCAGCCACCTTCATATCATATAATACCGATGTGAGGAGGCCATCCCCGATCCATGTTTTTCTGGTCATCGCTATTATGTGACATTTATAAATGATTAAACTAAATATGCTTGGGTATATCTCCTTCAAAAAAATATGAGGTTCTCCCTTTGTTCGTCCAATTTTTACAGATGATAAAAACTCGGGAATTGTGGTTAGTAATCTCCAATCTCATAATGGGCGTGAGTATGTCTCTAATAAATATCAATCCCCACTTAATCAAAAAGGGATCCTTCACCAACTCACTTGCCCTCATACACCCGAGCAAAATGGGGTTGCAAAACGTAAAAATTAAGAGCATTTTTAAATGCTTGTTGAGTGATATGAAGGTGCCTAAATCTACTAGCACCTTGTTGTCCTCACTGACACATTTATCATCAATCGCACACTAAGTCGAGTCTTAGAGGGGAAAGCACCTCTTCAGTGTCTTCAACCCAATACCAGTCTGTTTCATGGTCTTCCTCGTATCTTTGGTTGTACTTGCTTTGTTCATGATCATAGTCCTTCTAGGAACAAGCTTGATGATAAAGCTATTAAGGGCATTTTTGTTTACTCCTCGACGCTATGGTTTATCGATGTTATAATCCGGTATCCAAACACATGTATCACTCTTTTGATGTCACTTTCAATGAAGAAATCACGTTTTATAGGGGTATGACTCCTCCACCGGCTCCTAACTCGACACCTCTTGAGGACGAGATGTCATCCCTAGCCCGTCCTAATCCTTTACTTGATGAGGCTCTTCGAAATCCTAAGTGGGTGAAAGGAGTGGAAATGGATGCTTTGCACTGAAACAGTACATGGGAGTTTGTTTCTCTACCTCGGGGGAATATTTCATTAGATGTAAATGGATCTTCAGTGTGAATTATTTAGTCGATGGCTCTATTAATCTCTATAAGGCGCGATTGGTGGCTATGGGGTTTACACAAGTTCCCATTAAGGATTTTTGTGTTACATTTCCCCGGGTGGCCAAGCTTACTTTTGTACGATTATTAATCTCTTATGGCTTCACACTCTTAGCCTTTACATTAGTTGATGAGGATCTCCATGAGACTATCTAAATGGATCATCGTCCTGTTTTAAGGGGGAGTATACCGGGAAAGTGTGAGATCTCTGGAAGTCTTTTTATGGCCTTAAACAATTACCTTGGGCATGGTTCAACGGATCCAGTAAGGTTATATCCATGGGGTTTACTCGGTGCCACTCCGACCATTCGTGTCTTATCCGTAGTCAGCCCATTGGAAAATGCATTAGTTTGTTGGTTTATGTTGATGATATTATTATTACGGATGATGATGTTAATGGGATTGCACACGTGAATATAAATATTGGATAGGTGTTTGATGTGAAGACCTCTCCGTTATTTTCTCGGGATTGAGGTGTCTCGGTCCTGACACAAGATCTCTTTATCCCAGCGTAAGTACATTTTGGATCTTCTTCAGCTGGAATGCTAGGTTGTCTTTTGGCTTCTACCCCTAAGGACCCTAATCTAAAGCTCTCAGTCGAAACGAGTGATTTGATTCCTGATCCTTCAGTTTATCATAAATTGGTTGGCCCCCTCATTTACTTGACCAACAAAATGTCGTATTTGACATTTGTTATGAGTACAGTTAGTCAATATATGCATGTTCCACGCACCACACATTTGGATGTTGTCTTGCCACATTTTGAGATACGTAAGTCATGTCAGACGAATTTCTCATGTTTCACTAATGCAAACTACACGAGGTCATAGATAGAGAAACGCTTTACTTTAAACTTTTGTACTTTCTATGGTTCTCAAGGAAACGCAAAAAGCATTTAGAGGTTTCACACTCTTCAGCTGAGGAAGAGTACCGTGCAATGGCTCATGAGGCATGTGAGCTTTTATGGATTTGATCGATTTTGGGGGAGCTAGGTTTTAGGAAAAACGAATCATCAGAGTTATCTTGCGATAATATATCAGCTATTATGCTTTCATCTAATTCAGTGCTTCATGAGAGGACAAAGCAGGTGGAGGTCGATATTTATTTTATCCGAGAAAATGCCAGGTCTAGCATTGGCAATATTCCCCTGGCTTTTCTCCTTCTTCGCATCATATGCCTGATTCTTTACCAAATCAGTCGGATCTTCTCTTCTACGATCTTCCCTTGCCAAGTTGGGCTTGACTCGCTCCAGCTTAACGGGGGTGTTGAATTTTATATTATTTTACTATTCTTTTCTTTGTATTGGGCCCTCTATATTTTGGGCCTTAGTTATGTTGTCTTAGCTTTGTATGTTGCCTTAGCTTTCCAGTCTCGAGAACAACTGTAATATGGTTAGTAAAAATATAATTTACGGGGCTCCCAATTGGGTAAGCCATGACACCACAAAATCCTTTTCTTTTCAAGAGAAATGAGGGAGATGACCCCCTCTCTTTTTTTGTTAAGCCATTGGGGAGAAACTAATTACACAATAAATAAAATCTCAAGGGTCCACATCCCCCAACCCCACCCCAATGCACACACACACCCCAACCAAAAAAAAAGCTAGAGAATGTTCTTTATTTCAAACCTGGTTTTCAACTAATGAGCTTTAACCATGGTTCAAAGTATCGGCCGAGTCAACTCGGAATCGGAGGGCACCGATCCCGGTACGTTTCAAAAAAAACATTGAATCGGCCGAGACAGCCGCGATATCGCCCGAGACAACCGATTCCGAGACGCCTCGCCACAATATCGGCCGAGACAGCCGCGATATCGGCCGAGACAACCGATTCAAACGATATTGTCATATTTTGTTTTATTTTTTGATAGAACTCTTATCTTTTACCATATTTCTTCGTTGTTGAAAATATATTGTAACATTTACAAAATGGTATTACTTTTTCAAAAGTATTAACATTAATTTTTTAAAACATAAAACTCTTTTTTTTTAAATGACTACTAAAAAAAATATATAAATCTTTTAAAAAATAGTACTCTTTTTTTTTTAAAATGACTACTAAAACTCTTTTTTCAAAGAAATGTTATTTTTTTACAAAAAATATTCAAATCTTTTACAAAAAATATATAATGTACATTTATGTTTGTAAAAAATGTACATTTCTGAACAAATATTATTTTGTACGTTTTTTGTAAAAATGTAAAAAAATGTACATTTTTGTTAAAAAAAAATGTACATATTAAAAAAATATATATTTGTACATATTTGTAAAAAAAGTGTACATATTTGTAAAAAAATATATATTTTTGTTAAAAAAAATGTACATTTTTGTAAAAATGTCTTTTTGTACATTTTTGTAAAAATGTACATTTCTGAAATTTTTTGTAAAAAATGTTCTTTTGTACGTTTTTATAAAAATGTAAAAAACAATATACATATTTGTTAAAAAAATGTACATGTTTGTAAAAATGTACATTTTTGTAAATGTAAAAAAATGTACATTGTTGTTAAAAAATGTACATTTTTGTAACAATGTTCTTTTGTACGTTTTTGTAAAAATGTAAAAAAATGTACATTGTTGTTAAAAAATGTACATTTTTGTAAAATGTTCTTTTGTACATATTTGTAAAAATGTAAAAAAATATACATTGTTGTTAAAACAAAATGTATATTTTTGTTTTTCAATATTATTATTGGTTTACTATGCAATATTGAATCTGACAACTCTGCCGCGCTTCAGTATAACCAATTCTACAATGCAATGCATATTGAATGATGGGTTTGAATGTATCTCATTGATCCACATTGTTAATCTTATTTTTTTAAAATTTTCTATATTTTTTCCGAAATTTTTTGCGCTCTCTAAATAGCGCGTCGCCCGATACCGCGACTGAGTTGAAAATCGGGTGGTGTCCGATACCGGGACCGATACCGAGACATTGAACCATGGCTTTAACAAAATAATTAGCAAAGTTTCAGAAACATTTTACTTTTATACTTTTCCTCTCCTCTTCCTTCTTTTTTGGTGGGTGGATAGCATAGAGACCGTGGGCGGTTGGAATAATGTTCTGAGGCGGAGAGGACCAGAATCCACCCAGACACTTAAGTGATTTATGCAAAATTGAAATAGAGAGGAATGAGCCCAGTTCAAATCAAGCCATGCAAAACAAAAGGTAAAAACTGAAAACAAATAAAGAGAGCCGGAAAAACAATAAATAATATAAAATATAAACAAGTATACTCCGTATCCAATCACCAGTACTCCATAGCCGACAAAAAAAAAATCAAAACTTTCAATTCATTACTTGACTGTGTTAGACTCATACTTTACATACAAATTCAAACAGCAATCCTTCAAAAACAATTCAGTTTCATAAAGAGCTCGAATGTCGAAATGGCTTGGACCTAAAAGCAAACAGTATATACTACCAGATGTTCAGCAACTTAAGAAAGTATCTATGTCGATTCTTAGACGAGTTAGGAGACACAAAGTTCGTGACCCTAATTGGCTTTTTAGTAAAGGCATCTCCAATGCTAAATTAGATTGAGAGAATGTGCCACACAGAATTCATATAAAGCGAGTCAAGAAAGAGTTCTTCAATGCAATTCTCTATAATAATTAACATTAACGTGATATGGTGAGGGTTATTCTCACAATGCAAATGCCTTATTTGGATATGTAGTAATACAATGTAATTCTTATGTGGCAAAATAAGTTAATGTACAAACATTTTCATAGGACAGTATTATTTTTTATCGACACGGTAAATTATTTTATCGCCACATAAGTACACTGCCTTATGCTTCAAAATTTCCTCTACTACCTTATGAATCTAATAACCTGGCATGTAAAGAGACTCAGCGTGACTAAGGTTAAGTTAAAAGTCCTCTGGTCTGACCTGATAATTACCCCTACAAATTTATAATATACACTCCAGTTCACTTCCAGAGCCACAAAAAATGATCATATTGACTATGAAATTACGTATGGATGAACTATTTGAAGATTCAACAAATGACATTGTATGACTGTATATCTTCAATTAGTAAAAACTTCAAATCTTCTATCAACAACTGAAATTTACTTGAAACATATCAAGAACAAAGAAAAAACAATGAACAAACACGCCTGGGACACAAACCAATAGCCTAATATGGCAAGCAGAGAATACAGACACAATTCAGCTTTCTGATTGTAATAGACAGAAACATGCCAATAAATTTGTACGTAAAAAATTTAAAGAAGAAATTAAGAAACTCACATTGACATTGGAACCACTCCTCCTATCAAAGTGCTCAATTTTGGCTTCTTTCTTTACCATTTTCTTTTCATCAAACCCTCGCTTCTCTTGTTCCTCAAACTCCATATCTTCCTCCTTCACTCTATCGCCAAACCTTCTCCTCTCTTTCCTATTCGCCCCATTGTCATTTAGTCCGTCTTCAAATCTCCGTTTCTCTCTCCTCTGCTCCCTTTCCACTCCATTCACTTCCTTCACGTCATCAGCCCTATCCTCGAACCTCCTCTTCCTCTCATTTGAAACCTTAACACGCTTATCCTCACCATCATGACGATCCTCACTGTCTCCTCTCTCCTTCCTCTTATGCGAATGTCTATCCATGGATTCCTCCCTCGCACCTCTATCTCTACTCCCCTCTCTACCATCTCTCAACTCAAAAGACTTTTCACGCTCGTATCCTCTATCTCTGCTGCCTTCTCTCTCCCGCTCATACGATTTATCGAGCTTATGGCGATCGTAGGCTCTATCTTTGCTTCCCTCCCTCTCACTCTTCGGCTCGCGATGGTAACCCTCACGATCCTGAGAGTACTCTCTCTGCGATCTTCGATGGCGATCGTCTCTATCTTCTCTAGATCTATACTTATCGTGCTTATCATGTTTCGAATGGTGAGAATTATCATCCTCCGTGTCTCTGTATTTACTGCTTCGATGCGTGTGTTCACGGTCTTTGTGATTCTTGCTTGAATCTCTATCCATTAGTCTCTGATACACAGCAAAAATAACATTATTATGAATAGAACCCATTTATATTAAAAAAAAAAAGAAAAAAATCTCAATATTAATCCTCATAACACTAAAATCTGTTTGGTACACAATTACAATATAATTAATTTTGATTCAAATAAATCCGCACGGCAGCATCTGAGAAACATGATAAAATGGTATTAAAAATGACAAAATCTGCTGTAGCCAACTTTATTTTAGGGAAATTTTATGAAAATCCTAAATAATTTTGAATTGGCAAAGAGAAGCACCCCTTCAGTTAGGTATTGAAACGCCAGCGGCCCTAACAACGGTTTGATGAAACATTTGCAAATATTTGATGATAGTGTAAAAGCTATGAAAGCGAGTAAATGAAATTCGTGAATAGACGATAAGATCAAGCTAATAATATAGACTCGCCTGAGTCGGACGTCGGTAAGGTTCCAGGTGTCAACAGAATATCGGAATGGACGGAGGCTGATGCAGATTGGGGGTGGTAAATCGAGAGGGAGGGGAATCTGATAGGGTTTTTACGTCTTTAACGTCTCTTAAAAAATACCCTGTATTCGGATTGGATTCTTTGGTAACTCAACGCGAGGACTCTCTAAGTTGATTTATTATTTAGTTTTTTTTATTTTAGTCCCATTTTTAAAGTTTTATTTGTCTTCCATCCCATAATTTTTTCAAGTTATTTTAAGTTCCATAATCGCCCTCGACTTTCATGTAACGTCTTCTAACTGTTCATGTCTCTTTTTGTAGAGAATGACAAGTGTAAAAATATAGAACCAACAAAAAAAATAATGACATGAGATTAAACATACATATATTCAAAAAAGTAGGATTAAAAACTCGTAAATCCTTTATTATTTTGTAAATTCATTTTTAATCTCTAAGGGCGTGTTTGATTTGCAATTATAATTCTGCTTTTTGTGTTTAAATATAATTCTGATAAAAATTTACGATTGGCACATGTATTTTTAAATATTGAATTATAATCACGTTTCTCATAAAATAATAAAATAGTGTTTTCAAAATTCTATTTTTTTTATTTTTCAACTCAAAATTATTCGTTCTTAATATTTGTATATATTTATTATTGGAGCGAAAGTCCAATGGTCTATTGAAAATGTGTATAGATCAAAGTACAAAAAAAAAATTACACATACGTAAAATCCTACAAGGCAAATTTAGGATTTACCAGCGAGATCTCTTTGATTCGATCTCGTCTTATCACGAACAGAATATGATGACAGTTGATCTACAATGCAAGTCCAGATGGACCTCACGATCTTCTACTGTATTCCTGGTATGAATAGTCACGAGCAGAGTGTGGGTTGTTCCTTCGTGATCAACTTCTCGTCTCTTTTTTCCTCTTTGTTGCATCTCTTCCTCACAAATTCGTATTAAGGTTTATTGAGTAGCAAAGAATGACGGTTAGGTTGAGGAAAAACGATCATTAGGTTCATATATATAGGCTACAGTAGGGACCCTAAGGAGAGATAAAGATGTGGCACCTAATGGACCTGAGAAAACCTAATCTTTTTCGAATTCTAATCACAGTCCCTTAATTATTATTAATATCACTGAGGTCATGTTTGGTTGCGCAAATTATTTTATATGTAAATTGGTTCATTGTGAATTAGTGAATTGTAAATAAGTGGATTTGAAATGAGTTTAAATCAATTTTTATGTAATGTTTAGTAGTTTGAAATTGATGTTGAGGTTCTATGAGGAAAAAAAGATAAAAATTAATTAAGAGAGGGGGGGGAAGGGAGGGAAAAGAGAAAGAGGAGTACTTCTATTTCAAATGGATGCATTTCACGTTTTTTGTGAAATGATCCAATTTCAGATTTTACACATGAGTTAAAATGAGACAATTAATGAATCATTTCATTAGCGAAATCAAACACAATTAATGGATCAATTTGTAAATGGATCAATTTATTAATGAGTCAATTTACAATTTTGGGACAACCAAACGGGGCCTAAATAATTATAGTTGCAACTCCACTCCTTAACTCAAAATGATATTTTGAGCTCCTTATTATTAATTACTTAATTCTCTCGCATTAAGGTTACAAACACCCGTTAATATAATAAATTACTGATAATTTATTTGATTAACTTCTTCAAGTTCTTTAGTGGTCCAACTTAACTTATTTGTAGTGTCGGATTAACATAATCCACCTGCAGGGTTTGACGCATACAAAACTTATAAACATCTCAAGGGGGTATCACCAGTCTCTATACCGAGACGTGGATTCCATCCATAAAAGACTTTTACCATACAGTAATCACCATTATCCAAATTATTAAGATTATTGATCCAATAATGAATCTCACCCGATAAGTCAAAGCAATACAAACTAATGCATGTATCCATCAATCATATTCGGATTAAGAGCCTTAAGTAAACCTAATAATTACAAGGTGTACATTGTCTTATAAAATCAGTATAAAACTAATGACATCAAATTGGTCTTGTTCGATACACACAAAGTGTACAAGCACAATAAGTTGAAACTATATCATTTTTCGTAATCAAGATAAACCTACTAAATATTGTGCTACAGTCCTACTGATGGTGTGTCTTTCATCTAAGACATTAAACGATAAAATTTATATTCCACAAGAGTTGGTGATCTGATCCTCTATGTGTAAGTCGCATTCTACACACCAGAACACCTATTGAGCAAAATAAAAGACATTAGCAATATATAAAATACTGCAAATATTATATCCATACATGACTCTCATTAAAATAGAAATTACTGACTTTATTATAACAATAAATCCATAACTAAAATTATTACATAAAGCATGGTTTTAGTCTATATATATGTATAAACTTAATTTTAAATACAATTTTAAAATCCAGTTTTTTGTGTTTATAAATATTGGTAAACTTGTTTTTAAACACAATTTTCTGAAAATTCGACAAAATTGGTAAACATGTATATATAAAAACAAGTTTACCAATATTTAGACATCACTATCTTTCTCATCTACTAAGCACACACAGTAGGATAAATCACAAGTAAATATATTTATCACTCTATTTATATATATAAACTAATACAACACCCTAAACTGAGACTTACGGTGCATGCATACTCTGGTACCAAGTCCCGGTACATCACATACTAAATAAAGGACTGTCGGCTCGGAATCACTCTCGAACCACAATATACAATTCACACATAATTAAAGGCAAACATAATTTTAGGCCTTTGGACTACACATATACATACACACCCAAATGACCGGGCACACCCTCGTCACATAAGCGGTATGTAATACCCCATGATTTTAATGACTTGTAAAATGGGTTATATTTTAAATTAATGGATTAATTGGATTTTATTATTAATTAATTCATTTGGGTTTTATCCGAATTGTGGATATTAAAATGAATGATTATGAATATTACTTAAAGATATTTAGGTAATATATGAATGTGATGCTATTGATATTGCTATGAGTTGTTAAATCAGTAATTTGAATTTTTAGTCGGACGCGGTATGGGACGTGTCGGGACTAATTTGTTAAATTAAATAGAGACTTATTTTTATATCGACCTTATAGTCATTTTGACAGCGTCGTTGCGTCCGGAAGTGTTGAAATAGTCAGAAAAGTCTATTTGGCTGTTGGTTTTGAGTCTCGAATCATTTGAAAATGAAAAGACAACCCAAAAAGGGCATTTTGGTCATTTTTACAAGGGGGATGAATAGATGAGAGGTGAGAATAGCAAGTGAGAGTTGGATACTAACATGTACATAATAAATTCTTTATTGCACTTGTTAAATACTTGTTGTTTTCAAAATCATTTTCACAATCGGGCTCTGACCCGTTTCCTTGCATATTTTCTTTTCTATTGTACTTTCCATATCAGGTGTCCAGCAGCAGGGACGCCAACCTTAGTGGATTATGACGAGCGATGGAGCTATGGAGTATTTCTTAGACGCCTATCTTCATTTGATTCACGGTATTTTTATAGTTAGGGCATGTCGCCCCAAGGAATTCAGTTATCGCTTTTCTATCTGAGTCATATACTCTTGTGTTCGTGTCGTGTTAATACATTTACTATTGTGGGGATTACTGTATTATTATTTGGGAATGTTTATTCCAATTGCATTTAAATTCTTTTGTATTATCTGTTCGGTTATTAGTGTTGTAGAATAATATGTGTAGTGTTATTTATAAACTAAAAATAGGTTTTGTTGAAATTAAAATTTGGGAAGCTTTTAACACCAGCCTAATTGGGTATTGGGTGAGTTGTAAATGTTTTCGACAGTGATGCTAAGAATGACCCAACTGTATATTCTGTTTTAATTTGGTATGGGATTGGCCACCCGATATTTAATTAGGCGGGGTGTTACAGGTGGTATCAGAGCATCAGGTTCTAGTGTCCTTTAGGATCTGTACGGCTTACTGTGTTTTCAACTTAGCATTCTTTGATGTAGAGCCCTAGGTTTAGGATTGTTGATTTCTTTGGTAAGATTACGTATATATTAGTGAATCTTATTTGCGTTCGGACGGGTTTGTACAAGAAGTATGGCAGATGAGAGCCATTGGACGGATAGCGGAGATCGTACTTAGGAGGTTATGAAGCATGTTCGAGTATGATGACCGTAGTCGAGGTCACCCCTATTATGGAAAATTGAGGAGAGTCATCAGTAGAAGTTATTGAAATGCGGGAATTGTGTGTTACCTAACGAAGGCAATATATTCAAAGGCTTGGGCATATAGTGGAGTGTGGTGAACTAGAACTGAAAATTTGGGGTAAAATTTTTCTTGACTCATCGGAACAAAGTTATAATAGTGGGAGTCAACAACCACCACCCACGAATGAGGGTATATTTTCTATCTAAGGAATTATGAGGCGTATATTGATTTTTGTAGCGATTAATATTGTATGGGCAAAAAGGGTTGCTAAACTTAGCTTATAACACTGTTATTTACGTAGACTCGCCGAGGGGTTGTGGGACACCTATATTTTTCATGTCATCACGTGGGTCTGATTTTTATCACGGAATTACTTACTTTAGGCATGTCCGATCATGATGTGACTATCGGCGTGGATTGATTTGTGGTATATGAGAGCGTATAGCCAGCATTTTGTCTTTAATAAGAGAGTAGATGGGTAGACTTTTATTTGAAATCGATAAAACCTATAGAGAGGTTATAAACTATTGATTAAGGACCTGAGGAGTTTCGATGACCGACTACTTTAGGTAGTAGTGTATCGGGGGGGTCCTTATTTGGATTTCGCTTGCGAGACACCCCACGCATGAAACTAATAACCGTTGGGAGTCGAAATAAGTTAGGTCTTTAGGATATGAGTTTATAACCTTTGCGATAAATATTATAATGAAAGTTGTACGATAGGGTGTATGGGCGCCCTGGATGGTTGGATTGTAGTAGTTTTCATAATTGTGAAACAGTAAGTAGTTGTGACTTCAGGATTTATTTGTTTAATAAGTGAGGATAATTTTTTTTCCAAACTTTGTCACAAGGATGGTATAGGGAAGATTGGGTATAGTTTAGATTTTATTCAGTTGGAACTATATGGTGAGGCTTGGCGTATAACATCAATGGGGATTTTCGTTAACGTACTGTATGGGCGGTACGACATAGATTACTTGCGATGTGAGATTTATACTCAGAGTTGACCTTACCAGTATGGTCTATTTTTCTGAATTTCAGGACGAAATTTTGTTATAAAGGGGGAAGTATGTAATACCCCGTGATTTTAATGACTTTTAAAATGGGTTATATTTTAAATTAACGGGTTAATTGTATTTGATTATTAATTAATTCATTTAGGTTTTATCCTAATTGTGGATATTAAAATGAATGATTCTGAATATTACTTAAAGATATTTAGGTAATATATGAATGTGATGCTATTGGTATTGCTGTGAGTTGTTAAATCAGTAATTTGAATTTTTAGCCGGACGCGGTATGGGACGTGTCGGGACTAATTTATTAAATTAAATAGAGACTTATTTTTATATCGACCTTATAGTCATTTCGACTGCGTCGTTGCATCCGGAAGGGTTAAAATAGTCAGAAAAGTCTATTTGGATGTTAGTTTGGGTCTCGGGTCATTTGGAAATGAAAAGACAACCCAAAAAGGGCATTTTGGTCATTTTTACAAGGGGGATGAATATTGATTTTGGATTTTGTCATATTATAAGTATTTGGAGATTCGTTGAACGTGGGTTCATTCATCTCTTCTACACAATATTGAGAAGTCAGCTTCTTAGAGATAGTGAAAGGTTGCTTGGGAAAAGAAAAGCTTACTTGGAAAGGAGAAGAACCAAAGACCAAAGGTCACCACCACCAACCACCACCGGAGGTTGGCCGGATAAGGGAGAACCACCTGTGATACACCACCCCAAAGGATCAGACCTTCATTAGAGGCAAGTGTTTGATATTTGCAATCTAAGTTTGTATATTGTCCATGTTAGAATAGTTATAAAAATAGATGAATTTTCTTGTGTAGAAGATAAAGATAGAGTTGTAATGGATTTCTGAAAATATGAACATATATAGGAATCAAACTTATGTTGTAAGTAGTTAGTAATCCACGATATAATCATAAATCTGTTGAAGAGATTCTGAAAACCATTGATGTGTTCTTGAAGATATTATGTTGATAATTTTCTGGAAAAAGAGGATAAAAACATGCTTTTAATTCAATCTTTTGATGATTCTAGGATGTTTAGATCATTAGAAATCATTTATATATATTGATATATCATGTAGTAAGGATTATAAGTCATTTGTGTTGTTAATATGAAGGTTTGAATGATAAAAAATGATGAAACCCGTAGTAGAAGAAATGCAGAAAAACTGGGTTGTTATCTGGGCGATCGATCGATCGACCCCCTGCCTTCGATCGATCGACCTCCCCAGAATATTTGAAGTTGTTTCTTTTTAATGTTGATTATTATCCCAAACCTTTTGTAGATCTTTGGTGATTATTAATTGGATATTATGGAACTTAGAAAAGATCAGTAGGCCCTAGATAAGAATCGAATTAATTTGATTGGGATTTAATTGATTTAGAATGATGTTAATTAAATTGAAAGAAATTTCGGTTGCTAGATTTATGTGTTGGATTCTAATTGATATTCATGAGGATTAAGGATAGGCCCAGTAGGGAAGATTTAATATAACACCTGGGTAGCCGTAGGGTTACAATTTGAACATCAAGGACTGAGTTTAAGCTCATTATTGATTGCGCAAGGACTGAGTGTAGTACAAGCGCTTAGTGGGATGGCTCCTGGATATAGATGGGAGTTCAGACCACATTTGGTTGAAAGAGGGGATGAGGTTATACCGGTTGCGTATTTGAAGTTGACGGACCTCCATGACCGACAAAGTTAAGTAGTAGTGTATTGGAGGGGTTCCTTGTTTGGATTTCTCTTTGCGAGACTCTCCGCGCATGAACCTTAACCACGTCGGGAGTGGAGAGATGTTATAGGATGCGAGGATGTTGATTTTGTTGATAAGTCATATAGTGTGAATGAAACACTATAGACTATGAGCCATGTGATGATGATATTCAATCCTAGTTGATTGTTGATGTAAAAAATTAGATCACTCTAATAATTCAATTACAGATAAATAAATGAGACAAGAGATTTTAAAGTGGTTCAGCCTTATAAGAATGGCTTACGTCCACTGTTGTTTTATTGCTTAGTATTTGGGAATTCTCTATTACAAGAAATTCCGTCCTGGATTCCCAGATTTTGGATTCAGGATTCAGGTCCCCTTACAATGAGGATTGTACAACGTATTTATAGCCTTGAGGTTGTCATCTGAAAGGGTGATACATTAAATGATATACATATGAAAGGGTAATACATTTAATGCCCTTTAAGCGTGTGTGTCTAAATGATAAGCATTTAATGAACCAGTTGAACTGTTGGTTATCCAGCTATTAATGCTTTGTTCGAGATGCAGCTCAGACCGCCTGAGCTTCCTGGTATTCAAGAGTTCTTCGGAGAGGTGAGTACCTCGGAGCATGTGAGTTCCTCGGGTGAGAAGTTTTGTTCCTCGGAGCGTGGAAGTTCCTCGGAGTAAGCAGCATTCCTCAGGGAACTATTCTTCCTCGTTGTAGTCTTGTTCCTCGGAGCGATTGGATTCCTCGGAAGTGTTTGTAGTTGCCATGTAGATAGCCACGTGTCTTCATATGATTAGTCCACATCGGCAGATTAAATTTGGTATCAACATTGATATAGGATGTGTTTATAAGAGATTTGAAGCTATCGGTTTTAACCCTAATTAAAGGGAGAGTTTAATTCGTAGTAATTCGGGAGATATAATGATATGGACCAGTTGGATATTAGTGATTTCTTACTGAATATACTATTGAGGAAAACCTATTTGAACCTTGAGTAATGAGTGAGGCTCGGGGATAATTGAATTGAAGAAGTAAAGTCATAATGTTTTAATACGTAGGATTTGAGAGATATAATGCTACGTATGGGAACTATCTTAGGGTAATGTGAGTACCTTGTTGATATTATATTATAAGTATGATAATTCCTATTTGATTGATTGATGATTTATGTGTATGACATACCTAACTTACTTGCTATCTACGGGAGGTTTGCGCATGAGGGTAATCATATCCTGATGAATCCACGGGATCTTTGATTTGTCGCTCAAGAAAATAGGTCTATGAAAGACTTATCGGGGAGTTGATAAGTCCGCTGACTGTGGGAATGTAGGTATGTGCGTGACCCATGGATACGAGAACTATGCCCGCCTCTAATTTATGTGTTGTTGTTTGTGGTTCGAGGAATCCTTACCGAACCTTTAGTATCCTATTCGACGACCAGCGATAAAGGGACATGATAGCAGAGTAATGCATGCACCACAGCTATGACTCGGGGTGTCGTACTATATATGTGTATATTTATATAATAAAGTAAATGTATGTGTATATAGTGGTTAAATCATCTACTGTGTGATAATTGTAGATAATGGTGAATAGAGAAAGAGAATGGAATTAAGTTAATGAATGTTTATTCTTATAGAATTGAAAAGCTTAGTTCATATTAATGAGAAACGATTCATGTTATTGAGAAATGTATATGAATAATTATATGACGTATGGTATGGGACATACGGGGTTATGATATGGGACGGAATCATATTATGGAAACTAGTGAAGAGGAGCCATTAACTAGGAGGTTAATAGGAAATGTTAAGTGTGCACTCTAGATGAGAGGTGAGAATAGCAAGTGAGAGTTGGATACTAACATGTACATAATAAATGCTTTATTGCACTTGTTAAATACTTGTTGTTTTCAAAATCATTTTCACAATCGGGCTATAATCCGTTTCCTTGCATATTTTCTTTTCTATTGTACTTTCTATATCAGGTGTCCAGCAGAAGGGACGCCAACCTTAGTGGATTATGATGAGCGATGGAGCTATGGAGCTATGAAGTATTTCTTAGACGCCTATCTTCATTTGATTCACAGTATTTTTATAGTTAGGGCATGTCGGCCAAAGGAATTCAGTTATCGCTTTTCTATCTGAGTCATATACTCTTGTGTTCGTGTCATGTTAATACATTTACTATTGTGGGGATTACTGTATTATTATTTGGGAATGTTTATTCCAATTGCATTTAAATTTTTTTGTGTTATATGCTCTGTTCGATTATCAGTGTTGTAGAATAATACGTGTAGTTTTATTTATAAACTAAAAATGGGTTTTGTTGAAATTAAAATTTGGGAAGTTTTTAACACCAGCTTAATTGGGTATTGGGTGAGTTGTAAATGTTTTCGACAGTGATGCTAAGAATGAGCCAACTGTATATTCTATTTTAATTTGGTATGGGACTGTCCACCCGGTCTTTAATTAGGCGTGGTGCTACACGGTACTCATTCCTAAGTTATATGTTCTGAGGTACAAGTTAAAATCCCCCAAGATGACTCGTGAAGATAAGACTGTCCCATTCTCGAACCTCCCGCGATAGCAAGCAACGTAGGTATGTCATACAAATAATAAATCACACATTAAGTATTCACACAACCTATGTATATATATTCAATAAAGGTAAGTATGTACCCCATTATATATTTCGTACATACTAGATATAACTCTCGTATAGCCTACGTATTATTAATATACCGCAAAACTTCTTATTCGTATAAGCCCGAGTGTATCCCATCACTTGGAAGGTTATCAATTGTCCCTTAAGTCTATATAGTAGCTATCTCACTCATTCCCTACTGGTCTAGGTCACCGTTTCTATCAAATTCTCGAGACACGATGTCGTTCTCCGAATTAAGTTTTTAGTTCTCAATTAAGCATAATAAATCTTAGCCCTTAAGTTCCTCTCGTGTGACTAAGTCTCAAACCCAATATTGACCTACTGGTATTTTAAAATAACTCTCTTTGTTTTTTTAAATTATCTCAAAGGTTAATTTGATCATTTTCTGCGAGTTCTAAATAAATAGGGAGGAAATTATCAAAATCTTGGCCTTGAACCGAATCGATTCGTCCAAGGAGGTAAATCGGTTCGCTTTTACAGGTCTCGTCTTCTCCACTTAACTGTTACGGGATTACACCATTTTCACTCAACCAAACCTTCATTACATGATCCTGAACTCCCAACCAAACATTCTAAATGTCATATTAACACATATGCATGATTTCTAACATGGTAGAATCTTCAAATCATCAAGAAACATCATTAAATGGAATTAATTCAATTATAAATCTTAAGAACCTTAGATTTTCAATTGTGCCCAAGAACTTCAAGAAGTATCCAGATTTGTTCACAAGTTTACAACCCCAATATATCAGATTCGTTCTACATGCATATTAGATTAAACCTAACATTATTTCTACCCACGAATCACGACTTAATCTTCTAATTTCAAGCCAAATTCCTTTATTCAAGCATATAATCATTCCTACACTAACATGGAAAATATATGCACTCAATTTATAGCAAGATAAACACTTGCATCTGTATGCAGGTCTGTTTTTCACATAATTGATGGTGGTTTTTTGTTTTCCTATCCACGATCTAAAATTCGGTGGTGACGGCGGTGACAAAATGATGTAGAAAAGCCTTAGGACTTCCTCTGAACGCTCATTCTTCCTCCCTTGATAGCCCTCTTAGTTTTTTTTTATGGTAACCCTAACTTCTCCAACTCCTAATCTGATTTACACTTATAAAATTCGTGGGTCTATTTTTTAAAAAAATTCAAAAGACTGAAATACCCCTCCGGGTTTGGCCTAAAAATGTCCCGGGACCCAAACTGAACCCTCGGGTACACTTTTCTGACTATCTCGACCCTTTCGGACACTTTTGCACCCTCAATATAACCATATGGAATATGAAAAGTAAACTTATATTTTATTTCATAAATTAAGTCCTGACAAGACTGACACGCGCACCCCGACTAAATTTACTGTAACTGTCGTATTTTTTTCCACTCACGACAATTATAATATTTCCTTATCATTATTATTACTCATTCACTAAGCAATATTCAATATAAATAAATATTAACCCTTATCTCGCTAATTAATATTTATTTTACCAAATTAATTTCCAAACATAATTTATTTAATCCCAATTAATTTTCAAAATAAAAATCAATAAAATTACGGGGTGTTACAAAAATATAACACATAATACAAACAAATATGAATTACCTCTTTGGAGCTCCTTTTTCTGAGTGTTTTTATGTGGTGAAGGACTTTTTGGAACAAAATAAAAACAATGTGGACTAAACGTGTATTAAAAAAAATTCGAGGGACTTTTTGGGTCGATACCCCTATAAAAATGGATTATTATTATTATCATAAGAGATGGGTGTTCTACAAAAGACATATATCTTCTTTGTAAATCATGTGTGCTGAAAGAAACTAACACAATTAAATTCCCGTAACTTTTCCTATGCAAGCACGTGATATGTTTTAGGTGGAAATCCCCCCAATAGAGTTCATAATTTTGAGTCCAAATTCGCGAAATTTACTTTCTAATATTAATCTGCCCTAATCTAACGTCAACTAATTGACATTGTAAAAAAAAATCAGAAAACTCAGTATAAACAACCTTTTAAACACAAACAACATAAACATAAACATTAACCTTAACTTACTTTTTTGTCAGAAGAATAGGTTTTTATGCATTTTTATTATTTCTTGGAATTTTTGTGTTTTTGCTTTAGATCAATTTATGGTCATTTGCTATTGTAACTCTGCAACGATCATCGTTAAACCAATCTAGGAAAATTATTTATATATGTGGTAGATTTCTACCGTTTATGCCTTCGTTTCTACATAATGATGTATCTTTTCTCACCCTTGAATAATGAATTTATTCTAAATTTAAATTTTAAAAAAAAGTAAGACAAACATCAAATAGCAATGAATCACGTGAGTGGTGATATTCTGTAATGTAATATATGTTATTACAGTAACCATTCACCTTGTCACAGGAATTGAAAGTCATTATTTGACGTCAAGTCAGAAAAATTGAAATGACAATCTGAGATGAATATACACTATAAATCTTGAAATAAAATCAAAATGAGAAGGAAAGTTACCTAGAGCCGCTCAGATACCAACTGGAAGAATGTGATAGATTTCACTATTCAAACCTATTGAATGGAAAATCTCAGAAGAATATGGATATGAAATCATTAGACCGTAAACATTGCAAAAGATGAACAATTTGTCTATTAAAATTGAGGGTGAAAGGCCAAAGAGAGTGACAAAATGATATTAACAATCTATGATGTTCTCCTTGAGTTGAGATGTGTGGATGTACATTCTTAATTACGACTCTAATGTTGTAAGGACATTTTTGTCCATTAACAATTTATTATGTCGCACGCCGTTACACCGTTGAAGAAATTCAAGATTCATACATTCATCAACGGATCCGAATATCAAAAGAAGAAGAGGAATCAAGTCTGACAAAACCGGACCGGTCCGCCTGGAATAAAAGAACCGATCCGGTCAACCGGACCGGTCCGCCTCAGACCCGGACCGATCCGATTGCTGAAGGCCAGTATACCCCGGACCGCAAGAGAATCGATGAAGCCTGGAAAAGAACCGATCCGACCATCAACGGACCGATCCGCCTCAGAATAAAAGAACCGATCAGATCAATCGGACCGATCCGCCTCAGACCCAGACCGGTCCGCCTGGGATAAACTTAAACAGATCGTGTTCAGATCGTGTTCAGATTTTTAAGGCCCGAGACTTCTTATTTAATCCCACTACGGGAAGTGGTTTTCTAAGACTTATTCACACGATTTCCAAAGAAAAGAAAGTCATAAGTCTTCACCTATTGAGCATCTAGACTCTAGGTATTTGATTCACACAAATTGCCAATCCTTTGTGAATCACTTTGCAACCCAGGAACGCACTTTTGCTGTTCACACCCTTGTGGAGAAGACCGTTCTTCTTCTCCATTGCAGCCCTACTGAAAAGGGATAGTTCCAGCCGCCGACTACAAAATCCGACACATGAGGGTAATTCTTAGTCACTTGTATTTTCATTGTAATCCGAAATTGTATAGCTACAATATTATAATGAAAATAAATGGTTTTTCCCCTTTAGGGAATTTTTCCTCACAAGCACGTGTTTGAATGTTCTTGCTTAGATTATCATCTTATTCAATCACATATTGTTGCATGTTTAGGGTTTGTTTGGGTTAAAAGGTGTTTAATATATAATTTGCTCAGTTGAACGCAAGCACATACGTTCTCAAATTGGTATCAGAGCAGGTTACGCTAATATATCGCGTATTCCTATTTTTCGCAAAATTTTTCTAAGATATCAATTTTCTAAAAAAATTGATTTTTGAAAAAAGTGCGTGTTCAAATGGAGAAGTTATATAATAAAATGCCTGTTTTTTACGGGACAAATTATGCTTATTGGAAAGCCCGAATGAGGTCGGCTTTAAAAACCATTGATGAACGTGTCTGGATCATAGTTGAAAGAGGGTGGACTCCTCCCTCCGTGACTGTTAATAATGTGATCAACTTGAAACCTGACACTTCTTGGACTGATGAAGAATTTAAATGGTCATCTTTTAATTCTAAGGGTCTAAGTGTTATTTCTGGGTCTGTCACACCTGATGAGTTCAAACGCATAATGACGTGCACCACGTCAAAAGAGGCATGGGATGTTTTACAACTCACCCATGAAGGAACTAATGCTGTGAAAGAATCTAAGTTGCAAAATTTGACAACTCAATTTGAAACCATCACCATGCATGAATCTGAATGCTTTGATGAATTTTATGCTAGACTTTCTGACATTGTGAATACTAGCTTTAATCTTGGTGAAAATATTCCTAATGCTAGAGTTGTTAAAAAGATTCTTCGTTCTTTACCTAAGGGTTTTATCCCTAAAGTCACTGTGCTAAATTCTATGGGTAATTTAAATACGCTAAAATTGGAAGAACTTGTAGGAGATTTGCAAACTTATGAAATTGATATATTCCCTAAAACTGCTAAATCTAAAGATAAGGGAATTGCACTTAAAGCCCAAGAGAGAAGGAGCGAGGGGTCGGCTAGAAAAAGGGCAGAGTCGTCTAGAAAGAGAGAGACTGACACGTCAGATTCTGAATGTGATTTTGACCTAGATGATTTGGCTCTTTTTGCAAAAAATTTCAAGAGGATTCTCAAATTTAAGAAAAATGGCAATTTTAAAGATAAAAAGAAATTTGAGAAAAATAAGTTTGAAAAGAAAAATAAAAAAGACTCCAAAAATTCTCCTAAGAAAGAAAGTGAGAGATGTTTTAAGTGCGATGGTAGGGATCATAGAGCATTTGAGTGTGCCAATCGTCTGAATAGAGAGAAAGGGAAAGCTGTCCTTAATGCTACCCTTAGTGACGACAGTGAGGTCGAGACGGTGGATTCAGGAGATGAGTCACCGCATGAGTGTAACTTCACCGCATTCATGCCCAGTCAAGTGAGTACTCCTAGTTCTCTTCACGACGATGAAGATGATGCTTCACAGGGACACCTCGACAGTGAGATCGATGTGAGTGGGGGGGAGGATGACTCAAGTGAGAGTGAGAGTGATATTCAACGCGCTTACGCTGAGTTATATTCTGAATCATTTAAAACTAAAAAACGTAACAAAGCGCTAGTTCGTAAGATCACCGACTTAGAGGAAGATTTAAGAAAGGCGAGAGAAAGAGAGTCCTCCACCGTCACCGCCCTGAGAGAGAGAGAATCTGCCTGTGTCGAGAAAGAGATTATGTTTAGAGAGAGAGAGTGTGTTTTAGAGAAAGATAGAGGGGACTTGACTAAATAAGTGGCTAGTCTTACGAGTCAGCTCCATTCCTCCATGGAGACTCGGAAGAAACTTGAAGCCCTTGTTGCCCAGCTGACTCATGATCTTGAGAAAGCACGGGAAGTCAAGGTACTAATCGAGGACAGATCTGGGAAGATGGGAAAGATGCTCCTCGGCCCCGCTTTAGGTTTTGGTGATCGGCAAGGAATTGGATATGATGGTGCCTCCACGTACCAAATTGCACCTGGACCAGTTCCCGAGTTTACTACAACTCCTTATGGTCACCGTCAAAAACCTCAAAGGAAAGTTCGACCAAGAAAAGCAAACCAAGGTCCGCCTTTGACTGTGCTCTTTTATACTTATTGCAAAAGAAAAGGCCACCTTAGGGAGTCTTGCTATAGCATTGGTCGGACACGACGTACTATTGCTCCACCACGTCATACTGATGAGTTTTCTAGTCTGAGAGAGAGAGTTGAGTTCTTAGCTGCCACGACCCAGAGTTTAATGGAAGAATTCCGACGGATGTCTTTGCCGTTAGTGAATGCTTCTCACATTCCAGCTAAAACCAACAACAACAAAGGCAAACAAAAGTCATCTCTGCTTGGGTACCTAAGAAAGATAAAAAGGCCTTAGTTATTCATGTTGCTCTCAAAGCACACAATACCTCACAGTGGTATTTTGATAGTGGATGCTCCAGACATATGACAGGTGATGCCTCATTTTTTACGACTCTTGAGGATTATCAGGATGGCAGAGTCACCTTTAGAGATGGGAGCAAGTCTAGCATTATAGAACGTGGTACTATCGAGTTACCTGGATTTCCTAAGCTAGAAAATGTTTTGTACGTCAAAGGTTTGAAAGCAAACCTTCTCAGCATTAGCAAGCTGTGCAACACTGACTTTGCAGTAAAGTTTGACCGGGACACATGTAAAGTCTACAACCAAAGCCGGTAAACTTTTGATGCAAGGGGTGAGGACCAAGGATAATTGCTATGGGACTGAGCCCACGTCCTCACTTGTCTGCAACAGAGCCACGATCACTCCTATGGATCTGTGGCATCAACGTCTAGGTCACGTGAACGTTAGAGATCTCAATCGCTTAGCTAAAAAGGACCTAGTACGTGGCTTACCATCTCTTGGAAAGTCAACTTCTACCGTTTGTGGACCCTGTCAGTTGGGAAAACAAATTCGTAGTCCTCATAGGAAGTTGCACTCCATTACCACCTCTCGTGTTATTGAGTTGATACACATGGATCTTATGGGTCCCACTCGTACTGAGAGTCTAGGTGGTAAGAGGTACATCCTCATGATGGTAGATGATTTCTCCAGATACTCCATTGTAGGTTTTCTGAGAGAGAAATCCGATGCTGTAGAATTTTTAACGACCAAGTGTCGTATCCTGCAAAATCAACACGGTGTCACTATTAATAGGATGCGTAGTGATAATGGCACTGAATTCACAGAAGCAAAGGTAGAACTTTACTATGATAGCCTCGGGATCAAGCATGAGTTTTCTGCTGTGAGAACTCCTCAGCAAAATGGTATTGTTGAGAGAAAGAATAGAACGATCCAAGAGATGGCTAGGTCTATGCTTTTAGGTCGTGAAGTTTCTAGGAGATTTTGGGCAGAGGCAGTGTCTACTGCATGCCACACGGTGAATAGGGTTTATTTTCGTCCACACACACTTCAGACTCCTTATGAGTTGTGGACTGGTAAGAAGCCCAACCTGGCATATTTCCGTGTTTTGGGGAGTAAATGCTACATCCTACGGGATAGAGAGCAATTAGGAAAGTTCGACTCCCGGAGCGACGAGGGAATATTTCTAGGATATTCATCGAATAGCAGAGCGTACCGGGTGTTTAACCTGAAGATCTCTAAGGTTATGGAATCAATAAATGTCACCGTGCAAGATGACGAACCTCCGACGGTTATTGATCCTAACCTTCAGTATGAGGATGAGAATTGTTCTGACAGTGATTAACCTGTTCCTCTCTCACACTCTGTGGACCCTACTCCTGCGCTAGGGGACACACCTGCTTGGGTTCGCAATAGTCATGACCCTTCTGCCATTGTTGGTGATCCCACTCTAGGGGTCAAGAATCGTGCTCAGCTAGAGAACGTTGTTAGCCATCTTTGCTACACGTCCAAAGTCGAGCCCAAGAATCATAAAGAAGCACTCAAGGATGAACACTGGATATCTGCTATGCAGGATGAGTTGCTTCAGTTTAAAAAGAATAATGTCTGGGAACTTGTCCCTCGGCCTAGTGAGACTAATGTGATAGGTACCCGGTGGATTTTCCAGAACAAAATGGATGAAAATGGTACCATAATCAGAAATAAGGCTAGGTTGGTCGCTCAAGGCTACACTCAGATAGAGGGTGTAGACTTTGGGGAGACATTTTCTCCTGTTGCGAGGCTTGAGTCCGTCCGTCTTCTGCTCGCCATCGCATGTCATCTGCGCTTCAAAGTATATCAGATGGATGTCAAGAGTGCCTTTCTGAATGGCATTCTACAAGAGGAGGTTTATGTGGAATAACCAAAAGGGTTTGAAGATCCTCAGCACCCGAAGCACGTCTACTATCTGAGGAAATCCTTGTATGGTTTGAAGCAAGCACCCCGTGCTTGGTACGAGAGGCTTACTTCCTATCTCTTAGCTCGTGGCTTCTAGAGAGGGGGAGTAGATATGACGTTGTTCGTCAGGAGAGATGACGGTGCAATTTTGGTTGCCCAGGTCTATGTGGACGACATAGTCTTTGGATCCACATGCTCCCAGCATGCTCACCACTTTGAGGAGGAGATGAAAAGTGAGTTTGAGATGAGCATGGTTGGTTAGCTTACATTCTTCCTTGGTCTCCAGGTTCGTCAGCTAAAGGATGGGATGTTCATCTCCCAATCCAAGTATGCTAGAGACCTAGTGAAGAAATTTGGTTTAGACTCCGCTAAGCATGCACGTACACCTATGAGTACCACTACCAAGCTTAGTAAGGACACTTCAGGCAAGGACTTAGAGCAAACCTTATATCGGAGTATGATAGGTAGTCTTCTCTACTTGACTGCCAGTCGTCCCGACATCGCCTTTAGTGTTGGAGTCTGTGCGCGATATCAGGCGTCCCCTTAAGAGTCACACTTACTTGCTCTTAAATGTATTATTAAATACGTAAGTGGGACTCTCTCATACGGTATTTGGTATTCCTTTGATACCGATGACCGTTTGTCCGCCTATTCGGATGCCGATTGGGCTGGGGATGTAGATGGTTGTAGGAGCACTTCTGGTGGGTGTTTCTATTTTGGTTCTGCTCTTGTCTCCTGGCTGAGCAAGAAGCAAAATTCCATCTCTTTGTCCACTGCGTAGGCTGAGTACATAGCCACCGGGAGTTGTTGCACACAACTCTTATGGATGAAGCAAATGTTGGAGGATTATGGGATTTCACAAGACACCATGATCATTTCTTGTGATAACACGAGCGCGATACACATATCCCGTAATCCCGTCTAGCATTCGCGCACAAAACACGTCAGGATACGTGAGCACTTTATTCGACAGTTAGTTGAGGAGAACACTGTATCCCTGAGTTTTGTTCCCACCGACCGTCAGTTAGCAGACATTTTCACGAAACCTTTAGATGCCCTTAGATTTGAGAGTCATAGGAAGTCTTTGGGGATTTGCACAATTGACTGAGGGGTTGGTCTATGTCTAGAATAGGATGCTTCTTCATGTTCATATCATATGCTTCCTATTGCTGGTCTATTTTATATATACCATTGCTTAGTTGTACAACTTTAATTTATTCTTTTTGCTGTTTATATTTATTTAAAAAAAAATACAAAAAGATTTTCCTTTAAGAAAAATTTTAAGAAAAGCACAAAAAGATTTTATTTTGATAAATTTTTGAAAAAGACCAAAAAGATTTTTGTTTTTTTTAAGCACCTTTTATGGATGAGCATTTAAGATAGCCACGTCACAACTTCATTCCATATATCCATGTGACTGTTTGATAGAGATTTGAGACGCTACATCATTTCATCCATGTGCTTTACTTAATATGGAGTCTTTGAGATGTAATTAGTGATATCTTCCTAAATGTTTGACTCCTATCTCCTTTATTGCACACATGCACGTCTATATTTGATTATTGCACTTGTCTATCTCATATTGGCTTGAGTGTTTCCATCTCAATTTTGTCTATACAATGTACAATATGCAATAAAACTTGACAAGATTGGAATGCATGTAAAAACCGTTTTGGTGAGACTGTGTGTTTTTATATAACGGGAAGGGGCTGCGAAAGGTAATCATCTATCCTTTACGCAAAATCCACCGTTAAAAAGGACCTAAAAAATGGAGGAATTTTAATATCCGAGGTCCAAAGAGGTTAAAAGAGCTCGAAAAAAATTTAAAGGCAATAAAAGCAATTCATGCCAAATATGGGCCACTTAGGTTTCACCATCAATTCTCCAAAGTTTGAGAATTTAGAATGCCTCTATTCAAAATTATATCTGAGGGAGTTTGGTTGGAGAATCTTTAAACGGGTTTGCACTTCCTTGAAAGTCCCGAAAAAGCATAAAATCGTTTTGGACGTTATTGGTGTGAAAATCACTTTGAGCTTTGATTTGTTGATTTGATTGAGTCAATATCTTATATTGTCATTATTTTACACCAAAGGAAGCATTTGAGTTCATTCGCTCGGAATATCCAATATTCATCGTGCACATATGTCATGTTTGTATGCATTGATTTTCCTATCGAATTTAATCACACCACCTTATTTACGCTATCATCGACTTGGTTGGTTTGTGTTCATTCATGGTGTGATTTTATACTAGTGACACCCCGCACTTGCTTATTTGATTTATTTCTCTCATTTGTCTATTTTGGGACATCATAAAAAGGGGGAGAATGAATTATCTTATTATGGGGGAGATTTGAAAGTTTGAGTTTGCTCATAAATTGGTATATATGTTTATCTCATTTCAAACTCGATATGTCACTTGGTATTTTGCTTTTTCTCATGTGTGTAGGTACTACATGGATTATCATTGGATTGCACACCCTGATGAGAAAAGTGTTAAGATTCCTGAAGAATTGAAGAGCAAACGCTGTAGTCTTATTCAATTGTATCTTTCCAGTTTTGGGTTCATGGAAGGGTAGATTTGTATAGGCATTTTTAGTTGTTTTGATAATTCGAATGTTTTTTTTTATGTATGTACCGACATAGACATAGGGAGAGATTTGTAAGGACATTTTTGTCCATTAACAATTTATTATGTCGCACGCCGTTACACCGTTGAAGAAATTCAAGATTCATACATTCATCAACGGATCCGAATATCAAAAGAAGAAGAGGAATCAAGTCTGACAAAACCGGACCAGTCCGCCTGGAATAAAAGAACCGATCCGGTCAACCGGACCGGTCCGCCTCAGAGATCGGACCGATTCGATTGCTGAAGGCCAGTATACCCCGGACCGCAAGCGAACCGATGAAGCCTGGAAAAGAACCGATACGATCATCAACGGACCGATCCGCCTCATAATAAAAGAACCGATCCGGTCAATCAGACCGATCCGCCTCAGACCCGGACCGGTCCGCCTGGGATAAACTTAAACAGATCGTGTTTAGATCGTGTTCAGATTTTTAAGGCCCGAAACTTCTTATTTAATCCCACTACGGGAAGTGGTTTTCTACGACTTATTCACACGATTTCCAAAGAAAAGAAAGCCATAAGTCTTCACCTATTGAGCATCTAGACTCTAGGTATTTGATTCACACAAATTGCCAATCCTTTGTGAATCACTTTGCAACCCAGGAACGCACTTTTGCTGTTCACACCCTTGTGGAGAAGACCGTTCTTCTTCTCCATTGCAGCCCTACTGGAAAGGGATAGTTCCAGCCGCCGACTACAGAATCCGACACCTGAGGGTAATTCTTAGTCACTTGTATTTTCATTATAATCCGAAATTGTATAGCTACAATATTATAATGAAAATAAATGGTTTTGCCCCTTTGGGGGATTTTTCCTCACAAGCATGTGTTTGAATGTTCTTGCTTAGATTATCATCTTATTCAATCACATATTGTTGCATGTTTAGGGTTTGTTTGGGTTAAAAGGTGTTTAATATATAATTTGCTCAGTTGAACGCGAGCACATACGTTCTCAAATGAAAAGCCTAAAAGAGGAGACATCGTTTTTAATATATATATATATATATATATATGTACCATGTATGTATGGAAGTTTTATATATGTGTTTATACACACACATATGTATAATATAAATATACATGTTTGTCAATTTTTCTGAAAATTGTATTTAAAAACAAGTTTACTAAACGCACACCAATATTTCTATACACATAAAACTGTATTTAAAAATAGTGTTTAAATCAAGTTTTCTAAATAAATAACCAAACGAGCCCTAAATATTTCTTCGGTCTTCCCGATGTAAATAAATATTATGTAAATAAGACACTTATTTTTAATTTAACTCATTTACTCCCTCAAACTCCTATTTACCTAATATTCTTTTATTTTTAAAGGTCTGCACTAACAGCACCCCTTCTCCACCTCTTACCCCCCACTGTTGTAGCTCCAGTAGCCCTCGTCGGAGCCGAAGCTCCGATGAGGATCGTCGGAGCTTCGACAGTGGGATGGTGTGAGGTGAGTAAATGAATTTGTGTGTGTCCTTGTTTTGAATATTTTTATATGGTGAGGGACTTTTTGGAACAAAAATAAAAGGTTTAGACTAATCATGTATTCATATTTATTTAAGGAACTAAATGGGTTAAAGACCTTTTTTTGTTTGCATCAAGTTAGTCCCCAAAATATATAACTTATTCCAAAGTGGAGATTTCATCCAAAGACCCATTAAACTTTTACACAAATTTATCAAATACCAATTTTGCCCTCATTTAAAACCCATTTTGCACTCTTCTCTCCCTCATAATTCATCCTTTCTGTGTATTGCCTCACTTGGCACATAAAGAACATAATTCTCTCTATATAAAAAACATACATCGCGCGCACACACAGACACACACATATAGATAAACATGGCACACATACAACAAATCTCTATATATAACACATACAACACACAATCTTATTTTGAAAGCATATTGTTGTAGGCTGAATCAAAACAATGAATTAAGCTTTAACATTCCTTTTTTTTTTGCTCAACTCAGACTATGTGATCTAGTATATATTTTTTATTTTTCGTTTTAAATATTTTCAAATTTTCATACATATTTCCCATTTAAAACATAAAAATTATAATTAAATTTACAAAACTGATTTGTCTTAATTATTTTTTTTACAAAAAAAAAACGTTAAAAATAGGTTTAGGCAAAATAACTTTTTTTAATATATAAAATTACTTTATATGTTATTAAAATAGATATACGAGTAAAAACATTTTTTACAAAACAATTTAAAAAAATACTTTTTGCTTTTAAAAAAGAAAATAAGTATAAAAATACTTTTTAAAACCAAATTCGTTGAAAAAAGTTTGAACAAAACATTTAAAAAAAATAAGTGTTTATGTTTAAAAACGAAAATAAGTATAAAAATTGTTTTTTTTCAACAAAATCATTAAAAACAATTTAAACGAAAAAACAACTTGAGAATAATATTTATGTTTAAAGAGAAATACCTATAAAACAGTTATATATAAACAAAAAAATTGTTAAAAGCAATTTTAAAGAAAACATTTTAAAAAATATTTATATAGTTAAAGAGGAAAATAAGTGTTGATCCAAAAAAATGGACGTGATCCCATTTTTATGATCACGGATAAATAGATAAAAGTAATCCAATCAAACACATAAGAGACAAAAAAAAATTAAGTGGTTCGGTTGTTGAAGAAGGCCTCCACTGTTATTTTATTTCAGGGGGTTTATAATAGTACAATTTTATATGCTGTGAATCATTTAGGGTTGTGAATGATTGCCCCCTCCCCCCACCCCCACCCTTAGCTAAGGGAGAACATGTATTTATAGTAATGGGAGTCCAAGAGATAGATTGTCTTTATACATTCAGACATTTGTATTTATATACAATGAATATAACTGTTGGTCTTTCTCGGGTACAATGACTATTGGTTACTCCACACTAGTGGCTTTTGATCTTCTGGATGGTTCGTCTTGTTTAGGTTGGTCGAGGTACGCCGACGTACTGTCCTCAGGTGCCTACTAACTTTCCTCGGGAGCCGTCCAACTAATTAATTGCCACGTAGGATGACAGGTATCCATGTCTGACTGGTTCATGTATATGGGTAATTTTTGGCGTCAACAATAAGCATAAAACTATTTTTTTAAACCAAAACTGTTAAAAACAGTCTAAACAAAAAAAAGGTTAAAGAATAGTTTTATATTTTAAAATGAAAATCAATATGATTTATTTTTTAAATAAAAATAAAAATAAAAATAAATTGTTAAGAAAAAGTTTAACAAAACATTCTTTCAAAAGTATTGTTTTTATGTTTAAAAGTGAAATAAAATAAGTATACAAAATTATTTTTAAAAAATCATAAAAAACAAGTTTAAACAAAAGAGTTTAAAAAAAATTGTTTATACGTTTAAAAGGAAAAGTAATTAAAAAATGGTTTTCTAAAACATGAACTTTGGTTAAATACGAAACTTGATTCATGCATCAAATATACTATTGTGCGATAATTTTTTACTGAATTTTGATGGACAAACTGATGTCGCGAGCTTTTATTGGTTGGTTTTTGGGGTCGACGTCAGTGGTACCTAAAAATCAACCAATAAAATCTCGCCACGTCAGTTTGTCAATGAAAATTATGCCAAAAATTCAGTCACAAATGAACTACTCTATGTACATACATATATAATGTATATAAATAAGTGTGTGTGTGTGTGTGTGTGTGAGAGATAGAGAGAGAGACAGAGAGAGAGAGAGAGAGAGAGAGAGGGAGAGGGGGTGAGGGTAAAATGGGTATTTAACAAAATTCTATCCGAGTTTAATGTGTCTTTAGACGAATTCCCACTTTGAAATAAATTATATAGGTTGCGGACTAATTTGAGGCAAACAAAAGATTACGGACCATTAAAAAATTGAGGAGATAGTCTAAGGACTAAAAGCGTATTTTACTCTATTTTTTGATAAATAATTAAGAGACATTAGCTAATAAATACTTTGAAATTCTATATATATATGATCAGTTCAAGCGTCAAGCTTTTTTTTTTGTAAGAAGGGTTATCCATCACAGGCAGCTAAGTGTAGTTGTATCTACATTAATAAGTGAATTGTATATGTATTCATTTGTGTAATTTTATTAACATTAATAATTGTAATACATGCTGACTTATTGAAAAGTTTAAAAAGCGTGTGTCCTTAACATTAATTACGTTAGAGTTAAGGTTTTTTTCCCAATCATTTCGATAAATTAATAATTCAATTGAAGAACTATTAGGAGTTTTTATTGAAAAAAGCATTTTAAATATATATTTACAAACAAATGCACTCATAAACATATTTATAAAAATATTGCACTTCTTTAATTCGTGATTGTCAATCGTGTATTCCCTTTGAATTTGCAGTTGCCAACCGCGAATTCAAGAAGAATTAACCCGATCATTAATTAGACATAATTACAGGTGTTAAACTAAATGCGCAGGTGATAATCATGTATTCACTAAGCATAAATTCTATTCTTTTACTTATAAAGGACATTTCCAGTTTTCAAAAATAAAAATCAATGTGTGATTTGCAAATTCACCCCACCTCTGGCCACCGTATCACGTCCATCCACCGTGACCACCTCCGGCTACCCTCATTCTCCACTAAAAACAACACAACAATGTTAGTTTTTAAATTTTTAATATTTTTGTATTTTTATACATATAATCATTTTGTTTATTGATTTGCTTTATATGATATGGAAAGGGATTGAAACACTATAATGGAGTGTATATATTTCGCCTAGTTTGAAACTTCTATTTGGTTATATTCATTTTTTATATATTTGACCCAAATTTTTATATGCATTCAAGTGTATATATTATAAGTGTAATATGTCTGAAAAATATTTAATTTATGCGTGTTGGACCAAAAGTTTTATTATGTAATGATTATTGTGGATTTAGTATTATCATTTGTATTGCAAGTGGTAAAATCCTATTGGTATCAATCAGGACAATTAAATCAAAGCAGAATTCTTAAGGTACACAATCACACATAAGGTTGGGATGTACGTGATTCGACAATTTGCCTATGTTCATAGGGTATTTCTCTCTTTTTATTAATCTTTCTGTAAGGATATTTTTGTCCATTATCAATTTGTATGTCGTACGCCGTTACACCGTTGAAGAAACTCAAGATCGTATCTACATCAACGGATCCGAATATCAAAGTGTCTTCAACATCATAGCCTCTGCAAGAATGAACTTGGTAAAATTTTGTTTTTACGTTCCTTAAAGTTCATATTTAGTATTGGGAAATTTTTATAAAATGTTTTTTATAAAAATAAGAAGTAAGTTTTTTCAAGCAAAATGAGGCTTTTAAAAGTTTTTTATTTTTCTGGGAAGCCGGATCGGTCCGCCTCCCTACCGGACCGATCTGCATCCGGACCGGTCCGCCCTCTACCCGGACCGATCCGCCTTGTTCAAGGTCCAGTATACCACGGATCGAATGCGAACCGTTAAAGCCAATTTTTAAAAGAACCGATCCGAGGTCGGACCGATCCGCCTCCAAGCCGGACCGGTCCGCCTGGGATAAGTTCGAACAGTTCCGTGAGTTTTTTAACCACCATCTCATATTTCCTATATATATAACTATTCCGATGGTGTATTCCTTCAAGTCTTTGAGAAAACGTTTTTAAGAGTACAAACACAACAAGACTTCAATTTTTGATGTGTCAAACATCTTTTTGATTCACACACAAAAATCCCAATTACTTTTGTGAATCTTTTGGAACCCTAGAACACAAACTTTGTTGTTGTTCATCTTTGTGGAGAGATCTTTGCAACCGAGGGCTGCGTGTCATTGCTGAGGGAGTCTCTACAAAGTTTTATGGCTGCGTGTCATTAAGGAGAGCTGCTGTTCTTCCTTCATTGTTTGGGTTGCGAGTCCTTGGATGGTGCTGCGTGTATTCTCTTGCTGAGTTCAAGACTGCGTGTCTTTGTGGGTTGGCTGCGCGTTGATCCATTGCAGATTTCTCTATGTAATTGTAAGTTGCGGCTTATATATTCATAGTGAAATAAAGGTTTTACCCGAAAGGTTTTTTTTTCCTGAATTCTGTGTCTCAACATATTTTTTGTGTCACATGCTTTATTTATTTATTGGTTGACACACGCACCTTAGATGCATGTTTAGGATCTCTAACTAAATAAGGGTTACTTGGAAACTTGCGAATTTAATTTAAATCATTATCACACAGTCACATCTCTTTCACTTTCTCTAATAACAACTATGTTTCCCAGAAAAATACTCAAGAAGGGGTTCAATTGGGATTTTGCAAATTTTTTGATACCAACAAGGAGAGGATCAATATGCGGAATTAAACTCGAAATATATTACAAACTTATGTTTATAGACTATAATTAAAACAAACTAAAACTTACAGGGAAGGGAAGAGTCCACCGGAGTATGACCGGAATGTTCAAACTTATTACAATATAGAGAGAGGAAGAAAGAGAGAGGTAAATGTAAGCGTACATAATGAAGAGGGGAAGCCCTCTATTTATACAAAGAAAAGGAATCAATAATTCCTGAAAGGGGGCCCTCCAAGTTGAAAGGCTGACAAACTCTTTTGTCTTCTAACGTCGGCTGATGGGCCAAGTGGGGCCACAGAAGTCACGGACAGCTGCAAGTGGTTCTGTGAGTCACCAGGGGGTCCTACCACTACCACCGAAAGTAGTGAGCCTTGTCCATATGCGTCGGCGAGCATCTTCTCTGGGACCGAGGCCAGGTGGGCCAGTCACCTCAAATCATCTAGGCCATCCGCGTCGGGGCTTGGATTAGGGTTATCCAACCGTCGTGTTGGGAATGCTGAACTCAGTGAGTTGAAGAAAGCCTCCATCGTAGGCTCAGTGGGAATATTGGTGTCAAACATGTCACCAATGTAGGGATCATCTTCTGGATTCTGGGATTCTCCGGCCAGGCAAAAGAAAGGATTATCTTTTGAAACAGAAGCCATGGATGTATCATCATCATCATCTGATGGAAGAGGAATAAGGTTCCTGTTAAGGGTGTCGGAGCTAAAACTGGGTTTAGCTGGAACACTGGGAGAGATTCTTTCTCCAAAGGCAGATTTGAATTGGTTATGGGTATAATCCATAACTTTCTGCAGCAGCTCTTGCTCCGTTGCTTCTGGAAAATGCTTCTTCATGGCATCTCTAAGGCTGACAATGGGGTTGACTGCAGGAGACATTTTTTCTGCAGGTGGGGGAGAGTTATCAACCAAATTCATGTAGTTACTCAGACTACTCCTAATCTGACTAATGGTAGAACCCAAATCAACTCCACTCCACCATCGATAAAAGAAGATGCGTTCAAGTAGAGGAACATTCAGATTATTAACTCTACAACGCAAATCCCATCTGAAGATCCAAGGAATATCCATCTCGGAGAAAAATAGTAGGGTGTTTAATCCTACCGGAGTTTTTTTTTCCCTTTCAAAAGAAGATGAAATTGAGTCCAAGGAAGAAAAAGTTTTGCCTTGGTAATTTCATCAGGGAGAAAATCAATTCCTGGGCCAAATTTGTCCCACCAATTGAAAACCCATCCTGGGTAAGATTTTTTTTAAAGAGTTTGGGCACAAAACGAAAAACCAAGTATGTTTGTGCTCAACATTTTGATAATAAAACGCTTTTGTCGAAGCCTGGACATAATCCCAATAATTATAGGATCCACCAGCATGCGAACTCAATTTTCGCGCTTTTAAAGGATGGGTTCCCCATTCTCGGGGAGATATAATTTTTTTTCAGAACAGCCTTGCTATAAGCAATGGGGGAATGAGAATTTCCCTGGTGTTTATTAGTATGATTAAACACCACTGATTTAGTTTCCACGAGAATCGCCTCGTATACCGTCCGGTATTTGCCTTCTGGCACCTCATAGTTATGAGTATCAAGATACTGGGACTTAATTTCCCAGGGAGAAGTCATCTGCTTCTCATCCTCATCATTGAGGATTAGTACTAATTCCGATGTCCTTTGATTAGGAATGAAATTGTACTTAATTGTTTCCAATACCTCTTTAGCAGTTTTCTTCTTGCTGAAAGGGTTAAGAGGGGGAGCATTCTTCTCCCTGTTCTTCGCGCTCTGGCGAATGAACTCCATGTAATCCTGTATCGGGGGATATTGATCTTCATTGATCACAATTTTTTCTTTTCCAGGCCTGTGAGAATACCCACGGCCTCAGCCACGCCCACGAGAGGGGCCACTCATCGGTCCTGCAAAAACTCTTTAGTTAGAAAATCGGGAAGAGAGCTATTTTCCCCTTTGATATGTTCTATATCAAAATCAAAAGCCGATAAGTTTGCTTGTGATCTGGGAAAAATCTATTTTGAAACAATATTTTCAACATCTTTTTGCAAAACCTGTTTAACAGCACTACAATCAATTCGTAGCAAAAATTTCTGATTTAACAAATCATCTTGAAATTTTGAAATACATTTAACGACAGAAAATATTTCTTTCTTAATGGTGGAATAATTTTTTGAGGCATCTTTCCAAGATCATGAAGTAAAACGAACAAGTTCTTCCTTTTTAGTTAAAGAATTTATTTGTTTTAAAATACCACCAAAACCTAAATCTGAGGCGTCGGTCTCGACAATTTTAAAAAACGAAGGGTTGGCTAAAGCTAGACAAGGTAATTGCTTGACTTTCAGTTTAATTTTCTGAACAGCTTTAGTATGCTCATCAGTCCAAGGAGCAGGGTTCTTTTTCAATCTTGAATAAAGAATGACACTGTCTTGTGCAAGATTTTTGTAATAGTCACCAATATAATTGAGACTACCCAGAAATCTTTGAAGTTGAGTTTTTTCCCTAAGTTCATCAGGAAATTTGGAAGCAAACTCAATACTTCGATCAATGGGGAGTATTTTCCCCTCTCCAATGTTATGCCCTAAAAATCGAACATTAGTTTGAAAATTTTTCATTTTAGGGGCGGAGACAACTAATCCATTAGTTTTAACAACATCTTTAAAAAAATTTAAGTGTTTAAAGTGCTGGTCAATTGAATTAGAGAAGATAAGGATATCATCAATATAGACAATTGAAAAATCAGAAAAAGGATTAAAAATATCGTTCATGATATTTTGGAATTCAGAAGGGGCGTTCTTAATCCCAAAAGGCATAACATTCCATTGGTAATGGCCAAATGGAACCACAAAAGCAGTTTTATACCGATCCTGTGGTGCAATTTGGATCTGCCAATAACCAGATTTTAAATCAAATTTTGAGAAAATCTTGGCAGAATGTAACCTATCTAATAAATCCTTTTTATTAGGTATTGGATATCTTATCCATTGCAAAACATTGTTAAGAGGCTTATAATTAATTACAAGCCGAGGAACACCTCGTTCGTGCTCAGCAGCCTTGTTAACATAAAAAGCTGTACAACTCCAAGGAGAATAACTCTTAGTTATAAGCTTTTTATCTAAAAGACTCTGGATCTCATTCTTACAAAGGTCAAGAAATTCAGTCTTCATTTGACTGGGTCTTGCCTTAGTAGGGATGGATTTTTCATGAAAATCCTTTTCATAAGGAAGGGCAACAATATGTTTCTTCCTGTCCCAAAAAACATTAGGGATATCACTGCAAATTTCTGCTGTTAATTGACTTTTAACAACCTGAATTTTGCTAACGATATTAGGGGACATTAAATTCGTTTTAATGTTAGGAAAAGAAATTTCTTTTTGAAGAAAATTAAGATGATTTTCTTTGAAAATAATGTTATTATTCAAAGAATTAATTTTCTTAATTTCAGGACGGGTGATAAATTCAAAAACAATTCTTTGGTTTTGAATGGTGGTGTATATACCACTAGAATCAATTTTATCTATAGGCATGGGCATAGATAAAAAGGGAGTACCTAGAATTATCTGTTGAGATAAGTCGCCAATAAGCAGGAAGGTACTGTCTAAACAAATTCCATTGTTACAGATGGCAACATTAGTTAATTTAAACCTGATGCCCATGCTATCACCACTAGCATTAAATAATGATTGAGTAGTCTTCTCAAAATATTCAGTAGGAACAATTCCTTCCTGAATACAATTCATATCAGCACCGCTATCAACAAGGGCAATGATGTTACAAAGAGAAAATTCTTTATTAATCACAAGGTTGATAGTAGTGTACCACGTTTGACTTGGTACACGGCTAATAACACCCAGATAATCCACAGAATCTTCAGTACTAGGAGTAGTGTTTGAAATTTCTGGATTAAAATGCTTTCGAGCATCCTTGAGATTATTAATCTCAATTTGCATGTTATCTTGCTGAAGCTTGAGTTGTTTTAACTCATTTTTTAAAGTGTTAACTTCGTGTCTTAGATCATTAAGACTAGCAGGCTTGTTAAATTCTCCAGTATTCTCTAAACGATTGAGTACTTCCTTAAGGTTGTACTCTTTAGAAGAATCAGGAAAAACGTTTTCCTGGGCATAACAAGACTTAATCAATTTAAGTTTAATGTCAGGGTCAGTAACTTGATTGATGACATCAATCATATTCTGTTGCTGACTGGTGTGGACATTAAGACTTAATCCATTTAATTGAATTATGGATTGGAGATGGTCGCATCTCTTTGTTAATGCATTACATTCACAGTCTCCGTTCTTCGAGACATCTGAGTCACTAGAGCTTTGAATGTAACAAAGCTCATCATCGCTCTCAGAGGAGGAGTCCTCTTGTTCTTCAGAGGAACTGGAATTAAGCAAAAGTTTGCTTAATTGGGACTTCAGATGCTCATCAATCTGAAGATTGCTAATCTTGGCTTCCATTTTACACTTATTAGCATAGTGGCCAAACTTACCACATTTAAAGCATTTAGGGCCAGATTTGTTAGTTCTCTTCTTAACAAATTTCTTTTTATTTTTATATTCTTTCTCTTTAGGAATATAAGCCCTTTTCTTCTTACGTTTATAGGTGGGTTTTTTAGAGACCTTCTTAGTCTTTTTGGAGACTTTACTAGTGGAGGTCTTGGGAATATCATAAGCGAATTGCTCACAAAACTCACCCAGCTCTTTCTTTCCTGAAAGATTCTGCTTTTTAAGTTGCCTCTGCAACTTAAGGTCATTGCACAGAGAGAGACCCTCTTGAATGACAACACTCATGAGCTGACCATAAGTGTAACTGGCGTAAGGGATAGAGATGCCATCGTTGGCTTCTCTAAGTTTCTTTCGGACTTTCTTAGCGAAGAAAGTAGGAAGGTCATCAATGAACTTGGCTTTCCAGTGCTCAGAGTTGTCGTCGCCTCTCTGAGTAACCCTAGCAAGGAACACGTCCTTGTACCACCTAAACTGACTAAGAGTAGGACACCTAAGGTTTTGTAATAGTTCTCTATTACGTTCGTTATGGTAATCTGTATTGCCAACAAAATGATGGACAATAGCAAGCATAAGGGTGTAAACAGCATCCTGTACTCCTATATCTTGTAATTGTTCATTTTTGACAATTTTTACAGCAGAAAGAATCTCATTTCTCTGATGTTCGGTCAGAATATTTCCCCACCAACCTCTGATGGTACCAGTAAATCCAGCAGTTATCATCTGCGCAATGCTATGATCAGGAGCATCATTATGTTTACATATGGTGGCATACATAGACATTTGATGGATCATTCATAAATCTGAGATTCAGATTTACCATCCAGATTCCAATCATAGATTGATTTATCGTGAAAAGTATTCTGCATCACGGTGTTCTCTTCAAAGAGCAAATCCTGAGGGGTTGGACTATGGTAGTAATTCCTAGCCGGGCCAATATTATTACTATAAGTAATTTTATTAACTTCAGGAGGACGACCAAAAGAAAGTTCAAATCCTTGAACATCTTTTAACGAGACATCTGATTCAATATCAGAATCATAATCATCATGGGATAAAGTGTTCAGCTTTAACCCTTTGAGATCTTTCTCGATCTCTTTAAGTTGGGACATAAACTCTGTTTTGGTACCCATTTTGAAACCTTTGACTTCAACAGGTGGTTGAACAATAGGTTTATTAAGACTTTTAGCAAAGTCTGGGGGAATCCTAACAGGGTTATGTGCCAGATTGTTCTCAATTCTATTGAGTTGTTTACCTATCGTGTTAAGGATAAGGTTGGTGTAATTACCTTGTTTTGTCAAGGGATTCAGATCTTTTGTGTGCGCAAGAAGTCTGACATCAGTTTCTACCCTAAGAAAGGCACTAGCTTCTATGATAGGAGCGGCGCTATTCTGGATGGTACTACCAGTTTCTATGGATAGGGGTTCAGTTGGAGGGTGAACAGCAGATATAATCTGTTTATTCACAGTGGTCCATTTTGTTTCATGTTTAACCTCATTTTTAGGTTTACCTTCTGTTTCAAGAACAAAAAGTCTATCTTTAGTAAACATAAGAAACCAAACAGCAAAAGAAGTAACCAGCTGGTTTTCTTCCACCCATTTATAAAATTCATTTTTATAAAATTCTAACATGGTTTTATCATACTTTTTAAAGTACCAAGCTCTAAAACTATCCCATTCTGGTAAGTTAAACTCAGCACTTATTTCTTTCCTATTAATTGTAAAAACCATTAAAAGGAAGAAAGGTTAAAGTCTGACAATCATCTCATACGGCTGTGACACCCCGACTAATTAAATACCGGTTAGCTACTCCTTTATTAAATTAATTCAAAATGCCAAGTTGGTCCAGTTAATAGCATCACTGTCGAAAACGTTTTAATGATTACTAACCACCTAGTATTTAAAAAGTAAGTGCCAAATTTTATTTAAAGTCTGATTAACATGCAACAAGTGTAATAAAGAATAATAACACCATTCACCATACTGAAGTAAAAATAATAACCATCACATAATGTAAATAAAGTCTGGAGGAAAACTCCTCACTACAAATCCCACAACTGAAATAAATAAATCGAATACTAAAACAATACATGCCAAAGTCTGAAAACTGTAATGGAAATGTAACTCTAATAGAAATGGGCAACATGCCCTACAACTGATGGATAAAGAATCTGGAATCCAAGTGAAAGAAGCGTCTACAAGCAAATCCCTGTAGCTTCCACAAACAGCTACAGCTCGTTACCAGAATGAGTATCCTATGCATGGTGTCCTTGTGGCTGGGCACCTAAAATGGTTTTACAAGAAAAATAGATTTGAAAGCAAACGGGTCAGAGCCCGAATGTGGAGATATTTTAAAAAACCTGCAAGTGCTTTAAAAACATTTAAAACATTAAATGCAAAGTACATGTTAGGACGTGCACTCACATGATATTCTCACCCCTCGTCTAACTGTGCACTCCTAACGTAAGTACCCATTTACAACGACACAACCCACTAGCTAAGTGACATCATATCTAGCTAGACTATCATAGGTCCTACCCTTATCGGTTCTATTAACATTATAACGCTCGTAATTAAATAGGGATTTAACGTAAACTCAGATGCTCAATATGCAATATATTTCACTATCAGCTAACTCGTTATGTTTCTCGAAACAATACCGTAATTATATTCACAACATTAACATGAAGGTTCCCATTAATTAAGTGTATATTATTCACAACATAAATATACAATACAAGCACCCCGAGAACTAAGCTGTGGTGCACACATACTCTGCTATCCATCCCGGTACATCACGTACATAAGGATTACATATTCCGAATCTCTCAGGAATAGTTCACAGATAACAACATCACAAATAATGGAGGCGAACACAGTCACATCACATGGGTCACGCACATACCTACGCTCCCACGATCAGCGGACTTATTAACATCCCAATAAGTCTTTCTCTGACCTATGTTCATCAAGGTAACCCGTCTAAATCCGGGCAACACAAGGATTAGAGGGCCCTAAGCGAACGCAAACCTCCCGTGATAGCAAGTATGGTAGGTATGTCGTACACACAATTCATATACCAATACTAAGTAAACACACATCTTAGTAATCCCGTAGTTTAATTGTAGCACTATTCTCATTCTAGTACCAATATATACTTTATACACTTTATACGATTTCGGTTTATAATCATACGCGCCATAATCTATTCTCACGTCGTAGTAGACACTCACGTCTCAACCCAAACGGTTCATTGATTTAAATCACTCGTATATAATTTACTCCTCATAATAACCCAAAAGTCCCAAATCTAGCCATATATCATCAAAGGAATGTTAACTCTACCCTCGAACAAGTTTACGGGACTCCCAAAATCAAAACAGGCCAAAAAGGCCTAAACTGTCAACTCGTTAGAAGTCTCGTTCGAACGAGACTGTTCGAACGAGATCAAACTGTCAGCTCGTTAGAAGTCTCGTTCGAACGAGGCTGTTCGAACGAGATCCAGTTCGTTCGAACGAACTGTACCTTCTAACGAGATCTCGTTCGAACGAAGTTCCCTTTCGTTAGAGGCGACTAGTCAATTCGTTAGAAGCTCGTTCGAACGAGTTCGTTCGAACGACCTGGGCAGGGGCTTCTAACGACCTACCAGTTTCGTCCCAGATTTGTCTAAATCTCGTTTTTCACCATTTTTAACACCTCAAGTCTCAACCAAAATTCGTCCAATCAATGTTTTAAGGTATCCAATCATCCTAAAACATACTAAGGTCATATACTAACACCTTTTAAGTAAATAATACATCCTAAACATCATTAGATCGCAAGATTCTACACTTTTCTCCAATTCTTTTCAAGAACACAAACCCTAACATTTTAAATCATGAATTAACCCAATATAAATCCGTTTTAATTTCTTCCAATCACAAATATCATGAGAATAATCCTCTACCTATCATTCTACATGCAATTCTCCTCAAGATTTTCAAGTTCTAAGTTCCAACTACATGGGTTTTCATATTTCACCAAGAACAAACATAAAATTGGAATTATCTAATATGGAAAGAACATTCTCTGAAATTAAATGGAATTAAGTCACTTGCCTCGAGTTTATCTCTGATTTAGATGTTGGTTTGATGGAGCTTTTCTGCAGAATTTCCTTTCTCTCTCTTTCCCCAAGCTTCTTCTCCAATGGTGGCTATGGTGGCTAGGGTTTGCTTTGGAAAGGTATTAGAAAACCTAATTCTAATAACCTACGTAGCTTGTTGGGTTAATATGGGTTGGTTAGTGGCTTAGTGGGTCAATTCCCAATCAGATTAAAACTCCCAATTTTCGTCACTTTTAATTCTCCAAAAATACAAAATTACTAAAATGCCCTTTATGTTGTCGGTATGGCCTAAAGATACCCCGGGACCTAAACTAAACCCCCGGCTAGTGTTTTCTGACTATCTCGACCCTTCCGGACGCGTTGGCGCACTCGAAACGACCATACAGTTAATAGAATTTAAATTCACTTTTATATTCAAAATATTACACCGTGACGCGGCGGTCTCACGCGTCTCAACAAAATTTCGAAAATGCCGTATATAGATCTCACGATAAATTTTTCATAATTCAATATTCATGTAACATCATATGTACTCAAATATAGTCAAATACCAACTCACATCTCGCTAGTATTTTATCCGGATTAATTCCCAATTAATTCACATTTAATTAATTAATCCCAAAAATAATTATAGCCAAAAATACGGGGTATTACATACTTTCCCCCTAATAACTGAATTTCGTCCCGGAATTCGAAACTAGAAAGTACCTGCTAAAAACAACTCTGGATAACGTTCGCGCATCTCATCCTCGCGCTCCCATGTGGACTCCTCGACATTGTGATGTCGCCACTGAACACGTACTAACGGAACTATCTTTGACCACAGCTTCCTCTCGCTTCGGTCCAAAATAGCAATCGGTCCCTCCTCGTAGGAGCTATCTGGATGGAGATCGATGTCCTCCACAGCAATGTGATAATGAGACAAATTATCTCTAAGGTATTTCCTTAGCGAGGAAATATGAAACACATCGTGAATCCGATGTAAATGCTCCGGTAATCCAAGTCTATACGCAACCGGTCCGATCCGCTCAGTAATAGGAAACGGTCCCACATACCTTGGTGCCAATTTCCCTTTCTTCCCGAAACGCATAATCCCCTTCATAGGAGATACTCTGAGCAAAACCTGGTCCTCCACTTGGAACTCTCTGAAAAACCTCTTCGCATCAGCATAACTCTTCTGTCTGTCTTGAGCTACCCGAATGCGACTCCGAATCAACTCAATTCTTGTCGAAGTATCCTGAATCACTTTCGGTCCAAGTAGTTTGTTGTCCCCCACCTCTAACCAACATGCTGGGGAACGATAAGGCCTACCGTACAATGCCTCAAACGGAGCCATGCTAATAGTGAACTGATAGGAGTTGTTGTAAGCAAACTCCACCAGTGGAAGGTACTGCTCCCATCCACCCCCAAAGTCAATAATGCACATGCGCAGCATGTCCTCCAACATCTCATTTGTGCGCTCGGTCTGCCCATCAGTCGGCGGATGATAAGCCGTACTCAATCGCAATTCCGTGCCCATGGCCTCCTGGAAACTCTCCCAAAACCTCGAAACAAATATCTTGTCTCTGTCACACATGATATTTAGGGGCACACCGTGAAGTCTCACAATCTCTGAAATGAAGAGCTGGGCATACTGTCCCGTAGTGTAGTCAGTCCTTACGGGTAAAAAGTGAGCGACCTCGGACAACCTGTCCACAATTACCCAAACGGAGTCGTGACCCCTCTGCGACGTAGGCAACCCCGTGATAAAGTCCATGGATATGCTCTCCCACATCCACACCGGGACCTCCAACGGCTGTAGCAATCCTGCTGGTCTCTGATGGTCCACTTTTACAAGATGACAAGTGGCGCATTTCGAAACAAACTCAGCGATATCTCTCTTCATACCGCTCCACCAATACTGGCATCTCATGTCTTGGTACATTTTGTCCCCTCCGGGATGTACCGCGAACCGTGAGCCGTGCGACTCTGCCATCACCTTGTGTCGCAATTCCTCCCCTTCTGGAACTACCAATCTCCCATTGAAGCGTAATCCCCCGTCTGAGCTGACGGTATAGGACTCGGCTCCCTCTGCTAGTAATCGAACTATCTGCTCCTGACAGAACAAGTCATTAGCCTGTGCCCGTACTACCTTCGTGACAGTCTGCGGTGTAACGGTCATCACAGTCATGAAAGATCGGGTCACTGTATCCTGGTGTCCCAATTCCTTCCACTTTGCCTTCCACACCTCTGCCACCTCATCTGTTGGCCTACGGCTCAACGCGTCTGCCACCACGTTAGCCTTACCCGGGTGATACTGGATATCGAACTGGTAGTCTTTCACAAACTCAAGCCACCTACGCTGCCGCATATTCAACTCTTTCTGCGTGAACAGGTATTGTAGGGACTTGTGGTCCGTGAACAGTTGGAATTTCTCCCCCAAAAGATAGTGTCTCCAAATTCGTAGGGCAAATACCACTGCCGCCAACTCCAAATCATGCGTGGGGTAATTCTTCTCATGAGTCTTAAGCTTACGGGAAGCATAAGCTATGGCCTGTCTTTCCTGCTGCAATACACCTCCAAGTCCTTGCAAAGACGCGTCGGTGTAAACCAAATACTCAACTCCCGGTCTCGACAATGCTAACACAGGTGCTGAGGTCAATTTGTCCTTCAATTCATCGAATGCCAACTGACAGGCATCACTCCAGATGTAGGGTACACCCTTACGAGTCAGATGTGTCAAAGGACCTGCTATCTCCGAGAAACCCCGAATAAACCTCCTGTAGTATCCTGCTAGACCCAAGAAACTACGAATCTCCGTCGGTGTCGTGGGCTGTCCCCACTCCCTCACCGCGGATACTTTCCCCGGATCAACAGATATCCCCCGGTCAGAAATAATGTGTCCCAAAAACTGGACCTCCTTCAACCAAAACCCGCACTTCTCATATTTTGCATACAACTCGTTCTGACGGAGTGTCTGCAAAACTTGCCTCAAATGCTCGGCGTGCTCCTCCTCTGTCTGGGAGTAAACCAGAATATCATCGATGAAGACAATGACAAACTGATCTAGGAAATCCCTGAACACTCTGTTCATCAAGTCCATAAACACTGCTGGAGCGTTGGTCAAACCAAAAGGCATAACCCGAAACTCGTAAGAACCATATCTCGACAAAAACGCAGTCTTCGAGACATCCTCCTCCCTGATACGCAACTGATGGTATCCCGATCTCAAATCAATATTTGAGAAGAAAGAAGCTCCTCTCAACTGGTCGAATAAGTCATCGATTCGAGGCAACAGGTACTTATTCCGTATCGTGACCTTATTCAACTCTTGGTAGTCCACACACAATCTCAGTGAACCGTCCCTCTTCTTCACAAACAAAACTGGAGCGCCCCAAGGTGAGGTACTTCTGCGAATAAAGCCCTGACCTAACAGCTGCTATATCTGATCTCGTAGCTCTCGCATCTCTGCCGGAGCCATACGGTACGGTGCACGTGATATAGGCCTCGTATCTGGCAGTAGGTCTATAACAAAGTCTATCTCTCGACTGGGTGGTAAGCCTGGTATCTCCTGAAACACGTCCGAATACTCCCTGACAACCGGGATCGAATCTAAAGGAATCACAACCTCCTTAGAGGTATCCTCCTCTAGGTAATACAAATGAGCGGTCGAGCCTCCCTCTGGGCGAGGCATCGCCACTATAAACATCTCTTGCCCCGGAATGGCAAAAATAATGCTCTCGCTGAAGCAATCAATCATGTCCCTATATGCTACGAGCCAATCCATACCGATGATCACATCGTGAACATGCATGTCTAACACTAACATGTCTGCAGGCAATACCAAACCACCAATCTCTACCCCCACACCCCGGCATATAAAGAAAATAAGTGACCCACTCCCTAATGGTGAGTCGACACATGTCACTGTGCTCTCTGCCGTAGCTAACAATCCTAAAGCTTTCGCGACGTGTGTAGCTATGAAACAATGTGTAGCACCCGTATCGAATAACACCCGACCCATAGTGCCATGGATAGGAAACGTACCCTCGATCGCGGGCGGTGCCTGTGGAATTGCAGCCTGGTGAACGTTGTAGACACGTCCATACTGTAGCTGCCCCTGCTGAGCTGGGACTGCCGGAATGGGTGGCAATGCTGCCATCTGCGGCGGTGCGGGAAGTGCGGCGGGAAAAATAGGCCTCTGTGGCTCCTGGCGAGCACCCTGCTGCTGCTGCTGTGGGGCCCTGCCCCTATCAGGACAATCCTGTCATTTATGGCCAGTCTTGCCACAAACAAAACACTTCCCTGGGAAGTTCCCTCCTCTCTGTCCATGCTGTCCCCGGCCCTGGTGGCCGTTACCGTTCCTCCATTGGCCTTGCTGGCCCTGGTGAAACTGCTGCCCATTCTGCCCCTGTTGGCCTTGATGGCCGTTTGGACCCTGATGGCCTTGACGGAAACCTCCATGTCCTTGTCTGTAGTTCCCTGATCGGAACCTCTTCTGATCCCCCTGCTGCGAACCCTGCTCACCCTGTCTCTGCCCCTGAACAGATTGTGCCCCACTGGCACCATGTCCTCCAGTCCTGCCCTGATGGCTAGACTCTCCCGACCTCTTGCCCTCAGCCATATGAAAGCGGTGGTCCTGGCAGTGTAACAAAGCAGCGTTAACCACATCAGAATACGTGGCCAACGAAAGGTTCCCTAACAGATGCTGACGGATCCTCCAATTCAACCCGTCGGTGAACTTCTCAATCTTCTTCTTCTCTGTTGGTATCTCATCTGGAATGATATTCAATAGATTCGTGAACTCGGCCTCATACTCGGCCACGGTCTTACCCTCCTGCTTCAGACTCATCAGTTTCCTCCTCATTTCCGTATGAACAGCTGACGGAAAGTACTTGCGATCAAACCGCACCCAGAAGTCCTGAATAGTGAGAGTATCCCTCTCCTCCATGGTGGTAATAGATTCCCACCACTGCAGTGCAGATCCAACTAACTTGAAAGTAGCTAGCACCTGCTTCTGGACGCCCATGCACTCATACATCCTCAAGTGCCTTTGCATATCCTTCCTCCACTGGCTCGAGACTACCACATCTGAGCAACCTGCAAACTCTGGCGGATGCGCTTTCTGAAAAGCGTCACGTACACGTTCCCAAGCAGACGGGAATGCATTTGCCTGTACTGGCGCGGCAACCGGCGCCTGAGGTGGTGCCTGCTGAACAACGGCAATTGCGGCATTTACCGCTTGGGCTACTATAGCTGCAACCTCAGCGGCGTTCATCATGCCCTGAACTGGAGCGGGCTGGGGTTCGGGCGTTGCATCCCTGAGAACTCGTCGTGCACGTCGTGGAGGCATCTGAAATAAGAACAAAGTTTATAAGTTCACTATTTATAAACTTAATATAGCTGAAGAACGAAGCATACACAAAAAGAGTGCAACAATCCTAAAATATAGGGCTCTATATCAAAGAAACTTAGCGGAAACATAATAAGCCGTCAGATCCTAAAGGACACTAGAACCTGATGCTCTGATACCACCTGTGACACCCCGACTAATTAAATACCGGTTAGCTACTCCTTTATTAAATTAATTCAAAATGCCAAGTTGGTCCAGTTAATAACATCACTGTCGAAAACGTTTTAATGATTACTAACCACCTAGTATTTAAAAAGTAAGTGCCAAATTTTATTTAAAGTCTGATTAACATGCAACAAGTGTAATAAAGAATAATAACACCATTCACCATACTGAAGTAAAAAGAATAACCATCACATAATGTAAATAAAGTCTGGAGGAAAACTCCTCACTACAAATCCCACAACTGAAATAAATAAACCGAATACTAAAACAATACATGCCAAAGTCTGAAAACTGTAATGGAAATGTAACTCTAATAGAAATGGGCAACATGCCCTACAACTGATGGATAAAGAATCTGGAATCCAAGTGAAAGAAGCGTCTACAAGCAAATCCCTGTAGCTTCCACAAACAGCTACAGCTCGTTACCAGAATGAGTATCCTATGCATGGTGTCCTTGTGGCCGGGCACCTAAAATGGTTTTACAAGAAAAATAGATTTGAAAGCAAACGGGTCAGAGCCCGAATGTGGAGATATTTTAAAAAACCTGCAAGTGCTTTAAAAACATTTAAAACATTAAATGCAAAGTACATGTTAGGACGTGCACTCACATGATATTCTCACCTCTCGTCTAACTGTGCACTCCTAACGTAAGTACCCATTTACAACGACACAACCCACTAGCTAAGTGACATCATATCTAGCTAGACTATCGTAGGTCCTACCCTTATCGGTTCTATTAACATTATAACGCTCGTAATTAAATAGGGATTTAACGTAAACTCAGATGCTCAATATGCAATATATTTCACTATCAGCTAACTCGTTATGTTTCTCGAAACAATACCGTAATTATATTCACAACATTAACATGAAGGTTCCCATTAATTAAGTGTATATTATTCACAACATAAATATACAATACAAGCACCCCGAGAACTAAGCTGTGGTGCACACATACTCTGCTATCCATCCCGGTACATCACGTACATAAGGATTACATATTCCGAATCTCTCAGGAATAGTTCACAGATAACAACATCACAAATAATGGAGGCGAACACAGTCACATCACACGGGTCACGCACATACCTACGCTCCCACGATCAGCGGACTTATTAACATCCCAATAAGTCTTTCTCTGACCTATGTTCATCAAGGTAACCCGTCTAAATCCGGGCAACACAAGGATTAGAGGGCCCTAAGCGAACGCAAACCTCCCATGATAGCAAGTATGGTAGGTATGTCGTACACACAATTCATATACCAATACTAAGTAAACACACGTCTTAGTAATCCCGTAGTTTAATTGTAGCACTATTCTCATTCTAGTACCAATATATACTTTATACACTTTATACGATTTCGGTTTATAATCATACGCGCCATAATCTATTCTCACGTCGTAGTAGACACTCACGTCTCAACCCAAACGGTTCATTGATTTAAATCACTCGTATATAGTTTACTCCTCATAATAACCCAAAAGTCCCAAATCTAGCCATATATCATCAAAGTAATGTTAACTCTACCCTCGAACAAGTTTACGGGACTCCCAAAATCAAAACAGGCCAAAAAGGCCTAAACTGTCAACTCGTTAGAAGTCTCGTTCGAACGAGACTGTTCGAACGAGATCAAACTGTCAGCTCGTTAGAAGTCTCGTTCGAACGAGGCTGTTCGAACGAGATCCAGTTCGTTCGAACGAACTGTACCTTCTAACGAGATCTCGTTCGAACGAAGTTCCCTTTCGTTAGAGGCGACTAGTCAATTCGTTAGAAGCTCGTTCGAACGAGTTCGTTCGAACGACCTGGGCAGGGGCTTCTAACGACCTACCAGTTTCGTCCCAGATTTGTCTAAATCTCGTTTTTCACCATTTTTAACACCTCAAGTCTCAACCAAAATTCGTCCAATCAATGTTTTAAGGTCTCCAATCATCCTAAAACATACTAAGGTCATATACTAACACCTTTTAAGTAAATAATACATCCTAAACATCATTAGATCGCAAGATTCTACACTTTTCTCCAATTCTTTTCAAGAACACAAACCCTAACATTTTAAATCATGAATTAACCCAATATAAATCCGTTTTAATTTCTTCCAATCACAAATATCATGAGAATAATCCTCTACCTATCATTCTACATGCAATTCTCCTCAAGATTTTCAAGTTCTAAGTTCCAACTACATGGGTTTTCATATTTCACCAAGAACAAACATAAAATTGGAATTATCTAACATGGAAAGAACATTCTCTGAAATTAAATGGAATTAAGTCACTTGCCTCGAGTTTATCTCTGATTTAGATGTTGGTTTGATGGAGCTTTTCTGCAGAATTTCCTTTCTCTCTCTTTCCCCAAGCATCTTCTCCAATGGTGGCTAGGGTTTGCTTTGGAAAGGTATTAGAAAACCTAATTCTAATAACCTACGTAGCTTGTTGGGTTAATATGGGTTGGTTAGTGGCTTAGTGGGTCAATTCCCAATCAGATTAAAACTCCCAATTTTCGTCACTTTTAATTCTCTAAAAATACAAAATTACTAAAATGCCCTTTATGTTGCCGGTATGGCCTAAAGATACCCCGGGACCCAAACTAAACCCCCGGCTAGTGTTTTCTGACTATCTCGACCCTTCCGGACGCGTTGGCGCACTCGAAACGACCATACGATTAATAGAATTTAAATTTACTTTTATAATCAAAATATTACACCGTGACGCGGCGGTCTCACGCGTCTCAACAAAATTTCAAAAATGCCGTATATAGATCTCACGATAAATTTTTCATAATTCAATATTCATGTAACATCATATGTACTCAAATATAGTCAAATACCAACTCACATCTCGCTAGTATTTTATCCGGATTAATTCCCAATTAATTCACATTTAATTAATTAATCCAAAAAATAATTATAGCCAAAAATACGGGGTATTACAACGGCGTAGGGGATTCCCTGCGCTGAGAAGAATCCTTCTTCTCATAAATACCATGTGGTATTTGGTCATGGGTAAACGTACCATGAACATTCATATCATCTTGATATGAAAGGTTTCTAGGGTTATCTTCACAGACAGAGTGTCGTGAAGTGGATGGAGGGTAGGTAACAAAAGGGGTTCTAGAAGAGTAACTCCTAGAGGATTGACACCTATTAAATTTTCTAAAATTTAGAAAAACATCTCCATATTTCTCCTCAATGATGTCTTCAACATCATGACTCTGACGAGGTTGAGGAGGAACAACATTTTTTATAGCCTAAGTCTCTGGGAAGTCAATTTCGTCCCAACTTATAGTTCTAGGTGTGTGAACATTAGAATCTATAAGATGTGTATCAATTAACACAGTTTTACCAAAAGGACTTAATTGCTTAATATTGGGAGCCATAGTATTCATTACCTTGTAATAAATCCTATAAATAATCCCAACAGTTTCCGATCCCGGAAGAAAGTTATAACCTTTGGTTTGGACCCTAAGACTCAAACACTTACAAAGGTGCATATCAGTTAAAGACAAAGTTATATTTGGAAACACATCAAAATAAACTGGTCCATTACATAAACTTGGTTCAATGGCTCCCATCAAAGATTGTCTAAAATTAGTACACCTACCATCACGAAGTGTAGCTTGAAGACATGCATTCATACCAGAAAGGGTCAGAGGTTTAAAAGCAATTTGGATTAAACCAACATGAATAAAGTGATAATATTTATCCTTTATATGATCTTTAAGATCATATGATTTAAAGATCTCGATACTCTTATCTTGCTCGTCCAGACTAAGGGTTTGTTCCATAGTCTTAATAGCGTATTTGCTACGAAAGTTATACCAGTTAGTGTTATAAATAACTTTCGGATGGACCTTTGGAATAGTCCACCTGTTCAGATCCTTCTGAACATCAAACTCGATTAAAGAAGAGTTCTTCGCGGACTCTTGTGTTGTGTGTGTATCAATGGTGTGTGAATCCATTATACAGATGTTAATATTTAGAATAGCAATAACCCTATGATCTGGAATAGGAAAATATTATAAAATAAAAATTTTAATTTAAATAAAACAATATGCAGATCAAAATTCTAAATCTAAATGAAATTAGTATTTAAATCTAAATTCGCCATTTAAATGAATATAATAAGCCGAATTAGAAATCACTTTTGATACCCAGTGGTCAACGATTTACTTTGGGAATAATCCTAACGCCTCCCCGGCTAAACGGCAACCCGGTTACGCGACAAGTTACCAGTATATCACAACCAGATTTCTATTTCTCCTGATTATTATCATTTAAATTAGGTTTTCAATATGAATAGTAATCATTTAAATTAGGATTTTAATGTGAATAGTGATTATTTAAATTAGTATATTGATGTGAATAGTAAATTACTATTCACACCGGTGAATAGGAATCTTACTCATGCCAGAGCAGAGTAACATTACTATTAGGACGACATATCTCAGATCATCTGTATTACTACCTAAATACTAACACACAAATTAGCCAATCATGGCTCTGATACCAACAAGGAGAGGGTTCTACCATTGGTCAGATTAGGAGTAGTCTGAGTAACTATATGAATTTGGTTGATGACTCTCCCCCACCTGCAGAAAAAATGTCTCCCGCAGTCAACCCCATTGTTAGCCTTAGAGATGCCATGAAGAAGCATTTTCCAGAAGCAACGGAGCAAGAGCTGCTGCAGAAAGTTATGGATTATACCCATAACCAATTCAAATCTGCCTTTGGAGAAAGAATCTCTCCCAGTGTTCCAGCTAAACCCAGTTTTAGCTCCGACACCCTCAATAGGAACCCTATTCCTCTTCCCTCAGATGATGATGATGATGATGATATATCCATGACTTCTGTTTCAAAAGATAATCCTTTCTTTTGCCTAGCCGGAGAATCCCAGAATCCACTCCACTCTCTAAGGCTGACAATGGGGTTGACTGCAGGAGACATTTTTTCTGCAGGTGGGGGAGAGTCATCAACCAAATTCATGTAGTTACTCCTAACTGTTGGGATTATTTATAGGATTTATTACAAGGTAATGAATACTATGGCTCCCAATATTAAGCAATTAAGTCCTTTTGGTAAAACTGTGTTAATTGATACACATCTTATAGATTCTAATGTTCACACACCTAGAACTATAAGTTGGGACGAAATTGACTTACCAGAGACTTGGGACTCAAAAAATATTAAGCTTGTGTTCTTGGGTTATCAAAAAGATTCACAAAGGTTTGGAAATTATGTGAATCAAAACATGAGTCTTGGGACTCAAAAAATATGAAGACTAGAGTAATTGGGACTCTAAAAAACGTCTTCCAAAGTCTTGCTAAACAACTTCCCCGAAGTTAATATTTATAGGGAAACAAATGAAGAGTTCGACGTTTTTGAAACTCTGAAATTCTATCCAGCGTACAGGGACCTCGAACCGGTTCGGGTACCCTGCAAACCGGTTCGCCCCCGAATCGGTTCGGCCCCTCGGTTTGGGGACAATCGCTGGTCAAAGAGCTTTAAACACTTAGAAAAAATTCCAAGTATTTTTCTTGGACTTATCTCCATTTTCAATGGGCCATAACTTGTTCACCGTAGCTCGGATTGTTGTGCCATTTCTTCCAGTATCTTTGTTGCGGTAAGTTCTTCAACTTTTCAGTTGATCGGTCCTCCGGACGGTGATAGTAAAATTACCAAATAGCCCTTGAACTTCCTTATCGAGCCATGTTTCACTGTTTTGACTTCTCTTGCGTACCACTTGCATTACGAGCCTAAAATCATGGAACGTGAAGTCGTCGAGGCAGATGAGGGACACATGATGGAGATAATGAATACTTGATTCCCGAAATTCGGATTGAGGCCGTCGTGTGAGATCGTGTAGAGACGTGTCAAATGTAGCGGCGTACGACATATACACATGAAACATTTCGAACATGATAAAAATGTCCTTACAAATCTCCCCTATGTCTATGCCGGTACATACATAAAAAATCCAAATTATCAAATAACAACATTGCCTATACAAATCTACCCTCACATGAACCCAAAACTGGAAAAGCTACAAATGAGTAGTCTCCATCGTTTGTTTTTCAAATCTTCAGGAATCTCAAATCTTTTCTCATCAGGGTGTGCAATTCAGTGATCATCAATGTAGTACCTGCACACACGAGATAAAGAAAAAATACCAAGTAAACATAGATACCAATAAATGATAAGCATAAGTTAAATCTCAAAAACTCCCCAAAAATGCAAACTCCCCCAAAATAAGATAATTCTTTCTCCCCCTTTTTATGATGTCCCCAAATAGACAAATAAGAAGAATGAATCAAACAAGCAAAATCAGGGTGGCACGGTATTAAAAAACAAAGGATCAATTAAATGGCAAACGTGCTCTTGCAAGGAGATACTCAAACAAATCTTCACAAACTATTTTTGATTTTTCAAATTTTTCACACAAAAATAAGATACCATTTGAAAAAAAAATATGTAAAAAAAAAACCATGGATTTAAACTCGAACAACCAAGTCAGGGAAATGGAATGTATCGGTGTGAACACATTCAATTGGTAAATCAACTCAATCAATCATATGTGCACGATGCATATGTGTACCCCAAACGAATGGGCATCAAAAGTATCCTTAGGTGAAAGATTTGTTGAATTTAGATGACATCGTCTTATGCAAATCAACAAATCAAAGTCAACATGATTTCCACACCAATAACGTCCAAAACTATATAGTGCATTTTCAAGAAATTCAAGGACGTGCAAACTCGTTATAAAATCTCCAACCAAACACCCACATATATATTTTCTTTTAGAGGTAATCTAAATTCTCAAACTTTGGAGAATTGGTGCAAAAACCTAAATGGCCCATATTTGACATATATTTCTTTTTATTGCCTTTAATTTTTTTCGGACTCTTTTAACCTCTTTGGACCCCAGATAATAAAATTCCTCCATTTTTTAGGTCCCTTTTAACGGTGGCTTAGAATCGCAAAGGCAAAATGAACCTTTCGCAGCCCTTCCCCGTTTTCAAACAAAGCACACAAACTCACAAAACGGTTCTTATATGCACAATTTCCTTATCAAAATTTATCGCGCTTAGTTCGTTTTAAGGACATGATTGAATTGAAAACACCCAACCAACATGTGATAAGACAAGCACAATAATCGGACAAATTTGTGTATGTGTGCATTAAAGGATATTATGAGTCAAACATGTAGGAAGTAACACTTAATTACATCTTAATGACTCCAATCATTATAAAGCACAAGGATGAATTGACCTATTGTCTCAAAACACTATCAAATAGTCACATGAAAATAATGGAATGATGTTGTGACATGGTCATCCTAAGTGTCTATCCATAAATGGTGCAAAACAAAATACAAAAATCTTTTTTGATTTTCTCAAAATTTTAGCAAAAATAAAATCTTTTGGTATTTTTTTTAATTATAAACAAATATGCAAAAGATACACACTAGCAATAGGCATATAATATCATCATGAAAAGCATCCTATGCTAGTAAACAAGTCAAACCTCAATCATTAGGTGTAGAGGGGTTTTCCAAAGGTGGTGACAACTTATGAAAAACCTCCATAAATTCTTGTGAAGTTTTGACCAAAAACTTAACTTGCTCACCTAAATGTGCAAACTCTCTCATGTAGTGTCCGGGAGCATGTAAAGTATCATGTGTGGGTGCATGTGTGCCAGAAACACGTGTAGAAGCAAAACGTGATACATACCCCAACTTAAAGCAAAGTTCCCTAAGGTGTCCTCTCCTCTTGTAATGTGAGCAAACATAAAAAGGCCAAGGAACACCTCTCTCAAAAACTCTAGGACGCACTCTCTTAATAGGAATGGGACGCCTAGGTGGGTTAGGGTGAGACTCACGTGAATCAAACACTAAAGTGGGAACCGGCTCGGGTGCTAATTGGGAAGTAGAAGCACCGTCATGACTTATTCCTAACTTCTCACCTTTACCCTTATGAACCACCTTTTCAACCTTCTTAGGTGCGTTCACAAAATTGACTTTGACCTCCCTGGCACGTTCAAGATCACTCTCGAGTTGGGATTCACGTGTCGTCAGACTAGACAATGTGTTGGTCAAATCACACTTCTCCTTTCTCAAAACCTCCTTTTCTTTCTCCAAATCTAAAACCCGACGACCTAAATCCCTATTATACTTCTTTGTTTTCAAGGTCTCGGTGTACAAATCTCTAAACGATTTTTGGAGCTCACTTTCATCTCCACTCTCCTCCTCGCTTTCTACCTCACTAGATGAACACAAATCACTGTCATCGCTCTCGTGTGCACTCTCGTGAGACAAAGTGGGTATGCTCACACGACTAGAAAAAGCGACAAACTTCTCACCACTAGTCTCATTACCCTCACCATCACTACTATCACTAAGTGTGTCGGGCATGGCTACTTTCTTTCCTTTCTTTCTAAGCCACGTAGGACACTCAAACGACTTATGCCCCTTACCCCCACATTTAAAACAAGTCACATTCTCAAAATCTTCCTCACACTCCTCATCGGAGTCATTCTCTTCTTTTCTTGCATCGCTTTCTTTGGCCTTTTCTTTCTTTTTATTTTTCTCAAAAAATCTATTTTTGTTGGAAAAATTATTTTTCTTCATGTTGAGAAACTTTTTAAAATTCTTTGCAAACAAGGCCATATCATTAAAATCAAAGTCTCCCTCAGAATCGGACTCATAAACTTTTTCATTCTTTTTCTTACAATGAGTCTTTAAAGCAATGCCATTATCCTTAGCCTTAATGGTTTTGGGAAACATGTCAATCTCATAGGTTTAAAGATCTCCTACAAGTTCTTCCAACTTAAGGGATTTCAAATTTCCCAAAGAGTTCAAAACAGTGACTTTAGGAATAAAACGCTTTGGGAGAGATCTCAAAATCTTTTTAACGACACGCGTGTTATCAATCACCTCACCCAAATTAAAACATGTGTTAACAATGTCCGACAAACGTGCATAAAAATCATCAAAGCATTCGGACTCAGACATGCTGATAGTCTCAAATTGGGTAGCCAAATTTTGTAATTTTGATTCTTTAACCGCGTTCGTACCCTCATGTGTCAATTTCAAAACATCCCAAGCCTCTTTAGACGTGGTGCACGCCATAATTCGGCGAAACTCATCAGGAGTGACAGCTCCAGAAATAGCACTCAGACCACGGGAATTAAAATTGCACAATTTATAATCATCTTCAGTCCAGGCTGACACGGGTTTTAGAGAGGTGACATTATTAACTGAGACCATGGGAGGAGTCCAACCATTTTCGCAAAGCAACCAAATACGCTCATCAATAGATTTTAAAATCAATTTTATACGAGCTTTCCAGTAGACATAATTAGACCCGTTAAAAATAGGCATCTGATTATATAAGTGCTCCATAGGGAAAAATGCGAATTTTCACAAAACTGATTTTTCAAAAAAATCAATATCACACAAATTTTGCGAAAATGGGAATATGCAATAAATTAGCGTAACCTGCTCTGATACCAATTTGAAAAGCCGAAAAGGTTCATTGTGTGATATCGATTTAAAATAATTCACAAGTTTCCAAGTAACCCTTATTTAATCAGAGTCTACTTTTAAACTAAATAAATTCATCCCCTAGACATGCATCTAAATCAACCCATCAAATATAAAGCATGCGGCACAGTAAATATGCTGAGACACAGATTTCAGGAAAAAAACCCTTTCGGGTAAAACCTTTATTTCACTATGAATATACAAATCGCAACTTTCAATTACATAGAGAAATCTGCAATGGATCAACGCGCAGCCAACCCACAAAGACACGTAGTCTTCAACTCAGCAAGAGAATACACGCAGCACCCTCCAAGGATTCGCAGCCCCAATAACAAAGGAAGAATCGCAGCACTCCTCAATGACATGCAATAATATCACTTTGTAGAGACTCCCTTAGCAGTGACACGCAACCCTCGGTTGCAAATATCTCTCCACAAAGGTTTGAATAAACACAAGGTTGTGTTCTTGGGTTACCAAAAAGATTCACAAAGGTGTGGCAATTGTGTGAATCAAAACATGAGTTTTGGGACTCAAAAAATATGAAGACTAGAGTAATTGGGACTCTCAAAAACGTCTTCTAAAGTCTTGTTAAACAGCTCCCCCGAAGTTAGTATTTATAGGGAAACAAATGAAGAGTTCCACGGTTTTAAAATTCTGAAATTCTATCCAGCGTACAGGGACCTCGAACCGGTTTGGGTACCCTTCAAACCGGTTCGCCCCCAAATCGGTTCGGCCCCTCGGTTCGGGGACAATCGCTGGTGAAAGAGCTTTAAACACTTAGAAAAAATTCCAAGTATTTTTCATGGACTTATCTCCTTTTTCAATGGGCCATAACTTGTTCACCGTAGCTCGGATTGTTGTGTCGTTTCTTCCAGTATCTTTGTTGCGGTAAGATCTTCAACTTTTTAGTTGACCGGTCCTCCGGACGATGACAGTAAAATTACTAAATTTCCCTTGAACTTCCTTATCGAGCCTTAATTCACTGTTTTGACTTCTCTTGCGTACCACTTGCATTACGAGCCTAAAATCATGGAACGTGAAGTCGTTGAGGCAGATGACGGACACATGATGGAGATAATGAATACTTGATTACCGAAATTCAAATTGAGGCCGTCGTGTGAGATCGTGTAGAGACGTGCCAAATGTAGCGGCGTACGACATATACACATGAAACATTTCGGACATGATAAAAATGTCCTTACATTTAAAAATAATTATTTTAATCTCAAAATAATTTACCAAATTTCAGAATTAATTTATGTGCAATTTTATATGATTAAAAAATAACTTTAAGCAAACACAAGTAAATAAGTAAATAAAATGCGAAAAGTAAATGACAACGAAATTTAAAGTGGTTCAGTCAAATTTCGACCTACATCTACGCGCCTAGAGCCCCTGTCCCCTTTGCACTTCATTACTGTGATCCACTTGCGGGTAGGATCAGAGCACCTCGTACATACGAGTAGTTAAAACTGAGCTACTTGTACAACCGTTCCCGTGGTCCAATTGCGGGTAGGAACCAATCACCATTACAATCGAAGCTTCAAAATAAATCTAATTTTGTAGTAAAATGCTTGAATAGTAAAACTCGTTAAAATAAAAGTTATACTCTGAGTTTCTTCTTCAATGAGACATCAATAAATGAATCTGATTTTTGGCTCTAGTCTTCTCTTTAATGTGTATGAGAAGAATGTACAATTAATTGTTCTTCTAAATGTTGTAACTGAATAATAAATTCAAATGCTCTTCATTAATTTCTCTAGTCTCTTGGTCTTCAATGCAACACTTGAATGCTTAAATGATGGTTGAATGGAGACTAAAAAATAGGGATGTTAGATACAGTTCTTGATAGCATTAAATGCTCTTGGTGTGTTGAGAATAAGATGGCTGATATTGATCTTCAAATCTCATTTGGTCTTCTCAATAAAAGTATAGTTGTTGAGACATGAAAATGGAATGTATATCTTCTGATTCATTTTTGGATGAAGATTGGCTTCCAAAAATATTATGTTGACATCTGAAAGATGGGAGTAGTAGCATAAGAGAGAAGGAGAGTAAAGTGATACAAACAATGTCAAAATGAAATATGTGAAGGCAAGCGTCTGTAACCAACTGCTCAATGCAGTAAAAAAATTATGACGATGAATATAAGGAAGTATTGTTACACATATCTTCCCTAAGAAATATTACGTTTTTAAAGTATTTTAACAAAATCCATTACAGTACAAGATAGAACAGAGGCGCCCGAATCTATAAATATTTAAGACAAAGAAAATTCTTTTACCAACTCAACCAACAAGGTAGATAAAGGAAGTTTATTTAAACTACAAGAGTGATCATAATCATCTTTCGAGGCTTCTGATATAAATATGAGCATTACAAAATATTGTGACTGACGAACGTAGTTTTCAAGAATTTTAAAATTCATTAAGTACATTTAAGATGGATGGACAAGACGATACAAGAACTGATATCATATATAATAATAATAATAATAATAATAATAATAATAATAATAATAATAATAATAATAATAATAATGCTACTACTACTACCACTACCACTACCACTACCACTACCACTACCACTACCACTACCACTACCACTACCACTACTACTACTACTACTACTACTACTACTACTACTACTACTACTACAACTACCACCTGCTACTTCTACTGCTACTGCTACTGCTACTGCTACTACTACTACTACTACTACTACTACTACTACTACTACTACTACTACTACTACTAATAATAATAATGGTCAGCATTTATATAATGTGCGGGATCCTAGGTAAATGACTTGAAATGACCTAATAGTTATTTTAACATAACATGTTTTAAAGGCAGTACAAAGAATTGTGGGGTCCTATATTAAAATCACAACATTTACATATTTTTTCCAAGGAGATGAAACGTTTTTTTACCACAATTCAATCAAAAGAGGCAACGCGCTGGCCGAGGAAAATTAAACAGTGGTATAGACTTTATAGAGTTTTATAAAGGAAATGACATCTCATATAGATGTAAGACAAATATTAAAAGTCAGGTGTAATATATAAAACAAATTATATATAATAAGGTATATACATAAGGACAAAGCAATCAGGCAGTATAAGGCAGGTATAAAAGACATATGTAAATATAATATAATAAAAGGATTCTTAATAAGCGTGTGACTCCATTATACTATACAAGGCTTTAAGGACTATGATGTAGCATATCCCATTTTAAAGTTAAAAGAACATAAAAAAAAATTCATTAAGCATATTTGGATGGGAATTTGTACAAAGTCATAATATCACAACAGTCTTACATATATACAATATAGTATAACGAAATATTATATAAAACATAAATAATTTATACATATATATATAAAAATATTTTAAAAAATTGTATAACTAATAATAGTAAATAAAACATAATTTTATATATTAAGAAATATTATATAATCACTCAATAAAAGTTTATTTGGAATCATAAAAATCAATATACATGCCACTGGGGTATGGGGTTATATTTACAAGGTAAAGAAAAAAGATTGAGTCGTATAGGACTCCTTGACCTTAGATAACTATTTGGACTGATCGGGCGTATTTAATTATGAGATTTTCGTTGGTCGGCGTTACCAGTCTTTACCTTTTCATTTGAGATCATTTATAGGATCATAGAACACGTGTCCTCTCCTTATATATAATCGAATTATCCCTCACAATTTCTTCCAAACCTTTCAGTTAGTTGAGGGTGCAGAGGTTTGCTCACTCCTCTTGTAGGATCCAAGTCGAGATTGTTGATAATGCTTGATCGTCCTTAGATTCCATAGTCAAAGGATGAAGTTGGTACTTGTGTTTGAATTATTTAAAATAATTCACGAGGGGCATTCCAGTAACATACCCCCAACATTTAAAAGGGTACACTGGTAATTAAGACATCGTTAACTCAAAAGGCAGTTATGTGATTAAGCCGTCATTTAGGGGCTTGCCCATTAATCATGAGTTTTGTCTTGAAAATTATTCCAGCCCACAAACGCCCTTACTACCATTAGTTCGCTTCATTTTCCATCACTTTTATTTGCCTTCAAATGTAGTAGAGTTCATTTGTGTCTCCATAACTAGTAAGTTATTCTCTTCCTCTTATGCTCTTCATTTCTTGTAATTTTATTCAAAAAAGTCTTTTTTTTCTCCTCTACTTGTAAAAATGATTTACATCATCAACGAAGATACCATTAAGGCTTTTAGAAGTCATTACATCCCTGATTAGGTGATGGTGGAGTTGTGGGAAAGTTCCTTAAATATTATGACTTTGATGGGGGCATTAGTGGTTCTCTTAATTCGTGGCTAAGGCTAAAATTACCTTCCTTCCCAACCAATTATTTCCCGAGTTATGTCAATTTTTTGAAGTTATTCCTGCCTATTATTCTCCCAATACTTGAATAATTATTGATGGCATCAACTGTAATACCCCGTATTTTTATGCTATATTAATTTGGGAATTTATTAAATTTGATGTGACGGTTTATTTAATAAAAATTCGGAAATTAATTATGTAATAATTATTAACGTGACGAGAGTTAGTAATTATGGGAAACTTGTTGAATATTACTAATGAGCATAGTAATATATTATATTGGTTATATTGAATGTCATAAGTGAATTAAATGACTATTTCGGAAATTTAAGTCGGGACGTGCCCGTGTCACGTCAGGACTAATTTTGTTAAATAAAAAGTAAATATTTTATAAGTTGTTCGTATGGTCGTTTTGAGTGCGCCAACGCGTCCGGAAGGGTCGAGATAGTCAGAAAAGTGTACCCGATGATTTAGTTTGGGCCTCGGGGCGTTTTTAGGCCTAATTGGTGCCCCGGGAGGGCATTTTAGTCATTTTACATAAGTGGATAATTAAACCCAAGAATTTCAGCCAACCTATATCAGCCATTAGGTCAGCCTTTTAGGGTTAGAACATTCACAAATCAAGTGACGGCCATTGGAGAAGAGAGGAGAGAGCTCCAAGGCAATCCAAGGCCAAAAAGCCACCGGTTTGCACCGCCACCAGCACCACCGCGTAGATCACGAGTCGAGGAACGCAGCCATACCAAAATCAGCCGTGAATCTGCATACCAAAATCCCATGCAAGTATTTAAACTTGCTATTTTCGTTGATGTAATCTTCATGTTAGCTTAGGAATGAATTGTGATAGAAACTATGGAAGAAAACCCCATTTTTTATAAGAGAACCCATGTAGTATTGATGTATATGTTAATTCTGGAAACCCTTGCCATGTAGAGGTAATAATCCACGAAATTTGGTGATCATAATGAATAAATATTGGAGAAAGATTCATTAGAAATCTGTTTAAGAAAATTCTAGGGTTCTTGATAATTGGACATGATTTTAGGTTGAAAATCCATGTTTAATGATAGTTATACACATGCTTTACGTTATAAACACCTGGTATAATGTTATGATGATGATAGTAGGATTTTTGGGACGATTAGAATGGAAAAACATAGTTTTGGATGAAGAAGTTTGATGAATCCCGTAACTGCATTTTGCAGAATTTTGCCCTGACCTGCTTGATCGATCGATCGAGCCTAGAGCATCGATCGATCGAAGGTTCGATCGATTGAGCCCCAAGCTTCGATCGATCGACCCCTCCTGGCAGACTCCTATTTCCCTTGTTTAATTAGTTAAATTAAGTTTATCGTGAAATAATTTTTGGGCATTCTAAATAAAATGATTTGGGAGACATTGAGGACCAGTAGGGTATATGAAATAATGTTGGAATCTTTAATATTCAACGAGAATGAGATTTATAGGATATTTACTTTAGGTTGTTAGATTTATGAATTTAAAGGGTGAGGTGCGTAAGAGAGTTACGTTGGAATCTAATAAAGCCACTTACTGAATTTCAGATTTGTGAGGATATAGCCACGAGTGTTAAGTAATAAGTGAGAAAACCCTTCGAGTTAAGGTTAGGAATGAAACCTTATACGTAATTCTATAAATGTGAAATTAAGGATAAATGGTATAATTACGGGTGATGAGAAGAACCTATATAAATTTGATAAAGTGGTATATTTATATGATTGTGTGTACATATATTATATGCATGTGAAAAATCATACCCACGCTACTTGCTATCCCTGAGGTTTCCGCGCTGGGACAAGTCTTATCTCGATGGGACCTTTATGGGGGATATTGACTTGTACCCTAGAAGATAGATATCCTTGGTACAGGCTATCGATGTGATAGTTCAGACGGTCCTAAGAGACGCCGGTATGTGCCATCCTCTTAGAGACTTGGAATCTATGCTTCGCCTCAATATTGTTTGTGTATTTATGTTAATACAATTCAAGAGTGATTCGGAATGTATTCCCCTTAATATGAGTGATATGGGGCTTTGGATAGTAGAGTATGCACGCACCATAGTTTTATTCGGGGTGCTGTTATATATATATATATATTATACGAGTAGTTAATATATATATGAGATTATGAAATTTGAGACTGACTACTGTGATTTGATAAGTAGGACATGGTTTTTGACTCATATTATAAATACTTGTTTTGAGAAAGTATAAAATGTCACGGGTACTTTATAAATTTTTACGAAGTTAAAAATAGAGAACTTTGGCTACAAATTGGAACATCTTCTTAAATTGAAATCGTGTATTGTAAATCTTTTGAGTAATCTAAGTTAAGTTAAATCTTTTAGAAAGACTAGTATGATAAATGTTAAAACAAACCGTTGGGAAGGTTAGTGCGATAGGTGTGCACATTAGAAGAGAGGTGAGTATTTTCTCAAGAGAGGGACGTACTAATATGTTGTTGCATTGGCCTGTATCAATTTAAATACTTGCTAAACGTATTTTAAATCAAACACACTTTCGGTCTCTGACCCGTTTCTTTTTCTCTCTCTCTCTTGTATATATATGTATATTTTCAGGTGCCCAGCCACAGGAGCGTCTTGCTTAGGATCCCTTTAGAAGAACGAGCTGCAGCTTAGGTGGGAGTTGCAGGTCACTTGAGTAGACGGCTTCCATTATTGACTCCACTCCTAGTACTCTCAATTATTGGGCACGTGTCGCCCCTTTTCATCATTTCATTTGTTGTTGGGACATTTATATTTCAGTTATTTCCGGTATTGTTCTATGGGATTTATTCAGGATGGAATTGTGATTTTAGTTTCATATGTTGACATTCGATTGACGAATGTATTATGTTATTTGGCTTTTTGTGGTGTGATTCTTAATTGTAGAATTATTGTTTTTAAATAAATAAATCTTTTTCTTTAATTAAAATTTGGAAAGTTTGTATGAAAAATGTTTTTGACACTTAGCTTAATTATTTAGGGTGTTAAATTAGAAAAATTATTTTATCGACAGTGATGCTGAGAATGAACCAACTGTTAACCTTGATTTAATTTAATAAAGGAGTGATCGCCCGGTATTTAATTAGGCGGGGTGTCACAGGTGGTATCAGAGCATCAGTATCTAGAGTCCTTTAGGATCTGTGCGGCCTATTATGTTTCAGCGTTGCTTTCTTTGATATAGAGCCCTACTACTAGGAATGTTGTGTCTATCTGTATACTTTGGAATTTCGTACTTCTGCGATTTGGTTATTTGAATGATGAACTCATCCAAATTTACTTAAATTTTCAGATGGATCGTCAAGAATAACTAGCTAAGACGGTTAAGGGAGTCAACGAGCAAGGTCGACTCATACCTCAAGTATCCCCAGAGGGAATATCCACCGCCGAGTTAGCAGGTATCGTGGCACAAGCAGTTACCACTGCGGTTTTACAATACCAAGAACGCGGCCTACAACTTAAAGGAGGCAAAAGACCTAGAGAGGTTAACCAAATGCATGAGACTGACGTTGAGAATTGTGCGAAGGCACTGAATCTGCGTCAGCAAAACAATCAAGATCGAGTCAGTTCCAGTAGTAACGAGATTTATGTACAGAGACAAAAGTGTCAGGGACAACGAAGCCAGGTTCAGAATGAAATCACCAAGAGGTGTTTCGGTTGTGGAATGGAGGACCACAAACGTAAATCTTGTCCGAATCAGACTGGGGATAAACTACAACCTGACCGGCAAAGAATTTTGAAACTCTGCTATAAATGTGTACAACCGGGTCACAAGTGGATGGATTGTCCTCGCCCTAACATAGTTTTTCCGCAGATTTCCCCTCAAGGCCAGCAAGACCAGGGAAAAAGAGAGACTAGTCAATACCGTAAGGAAGGGAAGCAGTTTAGAGGGAGGTGTTTCCAATGTGGCAAGAATGGCCATAGGCGTCAGAATTATCCAGAGAAGAATAGGGCCCCACAGCAGGAATGTGCTGACAATGAACCCCAGAAGCCAACTCCGCCACCCTTTCCAACAACCTCAGTTTAGCAGAGAAAGCTACAGGGCGGACGTGTCTATAATTTCCCACAGGCAGCAGCCCCGCAGGCACCACCCGCGATTGAGGGTATGTTTTTCTATCCATGTTACTATGAGTCGAGATTTGTTTGATACGGGTGCAACGCACTATTCTATAAGCTACCTATTTTTTTTGTGCGAAAGCCTTAGGGTTGTTAGCCACAGCAGAGAGCACCGTGACGTGTGTCGACTCACCACTGGGGAGTGGGTCACTTATATTTTTTATATGCCGGGGAGTGGGGGTAGAGATTGGTAGCTTGGTATTACCTGCAGACATGCTAGTCTTAGATGTAAGGACACAAATTTCCAATTGAGTCCATATGTAGTTTTGGCTCAATTCCGGACAAAAACATTTATTCATAGGTTAGTGATTTATTGTAATACTCTCAAGCCTATGAAGTGAGTGTTGAAGACGTAGCGGCAAAGAATATAAAGCTTCATCAAAATGCCGGTTTGCGTGCCTCGTTTCTATGTCATCATCTAAGGTTCCTTGCTCCCAAGGTATGAATGTAATTATATTTATATAGGAGCTTGGAACAATATTTATTGGGTGTTAGGTTTAATAAAAAACCATGTTTTACTTTTAGAATAATTTAATTGAAACTTTAAAATAAAGTACATAAAGTTTCTGGGCCAAAAATTGAATTTATCAAAAATTTCTGGAAGTCGTTCGAAGTCTCGTTCGAACGAGTTTTTCGTTCGAACCAGGTTTCGTTCGAACGAGTTTTGCCAACGAACCTAAACTGGTCAGTCGTTCGATATGTCGTTCGAACGAGTTTTTCGTTCTAACGAGGTTTCGTTCGAACGAGTTTGCCAACGACCCTAAACTGGTCAGTCGTTCGATATGTCATTCGAACGAGTTTGGTCGTTCTAACGAGATATCTAACGAGTTTCTAACAAGCCCAGTATGGTCGCTCGTTAGAAGTCTCGTTCGAACGAGAGTCAAGTTCGTTCGAACGAGATTCCAGGCGGGAACAGTTTTGAGCAGTTTTTGGCAGTTTTCACCCCATTTCCCCACTTGTTTCTTAACTGATTTTTTAAGGCTTTATTAAGGACGGGAATCATTTTTGAAGGGGTATCTTTTTCATACCATACAAACTCCTAGAGAGTGTTTTGATAGAAAATTTGTTTAAGGAAAGAGATCAAGTTTTGAGTGTTATTTTTTAATGAAAAATCCTACACACTCTAGTGTTTACACCCAATAGTTGTTGTTTATCCAAGTTCTATATACATATCTTTACTTGGAGTTTTGGCACCGATTTTCTCTACCGAATTGAAAAAGAGACGTTTCGAGTTTCCTTCTACATCCCATCACAAAGAAGAAGAAGTTTGTTGCGGTATTACTCACTTGGAGAAAGGCTCCAAGCTTGGGTGACGGTGACCATACAAAGTCCTATCGGTGGATTCCGAGATCGCGGTGGAGCTCCGTGGTTGTCCGCTAGGAAGAGGTTTCTACAAGAAGGAGCAACAAGGCTTAAGAGGGTTTGAGTTGAGGATGTAAGTCTTTTGTTTTGTAATTGTATAATTCCGTATCTAGTGGACTTGTGGCTAGGGCCGTCCGAGGTTTTTTCCCGTCTTGGGTTTTTCCTCGTACATCGCGGCGTAGTGTGATATTGTTTATTTTATCTTGCTTAATAATGTAGAACGCATGCTTAGAATAGTTCAAGATAAAATTCGGTTTAATTTATCACACTCATTTAATTTGGACTTTAATTAAATATTGGGTAATGTTTATTTACTTCAAGTCATTTGCTAAAATTTGGTTTCGCCTAATTTACTAATATCGATAAATATGACTTAGGCAAATTCTAGGACTTGGATTAATGAATCAGTTTAAGTGCTTCACTTGATTTGATTTAATCTTGTTCACTTAAACCAAAATTTGTTTGTTTTTATTGTGAACCATCATTCATCGCTTCCGCATCTACTATTGAGTTTTATACAAAAGGAAATTACTCTACGCGCGCTTACAAATTGGTATCAGAGCCAAAAACGATAAATTATTTCGTTAAGATCTTTTAATTTTTGGCTAAAATGGATTTTTGACCATTTTCAAAATTTCCTATTTTCGATGGTTCAAACTACGCGTATTGGAAAGCACGAATGAGATCGGCACTAAAATCTATCGACGAGAGAGTTTGGATGTCTGTTGTTACCGGGTACTCCCCACCAACTTACTTAGTTGAAAATGAACATGTTATCAAACCCGCCGATAGATGGACTGAAAATGAGTTTAAACTTGCTAACTTTAATTCCCGAGGTTTAAATGCCTTATTTAGCGCTGTCGCACCGGATGAATTCCGACGTATTATGACGTGTGAAACCGCTAAAGAAGCTTGGGATATTTTACAATTAACTCATGAAGGAACTAGTGTCGTTAAAGCTTCAAAACTCCAAAACCTCACCACTCAATTTGAAACTATCAAAATGGATGAATTAGAAACTTTTGATAAATTTTATGCTAGACTTTCTGATATTGTTAATTCATCTTTTAACTTGGGAGAGAAAATACCTGACGACCGTGTTGTAAAGAAAATTTTAAGGCCCCTACCCAATAGATTTATTCCAAAGGTGACCGTTTTAAATTCTTTACCCACTTTAGCCTCTACGAAATTAGAAGAGCTTGTAGGTGATTTACAAACCTATGAACTAAATATGTTTCCCTCTAAAACTGAAAAGAAAATCGAAAAGGGCGTTGCTTTAAAAGCCCGAAAAGAGGTCAAACAAGTAGTAGAGAGCGAGAGTGATAGTGACTCGGAAGATATGGCTTTGTTTGCTCGCAAATTTAGAAAATTTCTTAAATTTAACAAAGATAAATTTAAAAATGATTTTAAGAAATTTGATACTTCTAAACATGATAAAAGCGAGAAGATTTCTAAAGCCGAGAGGATCCCTAAACCTAGTAATGACAATTTAGATAGGGACGAGTCTAACAAGTGTTTTGGTTGTGAAGGTTATGGCCATCGAGCTTATGAGTGCCCCACTAAACTAAGAAAAGAGGGTAAACGACCCACTGCATATAATGCAACCCTTAGTGATAGTGATAAGAAAGAAAAGCCCGATTCCCCCACTAAGAAAAATTTTGTGGCTTTTATGGCTAGTCATATGAGTGATAATGAGAATTCATCGATTGATGACACGATAGCACATGCCACTTCCAAGGTCATTATTCACGATTCCCTTATTTTTAATGATAGTGAGAGTGGAGAAGAAAGAGAGAGTGAAAATGAAGAAGAGGTTGATGTGAGTGAACTTCAAAATGATTTTCATGAATTATATAAAGAATCTATTAATTTGAAAAGAACTAATTTGAAGTTAGAAGCTTGTTTAAGAAAGAGTGTCAAGGTCGTTGATGATAGTGCCTTAATAGAAGACCTTAGGACACGTGAGAGGACTCTTCGTGTGAAGCTAGAATACGTAGAAGGCGAAAGAAATAGCCTTAGGAGTTTAATGGAATCCTTGAAAAAGGAGTTTCTTGCTTTTGAAGAGCGAAATGTTTTACTAGAATCTAACATTGCAGAATTGGAAAATAAATTAAAAGATTCTAGTAATGTCAAATTTGATTTGGAATGTCGTTCAGAAAAACTAGATAAAATGTTAGGAACGGTCCAAATTAAAAATGACACTTGTGGTTTAGGCTTCAATCCTTGTAATGAATTTACTCATAATGCCAAACCAATGTTTTAGGAGAATCAACTAGGAATACTTTTAAAGATCACTCCTCAAGTAAATCTTTTCGACATGTTCTTACTTGTACACTTTGTGGTCGAAAAGGTCATCTTAGGAAATATTGTTTTGATCTTAAACGAATTCCTAGAAAATCCCATAGTAAAGTAACCACGGTAGTTAAAGCTCCTACACCCCAAGATAGTCATTCTTCATTAATTTGGGTTAGGAAATCCGACTTGGCTGCCTTACAAAATAGGGATTTTGATTCTCATTTACTTACACATGCTTCCTCCCTTGCTAAATCTAAAGGATGAATGTGTTAGTGTTTGCATACTTTAGCGTTTATACTTTATGCTATATTCACATGCTAAATGTATGCTTGTTTTAGTCATTCTCTAGTCATTGCCTTAGTTCCTATCCCATGCTAGAAATTATGACTGATTTATCTTTTTGTATTATATTTTGTGTTTGAATTAATTGAAAAATATAAAAAGATTTTTGTTTATCATTTGTGTTTTATTTATGTCATTTAAACTTCATGAAAAATACAAATGATTTTTGTTTGTCCTTTTGAGTAAATATTTATTTTTGATTAAAAATGTTAAAAACTCAAAAAGATTTTATTTTGTGTGTATTTTAGTTTGACACACTTTATGTGGCATATATTTGTGTTTGAATCCCATCGTTTACGCTCCCATGTGGCTAGAACTTTTGGTTTAGATTTTCAATCCTTAAAATGTTCTTTACCATTATATGGAGTAGTTGGATTTTGTATTGATTAAATGGATTCTATTTTAATATGCCTCTTTTCACACATGCACGAGCTCTTTTGAAATCTTAATGTCACATGTTATATTTGAGCTTTTTGAGGTGTTCTCCTATCAATCTAGTCATCTACATATCTATGACCTAGGAGGACTAGTGCATGTCAAAATCCGTTGTATGTGACATTTGTGTGAAAATGAAAACATGATAAATACAAATATGCACGGGGAAGGGCTCCGAAAGGATGAATTAAATCCTTTGCGATTGTAAGCCACCGTTTATTGGATCTAAAAGAAATACGTGATCCAAAGTCCTAAAAACAGAATATTTGGCATTAAACAGAAAGCAATTGCCAAGGCCTATGTTTGTTTGATATATTCATTCAAAACCAAAAGAATATATATGCTCATTGAGGGAGAATTGGATGGTATATCAACGGTTTGCACAATGTCCGTTTATCCTAGTTGTCTTTAATGACATGACTCTATTTGGTTTGTAGAATCATCATCATGCTAGGCTTGTATGCATTGTGTATGTTTGTTCATTGAGTTCAATTTTTATATTGTCACATGAGGTTATATTTAACTGTGATGAAGTTTGCAATCAAATGAGAACTTCGTGAACGTTTCTTAAGTGTTTGGGTCTAAATTTAATTGTTGCTAGTACACACCTCTACACTTCCGTTTCCATATGACACATTTTTGCCATACGAGTGTGCAAACTTATTGTATTTTGTGTCATGTGTGTGTTTATATCTATCTATATATGCACGTACTTATTGGTATATTTATAGTATATATATATATATATATATGATATTTGTTTATTTTTGCCTTGCGTTTATTGCCCATATGCTGTCATGTCTTTTCTTTAAGCTTCAACATGCTGTTTATTTGTTCTTTATCCTTTGCCTATTCCTGAACAAAAAGGGGGAGAATGATGATAGGGGGAGAAATGGTATCTAAACCTATTATTATTGTATCTTAGTTTGGGGGAGATTTATCTTAGGGGGAGACGTCTTTCTAAATAAATGTCATTGTTTGATAAAGGGGAGAAAATTATTTTTTTTAGGGGGAATAATTAATTAATTGCGATTAATATATTTTGATATTCCCTATGCATTTGATGAGTTTGCTTAAGTGTGCAGGTATTCTACTAAAGCGGCAACTTTAAAAGGCAAAGTGTTTAATCCTTGGGTTGAGTCAAGATTGAGCGGGTTATGTTTTGAGTCTAGTGAGCTTGACGGCCCTTTAGGATTTTTGTTTGGTTTTTGTCCCGGAATAGCCAAAGGGGGAGATTTGTAAGGACACAAATTTCCAATTGAGTCCATATGTAGGACAAAAACATTTATTCATAGGTTAGTGATTTATTGTAATACTCTCAAGCCTATGAAGTGAGTGTTGAAGACGTAGCGGCAAAGAGTATAAAGCTTCATCAAAATGCCGGTTTGCGTGCCTCGTTTCTACGTCATCATCTAAGGTTCCATGCTCCCAAGGTATGAATGTAATTATATTTATATAGGAGCTTGGAACAATATTTATTGGGTGTTAGGTTTAATAAAAAACCATGTTTTACTTTCAGAATAATTTAATTGAAACTTTAAAATAAAGTACACAAAGTTTCTGGGCCAAAAATTGAATTTATCAAAAATTTTTGGAAGTCGTTCGAACGAGTTTTTCGTTCGAACGAGTTTGCCAACGAACCTAAACTGGCCAGTCGTTCGATATGTCGTTCGAACGAGTTTTTCGTTCTAACGAGGTTTCGTTCGAACGAGTTTGCCAACGACCCTAAACTGGTCAGTCGTTCGATATGTCGTTCTAACGAGTTTGGTCATTCTAACGAGATATCTAACGAGTTTCTAACGAGCCCAGTATGGTCGCTCGTTAGAAGTCTCGTTCGAACGAGAGTCAAGTTCGTTCGAACGAGATGCCAGACGGGAACAGTTTTGAGGAGTTTTTGGCAGTTTTCACCCCATTTCCCCAGTTGTTTCTTAACTGATTTTTTAAGGCTTTATTAAGGACGGGAATCATTTTTGAAGGGGTATCTTTTTCATACCATACAAACTCCTAGAGAGTGTTTTAATAGAAAATTTGTTTAAGGAAAGAGATCAAGTTTTGAGTGTTATTTTTTAATGAAAAATTCTACACACTCTAGTGTTTACACCCAATAGTTGTTGTTTATCCAAGTTCTATATACATATCTTTACTTGGAGTTTTGGCACCGGTTTTCTCTACCGAATTGAAAAAGAGACGTTTCGGGTTTCCTTCTACATCCCATCACAAAGAAGAATAAGTTTGTTGCGGTATTACTCACTTGGAGAAAGGCTCCAAGCTTGGGTGACGGTGACCATACAAAGTCCTATCGGTGGATTCCGAGATCGCGGTGGAGCTCCGTGGTTGTCCACTAGGAAGAGGTTTCTACAAGAAGGAGCAACAAGGCTTGAGAGGGTTCGAGTTGAGGATGTAAGTCTTTTGTCTTGTAATTGTATAATTCCGTATCTAGTGGACTTGTGGCTAGGGCCGTCCGAGGTTTTTTCCCGTCTTGGGTTTTTCCTCGTACATCGCGGCGTAGTGTGATATTGTTTATTTTATCTTGCTTAATAATGTAGAACGCATGCTTAGAATAATTCAAGATAAAATTCGGTTTAATTTATCACACTCATTTAATTTGGACTTTAATTAAATATTGGGTAATGTTTATTTACTTCAAGTCATTTGCTAAAATTTGGTTTCGCCTAATTTACTAATATCGATAAATATGACTTAGGCAAATTCTAGGACTTGGATTAATGAATCGGTTTAAGTGCTTCACTTGATTTGTTTTAATCTTGTTCACTTAAACCAAAATTTGTTTGTTTTTATTGTGAACCATCATTCATCGCTTCCGCATCTACTATTGAGTTTTATACAAAAGGAAATTACTCTACGCGCGCTTACATTAGACATGCACGAGCATGATGTGATTATTGGTATGGATTGGCTCGCAGCTTATAAAGCCATGGTTGATTGCTTCGGTGGAAGCATTGTTTTTGCCATTCCGGGGCAAGAGATGTTTGTAGTGGCGATGCCTCGCCCAGAGGGAGGTTCGACCGCTCATTTGTATTACATAGAGGAGTATACCTCTAAGGAGGTTGTGATTCCTTTGGATTCGATCCCAGTTGTTAGGGAGTATTCCGATGTGTTTCAGGAGATACCAGGCCTACCGCCCAGTCGTGAGATAGACTTTGTTATAGACCTATTGCCTGATACGAGACCTATAGCACGCGCACCGTACCGTATGGCTCCAGCAGAGATGCGAGAGCTACGAGACCAGATAGAGCAGCTGTTAGGTCAGGGCTTCATTCGTAGGAGTACCTCACCTTGGGGCGCTCCAGTCTTGTTTGTGAAGAAGAGAGATGGTTCACTGAGATTGTGTGTGGACTACCGGGAATTGAACAAGGTCACGATACGAAATAAGTATCTGTTGCCTCGAATCGATGATCTGATCGACCAGTTGAGGGGAGCAACTTTCTTTTCGAAAATAGATCTGAGGTCGGGGTACCATCAGTTACGTATTAGAGAGCAGGATGTTTCAAAGACTGCCTTCTTGTCGAGATATGGGTCCTACGAGTTTAGGGTAATGCCATTCGGACTCACAAACGCTCCAGCTGTTTTCATGGACTTAATGGATCGAGTATTCAGAGAATTCTTGGATCAGTTTGTCATCGTCTTCATAGATGATATCTTGATATATTCACACTCCGAGGAGGAGCATGCTGAGCACTTGAGGCAAGTTCTTCAGACTCTACGAGAGCATCAGTTGTATGCTAAGTACGAGAAGTGTGGATTCTGGTTGCGAGAGGTACAGTTCTTGGGCCATGTTGTTTCTAAGCAAGGGATAGTAGTTGACCCGAGCAAAGTGTCAGCGGTGAGGGAGTGGGGACAACCCACGACACCGACAGAAGTGCGTAGTTTCTTGGGATTAGCCGGATACTACAGGAGATTCATTCGGGGATTCTCCAAAATAGCGGGTCCATTAACGAATCTGACTCGCAAAGGAGTACCATATGTTTGGGATGACGCTTGTCAGTTGGCTTTCGACGAGCTAAAGGACAAGCTTACTTCAGCACCAGTCCTTGCCTTACCGAAACCGGGTGTGGAGTACCTGGTTTATACCGATGCGTCTTTACGGGGACTTGGAGGTGTACTCCAGTAGGAGGAGAAGGCTATAGCTTTTGCTTCCTGCAAACTTAAGCCGCATGAGAAGAATTACCCCACCCACGACCTGGAGTTGGCAGCGGTCGTCTTTGCATTGAGGATTTGGAGGCACTACTTATTGGGTGAGAAATTCCGTTTGTTCACAGACCATAAGTCACTGCAGTACCTATTCACTCAGCGAGAGCTGAATATGCGTCAGCGCAGATGGCTAGAGTTTGTGAAGGACTACCAGTTCGATATACAGTATCGTCCGGGGAAGGCCAACGTAGTTACTGATGCGTTGAGCCGTAGACCGGTAGACGATGTAGCGGACGTCTGGAAAGCAAAGTGGAAGGAATTGGGTCACCAAGACGCAGTGGCACGATCTTTCATATCCGTAATGTCGGTCACGCCTGAGATTGTTACGAGGGTGATACAGGCACAGACTACAGACCCGTTTTGCCAGGAGCAGATTGTGCGATTTCTAGCCGAGGGTGCTGAGTCCTATTCTGTTAGTTCTGATGGAGGTTTGCGGTTTAATGGGAGATTGGTGGTTCCAGAAGGCGCGAAGTTACGTCATGAAGTGATGACTCATTCTCACGGGTCCCGATTTGCAGTACATCCGGAAGGTGATAAAATGTACCAGGACATGAGGCGTCAATACTGGTGGAGTGGGATGAAGAAGGACATCGCCGAGTTTGTGTCCAAGTGTTCTACCTGCCAGCTGGTGAAGGTGGACCACCAGAAACCGTCAGGATTGCTTCAGCCGTTGGAAGTACCCGCGTGGAAGTGGGAGAGTATTTCCATGGATTTAATTACAGGGTTGCCTACATCACAGCGGGGCCACGATTCTATCTGGGTGATTGTAGACCGTTTGACCAAGGTGGCTCATTTTCTGCCAGTGAGGACAGATTATACCACGGGTCAGTATGCTCAGTTGTTCATCGCTGAGATTGTCAGATTACATAGGGTGCCCCTGAATATTGTGTCAGATAGGGACAAGATTTTTGTGTCACGTTTTCGGGAAAGTTTTCAGGAGGCTATGGGTACTGAGTTGAGGTTGAGTTCAGCTTACCACCCACAGACAGATGGACAGACAGAGCGTACTAATCAGATGTTAGAGGATATGCTACACATGTGTGTTCTCGATTTTGGAGGAGGTTGGGAACCACATCTTCCACTGGTAGAGTGTTCTTATAATAACTCTTATCAGTTTACGATTGGCATGGCTCCATTTGAGGCTTTGTATGGCAGGCCTTATCGTTCTCCAACCTGTTGGCTCGAGGTGGGGGACAACAAGTTGCTAGGACCAGAAGTGATTCAAGAGACCTCCGCGAGGATTGAGATAATCAGGAGTCGTATTCGAGTAGCCCAAGACAGGCAGAAGAGCTACGCCGATGCGAAACGATTCTTCCGGGAGTTTAATGTGGGAGATCAAGTGTTATTGCGTGTATCTCCTATGAAGGGAGTGATGAGGTTCGGGAAGACGGGTAAGTTGGCTCCGAGGTACGTAGGACCATTTCCCATCATCGAGAGGATTGGACCGGTAGCATACAGGTTGGGATTGCCAAAACATTTACATCGCATCCACGATGTATTCCACATCTCGTCGTTAAGACGATATCTTCGGGATGATTTGGCCCATACTCACATTGCGATAGATGAGATTGACTTACAGTCTGATAGCTCTTACGAAGAGAGACCGGTGGCTATTCTAGACTATAGTGAGAGGAGATTGAGGTCGAAAATAGTTCCACTGGTGCGAGTCCAGTGGGAGCATCATAATGTGGAGGAATCCACTTGGGAGAGTGAGGCAGATATGCGCGAGAGATATCCAGAGTTGTTTGTACCATGTATGCCTTATTTTCCGAATTTCGGGACGAAATTCCGTTATTAGGGGGAAAGTATGTAATACCCCGTATTTTTATGCTATATTAATTTGGGAATTTATTAAATTTGATGTGACGGTTTATTTAATAAAAATCCGGAAATTAATTATGTAATAATTATTAACGTGACGAGAGTTTGTAATTATGGGAAACTTGTTGAATATTACTAATGAGCATAGTAATATATTATATTGGTTATATTGAATGTCATAAGTGAATTAAATGACTATTTCGGAAATTTAAGTCGGGACGTGCCTGTGTAACGTCAGGACTAATTTTGTTAAATAAAAAGTAAATATTTTATAAGTTGTTCGTATGGTCGTTTTGAGTGCGCCAACGCATCCGGAAGGGTCGAGATAGTCAGAAAAGTGTACCCGGGGGTTTAGTTTGGGCCTCGGGGAGTTTTTAGGCCTAATTGGTGCCCTTGGAGGGCATTTTAGTCATTTTACATAAGTGGGTAATTAAACCCACGAATTTCAGCCAACCTATATCAGCCATTAGGTCAGCCTCTTAGGGTTAGAACATTCACAAATCAAGTGACGACCATTGGAGAAGAGAGGAGAGAGCTCCAAGGCAATCCAAGGCCAAAAAGCCACCGGTTTGCACCGCCACCAGCACCACCGCGTAGATCACGAGTCAAGGAACGCAGCCATACCAAAATCAGCTATGAATCTGCATACCAAAATCCCAGGCAAGTGTTTAAACTTGCTATTTTCGTTGATGCAATCTTCATGTTAGCTTAGGAATGAATTGTGATAAAAACTATGGAAGAAAACCCCATTTTTTATAGGAGAACCCATGTAGTATTGATGTATATGGTAATTCTGGAAACCCTTGCCATGTAGAGGTAATAATCCACGAAATTTGGTGATCATAATGAAGAAATATTGGAGAAAGATTCATTAGAAATCTGTTTAAGAAAATTCTAGGGTTCTTAATAATTGGACATGATTTTAGGTTGAAAATCCATGTTTAATGATAGTTATACACATGCTTTACGTTATAAACACCTGGTATAATGTTATGATGATGATAGTAGGATTTTTGGGACGATTAGAATGGAAAAACATAGTTTTGGATGAAGAAGTTTGATGAATCCCGTAACTGCATTCTGCAGAATTTTGCCCAGACCTGCTTGATCGATCGATCGAGCCTAGAGCATCGATCGATCGAAGGTTCGATCGATCGAGCCCCAAGCTTCGATCGATTGACCCCTCCTGGAAGACTCCTATTTCCCTTGTTTAATTAGTTAAATTAAGTTTATCGTGAAATAATTTTTGGGCATTCTAAATAAAATGATTTTGGAGACATTGAGGACCAGTAGGGTATATGAATAATGTTGGAATCTTTAATATTCAACGAGAATGAGATTTATGGGATATTTACTTTAGGTTGTTAGATTTATGAATTTAAAGGGTGAGGTGCGTAAGAGAGTTACGTTGGAATCTAATAAAGTCACTTACTGAATTTCAGATTTGTGAGGATATAGCCACGAGTGTTAGGTAATAAGTGAGAAAACCCTTCGAGTTAAGGTTAGGAATGAAACCTTATACGTAATTCTATAAATGTGAAATTAAGGATAAATGGTATAATTACGGGTGATGAGAAGAACCTATATAAATGTGATAAAGTGGTATATTTATATGATTGTGTGTACATATATTATATGCATGTGAAAAATCATACCCACGCTACTTGCTATCCCTGAGGTTTCCGCGTTGGGACAAGTCTTATCTCGATGGGACCTTTATGGGGGATATTGACTTGTACCCTAGAAGATAGATATCCTTGGTACAGGCTATCGATGTGATAGTTCAGACGGTCCTAAGAGACGCCGGTATGTGCCATCCTCTTAGAGACTTGGAATCTATGCTTCGCCTCAATATTGTTTGTGTATTTATGTTAATACTATTCGAGAGTGATTCCGAATGTATTCCCCTTAATATGAGTGATATGGGGCTTTGGATAGTAGAGTATGCATGCACCATAGTTTTATTCGGGGTGCTGTTATATATATATATATATTATACGAGTAGTTAATATATATACGAGATTATGAAATTTGAGACTGACTACTGTGATTTGATAAGTAGGACATGGTTGTTGACTCATATTATAAATACTTGTTTTGAGAAAGTATAAAATGTCACGGGTACTTTATAAATTTTTACGAAGTTAAAAATAGAGAACTTTGGCTACAAATTGGAACATCTTCTTAAATTGAAATCGTGTATTGTAAATCTTTTGAGTAATCTAAGTTAAGTTAAATCTTTTAGAAAGACTAGTATGATAAATGTTAAAACAAACCGTTGGGAAGGTTAGTGCGATAGGTGTGCACATTAGAAGAGAGGTGAGTATTTTCTCAAGAGAGGGACATACTAATATGTTGTTGCATTGGCCTGTATCAATTTAAATACTTGCTAAACGTATTTTAAATCAAACACACTTTCGGGCTCTGACCCGTTTCTTTTTCTCTCTCTCTCTTGTATATATATGTATATTTTCAGGTGCCCAGCCACAGGGGCGTCTTGCTTAGGATCCCTTGAGAAGAACGAGCTGCAGCTTAGGTGGGAGTTGCAGGTCACTTGAGTAGACGGATTCCGTTATTGACTCCACTCCTAGTACTCTCTATTATTGGGCACGTGTCGCCCCTTTTCATCATTTCATTTGTTGTTGGGACATTTATATTTCAGTTATTTCCGGTATTGTTCTATGGGATTTATTCAGGATGGAATTGTGATTTTAGTTTCATATGTTGACATTCGATTGACGAATGTATTATGTTATTTGGCTTTTTGTGGTGTGATTCTTAATTGTAGAATTATTGTTTTTAAATAAAAAAATCTTTTTCTTTAATTAAAATTTGGAAAGTTTGTATGAAAAATGTTTTTGACACTTAGCTTAATTATTTAGGGTGTTAAATTAGAAAAATTATTTTATCGACAGTGATGCTGAGAATGAACCAACTGTTAACCTTGATTTAATTTAATAAATGAGTGATCGCCCGGTATTTAATTAGGCGGGGTGTCACATCAACATGACAAAATATTTCTATGGGACCTAACTCAAGATCTCCAAGATACATTATTGTTACATGTAGGTGAAGTCCACTAAGGGCATCTATTACTTTATGGCAAGGAAGGCGAAAAGAGTTCTTGTAGTTAACTTGTCGGACTCCAAAAAGGATTATTGGTTGCATGGGTTTATTGTGAAGGATTGGGAAACCCTTTCCCATCCCAAATGATGTTGAGCTATATAGGGAGACTAAGTTCCCCAATGATGGTTATAAAATAGGTCATCTTACTTTTTAAAGGCCTATCATTGATAATTTTTTTCTCCGACTTCCCCCCCTTTGACCTATTATGATGCTTTATTTTTTTGTTATTCAGATCGCCACAAGAAAAAAAACCCAAACCCAGAGACATCAAATTTATTGATTTGAAGGTTTCTCATATAACCTTCGACATTTGTCGATCATCCCATGTTAGCTTTACTCTTGTTGTCTACGCCTTTACTACCACACCGTTCATTTTCTGGCCCAATAGATAGGGAACCAAAAATCCCTGAAGGTCTTTTTGAGCACGAGCCCACAACTACTTTCACTTCAGGCTCTTTCGATTTTGTTGACTATTCCACCATCCTAATAGTTACCCCTATAACTTCAGAGGAAGGGGTTACATTGAAAAGAAAAATCCATAGTATGATGGTGGGTGCCTTTGGCCCTCCTTAACCAATTACTTAACTCTCTAAAAGAAATGAGGTAGGGGGTTCCTCTGATCCCCTGACTTTGGGGGATTCCCCCGATAAGATGCATGCTCGTTCTGCTAAGAAAATGAAGGGGAACACATATCTTGTTATCTAACTATCAGCTTAAAAGTTGGTCGATACCCCCAATAATAAGGGGAAGGGCCGTATTGAAGGGTTAATGGCCAAGCATTTATACTTTCCCTTATTCACTTGAGGGGAACATGTATCCCTGTTGACCAATCTTTAGTCACCAACATGCCTTTGGATAAGCTAATCATTCATGTCACCGAGGCAATCTCTCTTATAAGTTTTAAACCTCATTAGTTCAACTTTTATTGCTTTGAATTTTCTTGTGCTAACTACCTTTATTTTATTTATTTTATATTTTTTGGTCGACTTTATCAATCTTCTTAATAGAAGGTTCGACCAGAAAAAAGAGATAGTCAACCTAGGGAAGGCCTTGGATGGGCATAGAAGGCCCTAAATGTTATTTAAGAGAAGGCCAGTGAGCATGATGTTATGATGCATGCCAAGGATAATGAGGTTTCCACTATAAAGTACAAGGTCGAGCAATTAGAAAAGGCCAGTGAGAAGTTTTACCATTCTCTGATGATGACGACACTATTACCTTTCACAAAAGCTGGGATAAGGCCTTGGCAAATGCCCAAAATAAACTGGGATTCGTCCATAGGTCCTTATTCAAAAAGGTCTGGGATGGTGCCATAGCAAAGTTTGGGGTCCCTACTGAGTCTAATTTTTTGCCTAGCATGCTCCTAGATCTCTTCCTAACCTGGAGAAATAAGAGGATGCCAACCAACCTGTGGAGGTCGTCGACTAGAGAAAGGTTGTTCAAGAGAAGCAGACTCCTAGTAAGTAAATTAGCTAAGTATATGCTTTGTATTTTCTTGAATATCTTGTCTATTTCCTTAATGTGTACTCTTTTATAAGGTCTTGCCCCATCTTTTTAATGGGTTTAAAAATCCATTTTGGCTTCATTAAATTTTGTACGAACCTTGTATGGATGTTTGCCTTAAATTTTTGAATTACTTCTTTCATTATTAAAGATTAATTATAAGTTGACCCGATGCATTCCCAATTTAACTCATGAATAATTACCTTGTCAATCATAGTAGTGATGATGAGTTACATCCTAATCTGGATAACAAACGACAAGCTACTATTATCAAGCAAGTGAATCACCGAAAATTACACACACACTTACGCCATCTTATAATTTTCTTATTTATTTTATAATCGATCAATCGTGGTTGAACTTATAATTAATGAATATCTTTAATAAAATTTGAATTATCTTTAATTTCATGTTTGCATTCTCCCATTTTAATCTATGCCGAGCATAAGTTCTTTTGGCCTTACCATTTAAGATCGTGTCATCACACTACCTTAGGACTAGCACCAAGTTACGACAATAATGCACATGGTCACTGCGTAATTCATCCATTTAGGATTTAATTCGATCAATGTCGTCTGGACTACTTAATGCCTAGGGATCCCCCTCAGGTCTTTACCTTCCGGGGTAATTCATCATGTTTGCATGTTGTTAGTAACAAAACATGTAATCTTAAGCTTATGACTAAGTGTAATCATATCAATAAGATATCAAAGAAATGATTTAATTAGACAAAAATCGGATAAGTATTCATTAACATTGGTTTGCCATTTTGAACAATAAAAAAAAACTCATTGCGTTAACCAAACTTAAATATTTGAAAAGTTGAATGGAAATAACAAACTAAAATTTGTGTAAAAACTTAAAAATAAAATTTTCTAAGGTTGGGTGCATTCCAAGCCCTAGGTTTTCTCTTGCCCTCCATTGTTTCAAGATATGGTCGGCTCCCTAGAGATCATCTATAATGACTGAATGAACCTTACCAATTGGGTCCCAGTTTGTCATTTGACAGATTCCTCATGCTACTAATGACATTCCTTAGCACGTAGCCCATGACCTGAAACTTCCTCAGATTGACATCTTTGTTGTTTATCTTTGTCAATTATTCTTAGTAGGATGCCAATCTAATCAAGTATTGTTACATTCTCCCTTCGGCTAAGTCGATCTCAGTCCTAATGATCTCATCGTTCATGTTATAATCAACAACTATCATTCTCATAGTCGACATACTAGCCTCTGGTGGTATTACGACCTCAATATTATAAGTTAAAACGATGGGTATTTCCCCAATCGATCTCCTAGGAATTTTTCGGTATGCCCAGAGGAAGTTTGTGAGCTGGTCCACTTAAGCACCTTTTATTTTTTTCTAAATTTTTATTCATTTCGCCGAGCATCATTTTATTGGAGGCCTTTGCCTGCTCGTTGCTCTAAGGATAGGCCACCAAAATATAGTAGCGTCTGATGTCATAGCTATTGCAGTAGTCTTGGAATGGACTGCTTTCAAATTTTTTCCATTATCGATGATAAGCATCCTTGGCACACCAAAAACGGGTCATAATATTTCTCTAAATTAAACTGATTATGTTAACGTCTCTTATGTTCACCAAAGTTTCCGATTCGATCCATTTAATGAAATAATCTGTACCCACCATGAGGTACTTCTGATTTCCAGGTGATATTGGCAACTAACCTATAATATCCAACCCCCATTGCATAAATGGCCAGTGAATAGCCAAGTTCTTGAGGTCGTTGGTTTCCTGGTGAAGCATTGGCGAGAACATTTTTCATCTCTTTAACTTCTTCATGTAGGAGATGACATCCCTTTACATGTAAGGCCACCAATATCCCTCATTTTTGTCCCTGAACTCAAGGGTTCTCCCTCAATCTTGGCTTCCACAAATTTCTCCATGTAACTCATAAAGAACTTGATCGATGTCGATAGAATGCACACGTTACAAATATGGTCCAATAAAAGATATCATATAGAGTTTACCCTTAGGGGATAGATAAAATATAGAAGTCATTACTCTTATTTGACGATCTTGCTTCTCATCTGTAGGCAGTGTGTCCCCCCATTAGAGTGTAATGATTGAGTCTTTACAACCGGGAGCCTTCTGAATGATAAGTACTTGATCAAAATTTTATTTCTCAGGATATGCCACATACTCCACTCTGATCACCCTTTTGAGGTTGAATTCGATAGCTGAAGCTTATGTGGCTAAGACATTTATGTAATTATTATTTTATTTGGGGAATTATTAAAATTGGACGTGCCTGAACCCGAGGAGTGAATACTGGAGATTTGGAGGTAGGTTAACATCCTTTTATCCCTGGTGTTATAATATCTTGATATCTGGTTTATAGTATACGTTAAGGTGACTAGCACTAAGAGATAAAACCTTTTTTAATCCATCGATGAGAGCCTCATATTCCCCTTCCTTATTAAACGCCTAAAATCCAAGTCAAATTCCTTTCTTGAGGATAGGCTAATTTGGGGTCACCAAGATAACTTATACTCCTCTGCCTTTCGAATTAGATGTTTCATCTATATATAGTATCCATTTATCATGTCAATTGAGCTCTCTGAGGGTCACTTACTCAGTGAGGTCCACTTCATCGAGTTGATGACCTCTGACGAATTCAACGATGAAGTCTGCCGAAATTTGCCCTTTCATAGCAGTCCTGGATTGATAATAGATATCAAACCTCCCTAGTTCCACTGATCACTTTGATATTCATCCAGAGAGGTCAACCTTTCTAATGACTCCCTATAATGGAAAGAAAATTATGACTGCGATGGAGTGTGCCTCTAAGTAGTTTTAATTTGCACGAGGTGATCACTAATGCGTAGTTTGGATTTTTCAAAGGGAGATGGACTTTATCAGTGCCTAGTAATGCCCTAAAATAGTAGATCAGGGTCTAGTGCCCCTCCTTCTCCTATACCAAGGCTCAACTAATTATGTGGTCAGACACCGAGAGATACAGTTTGGCTTGATCACCCAGATTTGGGACCCTGAGCATGGGAGGTCAACATAGGTAGTGGTTGATGTCTTCAAGTTCCTTTTAACATTTATCGTTCCAAACCTCTTTATTCACACTCCTCAACATCTGAAATAAAGGTCGACACTACTAAAAGGATTTGAAGATGAAGCGATTAAGTGTTGTTAATACCCGGACCATCTTTTGAACGTCCCTTATAGTCTTGGGTGGCTGAATGTTTTCAATTTGGTTGGGGTTTGCTTCAGTTCCCTTTTGGCTATCTAGGTAACCCAAAAACTTTCTGAATTGGACTCCAAAAGAGAAATTGGCTTTATTAAGCTTAATTTTGTAATACTTAATGACTCCAAACGTCTTTACCAAATCTGCAAGATGAATTCCCTTATATTTTCGTTTTGCAAGCATGTTATAGATATATATACTTCAATGGTATTACCCGGTTGATGCTTAAACCTCTTAGTGACAAGTCGTTAGTAGGTCTCCTCTAAAAAAGAATTAGTCCAAATGGCATAATTATGTAACAATAGAGGCCAATGGTAGTGATAAAGATATTCCCTCTAGGCCGGGTCCGAATAGAGGGGCTTGGTGATAGTCGGAACAAGCATATAGGAAGCTTATTCATTCATGACTAACTATTGCATCGACCAATTATTAATCCTTGATAAGGGAAAATTGTCATTAGAACACACTTTATTATGTTGGTGAAGTTTATACAGACTCTTCACTTTCGATTACTCTTTTTAAACACGACTATCACAAAATTAAACCTTTTTTATAGACCTTGTCTGCAAAAGTTTCCTTACTTTCTCTTCGCTACCTTTTCCTTTTTTTAGAATTATTTGTCCTTCCTTCTGTGTGACCGATGGGAGTGTTGGGTCCACGTGAAGTCTGTGACACATCACTTTGGGATTCATATTGGGTATATTATATGGATGCTAAGCGAACATATTACGGGTCTCTTTGAAGAACAAAACCATATCTTCCTTTTCATGATCAACGAGTGAGATAACTATCAAAAACTTCTTTTCTGGGTGAGAGTCGTCGAATATGACTTCTTGTAGTGGTTTTATGACTTTATCCGTGGGGCCACTCTTGCGTCTTCTACCCCCAGTCTTCCATTATTTAGTTGAGATCTGTAGGGCATAACTCCCTATGTATTTTTCGTATTTTTTTTCTCTTGTTTAGGTCTAATGGAAGTAACAAAGCATTATTGAGTAGAATGTTGATTCCCATGTATCTTTATTACCCCGATCGATAATGCATTGGAGCTTCGACTGGTAGGTGGATGAAACTACCTTCATGGCATGGAGCCATACTCTACCTAGAATCACATTTATGGAGATTCAATGTCCACTACTAGAAATTCTATCACTTTGGATATGCTTCTAATTCATAGTGAGATCACGACCTTTCCAAGGGGCATCGCCATTCTTCCGATAAAATTGACCAGAGGGGTGGTCACTTCCTTCAGATCTTCTATCTCTAGACTGTGCTTGTTGAATAATTTTAAATTCATGACTTTGGAAGAGCTCCCCAAGTCCACTAGTATCTTACCCATATCACAGTTGGCTAGAGTATTACTAATACGTCACGATATGGAGTTCTGACTTAACCATGTCTTTTTTGGTGAAGACGATATGCTCAATATAGTCGATATCTTTTGGTTGTCGGTATTTTTCAACTATAATTTTAGGAGAATTGATCTGGAAATCTTCTATGACTACAATAACCTTCTTCAACTTTATCCTTACGGCATTTCCTTGGATTTGGTCAGAGTTGGATTCCCGATTGATAACTATGAACTGATGTCCTATCCCATCGTCATCTAGGACATTATTCGGCTTTTGTTTGCACTCAATGGGGGCCTTTGCATTTTTTTCCACTTAGTCATCTAAATGACAGCTCTTCTAGGTACGACTTGAGTGTATTATAACTCTCTATCTTGTGCCCATGGTCTTTGTGATAAGAACATATCAGGGTTATGTTTCTTATCGATGGTTCCTCTTTTATTTTTCTCGACCACTTAAAGTATTATTGATCCTTAATTTTGATCAAAATATTGTATATTGGCTCTTTAAAAATAATGTTAATAATGTGATTATCCTTTTAGGACTTGACTTTTCGTCTCCCTCGGATCCGTCATTTTTCTTCCCCCCTTCCTGTAGGTGTTATACTTGTCTCCATTCTCCCCCCTCCATTTTTCTTCCCCTCATTATTTCGGTCGACCATTATCTTATTGAGTGCCTGTTACCATGTCTTCCACCTTAGCGTATTTCTCGATCCGGGACATGAGGTCGTCGATGGTTGTAGCCTCTTTCTTGGTGAGGGAATGGTGTAGCATGGAGTTTCTCGGTAGATCGATATTAAATGAGGCCATTACCAATTATTCGAAACATTCCTCCACTTCATTTTAGGTTTCTCAATGGCGTTGAGGATATTCACACAAGGTCACTTAGGGATTATTCTTTATTACGAAGAGGAATTCATCCTATTTGGGTAGGTGTTGTTGGTGATGAACCTTGCGATGAAGGCCTCCGCCAGCTACTTGAAACTTGCGATCGACGAATGTGGTAATTTCTCAAACCACTTTTGTGAAACATCCCCAAAGTATAAGGAAAAATGCAAAATATAAATGTCTTCTTATTACTTTAGAGGGTCTGGCCTGTCGATATTGGTGAACATAGTCGGTGGGATTAGTTTTCCTATCATATATCTTAAATCAGGGAGTGGATAACTTCTTAGGAGGCTCACAATCCTCAATATATTTTGAAAATGAGGATTTCATTTAACCGCTGAGGGCCTTTTGGATAGCTTTTTAGTGGATATGTCCCCTTATTTATTTGGATGTTTGTATATCTCTCTTCGAACGAGATTATGGAAGTCCCTCTTATTACAACGATTGTTATTGTGGTCTCTTTTATTTGGCGAGCCCCTTTGGGTGCAATGATCTTGATCACGCAGCGAACTCCTTCCTCGACTGCGAGTTTTACTCACCTAAGGACTTGAGGTCGGGGTGGTCTTTCGACGCTTGTATTCGTACCTATGGAGTTCATACCCCATATTTTACAAGCGATGTTGAAGGCGGGAATTATCCTCCTCCCGGTGGCGCATGGCCTCCTCTTGCTATTGAAGACACTGCTCATAGGAGTCCACGAGTTATAAGTTTTAGTTTGATTTGGGTGGTTCATTTCTTTCTATAGTTTGATCCTCACATGGGTTATAACGAGATGTGGGAGTATGGAGACTCTTTTTAGGTTGCATCTCAAACCTGATCCTGGGGGCCTTGTGACCATTCTAGTTGTCTTTTCAATCATTGTGAGATGGTAAGTATTGGTTTTATAAATGAGACATTTTTGGTATTTGATGATAGCCTATCTTACACTTGGTGTTTGAAAGGCTCTAAAGACCCTTGATTATCCCCGAGCAAGAGCAAAGGTCCCATGAATGGCCTCTGACCTCAAACAAATTGTTATTTAGCCTCAAAGACCTCCAGCGCGCTCAAGAAAAGGTCACAATACTATAATAGGCCTTGGTTACTTTTCCTTCCTTTTAATTTTCTCAGTCCTTCCAACATGTCTCCTCAATCAAGGCCAAAACCTAGTTCAAAGATAAATAACCTCCTAAGGTATCCTAACACTCAAAACTGAGCTGTATCATTTCATATCACCTCAAGGACAACCTGTGGCAATTCTATAGTAGTTCCTGAGCTCTCAGATCTCTGACAAAGCACTTACATCCATTTTGTAAGGTAAGTGAAAAGCATAACACTATTCCACCTACCGCCACTACCTAACTCCACTTGCATTGAAAGCTCCCATCAGTATATAATTCTACCAACAGCAACCTTACAACACCTGTAAATCCTTTGGTCAACACTCTACCTTCTCACTAACACCGTCAGACCTCAGAGGAGCATTAACCATGCTATGACATTCCACTAATTCTCTATCCTAAAGTTTGTATATAAATATGGGGCTGGTTGAAGGATGAAGACAAGTTTAAATGATCAAAATTATATATAACCAAGAGTTATAAGCATTCTCATGTGTTTTACTCCTTGCTTCATACTCACAACCCACTATTGTCACTTTATATTAATAACTTGGATCATTTCCAAAGGTTGCACATCTTATATATCTTATTGAGCCATAAATCAATACTTTGGAATACTTAGATTAGTTTATTAGTTACTTACTATGGTCCTTTGTATTGTTGATAAAGGCCATAAGACCTTAAACTCTATTGACCAAAGCTTAAGAGGTCTCTTAAATGGTAACGACTCTTCTACGATCTAATGAATAATGCAACACCTTCGAAAGTGGATGCATGACCTTTTGCTGAGGTCTGAACGACTTTAAATAATTGTCTTACACTTTGACACTCCCCTCCTCTTACATGTTTGGGGTTCATAAGGGATCACATGTGGGTCTGAAGTCACTTATAATTTCTACACCCATGAGTCTGGCACCATCTATGGGAACGAGAAGTTACATTCCTTTCAAATATACACTTTACTCCCTTTAAAATGGTGACTAATATTGCTTTATCTCGATCTTTTAAAGAAATTGAGGCCTACCAAAAGGTAATCCAAGAGCAACTGTCTACCATCCTTGGTAGGCTTCTTTTACCCCTAATGGTAGAGGAACCACTAGTCCCAAAGCATAGTGGTATTAGGGAGAAGCACAAGCCTTAGTTAGAAGGAGAAAAAAACTAGAGGGTGCGCCCAAGCCCCCCTAACGATCAGTGACCAGCATCCATGTCAAAGAAAGGCTATCACTCCCTAGAGATCAATCCCAAAGAGGTTTCATGGCGGCTAGGATCTGGGATGGCAAGAAAAAGAAGATGCGAAATCGGTTGGGGGAGTTTTTTAACTAGTATAAGGCTCAAATGTCCAACACCATTGAGTTGTACCTCCAAAAGACATTGCCTCCATTCGCAAATGATGTTCAGCATTACACTCTTCCCCAAAAGAGTAAAATGCATAACGTTAAACCGTTCGATGGATGTAAAGATCCCATTGACCATTTGGACACATATAGGTTACTTGTGCTCCTGAGGACACCCAAAATGAGGTTTTGTGCAGAGATTTTCCGTTATCTTAAGGGGAACAATTGGGCACTAGTTTGCCAAGCTCAAGTCAGGGATAATTAGAAGCTTCATTGAACTGAAAATATCCTTTTTAGCCATTTTATTGGAGCTCAAAAGATGAGGAAGCATAACACTTACCTCTTCCACTTTAGGTAGAAGACTTGAAAATATATCAGGGAGTATGCCAAGAGGTTAAGTTGATAACCAGAACGACACTATATATATGGCCGCCTTCATCTCATGCCTCAGATTAGAAGACTTGCTAAGGTATTTCAGTAAGAAGCCCCAAAAATTTGTGACTGCTCAAAAGAGCTCTATAATATATGAATGACGAGGATGTCATCTCAACAAGTCATGACATAGCCCCCCAGTAAATAAAGAGGAAATATGTCTTATCCCGCCTTGGGGAGACCTCAGAAGCAATTGAGGCTAAAAGAAGAAGATAAAAAGATCGGATAGAGAGAGGCCAAACACATCTCTCCACTCCTAGCCAACCTTAAAGAGGTATTTGTTGTAGATGAATCTCAAGATCTCCTATCTCCGCCCAAGCCCATGAGAACCACTGGTGAAAAAATGGACAAGTCCAAATATCACAGGTTCCATATAGATCATGGCTATAACACAAGCGACTGGTTCGGGCTGAAAGAAGCCGTTGAGGGGTGATAAAAAGGGGTACCTCAAAGATTTTTTTGGCTAAAGACGTTGACAAGTATAAACACAATAACAAAAAAAAATCAAAATAAAGACGATGTCCTTTTGATAGATGTCAACTACATCTTCGGAGTCTTCATTGGATGTGGACTCTCTGCCACAACTAAAAAGGCCCACCTCGGGAGTATCCAATAAGAAAGGATGTAGGTCAACCGCGTCTCTCTCCCCCATCAAGTTCCAAAATAAGAACTTATAATAGCCTTTTCGAAAGAGGACCTCAGAAGGGTCCATTTATCTCATGAAGACCCCTTCATCATCACTGTGATCACGAGGAATGATAATATGAAACGAAATGTAATTGGCATAAGGAGCTCCACGAATATCTTATTATTTGACTCTTTTGAAGCTACAGGCTTTGGCGCGAAGCACATGAATTCAGTCACCACTCCTCTCATCGAATTTTATGGGGAGAGAACCTATTCCTTAGGGTATGTCAATCTCCACCTCACTCTTGGTTTTAGAGATTATTTTAAAACTGTCTGGAACAAGTTCATAGCGATGGATTTTAAAACTGTCTGGAACAAGTTCATAGCGATGGACCTACCATCTGCTTACAACATGATAATGGACAAACCATCACTCATTGATTTAGACATTGTTATCTTAAAACGAAGGCTAGTGACGAGGTTCTCAACTCTCGAAGGGGTAGAGGAGGTCTTGGGATATCAAAAGAAAGCCCAAGAGTGATACATCACCTCCATAAGGGATAAATGGAGTTTTCTTAATGAACCTAGGGGCCTGATGGAGATCTCAATGAAGCTTTAGAATCTCCTTGAGTCCTAAACAGAGTTCTTACCTCCACATACACCAATATCTAATCTCCCTTAAGAAGGTTTGGGCATATAATTAGTGAGTTTAGACATGATGAGTGCATTATTTTGCATGAATTATGTCCAAATCTAGGCCTTGTTAGGCCCGTTGCATCATAAATAATAAACTTTTAAAGTCATTTTCGTAAATTAAAAGAAAAATGCAAGTTTGAATCAAATTTGAGTTAAAAATGTGATTTTAATAACTCGGGCCGGGGGGGGGGGGGGGGGTTGTGAAAATGTAATTTTAGAAACTTTATGGGTCTGAAAATAATTTTTAAATGGTTATCTAGGTAAAATAAAGTTCTCCCTGAAATTTGGTTGAATTTGGAGTTAAAATGGAGAAGTTGTGAATTTCGGGGTCTAAAATGTGAATAACAGTAAATTGGTAATTTTCTAAACTTTATGGGGACGAATTTGAATTAATATAATTTATTTTATATTTTTACACGTACCTCTGAAGTTTGGTGAAGATCCGAGTCCAGTTGGTAAAGATATAAAGATTCTGGGAAGAATTGAAAGGGATACAAAATCTTGGAGCCAAAGCATAAAAAATGGATTTTGGAAACTAGAGTGGTATATAAATTATTGAGGCAGTTATATAAACAAGAGGTCTTGTTAGCCTAATGGTCATGCACGCGCAGTTAGTTGCAGAAGATCTGGGGTTCGAGTCCCCCAGCCTCTACCTAATTTCTTAGCAACCACATCAGCGCCCCGTCTTTGCCCCGTCAGCGACCACAACATCTGCCACGTGGCAGCCTGTTGACCAGTCAACGCCACATCATATGCCAGGTCATCTTCCACATCACTAGATCATTGACCAGTCAACGCCACATCAATAGTCCAGTTAGCATCCACATCATCGATCCAAGCGTTATATTTCAAAGCCACCAACCTTTTATTCTGCTAAGATCTTTATAGATAAAGATAGATTTAAATCCCACCAGATCCGACTTTCACTAAACAACGGATTTCTGTACCTCCAATTAAAATATGTGTTTTACACCAACTCAAATATCCTACCCCTAAGCTTATAAATAGGACCCTTAGGTTCATTATTTTTTACAGAGAGTTGTAGAGAGAACTTTAGAGAGGGCAATAATTATTTTGTGGGAGGAATTTTGTCAAGAATATTTGTGACACATCAATTGTAAGTTTGTTTATTTAATAAAAATTATCATTCATTCTTACAAATTTATTATGTCTACAACTATGCTCGCTTAATTTCCTTACTAGGACTGGGTAAAATTTATCATGTGTGATTAATATTGTGCGTCATTTAAATTCGTTTTTGTTCCTGATATGTGCTAAATACTTTAAAAGAATCGGTATTCATTTAAAACGACATGAGAGAGCATTTTAAAACTTCGGCACTGTTTGAAAAAAAATATTATTTTTTATTTTAAGTACGAGTACTTTTTGATGGGTTATACTTTTATTAAATTAATTGATAGACAATGCTTAAAGACTATATTTTGAAATTTTAAAATGAACTTTTTAAGGGAATATGTATTTTAGGCGTCTAAATTTAGAGACGTTAAATTTTATTTTAGATTTTCACTAAACAATGGATTTCTGTACCTCCAATTAAAATAGGTGTTTTACACCAACTCAAATATCCTACCCCTAAGCTTATAAATAGGATCCTTAGGTTCATTATTTTTTGACAGAGAGTTGTAGAGAGAACTTTAGAGAGCGCCAATAATTATTTTGTGGGAGGAATTCTGTTAAGAATATTTGTGACACATCAATTGTAAGTTTGTTTATTTAATGAAAATTAGCATTCATCCTTGCAACTTTATTATGTCTACAACTATGCTCGCTTAATTTTCTTACTAGGATTAGGTAAAATTTATCATGTGAGATTAATATTGTGTGTGATTTAAATTCGTTTTTGTTCCCGATATGTGCTAAATTGTTTTAAAAAATTCGGTATTCATTTAAAACGACACGAGAGTGCGTTTTAAACCTTCGACATTGTTTGAAAAAAAAATTATTTTTTTTATTTTAAGTACGAGTACTTTTTTATGGGTTATACTTTTATTAAATTAATTGATAGCCCATGCTTAAAGACTATATTTTGAAATTTAAAAATGAACTTTTTAAGAGAATATGGATTTTAGGAGTCTAAATTTATAGACGATAAATTTTATTTTAGACTTTCACTAAACAACGGATTTTTTCTACCTCCAATTAAAAAAGGTGTTTTACACCAACTCAAATATCCTACCCCTAAACTTATAAATAGGACCCTTAGGTTCATTATTTTTGATAGAGAGTTGTAGAGAGAACTTTAGAGAGGGTCAATAATTATTTTGTGGAAGGAATTTTGTCAAGAATATTTGTGACACATCAATTGTAAGTTTGTTTATTTAATGAAAATTAACATTCATTCTTGCAAATTTATTATGTCTACAACTATGCTCGCTTAATTTCTTTACTAGGATTAGGTGAAATTTATCATGTGTGATTAATATTGTGTGTGATTTAAATTCGTTTTTGTTCCCGATATGTGCTAAATACTTTAAAAAAATTCAGTATTCATTTAAAACGGCACGAGAGTGCGTTTTAAATCTTAGGCATTGTTTGAAAAAAAATCATTTTTTATTTTAAGTATGAGTACTTTTTGATGGGTTATACTTTTATTAAATTAATTGATAGCCCAGGCTTAAAGACTATTTTGAAATTTAAAAATGAACTTTTTAAGGGAATAGGGATTTTAGGCGTCTAAATTTATAGACGTTAAATTTTATTTTGGACTTTCACTAAACAACGAATTTTTGTACCTCCAATTAAAATAGGTATTTTACACCAACTCAAATATCCTACCCTAAGCTTATAAATAGGACCCTAAGGTTAATTATTTTTTATAGAGAGTTGTAGAGAGAACTTTAGAGAGGGCCAATAATTATTTTGTGGGAGGAATTTGGTCAAGAATATTTGTGACACATCAATTGTAAGTTTGTTTATTTAATGAAAATTAACATTCATTCTTGCAAATTTATTATGTCTACAACTATGCTCGCTTAATTTCATTACTGGGACTAAGTAAAATTTATCACGTGTCATTAATATTGTGTGTGATTTAAATTCATTTTTGTTCTCGATATGTGCTAAATACTTTAAAAAAATCCGGTATTCATTTAAAACGACACGAGAGTGCGTTTTAAACCTTCGGCATTGTTTGAATTTTTTTTTTATATTTTATTTTAAGTATGAGTACTTTTGATGGGTTATTCTTTTGTTAAATTAATTGATAGCCCATGCTTAAAGACTATATTTTGAAATTTAAAAATGAACTTTTTAAGGGAATAAGGATTTTAGGCGTATAAATTTAGAGACGCTAAATTTTATTTTGGACTTCTAGCGTGTTATTTTTTTAATTAAATACGACGAGAGTCGGTTTTATTTGAGTTATAAAATCGGGAATGCCGATTTTAAATTATTGCACATTGTTAGTTTAACGTGATAAATGGATCCAACGTCCTAGTTTCCACGCTCATTAGATTATATCTCTCGTAGTCCTACTTTTTGTTTGTGTGTTTGCTTAGTTTAATACTGAATCTCATCTCTAAAGCCATTCAATCTAGTTGGAAAGTTACAGTTATTTTGATTTTTTTTATAAATCCTCGTGGATTCGACTCGTACTTACACTCGCTATTCTACAATAGCCATGCACTTGCGGTATTTTATAAAATTGACAACAAGTTTTTGGCGCCGTTGTCGGGTATTTGTTATATATATATATATTTTAAAAAGTTGTGACTTTCGGAGTAGTATTTTTTACTTTTCGCATTTTTGTTAGTAAAAATTCATCCACACACACAAAAATAGTAGAAATTTATGGAAAAAAAAATCAGCATCAATATACATAAAAAATTTAAGGACTATGTTTATCCTAAAATAACCCTTTTAGCACTAAGTTTATCCTAAAATACATAAAAAATTGAAAAAAAAAAAATTCTGAAATTTTCAAGATTCGTTTTTTTAGTAGGTAGACCCTAAAAAAAATCCGAAAATTCTTTTTTTCCCCAGTAGTAATTATGTTTTTTTTTATCAAGTATTAAAAAAAAAATTAATTTCATAAGTGTGCTTTATTTTGTTGTTGTTAAATACACCACTAGTGCGCGTGTCGTTTTTTTTTGTTCTTCTCTTTTCGTTAATTTTTTGTGTGTGTATGTGTCACACTTTACGTTTGATGTAGTTTTTTTTTCAGGAACATATTCAAAAAAAAAAAAAAAAGTGAAGAAAATTTCAGAAAAGTGTTCAACGGTGCGCGAACGTGAAGAAAAAATTGTGCAATCTTTCCACGAGCACCAGGAACTCTCGGGGACGACTGAAACGTAGGCGGCGTTTTCCTCCGATCGACGTAAACTTAAACTTCGGCTTGGCGTAAACAAGTGACCGAAAAAAGTCCACGCCGGAGGTACATTTTTGTGTGCTCCTACGTGATTTAATTTCACACTTAATTTAGCACGTTGCATAAATTCACTTAAGGGCAAAACCCGTGTGCAAGATAAGGTGGGGATTTCATCACCCTTCCTTTGCCCGAAAATCACTAATTAACCCAGCATTTGCATATCCCGAGCCATCACATTTAATTTAAAATCAAGTAGACATTGGCCTTAGGATATCACATAGCTCATAGGAAACCTCTTAACGAGGCTAGAATTAGAAGCTATTCCAACGGGAACTTGTCAAATTGATCCCGTTTCACCTTGTCTAGGATTGGTGGTTTTTAATGTGTCTTCGTACCGACCACCTACCTGAAGGAAAAAGCGGGATTTGAGGCGATAACCCTAGTTGACCGTCTTTTAAATTCTCCCTTGTCAAATAGTAGGAGCTGTCTAATTAAGGAGATTAATTTGGAGACCCTTGTGTTGTCAATTAATCTCCAAAAAACTAGAGTTTAAAATTGAAATTCCCCTCACCTAAATTAGATAATTCAATTTGCTGTGTGTTAGCTATGAATTACGTGGCTTGAGTCAATTTTTATAATTTTCTTCACATAAAAAAATTAATAAAAAAAAATCGAGTGAGCTCAGTGTATGCGAAGTTGGTTTCGAGATCATACTGGTCGTTTACCGAGTGTGGAGTCTAGTATTCCCGATACTTACGTAGGTAGATTTTAGATTTTCACCGAGATGGGAGACGAGTTAGCGCCACGTGCCCTTATCTGACTAGGTCGAGTCAATCTTCGTACATACGTCTACCCGATCACATTGCGAATAATGTTCTATTCCATCATAGAACAATCCAAATATTGACCGTGTTTCGAGGTACCGTAAAGAGGATCCCTACCTTCATATTCGGGAATTCGAGGAGATATGTGGGACCATTAAGTATCAACAACTCACCGATGAGATTGTCAAACTTAAATTGTTCCCGTTCTCGTTGAAAGATAAAGCCAAGAGTCGGTTTAACTCGTTAACACCCGAATCCATCACCAATTGGAACCAAATGAGTGTCGCCTTCCTGCAAAAATTCTTTCCCAACTAAAAGACGACATTGATACGTCACGCTATCAACACATTTAGCCAAAAGGAAGGAGAAGTCTTATGGATGTATTTGGAGAGATTCAAGGACTTGCTACTGCAATGTCCGCACCATGGGATTGAGATGGGACGCCAAGTCCAAATTTTGTATGAAGGGTTCAATTATAACACTCGAAATATGCTCGAGTCGTTATGTAACGGTGATTTTACTGAAAAAAGTGAGGTTGACGAGTGGGTATTCCTAGAAGCCGTAGCAAAAAAGTCCCACCGATGGGCACCAAATAGAGATTCTAGGCCCACCATGTCCAATGAAGGTTTTGCTCACCAAGTCGAACAAAGTTATGATTTAAATGCCAAAGTGGCCATATTGGCCCGACATTTAGAAGCTTTAGAGACGAGCAAAGAGGGTAATCGAATCGCATCTGCGGCCGTTCAACATGTAGGTTCCCCTATGTGTATACTTTGTGATGTATTCGACCACTTAGTCGAGAATTTCCACACCCTTCCAACCAATAAGGCACTCATCAAGCAAGCCAATGCCCTCTACCAAAATAGGCCAAAGTATGACCCATATTCCAATACATACAATTCGAGATGGCGAGACCACCCCAATCTTTCACGGTCCAAGGGTCAATACCAAGGAAGTGGAGGGAAATCTTCCGGAAACCCACCCTCGGGTTTCTAAAATAATGCCACCGCACTCTTGAATCCCTCATCCCAAAAGATCCAATATTTAGAGGATTCGATGAACCTTCTTGCCCAAAGTACCCTTCAATTTCAACAAACCATGAAAAATGTCCTCCAATCCACCCAACAAAGCATGCAAGCGAATACACAAGCCATTACCAAACTCGAGGTTCAAATGAGCCAACTAGCTAATGCGTTGAGTGAGAGGAGCAAGGGAACATTCCCGAGTCAGCCCGAACCCAATCCAAAGGGTAACATGCCTAGGGGTCAATTTGTTATTCAAAACGGCACGAGCGCGCCACACACCCAAGAGCATGCGAAAGCCATCATCCAGGAAGTAGAGAAAAACATTTCACCACCTACCGAGAGTGAATCCGAGAAAGATAAGGAGAAGGAAGAACCACCCTTGGATCCAACTTCCTTTTCACCTTTACCTTCTGAGCCATCTAGAGAGCCCTATGTTCCGAAAGCTCCATTTCCCCAGCGTTTGGTGCCACAAAAGAAAAAGGCGCAAGTTGATAAGATGTTGGAAGTATTCAAGCAAGTACAAATCAACATCCCGCTGCTTGATGCTATTCAATAAGTCCCATACTACTCCAAATTTCTGAAGGACCTTTGTACCTTCAAGAGAAGCACCAACATACCTAAGAAACCTTTTCTCGCCGAACAAGCAAGCTCGATCATTTCTTATCAAACTCCCATTAAGTATAAGGATCCTGGTACTCCGACGATCTCTATCAAGATAGGGGAGCACCTAATTGAGAAAGCTCTTTTAGATTTAGGAGCAAGCGTTAACCTTCTGCCGTAAACCGTGTACGAGAAACTACGTTTGGGGGAGTTGAAACCGACTAGGATTACCTTATCCTTAGCCGATCGTTCGGTGAAAATCTCGAGAGGTATTGTTGAGGATGTCCTAATTAAAGTGAGGGACTTTATATTTCCTGTCAACTTTGTTGTCTTGGACACCCAACAAGTGCAAAATCCTATTGCACAAACCCCTGTTATTTTGGGTCGTCCTTTCCTTGCCACATATGATGCCGTTATTAGGTGTCGTAGAGGACAATTTGACCTATCCTTTGGGAACATGACTATGGACCTTAATGTGTTTAATTTGGCCAAACAACCACCTGATGACGATGAACCCGTGGATGTTGACATGATTGATAGTATCGTTCAAGAGACTTTCGAGAAAACTTATAGTGATGACCCTTTAGCATCCCGTCTTGCCTTTTTTGAGTCCGAGTTTGATGTCGAATAGTCCATCGAAGAAGTCAACACCCTCCTCAACTCCGCCCCTATCATGGAAGTAGGAAATTGGAAGTCTAAACCTGAACCCCTCTCACTTTCCTCATCACCTATTCCACCCTCGATTGAGAAAGCTCCCGAGCTTAAATTGAAGCCACTACCTGAAACGCTCGAGCATAGGTTCTTATGACCTTCTGAATCCTTACCTGTTGTCATCGCGTCTGACTTAGACAAAGAACAATAAGATAAACTATTGCGTATTCTCAAAGAACATAAGGAAGCCATAGGATGGACTATAACCGACATTAAGGGGATAAGTCCCTCGGTATGCATGCATAGGATACACTTAAAAGACAATGCTAAAAATTCCCGTGAAGCACAACGTAGACTTAATCCGAATATGAAAGAGGTCGTCCGAGCCGAGGTTCTAAAATTGCTCGATGAGGGTATCATTTACCCCATCTCTAATAGCCAATAGGTTAGTCCTATTCAAGTGTTCCCTTAGAAATTCGGTGTTACGGTGATGAAAAATAACGATGATGAGTTAGTACCCACTAGGATTCAAATCGGCTGGCGAGTGTGTATTGATTATAGGAAGTTGAATGCTGTTACAAGGAAGAATCACTTTTCTCTTCCTTTCATAGACCAAATTCTAGAGAGATTAGCCGACCATCCATATTATTGTTTTCTCGATGGTTACTCCGACTACAATTAAATTCCCATCGTTCTCGAGGATCAAGAGAAAACCACTTTCACGTGTCCATTTGGTACTTTTGCCTACCGCCGCATGCCCTTTGGGTTATGCAATGCACCCGCTACCTTTCAGTGGTGCATGATGAGTATCTTTTTGGATAAGGTGGAACGTTTTCTCAAAGTCTTTATGTATGATTTTTCTGTATTTGGGTCTAGTTTTGATGAATACCTCCATCACCTCACTCTCGTTTTGAAGAGGTGTAAGGAAAATAACCTTGTGCTTAATTGGGAGAAGTGTCTCTTTATGGTCAAACAAGGCATAGTGCTAGGTCACATCATTTCTCACAAGGGTATTAGGGTCGATAAAGCTAAAATAGATCTCATTGCTAATCTCCCACCCCCTAAAACTGTGCGTGAAGATCGATCATTCTTAGGACACGTCGATTTCTATCGGAGATTTATTAAGGATTTTAGCAAAATCTCTCGACCTTTGTGCAATCTTCTTTCCAAGGACACACCCTTCGATTTCAGTGACGAATGATTTCAAGCCTTTGAAAGGCTAAAGACGAAATTAACCTCTGCACCTATTATGAGACCCCCCGAATGGAGTCAACCTTTGAGATCATGTGTGATGATGATGCTTGGATTTAGCACCACCAGATAAGTGATGATGAGCTCAAATAGTAGTAACCATGGTATCCATAGAGATGTATATGTATAAGTGTGTAAGTGTGTAGAAGGAGATGAGTATAAGAGGAATAAGATAATGATGTATAGTGGTTCAGCCAATTAGGCCTACATCCACTGTGAGTGTGTGATCCACTAAGTATGGGCACTAATGGCCTTGGATCCAATGCACATAAGCTCACTTTCTCTCTCTACTGTGTGTATAAGCAGAGTTTTTGCTAGGGTTATGATTATCGATCCTCTTGTAGGGTTCTAGGTGACAAGTATATATAGGTCTTGGAGGGTGTGGTATACCCCCCAAGTATGCATGGTGCATGTGAATGATGATTTAGCCAATCTCCTGCTGACACCTGTAGATGCCAAATGATGACATAATATTCCCTCACGTGAGGGTGTGATTTGTTTATAACGGTCTCCCACGTGCCATGTGAGCCTCACGCGCACTGTTCTACACATCTCCCAAACCACGCACTGTGATGATGTCACCCTCGGCCTTTGATATGAGGCCGAGGGCAAAGTTCCTTCCGGAAATGAGTCTGGCCTAATTTGGGCCTCATACTGTCGTACCCTCGGAGGGTCGTCTGGAGCCTGATGAAGGGTCGGCCCCCTGAAGGGTCGTCCGGAGCCTGATGAAGGGTCGGCCCCCTGAGGGGTCGTCTGGAGCCTGATGAACGGTTGGCCCCCTGAGGGGTCGTCCAGAGCCTGATGAAGGGCGGCCCCCTAAGGGATCGTCTGGACCCTGATGAAGGGTCGGCCCCCTGAGAGGTCGTCCGGTTGGAGGGCACCCTCGGCCTGGCCGAGGATATATATGGGCATATCAATCACCCCAGCCCTTAGCCATGGATGTTGTTGAGATGGCTGAGGGATAGTGTTGTAATTGAGATGGGTGTATGATCAGTTAGGTGAGTGATACCTGTTAAGCTCATATGACACCTAGGAAGGTACTCATTGTCACTTCAGTTTCCAAGGCGTGGCGGTTGCACACTTTGCCTGGGTCTTTGTGCCCTAATGATGCTCTCCTCGTGGGCCGTGCTCTGCATTGGTTAGTGGTCCCACTCATTGGCAAGGTATTTAAATAATTTTTTGAAGTTTCTCTCTCTTCTTCTTCTTCTTCGCGCTAGAACTCTCTCTCTCTCTAGCTTCCAGCCTTCTTGCCATTCCGCAGTTTCTACATTTTGAGTTTGGCAGCGTTGCTATTTTTTTCTCAGGTAATCTCTCTGCCCCAGTGTCCTCTTTACTTTCATTTCTTTTTCGCTTTCTTATTTTAGGCTAGTAGGGCTGGATTTGGGTTGCTTCATAACTTTTTCGGCGACTAGTTTTTGAGTGTTCTCGAGTTTTCTTGAGTGTTCTTTATTGAAAACCATCGATTTCTTTTGTTTTAATCCATAAGTCCAACCTGGTCAACTGCAAACTTGTTTGTAGTTAGGTTCCCCAAACTCTTCCAAGTGTAAGGTCTCCCCCTTGATGCTTATGAGGCTTTACAGCTTAGCTGAATAATTCCCTTCCTTGAGAGAGAAGTTATTTATTGAGATCAGACGAATAGAGGAAGAGGAGGAGAGAAGACGAGGGGCCGACCCTAATTGGGTACGACCCATCTTCCCCTTTCCTCTTGCCATAATAAAACCCTCTGAGTCTTGCGGGTCATCCTGTCGTCCAGCCGAGAGTTATTCGAGTGAGATGGATGAGAGGGTGTCGTCATCAACAGGAGCTAGATCTTCTGGGAGAGTAGAGACGTCTGATCTGAGCCAAGGCCGACAGGCCGAGGGTATGGTTGCTTCCGAGGCTGTCCCTGTGACAACCCTATCCCCACACGCTTTCCAGATGGCTTTTCCCCAAGGGCCTCTGACAAGTGATGAGGCCAAGGCCGAGGGTGAGGGGACTGAGGATGATGAGGACTCAGATGACCCAGTTGACACATCTCACGCCTCGTCTTATATTTCCTCGGTCAGGGATCGTGACCTTCTTCTGTGGAGGCATGCATATGGTGTTCCTCCCACCATATCTATGAGGGTTCCCTCTGAGGACGAGAGGGTCTTTGAGGGTGAAGAGGGAGAGATAGAGGTATACGAACAAATGTTCATGGTAGGTGTCAGACTCCCTTTACATCCTGCTGTCGTAGATATTTTGTCATCCCTCGGCATAGCCCCCTCTCAGCTCCCTCCTAATTCCTGGAGGACGATCCTCGGCTTCATTTCCCTTTGGAAAAATGCCTTTACTGATGATCCTTCCTTTGATGTGTTCTTGGCTTGCTATAACATCACTTCCTCGTCCAAACAACCTGGGCACTACCATCTGGGTGCGAGGAAGTCTGATAAAAAACTTCTCCACGTGACACAAACCTCCAACCACAATTGGAAGAAGAGATTTTTCTTTGTCTCTGGAGAGTGGGAGTTCTCTGCCGAGGCACAACCTATAGCCGATGGTTAGAGGGTTCCCAGAAGATGGTCCAACCCTTCAATGAAGGCCAGGTCAGACCCCGGACTTAGTCTGAAAGAGAAAGACATAGTTGAATATCTGAGAGGACGAGGGAGAGGGGGTGAACTTCCAAAATTTGAAGATCTGATGACCCCTCAGTTCCTCAAGGAAGCTGGTCTGAGGGTCGGCCCCCTGACAGAACTATGTGAGTTATATTATTTTTTGTCCATTCTTTATTACCTGTTCTATACTTTTTCGAAGTGTTTCATCTGCCTCTGCATTTTTCTAACGTGTCGTCCTCCTTTCAGGTCGTTATGCTGGTGTACCTGACCACCTTTGGGAAATGACTGCCCCCAGTTTGTTATCAGGCTTGGCCAAGAAGAAAGGCAAGGATCCTCAGCAAGCTCCGAGGAAGACGCAGACCACGGGGCCGACACCTTCCGAGCCGACCCTCGACAGATAAAAGAGGAAGGAGCCTGAGGTTCCCGTCGACCCTCGGCCATGTTCACGGACGAGGGAAAGGTTCGAGGCGTCTGAGGGGACCGCCTCGTCTTCCAGCATGGGGGCCTTTTGGTCGTAAAATTTGGCGCTTCTGAAGGTCGAGCCATCCTCCCTTATCGCGAACCTGAGAGCGGCCAAGGCATCCATGTTTTTAGCCCCCTCGGTTACTGATTATGATTTTTTATCCAAGATGCCTCCAGCAAAAGTGTATGACTATGGTCTGCACGCCCTAGCTCAGGTATTTGTTCTCACCTCCTTCCCTTAGTTGTATTCTTTCGCCTCTTGATATCTGTTTTCTCGACCTCTTGATATCTGTTTATTATTTCTGTGCAGTCTATATGCGCCTTTACCTCGGCCACCAAATGGATGGCGGAGAATCAAGAAAAGTTTCATGAGGCCGAGAGGGCCATTCAACACGAGGCTGCTATACAGTCAGAGCTCGAAACTGCTAGGGCTGAGTTGGAGAGGGTCAGGACCGAGCATGCGAGGATCCTGAACGAGCTGATGAGGCAGCATGATGCAGACATGGCGATCAAGGACTTGCTTCTTAAGGAGAAGGATGGAGCCATGACCCATCAGGGGGCCCAATTTAAGATTGAACTGTCTGAGGCCGTAAAGAAGGCAGAGGTAGACGCTGTGGAGGCCTACAAACTCTCAGATGAGTTTCAAGGCTTCGGTCTTGAATACTTGGAGAGAGGGATCAGGACGGCCTGTCGGTGGGTTGTCCTCAAGTTCGGCGATGTCGTCTCTTCAGTCCGTCCTTCTCTGGAGGCATTTCAACTGGACGACCCCTTGATTGCTGAGGCTTTAACCCAGGTGGAGTCCCAGGTGCATGCCGAGGGTGTTGGCACGTCTGAGGATCAGCCAGTCGTGGTCATTGAGGATACTTCTCTTATCGACGTTGAGGCCCTGCCCTCTGACATTGCTCAATAGGGTGGCTGACTGTAGCCCATACCCTCTTCATGTAATTAATATTTTGTATTCTTTTATCAGACGAACATCTTCATTTTGTAATGTAATATAATGCCTCTTTTTCTTCTGTATTTGTCTCTCGTATGGCTTGTATTGTGAATCTTATGTTAATATCACTGACCCCTCCCTCGTCTTTCTTGAGGATGAACGAGGGGTTGTCCCCTGCGTTGGCCCTCATTATAGCCGAGGGTTTTTAATCAATTTTAATCGATGCTCAAGTCCTCCCTCGTCTTTCTTGAGGGCAATGGTGGGGTCGTTCCCTCCATTGACCCTCATTATAGCCGAGGGTTCTAATTACCAAACAAATGGCTTTCAACAAAGTCTTCCCTCGTCTTTCTTGAGGGCAATGGTGGGGTCGTCCCCCCCATTGGCCCTCATTATAGGCCGAGGGCTATAATTACCAATTTAATGGGTTTTAACAAAGTTTTCCCTCGTCTTTCTTGAGGACAATGGCGGGGTCGTCCCCTCCATTGACCCTCATTATAGGCCGAGGGCTATAATTACCAATTTAATGGTTTTTAACAAAGTTTTCCCTCGTCTTTCTTGAGGACAATGGCGGGGTCGTCCCCTCCATTGACCCTCATTATAGGCCGAGGGCTATAATTACCAATTTAATGGTTTTTAACAAAGTTTTCCCTCGTCTTTCTTGAGGACAATGGTGGGGTCGTCCCCTCCATTGACCCTCATTATAGGCCAAGGGCTATAATTACCAATTTAATGGTTTTTAACAAAGTTTTCCCTCATCTTTTTTGAGGACAATGGTGTGGTCGTCCCCTCCATTGACCCTCATTATAGGCTGAGGGCTATAATTACCAATTTAATGGTTTTTAACATAGTTTTCCCTTGTCTTTCTTGAGGACAATGGTGGGGTCGTTCCCTCCATTGACCCTCATTATAGGCCGAGGGCTATAATTACCAATTTAATGGTTTTTAACAAAGTTTTCCCTCATCTTTCTTGAGGACAATGGTGGGGTCGTCCCCTCCATTGACCCTCATTATAGGCCGAGGGCTATAATTACCAATTTAATGGTTTTTAACAAAGTTTTCCCTCGTTTTTCTTGAGGACAATGGTGGGGTCGTCCCCTCTATTGACCCTCATTATAGGCCGAGTGCTATAATTACCAATTTAATGTTTTTTAACAAAGTTTTCCTTCGTCTTTCTTGAGGACAATGGTGGGGTCGTCCCCTCCATTGACCCTCATTATAGGCCGAGGGCTATAATTACCAATTTAATGGTTTTTAACAAAGTTTTCGCTCGTCTTTTTTGAGGACAATGGTGGGGTCGTCCCCTCTATTGATCCTCATTATTGGCCGAGGGTCATCCTCTGAAGATGTTTCCATGCGTACTAGAACTGACAAACACAAGATGAGAAGAAACACTGATATTTCTCATTAATTTTTTAAGTGTTCTATAGGAGCAACACCTCTTACAACTGTCGTTCGATAGGACTTTACAAAACTACTGATAGTATTTCTTCAAATGATCTGCATTCCAGGGGTTGGAAAAGGGTTCCCCCTCTAGGTTTTCTAGTCTATAGGTCCCAGGGACGACTTCATCGATGACCCTATATGGGCCATGCCAATTAGGATGGAGCGTGTTGGGCTTTTGCCAAGTCTTTTTGAGGACCAAGTCCCCCACCGCAATTGGTCTCCGTTTCACCCTCTGATTGTAAAACCTTGCGGCCATCTGCTGGTAGTCGGCCTGCCTTATCTCGGCATCTTCCCTCCTTTCCTCAATCAGGTCTAAGTCGAGTCTCCTCTCTTCTATATTTCTATGAGGGTTATACATTTGGACCCTATGAGTAGGAAACCCAATCTCGGTGGGGATGACGGCTTCTGAGCCATAAGCTAGCATGAATGGGGTCTCTCCGGTAGAGGTCCTCACTGTCGTCCTGTATGCCCACAACACGGCATATAACTCCTCGACCCATCTTCCTTTTGCCTCCTTAAGCCTCTTCTTAATTCCATCTAGGATTTTCCTATTTGTAACTTCTGTTTGCCCATTGGCCTGAGGTCGGCCCGGGGTAGAGATGAATTGTTTGATACTTACCCTTTCACAGTACTTCTGTAGAGAGGTATTCTTGAACTGAGTCCCGTTATCCAAGATGAGGGTGTTGGGGAGACCATATCTGCATATAACATTTTTTCAGATGAACTGGAAGGTCTTCTGCTCTGTAATTGTGACCATCGGTTCGGCCTCCACCCATTTTGAGAAATAGTCAATCGTTACGATGAGAAATCGATAGTTATTGACTGCTCTTGGTAAGGGTCCTACGAGGTCGATCCCCCACACTGAAAATGGCCATGGGGATGTAATGGAGGTAAGAGGCTGATGGGGTTGGTGAGGGATGGTGGCAAATCTCTGGCATTTATCGCACTTTTTTACATATGCCGCGGCGTCTTTCCCCAAGGTCGGCCACCAGTACCCTTGGGTGATCACCCTCTTCGCTAAGGATCTGCCCCCAATGTCGCTTGAGCACGATCCGTCGTACACATCTTAAAAATTGAGGGGACTTCTGAGGGATGCACACACCTAAGTAAGGGGAGCAAAAACCCCTTTTTGTACAAAGTGTCTCCGATGACAGTGAATTTTGCAACCTTGTATCTCAGCTTCTTCCTTTCTTGCCTTGCTTCTGGCATCTCTCCCTCTTTAATGTATCTGATCAGAGGGTCCATCCACGAAGCTTCCTGAGAAACATTTAGGCAATTGCTAAGTGTTCCCTTAGCGTCTTCAATAGTTGGCCGAAGCAAAATTTCCACTGGGACCGTCCTCCTGATGTCTGTCCTAGTTGCCAAGGCCAACCTAGCAAGGGCGTCAGCTCGACCATTATCGAGCCTAGGTATCCTCTTTAACCTTACTTCTCTGAAGCCCTTCAGTAACGACCTCACCTTATCAAGGTACCTAGCCATCCTCTCGTCCTTGGCCTCGTAGGCTCCTAGTACCTGATTCACTACTAGCCTCAAATCATTATGAACCAAAATCTGGCTGACACTAAGAAATCTGGCCAAGGAGAGGCCTGCTATCAAGGCCTCATATTCGGCCTCATTATTGGAGGCCTTAAAGTTGAACCTCAGGGCGTACTCAATGTCTGTGCCGTCGGGTGCTGATACTATTAATTCAGCTCCACTCCTACTTTCATAAGAGGACCCGTCGACGAAGAGACTCCACACGGTATGTTTTTCAGAGAAACTTCCCTCGGTGAGTGACCCCTGTCTAAAGAGATATCTTCCCTCTTCATTTTCAGCCACTTTCCTTCTAGCGGTGCTTGTCTCAGCCTTATCTGCAGGTGTGTCGGTGAGCTCACCTTGTCGGGTATCTATCTTCCCGAGGCTCTTACCCTTGGCTTCATCATCTTCCCAAGTAAACTCGGCCACGAAGTCTGCCAATGCTTACCCCTTAATGGTCGTCTTAGGCTGATACACTATGTCAAACTCCCCCAGCTCTATAGCCCAGGCCATTAACCTCCCTGATTTTTCAGGCTTGTGCAGAACCTGCCTAAGGGGAGAGTAAGTGAGGATGACCATTGTATGGGACTGGAAGTATGGCTTCATCTTTCTCGATGCATGGATAAAGGCATAGGCCAACTTCTCCATCCTTGGATATCTTTGCTCTGCCCCCTGGAGTGCCTTGCTGTTAAAATACACAGGCTTCTGTACTCCGCCTTCGTCTCTCACAATGGCTGCACTGATGGCTAACTCTGAGACGGTGAGGTACACATAAAGTCGTTCACCCTGCATGGGTCGTGACAACAACAAGGGAGACCCCAGGTATGATTTTAACTCCTTGAAGGCCTCATCACACTCTTCACTCCATTCGAAGTCTTTTATGAGAATTTTGAAGAATGGTAGACACCTGTCTATGGCCCTAGACACAAACCTATTCAAGGCATCAACTCTTCCTGTGAGTCTCTGAACGTCTTTAATGGACTTGGGGGTCTTCATCTCAACAAGGGCCTTTATCTTTTCACGATTGGCCTCGATGCCTCTTTAGTTGACAATGAACCCCAAGAACTTCCCTGCTCTGACCCTGAAGACACACTTGGCCGGGTTAAGCTTCATCTGGTATTTGTCCATCGTATTAAAGGTCCTTTCCAGGTCTGCCACATGATCCTCTGCCTTCAAACTCTTAATCAGCATGTCATCTACATAGACCTCCATAGACTTCCCAATTTGGTCTTCGAATATTTTATTTACGAGGCGCTGGTACGTTGCCCCTGCGTTTTTTAGGCCAAAGGGCATGACCCTATAACAGTATATCCCCTTATTAGTAATGAAGGTTGTCTTCTCCGAGTCCTCAGGGTTCATGAAGATCTGGTTGTACCCTGAATAGGCATCCATAAAGATCATGAGCTCATGGCCTGCGGTAGCGTCTACCATCTGGTCAATGCGGGGGAGAGGGAAGCTGTCTTTGGGACAGTGCTTGTTGAGGTCGATGAAGTCCACACACATTCTCCACTTCCCGTTGGCCTTTGGGACAATGACTGCATTGGACAGCCATTCAGGGTAGATGACCTCTCTGATAAACTCAGCATCTTCCAGCTTCTTGATCTCATCCCTAATGACCTCATACTTTTCTCGAGAATAAATTCTCCTCTTCTGCTTTATCGGCTTTGCTCCCTCTACCACATTGAGCTTGTGGCACATAATTTCAGGGTCGATCCCCGGCATATCTACATGACTCCACGTAAAGACGTTTCGTCTTCTCCTCAACAGTTTAATGAGGTCTTCCTTGATGTTGGGCTTCAGAGACTTGCCGACTTGGACGGTTTTTTCTGGGTCATCCTCATCGAGGTTGATGGATTCTACCTCTTCCGCGGACTCTCCTTTCTCTAGCTTCGTCTCATCCCTGGGGTATAGGGTATCAATATTGTAAGTGGTTGTAGCCCTCCTGTGTGCCTCTCTTTCTTTAGCGGAGTTGTAGTAACATTCTCGCGCTGTCGTCTGGTCTCCCCGAACTTCCCCCACCCCGTAAGGGGTAGGAAATTTAATCATCTGATGGACCGTAGACGGCACAGCTTCAAACCCCTTGAGGGACACATGCCCCAGTATGATGTTGTAGGCCGAAAACACATGTCCATCCATCACAAAGAAACTGACCTTCTTGGTAAGCCATCTCGGCCACTCGTCCCCCATCCTGACATCGGCCTCATACACTCCAAGGGGATGAACCTTTTCCCCACTGAACCCAATCAATGGATGATGGTATGGGACGAGTCTAGCACGGCTGAGACCTAAGGCTTTGAAGCACGGCCAAAACATTACATCTGCAGAACTTCCCCGTCGACCAATATCCTCGGCCCCTCACACCCGTGCACCCTAGTTGTGATGACGAGTGGGTCGTCGTGTGGGGCTAGGAGGCCTTTAAAGTCCATTCTTGAGAACCCCACTATCAGAGTGTCCATATCGACCTTCTTCCTCTTTTCTGACTTAACCTCAAGAGAGTTTGAGTGTACCGTCTTCGTCACTGCCTTGGCCTCAGCCACATGGGCCTTCCTGTCAGTGACCTCAGACCCTCCTCCTGCTAGACCCCCGGAGATCATTCCCACTCCAAGCAAGATTATATTAAGCCTCTTAACAGGGCCTTGGTCGTCTCTCGGCGGGAGGTCAGGGTCGTCCTCATCATCAGAAGGGTCATCCCCCTTTTTTTAGGACCTTCTTGACATGCATCACCTCGCTTTTTTCAGGGGTCGTCCCCTCGGCCCCTCTTGAAGGCACCTCCGTCGACGTACTTTCTGAGCTTCCCTTCTTTCAGCATCTTCTCAATCTCATCTTTCAGAGCGAAATATTTATCTGTTATGTGGCCATGGTCTTGGTGAAATTCGCACCATAGGTTTTTATTCCTCTTGTTGGGGGCTGCCCTCAACTTCTCAGGCCACTTCAGAGACCGGTCACTCTTTATCTCATTGAGAATATGTTCACAGCTGACCGTTAGTGGGGTGTAACCAGCGAACTTGTCGTCCGTAGACCTCTTCTTCCCCTCTTTGTTCTTCTTGGGGTACTTACCCCCACTGGTGCCTCCTTTTTCGTCTTCGTATTTTGCGGCCATCGCCTCTTCGGTGTTCATTACTTTTCCAGCTATTGACAGTAATTCAGCCATCGTCCTCGGAGGGTCTTCAGCAAGCTTTCATAAGAGCTTCCCTTTTGGAGTCCTCCAATCAGGGCTGTCATAGCTATGCTCTCCTCATAGTCTTCCACTTCCAACTTTTCTTTGTTGAATCTGGATATGTAGTCCCTTAGACTCTCATTCTTCCCCTGCTTAACATAGAGCAGGTGGGTGGTCTTCTTCTATGGACTCATCCCAAAGCAAAAGTTATGGATAAATCGGTCTGCCAACTGCTTAAAGTTTTCAATAGAGTTTTTTGGGAGGGACGTGTACCAGACATGTGCAGCCCCAGTCAGGGTACCAGAGAAGGAACGACACCTCATCTCATCTGAGATAGAGTATATGTCTGCTGCTGATTGATACATCTCAATATGGTGGACAGGGTTGGTGCTCCCGTCATATCTTGGGGTGACCACCGTTGGCTTGAACTTTGATGGCGTAGGGAAGTTGACTATCTTCGCCACAAAGGGTGAGCCTATGGTGTATCCCCTCTGAAGAAGGTCTCGGCTTTTTAGTATATCGCCGATCTTATTCTCGAATCGCTGGATCGAGTCATTCCAGGGCCTCGTAAGGTCGGTCTGGCCGATGTTATCCCCTCCCGCCTCTTTGAGATGGACGGAGGGTCCTGCCGCGACTGGCCCGTGTCGGCTGTTTACTTCCCCCTGGCCGTCGTCTCGTCCTAGGAGCCGACCCCTGTGGGGTCGGTCATCTGCTGCCTCCCTTCTGGACCTCGCGGCACTCCTTGACCTGGATAATTTTTCCCGCATGTCATTTACTGGGCCCAGCCTTTCAAAGGCCGACCCCCTGCTCAGGCGATCGAAAGTAGAGCCTCTCGGGCGATCGTCAGGGTTTTGCCTTCCGCACTTCCCTCTGCTTTCCTGGAGAGGTCTTACAGTATTATTGGAGACCTCATATGATTCCCAGCATTCTATGGGGGCCTCCTCTCCCTCCAGATCGTCATACCTGTCCTCAGGGTAAGGGTTTCCTTGCCTCCCCAGGCGTAGACACCGGGGGTCAGTAACATCCCTACGCCACTGAGGGGGTGGCAGGTCTTTGCGTGGTGCCTGGGGTGGTCCCCTGGCCTCATGCTGTCCTGGAGTTGCTGTCGGAGTAATAATTTCAGATGAGACCCCTGGTGGTCTTAGTATGTTCTGGCTCAGAGCCGTGAACTGCTCCTGCATGATCCGCTGGCTCGCTGCCAGAGACTTCAAGGCTGCCGCCACATTAGCCATCTCAGACTGAGGTGGTGGCTGACTGGAACTGGATCCTCCTCCGTCATCCGGTGGGGGAAGTGATGGTGGTGGCATCTCTGGTGCCATGTGTTTGAGCTATGAAGAGATGCACTGAAGAAGGTTTGTAAGCTTGAGAACCTTAATGGGTCTCTTTTAATGGTGAAACATCTCCACACAGGGGGAGGACTGGCTCACCACCAGAGTGCCCAGTGAGGTCAAGCTGTATTCAAGGAAGAGACGTCTTCTCGTTCCCACAGACGGCGCCAAATTGATGATGCTTGGATTTAGCGCCACCATATAAGTGATGATGAGCTCAAACAGTAGTAACCATGGCATCCATAGAGATGTATATGTATAAGTGTGTAAGTGTGTAGAAGTAGATGAGTATAAGAGGAATAAGATAATGGTGTATAGTGGTTCAACCAATTAGGCCTACATCCACTGTGAGTGTGTGATCCACTAAGTATGGGCACTAATGGCCTTGGATACAATGCACATAAGCTCATTTTCTCTCTCTACTGTGTGTATAAGCAGAGTTTTTTCTGGGGTTATGATTATCGATCCTCTTGTAGGGTTGTAGGTGACAAGTATATATAGGTCTTGGGGGGTGTAGTATACCCCCCAAGTATGCATGGTGCATGTGAATGATGATTTAGCCAATCTCCTGCTGACACCTGTAGATGCCAAATGATGACATAATATCCCCTCACGTGAGGGTGTGATTTGGTTATAACTGTCTCCCACGTGCCATGTGAGCCTCACGCGTACTGTTCCACACGTCTCCCAAACCACGCGCTGTGATGATGTCACCCTCGACCTTTGATATGAGGCCGAGGGCAAAGTTCCTTCCGACAATGAGTCTGGCCTAATTTGGGCCTCATACTGTCGTACCCTCGGAGGGTCGTCTGGATCCTGATGAAGGGTTGGCCCCCTGAGGGGTCGTCCGGAGCCTGATGAAGGGTCGGCCCCCTGAGGGATCGTCTGGATCCTGATGAAGGGTCGGCTCCCTGAGAGGTCATCTGGTTGGAGGGCGCCCTCAGCCTGACCGAGGATATATATGGGCATATCATGTGACACTTTCGACTATGCCATAGGTGCGATTCTAGTCCAGCATAATGAGAAAATTCCTCACGTCATCTATTACGCCAATAGGACTCTTAATGATGCCCAATCGAACTATTCCACGACTGAAAAAGAGTTCATCGATGTTGTTTTTGCTCTTGAGAAGTTTAGGTCTTACTTGATAGGATCCAAAGTTGTCATTTTCACCGATCACTCAGCCTTGCGATACCTTTTATCTAAAAATGATGCTAAGGCCCGTCTCATTAGGTGGATCCTATTACTGGAAGAGTTTGACCTTGAAATTCGGGATAAGGAAGGGTGTAAGAATGTAGTGGCAGATCACTTGTCTAGGTTAACCATCGAATCATACGATAACCTGTTGCCACTAAATGAGTCCTTTTCCAATGAGCAACTGATGCTTGTCTCTCAGCTTCCATGGTTCACCGATATTGTGAACTATCTTGTGACGGGTGAAATGCCACTGCATTGGTCTCAGCAAGATCGTTTCAAATTTTTAAAGGAAGCCAAGCATTTCTTTTGGGATGACCCGTATCTTTTTAAGTATTGTACCGATCAAATCATTCAAAAGTGTGTACTCGATCATGAGATTAAAAGCATAATCTCTTTCTGCCATGACCAAGCCTGTGGAGGTCATTTCAGTGCTAAAAAGACCACTGCAAAAATTTTATGATGTGGATTCTATTGGCCTACCATTTTTCGTGACTCGAATGATTACAGTAGGAGCTGTGACCATTGCCACCGGTTAGGAAAGATCACACGTAGGAACATGATGCCCTTAAATTCCATTCTAATTATCGAGGTTTTTTATTATTGGGGCATTGATTTTATGGGTCCATTCCCAAATTCCTACGGGAATCTTTACATTCTCATGGCAGTTGATTATGTGTCTAAGTGGGTAGAAGCCATACCGTGTAGGACGAATGATCTCCACGTGGTGGTCAAATTCATTCGAGAAAATATTTTCTCTCATTTCGGTACACCTCGAGCCATCATTAGCGATCAAGGAACCTATTTTTATAATCGATCCTTCGAAAGTCTCATGAAAAAGTATTAGGTCATGCACAAAGTAGTGTGTTCTTATCACCCTCAAACCAGTGGTTAAGTTGAAGTTTCCAATAGGCAAATCAAGTAAATCATCGAGAAGACAGTGAATCCAAACCGAAAGGATTGGTCCTTAAGGTTGTTGGATGCACTGTGGGCGTATTGCACTGCCTACAAAACACCATTGGGTATGTCCCCGTATAGGCTTTTCCACGCAAAATCCTGTCACCTTCCGGTAGAGTTAGAACACAAGGTCTATTGGGCCATTAAGACCTTCAATTTTGATTTACCTGATGCGGGAGAGGTCCAAAAACTCCAACTCAATGAGTTGGAAGAGATTAGGAATGATGCGTACGAAAATGCAAAATTATATAAAGAGAAAATGAAAATGTTCCATGACAAGTCCATCTTACGGAAGTCATTCGAGCCTGGACGAAAAGTTCTCTTGTACAATTTTAGGTTGCATCTCTTTCCCGGTAAGTTGAGGTCTAGATGGTCTAGTCCCTTTATTGTTAGGACAGTCTACCCACATGGGGCGGTTGAGATAGAGAATCCTAAAAATGGTGAAATATTTAAAGTTAATGGTCAAAGGTTGAAGCCCTATCTAGAATTGCGAGATCGGGAAGGGGAGGAAATTCTCCTCCAAGACCCTGTGTACCAAGAGTGAACATGAAATTGGGTCATTGTTGTGGTATCATAATTTTCATTTTACAGGAATTGTGCATTGGAAAAAGTCCCTCGTTATGGTAATATCTTTCATATCTTTCCCGCCTTTTCAATTTTTATCTTGTACATTGAGGACAATGTAGAAATTAGGTTTGGGTGTATTGAGGTCATTTTTCTCCGCTTTGAAAAAAAAATCAGAAAAATTTCAAAAAAATCCAAAAATATTTTAAATATAATTGAGTTTTGAAACGATTTCTTAATATAGAATTAATTCATAGATCTCTCAACTTATGAAAATATTGACACATTAGCCATATAATATGATCGAAAATGGATATTGAGGCGAAAGTTAATATGCTTAATGAATAAATGTGGAGATTTAACCCGATAAGATTTTTATGCCATTCATTGTTTTCGAGAGATTTAAATCAATCCGAGTTAAAATAACTCAAACTTTTATTCAGTGATAAATTCGTTGATGATCTCAAATTCATTGATTTATTCGATTATTGAAAATAAAAAGTCAAAATGTGAATCTTAATCACTAGAAGTCTTTGTAAGTCCTCTTGAGACACAAATCAACTTAATAAAACTTGAGAAATGAGATTAGGCCATCATTTGAAAGCCCAAAAATTAAGCCCAAACTCCAACATTTTTACATTGCAAGCCCATTTGATCCAAAAAGAAGATAAGCCTTTTGTTGAAAGCCCGCTATCCTACCCAACTCCAACTGGGAGTTTAAAGCCCATAAAAAGAGCCATACCCATTTTCTGAGAATAGTAAGATAAAATTATGGTAGGAAAAAGGCCAAAAGAAGAGGAGGTTGTAAAAATAATGTGTGAAGAAAAAAAAAGAGAGGAAGAAAGAAAGAAAAAAAAGACGTGAGTTTGAAAAGAAAAAGAAAATAGAGGTTGGAAGAAAAGTGTCTAATAGTCAAAATACCAAAAAAATATCTATATTCTCAGAAAATTTTGAACTCCAAAGACATTCTTTCTAGCTAAAATTCGAACCTACAATACAATCAAAGTCTTAATCGATCTCAAGTGAAATTAGTTAAAGTGTGGAGAGAAGATGAATAGGATCTATGGTGTGATTCAATGTTTTCAAAAAGTAATCGATTTTCCGTTCATGAGATCATATTCATCCATTATAAAAGTCCGTTGTCCATCATGTATATGTGAAATTTGTTCATTTAAATTTATTCTCTTATTCACATATACCGAGAGAAAATAACCCACTTTTGAATGTTCAATTGTGAGTGCATTCTGTGAGATTTTGAAATCAAGACGAACTTTCAGATAAGAAATGTAACGATCAAATCTTTTTAAAAGGACAGTTATATTGGATGTGCACACATACATAATAAGTTGAGATTGACAAGTGAAGTTTTACTATATTTATGAAGTTTGCATTCAAACTTGGTTATATTACTTTTGAGTCTTTTGTATTGAGACAAGTTTTTGAATTTTGTGGGTATATTCACTACAAAACCTCACGAGACAAAACTCGTCCACTAGAGTAACCTAGGGGCTTAACAGCTTATTGCACATGCTAAGTGCAACCATGATTCCTACGAAAGTGAGTTAGATTTTAAAATTTTAGTTTTGCTCGAGGACTAGCAAATTTTAGGTTTGGGGGTATTTAATGAGTGCATTTTTTTGCATGAATTATGTCCAAATCTAGGCATTGTTAGGCCCGTTGTATCATAAATAATAAGCTTTTAGAGTCTTTTTCGTAAATTAAAAGAAAAATGCAAGTTTGAATAAAATTTGAGTTAAAAATGTGATTTTAATAACTATGGGGGGTGAAATCATAATTTTAGAAACTTTATGGGCCTAAAAATAATTTTTAAATGGTTATCTAGGTAAAATAAAGTTCTCCCTGAAATTTGGAGTTAAAATCGAGAAGTTGTGAATTTCGGGGTCTAAAATATAAATAAGGGTAAATTGGTAATTTTCTAAACTTTATGGAGCCGAATTTGAATTAATATAATTTATTTTATATTTTTACAGGTACCTCTGAAGTTTGGTGAAGATCCGAGTCCATTTGGTAAAGATATAAAGATTATGGGAAGAATTAAAAGGGATACAAAATCTTGGGGACAGAGAATAAAAAAGGGATTTTGGAAACTAGAGTGGTATATATATTATTGAGGCAGTTATATAAACAAGAGGTCTTGCTAGGCTAATGGTCATGTGCGCGCATTTACTTGCAGGAGGTCTGTGGTTCAAGTCCCCCAGCCTCTACTTTATATTTTAGCAACCACTTCAACGCCCAATCATTTCCCCGTCAGCGACCACATCCTCAACCCAGCATCTGCCACATGGCAGCCTATTGACCACTCAATGCCACATCATCTGCCACATCACTAGATTGTTGACCAGTCAATGTCACATCAATATTCCAGTCAGCATCCATGTCATCGATCCAAGCCTTATATTTCAAAGCCACCAACTTTTTATTCCGCTAAGATCTTTATAGATAAAGATAGATTTAAATCCCACCAGATCCGACTTTCACTAAACAACAGATTTTTGTACCTCCAATTAAAATAGGTGTTTTACACCAACTCAAATACCCTACCCCTAAGTTTATAAGTAGGACCCTTGGATTGATTATTTTTGACAGAGAGTTGTAGAGAGAACTTTAGAGAGGGCCAATAATTATTTTGTGGTAGGAATTTTGTCAAGAATATTTGTGACACATCAATTGTAAGTTTGTTTATTTAATGAAAATTATCATTCATTCTTGCAAATTTATTATCTCTACAACTATGCTCGCTTAATTTCCTTACTAGGACTAGGTGAAATTTATCATGTGTGATTAATATTGTGTGTGATTTAAATTCGTTTTTGTTCCCGATATGTGCTAAAAACTTTTAAAAAAATTGTATTCATTTAAAACGACATGAGAGTGCGTTTTAAACCTTCGGCATTGTTTGAAAAAAAAATTCATTTTTTTTATTCTAAGTATGAGTACTTTTTTATGGGTTATACTTTTATTAAATTAATTGATAGCCCATGCTTAAAGACTAAATTTTGAAATTTAAAAGTGAACTTTTTAAGGGAATAAGGATTTTAGGCGTCTAAATTTAGAGACGTTAAATTTTATTTTGGACTTCTAACGTGTTATTTTTTCGAATTAAATACGACGAGAGTCGGTTTCATTTGAGTTATAAAATCGAAAATGACGAATTTAAATTATTGCACAGTGTTAGTTTAACTGATAAATGGATCCAACGTCCTAGTTTTCACGCTCATTAAATTATATCTCTCGTAGTCCTAATTTTGTTTGTGTGTTTGCTTAGTTTAATACTGAATCTCATCTCTAAACCCAGCCAATCTAGTTGGAAAGTTACAGTTATTTTGATTTTTTTTATAAATCCTCGTGAGTTCGACCCGTTCTTACACTCGCTATTTTAGAATTGCTCGTGCACTTGCGGTATTTTATAAAATTGACAACAAGACACCTCAATTTCGCAAGATGAGGACAACCGCCCTCATAATTTGAGTTCCATATAGACGAAGAAAATCAAGGCAATTAAAGCCTTAGGGGATAGGGGGCATCCCAAAACAAAATTATAAATGATGTATTCTACTACTTGAAAGAAATAAAAAAACATATTTTTACTACCCATGTTGTATTCAAAACCCATGTTCTTTACAGAGTTGCAAGGATTTCGGCCTTGGCTCTAAAATCTATGTTCAAGACCCACAAATTGAGTTACATGGACTTCAGCCTTGACTCAAAATTTAAACCAATCTCCAAATAACCAAAATAATGGGTTACAATGACTCCAACCTTGCCTTTAGGTTTAAGCTAAGGTCTTCGAACCCAAACTTTATATTGCTAGGGTTCCATCCTTGGCTTAAGAATACTAATCAAAGATCCAAAGACCCAAAAAAGACTAAAGGAATCATCAAAGTTTTCACCTTTGATCCTATTCAAACTGAATAAGGTCCAAGGACCAACAAAAGTCAGCCTAAAGACTTGTAATACACCGTAATTTTATGTGAATTAAATCTTACATGAATTAAATTGTTATTTAAGTTAATATTGATTTATTTATCTGTCATGACTGATGATCTCACTAATTTAGATGAATTATTTGGAATTTATAACTTAAATTTATATGCAGTGACTCATGATGTCACTATTTTTTGTGTGTAACTGGAATTAATTTTATATCAAAAGTATGTTATGACACCGTAATAATCATTTAACAAAAGTAAATAATTAATTTAATTATTTGTAGAGGATTTTCGAGATAGGTCGAATGTTCGTTTACATATTAAAATGTTAGTTTTTTAACACCATAGGTTGATATAAGGCTTGAGCTAGACTTTAGGCTATTTGAGATTAGTTTTAGGCTTATTGGGCTAGGGTTCATGTGGGCCCAAGGCTTAATTTCGTGGTGAACATTGTAAGGCTTAGGCTAGACCATATATTTCATATTAGAAGGAAACTCTATAGGCAAGATGAGAATGCTAAGAGGAGAGGGGAATTCCAAAAGCCAATGAGAGAAGATGAATACGAGAAGAGGAAGAAATGGGGATCTTGGCATATGGATTCAAACAACTCGAATTGAGGCAAATTTATTTAGTATAAGACTACAATTAAAGTTATATTATGATATTATTATTCATTGGATTTTTAATTTAATGTTAAACTAATCTTAATTAGACTTTGTTATAAAATTGGAACGATTTCCATGAATTAGAATAGAAATTTTCAAATTGATATTATGGCCATAGTAATTCATGATTGAGGGTTAGGAATCCCTTATAAATTTTGTGATACAAACCTAATTTGAGGTTGAATTATGAATGGATCTTGAGTAGGGTTCTTGATATGTTTTTGAGATGATAATTAAAGATTAATGTCTAAATCTTGTATTGGAATAACCTAAAATTATTATAGAATGGTTAACATTAGTATCATACCTAAGATATATAAAAAATGTAAAGTATGGGGTTGTATAAAGACTTGAAAATATGAATATGGGTGCAGCAATAGTAGATAGTTAATTAAGGGGTCATTAATGGAGGTTTAGATTGTGTAGAATTTTTCTGGGAGAAATGAGTCACTTAGAGACTGTTTTTGGCATGGTATACCTGGGAATATAGTTTTTTTTAGCAAAAAGATAGTCCTAATTAAATTAAGTTAAGAACGCATGGGTATTAGTTTCGTAAATTTTGAAGTTGTGATGCGTATTTTATGATTATTTTCTGAACAACATGCAATGTTGAAAAAGTCTGAAGCGAATTTGAGGCTTTGAAGTTATTTTTGGAATAGTATATCTATGAATTTGTCTTTTGTTAAAAAATAAAGTCCTAGTTAAATTGAGTTAAGAATGCGTAGGCACTAGTTTTGTAATTTTTAGAGTTTCGGTGAATATTTTATAATAATTTTATGAACAGTGAATAGGGTTGAAATTTCTACCAATTTGTTGAAAATCGATCGACTTGCCCGTTTTCCTTAGGTTTGAACCGTAATTTGAAGATTGTGAGCCTAATTTGTGATTCTTATCTCATTAGGTAGAGTGACTCAGTGGGGAGAATTTTGGACATTAATTAGGTAAATATGTTTAATAATAGGGATATTTACCTATACATATTACGTGTTAAAATATGTATTTATTATTTGTGTTAACATATCCATGTTCGTGGATGGCCTATTGGTTAGAGTTGCGTACGTCTTGGGACCGTAGCACACATCGACATAGGTGGGCTAGGTATGGTGTAAGTTATTATTTTAGGTCCTACATGGAAGCACCACTTACGAGGAGGTAGGTGGGATGGCTGGAATCTATTGTCACCGTCGGGGGTATGGATCGTCCAACGGTGTACTACGTAAGACCCGCCCCACTTGTGTCTGTTTTCTGATGTCCATTTGGATGAGTGACTCCTCTGAACTTACCGATAGAGCATGAACGGGACACTGAAGATAGATGCCTTTGTGTGTCACATATATATGGACATATATAAATATATAAATTAATTGAGAATATATCCATGTGGTCTAATGATGTAGACAATTATTAATAAACCCAATACTATGTAAAATGCATAATGGATTGAATGTTATTTATTATGGGTAATATTGTGGGGGTTAGCTTTGGGACGCTAATCGTATACGTGCAGGTAGTTATATCCATGTTATACGATATCTAATTGTGCTTGATTCTTTATGATAGTTGGATAATAATTCATTTAATTAAAAGGATATTAGAACTGAGAAAGTGTTACTCTTACGAGACTAAGAATATGTTAATAAAGAGCTTTACATGCGGCACATGATTTGGACTGTGCCAACATTATGTTATGTAGTTGTAGAGCATGTATTGAGGTGGATACTTTCCTTGTATATAGTTCGATACATGTTTCTGACCGTACTGGCTTATTATGATAATGGTGTAGTTATTGATGATATTGATATCTATACTTTCCTATGATATTTTTCCATGATGAGACTCATAAGAATAAATGTGAAATTGTACTTGAAATTTGATAATTATGTGAAAGACTTAATCATGGGGAACACATTGGGTTCGAAAGTAAACGCTTGTGATATTTAGGGCTGTTTGGGATGAGTTGACTTAAAAACAACTAAAAGATTGGTTGAAGATATGTAGTCATTTTGTGGTTCAAAGTCAATTATATTGTTATACTACTTGAACTTGATGTTAACGTCCCCCCTTAACATTTTTCACGTTATAGGCCATCAGTGCAACCTGATTCCTTATCCAGTTTTGAACTACTCTCCATTAATGACACTATAGGGTGTAGGTGTCGAGCCTACATGCTCACTCTCTTATATATATTTATTTATTTATCGGGTCGACTTGTGTACATGGGGTACTTGTAGTCACAGTTGAATTTTTGTAAGAGACACGATTGGTGTCATTTTTGTATCATCAGTTATCTGATATTAGAGCTCGTGTTGTTCCACTTAATAGTTCATTATCTATTTATTGTATCTGTTCAGTTAAATTTATTTTCATTATGCTAAGAATGTTACCAATTGTTTTTTATTCCCGTGATTTTTGGTATTAGACCTGGTTAATCTATTATTAAATTTTATGGGTATCACAGTTGGTATCAGAGCATCTAGGTTCTAGTGTCCTCAGGATCTGTGTTGTGTCCGTTTTGTTTTCTATCGAGCGTTCTTTGATGTGTCTAGAGTATGTTATAGGATTTTGTAATATGGTGTCACGACGACGTGTGTGTTAACGTCATTTGTTGTCGTTTGATCATCAACAAGACTTCAGGAGTATTGGAGATTAGAAAAACACGAGAATGAGGACCGTTGTCAATTAGTGGTCAAGTGTGGAATGGGTGGTTGGACAAAGGGGTTCACCACTGCTATGATGATGATTATGGGAGATTATAGTATTTGGGAGTAAAGTCTGCAACTTAGAGACACAATATTAGTGAATGTGTTTCATGTCAAGTCCATTTTTGGAGAGATTAATGAATTTGAGTTTTTTGAGGAGCCTATTGGAGTTTTGGGTTATGTTTACGGTATTTGGGATAGTGATGGAAATTTAGGTTTAGAGAGTGGAGTTGGTGTTATGCTTGGATTTGAGAAAGGTTCATTTATATTTTTTTTATTAGGGTGATGATAATGTGAGAGTGTTTGGACCTAACAATAAGGTCACTATATCGTTACGAAATATGAGTTGGGGACTAGTTATAAATAAATTGTAGAACACCCGAGTGAGTGGAATTAGAGAGGAGATTATTAATTTTCCTATTGGTTCGAGTATAGAAGACTCAATAAGAGATTTATATGATGATGGAGTTGATTTCACGTCATAGGCGTGTATTTTATTGATGTATTAGTTATGAATAAGGTTTAGGGACAAGTAAGTTTCAATGGGCTAAGAGTGTGCATTTGTTCAATGCCTAAACTTATTTAATTAAATTCCAATTTTATCTCTAGTTTTAATCAAACCCTAAACATGCATCCAATGTGATTGAAATCAATAAAAAACTGTATAGTATGAATTTTAAACAATCACAAAAACAAATTCAGGAACAATCCCCAAAAGGGACAAAACGATTTATTTCACTATATATAGTAAACCTCAACTTATATATACATAGAAATACAACGTGTTTGACAGACGAATACCTGCAGGCGTCAGTTCGTTGTTTTTAGCAAGAATTCCCTCAAGAACGCCAATGGTCAGTAAGAGATACCTCAAGAGCTCCAATGTCAGCAATGGAGACGACCTTCCTTCTCCACAAGATTTACCCCAAGAATAGGTGATATTGAGTAAAAGGGTTTAACAGTAATTCACATATATGATTTGGATATTTGGGTGAATCAAAATAGGTTAAAAGGTGAAGTCTAACAATGCAATAGTTATGCAGAAAACAGAGGTATAAAATACTTGCCAAAACCTAATTTTAGAGCAGGTATTAATACCACCAAAAATTAAAAAGGTGGCGCAATGTTGTTCGAACGACATCTAGTAAGTCGTTCGAATGACACTAGATGTCGTTAGATACATTAAGAAACAACCATAAAAAATAAATATTAAAAACAAAACATTACGTGGTGGTTAGATGCATTTAAGAAATGAGGTATCACGCGACCTAAGAAACGACAAGTACTGTCGTTAGATCAGGTCGTTAGAACGATATACAAATGTTGTTTGAACGACTTAAACAAAAATATTTTTTTAAACAACCAGCCTTGTTTGAATAAAAGCACTATCAGTTATAAAACCATTTGAAAAGTCTCCAAAATATAAATGTGAATATTATTAACTCCAATTAAACATTATACCTTTAACGAAGTGGAGTTAGTGGAGACCGGTTAAATATGTACATAGCATGTTGAGGATGATGGATGCGTGTTGATGATTATGGGTGCGTGATGATTATGTGTGATACTAGAGATTATGATCATGGACCTAAAAAATGAACGTGTGAAGACGTGCCAAATGAAGTGGTATGTAGCGCTATACAACATATCAACTGTGATCTAGGACAACTCAGAACGGACATCTATAAAATCATGTCCATATAAATCTCCCTATATGTCTATGCCGATACATATATAAAAAACTCCGAATTATGCATTCCAAAAAACTACTAAGACATACAATCTAATATCCCCCCAAACCCATAAATGGAAATATCAAAATTCATGTCTTTAAAATCTTCAGCATCTTCGAAGCTTCAATTATCCAACGCTTTTTTGTCATCATCAGGGTGTGACAAAAGAATGATCCTCAATTAGCACCTACACACACGAGACAAGAAACAACTACCCGTGATGCGCAAAATTTTGAAATATAATGATAAGCAGCAAATTATTAAATCAAACAAACAACAAATCGACTCCCCCATAATTCTTTATCCCCCCTTTTATGATGTCCCCAAATAGATAAATAAGAAGAAACATAGCAATGTATACGGAGAGTGACACAAGGTAATAAACTTGCTCTTTTTCAATTTTGTGAAAATGTACAATTATAACCAAGTCGATGATAGAAAAAATGTAGGGGTGTGAACTAATTCGATAGGAAAATCAATGCAAAGATTCATAACATATGTGCATGATGAATTTTGGACACTCCTAACGAATGAACTCAAAATCATCCTTAGGTGTAAAAATGTTGAATTTAAATGATACCGACTTAATCTAATCAACAAATCAAAGTCTAAAATGATTTCCAAAACCAATAACATCTAAAACTATATAATGTTTTTTCAAGACTTTGTCAGGACGTGCAAACCTGTTGATTTCCAACCAAACTCTCCCATAAAAATAATGATCAAATTTTTTCTATTCTAGTATTTTGTTTTGAATGATCATATCAAACTAAATGAGTTTGGCGTTGGCTACTTTTTACAGTGCCACACTTTTTTGGCTCTTTTTAGATGGTGGCTTTCTCGCAAAGGGTGTACACTCATCGTTTTTTATATTAAATAAATTCCTCACGGTTAACGGTTCTTATATCCACTACTTTCATTGTCAAGTTTTATCACATTTGGTTCTTTTTAAAGACATAATTGAGATGAAAACACTTCGACCAACATGAGATAAACAAGTACAATAATCAAATAAATTCGTGCACGTGCCCATTAAAGGATATAAGAAGCCAAACATGTAGAAATATATCACTAATTGCATCTCAATGACTCCAAACATTATAAAGCACATGGATGAAATCATGTATCATCTCAAATCACTATAAAAAATCACGTGGAATATGGAAATGATGTTGTGACTTTGGCTATCCTAAATGTCCATCCATAAATGGTGTAAAAAGAATTACAAAGATATTTTTGTGTTTTTAAAAAAATCTTTTTGTCCTTTTCATTTTACTTAAAAATCGAAAATATTTTTATATATTTTTTTTCAAAAATTAACAAAAAACTTTTTGTATTTTTTCTAAAAATATAAAGAAGAAAAAAAATAGTATAATACAAATGATAAAGTCTAATAATAGGAACCATATGATATGAACATGAACAGTGCATCCTACACTAGACATGGTCACCATCCCTCAGTCAACTGTGAAGATTCCTAAAAGCTTCCTAAGACTCTCGACTCTAAGGGCATCTAAAGGCTTCGTGAAAATATTGGCTAACTGGAGGTCAGTGGACACAACACTTAAAGACACGACTTTCTCTTCTACCAACTCTCGGATAAAGTGTTTGCGTATCCTAATGTGCTTTATGTTCAAATGCTGGACTGGATTATGGGATATGTGTATTGCGCTCGTGTTTTCACAGGAAATAGTCACGGTGTCATGTGAAATCCCATAATCCTCTAACATTTGCTTCATCCATAAGAGTTGCATGCAACAACTCCTGAAGGCTATATGCTCAGCCTTCGTAGTGGGTAAAGAGATGGAGTTTTACTTCTTGCTCAACCAAGAGACAAGAGTAGAACCAAAATGGAAACACCCATCAGAAGTGATCCTATATCCATCTACATCCCCGGCCCAATCGACATTCGAATAGGTGGATAAACGGCCGTCGGTATCAAACGAATACAAAATTCCGTATGAGAGAGTACCACTTACGTATTTGATAATATGCTTAAGAGCAAGTAAGTGTGACTCTTTCGGGAATGCCTGATATTGCACTTAAACTCCAACACTAAAGGCGATGTTGGGATAACTGCCAGTCAAGTAGAGAAGACTACCTATCATACTCCGATATAAGGTTTTTTCTACGTCCTTGCTTGAAGTGTCCTTGTTAAGCTTAGTTGAGGTACTCATTGGGGTACGCGCATGCTTAGCGAAATCTAGACCAAACTTATTCACAAGGTATCTTGCATACTTAGATTAGGAGATGAGCATCCCATCCTCTAGCCGATGAACCTGGAGACCAAGGAAGAATGTAAGCTCACCTACCATGCTCATCTTCTCCTCAAAGTCCCGAGCATGGTGGGAGCACGTGGATCCAAAGACTATGTCGTCCAAATAGACCTTGGTAACCAAAATAACACCTTTTCCTCTCCTAACAAATAACATCTTATCTACCCCCTCTCCCGCAACTATGTTCCACGAGATAGGAAGTAAGCCTCTCGTACCAAGCATGGGTTGCTTGCTTCAAACCACACAAGGCCTTTTTAGATAATAGACGTGTTTAGGGTGTTTAGTGCCTTCAAACCTTTTTAGTTTTTCCATGTAGACCTCTTCATGTGGAATGCCATTCAGAAAGGAACTCTTGACATCTATCTGACATAAATTAAAGCACAAATGACATGCGATGATGAGTAGTAAATGGACGGACTTGAGCCTCGCAACAGGAGTAAATATCTCCTCAAAGTCAACACCCTCAATCTGTGCGTAGCCCAGAGCGACCAACCTAGTATTATTACGTATAATGATACAATTCTCATCCATATTATTCTTATATACACACTTGGTACCAAAATTATTCTTCTCACTAGGTGAGGGGGTTCATCTTTGAGTGCTTCTTTGACGTTTTTGGGCTCGACTTTAAACGTATAACACACAAAAAGCTAACAATGTTCTCTAGCTGAGCACGAGTCTTCACCCCTAAGGTGGGATCTCTTAGAATGGTGGAAGGATCATGAATCTTGCGAACCCAAGCAGGTATGTCCCCAAATCAGGAGTAGGGTCCACCCTGGGCATGTGAGGGACAATGGGATTATCACACGGAAGTGCGTTATCCTTACACAAAAGGCTAGGATCAACAAATTCTGGTGGTTTGCCATCTTTCACGGTGCCGTTTATTGACTCCATAACCTTACAGCTGCTCAAGTTAAAAACTAGGCATGCTTTACTTATCGATGAATATCCTAACAGGATTACCTAATCACTCTAGGAGTCAAACTTTCCTAATTTCTCTTTATCCCTAAGAATGTAGAACTTACTCCTAAAGACATTAAAATACAAAAGATTGGGCTTCTTACCTGTCCATAACTCATATGGCGTCTGAAGTATGAGTATATACACTATTCACAGTGTGACACGCGATAGACACCGCCTCTGCCCAAAACCTCCTAGGCACTCTAGGATCGAGGAGTATGTATCTAGCAATCTGTTAGATCGTCCTATTCTTCCTCTCAACAATCCCATTTTATTGAGGAGTTTTCACGGTCGAAAACTCATGTTTGATTCCAAGGCTATCACAGTAAATATCCACTTTTGCTTCCTTAAATTCAGTGTCTTTGTCACTACACATTATATTTATAGTGACGCCGTGTTGATTTTACAGGACATGACACTTGGTCGTAAGAAACTCTATAACATCGGATTTCTCTCTTAGAAAACCTACTATGGAGTAGCGAGAGAAATCATCAACCATCACAAGGATATACCTCTTACCACCTAAACTCTCAGTGCTAGTAGGACCCATAAGAATCATGTGAATCAACTCAAGCATGAGTGTAGTGGTAATGGAGTTCAACTTTTGATGGGGACTATGAACTTGTTTTCCCAGCTGACAGGGTCCACAAACCACGAAAGTTGGCTTCCCAAGTGATGGCAAGCCACGTACTATGTCCTTTTTAGCTAAATGCTCCAAATATTTAAAATTAATGTGACCTAAACGTTGATGCCACAGATTCATAGAAGATATTGTGGCGCTATTGCAGATAAATGAGGAATTGGGCACAATCCCATAATAGTTATCTTCTGTCCTCACTCCTTGCAATAGAAGTTTACCGTCTTGTTCATAAATGTTACACTCCTTTCGGTTAAACTTTACTGCAAAGTCAATGTCGCATAACTAGCCAATGCTGAGAAGGTCTGCTTTTAAACCTTTGACGTACAAAACATTCTCTATTTTAGGAAACCCGAGTGCTACTATGCTAAATTTGCTCTCATCTCCAAAAGTGACTTTACATTCCTTGCGGTCCTCAAGGTAGGTGAAGAATTAGGCATCACCTGTCATGTGCCTGGAGCAACCATTATCAAAATACCACTGTGAGGTATTATGTTCTTTAAGGTCAACATGAACAACATGGGATTTTGTGTCATACTTAGGAACCCGAGTAGTGGTAAGCTTTTGTTTACCCTTATCGTTGTATCTAGCCGAAATGTTGAAAGTATCCGCTAAGGGCAAAGACATCTATTAAAAAATTTCCATCAAATTGTGAGATGCGGTGACTAGAAAATAAACCTGCTCTCTAAGACTAGTAAGATCACTAGTGTGGTGTGACAGTGCATGTGTATGTCGAGTCCGACCCAAACTATAGAAATACTTCCTAAGGTGGTCTTTTCTCTTGTAATAAGTACAAAATTACACTGTCTTAGGTCGACCTTGGCTTGATTTTCTTGGCCGAACTCTCTTTTGGGGCTTTGGTGGATGGTCATATGGATTCACCGTAAAGTCTGGAATCGGTTCCGGTATGATATAAGATGTGGAGGTACATCAAAAAATATCCCTTGCCTTTCACCAAACTCTAAAGCGGGGTCGAGGAGCATCTTTCCCATCTTTCTAGATCTATCCTCAATCTTTACCATGACCTCTTGGGCTCTCTCAAGATCACGAGTAAGTTGGGATACGTTTCAAGTTTCTTCTGAGCCTCTACGGATTCAAGGAGCTCACTCGTAAGACTAGTCACTTGTTTGATCAAGTCCCCTTTATCTTTCTCAAACCTACTCCCTCCCCCCCTCTCTCCCGTCTCGTCTCTCATCTCTCTATCTCTCGGCTCTCATCTCTCTTAAATCTTTCTCTAATGCGATGATCCTAAGAGATAACCCTTTGTTTTTCTTTTTAGTTTTAAAGGACTCAACATATAAATCAGCATACGCGCGTTGTAGGTCACACTCGCGCTCACTTCCAACATCCTCACCCTCACTCACATCGTTTTCACCATCGAGGTGTCCTTGTGAAGTAAAATTCTCTTCGTCATGATAGGCACTAGACTTACTAACATGACTAGCCATGAATTTGGTGAAGTTACATTCATGCGATGATTCGTCTCCTGAATCCATCGACTTGACGTCACTGTCATCACTAAGGGAGGCATTTAAAGCAACTTTGCCTTTGCCTTGACGCTTTAATCTAGTTGCGCAATCAAAAGATTTATGACCTCTCCCATCACACTCGTAACGCCTTTCTTCCTCTCTCTTAGGGGTGTCCTTTTTATCTTTATCAATTTTTCTTCCAGATTTATTTTTCTTAAAACTTTTTTTATCTTTAAAATTGCCATTATTTTTTAGTTTGATAAACTTCTTGAAATTTTTAGCAAACAAAGCCAAATCGTCTAAATCAAAATCATATTCAGAATCTAACATTTCTTCCTCTCTCCTTCTAGACGACTCTTCTCTCTTTCTAGACGACTCCTCACCTTTTCTTGACCGGGCTTTAAGTGCTATCCATTTTTCTTTAGGTTTAACTTTTTTAGGAAACATATCAATTTCATAAGTACGGAGGTCTCCTACAAGTTATTCTAACCTAAGAGAGTCTAACATTCCTAATGAATTTAACACAATGACTTTAAGGATAAAATTCTTTAGGAGGAACCTTGAAATCTTTTTAATTACTCGTGTGTCAAGTATTTTTTCACCAAGATTAAAACTAGTATTGACAATATCCGACAAACGTGCATAAAACTCATCAAAAGTTTCACATTCAAGCATGGTTCTTGTTTCAAACCGAGAGTTAAATTTTACAGTTTAGATGACTTAATGACATTTGTGCCCTCGGGTGTAAGCTGCAGGATGTACTATGCCTCTTTTGACGTGGTATATGTCATGATACGTCATAACCCGTGGTGAAAAGACTCTGGAAATTTCACTAAGTCCACGTGAATTATCTGTGCTCCATTTAAATTCTTCCTCAATCCAGTTAGACACAGGTTTAAGACTGGTCACATTATCTACGGTGACCGTGGGAGGAGTCCTCCTTCTTTCACAATTAGCCAGACACGTTTATCTATAACTTTTAGAGTAGATTTCATGCGAGCTTTCCAATAAGAATAGTTAGTCCCATAAAAAACTGGCATCTGATTATATAAGTTTTCCATTGAACTTAAGCTTTTTCATAAATTATTTTTTTCAAAAAAATTGATATCCAGAAAATTTTTGCAGAACAATTACACGGTATAATTGTGTAATTGGTTCTATTATCAATTTGAGAGTGCGCTTTTTTCAATGTCTAAACTTATTTAATTAAATTTCAATTTTATCTCCAGTTTTAATCAAACCCTAACACATGCATCTAATGTGATTGAAATCAACAAAAACTATCTAGCATGCAATCCAAACAATCACAAACACAAATTTAAGAAAAATCCCCAAAAGGGGAAAAACCATTTATTTCATTATATATAGTAAACCTCGACTTACATATACATAGAGATATACAACGTATTTGACAAACGCATACCCGCAGACATGGATTCATTGTCTTCAACAAGAATTCCCTCAAGAACTCCAATGGTCAGCAAGAGATCCCTCAAGAGCTCTAATGTCAGCAATGGAGATGACCTTCATTCTCCACAAGATTTACTCCAAGAATAGGTAATATTGAGTAAAAGTGTTTAACAATGATTCACATATATGAATTGGGATATTTGGGTGAATCAAAATAGGTTTTAACCTTAAAAGGTGAAGTCTAGAAACACACCAGTTCTGTAAAAAACAGAGTTGTAAAAGACTTGCCAAAACCTAATTTTAGTTCAGGTATTTACACGAACAAAAAATAAAAAGGCGGAGCAATGTCGTTAGATACATTAAGAAACGATCATAAAAACGAAGTATTAAAAACCAAAACAGTACGTGGTCGTTAGATGCATTTGAGAAACTAGGTATCGCGCAACCTAAGAAACGACAAGTACTATCGTTTGATTAGGTCATTAGAATGACATACAAACGTCGTACCGTAACGTCGTTTAAATGATTAAAAAACATATTTATTTATTTTTTATTTTTTAAACAACCAATCTTGTTTGAATAAAAGCACTACCAGTTATAAAACCATTTAAAAAGTCTCCCAAATATAAACATGAATATTATTAACTCCAATTAAACATTTTACCTTTAACGAAGTGGAGTTAGTGGAGACCGTTTGAAGATGCACGATGCATGTTGATGATGATGGGTGCGTGATGATGACATGTGCTTTTAGAGATTCAGATGATGGACATCAAGAATGAACGTGTGAAGATGTTCCAAATGAAGTGGTATGTAGCGGTATATGACATATCAACTGTGATATAAGACAACTCCGAAATTCCTAGATTCTAGACAAACATTTATAAAATCATGTCCTCACATGGGAAACTGGGATTATAGTTGTAGGTTTCTCATGATTTGGTGAGTATCACCTCGTTTAGACTAGGTGCAATAATGTGAGGATTTTAGTTTCGATATTGATGTAGTTGGTAGATTAGGGATATAATGATTTATGAGATTGAAATAGTTACATGAATAATATGCTAGTGGTGGCATACTTTATAGGATAGATACGTGGGACGGTTAGACGCTGATGGAATCATCTTAGTATGAAAGGATCGGAGTGATGAGAAACATTTTTATTGTAAAAATTAAGGGTTATTTTGGGAACTTTATGGCTAGTGAAAACCTCGATTACATAAAATTGTGTATGGTCACGTATGGTGTTAGCACGATGACATTGTTAGGGAGATTGGTGATAGAAGACCCTAATTAGCATGGTTAGATGTTTAAAGGCTTAGGAGTGATTAAGCACTCTATTAGATTTAAGGATGGGCAACAAGTGTCCTACCACATGTTTGAGAAAATCGTAATGTTTTAGCATTATTGGATCGATTAACTTAAAGGGGGTTGGTATCACTCTTGAAAGGGGTGAGACTTTTATTGGAATTGTCAGAAGTTAAGATTTGTGTGGTTAGTGCATTGTTTCAAATTTGATCTTGGGCCAACGGATCTTGATAACCGACTGAGCTAGATAATAGTGTATCAGTAGGGCTTGTTTGGATTTCTGCCTCGTTCAAAATATTGTATAGCGCAAGTGCATGCTAATCGCACAAATAGTAAAAACCCGATAAGACGGAAGTCTATTTCCACAGGGAATTACACAAAGCAATAAAGATATTCTTCTAGATATAGGTCAACAAACAAGAAGTATAAATAAAAGAAAAGATGATTTAGGTTTTGAGAGTAATAGCGAACCAAAGCGAACCACAAATACTAGAACATTGAACTTAAGACTAATATAAACAAGCGAGATTTATACTACGGATGATAAAATTATTCTTAACAAAAGGTTGAGGAGCATTCCCCCACCTCGGATGATCAAAACGCAAACGGTTCTTATGATTGAATCATAATCTAATGGGAATAAAATGTTGCTCTCAACAATTCCGCATGAAAGGTGTCATCTAAACAATACGAGATAATATTTCAACATATTATCAGACAAATGCGTTGATGTTGGAGTTAAGTTTTAAATACAATTCTTACATAATAAGAGAAGTTAAAATCCTATGAAACTCCAATACCAACACATACCCCTAATTAGTGGATTCAAACATCAAACCAATCAAGGAGTGAAACCATCCAAGATGGGGTTGTAACGCCCTGACCCGGATTTAAGGGTTAATAAAGGGTCAACCTGATCCGGTTTCTACGTTAACTCTGAAGTGCAATAAAACAACCTAAATAATATTTATAATCCAATTTTTATTATTATTTAATGTTACTCTTGTTAGCATGTGATTCCAATTATTATCAACTATGTGATAGGAACTAAGGGAGTGCCCCCAAAGCCAAGTAAACACAGCTACTAATCGTAAATGCAAGTAACTGCTTACCTGCATAATGCTCTCAAAGTATGGAACGTCATGCAACCTGCCGTAACAAAATGAGGGATGTGAGTGAATGCTCATTGTAATTATATACGAATGCATTATAGAAATGAACGGAAGAAAGGAATACTCACATGCTACACTAAATGCATGTGAAAATACGTATATATCTACATATATACAATTGGAAAACACATGTCCTAATGTATGAAACCATTTTATTTTGAAAACGTTATTTGACCCCTTTTATCTTCCTCGTCCTTACAAAATAATCATTTTGTATGTTAAACTTAGAACTGGCATATTCTTCCGCTAACTCACCCAATTAGACAATTTACAATTGTTGGGCAAATTTTTTCATTGTCTTTCAAATGTTTATTTCTCAACATTATTAACTCATGCCGAGTTATTAATCATTACTTAAGACTCTCTTTCAATGCATACACACACACCGTGTTTAGAAAATACTCATTTTCATTTGAAAGATTTATATAACACACGTTTGTATTTATTATGATTCAAACCTCATTAGGTAGCTTAAAAATCATTATATTATCTTATTAAACCATCCCATGTTACCACAAGAATATTAAACATTTAATGCATTGTTCTTGCATTAGTAAATCAATGAATTAATGCCATTCATTTATGCCCCTTTCATGAATATTCAATTCATTACTTAACATTATCTTTAGGGATTGCGCCAGCACACATACCCATCACAACACACGCACACCCACGATTTCACAGAATTTCATCATCCGGCACCGAGCGCTAAGTAAACTGCAGTTGGTTTGGGGTCTTTTTCCACTAGGGACAGCATAACCCTGCTTAATTATTTAACCTGACATCTTCCAATATCATTATCTTGCCAATGTATTGAACATTTTCATAAAGTTTACTTTAATTTGCATTTTCAGGCCGAAGCCAAAGCCGTGGACCTCACCATCCATTTTTTCGTTATACTTAGAAAATTATTACCTTCTCTGTAAGCCCTTAATTTACAGACATGTTGATTTTATACCAAAAATCATTCACATTTTAGGACTTAATTCACTTTCACTCATACCAGTATAATAACGCTCATTAACATTTTTATCCTATAAAAATGTTCCACTTTAGGTAAGTTCCTATTTACCCTTTATTAACCAAATCTAGCAATTTAATTCTTTAACAATTGCCATTTCTAAAAAAACAATCATTAAGTTTCCAACTTAACGTTTGTAAGTGTCAAATACTATTAGTATTAAGTGAGGCGTAACCCCTTATTAAGATCGGGACTAACACCGTTAGATATGGAGCACAGATTAGATCCGCAGGTGAATCAGAGACAGAGAGATTTAATTATTCAGGGTTACATTAAAGAACATATTGACATGGGCAACATGTGGTAAACACAACAAATGAATGGGATCAACAAGTAGCGTGATCGGAGGGAGAAATAATAAGCACTCTAGGCACAATAAAGACAAGGTAGGAACTTCAAGCTCCTTTAATGCCCAATGATGGGTTCATTGAATGTATATGAGGGTTAATGCTCTTTTCGATGGCTCTTTGGTATGAGGGAATTTGGGCAGCAATTCTAGGTTCTGGATGCCTCCTATTTAAATATTTTGCTTCGGTCTTATTTATATGAAGGGAGAGGTTGCTCGAGTCAGCATGCCCTCGATCCCTTTGGTCTGGTGCATTAAATGTATGAGATAATACATTTAATACATGGGATCTATTAGTTTGGCAGGAAAGTGTTCTATTGGTTAGAAGTATAGCAGTCATTAATGAAGGATATGACTTGTCAACTTAGGGCTTACTCTAGGATGAATACACGGTCAGATTTGGTGAACTAGACCTTCCATCCTAAGGATAAAGGCACTTGAGTGATGTATTATTGAGTTCTTAAACGTCAGGCGTCATGACGTCAGGGAGTGGTTCAAACAATGGCTGTTGTTTGGTATATAGTCACGTCATTCAAATGGGATGGCAACCGAGGTACCTCGAGGAGGTGACCTCAAAGGGGAAAGTATTGAGGGGATCAAAGTCTCGAGGAGGTTCACTCGAATATGTAAGCAATGCGTGGTCTCGAGTGACATTTGTCCTGGGTGAAGTTTTGTCCAAGTGTACCTAGAGGGTTAGTAATAACTCCCAACGTTGCCTTATTCTCAATCCTCCAAACCATATCCCTGCGAAGTTCCCGGGAGGAGATAGCTTAGTAGAGCATAAAAGCTCTCCCATACCCTGCCAGGCATGGTCCCTCGCGGGTACCAATTGACCCCACTCAACACATACATTTATAAGATAAAGTACATAATACAACATTCTACTTCTTATTACAAACTATTATCATCCGGGTGACCTTTGTTCTTCGAGCTGGGTCTTTCGAGCCCAGTCAGTTGGAGGCTCTTCGAGGTATAGTACTGCGAGCTACTTGCATGGAGAATCTTCGAAGTGTGTTTGTGGGGCATCTTTCTCTGTAATCGATCAATTCACTTGGCTAAGTTAATCATCCATGTGGCGGAACACCCCTCCATAACGTTTTAACGCTTTACCCGTTTTAATACTTATTTAACATCACGCTTTTACCAAACTTTTATACTTGACACTACAATAATTTTATTTCATAAAATTGCATTATTTACACTAGACTAAAACCTTCCTTTGTCTTCATTTATGTTTAAACCCCATAAGGCCTCTTCTAAACCCGCTCACATATTTATTCACAAATACTGGGAGTTTATATGCATAAAAATGTACTATAGATGCCAAAATCCTATCGACGGATTAAACAAGCATTCATTTCTAAATTTTTATTCTTTTCACAACAACGTATTTTTAAAGTAAGTAAGACATTCTTAACTTCCTTAAACTCGAAAATGACCATTTTAATCATAAGGTCCTCCGTTTTACAACAAACTTGAAAATATTTATTTCATAAATATTTGACAACATTAATCGTTTTCCATAATTTTATTTCATAAAAATGTCCATTATACCTTTTTACTAGGATTATACACAAATAATACTTTTTTTTTTCATTTTTTATCTTCCTTAGAAATGCATATTTTCAGTTTATCATCTTATTCATCAGAATCCTACTCTCAAAAACCAACAATGATAAGACTACTACATACATTAAATAGAGCCTCAAATATAAATAGTTGGTTTATCCCACCTCAAACACTCCAAATATGGTGGTGGTGTTGAAGAAGATGGGTGACTCCCCCACCTCCAAAGGTGGCCCCAAGGGGAGTCACAAAATCTTTCCCAAACAGACCTCCATAGAAACTCCAATACACTCTAAAAAAAGCTTCATTGAAACCCTCTTCAAAACCTTCAATAATATACACATCCTCTCCTAATAATTTCTCCTCAATGCCCACCAAACCCTCAACAGAGACTATTATATTTCAACAGTGGGGGATAACTATGGTTTGAAAGTATTCGATAAATGGTAGAAGGTATCTCCACCCATAAAGAGGGAGCGACTGCATCTATTTTTTTGTAGTATAAAATGAATTTACAGTGTCCAATCTCACGTCTCTCTCTCACGTCCCGCGAGGCTGCTAGGGAGAACCCACGAGAGAAAGAAGTCTTCGAGCAGCCTCCAAATGGGAAAGGCTACGAGTCTAAAGTTGAGCTAGTAGGGTACATATGGGTGATGCTGTCGAATGTATACCTTCTAGGTAATCCCCACGACTGCCCTCGCAAGGACCTGATCAATATGGCCATTCGAATGGCCTGCGGTATGAAGATCCCCCTCGTAGCTATTGTTCTAGGGTATCTATACACTTGGTTAGATCGGGTGTCTGCTGACTTCGCTCGAAGCATTGGCAGGTTCGATGTGTTTAACTATGCTAGTAATATTCTTTTGATGGCGTTCCTTTATGCTCACTTCAATGATTATGCTCCCACTGGCCACTTCCCCAGTTCACAGGATGTGAGAGTCCCCCGTATTTGCTGTTGGAAAAATAAGAGTGTGAAGAAACCTATGTTAGCTCTGATTGACCGAGCTGAGCGATTCAACCCTCACCTTTATGTTGGGGTAAGCTAGTTTTTTACCAATAATTTCTTTAGTAAGGAGGAGCGTCCCGTTGCTCCTATTGAAGAAGCCCTGGCTAGAAATTTCCTCGAGCACAGTGTCCCCCTGTTGTTGATCCCTTCCTATTTGCCTTTATATACCAAGTGGTCATCGTTTTACTCTATATATAGCCCCCACAGGGTATCTATGCAGTTTGAATATGATCAAGGTCCCCCCTGTTAAGTCATTTTACCAAAGAGAAGCCCCTTAACTTCTCATTTGCTTGTTCGAACTTCCTCACGTCTACTATTGTCAGTCTGTGTGCCCATTATCTTGCTAATGCCATAATCCCAAGAAAGGGAGATCGAGGAAGGAGGTCAATGATGTTCATCAATGTGTTCTGGCAGAACCAATTGGTTCGTTTCCAAGGTAACCTTCTCAAGGAATCCCGTTATCCCAAAATTGAGAGATTTATGCCCACTGAGTTGGGTTTGAGGAACCGCACCACCCAATCATCTGTTTTTCCTCTTAGTACAACCAATACCAGTGTTCTCCCTGAGCTACGTCCCCCAGCGCCTGTGGATCAGGCATTTGTAAAGAGAAAGAGAGCCACTCAATCTTTCATTCTTCCAACCGATGTTGCCCCTGGTCCTTCGAGGCCGGTTGGAAGGACCGAGTATCCTCGCGCTGCTTCAACTGGTGCAGTAGTTAGGGCCACCCAAAAGGCGCCATTAAAGAAGCTTAAACCTACTCCATAGCCTTCGTTAGTCTCTTCTCCTGACCCAAAGATTTTCGAGGCGGTGAGCCATATGGTAGATCGTCTTCTCTAGACTTAGGAGCATTTTAGTGAGAAAGATTGGGCTTTCATGTCAGTCTGCTCGTGGGTTTTCTTATGACCCTCAATCTACTGAGGGTAGTAAAAAGAGGAAAGTGGTTAGCCCCCTCAAGCATATGATGGAGGAGTCAAACGGGTCCAGTGAGGAGGAGACTGCTAAGGAGCATTTGCTGGTGGAGATATCGGTGAGGGTGATAATGATGATGATGAAGGAGAGGAGGAATAAGAGGAAGAGTAAGAGGAAGAGGAAGAGGAAGGGGAAGAGGAAGAAGAGACTTCCTTAGTGCGCAGGCATAGGTTGAGGGTAATGGTTTCTTCCTCGAAACCTGCCTCGCCCCCCCAAGACTGTGAAATCATTGAGGATGTGATGGAAGAAGAGGAAAATTTCTTACATCCCTTACTCTAAATGCCCTCCTTGTATTCATTCTTTCTCAAGTTGATGCCCCCCAGTTTGTTGTAATTTGCTCTTTTTCTTCTGTCATGTTGTACTACACCAAAAACAGGAATTTAACACGGTTTAAAACTGTGCCAAATCAAATCTGGCACGATTTTGAACTGTGCCAGAATCAGGTGTTCCAAAATGGTCATTTTTTCTGGCACGACTTAAAAGTGTGCCAGATTTGACCAAACAGGAACACTTCTGGCTCACTTTTAAACCGTGCCAGAATTTGATATTTCTGGCACAGTTTTGAACTGTGCTAGATTGAGCACATTTTGATAGACTTTTGGCACAGTTCAAAACCGTGCCAAAATTTGATACACTTTTGGCACGGTTTTGAAGTGTGCTAAATTTTTGGATAAAAGAAAAAAAAATTAATTGTTTGAAAACAAGAAAATTCACAAATTTCAAATCTTGCACGTTGTTGATAAACTAATGTACATACAAACTTCAAAATATTACAAGTTTTTAGTAGTTCACAGACTAAAAAAAATTGGGCAGAGTTTTCTCTATTTTCTGGACATTCTAAAACCTGCATAATATAAAGCCCGCACGGCCACAAAATATAATAATAAACTTATAAAAGCCCGCACGACCATAAAAGTTAACAATAAAACTACAAAAGCGCACACAACCATAACACAAAAAACTAGATACATGAATATTAATGACATTAAATAAATAAACCCCTTGTTGTAAACCAATGACTTCTCTGTGTGTTCCACGTGAATAAATTCTAACGATAAAATGTTATCCTGCAAAAAAAAAATAGGATACAAAAAAGAGACGATATTAGTAACGAAGTAATTTATTAAAAAAGCTTACTCAAGCTAACTGCTTTGTTTGGATTTTCACCCTTTAACTGCTTGTTTTTAAGCTTAATTTAGATATTTTCAAATTATCATCATATTCTCAAATCGGGAGACCCGTGACTACGCGATCAGTTCCTACAAGTTACATTGGTCCCGTGCGAGGTGTTCATGCCTCTTACGGGGCCGTTTGGTGTCTGGTTTGGGTTTTCACCCGCAAACGGGTTATTTTTAAGCCTAATCTAGACATTTCCAAATTATCATCATATTCTCAAATCGGGAGACCCACGACTACACGGTTAGTTTCTACAAGTTACATCGGTCCCGTGGGAGGTGTTCGTGCCTCTTATGGGGCCGTTTGGTGGCTGGTTTGGGTTTTCACCCTCAAACGACTTGTTTTTAAGCCTCATATAGATATTTCCAAATTATCATCAAATTATCAAATCGGGAGACCCACGATTACGTGGTCAGTTCCTACAAGTTACATTGGTCCCGTGTGAGGTGTTGTGCCTCGTACGAGGCCGTTTGGCTGCTGGTTTGGGTTTTCACCCTCAAATAGGTTATTTTTAAGCCTAATCTAGATATTTCCAAATTATCGTCATATTCCTAAATCGGGGGACCCGTGATTACGCGGTCAGTTCCTACAAGTTACATTGATCCCGTGTGATGTGTTCGTGCCTCTTATGGGGCCGATTGGGGGCTGGTTTGAGTTTTCACCCTTTAACTGCCTATTTTATAGCCTAATTTAGATATTTTTAAATTATCGTCATATTTTCAAACTCGGAGACCCGTGACTACACGGTCAGTTCCTACAAGTTACAATGGTCCCGTGCGAGATGTTCGTGCCTCTTACGGGGCTGTTTGGTGGATGGTTTGGATTTTCACCCTCAAACGACTTATTTTTAAACCTAATCTAGACATTTCCAAATTATCATCATATTCTCAAACCGGGAGACCCGTGACTATGCGGTTAGTTCCTACAAGTTAAATTGGTCCCGTGCGAGGTGTTCGAGCCTCTTATGGGGCCGTTTGGCATCTGGTTTGGGTTTTCACCCTCAAACGGCTTGTTTTTATGCATAATCTAGATATTTTCAAATTATCATCATTTTCTCAAACCGGGAGACTCGTGATTGCGCGATCAGTTCCTACAAGTTACATTGGTCCCGTGCGAGGTGTTCGTGCCTCTTACGGGGCCGTTTGGGGGCTGGTTTGGATTATCACCCTGTAACTGCTTATTTTTAAGCCTAATTTAGATATTTTCAAATTATCATCATATTCTCAAACCGGGAGACCCATGACTACGCGGTCAGTTGCTACAAGTTACATTGGTCCCGTGCGAGGTGTTCGTGCCTCTTACGGGGCCGTTTGGTGTCTGGTTTGGGTTTTCACCCGCAAACGGGTTATTTTTAAGCATAATCTAGACATTTCCAAATTATCATCATATTCTCAAATCAGGAGACCCGCGACTACGCGGTCAGTTTCTACAAGTTACATCGATCCCGTGGGAGGTGTTCATGCCTCTTATGGGTCCGTTTGGCGGCTGGTTTGGGTTTTTAACCTCAAACGGCTTGTTTTTTAAGCCTAATATAGATATTTCCAAATTATCATCAAATTATCAAATCGGGAGACCCGCGATTACGTGGTCAGTTCCTACAAGTTACATTGGTCCCGTGTGAGGTGTTGTGCCTCGTACGGGGCCGTTTGGCTGCTGGTTTGGGTTTTCACCCTCAAACGGGTTATTTTTAAGCCTAATCTAGATATTTCCAAGTTATTGTCATATTCTCAAATCCGGGGACCCGTGATTACGCGGTATGTTCCTATAAGTCACATTAATCCCGTGTGATGTGTTCGTGCCTCTTATGGGGCCGTTTTGGGGCTGGTTTGAGTTTTCACCCTTTAACTGCTTGTTTTAAAGCCTAATTTAGATATTTTTAACTTATCATCATATTCTCAAACTCGGAGACCCGTGACTACACGGTTAGTTCCTACAAGTTACATTGGTCCCGTGCGAGGTGTTCGTGCCTCTTACGGGGCTGTTTGGTGGATGGTTTGGATTTTCACCCTCAAACGACTTGTTTTTAAGCCTAATATAGACATTTCCAAATTATCATCATATTCTCAAACCGAGAGACCCGCGACTATGCAGTCAGTTCCTACAAGTTACATTGGTCCCGTGCGAGGTGTTCGTGCCTCTTATGGGGCCGTTTGGCGGCTGGTTTGAGTTTTCACCCTCAAACGGCTTGCTTTTAAGCATAATCTAGATATTTCCAAATTAACATCATTTTCTCAAATCGGGAGACCCGTGACTGCGTGGTCAGTTCCTATAAGTTACATTAGTCCCGTGCGAGATGTTCGTGCCTCTTACGGGACCGTTTGGGGGCTAGTTTGGATTTTCACCATGTAACAGCTTATTTTTAAGCCTAATTTAGATATTTTCAAATTATCATCGTATTCTCAAACCGGGAGATCCGTGACTACGCGGTCAGTTCCTACAAGTTACATTGGTCCCGTGCGAGGTGTTCGTGCCTCTTATGGGGCCGTTTGGCGGCTGGTTTGGATTTTCACCCTCAAACGACTCATTTTTAAGCAGAATCTAGATATTTCCAAATTATCATTATTTTCTCAAACCGGGAGACTCGTGATTGCGCGGCCAGTTCCTACAAGTTACATTGGTCCCGTGCGAGGTGTTCGTGCCTCTTACGGGACCGTTTGGGAACTCGTTTTGATTTTCACCCTGTAACTGCTTGTTTTTAAGCCTAATTTATATATTTTCAAATTATTGTCATATTCTCAAATCGGGAGATCCGTGACTATGCGGTTAGTTCCTATAAGTTACATTGGTCCCGTGCTAGGTGTTCGTGCCTCTTACGGGACCGTTTGGGGGCTCGTTTGGGTTTTCACCCTTTAACTGCTTATTTTTAAGCCTAATTTAGATATTTTCAAATTATCATCATATTCTCAAATCGAGAGACACATGACTACGCAGTCAGTTCTTACAAGTTACATTGGTCCCGTACGAGGTGTTCATGCCTCTTACGGGGCCGTTTGGTGACTGGTTTGGGTTTTCACCCTCAAATGACTTGTTTTTAAGCCTAATCTAGACATTTACAAAAAAAATATTTTTTTTATTAAACATGTATGTTTTCGATCTTTCTAGCTCCTTTAATGAGACAACTATAACCACAAGATGAATGAATCGAACATGAACATAAAGAAATTTACAAACCTGTAGAACCGGTGTGTCGATTTGAATAAAGCCTACGGATTCGATCGTCTAGCGTATCTCTGGTACAATCTACATAAGGAAAACATTAATCAACATATGAATAATTTTTTTACTTTCACCCTCAATAACATTTAAACTTTCGTATTACACCCTCACATATACAATAATTTGAGACACACTCACAAAAGCATCGGAAAATTGGTTGGTTGAATAAAGTATGTGTACCTCCATTATACCTGATTGAATAAAATATGGGAAACATCCATAGTTATGCCGTGATCCATTTAGGATGTCACTGTTAAGGGAAAACCATAAGTCATATTTGTTTTATAAGCACGACATATCCTATTTATATAACAGTTTATATAACCCCTATTTATAACAGGGGCATATCTTAAATGCTAAAAGGTGAAATATGTTCATAAAAAACCCTGCGAAAACTATTTGCGAAAACTATGTATGAACTATTTAGAGCGTATCCTAGTCTTGAAACATGGATTTTGTATGCAACACAAATAATACCATAACCCCGTGTTTCATACAAAACCAAAGATGTGTTATCAGAGTCCTACATGCCCAAAGGCATTGCATTTGAACAAAACTTTAACTCAGTCAAGCATTTAAACAAACATAGTGTAAATAAATAATTAACTTGACAAATCTCATATTCACCCAACTCGTAAAAAAGCGTCGCCAAACCCTCAAGCTCCAACCCCGTTTGCCGCATTACCCTTAATAACCAAACCACCTATTTCTCTATCTGTATATAACTCTCTCTCTCTCTCTCTCTCTCTCTCTCTCTCTCTCTCTCTCTCTCACACACACACACACACACACACACACACACACACACACACAAAGACACACTTTGCTCATATTCAATTTATAATATTGGCTACTTTGGAACAAATCCAATAAGCTGATGTTTAACTAAAAAATAACCTAAACTCAAATAAACCTAACAAAGTATAAGTACTAATTAAACAAATAGGAAGTAATGCTTATAATTTGCAATGCCACTTTTGCACTGATCCCTTGCCTTCGACAATGCTCCTCCCCTGTATGTAAATAAATCCAAATATGAGACATAAGTTTATGAACCAAACTAAAAACACACTAAAGTTAGGCCCCACTTCAACTCAGGTGTCTCTTTTCTATAATCGAAGAATCACACAAATGTGTCACCAAGGCATACAATGGTGCAATATGTAGGCATTTCCCCACACACTCGCACTACTTAAATCTTATCCCGTATTATACACAGTCCTATGCAAATAAAAGAGCACAAACTCTTAATAACAATGAACCGAAGTCAAATGTATTAAGGTATACAGAATACTAATAGAAAATACACAGCTATTGAACATGAATACTAATGTTCAATGGTTATGTCTTTTGTACTTGATATTCAGTACTAATGGTATACAGAATAAATATATACATAAATACTAATTAGATTTGCAGGCCAAACATTCAGACGATGGCATCGAAAGATAGAAATTCAAAGATCAAAGCGATCAAATAATAAATTGTAAATATAGCCTTTTGCATGTTCGGATACATCATACTGAATAAATATAGCCTTTTACATGATGGATGATAATATAATTATTATTTTGGTTGTCCTTAATGTTTCCTTTTAGTTTTTTGATGATGTTAGTTTCCTCGCTTCTAGTCTGATCGCTCAATCTCATGACGGAACAAATTTGGTGCTCGGGATTGATGTATCCAAACATGCAAAATCTACCTGCTTATCTGTTCACTAAGCCATTAATTGGGTTTTAAATACATATCGAGAAGAATAAGAATATAATCAGTTGAAGGTATAACCTCGATGGATGTTTAGGATTTGGTTCTCTTTAGAAGCCAAGGACGCTAACCTGGGGGGCGAGTGGAAAAGGTCGAGTATGGTCTACGCAATTCTGAGGTGACCAATAAATGATTATATAAGAGGTTCGTTAGGCTCAGGTACCAATTTAGAAAGCAACCCCACTAAGTCTGGATAGTTCGTTACGATGTCAACAAGATTTACTTGGACAAATATTATTAGTAAAAAATGAAGACAATTACATTTGCATACCTCGGATAAAAGCTCCGTGTCATCCATAACATGCAGATCCAAAAGCCCAGCTCCAAAATCCCCCCTGAAGTCAGGCGAATAAACACCATCCGACGCAGCAAACCCAATGGAACTTTGGGCAGTGGGAGTATATGGTTCAGAACCAGAGTTACCATTAAAATTGAGATTTCTCATTAGTTTGAAAATCCTCCGTTTCTCTTTAACAGATTGTGCTCCATAACCCTTTAAGAAGTATACGAAATTGCTCCATCCATCATTACCCAGAAAAAACATAGAATGCACACATAACTCCACAAACTCTTACACAACATGAGAAAAATAAACTGATATAACCAATAATATACAGAGTAGGGTTTCATTTCATGTTAAAAATCAAATGTGGAATCGACATCGGTATCACAAAACAGGTGAAACTCAATTCAAACACCTAGTACAATGCAATATCATCATCAAATAAATGGGCATTACTATGAATATAAATTAATACCTACAGAAGGAGATTGGGCAGAAGACATTGATCAATCCCAGTGGAAGCCAAAGGCGAGGCCAGGTGTTGTAATCCCGCAAATTGTAGCCACTTGGCCATGACCGTATCTCCAACATCGCTCGAGGGAATGGAACTACGGATTGAACTTCCGATGGGGTAATCATCTTCTCTAAACCATTTTGTCGGCCTTAGCCTCCACCACCACATTCCTCTCACCCTCTCTACAAATAACTAACCCCAAATCGTACCCAATAAATACCAAGCCGAGATCGAAAGAAGAAACACTTTGCTCAAAAATCAAATCAAACACTTGTCTCCATGGTTGGGCAGTTGAGGTTCATCTTGAGATAGAGAGAGATGAGACCAAAAAAATAGGTTGTGTGAGGGATAGAGACGAGAGGGAGTAGAGACGAGCGAGAGAGCTAATTGATAGAGGAGAAAGAGCGGGAGATAAAAATTTAGAAGGATGAATATTATTTTTTTAGACTATTTAATTTTAGTCAAGTGTACTCAATTTCGGCACACTTTAAAACAGTGCCAAATTTTGGCACAGTTTTAAAGTGTGCCAGATTGTCATTAAATCGTGCCAGAATTTGTCACAATTTTAAGCTGTGCCTGATTTTTAATATCAAGGTGTGCCAAATTATTATTTTTGGTGTATTGTTGGTGTGCAGGTTGATGCGCACGATGGTAGTCTCCCTCTCAAAGAAGTTACCCCTACCGTTTCTCTGGTAGTCACCCATTTAAACCTAGGGGCAGTTATATCTGATACTTCATTTAGTGATGGCTATTCCCTCGACCCTTTTTTTTGCATGAGTAGGCTGGACTTGAGAGGGGCATGCCTTCATCCAAAGTTGTTGAAGATGTATCTGTACCTGTTGTTGCTGTGACTTTGATGCCTTTGGTAAGTCTTTACTTTCTGCACTGATCTCCCCCTTGTACTGCTCTTATTAATTGTTCAGATTCAATTTCTGCTTTTCTTTCCTTCTTAAGGATCCCGCGCCTGTTTCAACCGTCCCCATGGTGCCTCCACCTTCGAATGATCAAATGTTTGTTACTTTATTTGGGCCTTAAATTTCGAACATAGAAGGTGTTGAGCCCACTACAGTCGCTCAGGGAGATGTTGAGCAAGAACATGTTAAGACAATAGAGGATAGGCAGGAGCCAGTAGCGGAGGTTAGAGAAAATATGATCGCCCCTCAAAGTTATCCCCCATTGGTGGCTCCCGAGGTGGTTGAGGAGGAGGACATGGTTCAGATGGCCACTCGCGAGTTTGTTGAGGAGCAACAACCTGAGGTATTTCAACTATTCTATCTATCTTTTATATATAAATATATATTAGCTTTAAGATCAAAATTTCCCATAATCACTGGTCGGGCGGGCCTAGGCATGTAGGACTTTATATTTCATAAATCTCCCATAACCGAAGGTTAGACGGACCTAGTCTTATAGGCATAAATCTCCCATAATCGAGGGTCAGGCGGGCCTAGTCTTATAGGCATAAATCTCCAAGTTAGCATAGTATATGTATTTTCATGCTTTCCTTTGTCTCTATTGATAACTTCAACTATTTGTTAAGTTTTAGGCGGAGGTCGATCAATCAATAAATCATGGGCTCGTAGTGGAGCTTGTTGTTAAGGAGTCAGTTCAAGCACCAATAGCAGCTTCAGCTTCTTCTTTGGTCTGGGACCGTGTACTTGGTGATACTTCTGCACCCTGCATTCCTTAAGTGCAAGCCAGTGATAGCGCTTTGCACACCCGACGACCATCTTCTAGTGATAGTATTTTTAGTATTCATCCACCTGAGGCATCCACCGAGGTGGTTATGCGACAAACTTTGGCCAACTTCCCTTTTGTTCTGACTGAGGGTCCCCGTTTATTGATCGAGCGATTGCTAGCTCGCTTTCCTTCGACCTTTATTATTTGATGTCTGCATCCCCTTCCTGGGATGATGGCTGGCCGATTGTTTAGGCTCGCGATGGTATTAGAGGACATCCTCAGCACCCCCTTATGTCTCTTAGCGCTGACACTGTCAAAACTTTATTGGGCAGGGTTAACGCGTTAACCAACGATGGTTTTTCCCTGATATAGTTGGTGGAGCTGTTGTGGAGTTTCAAAAAGAGTGATCTTCCTAGCGTCTATGACCGCCTCCAGAATTCCTATTACGAGAAGGTGACTGTCTCGGAAGAACTTATGGGTCTGGAGTCCCAATTGCTGGTGGCTGAGCAAGAAGCGCAAGAGGCTCGCGAGGCGGTTGCTCGTGCGGAGGCACCGTTGGTTGGAAAAGATCAAGAGCTAGAAACCATCTACCAGGCTCAAGAAAATCGCCAGTAGAAACTAACTGACCTTGTTATAGAGCAGAGCCAACTTGAGCAGAATCTTCCCCCACATCACCATCGGCTGTTTGGCTCAGAGAATCTCTGCTTTATTATAGACAAACCCTAGCTTCATTATCCAATGTTTCTTTTATTGGTCTTGCCCTTTTCGTTGAAACTTTTGAATTTGTTTTTCTAACTTGGTTGTAACCACAAATGATATCATTTATTTGGAATAAAGAAACATTGTCAACTTTAGTGCTTCCCTTCTTTTCTATTATTTAATTAATTTCGAGCTATGCTTAGACATTAATGCTAATTAGCTCAAATATAATAAATGGGTCGATCAATGGACTTGCAAAAATAAAATATTGATCTAGCATATGCCTTTTGAATTTTATTTCTGACTATATTAAATGGGTAAGCCCAATTACTTTAAATCCCAAATCTATAATTTAGCAATAAAAAAAGAATAAGTCATTGAACATGAGTGACAGGACATACATTCAGACGTAATAAATCTTCAGCCACTTGTTGTTCAATTTGAAGGTCACATTATCTTCCAACTTAGATATCTTGCAGTAGCCCGAATCATGGTCTGCTCGAATGATATAAGGCCCTTCCCAGTTTGCTTCGAACTTTGGTAATGACAAGCCTCTTATATGTCTCCTACATGCCTTAGAACCAAGTCTCCTTTTTTGAACTTCCTTGGACTCACCAATTGGTTATAAGATCTGGATAACTGCTTCCTATATATCTCGAAGTGTCTTACGGCATTATCCCTTTGTTCTTCCAAGGCTTTGAGTTGTACATGGCGACTGTGAGGGAGCATAGCACTTCGTAGGTTGTAGCGAGCTGAAGGTACCTCGAGTTCAACTGGAAGCACGACTTATGCCCCAAATACCAGAAAGAATGGTGTGTACCCTGTTGGCTTTCTCTTCATCATTCGATAGACCTATAGAACTTCGGGGATCTTGTAATCCCATGTGCTAGGAAAGTCCTCTAGCATCTTTGCCAAAAAATTCACCACCGTCTTATTGGTGGCTTTAGCTTGCCTGTTGCATTTTGGGTAGGTCACTATTGACTTGTGATGGATGATGGAGTACTTTTTCGTTAGCAAGCACACTTCGCTATTCACGAAGGGAGTACCGTTATTTGATAAAAATATCTTCGGGATGCTAAAGCAGTAAATAATGTACTCCTTCATAAATCGAGCTACTACTCCCCCAGTGGCCTTTTTTAGCGGTATGGCCTCTGCCCATTTCGTGAAAAAATTTATGGCTACTAAAATCCATATCTTTACTCGTGACAAAGGGTTGATGGCTCCTACCAGATCAAAAGCCCAAGTGTGGAATGGGAATGGTGTAGACAAAGAGTGCTGGTCCACTGAAGGCGCGTGGATCATATTTTCGTGTAATTGGCAGGCATTGCACTTTCTAACAAAATCGGTTGAGTCCTTCTATATCGAAGGCCAATAATAGCCCAAGGTCATTAGTTGGTCGTAAAGTTTGGCTCCCCCAATGTGAACTGGCTCATGAGCCTGCTTCAATACCTCTTCGACCTCTTCACCTCTTATGCACCTTAGGGGCCTGTAGTGATAGCCTCATCGGTACAGCCACCCATCTTTCACGAAGTACCTAGGTGCTCGCCTCCTTATCTTTATAGCATCTTCTTTATCTGCTGGCACTACTCTATCTACCAAGAAGTCCATGAAGGGCTATCTCCAATCTTGCGGTTAGTCAATGAAGTTATATTCTGGCGCTTGATAGAAAAGGCAGCACTTCGGGTACTCTCTTTGTATTGCGATGACTTCTTGTCTCATCGAGGGCTAGTAGTACCCCTCCTGTTATATTTTTCTGTATAGGGGGATCTCGGTGGTCTCATAACTATTCTCATGTACTTCAATCAATATTCTCTTAGCCTCATCAAGGTCCACACACCTGGACAGCCAAACCCCTTTGTTATTAAAATATAAGTTGCCCTTAGCAACAAAGTATTATGATAAGTCGGCCAAGCTAAGTGGTCCTTCTCCTCTCTCTAGTCGCTTTCTGATTTCCCCTCTCCAGTTATCTTTGTCTTCTGATGGCAGCATCTCAGATACCGTTGAGGGGGAAGTTTTCTTTGTGACTAGGATTACGGTTGATTCCCCATCAAAGACACTCTTTTCCACGATGGTGGCATAGGCATTCGCATGCCTGTTCATTATTCCGAGGTGCCTTTTTATATTTATCGCCTCAAACTGGCCCAGTGATCGCTGGATGATCGTGCGGTAAGCCGCCAAACTAATGTGCTTGAGTGCAAACTCTCCTATCACTTGCTTCACCACCAAACTTGAATCCCCTTTGATTGTTAGAACCTAGATGCCCCTCATCAGTGCTTCGAGTTACCCAAGGACTAGTGCTCGTACTCTGCTTTATTAATGAGCATTTGAACTCCAATTTGAATGACATGCGAATCTCTTCACGACCTCTTCACAAAATGACCCTCGCTCCTCCTTTCTTCTCGGCTGAGGAGCCATCGAACTCCATACACCATTCATCAAGGCTGGTGGCTATAAAATTAGCCTGGAGGTTATCTCCTGGGTGCTCTTCGATAGGCAGCTCGAACGATTCTGAAGGGAAAATGGCCAACAGATATGCATATGCCTGATTTTTGATGGCCCGAGGGACCATACACTTCAGATCATACTTTGAAAGGATTATGAGCCGTCTAGCTGCCCTGCCTATCAATACAGTTCTAGTAAGCAAAAACATTATTGGGTCACATCTAGTTACAATATGAACTTTGAATGATAGCAGGTAGTGCTTAATTTTTTGTGCCATAAACATGAGGGCTAAGAAATGCCTCTCAATGCTAATATATCTAGCTTCGGGCCCATGCATAAATCTACTTAGATAATAAATAGGTTTTTTAATCCCTTCATTCTCTTAGGCTAACAAATCCCTAATAGATCGTTCTATCGATGTGAGATATAAATGTAAAGGGATACCAGCTTTCGGGAGGATTATCGTTTGAGGGGAGGTAAGCAGCGCCTTCAACTTGTCCATAGCCTCCTGGTGCACTATTTCCTATGTAAACTTCACGCACTTCCTCAGTATCTCCATTAAGGGATGCGTCACCTCAACCAGCCCCGAGACGAACTGCCTCAAGTAGGACACCTTCCCAGGAAACTCTTTATCTCTTTCACCAATTTTGGTTTTGGCATATCAAGAATGGCTCGTCGTTTATCCAATTCCATTTGTACCCCTTGTCGATTTACCACGAACCCTAAAAATTTCCCTCTCGTTACCCCAAAGGCGCATTGGAGGGGGTTCATCCTTAGCTTATACTTCCGGCAGGGAGTGAATACCCTCTTCAAATCGTCTAGGTGGGATTCTTCCTTCTTGGACTTAATCACCAAGTCACTAACATAAAACTCCACGATTTTGTGGAAAAGGTCATGGAATATGGCCATCATCGTTCTCTGATAGGTGGCTCCTACGTTCTTCAACCCGAAGGGCATGACCGTGTACATGAAATTGTCCAAGGGTGTTTAAAAGGCAGTCTTCTCTGCGTCAGATGGGTCCATTTTTATCTGATTATAGGCCAAATACCCGTCCATGAAGCTGTACATCTTATGGCTCGCTGTTGCGTCAATTAAACCATCAATGAAAGGCAGTGGGAATTCGTCCTTCGGGCATGCCCTGTTCAGATCTCTGAAATCTACGCATATCCTGATTTGGCTTTTGTCTATCTTTTTCATAGGTACAATACTGGACAACCATATCGGATGTTGTATCGACACTATAAACCTCACCGTGAGCAGCTTCTGTACTTCTTCCTTGATCTTCAAATCTAACTCTACTTTGTATGTTCGAGTTGCCTATTTCATCAGGATTGCTGAGGGCAAGACATTCAGTCTGCGGTAACTTACCTCCGTGTCAACCCCCTATATTTCGGTGTACTTTCATGCAAAGACATCTTTGAACTCAGCTAGGAGTTTGATCAACTCCTCTCGAGAGGATCCCTTTAATTCCTTCGAGATAAAAATGGGGTTCGGATACTCACCTTCTCTACCCAAATCGATCTTTTCCAATTCCTGGATCTGTGGCCTAGGGCCATCTTTCATACATTTCTGTCCTTCCTCCACTTCTTCTACAAACTCTTGGATCTCCGAGTTGTCAACTACTAGGAATTTCCCCTGATTATCTACCAGGAAGCATTCATACACCGGGTCAGCTTCATCGCCTAGTCTCTCGGCTGCCCGCTCACACCTTCATAATTTATAAATAATTCTGCTGTTAGGCAAGACAACTCGCTTGCACGATCGATCTGCCTCTCTTTGGAAAGGTCTCTTTCTATGATTATCATTTACGTCCTTTACCGTTCTCCTACTAAGAATGCTCTGTGTCTGCACTTGGTGCTCAATGCAATCAATTTGTGGGGTCATCCGGTCACGAAGCTGTCTTGACAGGCTGGGCCGCCTTGTTGCCCTAGGATCACGTTCTTCTTCATAAGTCACAATCGTTCGAGCAAGTGCCCGTACCATTTCTCGAGTTAACAAGATTCTTATCCCCCCGGTATATCTTATCATCGTAGTAGCTTCTTTCGTCAGATCGGTGTAGAAAGTTGCGTCCACCATATGGGCCTCTTCCTTTGCAAAAGGTTTCTTGGTAGCTCGAATCACCACCTCCTTACCCTTTATGTTCGCCTTAGCGCATTGATGATATGTTGAGGGAACCAACCCATGGTTGTGCATCCATACCCTTCCTACTAACAGCTGGTACGATGGCTCGTAATTCATGATGTGGAATTTAATATGGGAAGTGATATTCCCCATCGTGATGCCCACATTGACGTAGCCCACCGACTTGGAAGACTGATTATCATAACCCAATATTTCCAAGGAGTGGGGCACTATTATTGTTTCCGACAACCCGATAGCATAGAAGGATCCTACAAGCATTATGTTGATGGATGCCCCTACATCCAACAACACTCGCAAAAAAATGCAATCATTCACTGATGCAGTAACATACAAAGGTCTATTGTGTGGGTACCTGATCATCCTGTATGCCTCCGAGAATGTGACTTCTGAAAGGTATCTGCTCACCAATTTATCCATAGGCCCGTTCCATTTCAAATGTGGGGCCATATTTTTCTTTGCAATCTCTAGAATGGCTCTAGTAACTTCTAGCTGTGAATCTTCAGGAAGGCCAACTTGGTCGAAAAACCAGCCAAACTTTGGTGAGCGAGCCACGGCTGCACACTCAATCCATGAATCCATCTGATCATCCTCAAGCTTATAAATTTCTTCTATATCTCTATATGCAGCCTCATCATATGTTATCACCGCATTGACTTCCC